>CM038675.1:362076702-363447340 GCA_021605145.1 Aegilops bicornis
AGAATCAACGTGACAGGAAAATCAAGTTCTTACGATCAGATCGTGGGGGAGAATATTTGAGTCACGAATTTGGCACGCACTTAAGGAAATGTGGAATTGTTTCACAACTCACGCCGCCTGGAACACCTCAGCGTAATGGTGTGTCCGAATGTCGTAATCGCACTCTATTAGATATTGTGCAATCTATGATGTCTCTTACCGATCTACCGCTATCATTTTGGGGTTATGCTATAGAGACTGCCGCATTCACTTTAAATAGGGCTCCGTCGAAATCTGTTGAGACAACATCGTATGAATTGTGGGTTGGGAAGAAACCTAAGTTGTCATTTCTGAAAGTTTGGGGATGCGATGCTTATGTCAAGAAACTTCAACCTGAAAAGCTCGAACCCAAATCAGAAAAATGCGTCTTCATAGGATACCCTAAGGAAACTATTGGGTATACCTTCTCCCTCAAATGCGAATGCAAGATCTTTGTTGCCAAGAATGGATCCTTTCGAGAGATAGAGTTTCTCTCGAAAGAAGTAAGTGGGAGGAAAGTAGAACTTGATGAAGTATTGCCTCTTGAACCGGAGAGTAGCGTAGCTCAAGAAAATGTTTATGTGGTGCCTGCACCGACTAGAGAGGAAGCTAATGATGATGATCATGAAACTTCAGATCAAGTTGCTACTGAACTTCGTAGGTCCACAAGGACACGCCCGCACTGTGAGTGGTAATGCAACCCTGTCTGGAAAACATGTTGTTAGACAATGGTGAACCTTCGAACTATGAAGAAGCGATGGCGGGCCCGGATTCCGACAAATGGCTTGAAGCCATGAAATCCGAGATAGGATCCATGTATGAAAACAAAGTATGGACTTTGACAGACTTGCCCGATGATTGGCGAGCCATAGAAAATAAATGGATCTTTAAGAAGAAGATGTAGCGGATGGTAATGTAACCATCTATAAGGCTCGGCTTGTCCTAAGGGTTATCGACAAGTTCAAGGGGTTGACTACGATGAGACCTTCTCACCCGTGGCGAAGTCAAGTCTGTCCGAATCATGTTAGCAATTGCCGCATTCTATGATTATGAGATATGGCAAATGGACGTCAAAACGGCATTCCTTAATGGTTTCCTTAAGGAAGAATTGTATATGATGCAGTCGGAAGGTTTTGTCGATCCTAAGAATGCTGACAAGGTATGCAAGCTCCAATGCTCGATCTATGGGCTGGTGCAAGCATCTCGGAGTTGGAATATTCATTTTGATGAGATGATCAAAGCGTTTGGGTTTACGCGGATTTATGGAGAAGCTCGTGTTTACAAGAAAGTGAGTGGGAGCTCTGTAGCATTTCTCATATTATATGTGGATGACATACTATTGATGGGAAATTGTATAGAACTCTTGGAAAGCATAAAGGCCTACTTGAATAAGTGTTTTTCAATGAAGGACCTTGGAGAAGCTGCTTACATATTAGGCATCAAGATCTGTAGAGATAGATCGAGACGCCTCATTGGTCTTTCACAAAGCACGTACATTGAAAAGATACTGAAGAAGTTCATATGGATCAGTCCAAGAAGGGGTTCTTGCCTGTATTGCAAGGTGTGAGGTTGAGCACGGCTCAATGCCCGACCACGGCAGAAGATAGGGAAAATATGAGTGTCATCCCCTATGCCTCAGCCATAGGGTCTATTATGTATGCCATGCGGTGTACCAGACCTGATGAAAACCTTGTCGTAAGTTTGGTGGGAAGGTACCAAAGTAATCCCGGCATGGAACAGGCCGGGATCAAGAATATCCTGAAGTACACGAAAAGGACTAAGGATATGTTTCGTTTATGGAGGTGACGAAGAGCTCGTCAGAAGGGTTATGTTGATGCTAGCTTCATACAGATCTAGATGACTCCAAGTCACAAACTGGATACGTGTATATTTTGAATGGTGGGGCAGTCAGCTCGTGCGATTTGCAAGCAAAGCGTCGTATGGGATCTACATGTGAAGCGGAGTACATGGCAGCCTCGGAGGCGCACATGAAGCAATCTGGATGAAGGAGTTCATTACCGACCTAGGAGTTATTCCCAATGCGTCGGGCCGATGAATCTCTTCTCGTGACAACACCGGAGCTATTGCCCTTGCCAAGGAGCCTGTGTTTCACAAGAAGACCAGGCATATCAAGCGTCGCTTCAACTCCATTCGTGAAAATGTTCAGGATGGAGACATGGAGATTTGTAAAGTGCATACGGACCTGAATGTCGCAGATCCCGTTGACTAAACCTCTTCCACATGCAAAGCATGATCAACACTAGAACTCTATGGGTGTTCGATTCATCACAATGTAACTAGGTTATTGACTCTAGTGCAAGTGGGAGACTGTTGGAAATATGCCCTAGAGGCAATAATAAAAAGGTTATTATTTTATTTCCTTGTTCATGATAATTGTCTATTCTTCATGCTATAATTGTGTTATCCGGAAATCGTAATACATGTGTGAATACATAGACCACAACATGTCCCTAGTGAGCCTCTAGTTGACTAGCTCGTTGATCAGTAGAAGGTTATGGTTTCCTAACCATGGACATAGGATGTCATTGATAACGGGATCACATCATTAGGATAATGATGTGATGGACAAGACCCAATCCTAAGCATAGCACAAGATCGTGTAGTTAAATGCGCTAAAGCTTTTCTAATGTCAAGTATCCTTTCCTTAGACCATGAGATTGTGCAACTCACGGATACCGTAATGGTACTTTGAGTGTGCCAAACATCACAACGTAACTGGGTGGCTATAAAGGGCAAGTTCGAAGGACTCGAAGGTTATGCAGTGGGCCGGATGACTAAGAGTCGTCGCGGCAAGCTCTACATCGACGATGCGGACTGGGGCCCCGAGGCCGGCTCAGTTGAGTCTGGTACCGGGTCCCCTTCGGCATACACACGTGTTCATCGGCAAGATCGGCGAGCCAGGGGCTGGGCCGGACGTCTGACCGACCTCGTCGAGACGGCTCACTGGCGAAGAAGAGTCCTGCCCTCGCTAAACCGGGCGGTCGCATGTTTTCGTGGGAGTCGCCCACGGAGGCTGCGAGGACGGATCGACATCCGTGACGAAACCGTTGTCTACTTCCGTGACGAATCGTCACGGAGAAACCGAGTCTCTATACCACCGCAAGATGGCCAGATCGGGCTGCTCCGACGGTGAGAGTATTCCGGACCCTTCGATCTACCCAACCGGGTTGGGATCTTCATGGCCGGTACGCAGCGGCGCTTCACTCTTCGACATGGCGCCCTGGTCGCCGGTTCAACAACGGTGATGGCAGCCGGGAAGGAGGCCCCTGTCGCCCGCCGCTCAAGTTTTGTCGAGCTTTTCGACGTTAGGCGTGCTCATGGCGAAGGCTAATCCGCTGGATCGTGACCTGCACAACGCGGAGATTGCAAAGGTGAGAGAACAGATCACTAAAGCTAAAGCGGACTGGCAGCCGCGGACGTGAGGATGGCAATGAGCGAGCCGCTTTGGACGCCAGCGAGCTTATAGGCTCATGCTGGATCAGAGCGCATCGCATGAAGTCATGAAAAGGAAGTACAGGTCCCGTTTACCTTCGGTTTTCGAGGGAAGAGAGCTTTTCAACACCCCAGGGGCGGGGACCAGTAATCCGCCACCGGTGGTAAACCGGCCGGAAGCACCTGGGACGGCCGCGCCGGTTCAACCCCGTGTGGTAGATCTACCTCGTCATCACACCGGCGCACCCCAGGCTGTGCAGACACCTCCGGGTCACTACTCCAACCCGATGGATAACCTTGTCGCGGCTGCGGCACGGTTGGAGGCGATTCCAATTGAAGGCGATTCACCACAGGCGGTAGAGACACGCCGGGTGAAGGAGCTCCTCAGACGGCAACCTTGGCTCGGCAAGAAGAAGCGTATTCATACGATCGAGGATCGGATCCACTCCACCCCCGCCCAAGCCGGAGCTATAGTCGACACGCCGATTTAACCGGCTGTCAAGCAATGCGCAGCGTGGTCCGCCAAGGCAACAATCCGCGGGCGGCTTTGAGGATGCGCATAGTGGTAGTGGACCGCGCCCGAGAACACGTAGGGAGGCCGAGTTAGCGGCACAAGCGAGAGGATCATCCGCTCGCGCCGGTTCGTCTGACCATCTTGAACCAGGGTCACGCCCGGTTCTTTGGGGTGCCTTGCCTCGCCCCCGCTTTTACGTAACGCGGCGCTTGCCCAAGGACTTCAAGGTGCCGCGCAAGGTGCCCAATTATCTGCCGATTTGGCTCCGAAGCATGGATAGAAAGCTATGAGATGGCCATGGAGATGCTAGATGTGGATGAAGCCGCATGTGCGAAATACTTCACAATGATGTTGGAAGGAACGACCCGGACTTGGTTGAAAAATTTGCCGCCCAACTCTATCAGTTCGTGGACCCAGTTGCGAACCCGATTCATTCAAAATTTCAAAGACACCTGTAAGCAGCCCATGTCTGTGGTGGATTTAGCAGCTTGTGTCCAGACGGAGGGAGAATCCACAACCCATTGGGTGCGCCTGCGTTTCGGAAGTTTTACATTCTTCGACCGGATCAACCCTGATTCCGCGATCTTGACCTTGGAAGCCAATTGCGGTTCGAGCCATTGAAATTGAAGCTGGGCCGCATGAAGCGTTTTGCCATGACATGGGCACTCTAATGGGCGTTTTGGTAAAGTACGCTGATTACGATAGTACCAAGGATCCCGAATCGAGGATGAAATGGGAAGGGAAAACAGAACGGCAACTCGAGGGCCAAGACATCATTCGGCGAGCAATGGAGGAACAAGCATAAAGTTTAACGGCAACATGGGCTTTGTGGTTAACACCAACGCTAGCAGGACAAGGGTCGCAGCGAGGGTAGGCAATCAAACCGGGCGGTCACAATCCGGATCGTTTGAATTTCATATTGAATCAACCTTGTCCGAAGCATGGGACGAAGGAGGCACCGCGAACCACCTTTGGAAGGATTGTTACATTATGCAGGAGTTCAAAAACTCCAACTCTTTCCGGTATGATCAAGGGCCCGGCGGCGGTTCGGGTCCGCCCGGTTACGGTGGAGGAAATTCCGGCCCGAGATTCGTGGTAATCCGGGCGGGCAAACAATCGAGAATAATCAAAGTAATCGAACAATCAGGACCAAGGGGCTACAATCAACAACAGCAATCGGGTTATCAAAGTAACCCAAAGCAGTTGAACGGTGGATGCGGTACCACGTCTTTACCACCAGCTTGGACAGACGAGACCGAAAACTTGAAGCGGGCGGTCGGCGTTGTTGAACTGCCGCGCCCGCATTACCTATCTTTGGTCCGAGCAACCGATCGTGTGGAGCAGAGGACCATCCTCCCGGTTTACAATCCGGGTCAGCTAGCCCTGGTGGTGGCACCCTGTAGGAGGGTACAAGTTTACCAAGGTTCTTATGGATGGAGGAAGCGGATCAACATCACGTACTCACGAGACCTTCCGGCGTATGGGGTTGACGGATAGGCATCTTAGGCCATCCAAAGACAAAGAGTTTCACGGAGTGGTGCACAGCAAGTCGGGCGCATCGGTCGGTAAGATAGCTCTGGAGGTGACCTTTGGGGACGAACATGACTCCAGATCGTAAACATTGACATTTGAGGTGGTGAAAATTCAAAGCCCTACCACGCCCTCTTTGGGCGGCCGGCTTATGCTAAATTTATGGCACGGCCTGCTATGTTTACTTACATTTGAAAATGCCGGGTCACAAAGGAACGATAATGGTTCATGGGAGCCGCGGATCGCTTTGGAGTGTGAGGAAGGTGATGCGGCTTACGCAGAGTCGGTTTGTGCCATCGAGAGCTAAAATATTATAAAGACAATGTTGATCCCATGGATATGACCCCTTTGAAGAAGGCAACTACGGAGCATGATCCGGACTTGAAGTTCAAATCGACGGCGAGACGAAGCTTGTTGATTTTGTGCCCGGCGATTCGTCCAAGCGATTCACCATCGGTGCCAACTTGGATCCTAAATAGGAAAGCGCGCTCATCGAGTTCATCCGTGAGAATCGGGACATTTTTGCATGGAAGCCTTGACATGCCGTGTACCGAGGGAACTCGCTGAGCACACTCTTAATGTTGACCCAAAATACAAACCGGTAAAACAGTTTCTTCGCCGGTTTAATGAGGAAAGGCACAAGGCCATCGGAGAAGAAGTTGCTAGGCTCTTGGCGGCAGGGTTTATCGTTGAAGTCTTTCATCCAGAGTGGCTTGCCAATCCGGTGTTGGTTCTTAAGAAGAATGGCACTTGGCGCATGTGTGCGGATTACACGAGATCTCAACAAGGCCTGTCCAGCAGATCCTTTCGCCTCCCCCGCATTGACCAGATTATTGATGCTACGGCGGGTTGTGAGCGTTTGAGCTTTTGGATGCGTACTCGGTTATCATCGATTAAGATGGCGATTAAGGACCAGGAGAAGACGGCGTTTATCACCCCTTTGGAGCCTTCTCGCTATGTATCTATGCCTTTTGGACTCAAGAGCGCCTAAGCGACTTATCGGTGCTATGCGTTCAGAGTTGCTTGCACGAACAGATCGGCCGTAACGTGCATGCTTATGTGGATGATATCGTGGTTAAGTCAAGGAAGAAGGAAACCTTGATTGAGGATCTAAAGGAAACCTTTGACAACTTGCGGGTGTACAAGATGATGCTCAACCCGCCAAGTGTGTCTTTGGTGTTCCGCAGCAAGTTATTGGGTTTTCGTGTCCAGCAGGGGATCGAAGCTAATCCGAAAGAATTACGGCTATCACCTCCTTGGCTAAGCCAAAGTGCATCAATGACGCCCAGTTCTGGCAGCCGGATTGCTGCGCTAAGTCGGTTTATCACCGTCTGGCGAGAAAGCCATTCCTTTGTACCAGATGTTGAAGAAAACTGATCAGTTTGTCTTGAGTTCACCACCGATGAAGCATTGGAGGACTTGAAGCGGCGGTTAGCCAACCGCCCGGTTCTAGCCGCCCCATTGACAAAGAGCCGCTGTTATATGTTGTCGCTAATGCCGGGCGATTTAGCGTGGCCATCGTGGTGGAGCGGAAGGAGGCAGGGAAGGAGTATCCGGTTCAACGGCCGGTTTACTACATCAGCGAGGTCCTCATTGAGTCTAAGCAGAGATATCCGCATTGGCAGAAGCTGGTATACGGGGTTTTTATGGCAAGCCGGAAGCTAAAACAATATTTCCAAGGGCACCCCATCACAGTGGTCAGTTCGGCTCCCTTGGGCGATATCATACAGAACCGGGAAGCGGCCGGTCGGATTGCTAAGTGGGCTATAGAACTTGGGCCGCACGGTTTAAGGTATGTGCCTTGACGGCCGTAAAATCTCGAGCACTTGTGGATTTCATTAATGATTGGACGGAGTTGCAAAGCGCTGAAGAGAAGCCAGATCATACCTATTGGACCATCCACTTTGACGGGTCCCGGCAATTGGAGGGCTCGGGGCTGAGTCGTATTAACTTCCCGCGAGGTGACAAGTTCTTCGTTCTCTGCCTAATGTTCCCTTGTACTAACAATGCAGCTGAGTATGAAGCTTTGCTCCATGGTCTCCGGATGGCTAAAGAAATGAATCTCAACCGGGTTAAATGCGTTGGTGACTCGGACGTGGTGGATCAGCAAGTATCGTGTACTTGGGATTCCAAAGATCCACTCATGGCTGCATATCGTCGGGAGGTGGATGTTGTTGCGGGACATTTTAAAGGATATCGTGGACCATGTGGATCGTCGGAAGAACGGTTGCCGATGCTTTAAGCCGGTGGGGCTCTCAACGTAAACCGGTCCCACCCAACGTTTTCCTTGATGTATCGCATAATCCGCCGCTTAAGCTTCCTGATGAAATTGGTTTGGCTATCCCTGATCCGGAGGCTCAATTGGTGGCGGCCGCATGTCATTCCGGATTGGACGCTCCCTTATTTGGCATACATGAACCGGGCGAGTTACGGAAGATGAGACGTTGGCCCGACAGATAGTTCGGGCGGTCTAAATCTATGACCATTGTTAATGGCGAAGTTGCACCAATGCAAAGGTGTCGAGGCGTTTCAGCGTTGTGTGTCCCCTGAAGAGGGTTGTGAGATATTGCGAGAGATCCACGAAGGGGATTGTGGTCACCACGCCGGTTCAAATTCCTTGGTGGCCAAAGCGTTCCGCCATGGTTTCTATTGGTTGACTGCCCATGCTGATGCGGAGGATCTGGTCAGGCGATGTGATGGTTGCCAAAAGTTCTCCAGGCGTGCTCACGTACAGCCAAGAGTTGAAGATGATTCCAATTACTTGGCCGTTTGCGACTTGGGGTTGGATATGGTTGGACCTTTCAAAAGGTCCAAGGACAAAAAGAGCCACCTGTTGGTGGCGGTTGATAAATTTACCAAGTGGGTTGAGGCGGAGCCTGTTAGCAAGTGTGATGCGGCCACGGCGGTTCAGTTCATCAAAAAGGTGATTTTCCGGTTTGGGTTTCCACACAGTATCATCACGGACAATGGCACCAATTTGTCCAAAGGAGCCATGAAGGAATTTTGTGAGCGAGCACATCCGCTTGATGTTTCTTCCGTAGCCCACCCGCAATCCAATGGTCAAGCGGAACGAGCTAATCAGAGATCCTGAAAGGTATCAAACCCGACTTATGGTCCCTTTAGAGAGGACGGGTTGTTGGGTGGAAGTGCTACCATCGGTGATATGGAGTATAAATACTACCCCAACCGATCCAATCGATACACGCCGTTCTTTATGGTCTATGGAGCGGAGGCGGTCCTTCCCAGCGATATCCGCTACGACTCGCCTCGAGTGGCAGCTTATGTTGAGGCAGATAGCGAGGCAGCACGGCAAGACGATTTGGATCGACCGGATGAAGAGCGCGATATGGCAGCTGCTCGTTCGGCGGTTTACCAGCGGGATCTTCGCCGGTATCACAACCGGGCGGGTTAAAACCAGAACCTTTCAGAAGGAGACTTAGTGCTGCGGCTCATTCAAGACCGTAAAGATATGCACAAGCTATCCCCACCTTGGGAGGGGCCTTTTGTGGTCGTAAGAATCTATACAACGGGTCCTACTATCTGATTGATGTTCGAGAGCGAAAGGACTCACGCACGTCAGAGGAAGAGACCAACAGGCCGTGGAACATAGCTCATCTTTGGCCTTATTATACCTGAGCCATTGGCTCCACTTATATACATATTAAGACAATGTATATATTATGAATAAAGGCAACAAACCGGATCCTCGGCTAAAGCGGGGTATCTATTCTGTATCAAAGTCCGGTTTGGGTACATGGAGATGCTGTCGTGAAGCGGCCTCCGGTTTAACCCTTGGCTTTGCTTTTGTGAAATCTTTGTCACTTGGGGGCTTGGTCGTATCCGAGCCAATGCAACACCTCTATTCAGGCGAAAGCCAACAGATCATTTGGGGGCTTGGTCGATTCAGAAACAATGCAACACCTCTTGACAGCGAAAGCCACCAGATCACTTGGGGACATGGTCACGTCTGAACCGATCCACGCCTCTTGGTCGGCCTAAGGCCATAGAATCACTTGGGGGCTTGGTCGAACCCGAACCAATGCAATGCCACTTGATCGGCGTAATGCCACGATGTCAGTTGGGGACCTGGCTGACTTGAACCATCGCTACACCTTATAGGGAGCTTGGTCCTGTCCGACCATGGTAATGCCATCTGATCAGACTCAATAAAGCTTCTTCTTGCAAACAGTCTTTGTTATTGTTTTTGTTTCCATGTGTTTTTTATGCATATAATTTGGCTTTTGTTTGTTGTCTTAAACCGACAAAACCTTCTTTCAACCGGATTCAAGTTTTCAGAATTTGGTCCATTTTTTCCCGGCGATTGATTGTTCCGGTTTGATGTTGCTGTTAACATCCCATTCTGGAGTAACAGGGGCTTATCATACCCGACCACGATTTACACGGTAAATCGGTATCACACCTACGAGGATTGTTCTCCTTTGACGGTGATGGTTTATAAAGCCTCCGCTTGAGATTGGCTAAAGCCAAGCTGTGCCCAACATTGGCGGTATGTTGGTATCACAAAATTTGGATCGTATACCTCGATATTTTCTTATATAAATATATTGGTATCACAATCCGGCTAGAGGCATAAGCCGCCATGGCGGATTTAAGAATTTGTGATTGCAGGCCAAATTTGTTGCAGGATTCACTACTTCAAAACCAAAGTATCCAAAGACAGCCATGCAAAAGTTTACTGACCGAGGTTGTAACGGCATTGTTCAAAACAAAGTCTTGACTATCCTATTACTGAGCCTTTTGAGGCCCGGCGTTTCATGTGGGGTTATGCCTTGAAGCTTGGAGGCGTCACCCGGCTTGACGAAGTTACGCTGCTTCACGGGTTGGCGTGAGGTAGAGGCGCTGACATCGGTTCAACTTCTTCTTCTTCCTCACCCAAAGCCCGGAAGTCATTGGTAGACCACCAATCCGGGTTAAGGCACGAAGACAGCTTCTTCACTTATCAGCTCGGCGGATCAACGCGTCGGGCGTAAGTGTGCTTACTGATTGGGGAACAAGGCTCGCACTTCAGTGGATGACAAAATCCACCCGCTTGTTGTTGGCGTCATAAAAGAGCGGTGAACCGTCAGTTGGCTTGTCTGCCGGTTGACTCGCCGGTGAAGCATTTCCTTTGTGATCCGTTTGAGCGTCGTTATCAAAGGCTTCACCATTCTCTTGAGCATCGGGAAACCTTTGGCTATGTCACCGGATCAAGATCTCGCTATCCACGCCTTGGCGCGTCGAGCCGATGAGTGCCGGCCACGAGCCGCGGATCGCTTCAACTCTTCAAGTTGCCCGGAACCATGGACAACCGGTCCGAGTTTCTCCGATCGTCGACGGCGCCGTGTTGTCGTATGATGTAGCGCATATGACTTGGCGCGCCGGTATCTGACTGCTCAATCAGCGTATAAGCGGCCTTGAGCTTCTTCCGAACATCGTAACCCATATGTGCAATACGCTTGCTGCACGGTTTAAGACAACTCAGGATAAATGGCGGAAATATCAAAATTAAGATAGTCGATTGCATAGTTTCTTACCAATGACGGCAGAGGTCATGGCATGCACTTGGCGCTTGAGTCCGTAAGCTCTTGATCACCGGTTTAAGGGCTGCTTGGCTTCTTCCGCCGTTTTTCAAACCGGCCTTCTCGGTGTCCCAGTTGGCCTGCTCGGATTTATACCACTCCTTCAATTTGTTCCATAGTGGCCAAGGCCGTTCTCAATTCGCCCTTGGCCCTAGTGGTTTCTGCTTTGAGTCTCCAGATTGGCTCGCGAGTCTTTGAGTTGCACGCTTTCTTTGGTATATTTCATTCTGATGACAAAGGGATCATGTTAGGTGTTTTCTTATACAAGTCCCAAGCTCATTACAAGTATTCTACTTGGCACTTGGGGTCTTATGGCTAGTTGATGTCAGTTTGCTATGAGGAGGCACACCTTAAGTCCCGGTTTAACTTTACAAAGTTAAACCGACCCTTGGGGATACTATACATTAAAGTACAAGAAAGGTCAACTCATTACCTCATAGCGGTCCTTCATGCGATTTACTAGACCGGCTTCAAAGTCACGGCTTGTGTAAAGCCGGTTCGAAGCCGGAATGAAGTTCTTAGGCGTAGAAATTGTCGTAGTCGGCAGATCAGTCTTCCCTTGTCCTTGCTCATAGTAGTGGAACCTTCCTTGATGCGTGCTTTGCTAAAGCGGCCGGTTGGCTAGGAGCAGTGTAGCCAATACCGTCACAATAACATCGTCATTTTCAGCGGTCTTCTTTGGGCTTGATGTCGTCTTGCTCGCTCGGCGGTTCAACAATCACGACCCGCCTGTGGACGGGTTTGATGGAGCAGCTGCGAGGTTTCCACTTGGACCTCCGGTTCAACTTCCGTGGGTCAGCGGTATCATCTTTTGTACAACTCGCCAGAGCTATCTTTGGCGGCTTCAGGATTGTCGGGTTTGTTCTGGGGTCTTTTCCGGATCAGCATCCGCAGTAGGGTCAAGGGTTTTCGCTTTCTTACTCAAGCGAGCCTTGGTGCTGCAATATTCAGAATTGGATTAAGGCAAATCAACCAAGGCAGTTGTAAATCGAACTGATGGACAGCAGTTACATACCCTGCAGCAACTTTAAGCGGAGGCAGTTGCGTGGTTGATGAACCGCCAGAGGAGTTGGAAGAGGCCTGATAATTCGGGTCAGACGGATTGAGAGGACATCGGAAGAAACCTTTTAAGGGATAACGCTTTTCAGGAGAACAAGTCACCTCTGACGACGCTTAGGGTTGGTGTATCTGGTAAACCGGAAGAGAGAATCTGTTAGCCATCTTGCGGGTTGTGCGGCGCTCTTTAGCCTTCTTGTGTCTTCGTGATAAGCATAGGAATGAGATTTTTTCACTTTCCGAGCAGTGCGACGAATTCTTTGAACCGCACGAGGTCGGGGTCAAGAAAGAAGGATTACCTCAAAATGGTCGGCATGGCTGGCTTCGCATCATCCTAGGAATTAAATTTGTCGATTGAAGGGAAGAATGAGAGGGATAAATCATAAGAAGAAATACAAGGAGGAGAGCCGGTTCTGGCGGTTCCCTCGTAAGGATATCAAGTTTTACCTCAGCTTCAGATTCTTCTTCTTCCGGCGGATCAGAAGACCCGACGGTTTTCTTGCCAGCCTTTTTGGTAGCCTTGGACTTTATATGCGGAGCTCGGGCCGGTTTGGTCCGTCTCCAGAAGGAGCTGTCAGCCTGCGAGGTAGCAAGGATTAATGAATATCAACAAAATGTTAAAAGTCAAAGCGGTGAGCAAGGTCTTATCATAGTGGCGGGTTACAACGCAGAACGGAGCCAACCCGGTTAGGTTGCGTAGCGGAGATTGGTTCATCAAGCATCTTTTTACGCCTTCAGTAACCTCGGTTTCAGCTTATTGGTAATTCGTGACGTCTTTGAGGGTCTTTGAGGCTGCCAAGATACTCGTGCATCAATCCGGCCGGGCGGCTTAAGGGCAAGATGCCCCAAGAAACCCAAAGATCGCACAAGGTCCACACCGGTTAGTCCATTGGCCATTAGAGCCCGGAGTTTTATGATCCGAGGTGCAAAGTTCTTCCGTTCATGGCGGTTAAGCGTGAAGGCAGCGGATGGTTGTTCTTGAGCTGGTGAGGACGGTAACCCGGCAAGGGATTCTCGTTAGCGGAGCGGTGTTCCGCAATAGAACCAGGTTTGGTTCGAATCCTTTGGATGGCTGTGGTGTTTGGCGTGAGGAAAGTCCGTTTCCTTCCTTTTACGGATTGAAACGCCGCCTAGCTCGTGTTCGGACCATCGGAAAATTGATGCAGCGGTTCAAGTGAAAAAATCCGGAACAACTCCACGGATGGTTCTTCTGAAGATAGACTTCACGAAGACTTGGAAGTTGCATATGTTTGACACAGAAGTTCGGGCCGATATCCTGCGGATGGAGTTTCAAACTTGCGAGGACGTCCCGGAAATTTTTGAACCGGGCGGCAGAATCCCGGTCTAAATGCTGCATAAACACGATTACTTCTCCCTCTTGTGGCTCCGGAGGAAACTCGCCATCCGGAACACGCCAGTGGAGGACATTTTTTGGCGCCAAACCGCCAGTGGTGACATAGCCGTTCAGTTGTGTTTCGGTGATTCTGGACCGGACCCAATTGCAAGCTGAGAATTGAGGGGCCATTCCGGAAGACTAAGCTGCGAAAGAGATTGTTAAACCGGTTCAGGCATATCATACATTGTTAAACCGGTGATTCAAAGATCCGGCTTCCCGTTCGGTTTAGCGAGGACTAATGGAGTGACGGATTAGCTGTCGAAAGTTAAACCGCCGAAAATGGCAGAGTTGAAAAGTCTACTACGTATGGACAGAAACAGTTTTCACATACGAATGGAAGTAATCGAGATCTACCGAAGCCCTAGTAAGAAAAACTTTACGACCTATGCAAACCTTCGTAAAGAGCAGGAGGGTTCAGATATTCTAAACTCGAGGATCTGAACAAAAGGAAGGGTGCATAAAGAGTTCAATGGACGGCGGAGCGATCACTTATACAAGATGCACGGTATGGCTGAGGCGACGGCCATGGCGGAGCAAGTGAGAGGAAATCGATATGAATCTGCGTGATGAACAGGATCTACAGATGGGATCTAGGGCTTGAGAGGAACCTTACTGACGAGCGGAAACCGCGGAGGAGCGCCAAAACTCGATACGGTCGAGGTTGATGCAATGACCCGGCGATGAAGCGTCGTTCGAAGGTCGGGCGCGACGGCGGAGCTTCGTGGCTAGAGCGTCGGGAGGAAGGAGAAGAGCGGAAGAAGAAGAAGAGAAAGGCGACCGGTCTATTTATAAGGGACCGGAGCAATCAACGCGCCTTGAGAATCAAGGAGTCAAAAGCGGCCGACGACGGTGCAAACCGCCTCGATTTCCGGGATAGCATTAAATGAAGGGAATCTTACTGTTTGGATTTCTTTATTAAAGATGACGTCCACGGGCGGTTCAAGCGGATGGCGGTTTACAAAATATGAAAGGAGATCAAAGAGGTTCTGAAGGTGTTGAAGATTGACTTGAACCGGTTCAGGTCAACTGGGGCCTATTGTTGGGGACACAACTAATGAGTGTGAACCGCTCTAGAGGGGCCGGTTTACCCTCATCCATGATCCAGGCCCACGGAGGAGGCCCGGAGCCCAGAGGCGACTTAAGGTCCATTTATGTAAACCGCCTTAGTGTTGTAACTTGTGTTGTAAGACAAGAGAGAAGAGACCGAGCCGGACACTTGTATGAGCCGGATCGGGACTCTGTGGACCGGCCGGGCGTCAACCCGTGTATATAAGGGGACGACCCGGCGGCGGATTAGGGGGAGAGGATTCGAGGCTAAGGCAAAGCTATTGCTCCCTAGTAGCCGAAATCATATCAATCACATCACAACTGGACGTAGGCTTTTACCTTCATCAAGGGGCCGAACCAAAGATAATTCCGTGTCTTGTGTCCGCTTTAACCCCTCTAGGTTAACCCGCATAATGGCCCTACGACTAAGTCCTTTCATGAGGACATCTGCCGTGACAATTCCTGACGGTATCCCCGAAAGTATCTGTTGGGTTGGCACGAATCGAGATCGATTTGTCACTCCGTATGACGGAGAGGTATCTCTGGGCCCACTCGGTAGGACATCATCATAATGAGCTCAATGTGATCAAGGAGTTGTTCACGGGATGATGTGTTACAGGAAAGAGTAAAGAGACTCGCCATAACGAGATTGAACAAGGTATCGCTATACCGACGATCGAATCTCGGGCAAGTATCGTACCGATAGACAAAGGGAATTGTATACGGGATTGATTGAATCCTCGACATCGTGGTTCATC
This sequence comes from Aegilops bicornis, assembly GCA_021605145.1. NCBI lineage: Eukaryota > Viridiplantae > Streptophyta > Magnoliopsida > Poales > Poaceae > Aegilops > Aegilops bicornis. Next base: position 362,092,054 of record CM038675.1, read on the forward strand.
CGATGAGATTATCGTGGAGCATGTGGGAGCCAACATGGGTATCCAGATCTTGTTGTTGGTTATTGGCCCGGAGGGTTGTCTCGGTCATGTCTACGTGTCTCCCGAACCCGTAGGGTCTACACACTTAAGGTTCAGTGACGCTAGAGTTGTAGAGATATTAGTATGCGGTTAACCGAAAGTTGTTCGAAGTCCCGGATGAGATCCCGGACGTCACGAGGAGTTCCGGAATGGTCCGGAGGTAAATATTTATATATAGGAAGTCCAGTTTCGGCCACCGGGAGAGTTTCGGGGGTCACCGGTATTGTACCGGGACCACCGGAAGGGTCCCGGGGGTCCACCGGGTGGGGCCACCTATCCCGGAGGGCCCCATGGGCTGAAGTGGCATGGGAACCAGCCCCTGGTGGGCTGGTGCGCCCCACCCATGGGCCCAAGGCGCATAGGGTTGGAAACCCTAGGGGGCCGTTGCCCCCCGAGGGGGCATGCGCCCCCCTGGTTGGAAACCCTAAGGGGCTTTGCCCCCGAGGGCCGCCGCCCCCTCTAGATGGGATGTCCAAGGGGCATCGCGCCTCAGCCCCTATATATAGTGGAGGGGAGGAGGCGGCCGCACCTAAGCCCTGGCGCCCTCTCCCTCCCTCTGTGACACCTCTTCCTCCTCCAAGAGCGCTTGGCGAAGCCCTGCCGAATCTCACTGCTTCCACCACCACGTCGTCGTGCTGCTGGATCTCCATCAACTTCTCCTTTCCCCTTGCTGGATCAAGAAGGAGGATACGTCTCTGCTCCGTACATGTGTTGAACGCGGAGGTGCCGTCCGTTCGACGCTAGGATCATCGGTGATGTGGATCACGATGAGTACGACTCCATTAACCCCGTTCTCTTGAACGCTTCCGCTCGCGATCTACAAGGGTATGTAGATGCACTCCTCTCTCTCTCTCTTTGCTAGATGACTCCATAGATGGACCTTGGTGATGAGTAGAAAATTTTAAATTTCTGCTACGATCCCCAACACTATGTGCATCACTTATACCTTTTGAGCTAGATAATTTTGCTCTAGTGCTTCACTTATATCTTTTAGAGCACGATGGTGGTTTTATTTTATAGAAATTATTGATCTCTCATGCTTCACTTATATTGTTTTGAGAGTCCTTTAGAACAACATGGTAGTTTGCTTTGGCTATAAAATTAGTCCTAATATGATAGGCGTCCAAGATAGGTATAATAAAAACTTTCATAAAAGTGCATTGAATACTATGAGATGTTTGATACTTGATGATTGTTTTGAGATATGAAGATGGTAATATTAGAGTCATGCTAGTTGAGTAGTTGTGAATTTGAGAAATACTTGTGTTGAAGTTTTCAAGTCCCGTAGCATGCACGTATGGTAACCGTTGTGTGACAAATTTGAAACATGAGGTGTTCTTTGATTGTCATCCTTATGAGTGGCGGTCGGGGACGAGCGATGGTCTTTTCTTACTAATCTATCCCCCTAGGAGCATGCGCATAATGCTTGGTTTTTGATGACTTGTAGATTTTTGCAATAAGTATGTGAGTTCTTTATGACTAATGTTGAGTCCATGGATTATACGCACTCTCACCTTTCCATCATTACTAGCCTCTTGATCAGTGCATTGCCCTCTCTCACCTTGAGAGTTGGTGCAAACTTCACGGTGCATCCAAACCCCGTGATATGATACGCTCTATCACACATAAACCTCCTCATATCTTCCTCAAAACAGCCACCATACCTACCTATTATGGCATTTCCATAGCCATTCCGAGATATATTGCCATGCAACTTTCCACCGTTTCATTTATTATGACATGCCTCATCATTGCCATATTGCTTTGCATGATCATGTAGTTGGCATCATACTTGTGGCAAAGCCACCATGCATAATTTTTCATACATGTCACTCTTGATTCATTGCTCATCCCGGTTCACCACCGGAGGCATTCATATAGAGTCATATTTTGTTCTAGTATCGAGTTGTAATCATTGAGTTGTAAATAAATAGAAGTGTGATGATCATCATTAATAGAGCTTGTCCTAAAAAAAGAAAAAAGAAAAAAAAGAAAAAAAAGGGACAATGCTTCTATCCTTTTTTCCACACTTGTGCTTCAAAGTAGCACCATGATCTTTATGATAGAGAGTCTCTTGTTTTGTCACTTTCATATACTAGTGGGAAATTTTCATTATAGAACTTGGCTTGTATATTCCAACAATGGGCTTCCTCAAATGCCCTAGGTCTTCGTGAGCAAGCAAGTTGGATGCACACCCACTTAGTTTCTTTTTTTGAGCTTTCATACATTCATAGCTCTAGTGCATCTGTTGCATGGCAATCCCTACTCCTTGCATTGACATCAATTGATGGGCATCTCCCTAGCCCATTGAGTAGCCGCGTCAATGTGAGACTTTCTCCTTTTTGTCTTCTCCACAGAACCCCCATCATTATATTCTATTCCACCCATAGTGCTATGTCCATGGCTCACGCTCATGTATTGCGTGAAAGTTGAAAAAAGTTTGATATTACTAAAGTATGAAACAATTGCTTGGCTTGTCATCGGGGTCGTGCATGATGAGAGCATTTTTGTGTGAAAAAAATGAAGCATAGCCAAACTATATGATTTTGTAGGATAAGCTTTCTTTGGCCATGTTATTTTGAGAAGACATAATTGCTTAGTTAGTATGCTTGAAGTATTATTATTTTTATGTCAATATTAAACTTTTGTCTTGAATCTTTTGGATCTGAACATTAATGCCACCATAAAGAGAATTAATTAGAAAATATGTTAGGTAGCATTTCACATCAAAAATTCTGATTTTATCATTTACCTACTCGAGGACGAGCAGGAATTAAGGTTGGGGATGCTTGATACGTCTCCAACGTATCTATAATTTTTGATTGTTCCTTGCTATTATATTATCTGTTTTGGATGTTTAATGAGCTTTATTATATACTTTTATATTATTTTTGGGACTAACCTACTAAACGAAGGGCCAGTGCAAATTGCTATTTTTTTGCCTATTTCAGTGTTCCGCAGAAAAGGAATATCAAACGGAATCCAAACGGAATGAAACCTTCGGGAGAGTTATTTTTGGAACAAATGCAATCTAGGAGACTTGGAGTGGACGTAAAGAAAGCAACGAGGAAGCCACAAGGCAGGTAGGCATGCCCAGGGGGGCTAGGCGCGCCCCCACCCTCATGGGCCCCTCATGGCTCAACCGACCTACTTCTTTCGCCTATATATACTCATGTACACTGAAAACATCCGAGAGCACCACGAAACCCTATTTCCACCGCTGCAACCTTTTGTACCCGTGAGATCCCATATTGGGGCCTTTTCCGGCGCTCCGCCGGAGGGGGAATCGATCACGGAGGGCTTCTACATCAACACCATAGCCTCTCCGATGATGTGTGAGTATTTTACCACAGACCTTCGGGTCCATAGTTATTAGATAGATGGCTTCTTCTCTCTCTTTGGATCTCAATACAAAGTTCTCCTCGATCTTCTTGGAGATCTATTCGGTGTAATTCTTTTTGCGGTGTGTTTGTCGAGATCCGATGAATTGTGGGTTTATGATCAAGATTATCTATGAACAATGTTTGATTCTTCTCTGAATTCTTTTATGCATCATTTAAATATCTTTGCAAGTCTCTTCGAATTATCAGTTTGGTTTGGCCTACTAGATTGATCTTTCTTGCAATGGGAGAAGTGCTTATCTTTGGGTTAAATCTTGCGGTGTCCTTTCCCAGTGACAGCAGGGGTAGCAAGGCACGTATTGTATTGTTTCCATCGAGGATAAAAAGATGGGGTTTATATCATATTGCTTGAGTTTATCCCTCTACATCATGTCATCTTGCCTAATGCATTACTCTGTTCGTATGAACTTAATACTCTAGATGCATGCTGGATATCGGTCGATGTGTGGAGTAATAGTAGTATATGCAGAATCGTTTCGGTCTACTTGTCACGGACGTGATGCCTATATACATAATCATGCCTAGATATTCTCATAACTATGCGCTTTTTTATCAATTGCTTGACAGTAATTTGTTCACCCACCATAAATTATGCTATCTTGAGAGAAGCCACTAGTGAAACCTATGGCCCCCAGGTCTATCTTCCATCATATTATTTTCCTATCTATTTACTATTTCTTCCGTTATTTATTTTGCAATCTTTACTTTTCAATCTATATTATAAAAATACCAAAAATATTTATCTTATTACCTCTATCAGATCTCACTTTTGCAAGTGGCCGTGAAGGGATTGACAACCCCTTTATCGCGTTGGTTGCAAGGTTCTTATTTGTTTGTGTAGGTACGAGGCGACTTGTGTGTAACCTCCTACTAGATTGATACCTTGGTTCTCAAAAACTGAGGGAAATACTTACGCTACTTTGCTGCATGACCCTTTCCTCTTCAAGGGAAAACCAACACATGCTCAAGAGGTAGCAGTCCCATGCAAGAAATGGGAATGAATTTCAAACACCAGGGTACTGTTGATTGCCAGCAAAACATAGAGATGCCTGGTTTTGAAATTCTAGTAAATCCAAAACTCGTCCGGTGCACAGGTTCATCGGGAAGCGTGCGAGATGTTCAACGCAGGATTTGTGCATCTCTTCAACGCAAACGGCTCAGTGAAGCGATGGCGGCGTAAAATAAACCAAAAATATACGTCTTTGCCACCGCAGCGCCGTGTCTTGCGTCTGCGGCGGCGTGAGTTGACGGGACGCATGCGAGCAGTCCGCCGCGCAGGCATACCGGGAGACGTGCGTGCATGTGCGTGTATTGACAGGGAGGCGTGTGAGTAGCTCTGTGAAATGATGGTAGGAATGGTAGACGTCCGCCGCGCAGGCTCACAGGGAGGCGAGACAACTTTTGACCGCAGCCTGCCTCGCTCCCACTGGTCCGTATTAATTGCGCGCCCGAGCGCCCGGCCATAATAGGCCGCTGCACCCCTGGTCCACAGTGGCCACCGACGTCTGGGATCCGGAGTGTATGACGATGCCACCGAAGCGCACCATTGGAGGGAGTGGCGACGCCGGGGCTGGTGAAGCACCTGCACAACGCGTGAAGCTAGCCATAGAGGTTTCCGTCGCTGCCGACGAGGTCTCGCGCGGGCAGCAGCACGACCTTGAATTTGTCGGCGCCGTCGTGCCCCCCTAGCCGGAGCCGGAGGTCAACAGCAACTCCGGCAACAACTGCGACTCCGATGGTAAACCGGTTAGTCATCTATATACCCATTTGTGCGGCAAATATATCAAGTGTTTTCTCTGGTTAATCCCCCCACCCCGCCCCTCTATATTTTTTCTGGAATACAAATCCTATGGTTATGTTCTCTCAGTCCATGAAATCAGAGTAGTTAAGATTCCTTAGATGCACATGGTGTATTGATTGTTTGAATGTTATCCGTATAGAGTTAGTGATTAATTGTTTGTTCTGTACAAATGATTTTTGCTAATAATCCGACTAGGGTTAGCTTGCGTGCTAATAATTCATGGCCAGATCTTGAGAATTGATTTTGAATGTCCTACATATACGTTTGTGCCTTTTTTCTTCCTGATCTTGAGAATTGATTTCGAATGTCCTACATGTTATGCCATTTTTTTATTTCAGATTGGTATGTACACAGATGAGGCTCCGACCAGCGCCGCCACCGGATGTAGATCTTGGACCGGTATGCGGCTGAGCGCCCTGGACCTTAGGAACCAGTAGAATCTCCGGCGGACCGCATCAGCAATCTCCCGAACGGAATCCTTGGGGAGACCATCTCCCTTCTCCCCACCAAGGATGGCTGCCGCACACAAGTCCTCGCATCTCGGTGGCGCACTCTATGGTGCACCGCGCCTCTTAATCGCGACTGTGGTCAGCTATCTGTCGATGATGATTCTGAACTCCCTGAAGCCATCATCTCCTCCCACGAGGGCTCCATTCAACGCATCTGCATCCCGGCATGCTACCTGCTGGACATACCCTGCATGGTGTCCGCGTGGCTGACATCCCATCAATTCGATAAACTCCAGCAGCTTGAGTTCTACCATTACTACAATGATAGGTTACCACCAAGAGCTGCATATGTGCCCTCACCACCGATGCCCATCTCATGGTTTTCCTCCTCTCTCCACACCGCCACCTTGACCCGGTGCCATCTAGTAGACTATCTGGTACAAATGCTTAGACTGCCAGTGCTGAAAAAACTTGCGCTTGTGTTGGTTGATCTGTCGGTGGCCTCAATTCACAGCATCATCCACTCTAGCTGCCCTGCACTGCAGCGTTTGGTGCTTGTTTTTGGACTAGGAATCCATATCACCTGTCTCAAAATAAAGTCGTCTCACCTTGTAAGCATTGTAATTCATTTTGAAGGACAAGAGCTCATCATTGAAGACGCCCCTTCAGTTCAAAGGTTGCTCCTTAATTGTTGTTATAAACCTTCACAAATAACTGTGGTCTCTGCGCCTAAACTGGAGACCTTGGGTGCAATTAGTGATTCGTTTGAATGGTTCGAGATGGTGTTTGCCTCCACACCTATTGAGGTACTGTATATTATTCATGTACACTTTTGTAATTTGCATTTTTCATTTGTGCGCATACGTTAAGTATCATCTTGGAGTACACTTTCAGTGCTAATATTATGGTCTATGATCAATGAAGCGCTTGTCCATCCTATCAGTGGTGGTGGATTCCGTCAATACCTTATATATCACTATGTGGTGTTTTGATCTCAACATCATTATTGCCTTGCTACAATGCTTTCCATGTCTGGAGAATTTGTATATGAAGGTGATGATTTCACGCACATTGAAAGCCCATATATAATGTACTATAATTAATCGTTCAGCTATCACTCTTTCAACATAATCTTTTTTAGACATTAACTGTTTTCAATCTTCATCTCTATTTAGGCACTAACACATGGAGAAAAAGGTATAACCAATCGATGGTTCAAGAAGCACCGGGATTTTCTCAGATCTCACGACATTCGTTTGAAGGCAGTAACACTGGAAGGATATGCATCCAAGAATGCAAACACTAGCTTTGTCACATTCTTCATGTTGAATGTGAGGGCACTATTGTCCGGGAGGATTAAGTTTTTCAACAAGAAATTTCTTATGGCTGCAGGTGTTGAACAACATAAAAAGAAGTTTCATGTGGACCTAAGGGCTTCTGATCGTGCTCGGCTTCTATTTACAACAGCTTGTCATCATGGACTAGTAGATTTTCTGGCCGGGGATCTTGATTTTATGGATCAGACCGATCCATTTGATTGTGACTGCCAAAAACTTTGGTTGAGTTAGATGTCATTGTCCTGTTCAATCTGGATTTTTTGTAAACCTGATGAGAAATTAATCCTCGTGCTTTTGTCTGTTTGTTAGCTGGAGTTAGATATTGTTGCCCTTTTCAACTCGGCTTTGACCCATATTTTCTTTCATACTGGGCCAATGGCTTGCCATTTCTTTAATTAAGACATATATATTATAAGCATTCACAACATAGGCAAAGAACATCACTTTGGCGGGATCCTTGAGATCTTTGTTCATTATAGAACCACAAGTTTTTAGTGCCCACCAGAACCCACAAACTTATTTTCAGCTTGCACACCAAGGGTTGTAATTCTTAATAAGAAAAGCTGCATGGTAGTCACATATTTGGATTTATCATTTGGGAACGACGAGGAAAAAGCTTATCCAGGGCGATGCCGACTCGACAGTAAACATTGAGAAACCTGGTTTTAAAATTACAGTAGACCCAAAACTCGCCTCAAAATCATGAAACTTGGCATGGTGTTATGTCATAGCACTAACATGTTGTGGTAAAAAATAGTCCAATTTAGGACAAGCTTTGGTACAATCTTCTTACAAACCGGAGCTTCTCTCAAAAAGGCTCATGGTTTCGAGAGGGACCTTGTCACCTATGTGTGCGAAACGACATACGATGTCTCTTTCCACCTTGATTTATTTTACAGAGGCAACATGCAACTATATATAGTAGTGTCGTCCTAAAAATATGAAATTAATCACGGTTCGTTTTGCCTTTTTATACATTATTTGAGTTTCATAGGCATTTTGGAACGTACTTTCGTGTGTGCAAAGGTCATGTGTGTACTAGCCACATATGTAATTCGATGTTCAATCTGTTTATGGAATCAAGTCCTTATACACATTATTCTTCTGTAGACAGAGCAAATAACACGGCTTATTAGCAGCAACCTTCTATGTTATTATTGGTCCTCGCACACATTTATGATTACGGACCTGTTTGCCGCATATCACACACATCTTGTTTAGTTGAACCGTTTCCATTGTGTTGCCTAATCACACACAGTTCATCCTAGTGAACGGTATGCTGTATATCGCACACACCTTCATCTGGCTGCCCGTTTCTTTTGTTCCTCATCATCGCAAATAGTTAACTGAACTGAACCCATATGCCCTGGATCGCACACGCAACTAAAATCTGAACCGTGTTTGATGCATCCTCCATCGCAAACGTTTTGCACCTTTTTGACAGGTTTTTTACACCACCGTTTGCGATTATTGCATCGCACACAGTTTCGTTGAGGGGTCTCTAATTGTAGTGTCACGTTAGCAGCATCCTGTAGTAGTGTATGTCTTCTGCTGACAGGCAATAATTCAGAGCATAAAGAGATTTCTCTCATACTTGCATAGGTTTGGGCTCAGCATCACAGCGGATCTAAGCTTCGAGGACCTATACCCCTCTTAATAGTACGGAGGTCCTAAGACTCAAGAAAGAGAAGAAGAACAACAAACTGAATTCTACATCTTTGCTTTGCCTTCGATCTTCTTAGTCACTTTCCTTTAGACGAACTTCGAACCAATTGCTTCACAGTAGCAATAGATTTTAAGGGGCCAACTTCTTCGCATCAATCTTCTCACCAGAACGGTCTCGAGAGATATGGCACAACATCTCTGTATCCCAAATATCCTTGGGCGAAGTTCCTTCAACTTGACACCAAAGTTGGCATTCTTCTTCGATTCCGCATGGACTATTTTTCTTTGTGTGCACTAGCAAACAAATCAGTCCATGCCTGTTTCTGTTAACAGTCTTCGAAACATAGGGGGCAAGAATTGCACCAACAATCTCCCCCCTTTGGGTGATTGTTCACAAAGCATAATACATCGAAAGATAGATGAAGTGAAATGAAGTAGGATGTGAATGAACCAAGAGATACGAGATTAATAATATGAAGATAAACATGCTCCCCCAGATGTAAGCATTACATTGAAAATTTCCCATTTGAGGTCATGCTAGAGAGATGTCCTGGAGAGAAGCGATGTCAATCTTCATGCGAGGAGCATTGTTGTCGTGTAGTAGTTGTATTGATGAACAATGCTCTCGTTCCTGTCTGAGATGTTTTGCTGCGACACACAATCTTGAAAAAGATTTGTTAAAGATTAAGAGTACTTTGAAATGATTTGTCACAAAAATAAGCCATGAAGGTTTAGTCAGAACAGAATTGTATCCACACGAAGCATAGAAAGTCCCTGTAGATTAGATATGCAAGATATATCACAACAAGGGATATTTTATGTCAAAGTGAATGTGCTTCGGATGAAGTTTTCTTTCAAACAAACAACACAGAAAATGTAGCCGATGAAGAAAAAAATATCACATCGGAATGACTGGATTGAAATAAAGTTTGAGAATCGAATAGATTCAGTCATAAGACATGTTTCTACAATGTAGACAAACAATATCGAAAGGGCGGGAAAGAAAATAACGGGGAATGAGACAATGGATGTCTTTTTTCAGAGAGATAAGCTTGTCAATCACTCTCGAAGTATTATTACTTCAGCTACAGTATTAGTGAATAAGTATCAAAGTTGATTATTGCATGGAGAGTAAATTTCAGTAGCACCTGCATCCAAATAATCCGAAATCAAATAGCATTGCAGGGGTTATTAGCAGTACATGACGACGAGGTTTACCAACGCCACATGCAGTGTTTTAAAGTTTCACAACTAGAGGCAAATAGTTGAACGAACGGAAACCAAATTGTTCGAGGAAAGCAAATGGAGAATGAAAACCCCTGCAAATACCCCGCTCATCTATCCTCGATGTTCTTCTCCCACTTTTGTCAATGAGTGTCAAAAAGGAAAGAGAATGCATACGAGGAACTACTCGTCCAAAGAACCCTTAGTGCTCGAGTTGTTGGGAGAAACAAAATAAGGAGTAGTTGCAGCTGAGGCATGAGCAGGGCTTGTAGCATGGGCTTCATGAGAAGCTTCAGGAGTGGAGCGAGGAGCATCAGGTTTGAAGATCATAGTGCAAGCAGTATCTTCAATCTCAACGTCTGGTTCGACAAAGGGGAGGTCAGTTGAGCCGGACCACTAAGGAAGCACTGGGGTTTGCCTTCGAAAGTGAGGGACTTCAAACATATTTAGATAGTAATATTCCTTTTCAATTCCCTACACAGAGAGCTGCTTGCGATCATAAGGCTTGCGCAGAAGAGTCCAAGTGCGCTTGTGAAGTTATTTCTCATGGAGCAAACCTTGGCGAGTGTAATTATGAAGCAAATTGATTTCAGCCATCATGTCCGGCTTTACTTTGCGATTGAGCTTGATGTGGCTCTCCAGGGCCTGCTGGGTCCGGAGACAGATCTCATAAATAGATGGATTTTCATCCCGAGGGATTTCCACAGTGGACTTAGTGACTTTGGGAGCAACCAGAGAAGTAGAAGCACTTAATCAATTGGAGTTTTTCCTTTCCCAATATAGTTCATGATTCGAAGAGTGTCACGAACCGGAGGCATGAAAACTTTCAGAACATGTGGGTAGAAAAACTTATTTTCTATAACCTGTTTGATGGCTGACATGATCCATGGAGCATAGGGCTTCAAAACTTGAGCACTGCCAGACACAGGTAGTTCAACATCAGGTACTTCCCACTAGTGGAGCTCATGTTCCTGAGTTTCATCAAACTCACACCAAGGAAGATTCAATAGAGACAACAACTGTGCAGCTCAGCACATAATCTTTTCTTCCTCAGTTATCCATTCAAGCACCCATGTACTGCTACCTGCAAGATCTCATGAGATGTAAAGTGTGGCGTAGAACTAAAGGATAACTTCATGGTTTCAGCCATGGTTGAAGCAGAGGAAATGCTTCATAAAGACATGCTCAATATGCCCGATGGTGTGGTAAAAACATGGCAAGCTTTCAAGCTTAGCAAAATTCACAATCTTGTTCTTGAAAATGTGATTCTTGCGGAACAAGATTCGAGCATAATATATGGCTTGTTCTTTGGTCCAGAACCTTGGCGACATGTATGTTATTTCTCCTTCGTATGGACTGCTGCCAAAGATGGCAAGCTTCGAGCTATGAAACTGCTTGTTCAATGCTGGGCCATTTGGACCATCCTCCACAGGAAACAGTGGAAATGTTTCGAGTGGGTTCCTTGGGAGTTCTTCTTCGATGGAGCACCTGGTCAGAGATTCATCAGTTATAGCAGAATCTTCTTCGATTGGCTTAAGAGGAGCGATGCGCTTCCTCGACCTTGTAGACTTAGATGGCTTTGATAAACTAGATGGACCAACAATTTTGCTGGCTGGTACTCCTTCAGCGGCTTTCGTTTCTTTGGGCATTAGGACCTTATATTTCGTAGACTTAGATGCCTTGGGTATATATACAGGTTGTGCACTATCAATAACTTGAGCGAACGGCTCAACGGATTTCTTTTCTTCCTGTTCCACAAGTGGAGCTATGGAACGAGGAGCAGAGTCGACATCCATCATTGTAGGAGCAGCCGAGGGTGTGACCGGAGTTGTTTTCTCTCAAGGAGCAGATTGCTCCCCATCAACCTTGTCATCCTTATTGCTTGAGGTGGAAGGGTCAGCTTGCATCAACACAGGTGAAGGATTTTGGCTTTTCTACTTCAATTTCCTCATCAATGTGGTCCTCATTGTCTTGACGTTGAGGTGTTGCATTTTCTTCGTCGGGGTTGTTTAGAAAAATATCAACCACATCATTTTGCTCATCTTGAGCTGTTGGCACTAGGACAATGACTATGGGTGCAACTTGCTGCTTGGGTTCTTCTTCAAGAGGTGGTGATGGTGGTACTTGCTGTAGAGGTGCACTTGAGCTAATCGGGGCAGCATCAGAGGTGACAATCTGAATGTGGCGATCTTTATTTTCTTTCGGCTTGGCTGCTCAAGCCAAAGCCTTCTGACGTTTCTCTTCCTAAATTCTTCTTTGGGCAAGTTCAGCTTTGCGATCAATTTCATCATTCTTTCCGTCACACAGTTGAGAGATATCTGTATGCATCCTACCATGCCATTCAGCTTTCTCATTTTTAATGTCACTGAGAGCCTTGGTGATATCAACAATTTCCTTTTCCTTGTTTAGACCTTTCCTTTCGTACGCGGTCTTGGCCTCTTTCCTCATTGTTTCCAGTGCTTGCTTGTCCTTTATAGCCTTGTTGAGCTTCCTGGGATTTTCTTTAGTTGACAAAAATGCATGGTCACCATTTTAGTCACATCTTCTGGCAAACCCAAATTGCTCACATCGTCGGTCTTTGCATCATATGCGGCACTGTCAATGATATCAATCATCATTCTAAAGTCATATTTTTGTTCCTCTTTGGAAGCAGGAATAGAGTGCTTGGCCTTCATGGCAGAAGCATCTCCTTCGGCACGGAACATTCTCTTCGAGGCACTCTTCGAAGAAGTTGGTGGAGCTGAGTCAGAAGCTTTTTCAACTATGCGCATGGGTGCATGCCTCGGAGATCTCCTTGGAGAGGGCAAAACCTTCACCAGAGAAGGAGTTTGAGCTGGCTTGTCTAGAATAGCAGGCTGGTCATACATGGGAATTTCATCACCCATCTCTTCATCAGACGAGTCACCGTGCAGAGTTAGACACAACCTTTCATGTTCTCTTGGTAGTGATTTTCCTTCGGGGAGCTCGAGGGGAAACTAACTTCTTTGACTTGCTTCCCTTGGAAGAAGAAGCTTGATCTTTCTTATTCAGGACATCTTCCTTGGTTAGTTTGACATTTTTAGCTTCAACTTGCCTTTTCTTCGCTTCCCTGGCTCTGAGTTTTGCTTTAGCCTTTGCCCTCTTAGCAACTTCCTCGGGGAAATAATGATTGTCTTGAGGGAGTCAGGGTGAGCATTTGTGGGAGGAGGTGGCCTCACCTTTTCATCATTTGGACCAAGGCAGCCATCAGCAATGCAATCGTTCCATGGTGGATTCAAAGCAAATAGGATCTGATATTTCTCATGGAGATTTTCATGTCTGGACCATTTACCAGCCCAGTGACGACAAATGCGTTGCAACCTGGTGTTAAGATCATTTGTGGATTCTCCTTTAGGTGGAGTTCTGTAACCATATGTGTCAGACATCTCAACCATCATGTTTTTCTCTTGACCATGACCAACTTTCTTGGGATTTCCATCAGAGAAGATGGTAAGTGCGTCAGTGACTGCATCATCATCATCTGATTTAGTATTTGCAGATGGAAGTTATTCCTCTATTTCCTCGGATTTAGATTCTTGATTTTTCTTCGGCACCTTGGGATGTTTCGAGGATTTTGCTCCACCAGTCATGCAAAATTTTTGGACTTGGAGGGATACCGAGGCAAATCACTATCAGAAACCGTGTGCTCCTCCAAACTGGAACTCATGACACTTGTGAAACATAATAGATGCGAGGGAAAAATAGAAGGGTCACAAGTATGCACAGAAGGATTTTTGACAGAAAAACATTTTGCAGGGAGAGGAAACATAGAATAGTAAATAAAGATCTCATTTATAGATATCCTTCTGTCCATAGTAAATGCCTGAAAGCGAACGAACAGATAGAGAGCTATCTAATCTTTCATGGACTGCCCCGGAACCCTATACTGAGATCTGTACGAGGAAAAAACTACAAAGCGTACATGGTAAATCCTAGAGATGCCTAAAGATATACTACCGTGACTAAAATCACAGAAATATGTGTCGGTAAGAACTGCTCTTTCGAACAGAGGGCTAGAAAGATGCAGTTCCATCAAGCGCCCTAACTTGGCCACAAGAATCAACTACGGTAGTGTGGGAGGTAGGATTACTGCACCGGTGTGATCATCTGCGACGATGTTCCACCAAAGTTCCACGACAGAGCTTCTTGTCGGAGTTGCTTCGAGCACGGGCTCGGATGGAGGTGGAGCAAGGGTTTGAGGGAAAACAGAGGCGCGCTAAGGAGGAAGATGGAAGGAGGGGGGTATATATAACCTGAGTGATAACCCACCACCCCGAGATCCATGGCCGAGAGACGCCGGACGTTCCGCATTCGACGAACACGATCGATAGGGATAAGATCATGGGCACATGGCGATGGTTACCTGAGCAAATATCAGGAAGTGGAGCGGTCCATCGAAAGGCTTGAACAGGGCATAAGCCAAAATTAGATAAAGTTTGAAGATCATATCTTTCTCAACCAAGTATGTTGGAGAGAGATTTTCTTTATCAAATTTGCATACTTGTGACGGACATCATAGATTAGAAGAGAATAACAAAGAGGGAAAACAGGGTCCTAAACAAAACACTCAGCACAAAAGAGAACTTAACGCAATAGCTATAAGTGAGTTGTTGATCGGACAAAACACAAACACGACGAACAAGAAACAACAAACACAGAGAACAAATGAAAAGAAAGAAAAACACACAACACGAACAAATAGCTTCTCAAGGCAGTGATACAGGCAGCCGCCCTTGAGAAGATTCCTGCACAAGAGTTAGTTTTCTTTCACCACCCACACTTGCGTGGGACGCAGGGGCCTTGTCTGTGTCTTTTGAGCATAATTTGTTTTCCTTTGATGTCCGTCGTAGTTTAACTGTTCGCTGTGAGAGTAATCATATGAGTAAGCATTGAAATTGTTTCCTGAGACATGGGTATAATGGTTCGAAGAAATACACATGTATTCCTTCTATCAAAGATTAAGCCAGTTCCCATTCGAATGAATAACTTCATTGTATTTCGAATGCTTATCCTGCATGGTTAGGCTAGATACCAGATATAAGGCCTTGATGGAAGATTTATTTACCCAAACTTGCTTCTTTGGTGAACCATACCTGTAGTTAGTCCCAATATACCAAGCAAAAACCTTACCATTCTGTTGTTTAAATAGTTTGTAGTTGGAGTCATCTAACTCGTCGGGAACAATAGTGGTGGGACAATCATATCCAGAGAGACATGCTGGTTCAAGAGTTTTGTTTGAGGCACGCACCCAACTAGTCCGAGGATATTGCTCGGGGGTCCAGTAAGTTCCATCGACATTGAGCTTTCTTTCGAAACCTACACCTTCCTTTTGGGGATTTTTGTGCAGTATCGACTTCTTGAGAACATCACACGGGGTTTGATGCCCTTTTAGAATTTTTAGCACTCCTGTCTCAAGAAGAGTCCTAAGCCTGAATTTTCCATCGGAGACAACAACAATTTCCTCGGAAGAGGCATTAGTGATAACATTCATACTAGTTGCACTGTTCTTGATGATAGCAGAGGAAGTTTCAGCAGTGGAGCCAGCGTTGCTGCGCTTTAAGAATTTTAGGCAAGGAGACACAAAATGATCAGGAAGCTTTTCAGATTGCTCGGCGAAGAGAGAAGCCTTTTCTTGGTAAGCACGTTATAAGACACTTTCAGTGACTCGAGTTCTTGATTCCTGCTAAGGAGTTCATCTGATAATTCCTCGAAGTCTACTGCAAGAGAATTATATCGGTTGGAAAGATCATCAGAGGTTGAGGAAAGAGCATCACACTCTTCGGTCAACTCTTGATTTTTCTCTATCTCTTCGACTAGTAATCCTTTGGACTTCCTTAAACTTTTCTCAAGTTTCTCAAGTTCATCTTGTTGAGATTTAGCAATTTTAACAAGTTTGGCATAAGCTATGTTGTCCGAGGAAAAATCATTTCCAGTCTTGCGATGTTTAGATAATACATGTTCCTTCAAATTTTTAGCTATGAGGCAGAGATGTGAAGGTACATCATCATCACTGGATGCCTCATCATCAGTATCTGTCTCGGAATAATATTTGGAGGTTTCCATAGCAATGAAAACATTTCCTCCATCCAGACCCCTGTAGAATCTTTCCATATCCGATTAAGACCGTGATGATCCATCTTCGGAGTCCATCGTCATTTCAACACAAGTGCTAGCTAGTTGTGACATTCTCTTTAGGTTTGATTCAATGATTCCTCTTCGAGTGCTAGTGTCTGGTCTCCTGGAAGGTGAGGAAGATCCTTCATTCTTCTGAAGCTTAGTGTGACGTTTCATCCGAGTGAATCCTGAACAGTGAAGGGAAAGCCATCTGTTGTTTGGTTTTCGGCTCATATCCCAGCTAGGGTAGTCAACTATAAGTGACCATATTGCTTGCACTTGAAGCACTTCATTTCCTTCGGAGGCAGTTTCTTAGTCGACTTGGATGAATTTCCTTTATCTGTGTTTAATAGAGTTAGATTCTGCCTTCATAAGCTACTCAGTCTTTCCGTGAGCATTTGAAGTTCCCTTGTGATCGAGTGTTGATTCTCATAATCTTCTTCATCTTGGGAGTAGCCATAGTGTGAAAGAATTTCTCCTTCGCTTTTCTGAAGAAGTATCTGGGTGACCTTTTTCCAGTTCCACCTTTTCTTCATGAATTTTTAACAGTGTCATGACCTCAACATAGTGAAGATCTTCAAAGTCTGGTCTTTGTCTGATTTTAGCGGCGATCGAGTCAAAGGAAACATCAAGAGCGCCGAGCAACTTTTTCACAACATCTCTATCAATGATATCTGTAACTTCTCTCTGATAAATCCTTTCAACAATATTGGTGAGCCGATCAGTGAGGTCCATGACACTTTCTCTTCAAAGACTTCTGAAGTTGGCAAACATAGCACGAAGCACATCAGTGTGGGATACTGTTTGGAGAATTATTTCGTTATGGACATTTTTAATCCGTCCCATAGTTGCTTTGTAGTTTCAATGTCTCTGAACCGAATGAACATTCCTCTCGACAGGTTGTCGCATATGATATCTTTCGCTTGTGCATTTAGGCAGATGTTAGCTTCATCTTCGGGAGTGGGTTTTTTGGATGTTGGATTGTGTAACCATTCTCCACAATCTGCCATAGCTCAGTTGTCGGTGTTCTGGGAACAGGAGTCCCCAGACTTGCCTTCCTGCGACCTGCGGTGTGGCTCAAGTGGGGGCCCAGCGCGGCCCAGCTTCATCAGCTCAAGCTCAAGACCCTCGCGAGGGGCCAAGCCTCACGGGGCGGACGACAGGAACCTTCCTCAGGAGCAGCCTCGTCGAGGCGAGGCTCATGAGGAGGCGAGAGATCAAGGCGAGGTACCTCACGAGGGTGCCTGTGGCCGCAAGCCATGACGATCGAGATCGAGGCGGGCGCCAGTGGCGCCAACTGCTGCATGTCCTCGCTTTCCCCTTTGGTGCAAAGGAGGCAAGCAAAGGCCAAGGCATCGTGCAAAGGTTACCGCCGGTGCAACAAGACCAAGACCAGCAGAGCGGCAGATCGGAGGTCATCGTGGAGCCAGGGGCGGCGTCACCGTCGAGCCTTTGGCAGCCAAGACCAACTTTAGTAAGGATAAGTGTACTAGATGTTCCCCTTCAAAATGGCCAATTGTTGGCGCCCTTCCCGCTCATTATTTGGGAAGAGGCCCAGGGCCTCCCTCTATAAATAGGACTAGCCACCACAGAGAGAGGAGAAGGTCGAACCTACCAGAGAGAGAGAGAGAAGCGGCTGGACTCACCCAAGCAGTCCATCGCACCAGCTCAAGAACAGCCCCTCGCGAGGCTGTTCTTCCTTTATACTATTCTTCATCAGCCCCGGAGGCAATCCATTACACCACACACTAGAGTAGGGTATTACACCACAACGGTGGCCCGAACCAGTATAAACCTTGAGTCTCTTGTGCTGTTTATCATTCCTAGTTTAGATCCCATGCAAACCATTAAGGCGTGAGCTGGTAGGGGAAAGATCTCCGTGCGCACCCCAGAGTTTGAACCTCAAGGGTCTGCCGGAACCCGAAATCCGACATTTGGCGCGCCAGGTAGGTGTGCGCCGGAATCATTCTTCCGCTGGTCGCGTGTGATCTTCCGTCGTGTCCATGGCTGATGCTCGCCGAGCCCGTGCGGCGCTGGCTGCTCGCGCCGCTCGAGTCGCCAGACGGCTCCGTCGGTGGACACCCGTCGTTCCCCGCCGCTTTGCCGCCAACGCCGCCACCGGCCCGGACGGGGAACGAGCAGCGGCTCGTCCCTACATCCATCAGTGAGGCGAGAAGGCCGCACCGCTACTCCTTCGCTCGCCCCTGCTGGTTCTTCGTCCCGCGTGCACCGCGCTCCCATGGAGGCTCGAGCCGCGCTCATCACGGCAAACGAGCTCCTGCGCTACCGCCCTATCGACAACATCTACAAGGAGTGGCTCGACTGCGTCGCCGAGCTCGTCCGCGCCGCAGGGGGCTCCCCCCTGCCGTCCCTCTCGTTGCCTCGCCCTTCACCCCGCGCGGGAGGCAGGGAGCCGGAGGTGCCCCCGCTACCTCCTCCCCAAGAAGGCGCCCTGGCTCCAAGGCGCGTGGCCCTAGGCCAAGACCCTCCGCGTCCGGCGCCCGCGCAACAAGAAAGGAGCTGCCAGGAGATCCCTCGTCCCCAAGAAGGCGCTCGCGTGCTCCCAAAGACCGGGCGCCGCGATCGCGCCCAGCGCCACCACGTCAAAGACCTGCGCTGTTCCGGAGCAAGCGGTCTTGCGAGAATCCACAAGAGCAAGCTCCGCATCGGCCAGAGCCCGGTGGCCCGCTGCAGGCTACCGCGCCTTCACCGCCGAGCTACGTAGTGTCGCATGGCCCGACAAGTTCAAGCCAGACCTGCCTCCTCGCTACGACGGCACTGCCGACCCTGCGGAGTTCCTTCAGCTCTACGAGCTGGGCATCGAAGCCGCCAATAGGGACGAAAAGGTCATGGCGAATTGGTTCCCCATGGCGCTCAAGGACGGAGCCCAAACCTGGCTCATGAACCTGGCTCCCGGCATGATCTCCTCCTGGGACGAGATGCGCACCCGCTTCATCACCAACTTCCAAGGCACTCGCGACCGGCCTCCGGCCATGAGCGACATGCGCCACATCAAGCAGCAGCCAGGAGAGACCCTGCAGAAGTATATCCAGCGCTTCAACAACGCCCGCCTCAAGATCCCCAGGGTGACTGAGGAAGCCATCATCTCAGCCTTTTCCGATGGCGTGCGTGACGTCAAGATGAAGGAGGAGGTAGCAATGCATGAAGACCTGTGCACATCCCAGGAGCTGTTCAACTTGGCGACCAAATGCGCCAGGGCTGAGGAAGGGCGCCTCTCCCTCCTCGAGCTTCCGGCTGCCGATCCAGAAGAGAAGAAGCCCAAGGTCAAGGACGTGAAGCGCAAGGGGGCTGCCGTGCTCGCGGCAGAACCAGACACCAAGTGAGGCAGGGATCATCCCAAGTCATCCAAAGGCAGCTGGTACTGCGTATACCACGACCTCCACACCCACAACACCAACGAATGCCAGGAGCTCATGGCCGCGCGAGAAGGGCGTATTGGTTGACGCCCCGAGCGCAATGATCGGGGCTACAGCCGAGGAGGAGGAAGAGGCACAGGACGCTGGGAAGACAGTGGCCCTCGCCAAGGATGGCGTGATAGACCTCGCGAGGACTGCTGGCAGGACCAGCCTCACGAGGGAGGTTGGAGGGACCAGCCTCGTGAGGACCGCCCTCAAGGCAACGCAGGGCTCCCACCTCTGCCGCAGCCGCCAAGGAGGTACGAAGACAATCATCGGGACGAGGGGGTGGGGCTTCCGGGATCCGCCGCGATCGCTTGCATCTGGGTGGCGCTCAGCCCCACCTCTCAACAAGATCTTCAAGCAGTTTGCTTTCGCGAGGTGAATGCGGTCCTCCCAAGCCGTAGGCCACACACCCTCTTAGGTGGTCGTTAGCGCTATCACGTTATTTCAAAGGATCAGCTCAAGTCTTGCAACGGCCGGAGTCCTCCCCATGCTTTGCTCACCAGTCATCAGCAACGTGAAAGTCACCAGGACACTCATCGACGGCAGAGCAGGACTCAACGTCCTATCTGTTGAGGCATTCAACGATCTCCAAGTGCCATACGATCAGCTTCAGCCAACCAAGCCTTTCTCAGGAGTCACTGATGGCTCCACTGTCCCGATAGGGCAAGTTTGCCTTCCTGTCACCTTCGGACAGCGCAACAACTACCGCACCGAGCTCATCGACTTCGACGTCGCCCACATTCGCCTGCCATACAATGCCATCTGTCGGATTTCGGGTTCCGGCAGACCCTTGAGGTTCGAACTCTGGGGTGCGCACGGAGATCTTTCCCCTACCAGCTCACGCGTTAATGGTTTGCAAGGGATCTAAACTAGGAACGATAAACAGCACAAGAGACACAAGGTTTATACTGGTTCGGGCCACCGTTGTGGTGTAATACCCTACTCCAGTGTGTGGTGTGGTGGATTGCCTCCGGGGCTGATGAAGAACAGTACAAAGGAAGAACAGCCTCGTGAGGGGCTGTTCTTGAGCTGGTGCGATGGACTGCTTGAGTGAGTCCAACCGCTTCTCTCTCTCTGGTAGGTTCGACCTCCTTTCTCTCTGTGGTGGCTAGTCCTATTTATAGAGGGAGGCCCTGGGCCTCTTCCCAAATAATGAGCGGGAAGGGCGCCAACAATTGGCCATTTTGAAGGGGAAGATCTAGTACACTTATCCTGACTAAAGTTGGTCTTCGGCTGCCAAAGGCTCTAACGGTGACGCCGTCCGGGGCTCCACGATGACCTCCGTCCTGCCGCTCTGCTGGTCTTGGTCTTGTTGCACCGAAGCGGTAACCTTTGCATGATGCCTTGGCCTGTGCTTGCCTCCTTTGCACCAAAGGGGAAACAAGGACATCACAAGAGTCGGGCGCCCGCCTGATCTCGATCGTCATGGCTGCGTCACGGGCACCCTTGTGAGGTACCACGGCTTGATCTCTCCGCCTCCTCGTGAGCCCGCCTGACGAGGCTGCTCCCGAGGAAGGTTCCTGCCGTCCGCCTCATGAGGCTTGCCCCTCGCGAGGGTCTTGAGCTTGAGCTGGTGAAGCTGGGCCGCGCTGGGCCCCCACTTGAGCCACACCGCAAGCCGCAGGCAGGCAAGTCTGGGGACCCCCGTTCCCAGAACGCCGACAGTAGCCCCAGGGCCCAAGGCGCGCCCGGACTTGGCTTAGCAGAGAAGCGAAGGGGCAAGTGCAAAGCGCCGCGGGCCCCAACAGCCTGTGGCCTCAGGCGCCGCGTGGCGATTGATTGGACTTGGGCATCTCCGCTTCCCCATGTTCCCTCGGCAACCGCATGACTTGACAAGTTCCTGCGCGCAGAAATGGGTCATGATTACCTGTGATCGTGGAGGCCGACGGCTGGCCTCCTCCAACTATAAGTACGGAACAGCGCTAGACCTTCCAGTCCATCCCCTCTTGCTACTCCTTTCTCTCCATGGCTCCGTCGAAGAGGTTCTCGGCCGCGGAGAAGGGAAACGCCCGCCAGGTAGGGCCTGACTCTCCCCCGGCCAAGCGCGGCCGAGGCCGTCCTCGCAAGCATCCTGTGGCTCCCGTAGCGGCTTCCCGCGGTCGTGGAGGCGATCCCCTGCGCGGGCGATGGGCGCCAGGTTGTCGATGGGGGGCGCGCCGTGACTGCACGGCCCCCTAGGCCACGCTTCCATTCTGCGGAGGTGCTGCCGGAGTTCGTCATGTGGCCGGTGGAGCCGACCAGCACCTAGCTCCAGCTTCCCCGCTTCTTTGTAGGCGAACTTCCGGCCGGCGCTCCGGGCGGCCTCTGGCTTCAGGAGGACGGTTGTTGCAGTAGGGCCTCCTGGGCTTCCCTGGAGGTCTCTGTCGCCGGGAATGCGGCCACGACCGCTGGCCGGCAACGCGTTTGCCAGCCTGAGCCCGTGGTGCACCCTGCATTTCAAGTTCGACAGCGACGCCACCCTCTACGTGAGGGTGTTCGGAGAAGATGGTCGCTGTGCCGGGTGCTGCCCCGAAGACGATGACCGCGGCCATGTACCCAGCCCCGGTGATGATCGGGATGAAGATGACAGCAGGCGCGTGGTCGGCGGCGCTCGGGGCTCGTCGAGCTTCAGCGGCTCTCCTTCGGACAACAGCTCCTCCAGCGGTGGCCACGACCAGCCTCCGTGCCTTCGCGCCCGCCTGGAGGGAGGTTGCGGGTCAGCCCGCCGTCGCACCTCGGTGAAGCGCGAGGAGGAGTCTGACTGAGGTCCGGAGGCAGTACGAGCCTTCGCCGTGAGTTGGTGCCGGGCAAGTCGGGCCTATTTTGTTTTTCTCCCTTCCCTGCACAAAGAGAAAGTAGTGTAGGGCCCCGTGGGGGCGTGCTAGACTGTTGCTGTTAATTATCATGTTGTTTCCGCTATTTCTGTGCTGTGCTTTTGTGCCGCATGCCCGCATGCAGGATACTTAGCTCAGGGGGTCCTGTCGCGGTCTTCGCTTCCCGAGGCCGAGGCCTCGCCGCGCGCTTCATGTCCTGCAAGGATTAGTCAGGAGGGGTAGCTTCCGGTCTCGGTTGTGGAGGCGACCGACCCAGGTCCTGTGTTCGCGTCGCGATGCCCGTGGGGCACGGACTGGGAGGGGTGCTCCCATAGTGGACTTGGATAGGAAAGCTTCAAACGACAGGGGCAGAAAACACTCGCGAGGGTGCCCGCGTTGCTCCCTTGCGAGACTTGCGCGAGAGAAAACGAGGCAAGTGAGCGAAAAAGACAAACAGTCACAAGCTAAGGACGGCAACAACTTCAATATAACTTCAAATAGGAACGAACAAGCCAACTGCAGAAAGCAAATGAAAAAGCCGCGTCGGACACCTAATCTAGTCTTCGACGTCTTCTCACCAGCGCAGAGCTAAGTGCTGCCCATCAAGGCGCGGAGCCCCGAGGCCCGAGGGCGGCTCTCCGGAGACTCCGGGGTGTGTACAGCCCCAACTCATTATTACGTGAGAGTGTCATGGGCGGCGAGCTTCACATGCATTGGCCTTCTTCACAGGCTCCGGGCCTTTCTCGGGGAAATGAGCTTCACGGGCGTTGGCCTTCTTCACAGGCTCCGGGCCTTTCTCGGGGAAATGAGCTTCACAGGCGTTGGCCTTCTTCACAGAGCTCCGGGCCTTTCTCGGGAAATGAGCTTCACAGCGCGGCCTTCTTCACGAGCTCCGGCCTTTCTCGGGAAATGAGCTTCACAAGCGTTGGCCTTCTTCACAGGCTCCGGGCCTTTTTTACAGGCTCTGGGCCTTTCTTCAAGGATAGAACTTCTGGAGATGCTGGATGTTCCACGTGTTCGGGATGGGCACCCCCCTCCTGAGTCTCCAAGCGTGCGGAGCCGGGCCTGGAAACATGAACAACCTTGAACGGGCCCTCCCACATGGGAGAAAGCTTATGCAACCCTTCCCTGGAGAGGACCCGTCTGAGCACGAGGTTCCCTACCTCAAGAGTCCTGGGGCGGATGTTACGGTAGCGGTATCGTCGCAGCGCCTGTTGATACCTTGCCACTCGCAACACAGCCTCTCGACGATGTTCCTCCCCCAGCACGAGATCCGTCCCCCGCATGGCGTCCTGCTGCGCCTCGTCGAACGCCAGGACCCGTGCGGAGTGACGCCTGACCTCGTGAGGGAGGACGGCTTCTGCTCCGTGAAGCGAGGAAGAACGGGGTCTCACCCGGTCGGCTTGGCGTGGTCGTGCGGATGGACCACAAAGACGGAGCTCGTCGTGCCAGCCCCTGCCGTAGGCCTCCAGCTTCTTCTTGAAGGTCCTTGTTTTGAGGCCCTTCAGGACCTCCGCGTTGGCTCGCTCGGCCTGGACGTTACTCCGGGGGTGCGCCACCGAAGCGCAGCATATCTGCGTTCCAAGGTTAGCACAGTATGTTTTGAAGAGATTGCTGGTGAACTGCGAACCGTTGTCGGTGATGATGCGGTTAGGCACCCCAAACCGGCTCACGAGGCCCCTGATAAACTTGACCGCAGAGCCCACTGGGATGGTGCGGACAGCTACCACCTCAGCCCACTTGGTGAACTTGTCCACAGCGACATAGAGGTAGCGATAGCCCCCTGGCGCCCGAGGGAACATGCCTAGAATGTCCAGTCCCCAAACTGCAAATGGCCATGAGAGGGGTATAGTTTGCAGACCTTCCGCCGGCTGATGGATCTGCTTGGCGTGAAATTGGCAGGCCTCGCAAGCCTTTACCAGCTCAACAACGTCGCTGAGTGCTGTGGGCCAGTAGAACCCGCTGCGAAACGCCTTGCCAACGAGGGTTCGTGACGATGAGTGATGCCCACAGTCTCCATCGTGTATGTCTTCCAGCAATTCCTTCCCTTGCTCTCTGGAAATGCAAAGTAGGGACACGTCATTCGGTCGCCTCTGGTAAAGCTCTCAATCCCTGATGCAGTAGGCCGTGGCTTGTCGCGCCACACGCTCTGCCTCCTCCTCCTTCTCCGGCAGGGTCCCCCGCGTCAAGTAGCTCTTGAGCTCTGTGATCCAGCACCCTTCCTGAGGCTCCAACGCCAGGAGCAGGCGTGCCCCTGAGGCCGGGCCACAGACCGGGGCTCCCGAGGCAGGCGGCTGGGGGAGCTCCTCCCGAGGTTGCGCCGCACTTGATAGTGATGGTGCCGCTGAGGGCCTGAAGAGTCGCTCTTCGAAGATGCCAGGCTCCTGAGGCAGCCGCCTGGACGCCCTCTTGGCAATGTCATCCGCCTCTTGATTGGTGCCACGAGGCACATGCTGCAGCTCCAACCCCCAGAACTGTTTCTCCATCCTGCGAACCTCCGCGAGGTAGGCTTCCATGTGCTCGTCCTTCGGCTCGTATATCTTGTTGCAGAAATTGACGAGGAGTTGTGAATCGCCCTTGATGATGAGGTGCTTTACCCCAAAAGCGACTGTGGCTCTCAGCGGCTATCAGGCCTTCATATTCTGCTATGTTGTTGGAAACCTTTTCCCCGTGCTGGAAGCAGAGCTGCACGGCGTAATAGAGCTTGTCTTGAATAGGGGATACGAGCACTGCGCCGGCCCCCGCGCCATGTCGGGAGAATGCCCCGTCGAAGTACATGACCCAGCCGTCAGGTGCCTCGTCCCCGAAGAAAGTGATCGGTCTTCGCCTGCTTCGAGGCCGGGTGCCTCCATCCATTCTGCCATGAAATCTGCCAATGCGGCCCCCTTGATGACTCTGGTTGTGCTGAATTCTAGCTGAAACGCTTGCAGATCAATGTTCCACTCGGCGACTCTTCTAGCTGAGTTGGGGCTCCTGAGCACCCTCTCCAGAGGGTATGCTGAGATGACCTTGATGGGATGACCTTGGAAGTAGTGTCGCAGCTTGCGTGAGGCTACCAATAGCGCGAGGAGGAGTTTTTGGGGCATGGGGTACCGCGCCCTCGCGTCCCGTAGCACCGTGCTGACGAAGTACACGGGGTGCTCGACGAGGCTGTGAGCGCTGGCGTTGCTCGCGTCCTCCGTAGGTTGGGGTGCGTCCCGAGACGGCGGAGCCCCCAGTAACTTGGTCGCTAAGGTGGCCTCTTCGCTCGGCGCGCTTCCTGCTGCGGCTGATCCTCTGGCCGCCATGTCTTTGTGAGGCTCTCTTGGCTTCGCTTCGCTCCTGCCGGAAAGGCGATTCTGCGGCCTCGGCGATGCTCCTCCCCACCACTACCGTGGCAGCGGCGGAGTAGGGGTGGCCGCGAGGTAGAGCACCAGAGGCTCCCGTGGACGCGGAGCTACCATTACCGGAGGGCTGGTAAGGTACCTCTTGAGTTCTTGGAATGCCTTGTCGGCCTCTTCAGTCCATTCAAAGGGCCCCTTCTTCTTCATCAGCTTGAAGAATGACAGTGCTCGTTCCCCCAGCTTGGAGATGAAACGTCCTAGCGCGGTCACGCGCCCAGTGAGTTTCTGCATTTCTCTGAGGGTCTTTGATGGGCTCATGTCTTCGACTGCTTTGACCTTTTCCGGGTTGGCCTCGATGCCCCTACGAGACACGAGGAAACCCAGGAGCTTGCCCGAGGGGACTCCAAATACGCACTTCTCCGGGTTGAGCCGCAGGTCCACTTTATCAAGGCTCGCGAAGGTTTCTTCCAAGACCTGTATCAGGGTTTTCGCCTTCCGAAACTTCACTACAATGTCATCGACATACGTGTCAGGACCCCGATTCCAAGTCACATCGACCTAGCCGGTAACACCTCATATCACTTTGCGGCCTCACGCACGGTATTCCCACGGGTGTCGCCTTACCATGGCCCGGGACCGTTTGTGCCTTTTGGCTCACGTATATGATAGTGTCGCTAGCATCCATATGACAAAGAACCGGGGCCGACATGGCTAGTCGTGAACCCAAAGCGGCACTAACCCATGGGGACAGGCATACATGAATCACATCGAGCATGTCGGTCATCAACGTATGAATCCGGGCTGTAGCGATTGGGCTAACGGGACTCCCGGTAACCCGGGCTTTAGCAAGGCTAGGCAGGACTCGGATGTCACCGCATGACATTTCCTCGAAGGGCGACCACAGGAACAAAGTGAAACACATGTCGCTACCAAGTGTCCAGAAAGCGGTAGTCTTTGGGCTAGCAGGACTCCGGTGAACCGGGCAGAAGCGGACTACTATCGCCAGAAGCACTAGACTACATTTCCCCATATGAGAGGCTGCCAAGGATAAACAACTAGATTGTCGGATCCCACACATACCAAGCATTTCAAACATACACACAATATGCTCAATATGTGTAAATACAACATGGCATCACATCATAACTCTACGACTCAAATATTTATTCAATAGGCTCCGAGGAGCGGGATATTACAAACATGGGTCTCGTGACCCAACACTCAGAGCATACAACTCAAAGCACAAGCGGAAGATTAACATGTCTGAGTACAGACATCTACAAATGAAAAAGAGGCTGAGAAGCCTGACTATCTACCAGATCCTGCCGAGGGCACAAGATCGTAGCTGAGGTAACAAGCTAAACGTCGAAGTCCAAGCGGAACTACTAGCGAGACCGACGCCTCTCTCGCAAAACATAAAATAAGCAAACGTGAGTGCGAGCATTACTCAAGAAGACTTACATCGTAACTATCTACATATGCATCATTATCAACAAAGGGGTGGTGGAGTTTGACCGCAGCAAGCTAGCTTTGACTCGGTGGCTATCCTGAACTACGATCGCAAGTAACTCTTTTGAGGTGGCGCACACGAGTCCACATATTCACCATATCAATACACCACTATGGATCCGCCTCCCGTCTTCCCTACGAGAACGCCAACCATAGCACTCACGCTTATCTTGCGCATTTTAGAGTATCCACTTTCACTTGTCTATGAACCGATATAGGCAACCCAAGTCCTTTTCATGGACACGGCTATTCGAATAGATCATATTAACCCTGCAGGGGTGTACTTCTTCACACACGCTCTCACCACTTACCGCCGTTTACACGACATGTACTCGGCAATCTTCAAGCGGAAGCCCACCGAGGGTGTCGGCCACGACCTACCTAAACATTCAAGTCTCTAGTCCAGGTTTATCGCCTATTCGGGTTCCATCCGCAGGGAGTCCGGCCGAGGTTTCCACTAACGGCCCCGAGCGATGTGTGCAGGGTTCCCGAGACACCAAGCAGGCGAATCGGTACACCGACCCACGGTGTATCTACCGCATCATAGCCCACCCCTAGGGTCAGCGCTACGCACGGCCTCCAACACATATCCTACAAACACCGTAAACTAGTTGCAACTCCCCGGAGAGAACAAGGATGGTTAAGAAGTTGAGAGGGCACTTAAGCATTCCAATGCGTGGTAGTAACTGGTCATGGATCACAAACACGTAACTCAGTTCCCGAGGACGGTGCAATGAGACAACCCACCATGTACTCCTACATGGCCTCTCACCGCTACCTTTACCAAATCGTGTTCACACACTTAGCTCTCAACAGTAGGATATGTTTACACCCCTCCGATTCATTCCCGATGAATCAGACCTGACTCAACTCTAAGAAGTAGCAGGCATGACAAACAAGCATGAATGAGTAGGCACATCAGGGCTCAAACAACTCCTACTCATGCTAGTGGGTTTCATCTATTTACTGTGGCAATGACAGGTCATGCAGAGGATAAAGGGGTTCAGCTATCGCGGCAAGTAACGGGTGAATCGTTGTTGTCCTAATGCAGTAAAAGAGAGCAGGAGCGAGAGAGTGGGATTATATCGGAATGAGCAAGGGGTTTTTGCTTGCCTGACACTTCTGAAGATAATATAGTTCTTCATCGGTGTCATCGAACTCATCGTCGGTACGTCGTCTACTGAGAGGGGACAAATACCGACAAACAAGGAAGAACACAATCAACGCAGTGCACAATATGAAGCATGATCATGACATGTCAGAATGCTGTGATTTGAGCTAATGCAACTAGCAGCAGATTAAATGAAGTTGGTTTGAATCCAAGATTCAAATTCAAACTCCATATGTGGATATTAAATTGCCATTTATATGCTTTGTGCTAAACAGCAGCTATAAGTTGTTCTAACATGCATGAAAATGGTACAGATGAATATATTGGATTTTTCTGATCATTTTTCATATATAAATTATTTGATTTGGAGCTACGGTTGATTTACTATGATTTTTTTGAAGTTTATAACATTTTCTGGAATTTCCTGATTAAATTAAATCCAGAAAATGAATAATCACGTCAGCATGATGACATCACGACGTCAGCAGGTCAACCGGGGCTGACCAGGGTCAAACCTGACGTGTGGGGTCCACACGTCAGTGACTCAGGGCGGGAACAGAGGCTGACCAGTGGGCCAAGTCAACGTTAACGTGGCAGGGTCAAACTGACAAGTGGGGCCAGCTGGATTAATCTAAACTAAACAGGGAATAGATCCCACGGTTAAATTAAAAGTGGGGTCCATCCGTCAGTGACCTATTGGGTTGGTTAGTGGCGTCATTAGCCACTAATGGCGGTGCCACGTCGGCACGGCCGGAGTTGAGCCGCCGGCGACGTCCAGAGACGGCGGCGATGCTCGGGTTTTGCTTTCCGGCGACTATATGGACGGCGAAGTGCGTCCACGCGATGAGGAGACTCGTCCGCGTCCGGTGGTGCACGCGGCAGCAGCTCCGGTGGCCTAGGTCGACGGCGGCAGCAACTTGCGCGGTGGCCGGAGTTCGGTGAAGAGGGACAGAGTGCTATGGTGCATGGGAGGAAGAGTGGGTAGGTGCTCTGTGTTCCTGGGAACGCGCCGAGGGCAACGGCGTGCTTTCGGACGCGACGTGTGGGGGCTCTAGCCGGGCGACCTCGTGGCAGCGGCGATGAGCTCGGGCTCGACGGAGCCCGCGGTTAGAGGAAGAAATCGGCATCGGGGAGAGGGAGGTTCGGTGCGGGGGCTCAGAGCGAGACCAGCGAGCGCGAGGGCGAGGTCGGGGATGCCCGGTAGCTCCCGAATCGACGGCGTGGATCCACGGCGGCCGGAGGCGAAGATGGCAACAGCGACGGCTCCATGGGGCGCTCCGTCTTGCGTGGCTCGGCGGAGAGCTTCAGAGCGAGGAGGCGGAGCTCCTGCGCGTGTCAGAGAGGCGAAGGGGAGGCGGTGGCTACGGCAACGGTGTCAGCGGCGGCGAGCTCCGCTCGGTGGTGCTCGGGGAAGAGGGGCGGACGAGGGAGAGACACGGGAGAGAGTGAGAGCGGTCCAGGGGGGGGGGGCGGCGTGGCCTCGTCCAGACGCATCGCGGAGGGGACAAAGTGTGCAGGAGGAAGGAGGTGGCGCGGCATGGCGGCCACTGCGCCTCGTCCTCTGGCAAGGAGGAAGAGCGATAGGGAGGAGGGCCGGGTGGGGTTTGGGCCGTGCTAGGCGACCACTTGGGCTACAAAGACGCCAGTAAGAAGGCCCGGGTGGGTTTCTCTCTCTCTCTGTTTTCTGTTTTCTATTTTCTGTAATTTGTTTTGATTTAATTTTAGACACTAAATCATTTTTATAGCTTCTGATAATTATGGTAGGGACTAGTTGGATTATTCCAAAGCCCTTCATCAAAGATCAGAATTATTGGACATATATTAATTAATTAAAAAATATATATCCAATGCAAATAGTTATTTATTTAATTCAAAGGCCCAAAATAATTAACTCTGTTACCAAAAATATTGTTTTGAGTTTTACCTCTTTGCAGTATTTTCAGAGACTAAGAGGAACATTTTCTTGGACTTCTTTGAGAAGATTTTAATGTTGATCATTTTTAAAAGGTTTCTGAGGCTTTGAAAATTCCTCAATTCAAATTTCATTTGAATTTAGACATGATGACATGAATATCAAGCAAAGACAACAAAGGCTAATCTAGGGTCATGACAACTCACCCCTACTAAACAAGAATCTCGTCCCGAGATTCAAGACGTGAGGTATGAAGGCAGAGGGGGCACAAACTATCACGGTCTTCACGATCCAGGTTGCACCTCATAAGAACGTTGATTCGAACATCATCATGATATTGATATCTTGCTTTGAGAACTCCATCCAACACGACAATGGAAAGAGAGGGAGGCTCTACATGATTCGATCTTCATGAAGATGAAGTAAAACATGATCAACTCACGGAATGAGATGTAGAAACATCTCGAGTTGAGACACAAAACACATCGAGAGGGATGGAAGAACAAACAACGAGGTTTGATTTGGTGGGCATCAATTCCACGCTTAGAGAGATGGTGGATGGTGTCAAGGTGGCGAGGAAATAATTGCAAGGATTCCGTAACGGGGCACCTTGGGAAAAGTGACTCGTTGAGCTATTCCCTTAAGTGGCAAAAAGAATTACTTTGGATCCATAGATCATTGGAACTCTTTATACCAGCCTAAGGCAATCACAATCGATCATTTGAAGGAGTTCGAAAGAATGACATACTCGGACTACAATGGATGATGTGGACTACCTTGTTGAAGACAACGCAATGGATGATTTGCTTATCTTTGGATGTGGAGGGGACCCATGGTAAGTCCACTTTTGAAGATGATATTGGACAGCAACTACCAAGAGGGGCAGCCCATGGGGGATTGGCACAATGGCGGTGCAAGCTGGGAACAAGATGCAACTGTTGGGAATGTTCCAACCATAATATCTGCCTGAGATTCAGATCTGGTTAGAAACAGGATACTTCAGGCTCACATGTCTAAAAAGAAAAGTTGCAACACAAATCGACGAGATGACGTTGCGAGATTCTCGGGAAATGAACTACGATAGCAAGCTCCAAAACATGAGCTGGTTCTGCGAAACACATGTGAGCACGCTGTCCCAGACAAACATGACCACATAGTAGTCTTATGATAAAACACTACCGAGTTCTGATTAGGAACCATCATCGCGGATAACGAAGTCCTTACATAAGTCCGGATTAGCTCTTAGGAAGGAACTTCTCCTCCTTGAACAAATCAATCAGTGGCTTGGGGTGCTAGGAGTTGCATATGGAATGAAGATGATCAGTCTATCAGACCATAGAATACTTTGCACAGGCATGACTGACTTGGGATGATTCCAGAGGAAACAAAACAAACCTTTCTCAAATTCATGGCGGTAACTTACACCTAAAGCGCATGAATTCAAGGAAGTCACTTCTTCCATTCAAGCATAGGCTTCATGAACGGAACACGAAGGCATTGCTTACAAAGTTTTCAACACTAGGTTGATGTTCAACATTAATCATGGGGGAGACAAGATGCTGCTGATGGGCTCAACAACAACTCATCGGAATTTCCATATCACTGGACTTTCACCATCATGTGAACACGGTGATAGCATTGGCTGCACCAAAAAGATGTAATGGTATATGCTCGAGGGATCAACCACGAGTAAGACAACATTACGAGCATCGTTAGTACCGATTTGATTTGACGATAGCCCACACTCAAATCAAAGGATTGATAAGACAATAGGTCCAACAACTGATCACGAGGACCAATCGATGAAGATATCATCTTTCTTCAACACACACTACACAAGAATATCCCTTTGGAACGAACTAAGTTAGGCAAGCTTTTATCTTCCAACTCTCCAAGTTGTTGTCTAGCTTAACCAACTAGCTTAGGGATATCCAACACAGATTCTTGGAGAAAGGGTGGTTCACAAGAAACCAACTTGATCACGAGCTCAACATAACAGTCAGAAAACAACCCGGTAACACTTCCAAGAAGATATTTGGAAAGTCACGAACCACCGGTATGTTACTAAGCTCGAGAACAATCTTGCTTTTGAGGGCAAGACGATATGATCAAATGAGTGAGGACTTGACAAGATCCTAACTCATCAATCGAAGTGTGCACCAGAAATAAGGACTAGGTAACACGATCAATCTTAGGATGATGATTTAATAACCAACACACTAAGAATGAGGATATTGTCCATTAGCTACCAAGCAACGAGGTTGCTAGGAGTATAGATTTCACACATCACAGTTCACTTGTCGGCATTCCGGTTACAACAACACGAGACCGAGGAATGAATAATGACAGCGAGAAGTATCACTACGTCAAGAATTCATGAGGAATGGTGCAATTCTCATGACAATTCTGACATAAAGGGGGTAATACTCCAAGGTAGAACAGAACAAAGCTGAATTGGCATTTTGATCTACAACTACTTTTACCCAATCCTAGAAATGGATGAGGTACTGGAGTTTGTTTCTCCTAGTCATTCCGAAATAGAATGGCTTGACGGACCACAAGGATAATAGGCATCGATAAACACGATCGCACACATACTCTTGACTATCAATTGATAGACGGGAGTCAGAATACAACTAAAGAGGGACAACTCAAGGAACATATAACTTTTCGAGTTGTGGAGGCATGGATTAGTATGTCGGGAAAAGTTCAACATTTCTTCCGGATAACCCATGCGGAAAAGGTAGAACTGGCAGAGTCACAATATAGAATGGGGAACTCATCGAAAGCACTCTTGTTGTGACCTTTTGGTTCAAAGGAACTCCTGCCAAGGATGGTTCATGGTATGTGGAAGAATGAGATACCACAGACCTCGAGGACTGACGCAAGGTTACTAATATCCTAAAGGAACTAGCAAATACTAACAACATGAAGTAGGGTGAATCTCGGGTTCAAGAACCCATGAATAGAATACCTACTACTAAATGGCATCACGGGATGCTTTCGAAAATGATGGCCAGAATCATCACACGGTGAACACAAAACGGTGCTAGATTACTAAGTGACTCCCTAAAACACCTAGGGTCATAATAATAGCTCCAACATATATGTCAAGGCAATAAATTACCTCAACATACTAATTAGTGTGCTTAATCCGCCCGGATGAACATTAGAAAAGGAGAGAAGGGATTTGCAAATGCATTAGACTATTTAGAGACACAGGATGACTCGGACAGCATAACGGCTGTAAATGCTCAAAAGATTTGAGACATCATGCAAAATGGTGGCATAACCACTCTACAACATCATAACAAGATTCTGAGATCAACAGTTAACATACAGAAATAGTAGGAACTGAACTAGGGCTTAAATCCAACAATCTTAAAGGTCTAGGGATTAGTAACACGTCATCCTGATAGATAGATGAGAATCCTAGTTCTTAAACCCCGTAGAAGAGAAGAGGATGACTCAGATCAGAAGGCCATGATATATAAGGAGTAAAAAGAGCCTTACGTTCCCTTCCACAATCAATTCCCTTACATAACTAAAGCATTTCTAGACACAACTTGACCCGGTTTGGCTTGGTAATCCTACAGCGATCGGGGCTCGATACCAAAGCTGTCGGGACCCGATTCCAAGTCACATCGACCTAGCCGGTAACACCTCATATCACTTTTGCGGCCTCACGCACGGTATTCCCACGGGTGTCGCCTTACCATGGCCCGGGACCGTTTAGCCTTTCGGCTCACGTATATGATAGTGTCGCTAGCATCCATATGACAAAGAACCCGGGCCGACATGGCTAGTCGTGAACCCAAAGCGGCACTAACCCATGGGGACAGGCATACATGAATCACATCGAGCATGTCGGTCATCAACGTATGAATCCGGGCCGTAGCACTGGGCTAACAAGACTTCGGTAACCCGGGCTATAGCAGGCTAGGCAGGACTCCGGATGTCACCGCGTGACATTTCCCCGAAGGGATAGACAAAGGAACGAAGTGAAACACATGTCGCCGATCAAGTGTCCGGAAGCGGTAGTCTTTGGGCTAGCGGGACTCCAGTG
This sequence comes from Aegilops bicornis, assembly GCA_021605145.1. Classification (NCBI taxonomy): domain Eukaryota; kingdom Viridiplantae; phylum Streptophyta; class Magnoliopsida; order Poales; family Poaceae; genus Aegilops; species Aegilops bicornis. Next base: position 362,126,276 of record CM038675.1, read on the forward strand.
AACCCAGAAGTAGCGGACTACTATCGCTCGGGAAGCACTAGACTACATTTCCCCATATGAGAGGCTGCCAAGGATAAACAACTAGATTGTCGGATCCCACACATACCAAGCATTTCAAACATACACACAATATGCTCAATATGTGTAAATACAACATGGCATCACAACATAACTCTACGACTCAAATATTTATTCAATAGGCTCCGAGGAGCGGGATATTACAAACATGGGTCTCGTGACCCAACACTCAGAGCATACAAGTCAAAGCACAAGCGGAAGATTAACATGTCTGAGTATAGACATCTACAAATGAAAAAGAGGCTGAGAAGCCTGACTATCTTCTAGATCCTGCCGAGGGCACAAGATCGTAGCTGAGGTAACAAGCTAAACGTCGAAGTCCAAGCGGAACTACTAGCGAGACTGACGCCTCTCTGCAAAACATAAAATAAGCAAACGTGAGTACAAACGTACTCAAGCAAGACTTACATCGTAACTATCTACATATGCATCATTATCAACAAAGGGGTGGTGGAGTTTGATGCAGCAAGCCAGCTTTGACTCGGTGGCTATCACGAACTACGACCGCAAGTAACTCTTTTGAGGTGGCGCTGCAGTCCACATATTCACCATATCAATACACCACTATGGATCCGCTCGCGTCTTCCTACGAGAACGCCAACCATAGCACTCATGCTTATCTTGCGCATTTTAGAGTATCCACTTTCACTTGTCTATGAACTGATATAGGCAACCCAGAAGTCCTTTTCCGCGGACACGGCTATTCGAATAGATCATATTAACCTGCGGTGTACTTCTTCACACACGCTCTCACCACTTACCGCCGTTTACACGACATGTACTCGGCAATCTTCAAGCGGGAGCCCACCGAGGGTGTCGGCCACGACCTACCTAAACATTCAAGTCTCTAGTCCAGGTTTATCGCCTATTCGGGTTCCATCCGCAGGGAGTCCGGCCGAGGTTTCCACTAACGGCCCCGAACGATGTGTGCAGGGTTCCCGAGACACCAAACGGGCGAATCGGTACACCGGGCCACGGTGTATCTACCGCATCATAGCCTACCCCTAGGGCCGGCGCTACGCACGGCCTCCAACACATATCCTACAAACACCAGAAACTAGTTGCAACTCCTGGACAGAGAACAAGGATCGTCAAGAAGTCGAGAGGGGCACTTAAGCATTCCAATGCGTGGTAGTAACTGGTCATGGATCACAAACACGTAACTCAGTTCTCGAGGACGGCTGCAATGAGACAACCCACCATGTACTCCTACATGGCCTCTCACCGCTACTCTGTACCAAATCGTGTTCACACACTTAGCTCTCAACAGTAGGACATGTTTACACCCTCCGATTCATTCCCGGCGAATCGCACTGACTCAACTCTAAGCAAAGAGCAGGCATGACAAACAAGCATGAATGAGTAGGCACATCAGGCTCAAACAACTCCTACTCATGCTAGTGGGTTTCATCTATTTATCGTGGCAATGACAGGTCATCACGAGGAGGATAAAGGGGTTCAGCCATCGCAGCAAGTAATGTGAATCGTTGTTGTCGTAATGCAGTAAAGAGAGCAGGAGCGAGAGAGTGGGATTATATCGGAATGAGCAAGGGGTTTTGCTTGCACAGCACTTCAAGATAATATAGTTCTTCATCGGTGTCATCGAACTCATCGTCGGTACATCGCTCATCGAGAGGGGACAAATACACCTGTAAACAAGGAAGAACACAATCAATGCGAGTGCACAATATGATGCATGATCATGACATGTCGAATGCTGTGATTTGAGCTAATGCAACTAGCAGCAGATTAAATGAAGTTGGTTTGAATCCAAGATTCAAATTCAAACTCCATATGTGGATATTAAATTGCCATTTATATGTTTTGTGCTAAACAGCAGCTATAAGTTGTTCTAACATGCATGAAAATGGTACAGATGGATAGATTGGATTTTTCTGATCATTTTTCATATATAAATTATTTGATTTGTTGCTACGGTTTATTTACTATGATTTTTTTTGAAGTTTATAACATTTTCTGGAATTTCCTGATTAAATTAAATCCAGAAAATGAATAATTGCGTCAGCATGACGACAGCAGGTCAACCGGGGCTGACCAGGGTCAAACCTGACGTGTGGGGTCCACACGTCAGTGACTCAGTATGGAACGAGAGGCTGACCAAAGGCCAGTCAACGTTGACGTGGCAGGGTCAAACTGACAAGTGGGTCCAGCTGGATTAATCTAAACTAAACAGGGAATAAATCCCAGGGTTAAATGAAAAGTGGGGTCCATCCGTTAGTGACCTAGGGGGTTGGTTAGTGGCGTCATTAGCCACTAATGGCAGTGCCACGTCGGCACGGCCGGAGTTGAGCCGCCGGCGACGTCTAGAGACGGCGGCGATGCTTGGGTTTTGCTTTCCGGCGACTATATGGACGGCGAAGTGCGTCCACGCAACGAGGAGACTCGTCTGCTGGTGGTGCACGCGGCAGCAGCTCCGGTGGCCTAGGTCGACGGCGGCAGCAACTTGCGCGGTGGCCGGAGTTCGGTGAAGAGGGACAGAGCGCTATGGTGCACGGGAGGAAGAGTGGGTAGGTGCTCTGGGTTCCTGGGAACGCGCCGAGGACGACAGCGTGCTCGGACGCGACGTGTGGGGGCTCTAGCCGCGACGACCTCGTGGCCGGCGGCGATGAGCTCTCGGGCTCGACGGAGCCCGCGATTAGAGGAAGAAATCGGCATCGGGGAGAGGGAGGTTCGGTGCGGGGGCTCACAGCGAGACCAGCGAGCGCGAGGGCGAGGTCGGGGATGCCCGGTAGCTCCCGAATTGACGGCGAGGATCCACGGCGGCCGGAGGCGAAGATGGCGACGGCGACGGCTCCATGGGACGCTCCATCTTGCGTGGCTCGGCGGAGAGCTTCAGAGCGAGGAGGCGGAGCTCCTGCGCGTGTCGGAGAGGTGAAGGGGAGGCGGTGGCTACGGCAACGGTGTCAGCAGCGATGAGCTCCGCTCGGTGGTGCTCGGGGAAGAGGGGCGGACGAGGGAGAGAAACGAGAGAGAGTGAGAGCGGTCCAGGGGGGGCGGCGTGGCATCGTCCAGACGCATCGCGGAGGGACAGGCAGGCAGGGAGGAAGGAGGTTGCGCGGCGCGGCGGCCACGTGCCTCTCGTCCTCCTGGCAAGGAGGAAGACGGCAGGGGAGGGGCCAGGTGGGCTGGGCCGTGCTAGGCCGGCCACTTGGGCTACAAAGACGCCAAAAGAAGGCCCAGTGGGTTTCTCTCTCTCTCTCATTTTGCTTTTCTATTTTCTGTAATTTGTTTTGATTTAGTTTTAGACACTAAATCATTTTTATTGCTTCTGATAATTATGGTAGGGACTAGTTGGATTATTCCAAAGCCCTTCATCAAAGATCAGAATTATTGGACATATATTAATTAATTAACAAATATATATCCAATGCAAATAGTTATTTATTTAATTCAAAGGCCCAAAATAATTAACTCTGAGATACCAAAAATATTGTTTTGAGTTTTACCTCTTTGCAGTATTTTCAGAGACTAAGAGGAACATTTTCTTGGACTTCTTTGAGAAGATTTTAATGTTGATCATTTTTAAAAGGTTTCTGAGGCTTTGAAAATTCCTCAATTCAAATTTCATTTGAATTTAGACATGATGACATGAATATCAAGCAAAGACAACAAGGCTAATCTAGGGCTGTGACAGTACGCCTCAGCATTCCTCCCGAGCTGTCGGTCCAGGGCGATGTGCATCACCAACGAAGGTCGCGCTAGGCGTTGCACAACCCAAAACGGCATGCGTGTATAGCAAGACACTCCGCACGGGGTCAGGAAAGCCGCTTTTTCCACGCCTTCCACCGCCATCTTGATCTGGTGATAGCCTCGAGAAGGCATCCAGAAGCACAAAGAGTCACACTCGCCGTGGAGTCGACGATCTGGTCAATGCGAGGAAGCGGAAATGGATCCCTGTGGGCAGGCCTTGTTGAGGTTGGTGAAGTCGACACATACATTCCTTCCCCTTTTTGGCGCGACAACCGGGTTGGCCAGCCAATCCGTAGCGGACCTCGCGAATAACCCTCGCTGCCTCTAGCTTGCGGGTCTCTTGGACGATAAAAGCTTGTTTCTCTATGGACCTGCCGCTTTCGCTTCACGGGCGCACGTTAGCACACGTTGAGGTGATGCTCAATCACGCCCCTCGGGACTGTCGGGTTACGGGTTCCGGCAGACCCTCAAGGTTCGAACTCTCGGGTGCACGCGGAGATCTCGCCCCTACCTACCTGCACCTCGTCGCCTCGCTAGGATCTAAACTACCAAAAGAACAACATAAGAGACACAAGGTTTATACTGGTTCGGGCGACCATTGTGGTGTAACACCCTACTCCAGTGTGTGGTGTGGTGGATTGCCTCTTGGGCTGATGATGAACAATACAAGGAAGAACAGCCTCGCGAGGGTCTGTTCTTGGCCGGTGCGATGAACTGCTAGGGGGAGTTCGATCGCTCTCTCTCTCTCTCTCTCTCTCTCTCTCTCTCTCTCTTTCTCTCTCTGGATTCCGGACCCTGGATCCAAGATGCCCGATGCCCGATGCCTCTACCCTGTGGGAGGCTGGTCCTATTTATAGGCAGAGGCCCTGGGCCTCTTCCCAAATATTGAGCGGGAAGGGCGCCAACAATTGGCCATTTTGAAGGGGAACATCTAGTACACTTATCCTGACTAAAGTTGGTCCTCGCCTATCAAAGGCTCTGGTGGTGACGCCACTTGGGCTCCACGATGACCTCCTTCCTGCCGTTGCTATGATCGTCTTGGTCTTGTTGCAATCAAACGGGTGCCTTTGCTTGATGCTCTCGCTCAAGGCTTGCCCCCTTTGCACCAAAGGGGAAATGAGGAAACTGCTGGCGGGTCGGCCTGGCGCCCTTGGTCGCCATGGCTTGCGCCATGGGCACCTCGTGAGGTACCCCGCCTTGATCTCTCCGCCTCCTTGCGAGCCAGCCTGACGAGGCCGTGCCTGAGGAAGCTTCCTGTCATCCGCCCCGCGAGGCTTGGCCCCTCGCGAGGGTCTTGAGCTTGTGCTGATGAAGATGGGCCGTGCTGGGCCACCCCTTGAGCCATGCCACAGGCCACAGGCAGGCAAGTCTGGGTACCCCCGTTCCCAGAACGCCGACAGTAGCCCCTGGGCCCAAGGCGCGCCTGGACTTGGCTTAGCAGAGAAGCGAAGGGGCAAGTGCGACAGCCTGCGGCCTTGGGCGCCGCGTGGCGGTTGATTGGACGTGGGCGCCCCTGCTTCCCCACGACGCCTCGGCGACTGCACGAATTGACAAGTCCCTGCATGCAAAGCGGGTCATGATTACCTGCGATCGTGGAGGTCGACGGTTGGCCTTCCCCGGCTATAAGTACGGAACGGTGCGTGCCCTTCCGGTCCATCTCTTCTTGCTTCTCCTTCTTCTCCGTCCTTGCTCCACTTTGCGGCAATGGCTCCGATCCGCCGGTTCTCCGCAGAAGAGAAGGGAAAGGCTCCTCGAGAGGGTCCCGACCCGCTTCCACCGAAGAAACGGCTAGCCCTGTGCCGTCGAGATGAGGGCGCCCGGCAGGAGGTGTCGAAGCCCTGGTGCGAGCGGCCGCCGCCAGGGTTCCCGCTGCCCTTGTACGCCCACTTTGAGGGCCCTGAAGGAGTTGACGCCGAGCGCCATGGACGACGCCGCCGGCGGTGTCGGCGGGTCACGGCGGTGCATGTTGTCCCTCCTGGAGTCCATGTCGAGGGCTCCTCCTGAGAGTTTGTGCTCCACGCCACCATGCCTCCTCAGTCTTGGATCCGCCTTCCTCCCTCCTTCGCCTTCGTGATGCCGCAGGGGGGATATTTGGAGCTCTGGTTGCAGCACGCCGGCTGCAGCACCCTCGCGACCGAAGCGGAGGTCGCGATCGCCGCTCCGGCAAGGTCTTCATGACTCGAGGCTGGGGCGAGATCGCCCGGTCTCACAGATTAGGGCGCCTGCCGATCCACTCCGAGTACGACGGGCGCTTCCATGATGCTCTTCAAGGTCTTCGGCGGAACGACGCCTGCTGGAGTGCTGCCCTAAGAGAGGTGGTCGGGCCCCGCCGGTGAGGGCCAGGCTCGCCGATCGCTTCCTCGGCCAGCCTCCTCAGCGGCGGAGGTGTCGGAGGATCCAGCGACTCATGAGCTCTTCGCGACTCGCAGACGGCGGCGACAGCGACTCTGAGCCCCGAGCTTACAGCTCTCGGGCGAGGCGGGCTCGTCAAGCCGCCACGCCCTCCCCATCTGGATGAGGTTGGCGCCGGTGCCTGACAGCCCACTGTTGATGATGGCGTCTCTCGCGGAGGCGCGTGTAGTTAGCATTCTTTAGGATCTGCTCCCTCTGTTCCCTGCGAGGAATCGAAAAGCGCGCCCCCTTGGGAATCAGGAACCGCCTCCTGGTGCGACGTTAGGTCCGCGCATCGGCAGGCGAGGGGTTGCCTGGCGAGGTCCCCGCGTGCCTCTTCCCTCTCGCCTTTGCTCCCCTTTCTGCTCTACGTCCTCGGGTCCCGGCCCTCGAGCGGGTCTCAGCCGTCGCTGGTATGCCAGGTCGCGATGCCGTGGACAAGGCCAGAGGGTGAGGGATGGAGAGCCAGTAGGAGCCCATGAGTCGCGATGCTCAGGTACCCCCCTTTAACGTGCAAGCGGTTCGCGCGGGCGAGAGTGAAGAAGACGCCGTGAGGGCCTCGCCTGGCGCTGCGCCTTGAAGAGATCCTGCAGGCTCACCACAAGAAGAACAAGAGTCCGCCATGACAAGCGACGGTCAGCCGTTGGTTGCTTTGGAGGGGTGACGAGGCACTGAAGGCCTGACGAGGTGGCGCCGTGCGGGGCTGCCGCGGCAAGAGCTCAGCCATTCAGGTTTTCGGCATTGCAGGGACGGACCCATGCGCAAGCGTCATGCCGTTGGGGAGCAGCTCCATCAGTTGGTGTCAGTTGAGCGGGCAACTAGGTCAAGCACGTTAATCACGAAGGAGCAAGTTCATTTAGATAGGTGCATGGAAGGCAGACGTCGCTGGGTCTGGCTCGAGCGACTTGGGGATGATGCAGCCCCAGGGGCGCCCCCGATAAGGTAAGCTAGGGACATGAAGTAAAGGGATACACGCCTCAGGGACGGACCCACGCGGCCTGGGAATGATGCAGCCTTGGGGGGCGCTCCCAGCTAGAAATGAAACTTGAAGGATGTCACTTGATAACGTTGAGGACGAAGGGATGCTGAAGCAGCAGACGTCGTGGGCTGCGGAAGCCGATCTTCACGAGCCCCCAGGCCCAGGAGCCTCGGGAGGCTCCGGAGGCGCTGGTGGCTCCTCGCGGACCATCTCCATCTCCGCCAGGACTGCGGAACGCCTGGCCTCTTGAGCCTCCAGGATGTTTCCCATGAGGCGCTGGCACATGGCAGTCGCGTTCGGCACGCCGTAGGGCATGCGAACATATCTGTGGAGTGGACCTTCACAGCGCCCCGCGCGTGAGGGCCAGAAGCGCTCCTGAGAGGCGGCTCGGTTGAGCCCTGGTATGTTGATGCAGACGCGCAGCCCACCATCCTCGCCTAGATGGGGAGCCACGGCGGGTAAGCGGCGGCTGCCACTCATGACTCTTTACTCCTGCAGCTCCTGAATGATCTGGCTGACGAACTCCTGAGGGTTTGGCCCTCCTTGCCTCGCTCCTTCCTGAGGGAAACGTGCTTTGACACACGCCTCCAAGTGGTGCCCAAGCGCCTCCCTCGTGACCTTAGCGAGGTCGGTGGCCCTCCAGGAGAGAGCCCCCGAGCCTTACTTGAGGAGGCCGGGCGCGCCTTCCTATGCGATAGAAGGAGGTGCCCCCTGAACAGGCACGAACCCTGAGGGGCCTGCCTCTCGAGGGGTCGGGCTTGGCGATGTCTTCTTCTTCTTCTTGGGAGCAGTCTCGGGGAGCCTCCCGCTCCTGCGATCTGGGTCTTCAAGTGACGCGGCTTGAAAAGCTCGCCTGTGGAGCACACTGCGCCTCTCTCTTCACAAGGCATCGTGATGACTCGCCGCTCTGGCATCTTGAGGACGTTGTAGCCGTGATGAGTCACGACCATGAACTTGGCCGTAGCTGGGTACCCGAGGATGGCATTGTATGGCGGCGTAATGTGGGCGACATTGAAGTCGATGAGCTCGGTGCGGTAGTTGTCGCGCCCAGAAAGGTGACAGGAGGCGGACCTGCCTAATCGAACTATGGAGCCATCGGAGACTCGGAGAAAGGCTTGGTTGGCTGAAGCTGATTGTAAGGCACTTGGAGATTGTTGAATGTCTCTCACGGACGGGACATTGAGCCCTGCTCCGCCCGCCGATGAGGGTCCCGTGACTTGCACGCTGTCGATGATTGGGGAACAAAGCATCGGGAGGACTCCGGCCAGGCCGTGCACTTGAGCTGATCCACTGAGCTAAACATGATGGCGCATGCTGACCACCGAGAGGGCGCGTGGCTTCGAGCTTGGGAGGACTACATTCACTTCAAGCTTAACTGCTTGAAGATGCGTTGAGAGGTTGGGGCTTGAGCTCCGCCCAGGATCCAAGCGATCGCGCGCGGCTCCTGGAAGCCCCCAGCCCCCTCGTCCTGATGATGATCCTCATTTCTCCTTGGCTGCAGCGATAGAGGAGGGAGGCCTGCATTTCCTTGTGGGCGATCCTCGCGAGGCTGATCCCTCCAGCCTCCCTCGCTGGCCGATCCTGCCAAAGAATCCTCGCGAGGTCGGTCACGCCACCCTTGGCGAGGGCCACGGTCTTCCCAAAGATCCCGTGTTTCTTCCTCCTCCCGCCGTAGCCTCGATCATTGCGATCGGGCACCGACCGATTCTCCCTTCTCGCACGGCTTGGAGCTCTTGACATTCGTTGGTGTTGTGGGTGTGGAGGTCGGTACACACAAGATGCTGCCCTTGGAAGACTCGGGCTGATCTCTGCCTAGCTTGGTATCCGGCTCTGCCGCGAGCATGGTAGCCCCCTTGAGCTTCACGTCCTTGGCCTTGGGCTTCTTCTCTTCTGGGTCTGCAGCTGGCAGCTTGAGGAGGGAAAGGCGTCCTTCCTCAGCCCTGGCGCACTTGGTCGCCAAGTTGAACAACTCCAAGGATGTGCACAGATCTTCATGCATCACCAGCTCCTCCTTCATCTTGACGCCACGCACACCGTCGGAGAAGGCTGAGATGATGGCTTCCTCAGTCACCTTGGGAATCTTGAGGCGTGCGTTGTTGAAGCGCTGGATGTACTTCTGCAGGGTCTCCCCTGGCTTCTGCTTGATGCGGCGCATGTCGCTCACGGCAGGAGGCCGGTCGCGAGTACCTTGAAGTTGGTGATGAAGCGGGTGCGCATCTCGGCCCCAGAGGAGATCATGCCAGAGCTGTGTTCAGAGCCGTGCAGCTCTGTCCTTGAGTGCCATGGGAAACCAGTTCGCCATGACCTTCTCGTCCCCGTTGGCGGCTTCTATGCCCAGCTCGTAGAGCTGGAGGAACTCCGCAGGGTCGGCCGTGCCGTCGTAGCGAGGAGGCAGGTCTGGCTTGAACTTGCCGGGCCACGCGACGCTGCGCAGCTCGATGGTGAAGGCGCGGCAGCCTGCTGTACACGGGCGGCCTTTGGTGACGAAGAGCCTGGTCTTATGCAGTCCCCATGCGCTCCCGCCGAGCAACAGCTGAGATCTTGGCGTCTTTGGAAGCAGGAGCCTTGATTGTGAATGGCCGCCAGGAGCACTCGGGCAGCTTCTTGGGGGCGAGGACCTCTTGACATCTTCTGCTCTTATGCGGTGCCGGACGGAGTGGGTTCCGCCAGGCCACGCGCCTTTGGGGCCAGTGGCGAATTCTTGAGGGGAGGCGCCGAGGCGCCCTGAGCTTCATCGCCTGCAGGCGGGGCGGGCGTGCAGCGAGAAGGACGGCTGGGAGCCCCTGCAGACGGACGAAGCTCGGCGACGCGGTCGAGCCACTCTTCGTAGACGTTGTCGACAGGGCGGTAGCGCAGGAGCTCGTTTGCCGCGATGAGCGCGGCCCGAGCCTCCATGGGCGCGCGGAGCGCGCGAGACGAAGAACCAGCTGGGGCGAGTGAAGGAGTAGCGGTACGGCCGTCTCGCCTCACGGACGGATGCTGGGACGATGCTTGCTGCTCGTTCCCCGCCGGGCCGGTGGCGGTGTTGATGGCCGACGGCAGAGCGGGAACGAGCGGCCGCCAACGGGGCCGTCTGGCAACGCTGGTAGCGAGAGGGCTCGGCGCCGGGCCAGGCCCGACGAGCGTCTGACATGGATGCGGTGGATGGCGAAGGACAGGGCGGCGGAAGACGGATTCTGGTGCACCCCTACCTGGCACGCCAAATGTCGGGTTTCGGGTTCCGGCAGACCCTCAAGGTTCGAACTCTGGGGTGCATGCAGAGATCTCGCCCCCTACCTACCTGCACCTCGTCGCCTCGCTAGGATCTAAACTACCAAAAGAAAAACACAAGAGACACAAGGTTTATACTGGTTCGGGCCACCATTGTGGTGTAACACCCTACTCCAGTGTGTGGTGTGGTGGATTGCCTCTTGGGCTGATGATGAACAATACAAGGAAGAACAGCCTCGCGAGGGTCTGTTCTTGGCCGGTGCGACGAACTGCTAGGGGGAGTTCGATCGCGCGCGCTCTCTCTCTTTGGATTCCAGACCCTGGATCCAAGATGCCCGATGCCCAATGCCTTTACCCTGTGGGAGGCTGGTCCTATTTATAGGCAGAGGCCCTGGGCCTCTTCCCAAATATTGAGCGGGAAGGGCCCAACAATTGGCCATTTTGAAGGGGAACATCTAGTACACTTATCCTGACTAAAGTTGGTCCTCGCCTGTCAAAGGCTCTGGTGGTGACGCCGGCTTGGGCTCCACGATGACCTCCTTCCTGCCGTTGCGACGGTCTTGGTCTTGTTGCACCGAAACGGGTGCCTTTGCTTGATGCTCTCGCCTGCGCTTGCCCCCTTTGCACCAAAGGGGAAATGAGGACATTGCGCGGGCTGGCGCCCGTCGTCATGGCTTGCGTCATGGGCACCTCGTGAGGTACCCCGCCTTGATCTCTCTGCCTCCTCGCGAGCCAGCCTGACGAGGCCTTGCCTGAGGAAGCTTCCTGTCATTCCCGCCTCATGAGGCTTGGCCCCTCGCGAGGGTCTTGAGCTTGTGCTGATGAAGATGGGCCATACTGGGCCACCCCTTGAGCCACGCCGCAGGCCGCAGGCAGGCAAGTCTGGGTACCCCCGTTCCCAGAACTTCGACAGGGACCCCCGCCAACTGATCAGGTCCCCACGCGAACACCTTCTTGTTCGCACGCAGGAACTTCACCAAGGCCTCCTCCTGCTTGGGTTCGAGGTTTGCACCTATGGTGAAGGTGGCGTCTATGGACCCGTCCTTGTTGACTGGTACTTTCTTGGTTTCCGCCTTGTTTTGAGTGAATAGCTGCTTCTTCTTGGACGGCGCGGCCCCCTTGGGCTCGGGGGCGTCAGCGCTTGCGGGCCGTGCCACCGCGGCCGCCTTGAAAACAAGCTTGAGTGCCTGCAATGCATCTCCTGTGTTTCCTAACACGGTAAGGACGACGCTGCTCCCCGGGCATCTTCATGAGGTTGTACGCCGGGTGAGTCGCTGCCATGAACCGGGCCAAGGCCGGGTAGCCGAGGATGGCGTTGTAGGGGAGGCCGATGGGGGTGATGTCGAAGTCGATCAGCTCTGTGCGGAAGTTGTCGCTGGTGCCAAGGTCACCCGGAGGCGAATTTGTCCCTGTGGAGGCGATGGAACCGGCTCCGACTCTGAAAAAAGGCCTCTTGAGGCTGGAGCCGCTCTGGTGGCACATGGAGGAGGCTGAAGGCCTCCACGAGAGCACGCCAAAGCTGCTCCGCCGTCGATGAGGGTCCTGGTGACGGCCACTTGGCAGATGGTGGGGGTGCACAGCATCTGGAGCGCACCTGAATCGGCGGGGTTGGAGGGGTGATCGTCCGAGTTGAAGAGCAGGTCGGCCTCGGGCGCCACCCAGCCTGGCGGGGCTCCCTGGCGCTTGGAGGCGGTGGCGATCTGGCGGGTGAATGGCTTGACATGGCGGCTTGAAGGTGGCACCAGTGAGCCGTCCAGGAGAGCTGCGACGACCGGAGGCGCCGACCCGGCGTGACGGGCGAGGTAGAGGTCACGCAGCTCCCCCCAACAGGCCTGTTGCTCGTTCCCCGCCGGGCCGGTGGGGGCGTTGGTGGCAGGCGACGGGGAACGACGGGGGCGTCCGCCGATGGGAGCTATCAGGGCGACTCGAGCGGTGCGAGCAGCCCGACGCTCGGCGCGGACTCGGCGAGCATCAGCCAAGGACACGACGGAAGATCACACGCGACCAGCGGAAGAAATATTCCGACGCACCCCCTACCTGGCGCGCCAAATGTCGGATTTCGGGTTCCGGCAGACCCTTGAGGTTCGAACTCTGGGTACGCACGGAGATTTTCCCCTACCAGCTCACGCGTTAATGGTTTGCAAGGGATATAAACTAGGAACGATAAACAACACAAGAGACACAAGGTTTATACTGGTTCGGGCCACCGTTGTGGTGTAATACCCTACTCCAGTGTGTGTTGTGGTGGATTGCCTCTGGGGCTGATGAAGAACAGTACAAAGGAAGAACAGCCTCGCGAGGGGCTGTTCTTGAGCTGGTGCGATGGACTGCTTGGGTGAGTCCAACCGCTTCTCTCTCTCTCTCTCTCTGGTAGGTTCGACCTCCTTTCTCTCTGTGGTGGCTAGTCCTATTTATAGAGGGAGGCCCTGGGCCTCTTCCCAAATAATGAGTGGGAAGGGCGCCAACAATTGGCCATTTTGAACGGGAACATCTAGTACACCTATCCTGACTAAAGTTGGTCTTCGGCTACCAAAGGATCTGACAGTGACGCCGTCCGGGGCTCCACGATGACCTCCATCCTGCTACTCTGCTGGTCTTGGTCTTGTTGCACCGAAGCGGTAACCTTTGCCTGATGCCTTGTCCTGTGCTTGCCTCCTTTGCACCAAAGGGGAAACGAGGACACTGCGCAGGTTGGCGCCCGCTTGATCTCGATCGTCATGGCTTGCGTCACGGGGCACCCTCGTGAGGTATCCTGCCTTGATCTCTCCGCCTCCTCGTGAGCCTGCCTGACGAGGCTGCTCCTGAGGAAGGTTCCCGCTGCCCGCCTCATGAGGCTTGGCCCCTCGCGAGGGTCTTGAGCTTGAGCTGATGAAGCTGGGCCGCGCTGGGCCCCCACTTGAGCCACGCCGCAGGCCACAGGCAGGCAAGTCTGGGGACTCCCGTTCCCAGAACGCCGACACCATCCTCGGGTACCCAGCTTTGGCCAACTTCATGGCAGTGACTCACCATGGCTACAATGTCCTCAAGATGCCAGGAAGCGGAGGAGTCATCACTGTGCCTTGTGAGGAAAGGGATGCAGTGTGCTCTCTTGAGCGTGCCTTCCAAGCCGCAGCAATCGAAGACCCAGATCACAGGAGCGGGAGACTTCCCGAGGCGATCCCTAAGAAGAAGAAGGCTTCGCCTGGTCCAAGCCCTCATGGGGTAGGCACCTCCGGAGGCGTGGCAACAGGACCCGCGCCCGTTCAAGGGGCGCCACCCTCTGTCGCATAGGAAGGCACGCCCGGCGCCCTCCTCAGGCGGGGCTCGGGGGCTCTTTCACGGCGAGCCACCGACCTAGCCGGGGTCACGAGGGAGGCGCTCGGGCACCACTTGGAGGCGTGCTTCAAGGCACATTTACCTCAGGAAGGTATGAGGCAAGGAGGTCCAAACCCTCAGGAGTTCATCACAAGAAACATCCAGGAGCTACAGGAGTCAAGAGTCATGCGCGGCTGTCGCCGCTTGCCCGCCGTGGCACCACATCTAGGCGAGGATGGTGAGCTACGAGTCTGCATCGACATACCAGGGCTCAACCTGGCCGCGTCTCAGGAGCGCCTCTGGCCCTCACGCGTGGGACGTTGCGAGGGTCCACCTCACAGCTGCGTTCGCATGCCTTTCGGCTTGCCGAACACGGTCGCCGCCCATCAGCGCCTGCTGAGGTGCGCTCTGGAGGCTCAAGAGGCCAGGCAACGCGCGGTCCTGGTAGAGATGGAGATGGCTCTCGAGGAACCCCCTGTGCCCCCGGAGCCTCCCGAGGCTCCAGGTCCGGAGGACTCGTGAGGGCCGGCTTCCTCATCGCGCGTCATCCGCTACCTCAACATCCCACCATCTCCGACCATATCAGGTGACACCTTTCCAAGTTCCGCTTAGCCGGGGCGCCCTCGGGCTGCATCATTCCTGTGCCGTGGTCCGCCCTCGCGACGTGTATCCGTTTTGCTTATGTTCTTTACTTACCTTGTTGGGGGCGCCCTCGGGCGGCATTATCCCCAAGCTGCTCGGGCCAGACCCAGTGGCGTGTGCTTTCTCCGCACCTATCTAGACGGATTTGCTCCTCCGCGCTTAACCTGATTCACGTAATTATTGCCTACTACCTGTCGCGGGCCTCTCCGCCCTAATGCAAAGCGCTTGCACATTAAAAAAGGCGGGGGAGGGGGGGGTACCTGAGCATCATGACTCATGGGCTCTTACTGGCTCTCCAGCCCTCACCCCCTGGCCTTGACCCACGGCATCGCGACCTGTCATACCAGCGGTGGCTGAGCTCGCTCGAGGGCCGGGACCTGAGGACGTAGAGCATTTGCATTCTAACCTGCAGAACACACCATTGATAAAGGCCTAGAGCCAGGCGCAACCCGCCTCGAGGTAGGGCCTCGTGGAGTCCCACGCCGGCTCACGGGTGCCCAGATACACCTCTCCTAGCCCTACCGTGCCCGGCCCACGTGTCGAGCGGGGTGTACACGCCCGGGGCTCCTCCCAAGGAGCCCCTCCACGCATTCAAAGGAAGCACCATGCTCCGTGCTGGCTGACGACATTGCCGAGGAGCGGCTTGCCCGTACATATACGGAAGCGCTATGCTCCGCGCTGGTGATAAACAACTGAGGGCGGCTCACAACCGTATCAACCTCAGGGAGCCCAGAGCTCAGTGTGCTGGCGCCATCGCCGCGCCTCCCTCGGGAGTGCCGCGTGAGGCTGGACCGAGGCTGCGCGGGCCACGCCTCGACGTGACGCCATCCAGCCAGTCCCTCGGACCTGGTCGTTGCCGCCTCCCGAAAGGCCGGAGCCAAGGTATGAAAATTTGTTTGAACGCCAAGGGGGACTCCTGAGCATCGCGACTCAGGAGCCTAACTGGTCACGTAGCCCCTCACTCCTTAGTCCCGTCTTGGTCTCCGGTCGGGGCTAACGGCGGCTGAGGTATGCTCGGGGCCGGGCCCTGCCGACGTAGAATGACCAATCCACTCCTATGCCTCCCATCCCTACTTGCTGTTCGCGCGTCAAGGGGGACTCCTGAGCATCGCGACTCAGGAGCCTAACTTGACACGTAGCCCCTCACTCCTTGGTCCCGTCCGGATTTCCAATCGGGGCTAAGCGGTGAGGTATCTTGGCGAGGTCAGACACTGCCCGGCGTAGAACACACGCAAGTAGGAGGGAAGAATGCTAATTCAAAGCAAATATTACAAGACATAAGTCGTTTCAACGCCAAACACAAGTTTAAACGCCTCCCACGAGGCATGGTACATGTTGCAGGAATTAAAACAGGCGGAAGCCGCTGAAGGGATCACTTTCTGTGGCGCCTCGACCTCCCCGAGGCCCAGCTGGCGGCACCACGCCCGAGCAAGGTCTTTGAAAGGCGCGGAACCTCCCAGAGGGCCTCGGCTCGGCCTTTCACGGCCTCAAAGGCAGCAGCGGCAAGGTCGCCCGCTCACAGGCTCAGCCAAAGAGCCGTCAAGGTCGTTTGGGAGTCACGAAGGTAGACGTGGCTGAGGACATGTGTCAGCGCTACAGAAGACAGGGCATGTGCCTCGTCCTCGGCCGTGGGGCCAAGGCCGTCCGTGACATCTTCAAGTGCACGGACCAAGAAAGGAAGCAGCTCGGCGGGGCCGTCCTCTGCACCAGCCAACGGCTTCTCCAGGCCACCCTCATAGAGCATCTTCAGCGCGGCGCGAGCCTTCTCCTCCAACCTGGCGAAGGCCACCCGATCCTCAACCAGGATCTTTGCCTTCCTGTCTAGCTCGATCCTCTCCGCTTTCAGCAACTGCCCCAGCGTCTCCAACCGGCCACGGCAATCATCAAGCTCGGCGTCCAAGTCCCTGACGGCGGCCTCCCGAGCCTCCATCTCCTTCTCCTGGCTGCCGCAGACCTCCTTGGCGAGCTCGTCGTGCAGGCCTTGCAGCTCGACCTCCAGCGCCTTGCTGCGGTCCCGAGCGTCCGCGGCGTCGCTTTGGGCAGCATCGCGAGCGGCCCTAGCTTGGCAGGCGACTTGTTTCTCCCCATCGGAGGCCGACGCGGCTTGGTTCAACGCCGCTCGGACGGAGGCGGCAGAGCGGGCCCAGCCAGAAGCCAGCTCCAAGCGCCCGGCCACCAGACGGGGGTCAGCACTCCGGAGATCCTCTTGCAGCCGACTCAGTTTGCTGGCAGCCTGATCTAGGATGGCTGAGGGATCAGAAGGGACTGGGGCCGGTGGAGCAGGTGTCGGCGTTCTGGGAACGGGGTTCCCCAGACTTGCCTGCCTGCGGCATGCGGCGTGGCTCAAAGGAGGCCCAGGACAGCCCATCTTCATCAACACAAGCTCAAGACCGTCGCGAGGGGCCAAGCCTCGCGGGGCGGACGACAAGGAGCTTCCTCAGGCACGGCCTCGTCAGGCTGGCTCATGAGGAGGCGGAGAGTTCAAGGCAGGGTACCTCGCGAGGTGCCCATGACGCATAGCCATGACGACCAAGGGCGCCCGATCGAGGCGCCAGCCCGCCAGTCGTCCTCCTTTCCTCTTTGGTGCAAAGGGAGCAAGCGCAGCGAGAGCATCAAGCAAAGGCATCCGTTCGGTGCAACAAGACCAAGACCAGCCCCAACGGCTGGAAGGGAGTCATCGTGGAGCCCAAGCAGGCGTTATCACCACAGCCTTTAGCAGGCGAGGACTAACTTTAGTCAGGATAAGTGTACCCGTTGTTCCCCTTCAAAATGGCCAATTGTTGGCACCCTTCCTGCTCAATATTTGGGAAGAGGCCCAGGGCCTTCGTCTATATAAGTAGAGCTAGCCACCATAGTAGAGGAGGTGGGCATTTGGAATCCAGAGAGAGAGATAGAGACCCGATCCTCAAGCTAGAACGACGGAACACCACCTAGCAGTTCATCACACCCACCAAGAAACAGGACCCTCGCGAGGCTGTTCTTCCCTCAGATCGTTTCTTCATCAGCCCAAGAGGCAATCCACCACACCACAAACTAGAGTAGGGTATTACACCACAACGTTGGCCCGAACTAGTATAAATCTGGTGTCTCTTGTGCTGTTCTTTCTAGTAGTTTAGGTCCCTGCGATTCAGCGAGGTACGAGACGGTGGAGGATTGGATCTCCGCGCGCACCCCAGAGTTCGAACCTTAAGGGTCTGCCGGAACCCGAAATCCGACATTTGGCGCGCCAGGTAGGGGTGCGCTGGAATCTGCCTTTAAATCGCCTCGTTCTTCCTCGACCACCACAACCATGTTCGACGCCGGGCGCCGGGCTCAGCTGAAGCGCCGAGCCGCTCGCCTCCCATGTCGCCCTGTGAAGGCTCCTGCCGGCGGGCGCCCTCGCTGCTCCTCACACCGCCGTCAACGCCGCCACTGCCCGGCGGGAACGAAAGCAGCGTCGCCCCAAAGACTCGTCCATGAGGCGGGACAGCCGCACCAAGACGCTTTTCGCCACCCCCCGCTGGTTCTTCGCCACGCTACGCCTGCTATGGAGGCCCGAGCTGCACTCATCGCGGCCAACGAGCTCCTGCGCTACCGCCCCGTCGACGATGTCTACGAAGAATGGCTCGACCGAGTCGCCGAGCTCGTCCGCGCTGCAGGAGGCGACCCCGCGCCGTCCGTCTCGCTGCACCGCACCCCGCCCCGCGCGGGCGGTGAAGCTCCCGGGGCGCCTCAGCCACCTCCTCCTCAAGACGGCGCCCTGGCCCCAAGGCACGCGGCCCCTGGGCGGAACCCGTTCCGCCAGGCGCCGGCGCGGCAAGAGCAGAGCTGTCAAGAAGTCCCTCGCCTCAAGAAGAAGCCGCCTGGCGCTCCTGCTCCGGCCACGTCAAGACCTGCCTGCCCCCGGCCAGCGCGCAGGGAGTCCCACAAGACCAAGCCCACAGTCGTCCAAGGCCCCCCGCGGCCACCGCGGGCTGCCGCGCCATCACCTCCGGAAGCTGCGCAGCAGCCGCTGCGGGCCCGCCAAGTTCAAGCCGCACCTGCCTCCCACGCTCTGACGGCACGATCGACCCTCGGAGTTCCTCCAGCTCTGGCTGGGCATCAAGGATGCCAACGGGATGGAAAGGTCATGGCGAACTGGTTTCCCATGGCGCTCAAGGACGGGCCCGCACTGGCTCCTGAACACGGCCCCGAGGCACGATCTCTTCTGGCCGAGATGCGTGCTCGCTTCATCGCCAACTTCCAGGTACTCGCGACCGGCCACCCGCCGTGAGCGACATGCGCCGAATCAAGCAAAGCCAGGGAAACCCTGCAAAAGTACATCCATCGCTTCAACAACGCTACGCCTCAAGATCCCTGTGGTAACGGAGGAGGCCATCATCTCTACCTTCTCCGGACGGGCGTCGCGACGTCAAGATGAACGAGGAGCTGGTGATGCATGAAGATCTCATGCACCTCCACAGAGCTGTTCAACTTGGCGACCAAGTGCGCCGAGGCTGAGGAGGCGCCTCTCCCTCCTCGAGCTGCCTGCCGCGGATCCTGCGCAGAAGAAGTCCAAGGCCAAGGGCGTGAAGCGCAAGGGGCTGCCGTGCTCATGGCCGTAACCAGACCAAGCGAGGCAGAGATCAGCCCGAGTCCTCCAAGGGCAGCAGATCTGCGTGTACCACGACCTCCACACCCACAACACCAATGAATGTCAAGAGCTCCGGCCGTGCGCGAAGGAAGGGTCGGCAGACACCCCAGCGCAGCCGGACCGGGCTACGGCCGAGGAGGAGGAAGGAATGCAGACGCTGAAGATCATGCCCGCGCCAAGGGTGGCGCGACCAACCTCGCGAGGATCACCGGGCAAGACCCACCTCGCGAGGGGATCGGAGGGATCAGCCTTGTGATGATCGCCCGCAAGGGAACGCAGGCCTCCCTCCAGCTGCCGCCGCCGCCACCAAGGAGAATCGAAGACCGCCATCGGGGACGAGGGGCTGGGGATTCCGAAGCTGCGATGCGATCGTCAGCATCCCTGGGTGGAGCTCAAGCCCCAGCCTCAGGCGCATCTTCAAGCGATTCGCTACCGCCATGGTGAATGCACTCCTCCCCAAGCTCGAGGCCACACGCCCTCTCAGGTGGTCGGCGTGCGCCATCACGTTCAGCTCAGCGGATCAGCTCAAGTGCGTAGCCACAACCGGAGTTCTCCCGATGCTTTGCTCCCCAATCATCAGCAACGTGCTAGTCACCAAGACCCTCATCGACGGCGGAGCAAGGCTCAACGTCCTGTCCGTGGAGACATTCAACAATCTTCAAGTGCCTTCTGATCGACTTCAGCCAACCAAGCCTTTCTCCGGAGTCACCGACGGCTCCACGGTCCCGATCGGGCAGGTCCGCCTTCCTGTCACTTTCGGGGCCCGCGACAACTACCACACCGAGCTCATCAACTTCAACGTCGCCCACATTCGCGTGCCGTACAACGCCATCCTCGGGTACCCGGCGTTGGCCAAATTCATGGCTGTTACCCACCATGGCTACAACGTCCTCAAGATGCCAGGAAGCGGCGGGGTCATCACGGTGCCCTGTGAAGAAAGAGACGCAGTGTGCTCCCTGGAGCGAGCCTTTCAGGCCGCATCGCTGGAAGACCCAAACCACAGCAGCAGGAGGCCTCCCGAGCCGCACCCAAGAAGAAGAAGACATCGACCGGACCGACTCCTCAAGAGACAGGACCCTCAGGGCCCGCATCGGGCCAGGGGGAGCCTCCTTCCATCGCATGGGAAAGCGCGCCCGGCGCCCTCCTCGGCAGGGGCTCGGGGCTCTCCCCGAGGGTCAGCCGACCTCGCCAAGGTCTCGAGGGAGGCGCTTGGGCACCACGTGGGCGTGTTTAGAAGCACGCTTCCAGCGAAAGGTGAGCAAAACCGGAAGGGCGTAACCCTCAAGAGTTCGTCAGCAAGGCCATTCAAGAGCTCTGAGAGTCAAGGGTCATGAGGGGCAGCCGCCGCCACTGCCCTGTGGCCCCCCATCCAGCGAGGATGGTGGGCTGCAGCGTCTGCATCGACATACCAGGGGCTCAACCGAGCCGCATCTCAAGAGCGCCTCGGCCCTCGCGAGTGGGACGTTGCGAGGGTCCGTCCCACAGCTACGTACGCATGCCTTATGGCCTGCCAAACGCGGCTGCTGCGCACCAGCGTCTCATGAGGACCATCCTGGAGGCTCAAGAGGTCAAGCATGCCGCAGCCCTGGCGGAGATGGAGATGGCCCCTGAGGAGCCGCCAACGCCTCCGGAGCCTCCCGAGGCCCCTGGGCCTAGGGGCTCGTGAGGATCGGCTCCTGCAGCCCACCGAGTTTGCTACACCAACACCCCTTCATCCCCAACATCACCAGGTGACATCTTTAAGTTTTATTTCTGGCTGGGAGCGCCTTCATGGCTGCATTATTCCCAGGCCGCGTGGGTTCGTCCCTGCGGCATGTATCCCTTTTTACTTCATGTCATTAGCTTATCCTGCTGGGGCGCCCCTCGGGCTGCATCATCCCCAAGCCGCTCGGGCCAGTCCAGTGGCGTGTATCCTTCCTACTTTTTACTTAGGATTATGCTCTCGCTCCACCATGCTTGTTATTTGGTGCCTTTTCCAGGTGGCGGAATCTTGCGTGTTAAAGGGGTGCACGAGCATCGCGACTCGTGGCTCCTACCGGCTCTCCGCCCTCACCCTCTGGTCTTGTCCATGGCATCGCGACACGGCTTGCCCGACGGCCGAGACCAGCCCGAGAGCCGGGACCCGAGGACGTGAGTTTCGCCCGGCTAACCCAACTTCTTGGCGTTAAAGGGGGTGCACGAGCATCGCGACTCAGGGCTCCTACCGCTCTCCGGCCCTCACCCTCTGGTCTTGTCCATGGCATCGCGACTGGCTTGCCAGCCGACGGCTGAGACCAGCCCGAGAGCCGGGACCGAGGACGTAGAGTTGTGTCATCTAATCCAGCTTATGCGTTAAAGGGGGTGCACGAGCATCGCGACTCAGGCTCCTACCGGCTCTCGACCCTCACCCTCCGGGTCTTGTCCATGGCATCGCGACCTGGCTTGCTGTGGACGGCCGAGACCAGCCCGAGAGCCGGGACCAAGACGTGAAGCACCGCATCTGGCCAAATTTGCAGGAACACACTCAAAGACAAGGCTCCGAGCCAGGCGCAATCCGCCTTGAGGTAGGGCCTCGTGGAGTCCCAGCTGGCTCACGGGTGCCCCAACACACCTCGCGAGGCCTCTCGTGCCCCTCCCAAGCAACTAACGGCAGGACTAACGATCGCCACGGTGAGCTCTTGTTCCTTTTGTGGTGAACCTGCAGGCTCTCTCCAAGGAGCACGAAACGACCTCGCCATGCAATCTCTCGTCGGCCAAGGCACGGACCTGGCACCGCACCAGGAAGCATTGTCCTAACCCTCGAGATAAGTCACCCTCTGGACACACTAGTTATCACAACACCACCCCCGCACTCAATGCAACCCCGTGTTAGCAACGTCGCTCTCCTTTCTCACCGAATGATGGCCGCTGAGCGCTAAGGGGACCCCGAGCATCACGACTCGTAGGATCTTACCGACCTCGGGCCGCTCACCTCTGGCATTGACCACGGCATCGCGACACAGCATACAATGACGGTCAAGCCGCCTTTGGGATCAGGACCTGTCGTGAGCATCAAGCCCTCACGAGGTCCGAAAGGAAGAAACTGAGCTAGAACGGAATGAGCATCCCACATTGCCTCACGATAAGGATCATACTGACAAACGAAGCTACAAATATCTTACAAGCCCCCGCGGGGTACATTCTTGGCTCCTCGCAGGAACAAAAGACGCGAATCCCAAGGAGTCCTATCTACAGGGACCACCGCGGCAGACGCCATCATCAACAGTGGGCCACTCGGTCCAGAGCCAACCCCATCCAGATCAGGGGCGGCGACGACCTGACGAGCTCGCCCTGCTCCGGGAGCGGCGCAGGCTCGGGGCTCAGAGTCGTCGCCGCCGTCTCCGGCGTCGCCAAGAGCTCGGTGGAGTCGCTGGATCCTCCGGCGCCTTAAATGCCTCGAGAAGCTGCCAAGGGAGTGGTCGGTTGGCCTCCGCCTCACCGCAAGGGTCCCGACCGCCTCTCCGGGCAGCACTCGGCCGACGACCCTCCGCGTCGAAGAGCTTGAAGGACATCACCGAAGCACCGTCGTACTCCAGGTGGATCGTGAGGGCGCCCCTCGTCCTGCAGACCCGGGCGACCTCGCTCCAGCCTCGTGTCATGAAGACCTCGCCCGGGGCAACTACTGCGACCTCTGCCCCGGTCGCAAGGGTGCCGCAGCCGGCGTGCTGCAGCCAGAGTCCCAGGGGCTCCCCCTGCCGGACGACGGAGGCGAAGAAAGAAGGAAGGCGAATCCAAGACTTAGGAGGCGCGGCGACGCAAAGCATGAACTCCCTGCAGGAGCCCTCGGCGTGAACTCCAGGGGGGAAGACGCACATCTTCGTGACCCCCCGGCGTCGTCGGCGGCGCCTCGCCTCCTTCAGGGCCACCAATTTGCACGTACAAGGGAAGAGGAAACCCTGGAGGCGGCCGCGCACACCAGGGCATGGGCGCCTCCTGGCGAGCGCTCCCGCCCTGACACTAGAGAGCAAGCCGTTTCTTTGGGGGAGCGGGTCAGATCCTCTTGAGGAGCCTTTCCTTCTCTTCCCTGGAGAACCGGCGGATCGGAGCCATGGCAACCAGACGAGACGAGGAAGAGAAGGAGCAGAAGGATAGACTGGAAGGGCGCACGCTGTTCCATACTTATAGCCGGCGGAGGCCAACCGTCGGCCTCCGCGATCACCGATAATCATGACCGACTCTGCATGCAGGGACTTGTCGAATCCGGGTGGTTACCGAGGCATCGTGGGGAAGCAGTGCGCACACGTCCAATCAACCGCCACGCGGCGCCCAAGGCCGCAGGCTGTTAGGGCCCACGACGCTTCGCACTTACCCTTTCGCCTCTCCGCTCGGCCAAGTTCGGGCGCGCCGTGGGCCCGGGGGCTACTGTCGGCGTTCTGGGAACGGGGGTCCCCAGACTTGCTCGCTCATGCCTGCGGCGTGGCTCAAAGGAGGCCCAGACAGCCCATCTTCATCAACACAAGCTCAAGACCGCCGCGAGGGGCCAGATTTCGCTGGGCGGACGACAAGGAGCTTCCTCGAGCACGGCCTCGTCGAGCTGGCTCATGAGGAGGCCGAGAGTTCAAGGCGGTACCTCGCGAGGTGCCCATGGCGCAAGCCATGACGACCAAGGGCGCCCGGTCAGGCGCCCGCCAAGGCGTCCTCCTTTCCTCTTTGGTGCAAAGGGAGCAAGCGCGGCGAGAGAGCATCAAGCAAAGGCATCCGTTTGATTGCAACAAGACCAAGACCAGCCCCAACGGCTGGAAGGGAGTCATCGTGGAGCCCAAGCAAAGGCGTCATCACCAGAGCCTTTGGCAGGCGAGGACTAACTTTAGTCGGGATAAGTGTACCCGCTGTTCCCCTTCAAAATGGACAATTGTTGGCGCCCTTCCGCTCAATATTTGGGAAGAGGCCCGGGGCCTTCGCTCTATATAAGTAGAGCTAGCGACCATAGTAGAGGAGGTGGGCATTTGGAATCGAGAGAGAGATAGAGACCCGATCCTCAAGCTAGAGCGACGGAACACCACCTAGCAGTTCATCACACCCACCAAGAAACAGGACCCTCGCGAGGCTGTTCTTCCCTGTCTTATTCCTCATCGGCTCAAGAGGCAATCCACCACACCACAAACTAGAGTAGGGTATTACACCTGGCGGTGGCCCGAACTAGTATAAATCTCGTGTCTCTTGTGCTGTTCTTTCTAGTAGTTTAGGTCCCTGCGATTCGGCGAGGTACGAGATGGTGGAGGGTTGGATCTCCGCGCGCACCCCAGAGTTCGAACCTTAAGGGTCTGCCGGAACCCGAAATCCGACAGCAGGTGTAGAAGATGGTAGCGTGATCGCGGCTTGGGAAGGAGGAGCCCCCTGGGCCTTGGGCACCTCAGCGGCCACGTCAAGCGCAGGCACCTCCAGAGTCAGCGGGGCCACGGGGGCTGACTCACCGCCAGAGTGCCCCTGCTGGGCTCGCGAGGATGACCAGGCAGGGGAGGCGCGAGCTTCGCTGCCTCCTTTCCCCGCAGACGGAGCCGCAGCCCCGGCAGGCGAACCCGCCTCAAGCAGGGCTGCAGAAGCCCCCTTCGGCCTTTTTGCTGCCGGTGCCGACCTGGCCAATAGAATACAGACGTCAAGCCTCGGCGGCAGAAGCAAAGCAAAACACGGATCGAACACTTACTGGTCTTCGTCCATGGACTCAAGCAGCCTCCGGCCGAACTTGAAGCCCGAAAGCCTGCAGCTAGGGTCAGCCTTGGGAGGCCCGGAAGCAGTAGGCGCGTCGGGAAGGCCGGAGCTGGCCTCAGACCGCCCCGGAGTCAGAACGGACCCTGGGAGAACCAGCCCCGACCTGCCCTTCCTCGGAACCAGGGGAGAATCCTCCCCTCCTCGCCTGGCACCGGCCTCGTCGTCGTCCGGCGCGGAGCGAAGGGCGTGGGACCTGCACCGAGGGAAGGAATCCCCCGACTCCTCGCCAGTCGCCTCGAAGTCAGACTCTTCTTCCTCCACCTCCTCTTCTTCCTCCTCACTCCCGCTGGAGTTGCTGGAGGAAACGTTCACCGTCGCCAACATCGCCAGATCCTCGGGAGCCCCGGCGGGCACCAGCCCCTCACCATTGAAGGTGGACATGGTGATACGTCTCCAGCGTATCTATAATTTCTGATTGCTCCATACTACTTTATCTAATGTTTTGGACTATAATGGGCTTTATTTTCCACTTTTATATTACTTTTGGGACTAACCTATTAACCGGAGGCCCAACCCAGAATTGTCATTTTGCCTATTTCAGTGTTTCGAAGAAACGGAATATCAAACAGAGTCCAAACGGAATGAAACCTTCGGAAACGTGATTTTCTCACCGAACGTGATCCAGGAGACTTGGACCCTAAGCCAAGGCACAAGAGAGGTGGTCACGAGGGTGGGGGGCGCGCCCCCCTAGGGCGCGCCCCCTGCCTCGTGGGCCCCCTGTTGCTCCACCGACGTACTGCTTCCTCCTATATATACCTACGTACCCCAAACGATCAGAATAGGAGCCAAAAACCTAATTCCACCACCGCAACTTCCTGTATCCACGAGATCCCATCTTGGGGCCTGTTCCGGAGCTCCGTCGGAGGGGGCATCCACCACGGAGGGCTTCTACATCAACACCATAGCCTCTCCGATGAAGTGTGAGTAGTTTACTTTAGACCTTCGGGTCCATAGCTAGTAGCTAGATGACTTCTTCTCTCTTTTTGGATCTCAATACAATGTTCTCCCCCTCTCTCGTGGAGATCTATTCGATGTAATCTTCTTTTTGCGGTGTGTTTGTTGAGACCGATGAATTGTGGGTTTATGATCCATTTTATCTATGAACAATATTTGAATCTTCTCTGAATTCTTTTATATATGATTGAGTTATCTTTGCAAGTCTCTTTGAATTATCCGTTTGGTTTGGCCAACTAGATTGGTAGTTCTTGCAATGGGAGAAGTGCATAGCTTTGGGTTCAATCTTGCGGTGTCCTTACCAAAGGATGTAAAGGGTTGCAAGGCACGTATTGTATTGTTGCCATCGAGGATAACAAGATGGGGTATTTATCATATTGCATGAATTTATTCCTCTACATCATGTCATCTTGTTTAAGGCGTTACTCTTTTTAACTTAATACTCTAGATGCATCTTTGGATAGCGGTTGATGAGTGGAGTAATAGTAGTAGATGCGTAATCGTTTTGGTCTACTTGTTTTGGACGTGATGCCTATATACATGATCATACCTAGATATACTCATAACTATGCTCAATTACATCAATTGCTCAACAGTAATTTGTTCACCCACCATAGAATACTTATGCTCTTGAGAGAAGCCACTAGTGAAACCTATGGCCCCCGGGTCTATTCTCATCATATCAATCTCCATCACTTTTATACTTGCTTTGTTTGTACTTTGCCTTTTACTTTTTACTTTGCATCTCTATACCAAAAATACCAAAAATATTATCTCTATCAGATCTCACTCTCGTAAGTGACCGTGAAGGGATTTACAACCCCTAATCGCGTTGGTTGCGAGTAGCTATCGTTTTGTGCAGGTACGAGGGACTTGTGCGTGGCCTCCTACTGGATTGATACCTTGGTTCTCAAAAACTGAGGGAAATAGTTACGCTACTTTGCTGCATCATCCTCTCCTCTTCGGGGAAAACCAACGCAAGCTCAAGACGTAGCACATGGTGTTCACCACTTGCTCCCAGTCGTCGCGAAGGAACAGGGGGACGGGAGCGCCCTTCGGCCTCGCCACGTCTCCCCCGGCCAAGGAATGGAGGGCCGCGACCAGATCTTCGTCAGAGAGGGCCTCGGAGCTCAGGCGAAGGGCGTCACCTGCCTCCCCAAGCCTCCACAACGGGAGCGAATGCTCCTGGAGCGGAGCCACCCGGTGTTCCAGGAACTCCCTCAGGAGCGTGGCCCCGGTCAGCTTCGCCGCCCCCAAGCTGCCTGGCCTCAGGTCCGCGTCTATCCTCTTCAGCACCATCTTCACACGAGGGTCGACGAGCTCCGCGCGAGACCACGTATCAACAGTTTTGGGCTGCCCGACGGCAGCGCCAGTCGGGGGTGGATGCGCCCGACATCCACCCGGACCCACTTGGTCCGGAAGCCTTCGATCCTCTTCCCGGGCATGGAGATGGAGTTGGAGATGGAATATGCGATAAAGCTCGCGCATGCAGTAATAGGGCCACGAGAGACCCGGAGGAGAAGAAGAGAGTTGGGGTGGAGATGCAGAGCTTGCAAGTTGTATTGGCGGAGAACAGCAAGGAAGAACTCGGAAAAAGGAGGGACCAGACCGGCGATGATGGCGCTCACAAAGAACGGGTAGAAGGTGCTCCCCTGGCCTTCAGGCTGATCGGAGCTAGCCTTGAGCACAGTTGCTCCCTCGTTGCCCTGCGCCACCGTCCTCCGACGCACAAGGACGAAATTCTTCTCCGACACAGTCGGAGGATCCAGAGCCGGGAGGTACCAGGCCTCGGACATGGTCTTGCGAGGCGCCATGGCTTGCAGGATGGAAGGGTTGAGATAGATCTAGAGGATTTCAAAAGCAAGGAGGAGAAGGGCGAGAAAGGGGATCTGGAGCAAGGCAAGCAAGAACGAGCACCAAGTCTGGCCCGGGCCTCCTTTTTGTCAGAAGGACGGTGCCCGAGGCGTCGTGGGGAAGCGGAGACGCCCACGACCAATCAATCACCACGCGGCGCCCAAGGTCGCAGGCTGTTGGGGCCCGCGGCGCTTTGCACTAGCCCCTTCGCTTCTCTGCTAAGCCAAGTCCGGGCGCGCCTTGGGCCCGGGGGCTACTGTCGGTGTTCTGGGAATGGGGGTCCCCAGACTTGCCTGCCTGCGGCCTGCGGCGTGGCTCAAGTGGGGGGCCAGCGCGGCCCAGCTTCATCAGCTCAAGCTCAAGACCCTCGCGAGGGGCCAAGCCTCACGGGCGGGCAGCGTGAACCTTCCTCAGAGCAGCCTCGTCGAAAGGCTCACGAGGAGGCGGAGAGATCAAGGCAGGGTACCTCACGAGGGTGCCCGTGGCGCAAGACATGACGGTCGAGATCAGGCGGGTGCAGTGAGGCGCCCGACTGCCTTGATGTCCTCGCTTCCCCTTTGGTGCAAAGGAGGCAAGCACATGCCAAGGCATCGTGCAAAGGTTACCGTTTGATTGCAACAAGACCAAGACCAGCAGAGCGGCAGGATGGAGGTCATCGTGGAGCCCAGGACGGCGTCACCGTTAGAGCCTTTGGCAGCCGAAGACCAACTTTAGTCAGGATAAGTGTACTAGATGTTCCCCTTCAAAATGTCCAATTGTTGGCACCCTTCCCTCTCATTATTTGGGAAGAGGCCCAGGGCCTCCCTCTATAAATAGGACTAGCCACCACAGAGAGAGGAGAAGGACGAACCTACCAGAGAGAGAGAGAGAGAGAAGCGGCTGGACTCACCCAAGCAGTCCATCGCACCAGCTCAAGAACAGCCCCTCACGAGGCTGTTCTTCCTTTGTACTATTCTTCATCAGCCCCGGAGGCAATCCACCACACCACACACTGGAGTAGGGTATTACACCACAACGGTGGCCCGAAGCAGTATAAACCTTGTGTCTCTTGTGCTGTTTATCATTCCTAGTTTAGATCCCTTGCAAACCATTAACGCGTGAGCTGGTAGGGGAAAGATCTCCGTGCGCACCCCAGAGTTCGAACCTCAAGGGTCTGCCGGAACCCGAAATCCGACATCAGTACTGATAGCTTGGAGCCTTATCCTAATTCTTCCTTGTGAACACACAGTCATTCCCATCGAAGATAGGAAACCTATCATAGTGCAAAGATCTACCTGTGAGTGACATACTCAAAACTCCAATGTTGTTAGACCTTTAATAAGAAGAGACAGGGAGTACCCGCTTTGATACCAATTGTAGGTATCGAGGGTATATCGACCAGAGGGGGTGAATGGGAGATTAAAAAATTCTTTCGAATGTATTGAATCTGTTCCAGACACAACAGTAGAATAGGTACGAATGAAACAAGCTTAGGCAGGAAACCTACTGAGGTACAAATCCTTTGAGGTAGGAAGTGATAATGGCACGAGTATAATAGACGATAGGTTTGACTATCACAATAGTAAAGCAGTAAGCAATCAATTACAGCAGCATAACATGATCCCAAGTACAAACAGTGAGATGAAAGTGACAAGAGATTCTAGTGCTAGAGTACGGCTCGAATGATAACAGAGATATGCATCAACTTACTAACGAAAGATAACTGATCAGATTGTAAGTAAATACATAATCAATATCAAGCATGAAAAATAACTCCTGATAGAGATACAAAGAGTAGAAAGGACCAGTGATGCTCGATGGTGACAAGAGTATTTGCTAGACCAGTTTGTCCTTCTGCCAAAGGACTACATCTGGTTGGAGGGACTTGTGATTGAACACAGGAGCAAACCTTTCTCAGTCTTATTCTCCTTCAACTAGGAGCTGATCAGATTCCTGTTGATTTCACTCGTGGTAGATGCTTATCGGTGATTGATGTCTTCTAGGACTACGTCGGTATTTCCCCAATGAGGAAGGGATGATGCAGCACATCGACAGTAGGTATTTCCCTTAGTCATGAGACCAAGGTTATCGAACCAGTAGGAGAACCAAGCAAGACTACGTAAACAACACCTGCACACAAATAACAAATACCCGCAACCCGACGTGTTAAAGAGGTAGTCAATCCCTTTCAGGTAACGGCGCCAGAAATGGGCAAATGGACGTGAGAGAGTTATAGATATTGATATATCGAACGCCAAATAAAATGAAGTGCAGCAAGGTATTTTTGTATTTTTTTAGTTTAATAGATCTGAAAATAAAAGCAAAGGAAAATAGATCGCAACGGCAAATAATATGAGAAAGAGACCCGGGGGCCGTAGATTTCACTAGTGGCTTCTCTCGAGAAAATAGCAAACGGTGGGTGAACAAATTACTGTTGGGCAATTGATATAACTTCAAATAATCATGACGATATCCAGGCAATGATCATTATATAGGCATCACGTCCAAGATTACTAGACCGACTCCTTCCTGCATCTACTACTATTACTCCACACACCGACCGCTATCCAGCATGCATCTAGTGTATTAAGTTCATGGAGAAACGGAGTAATGCAATAAGAATGGTGACATGATGTAGACAAGATCTATTTATGTAGGAATAGACCCCATCATTTTATCCTTAGTAGCAATGATACATACGTGTCAGTTCCCCTTCTGTCACTGGGATCAAGCACCGTAAGATCGAACCCACTACAAAGCACCTCTTCCCATTGCAAGATAAATAGATCAAGTTGGCCAAACAAAACCTGAATATCGGAGAAGAAATACGAGGCTATAAGCAATCATGCATATAAGAGATCAAAGAAACTCAAATAACTTTCATGGATAAAAAGAGATAGAACTGATCATAAACTCAAAGTTCATCCGATCCCAACAAATACACCGCAAAAAGAGTTACATCATATGGATCTCCAAGAGACCATTGTATTGAGAATCAAACGAGAGAGAGAGGAATCCATCTAGCTACTAACTACGGACCCGAAGGTATACAAAGAACTACTCACGCATCATCGGAGAGGCACCAATGGAAGTGATGAACCCCTCCGTGATGGTGTCTAGATTGGATCTGGTGGTTCTGGACTCTGCAACAACTGGATTTGATTTTCGTCGACTCCCCAAGGGTTTCTGGAATATTGGGGTATTTATAGAGCAAAGAGGAGGTTCAGGGGGCACCAGTGGTGGGCACAACCCACCAGGGCGGGCTTGGGCCTCGAGGCGCGCCCTAGTGGGTTGTGCTCCCCTCGGAGCACCTCCGAGGCGCTTCTCCGGCCCACTGGATGTCTTCTGGTCAAAAAAAAATCCTCAAAAAGTTTCGCTACGTTTGGACTCCATTTGGTATTGATTTCCTGCAATGTAAAAAACATGCAGAAAACAACAACTGGCACTTGGCACTATGTCAATAGGTTAGTACCAAAAAATGATATAAAATGACTATAAAATGATTATATAACATCCAAGAATGATAATATAACAGCTTGGACCAATTAAAAATTATAGATACGTTGGAGACGTATCAGCATCCCCAAGCTTAATTCCTGCTCGTCCTCGAGTAGGTAAATGATAAAAACAGAAATTTTTGATGTGGAATGTTGCCTAACATGTTATCTCATATTCTTTTCTTTATAGCATGGACATTTGGACTTTTATATGATTCAAAGCAATAGTCTAGTTTTGACATGAGACTTAAATACTCAAGCATATCAACAAGCAACCATGTCTTTCAAAATATCAACGCTAAAATAAATTATCCCTAGCCCAACATGCTCAATCATTGATCCATTCATGAAACACACTCGCATATTAGCTATACCCGATGCTCAAGTACGATCATAGTGCCTCCTAGTTGGTGCTTTATAAGAGAAGATGGAGACTCAAAATAAAAATTGTATAAAGTAAAATAAAGGCCCTTCGCAGAGGGAAGTAGGGATTTGTAGAGGTGCCAGAGCTCAAAGCGAAAATTGAGAGATAAAAACATTTTGAGAGGTATACTTTCCCCACCAACGAAAATGACTTAGAGTTCCCAACACTTTCTATGCTAGATATATCATAGGCGGTTCCCAAACAGAAATTAAAGTTTATTCCTTTTTCCACCATTCTTTCACTTTCCATGGCTAACCGTATCCACGGGTGCCTTCCATACCAACATTTTCCAAGGAATTTATTATTTGACAACATAAAGTAAATTCATTTTTTATTTCGGGACTGGGCATCCCTAATACCTTTGCCTTACTCTCGTGCAATGACAAGTGAATAAACACTCATCGTGAGAATAACGCATCTAGCATGGAAAATATTAGCCACCCCTCACCGCCTCGCGAGTGGTACGGGCACACAAAAGAGAAATTTATTTTGAATATTAGAGATGGCACATACGAATTTTCTTAGAACGGCAAAAGCATACCGCATATAGGTAGATATAGGGGACTCATGTGGCAAAACTGGTTTAAAGGATTTTGGATGCACAAGTAGTGATCATACTTAGTGTAAAATGAAGCCTAACAAAAGATTGAGAAGCGACCAACCAAGGAACGAATAATCTCATAAGCGAGCATTAAGCATAATTAACACTGAATAATGCACCACAAGTAGGATGTAATTTCATTGCATGACTTTTGACTTCCGTGCTTGCATAGGGAATCACAAACCTTAACACCAATATTCTTACTAAAGCATAATTACTCATCAACATGACTCACATATCACATTATCATATCTCAAAACTATTACAAGGAATCAAGTTTATTTTGTCCAATGATCTTCATGAAAGTTTTTATTATATCCTTCTTGGATATCTATCACTTTGGAACTAATTTTCATGTGTTGCTTTTGATAAGCTCAAACAAATATAAGTGAAGATCATGAGCATAATATTTCTTTTCTCTCAAATTAATTTAAGTGAAGCAAGAGAGAATTTTGAATATTTTACTAACTGTCAAATAAATCTAAGTGAAGCAAGAGAGCATTTCTTAAAAAATACTAAAGCACACCGTGTTCAAAAAGATATAAGTGAAGCACTAGAGCGAATCCATAGCCCATAAAAATTTAAGTGAAGCATAGAGAGCAATTTTAACAAGTCATGGAATAATTTTGGCTCTCTCAAACAAGTGTGTCCAGCAAGGGATCAAGACTAAAAACACAAATCAAATCAAGCAAAGACTCATATCGTATAAGACGCTCCAAGCAAAACACATAGTATGTGACGAATAAAAATATAGCTTCGAGTAAAATACCGATGGTCTTTAGAAGAAAGAGGGGATGCCACTCGGGGCATCCCAAGCTTAGTTGCTTGCTTCTATTTGGATAATAACTTGGGGTGCCATGGGCATCCCCAAGCTTAGACTCTTCTTACTCCTTATTCCTTCATCCATCGTAAGATAACCCAAAACTTGAAAACTTCAATCACATAAAACTCAACAAAACCTTCGTGAGATCCGTTAGTATAAGAAAACAAATCACTACTATAAGTACTGTTGCAAAGCAATTCATATTTTATTCTTGCATTATATCTATTGTATTCCAACTTTTTTATGGCAAAAACTCATCAAAGAAACCATAGAATCATCAAAACAAGCACACACCACAAAGAAAACAGAATCTGTCAAAAAAACAGAACAGTCTGTAGTAATCTGGATATTCGAATACTTCTGTAACTGCAAAAATTCTGAAATTTTAGGAAAACCTGAGCAATTTGTATACTAATCTTCTGCAGAAACAATTGGTATTTTATCACGCTCTGGTTAAAAATTAAAATTATTTTCATGAGCGTGAAAGTTTCTATTTTTCAGCAAGATCAAACAACTATCACCCAAGAAGATCCTAAAGGCTTTACTCGGCACAAACACTAATTAAAACACAAAAAACAAAATCATAACAGTAACATAATTGTGCAAACACCCAAGAACATAAAGAAAAAAGCAAAAATAAATTATATTCATTGGGTTGCCTCCCAACAAGCGCTATTGTTTCACGCCCCTAGCTAGGAATAAAGCAATGATCTAAGTTTAGTCATCTTTGTTTCGAGATCCATAGAATGCCCTCATGATTGATTCATATGGTGGCCTAATTCTTGTTCAAGGGAAGTGTTCCATTCCCTTCCTTAGTGGAAATTGGAACTTAATATTACCTTCTTTCATATCAATCACGACATCGTTAGTGCGTAAAAATGGTCTACCAAGAATAATTGGACAAGGCGGATTGCAATTAATATCAGGAACAACAAAATCTATGGGCACATAATTCCTATTTGTAAGAATAAGAACATCATTAGTTCTTCCCATAGGCTTTTTATTAGTAGAATCCGCCAAGTGCAAATTTAAAGAACATTCTTCAATATCGGGAAGACCAAGCACATCACATAAAGATTTCGGGATTGTAGAAACACTATCACCCAAGTCAGACAAGGCAAAACACTCATAATTTTTAATCTTGACTTTGATTGTAGGTTCCCATTCATCATGCAATTTTCTAGGAATTGAAACTTCTAATTCCAATTTTTCTTCTAAAGCTTTCATCATAGCATCAACAATATGTTTAGTAAAAGCTTTATCTTTTTCATAAGTATAGGGTGAATTTATCATGGATTGCAACAAAGAGATACAATCAATCAAAGAGCAACAATCATAATTAAAGTCTTTGTAATCCAAAAGAGTGGGCACATCACTAGTTAAAGTTTTGACCTTTTCAATCCCACTTTTATCAATTTTCTCAACAAGATTTTCACCCTCTGAATTATTGGGACGCCTTCTAGCTAAAGTTGACTCTTCTCGAGTCCCTTTTACATCAATCTTAAATTTACTAAACAAGGAATCAATAGAAGAAACACCAATCATTTTAAGATCCTTTTTTATCTTCTAGCGAGATAGGTTTAGCGGCCATTTGATTTACTAGGTTAGGTTGTGCATCGGATATTTTTCCTAGCAAACTTTCACCAAAGGCATACTTAGATTGGAGATTGCAAACTTCTCTACTAATATCATCAAGTTGTTTTTTATAGCATCAAGCACAACAGAGTGCTCCTTAAGTTTTTCGGTAAAATACTTATTATGCTCAAATTGTGTAGTCATATATTCCTTGGTGCTTTTCTCAATTTCAAGCAAAATATTGGGGTAAGGAACATCATAATATTTTCCTTGAGGCATCATGACTACGCAAACAAGAACGCACGCAAAAACAGATCCGACAAGAAAACGGCGAACGAAAAAGAGGGCGAATAAACGACAAATTTTTGTGAAGTGGGGGAGAGGAAAATGAGAGGCAAATGGTAAATAATGTAAATTGTGAGGAGATGAGATTTGTGATTAGGAACCTGGTAGATGTTGAAGATGTCTCCCCGGCAACGGCGCCAGAAATTCCTTTCGATGCCTGCTAGGACTACGTTGGTATTTCACCAAAGAGGAAGGGATGATGCAGCTCAGCGATGGTAGGTATTTCCCTCAGTGATGAGACCAATGTTATCGAACTAGTGGGAGAACCAAGCAACACTACATAAACAACATCTGCACACAAATAACAAATACTCGCAACCCGACATGTTAAAAGGGGTTTTCTATCCCTTTCCGGTAATGGCGCCAGAAATTGGCAAATGGACGTGAGAGAGTTGTAAATATTGATAGATCAAACGCCAAATAAAATAAAGTGCAGCAAGGTATTTTTGTATTTTTTAGTTTAATAGATCTGAAAATAAAAGCAATTGCTATACTTCCAAGTTGTCAAGCATGCTTGGTTTGGTTATACATTGTGCAATGTGGTGCTCTGGTAACGTTTGGTTCATTTGTGTTGTGGTGTTTAGTTAGCTGTTTGGTTCAATTCTGCAATGCGATGTTCAATACTTGTGGGTGCATTCTGTTATTGTATACCATGTGAGGAATAAATTGAATTTGGCTGTAGTAAATACATGCGAAAC
Source organism: Aegilops bicornis (assembly GCA_021605145.1). Classification (NCBI taxonomy): domain Eukaryota; kingdom Viridiplantae; phylum Streptophyta; class Magnoliopsida; order Poales; family Poaceae; genus Aegilops; species Aegilops bicornis. The sequence goes on from CM038675.1 coordinate 362,161,670, forward strand.
AAATACAATTGCTATATTTCCAAGTTGTTAAGCATGCTTGGTTTGGTTAACTGTCTGATCTTCTATTAGAAGTATGTTATATTGTGCAATGTGGTGCTCAGTTAATATTTGGTTCATTTGTTGTGGTGTTTACTTAACAGCATGATTCAATTCTGCAATGCGATGTTCAATTGTTGTGGCTGCATTCTGTTATTGTATACCATGTGAGAAATAAATCGAATTTGCCTGTACTAAATATATGATAAACAAATACAATTGCTATATTTCCAAGTTGTTAAGCATGCTTGGTTTGGCTAACTGTCTGATCTTCTATTAGGAGTATGTTAATTGTGCAATGTGGTGCTCAGTTAATGTTTGGTTCATTTGTTGTGGTGTTTAGTTAACTGCTTGGTTCAATTCTGCAATGCGATGTCCAATTGTCGTGTGTAGAATTTTGTATTGTTGTGCATGTGAGGAATAAATCAATTTTGGCTGCACTTAATACATGAGAAACATATACAAGTGTTATATTTCCTAGTTCTTAATCATGCTTGGTTTGGATAAATGGATTTTCCCCGTGGCTTGAATTAATCTGATGAATCTGCAATGTGCTTATTTTTCATCAACATATTCTACTCATAGCATGCGAACCCTTACTTAACCTAATGACTAACTACCTTATATGCGTTGCAGGGAAACAATGGGAAGCACTGAGGTTTACAATCGAGGTTAGCACGTGCATGTTCCGTTGTCTAATAGCACATTATTGTGCAATTGCAGGAACCATTCTAATATTTAGGTTTTAACAATTTGGTCTTGCACATGTAGGTCCCGCATGTCACAGGTTTTGACCCACTTTATTGACCCTTTTGCATATGGGGAAATGAGTTGTCCATGAATATCATTCAAGTCAAGAAACTCAGAAAGATTGTTAGGATAAAGAAATTAGTGACAAAAACAACAAGATCTTTGTCTACGCAATGAAGAAGATATCAGTTCACTATAGGATGGTACTAACTATTATACCTTGCCTTTTTTTCCTTTGTCCCATTTCCAATATAGAGAAGATATTTATGCACATCCTTGTTTTCAGGCCTTTCCAAAGCAGTTCACTGATGATTACCTCTCAAACCACCTATATGGTCAGGAGGCGAGGAAGGTATTCATACAACACCCATGGTTCAATATTGAAGTGTTCCTGAAGAGGACGAAGGATGGACGATCAATCATCCACGTGCACCGCCTAAAGTTACAAAGACCTTCAACATCAATGAAGGCTCAATATTCGCCTTCTACTTCAGCAATTTTCCAGATGAGATACATCTGTCTATGTACCGTCTATGATGCTAATTTCGAAAGGTTATAGATGTTGCATGTGAAACTTGGTGCTGGTGTAGTTGTGTAATGGGGTAGCTGAATCTTTGAAGCTATATGATGTTGTACTCTGATGTATTTCAATTATGAAAATGAAATATATTGTGTGCTTAATATGAAATGTCAATTAGATTAATAAATGGATTATTAATAATCGGATAATTAGCCTACTAATTGGGTTTTTCTATTGCAAACGGTTATTGAGAAAACACCGCATGCGATGCATTCAATAACGCACACAGTTTCTAGGAATAAACCGTGTTAGATTAATGAACAATCACACATGACATCCTATTGAAAACTGTTTGCGTTAGGCCACCTGGTGCAAACATTTACCACATAAAAACTGTGTGTGATGGACAACCCTTGACACACAGTTTCTTCTACGCACCATGTGTGATGCATTCAATAATGCAAACGATAAAATTGTTTATACCGTGTGCAATGGAAACGCTATCACAAACGATTTAACGGGGAAAATTGTGTGTGATGTACTTGTGAAAAGAAAAGTTTTCCTTGGAGCGACTGTGTGGGATGAATATACGAAAGGAAACGTTTAGCGGTGACTGACTGTCAGGACCCCGATCCTAAGTCACACCGATCTAGCATGTGACACATCATATCACTTTGTAGCCTCACGCACGGTATTCCCACGGGTGCCACCTTACCTGGCCCGGGACCGTTTGCGCCTTTTGGCTCACGTATATGATAGTGTTGCTAGCATCCATATGACAAAGAACCCGTGCCGACATGACTAGTCGTAAACCCAAAGTGGCACTAACTTACAGGGACAGGCATACATGACCCAACAATGAACATGTCGGTCATTAGCGAGTGAATCTGGGCTGTAGCAGCTGGGCTAACAGGACTCCGGTAGACACCACGTGACATTTCCCCGAAGGGACAGACACATGAACGAAGAAGGACACATGCTGGCCAGCCTAAGTGTCCCGGAGCAGTAGCAAGCTACTATGGCTCAGTGGAAGCACTAGGAGACATTTCCCGGTAAGAGAGGCTACCAAGGATAAACAACTAGGTTGTCGGATCCCACACATACCAAGCATTTCAAATCATACACACAATATGCTTGATATGTGCAAATACAACATGGCATCACAACAAAACTCTACAACTCAAAGTATTTATTCATTAGGCTCCGAGGAGCCAAGTATTACAAACATGGGTCTCATGACCCAACATACAGAGCATACAAGCAACAAGTGGAAGCATAAACATGTCTGAGTACAGAAAATTACAAATGAAAAAGGCTGAGAAGCCTGACTATCTACAAGACCCTCCCAAGGGTACAAGATCGTAGCTGAGGTAACAAGCTAAACATCAAAGTCCACGCGGAACTATTAGTGAGACTGAAGTCTCTCTGCAAAACATAAATTAAGAAAACGTGAGTACAAATGTACCCAGCAAGACTTGCATTAGATCTAGCTACATATGCATCAGTATCAATAAAGGGGTGGTGGAGTTTAACTACAGCAAGACAGCTTTGACTCGGTAGCTATCCTAAACTACGACTGCAAGTAACTCTTTTGAGGTGGCGCACACGAGTCCACATATTCACCATATCAATACACCACTATGGATCCACTCCCGTCTCCCTATAGAATTCCATCCATAGCACTCACGCTTATCTTGCACATTTTAGAGTATCCACTTTCACTTGTCTATGAACTATATAGGCAACCCAAAAGTCCTTTATCGCGGATGCGGCTATTCGAATAGATGATGTTAACCCTGCAGGGGTGTACTTCTTCACAGACGCTCTCGCCACATACCACCATGTACATGTCGTGTATCTCGGTAACATTCAAGCGGAAGCCTGGCAAGGGAGTCAGCCACGACCTGACTAACCATGCAAGTCTCTAGTCTAGGTTTATCGCCTATTCGGGTTCCATCCGCAAGGAGATCCGGCCGGGGTGTCGCTCATGGCCCCAAACGATGTGTGCAGGGTTCCCAAGCCCACCTCGTCGGATGGATCTACGCTTGGTACACCATGCCATGGTGCCTAGTCTGTCCCAAGCCCACCTGTACCAGGTGCCACTTGGTAGACTACTAGAACTACCTACAAACACCAGAAACTAGTTGCAACTCCTGGACAAAGATCGGGTTGATTAATAAGTCGAGAGGGGCACTTAAGCATTCCAATGCGTGGTAGTAACTGTTCATGGATCACAAACACAAAACTCAGTTCCCGAGGACGGTTTCAATGAGATAACCCACCATGTACTCCTACATGGCCTCTCATCGCTACCTTTACCAAATTGTGTTCACACACTTAGCTCTCAACGGTAGGACATGTTCACCACATTCCAATTCATCCCCGATGAATCAGACCTGACTCGACTCAAAGCAGTAGTAGGCATGGCAAACAAGCATGAATGAGTAGGCACATCAGGGCTCAAACAACTCCTACTCATGCTAGTGGGTTTCATCTATTTACTGTGGCAATGACAGGTCATGCAGAGGAAAAGGGGTTCAACTACCGCAGCATGTAACAGATGAATCATTGTTGTCCTAATGCAATAAAAGAGAGCAGGAGAGAGAGAAAGAGAGAGAGAGTGGGATTGTTTTGGAATGAACAAGGGGGATTTCCTTGCCTGGCACTTCTGAAGATAGTAATAGCTCTTCATCGGTGTCATCGATCTCATCGTCGGAACATCGTCTACTCAGAGGGGACAATACTGGCAACAGAGAAGGAACACAATCAATGCAATGCAACAATATGATGCATGATCATGACATGGCAATATGCTGTGATTTGAGCTAATGCAACTAACAACGATTTAAATGAAGTTGGTTTGAATGCAAGACTCAAATTCAAACTCCATATGTGGATATGCGAATGCCATTATTTGATTTGTCCTAAACAGAAGCCATAAGTTGTTCTAACATGCATGGAAAAGGTACAGATGGATATATTGGATTTTTCTGATAATTTTTCATATATAAATTATTTCATTTGGAGTTACGGTTGAATTACTATGAATTTTTGAAGTTTAAACTAATTTCTGGAATTTTCTGAATTATCTTTAATCCAGAAAATGATTAACTGTGTCAGCATTGTGTAAGCATGACATCAGCAGGTCAACGGACTGGGTCCATGTCAAACTTGACGTTCGGGGTCCACATATCAGGGAAACAGTTAGTTAACTACATAATTAGAGGTTAATTTAGCAACTAACCTAGCTTTGACCAGGGAACGGGCCCACATGTCAATGACTCTAGAGAGTCAAAGGGTGGTCAAACCCGGTCAAAATGACCGGCGGCTAGCCACCGGCGATGGCAGTCGCGGCGGAGGGGCTCGGAAATCACTCACGGGGCTCCGTTTTGAGCCTTGATTTGTTGTCATGCAGCTTCTTTGGCGCTTGCGCATCTAGTGGTGGCTGCGGTTGGGCGTAGGGTGGCCGGAATCGAGGCCGGCGACGAGCTATGGTGGCGGCCGGACTTAGGTTGTGTACGGGCGGGGTGCTACAGTGCAAAGCAAGCAAAACGGAGGTGCAGGTTGGGTTCCTGAAGACGCTCGGGGCATAACTGAGTGCTCGGACGCGAGCAACAGCAGCTCTCGCCATGGTTGCGACGTTGCCAGCGGCGAGATGCTTACGGGCACGGCGGCAAGCTAGCCAGGGAAGGTCCGGGGGAGTGAGAGGTGAGGGAAATAGAAGGGGCTCACGGCGAGTCTTCTGGCGCAGTTGTTGAGCTCGGGGGCGCTTGGGTCGAAGCGGATCGACGACGACGAACCGCGGCGTCCGAGGGTGAAGACAATGATGGTGGAGATGTTGTAGGGCGCCCGAGGATGTGTGGCTCATCTGGGATGATGCAGACGACGAGGCGGAGCCGATGGGCTTGGGAATAATCCTGCTTTTCAGGGCAAGACGATATGATCAAATAAGCGAGGGATTGGCACAATCCTAACTCATTGATCGAAGTGTGCACCAGAAATATGGACTAGGTAGCACGATCAATCTTAGGATGATGATTCAATAACCAGCACGCTAAGAATGAGAGTATTTTCCATTAATTACCAAGCAACGGAGTTGCTAGGAGTATTGATTTCACACATGACGATTCACTTGTCGGCATTCCGGTTACAATAACACGGAACCGAGGAATGAACAATGATGGCAATAGAAGTATCACTGTGTCAAGAATTCATAAGAGGTGGTGCAATTCTCATGACAATCCTGACATAAAGATGGCAATACCCCAAGGTAGAACAGATCAAAGGCTGGTGGCAATTTGATCTGCGGAATACAATTGCTTTCACCCAATCCTAGATATGGATGAGGTACTGGAGTATGTTTCTCCTAGTCATTACAAAATAGAATGGCTTGACGGATCACAAGAATAATAGGCATCGATAACACGAATGCACAACTACTCATGACGAACAATGGACAGACGAAGGTCAGATAACAACTAAAGATGGACAACTCAAAGGAACATATATCTTTCTGAGTTGTGGATGCATAGATTAGTATGTCGAGCAAAGCTCAACATTTCTTCCGGATAACCCTTGCAGAACGGTAGAACTGGCAGATTCACAATATAACAGAGAACTCATCAAGAGCACTTTGGTTGCAATCTTTTGGTTCAAAAGAACTTCTGCCATGAGCAGTTCATGGTATTTGGAAGAAGGAAATACCACATACCTCGAGGACTATTGAAAGTGCAACTATCCCTGGGTGGTTTTGGTAATTCCTAACAACATATAGCTCATTGAGCTAATGCTATTTCAAGATAAATATTTCAGGAAAGCTCAATGATTGGCATGGCATGGGTTAAGAAAGTGGACCCCTCAAAATGCTAATGACAAAAGGATTGGTTCAAGCTCAAAGCACAAGACTCTACATTTTATTTTTAGTGATCCAAGATCACATTGAGTCCATAGGAAAAGCCAATACTATTAAGAGGGGGTGAGGTGTTGCTTAATGAGTTTCTTGCTCAAAATGCTTAGTGATATGCTCCAAAACCCTCAACTACTTTCTCACATCCAAATATGTTCCAAACCAAAAGTCAAACTCGGCCCCACCAAAACTTTCTATCCGGCGCCACCGAGTTCTCTTGACATAGCCACTGCCACAAACCCTAGTCGTTTCGGTCTCACCGATAGGGATCTCGGTCTCATCGAGATCGGATTGTAATCTCTCTGTTTCCCTTCGTAACGTTTCGGTCAAACCGAGATGAGCGATCGGTCTCACCAAGATTGCAATGCAAACGCTCTGTTTCCCTTTCGTAACATTTCGGTCCAACCGAGATAAACGAATCGGTCCCACCGAGTTTGCCTGACCAACTCTCTGGTTAGTCTATTACCTAAATCGGTCCAACCGAGTTTGTGTAATTGGTCTCACCGAGATCACGTTATGCCCTAACCCTAATGACATCGGTCCCACCGAGTTGACATGTCGGTCCCACCGAAAATCCTAACGTTCACATTTTGAACTAAATCGGTCTGACCGAGTTCTCTAAATCGGTCCCACTGAGTTTGGTAAATTGTGTGTAACGGTTAGATTTGTGTGGAGGCTGTATATACCCCTCCACCCACTCTTCATTCGTGGAGAGAGCCATCAGAACATGCCTACACTTCCAACATACATTTTCTGAGAGAGAACCACCTACACTTGTGTTGAGGTCAAGATATTCCATTCCAACCACATAAATCTTGATCTCTAGCCTTCCCCAAGTTGCTTTCAACTCAAATCATCTTTCCACCAAATCCTATCCTATGAGAGAGAGTTGAGTGTTGGGGAGACTATCATTTGAAGCACAAGAGCAAGGAGTTCATCATCAACACACCATCTATTACCTCTTGGAGAGTGGTGTCTCCTAGATTGGTTAGGTGTCACTTGGAAGCCTCCGTCAAGATTGTGGAGTTGAACCAAGGAGTTTGTAAGGGCAAGGAGATCGCCTACTTCGTGAATATCTACCCTAGTGAGGCAAGTCCTTCGTGGGCGACAACCATGGTGGGATAGATAAGGTTGCTTCTTCATGGACCCTTCGTGGGTGGAGCCCTCCATGGACTCGCACAACCGTTACCCTTCGTGGGTTGAAGTCTCCATCAACGTGGATGTACGATAGCACCACTTTTGGTGCTCTACGGGATCCTCAGGCATGCCGAACTCGTCGTCGCCGAGGCTAATCTCGTCTTCGGAGGGGGGCATGTAGCTGTCCTCCTCCAGGTATTCGTCCGTCGCTTGTTCTTCTGGGCTGACCTGCTCATCCTACTGTCCGGCCTGCTGGAAGGCGGGCTGTTCAGGGTTGTATTCTTCTTCGGCACCATTCGGATTGTTTTCATCTCCTGGGCCGGTATTAGTGTGGCGGGGCTTGGAGTGGCGCCAGCGACGTCCATTCTTTGCTTTTTCCCTGAGCTTTTATCCTCCGTTGCCTCATCGCCATTTGTTTCCTTCGGAGTGTCCACCATATATATATCATAAGAAGAGGTGGCTGTCCACTGCCCAGTGAGCGGTGATTCATGTTCTTCTCCTGCATCGTCGTCCATACCGTCGATGTCTTCAGAGTCGAAGTTCAGTACCTCGGTTAAGTCATCGACCGTGGCAATGAAGTGGGTGGTGGGTGGGCAACAAATTCGCCGTCAGCTTTGCCTCCCACTCGAGCCGGACGTAGTTCGGCGAAGAGCCTCCTGACGAAGAGAGAGACTTTAATGAGTACAGCATGTCGCCAAAGGGCGAGTGCTGGAAGATATCCACAACGGTGAACTCCATTACCGGAGCCCATCCTGGCCCGATGGGCTCGGGAGTGTGCGGACTGGAACCAACGTCCAGATACGAATCCGGGGATTCGGAGTCACAGGCCACCCCAGAGGTAAGGCCTGGGGTCCATCCCTCCGTCCTTAGGCAACGCAGCCTACTCCGGATCTAGGTCCGGGGATAGTACGGGGATGATGCCCCGGGCTTCGTCCGACGACAGGTCTAAGCCATGCTCGTCGCGACTGTCCGGTGCTCCTGGCATAGGCCCAAATCCATCGAAGATCAAGTCTCCGCGGATGTCCGCCGTGTAGTTCAGGTTTCCGAACTTGACCTGGTGGCCAGGGGCGTAGCTGTCGATCTGCTCCAGATGGCCAAGCGAGTTGGCCCGCAGTGCGAAGCCGCCGAACACGAAGATCTGTCCGGGGAGGAAAGTCTGACTGGACAGCGTCGTTGATGATGATTGAAGGAGACATCGAGCTGGCAATGACGACACGGAGGAACTCTCAAATGAAAGCACCAATGTCGATTGTCAAAATGGCGGATCTCGGGTAGGGGGTCCCGATGCATGCGTCAAAGGCTGATGGTAACAGGAAGCAAGGGACACAGATGTTTTACCCAGGTTCGGGCCCTCTCGATGGAGGTAAAACCCTACTTCCTTCTTGATTAATATTGATGATATGGGTAGTACAAGAGTAGATCTACCACGAGATCTTAGAGGCTAAACCCTAAGAGATAGCCTATGATGGTATGAGTGTAATTGTGATCGACCTTCTAAGGACCAACCTCTTCGGTTTATATAGACACCGGAGAGGGCTAGGGTTTACATGGAGTCGGTTACAAGGAAGGAAATATAATATCCGGATCGCCAAGCTTACCTTCCATGCCAAGGAAAGTCCCATCCGGACACGGGCCGAAGTCTTGAGTCTTGTATCTCCACGCTTCAATAGTCCGGACGTTGTACACAGTCCAGCTGTCCGGATACCCCCTAATCCAGGACTCCCTCAACTACCTATCGGAACCATGGACAAAAATCTCCATGTCAACATTGCGCTTGCTCCCTCAAGCTCCTCCCTTTACCTTCATATGCAATTGTTTTTACATTCCGCTGCTATATTCTTAGAATTGCATGTGTAGGTTGATTGCTTGACTTGTGATAAGTTGCTAAAATCTGCCAAGAATTAAAATTGGGAAAAGGCTAGATTTTTATTTGGTCAAGTAGTCTAATCACCCCCCCCTCTAGACATACTTTCGATCCTACAAGTGGTATCCATTTTCTTTGGTCTCCATTTTCTTTGATTTCCATAGCTTTTGGTGGTCATAGCCTTGGTTTCACAACCTAGGAGAGTATGGCGTCTAGCGAGGGAAATTACCACCGTAGAGGTCCTTACTTTGATGGTACTAATTTTGCTAGTTCGAAGCATAAGATGAAAATGCATATTCTTGGACATAACCCCGCCGTTTGGGCTATTGTGTGTATTGGTTTGCAAGGTGAATTCTTTGATGGGAGAGAACCGAACCGTGAAGCTACCATGGAAGAGTTGAAGATGCTGCAATACAATGCTCAAGCTTGTGATATTCTCTTCAACGGATTGTGCCCCGAAGAATTCAACAAAATTAGCCGTCTTAAGAATGCAAAGGAAATTTGGGATACTTTGATTGATACGCATGAAGGTATCGACTCTGTCAAGGAATCCAAATTGGATGTGCTTCAAAGTCAAGTTGACAAGTTCAAAATGAAGGATGGTGAAGGTGTCGCTGAAATGTACTCTAGGCTTGCTCTCATCACTAATGAGATTGCCGGCTTAGGAAGTGAAGAGATGACCGATAGATTCATCATCAAGAAGATCCTAAGAGCCTTGGATGGAAAACATGATACCGTGTGCACATTGATCAAAATGATGCCCAATTACAAAGATCTCAAGCCAACAGAAGTCATTGGAAGAATTGTTGCTCATGAGATGTCGCTCAAGGATAAGGAAGAGCTCCACAACAAGTCAAGTGGTGCTTACAACGCCTCATGTGATGCTCCCACATCATCAAGTGAGAAACAAACCTTCAATGAAGAATTGAGCCTAATGGTGAAGAACTTCAACAAGTTCTACAAGAGTAGAAGCAAGTAAAGAAGTTCCAAGTCAAGGTCCTACAATGACAAAAGATCTTCTAGTCATGAGCGTAATTTCTACAATTGTGGAAGACCCGGACACTATTCTAATGAGTGTACGGCTCCCTACAAAAGAAGAGAACATTCTCCCAAAAGAAGGATTAGGAGAGAAGAATCACCGCCAAGAGAGAGAAGGAGTAGAGATGATCGTTATGAACGAAGACCCTCTCGGAGAAGCAAGGATTCAAAGAGGAAGGACAAGTCATCAAGGAGCTACACGAAACAAAGACATCAAGCTCATGTTGGTGAATGGGTATCCGGCTCCGACTCCTACCATCACTCCGAAAGAAGTTATCACTCCGACTCCGAATATACTCAAGATGAAGGTGTTGCCGGTCTAGCACTTGAGTCAACCAACTCCTACGACATATTTGACTCACCAAATGAAGGAATTGGGAGATGCTTCATGGCTAAAGGTCCAAAGGTAACACACCCCGAGTATGTTGATTTCAATAGTGATGAAGATGATTTGCTAGGAGATGATGATTTACTTGTTGACAACTCTAGTTATGAAAACTATGATGAACTTGCTAATGATCATGCTAATAAAGATAAAACGAATGATGATGATAAGAAGAAGATTGAGCGTCTAACTAAAGGACTAAACACTCTTAAGTTAGCTCATGAAACTACCTTGGAAGATCATCGAGAACTTTTAAAGACTCATGAGAAGCTACGCTTTGAAAAGCTCAACCTTGAGCAAGAGCAAGAGTTCTTAAAAGCAATCAATGATGATCTTCGCAAGAAAAGTTCTTCTTACATTGCCAATCATTTACTCTTGTCTACTGACATGCCACAAGTTAAATCTAGCAACAAAAGTAAGAAAGATTCTTCTTCTAGTAGTAACAACAATCATGCTAAATCCAATGATGTTGCTTCTAGTAGTTCTCTTGATTCCGCTAATGATTCTCTTAGCCAAGTTACACTTGAGAAAGAAAATAGCTTATTGAAGGGAATTATAGAGAAAGGTGTTTACAAGAGTCTTGCCAGAAGTAAGCAAATTGAGGAAATTGTACGCAAGAAAGGAAGACACCGGAAGAGTCAAAGTGTTGGTTTTGAACGAAAGTTCAATGCCAATGGAGTTGAGTGGGAAGAAGATCAATACCCCAAGACGAAGTTTGTTCCTCGACAAGAGAAGTATGATCCTACTTCTTTCCAAGGAACACAAGCTCAAGATTATCTTCCACCACAAGACCAAAAGCAAGAAGGCAAGGACAAGCTTCAAGAGGAGATTGATGCATTTGAAGAAGCTCCTAAGGCCTTGGTCAAGTGGGTTCCCAAGACTACATCAAGTTCTACTTCATCAAGTACGACTAAAATTCCAAGGATTCCCATCAAGATGGTGTGGATCCCGAAGAAGAAGAACTAGAGAGTTCTTGAGGGTGACTCCGCCAACATACTTCACTCTTATCATTTTGTCAATGACAAGTGCAAACAACTTCCATATCTTGCACTAGTTCAAGGAGTCACAAACCCTCTTGTTGGTAAGACAAGGGACAAGGTAACCTAATGCTTTCATGGACATCATCTTGTGTGAACATCACTCTATGTCTATGGATATCCTTGCTTGTTCCTTGTGGGACTAACCCGTAGGTATTGAAAGTGCAACTCACTCCAATGGACTGCTCCGAATGATCTACGTCAACATTGAGCGTCCACATCTTCAACACCTACATGAAGTCATCATCGACAAAATCCAAGGTTAGTTGATCCCTCTTAGGGGGGATATCACATCTAGGGGGAGCTTTACTCTAATCAATTGAGCTAAAGCAATTCTAATGGTGTGAGCACAACAATGCTTTATGTAAAAGTGGTAACCCCACTTGTGCTTAAACGATGAGTATGACCTATGATCAAATGTTCTCATTTGACTCCTAAGTCAATATACTCATATATAGATGACCTAGTCATCGCCAAATTACTTGATAGATGCTAGAGTGTTTGTGCATGCTTTGTCACATATTTCATTTTTCATTTTATTGTGTGAGCATGTTGGATGCATATTTTACTCATTCGAGGACATCCATTTGTTGCTTTGGTTGTTTGGATTTTTCTCTTTTGCCAAATGGATGGTCAAGAATGCCTAAGAACTCCCTATAGCTATCTATGCTTTCCTCGTCTCAAACTTTATTCATGCTACATCACAAAGTTTGATCAAGTCAGATTCGAACCACTTTGTGTGAGGAGTACTCGGAGTCCCCGATTCGTCATAGACTTAAACTTCCAAAACCTCTTTGTGCATTTCGGTCTGACCGATTCACCCTTTTCGGTCATACAGAGATCACTAAGTTGATCTAGGTTTTCAATCTCGGTGCAACCGATTAGAACTTTCCGGTCACACTGAGTTGCGATGAATCGCTGCTTCAAGCATCTCGGTGCCACCGAGTTGTTCCACTCGGTCACATCGACAGGGTCAAGTTATATATACTAACGGGTCAAATTTTGGAAATTTTTCCAAAACCTTTCACCCGCGCGTGACCTGCTCTGCCTCCTCGGGTCTCCGGATCGTCCTCTCGCCGCCAGCGACCTCCCGCCGCTGGTCTTCGCCGCCGTCAACGGCAATCTGCCCCGCCGTTGCCGCCGTAGCAAGTTCACCGCCGAAGTAGGGTATGAACTTGATCTTTGTGCTATTCCTTAACTCAGATTCGTAGCACATTGCCCTGCCATGATTCTTGGCACGTATGAAATCATCCTGTCCAGCGAAAGCATCCCGTAGATTAGATTTGATTTGAAAATTTAGAGTTAGGTCTCCGCCGAACTCATCTCAGACCGACCGAGTTGTAGAAATCGGTCTCACCGATTTGGCTTAGGCCATTGCACATGCATTTTCGGTCTGACCGAAAATTGCAAATCGGTGTGACCGAGTTCGATTCTCTGTGAAACCCTAGCAGTCTCGGTGCCACCAAACTGTGACTTGGTCTGACCAAGTTCACTAGTTTAGGTTCCAAAAGCTGCTTCGGTATCACCGAGTTTACAAATCGGTAGATCCGAAATGCTTTCTGTGAAGAACTAAAACAAAGTTTTTAAGTCATCTGTTTTGCGAAAACTATGCACTTTGTGATGCTCATCTACTCTACCTTATCTACCACCTATTCATAGGGTCTGCTGATAGTTTGCCTGCAAGATGTCTAATCAAAGTGACAGCCAGAACAAGTCTGAAGAGCAGGTTCAAATGAGTGAGGGCACTAGTCCCTCCAGCAGCTATGAAGATGGAAGCAGGATCACTCCAAGCAACTTGCCAAAGGCAGCAACCAGATCCAGGAAGAAGAGAACCTCAGATTCTGAGGATGAGGATTGTGTGGATGTTGAGGATGAGGCCACTTCAAGGAAAAAGGTGCTGAAAAAGGAGTATGGCACAACTGCTGCAAGTAAACCAGGACTGAACAAGAAGGCACCTGCAAGGAGGATTCCAATGTCAAAGCCAAGGAAAGTTGCCACAGGTGAAACTATGAAGTTCACCATTGAATCTGAAGAAGAAGCAGCTGGTGAGGACAAGAAGAAGAAGAGGGAAAGAACCACTACTGCCAGAGTTCTTGGCAAGCCCTCAATGAAGAGAGATTCTAAAGGAGAAGAGGAAGAGGATGTTGCACCAGCACCCAAAGCTCAGAAGCTTATGGGAGATGCAATCAAGTCAGGGGCTGCTCCATCAAAGCCCAAGTCTGCTCCCAAAGCTCAAACTCAGAAGCCCCCAAAGCCCAAGAGAAACACCAGAAGTATACCTGCTGAGGAAAAGAACAAGGCCCCAGTGCCTGAAGCTAAAGAAGAAGAAGATGATTCACTTGAAGCCCAAGATTCCAGACCATAATGATGCTCATCCAGTGGCTGAAGACATGCACATCAGGAAAGATGCTGGACTGAGACTATGGAGACAGTCTGATCCTTATGCTGTGAGGAGGAGGACATCAGTTGATTACAGGTTCCACACAAAGGAACAACAAGATTTCTATGAGACTATCCTGCTTGACAAGAAGCCCATTGTCTGTGACATGAGATGGGTTGACTGGGAATACATCAATGAAAATGAAGATCACTTTTCAGGAGTTTATGACAGCTTCAAATCATGTGGAGTTGATAAATTTGCGGCTCAGAAGCTCAGAAAATGGAATGATGAGCTGATCATGCAGTTTTACTCCACTGCTCACTTTTACCCAAATGGGAAGATAGTTTGGATGTCAGAAGGTACTAGGTACCAATCCACAGTTGAAGAATGGGCCAAGCTGATCAATGCCCCTGAAGAACATGAAGATGACTTGGATGTGTATGCCACCAAGAAGAAAGACCACAACACTATGGCACACATGTACAGATAGATCCCATATAAAGCTTTGGAGACTCACAAGCTTGGATCTGTACACTTCTTGTTGTCTGGTCTGCCTACCATCAACTGGATCCTTAGGCACACATTGCTACCCAAGTCTGGAGATCACAAGATGATCAGAGGACATGCTATCAATTTGCTACACCTGTTTGATGTGCCTCAGAAGTTCAAGGTTATGAGTTTGATTGTAGAAACAATCAAGAGGATAGCTGCTGATCAGAAGAGAAACAATCAAGAGGGTATGCTCCACACATTGAGGAGCTCATCAACTCCAAGATGGGCATATGAACATATCTATTGGACAAGGAGCACCTTCCTCTACATCCTGATTTTGAAAACAACACTATCGTGATGAATGAGGAAGACCCCACATCTGTTCAAGCACATGAGAAGAGAGCCAAAGCAAAGGCTGAGAAAGCTGCCAAGATGCCAAGTGTTGAAGAGGCATCTCAAGTTTTTCTGAAGAGCAAGAAAGATCAACTTGCATATCTGATCCAGTCGACACTGAGGATTGAGAAGGGCTTGGCCACCTTGACTCAAAACCAGGAGAGCTTGGAGAGGATCATTGAGCAGAAATTCTATGATCTTGATATCAAGGTAGCTGTGATTCAAACAGCAGTTGAGCAGCTTCAGGAGGAAGCAGAGGAGAAGAAGGGCAAGTCTACTACAGATGCTTTTGCTAGAGTGCCCCGAAGCCAGAGGTCTGCTGCAGTGCCAGTCACAGATACTAGAGCTACAACATCAACACCAGCAGCTACAGCTCCAGTGCCACCTCCAGTAGCCACTCCACCAGCTCCAACTACTTCAACAGATGCTTTCGTCCTCGGAGTTCTATCTACACCACCTCCCGAAGATCAAGCCTGAGAGACGTTTAGCACTATGCATTTTTGAACTTTTTGGTAACTTGTTGCCAAAGGGGGAGAAAAATGTATAGATCATAGGCTTCGAGAGAGAGTGTTGCTTTTTATCTCTCTTGCTATTTTGGTTGAACTTCTCGATTATGTGCTTGTGTGAGATACTTTATGTCCTTGTGAGATACTTGTTTGATCATGTGTTTGATCATATGCTACCCTTAATGCTTGTTGGTTGATACTATCTATTATATCCTTATATGATCATTCACTTGCTTGGTGATGAGTGCATGCTTTCAATTTCTATCATTTTGAGCGCTCCACCAAGATGTATGTGACATGAAAGAGTAACCCATGATCCTAATCGATTGTGCATTTGCATTCAAAAGCAAATTTCTAAATAATGCACAAATTTAGGGGGAGCTCTTTCTTATCACATACTTCTCAAAGCGACGATGTTTTTCAATCTTATGATCATTTCTCGAAGCTTTGATCTATATGTTGTCATCAATTACCAAAAAGGGGGAGATTGAAAGTGCAAATATCCCTGGGTGGTTTTGGTAATTCCTAACAACATATAGCTCATTGAGCTAATGCTATTTCAAGGTAAATATTTCAGGAAAGCTCAATGATTGGCATGGCATGGGTTAAGAAAGTGGATCCCTCAAAATGCTAAGGACAAAAAGATTGGCTCAAGCTCAAAGCACAAGACTCTACATTTTATTTTTAGTGATCCAAGATCACATTGAGTCCATAGGAAAAGCCAATACTATTAGAGGGGGTGAGGTGTTGCTTAATGAGTTTCTTGCTCAAAATGCTTAGTGATATGCTCCAAAACCCTCAACTGCTTTCTCACATCCAAATATGTCCGAAACCAAAAGTCAAACTCGGCCCCACTGAAACTTTCTATCCGGTGCCACCGAGTTCTCTTGACATAGCCACTGCCACAAACCCTAGTATTTTCGGTCTCACCAATAGGGATCTCGGTCTCAACGAGATGGGATTGTAATCTCTCTATTTCCCTTCGTAACGTTTCGGTCAAACCGACATGAGCGATCGGTCCCACCGAGATTGCAATGCAAACCCTCTATTTCCCTTTCGTAACGTTTCGGTCCAACCGAGATGAGCGAATCGGTCCCACCGAGTTTGCCTGACCAACTCTCTGGTTAGTCTATTACCAAAATCGGTCCAAGCGAGTTTGTGTAATTGGTCTCGCCGAGATTACGTTATGCCCTAACCCTAATGACATCGGTCCCACCGAGTTGACATGTCGGTCCCACTGAAAATCCTAACATTCACATTTTGATCTAAACCGGTCTGACCGAGTTCTCTGAATCGGTCCCACCGAGTTTGGTAAATTGTGTCTAATGGTTGGATTTTGTGTGAAGGCTATATATACCCCTCCACTCACTCTTCATTCGTGGAGAGAGCCATCAGAACATGCCTACACTTCCAACATACATTTTCTGAGAGAGAACCACCTACACTTGTGTTGAGGTCAAGATATTCCATTCCAACCACATAAATCTTGATCTCTAGCCTTCCCCAAGTTTCTTTCCACTCAAATCATCTTTCCACCAAATCCTATCCTATGAGAGATAGTTGAGTGTTGGGGAGACTATCATTTGAAGCACAAGAGCAAGAAGTTCATAATCAACACACCATCTATTACCTCTTGGAGAGTGGTGTCTCCTAGATTGGTTAGGTGTCACTTGGGAGCCTCCGTCAAGATTGTGGAGTTGAACCAAGGAGTTTGTAAGGGCAAGGAGATCGCCTACTTCGTGAAGATCTACCCTAGTGAGGCAAGTCCTTCATGGGTGACAACCATGGTGGGATAGACAAGGTTGCTTCTTCGTGGACCCTTCGTGGGTGGAGCCCTCCATGGACTCGCGCAACCGTTACCCTTCGTGGGTTGAAGTCTCCATCAACGTGGATGTACGATAGCACCACCTATCGGAACCATGGATAAAAATCTCCGTGTCAACATTGCGTTTGCTCCCTCAAGCTCCTCCCTTTACCTTCATATGCAATTGTTTTACATTCCGCTGCTATACTCTTAGAATTGCATGTGTAGGTTGATTGCTTGACTTGTGCTAGGTTGCTAAAATCTCCCAAGAATTAAAATTGGGAAAAGGCTAGATTTTTATTTGGTCAAGTAGTCTAATCACCCCCTCTAGAGATACTTTCGATCCTACAACTATCGCAAAGGTTACTAATATCCTAAAGGAACGAGCAAACACTATCAACATGAGGTAAGTAGAGTGAATCTCGGTTTCAAAAACCCAGGAATAGAATGCCTACTAACTAAATGGCATCACGAGATGCTTTCAAGAACGATGGCCAGAATCATCGCATTGGGAACACAAAACATGGCTAGATTACTAGGTGGTTCTCTCGAATACCCTAGTGTCATAATAATAGCTTCAACATATCTGTCGAGGCAATGGAGTATCTCAACACACTGGTTAGTGTGGTTAATCTGGCCCAAAGGAACATCAGAAACGGAAAGAAGGGATTTGCATATGCATCAGACTATTTAGACACCTGGGATGACTCGGACATCGTAACGGCTGTAAATTCTCAAAAAGATTTGAGACATCCTACAAAATGGTGGCATAACCACTTAACATCGCAATATCAAGGTTCCAAGATCAACTGTCCACACACGGAAATAGTAGGAACTGAACTGCGAATTGAATCCATCAATCCTAAGAGTCTACGGATTAGTAACACGTGATCCTGATAGAAAGAAGAGAAAGCCTAGTTCTTAATCCCCGTGGAAGAGAAGAGGATGAGTTAGATCAGAAGGGCATAAGGTAAAGGAGTAAAAAGAGCCTTACGTTCCCGTCCACAATCAATTCCCTTATATAACTAAAGCATTTCTAGACTCAACTTCGACCAGTTTGGCTTGGTAATCCCTACAGCAACTCTCGATACCAAAGCTGTTAGGACCCCGATCCTAAGTCACACCGATCTAGCATATGACACATCATAACACTTTGCGGCCTCACGCATGGTGTCAGTGTCAAAACCGGCGGATCTCGGGTAGGGGGTCCCGAACTGTGCGTCTAAGGTGGATGGTAACAGGAGGCGGGGGACACAATGTTTACCCAGGTTCGGGCCCTCTCGATGGAGGTAATACCCTACTTCCTGCTTGATTGATCTTGATGATATGAGTATTACAAGAGTTGATCTACCACGAGATCGTAGAGGCTAAACCCTAGAAGCTAGCCTATGATTATGATTGTTGTTGTCCTACGGAGTAAACCCTCCAGTTTATATAGACACCGGAGGGGGCTAGGGTTACACAAAGTCGGTTACAAGGGAGGAGATCTATATATCTGAATTGCCAAGCTTGCCTTCCACGCAAAGGAGAGTCCCACCCGGACACGGGACGAAGTCTTCAATCTTGTATCTTCATAGTCCAACAGTCCGGCCAAAGTATATAGTCCGGCTGTCTGAGGACCCCCTAATCCAGGACTCCCTCAGTAGCCCCTGAAGCAGACTTCAATGACGATGAGTCCGGCGCGCATATTGTCTTTGACATTGCAAGGTGGGTTCTTCTCCCAATTCTGAGTACCCGTCGAGTAGTGTCCGGCTTCCCATGAATGTTGCACTCCTTGGCTTCTGCGCCTAATAATGGCTATCTTCCACGCGTCGAGCGAATGCGAGAAGTCGGGGCATTTTTACACTTGCCACCCTAACCATGTGAGTAAATCGTATATTTAAAGAGCCGGGGATCCTCAGATCCAGATCACACCATTCTCCCACAGCGAGTATCCATCAGAGCGCGCCCGAAAAATCCATCCCATCATGGCCGGCCATCGCAGCTCCTCCTCTCGCCCCCGTAGCCCTAAGCCAGGCAATTGGAAGAAGTGTTTCGTCCCCCACAGCCAATTAGTAGAGTTACAGACCCAGGAGTTTCTCCCTCCTGCGTATATGGTCCCTGTCCGAGCCGGACTAGCCACTTACGACGGTGGGGAGCAAGCGAAGAGCTTTCCCAACCCATCCATGGGGGAGCGGGTATGACTTGTCCCTTACTTATTAAGGGGATTTGGATTTCCAATCCATCCGTTCCTCCGCGGGATCCTGGAGTTCTACGGTCTCCAGCTGCATAACTTTACTCCCGCCTCTATATTACACATCGCTGGCTACGTCGCCCTTTGCGAGCTGTTTCTGAGCTACGAAGCTCATTTTGAGCTATGGCAGAGGCTATTCTGCCTCGTGCCCCGTACACAGGAGGGGTCAATATATCAAGTGGGCGGAGCCGAAATATGGCGCATCGCCGGGACCGATATCTATCCGGTACTCCGAAGAAGACATCCGAAGACTGGCCTTTGGAGTGGTTTTATATGGAGGACGTCCCCCTTTCGGACCCTATTCGGATGGACCTTCCTGAGTTCAATAACGCCCCTTTGGAGAAACGCCACAGCTGGCGCCCTCGGAGCCCCCAGGAGGAAGATAACAGAGAGGTCGTTTACCTGATGGGCCGGATAAAAATGCTGGCCAAATCAGCACTGACAATAATCGAGGTTATGTCAATATGTATAATGCGGGGGGTGCAGCCACTTCAATATCGGGGACAACCCGTGTGGCACTTCAATGGAGAAGATGATGCCACCCGCTACGGCCGTAAAGGTCCGGACT
This sequence comes from Aegilops bicornis, assembly GCA_021605145.1. Lineage (NCBI taxonomy): Eukaryota > Viridiplantae > Streptophyta > Magnoliopsida > Poales > Poaceae > Aegilops > Aegilops bicornis. The sequence continues at coordinate 362,181,719 of CM038675.1, forward strand.
CCATCGCTGCTCTAGCAAAAATACTGTCCGATCTATATAAAGGAGAGGAAGAGGAGTTCATCCGCATTAATCCACGGGATGGATTCTCCATGTACAACCCCCCAAACTGGGTGAGCTGCTACTTTTTACTCCAGACCTTCCCGCATTCTTTGTCATAAATATTTACCTTGCTATTCCATAGCAGGAACTGCAAAAAGCTGTGAGGGAGGTCCACAGCCCGTCTCCACAGCCAGAGGACCCTGACCGGGCCCTCGACCCCGGACTCTGTGGTATTATTTGAGGCTATTATTTGAGGCGAATGTCTCGAAGACTGTCAATACTGTATTGTTATTTTCCATGGGATGGTGCTCTGTGGTATTGTTGATGAAGAGATCCTCGCCGCTCTTGGCCACCTGTCGGAGTATCCAACATGCTCTAAGGATGTGTGTTGGCATGGTATCCGGTGTACTGTGAATTTTGCATGGTCCATTGAGCCATCCCTCCAATATAGTTCCACGCCCTATAGTGGGCTTTGGTTTCTTTGTAATTGGATCGGGTGACTTACGAGAGTAGACCCTTTTAATTCGGACGGGGGGGTCTAGTGGGAGCCGGGGGATCCCATAATTTTGTTTGGGTTTTCCAGGCGCTTTCCATCGCACAGTACTTCTGTACTATGGCCGCCAAGTCAGCGAAGTGTGCTATGTCACGGCAACTTATGGCGTTGAGGATACCCTCATCCATGCAATTTTTGCAAAAGAATGAAATTGCGTCTTCCTCACGACAGTCCTTGACCTTGCTCATTACAAGGAGGAATCTGGCCCAATAGTGATGTACTGTCTCTTGGGGCTCTTGTCTAATGTGGGAAAGATCACTTATGATGCGGAGCATCCCTCATCTACCCGCACCGACACTCCATCACCACCACAAGCACCAAGAGGGCCAATGACAAGAGCACGTGTGTGCCACATCGAGAACGAGGTGAAATCTTTCCTATTCAAGTCTCGTTCGGATTCGTGCGAGGATTGGATTCTACCTCAAACGGAAACATCGTTCATTTTTAGGTACGAGGAAGATGACCGTGAGAAGGAGAAGGTGAAGCTGCGAGCATCCATGGAGCCAGAGAAGGAAGGAGAGATGGAGAAGAGTGAAGAAGGAGGAGGAGGGGCAAAACCCCCTGGACACCCCGGGTGCCCGGCACCTGCAGCCCCCAGGTGTCCGGGCTCCTGCCCTCCTACAGTCGCACCCCCGGGTGCCTGGGCCTTGGCCGGCCGGGTGCCCGGTCTCTGCTCATCCAGCAGCTGGGAGCTGCCCCGGGTGCCCGGCCTCCCCTCCAGCAGGCCTCTAGCACCCCCCGGGTGCCCGGGCTTGAGGCCCCGGGTGCCTGGTCTTGGCCCAGCCGGCCTCCTGCCGCCCCTCCGGGTGCCCGGGCCTTGGGCCCCCGGGTGCCCGGCCCCGCCCAGCCACCTCCCTGTATAGATCGGGTGCCCGGCCCCATGTGCCCGGGTGCCCGGACCCCGCCGGTTCAGCTCGTGTTTTTTTCGGGTTTTGCCCATGTAACCCCTCTTCCCCTCCTAGTCCGTCCCTAGTCTTTATATACTCATCTCCTAGGTCATTTGTAGGGTTAGTAAAGTATTTTAGAACACAAAGAGGGCTTTGCTCATCTTCCTCCTCTTGGAGATCTAGACCTCCTCTTCGAGATCAAGCCCTCCTTCTTGGGGAAGATCCTCTTGGACTCAAGACCTCACCTAGTGGGAAGAACTTTACCCTAGTGCTATTTTCCTTGAATTGTTCATGTAATCTTGTGGATCTCTTGTGTGCTACTCTAGTGGATGTGATATCTGGGTTTGTTTGAGTGATTTGTGCCTTGTGTTCTTGAGTGTTCTTCCTCGTTTTCCCCCTCCAAGGGTGAAAAGATCCCCTCTAGGGTTTCACCCTACAACATCTTGGTATCATGAGCAAGGTTGATTCACATCTTGGAGTCCCATCCCCCCATTTGCTAGCTTGATTTTGGTGTTTTTCGTCCAAATCAGAAAATTCCCCACAAAAATAGCCCCAAAATTTTTTCTTGCAATTTGTTGGATCTTGTGAGATTTGGTTGTTTTGGTCCATGGATTTGATGTTTGGCAAGTGGATCTAGCCCCTCCCCAATAATCCCCACCCTTCCCACCACGAAATCCTCGGAATTTTGCATTTCCCCCAAATTTTCCGCCCAAAACCGACACCATCGGGTGGCTGCACCTCAACCCCCGGGTGCGCGCACCCCCAGGCTGTTTGCCCCTGACCACCCCGGGCACCCGCACCTCCCACCCCCGGGTGCCCGCACCCCCCCCCCCCGAATCAGCCCACTTCCAACATCGTTTTGGCCATAACTTCCACCTCCCAAGTCTGTTTTTGTGTTCTTTAGCTCGTTTGGAAGCTCTTGACATCCCCCATCCACATATATCATTACCACAACCATTAGCCACCATCCAAAAATCTTCACAAAAACACCCACCTTCCGCATTTGAATGATTTTGAGTTACGATTTGCGTTTCCTAAGGTGTTTCGGCTACTTAGGAGCGTGTGACATCGACATGATCGCCTCGGAGAAATCTTCACCGCTAACCGTAAGAAAGGATGGTAACCTCGACGACACTTACCCTTGCTTTTGCTTTGATAGCCCGAGCCTTTTGCGTTGCTTACCCATCGAGACTAGCGAGTTGAGAATTGCTGGGCCACACTATTGTGCACCTTAGTGATCTTGTTATGATCTTAGTGCCATAAGTCTCTCCCATGCATATCTTACGTAATTGTCTCATATCATACTTGGCTCGAGCATCAAGCATAGAGAAAAAAAAGACAAGCTTTTAAGCAAAAAGAGGAGACACAAAGAGCTTATAAGCAATAGCATTGAGCCATTTTGCATATCGTCTTGGTCACCGCATACATAGCATAGTCGGGATTGAAGACGGCACGCTTCTCTTATAGGTTGGTGCACATGCGTATCTAGCCCATTTGAGAAATCAAGCTAGCGTCTCTCTAGCATTCACACAACAAGAGCATTTTTCGTGGTCACACATTTTGAGCTCACCCCTTGGTTGTGCGGATCCCATCTATCTTCTCTGTGTGTGTTCCTAGTGATACTCTTGGCTTTGATCTTTTGCTTTACTTGCATTTTTGTGAACCTTCTCAACCTTATCGATATCTTGACTAACATTTGCTTGAAATTTTTGCCACCATCCTAACCGAGCTCCTCCATAAGCCTTTTACTTGTAGGTTTGAGAAACAAACCCGGCTCCAATTCTACTATTGAGGCATTATATTGAGTGACACTTATTACATCCTCAATCTTCGGAAAAGGTAACTTCGGTATTGTTCTCTCACTTTCCTACTCACCCCACTTGGTTATGATGGATAGGCCAAGTTCGTCGGCGAACCCGCTTTTCGTGGAGCAAGATGGTGATAACGACTTCGTCACCAAGAACCACTTCGTCATCGCGCAAAGAGCTCTCCATAAGAAAATGAGGCCTTGGGTAAACGCCTCGACCGACTCGCCGCCGACGTTCGTCAAGCGGAAGCAAGGAACCGCAACTACATCGACGACAAGTTCACTACACAAATGGAAGATCTCTGCAACATGATCGTGCGACGCCTGCCTTCCTCGTCTACTTCAACAAGACGGCGCCACTCAAGCCACTGCTCAAGTCGACACTCTTCGGACTACTCATCTTATGATACAAGTCCTCCCCGAGCTCGAGCCCCTCGCCGTGATGCTCCCCAAGATCGCCATTCTCAAGACAATCCATTCCATGGCAATGGTTTACAAGACCGAGTTCGAGCACGTGAAAGGGCAAGACTCCAAGCACAAGAAGTAATGGAGCAACAGCAAATACCTCCACAAGTGCCTCGTTAAGACCCTCAAGACGGTGAGGCAATTCGACACGCACAAGAGCACCATGAAGCAGAAGACCTCGAACGTGAAGCGCAAGAACTCGAAGCACAACGCGCACTCCGCGACGCCACTCAAGCCGTTGAAGAGAGCAACCGCCAAGTGCGAGAACAAGAGGAAGCTCTTCGTCACGAGATACAACAAGAAGCCGCGTGACGCGAAGAGCAACAAGAAAGGCGCAACCAAGTGTATATCCCTCGTCCTCCTCCAAGACAAGAGCGACACCAAGCGGAACAAGTGCTTCAAGACCCTCCTCCATGCCAAGAGCGACATCTCAAGGAACGAGCATTTGAGGACCTTCCTCCATGGCAAGAGCGACATCAAAACCGCTACTTCGATGAAGAACTCCTCTACGGCAAGCTCAAGTTCACCATGCCCAAGTTCTCCGGAAGCAATGATCCCAAAGGGTATCTCTCATGGGCCTTGAAGGTGGACAAGATATTCCGTCTTCACAACTACGACGAGGAAAAGAAAATTGCCATGGCCTCCCTCGAGTTCCAAGACTACGTTCTCATTTGGTGGGAACAAGTGATTGAGCGACGACGTACAAGAGGCGAACCACCAATCACAACTTGGACGGTGATTAAGGATGTCATGAGAGCTCGTTTCGTACCTACACACTACACCCATGATCTCTTCAAGAAGTTGCAACTCCTCAAACAAGGCACGAAGACGATGGAAGAATACTACCAAGAAATGGAGATTGCCATGATACGAGCCAATGTCAAGGAAGACGATGAGCAAACAATGGCACGCTTCTTGAACGGCCTCAACCACCCAATCAAGTGGATTGCCAACTTCCAACCATACTCAAACCTTCTCGAGCTAGTTCATCAAGCGACCAAGGCCGAGCGAAAAGTCCAAGATGACTTCAAATACGCCAAGTACTCGTCCAAGACCTACGGCTCCTACTCTCAAGCTCCCGCGACTTCGACACCTCCTACCTCAACTAGAGCATCACCAAGTACCGGCGACAAGTCAAGTTCCAAGCAAGCTACGCCCTCCTCGACTCGTTCTCCGGCAAGAAACTACAAATCCAAGACTCCCTCATCTTCGGCGCCACCGAACGACCCTGTCAAGACAAGTTCTCTCAAGTGCTTCTAATGTGGTGGTCGAGGACACAAGTCCTTCGAGTGCACCAACAAGCGAACTATGATCTTCAACGATGATGGCACATACGACTCGATGAGTGAAGAAGAAATGGAAGCCATTGAACACATGGCCATGCATCGGCCCGTGAACGAAGATGAAGATGACCAAGTGTTTTGCGACAATGATTCAAGTCCCTCTCTCGTGGTCTCCAAGGTCTTGACGCTTCAACACCACCAAGACGAAGACCAACGTTGCCACATCTTCCAGACAAAGGCCGACATCAATGGGCGTTTCATGAAAGTCATCATCGACGGAGGAAGCTGTCACAACTTGGCAAGTGAAGAGCTATGTTCCAAGCTGCAATTGGTCAAGAAGAAGCACCCTCGTCCCTACAAGGTGCAATGGTTAAGCGACTCCGACACTATTCAAGTGGAGCACACGGTGCAAGTTTCATTCAAGATCGGCGCCTACGAGGACACCTTGGAGTGCGACGTGGTCCCGATGTCTGTGTGCCATCTCCTCTTGGGGAGGCCTTGGCAATTCGACCGCGGAGTCCTACACAACGGAAGAACCAACCACTATAGCTTCAAGATGAAAGGCAAGGAATATGTGCTTTGACCAATGTCACCAAGCCAAGTGATCGCCGATAAGCAAGTATCCACCCATCATGGAGATCCTAGTGAGAGAGTGAACCACGAAAAAGAAAGTGAGATCCACAAGCCAAAATTGAGCGCCTCTTCTCCAAGAGAGAAAAACTTAGTCCTCCTAGCCACAAAAAGAGAGATGAGAGAAGTGTGTGAGAACCCATCAAGTGTCATCCACTTTGTCCTCCTATGCAAGGATGAGGTGACAAAAACTAACAATCCTAATCCTCTTCCTCTAGTGTTTTCAAACTTGTTGCAGGAATTCGAGGATGTCTTTCCCGATGAGCTACCTCCCGGTCTTCCTCCTCTATGTGGCATTGAACATAGGATCAACCTCATCCCCAGCGCTCCTCTTCCGTACAAGGCTCCATACCGCGTGAACCCCGAAGAAACGAAGGAGATCCAACGGCAAGTACAACAACTCATCGACAACGGCCATGTACGTGAAAGCTTAAGCCCTTGTGCCGTTCCGGTTATACTTGTGCCCAAGCAAGATGGTACTTTTCGAATGTGCTCCGATTGTAGACCCATCAATGCTATCACCGTTCGTTATAGGCACCCCATACCTCGACTTGACGATATGCTAGATGAACTTAGCGGTGCCACTATTTTCTCCAAAATTGATCGTAAAAGTGGTTACTATCAAGTTCGCATACAAGAGGGTGATGAATGGAAAACCGCTTTCAAAACCAAATTTGGCTTGGACGAGTGGTTGGTTATGCCTATGGGTTTATCGGAAGCTCCCCGTACTTTCATGCATCTTATGCATTTCGTGCTTTGTCCTTACATTGGAGTTTTTGTTGTGATCTACTTCGATGACATACTTGTTTTTAGCAAATCCATCAAATAGCATCTAAAACATGTTCGGGCTTTTTTGCAAACTCTTCGCAAGGTACGTCTCTATGAAAACATGAAAAAGTGCACTTTTGGTGTTGACAAACTTGTTTTCTTGGGTTTCGTTGTTTCCTCAAAGGGTGTCCATGTTGATGAGTCTAAAATTGAAGCAATTAAAACTTGGCCACAACCCACCAATTTGCAACAAGTGCAAAGTTTTCTTGGCCTTGCGGGTTTCTATCATCGCTTTGTGAAGGATTTTAGCACTATAGCCGCCCCTTTGCATGCCTTGAGTAAGAAAAATGCTCCTTTTGTTTGGGGACCATTGCAATCTACCGCTTTTGATGAGCTCAAACCTTTGCTTACTCATGCTCCGATTCTTGCTTTACCAAACTTTGACAAAACTTTTGAGGTTCATTGCGATACAAGTGGTAATGGAATTGGTGGAGTTTTGATGCAAGAAAAGCGAGCTATTGCATATTTTAGTGAAAAACTCTCCGGTGATCAACGTAACTACCCCATCTATGATAAATAATTGTATGCTTTAGTGCGTGTGTTGCATACTTGGGAACATTACCTTAGACCGCATGAGTTTGTCATACATACCGATCATGAGACACTTAAGTACCTTAAAGGCCAAACCAAGTTGAATAAACGACATGCTAAATGGAGTGAATTTATTGAATCTTTCCCCTATGTGATCAAGCACATTAAGGGCAAAGAGAATGTTGTGGCGGATGCCCTTCCCCGCAAATGCATGTTACTTACTCAACTTGAATTGAATGTTGTTGGATTCGATCATATCAAAGATTTATATGAGCATGATGTGACTTTCGCTACTCCTTATGCTAAGTGTGTGACGCATACTTCTTGGGAATGATACAATATCAAAGATGGTTATCTTATGAGAGCTAACAAACTATGCATTCCCGAGTCTTCTCTTCGTTTGTTACTTTTGCAAGAGGCCCATGGAGGTGGACTCATGGGACACTTTGGACGCGACAAGACTTATGCCATGCTCTCCAAGAACTACTTTTGGCCCAAGATGTTTCGCGACGTCTCCCGCTTCACCAACTGGTGCTCTACATGTTGCAAAGCTAAGTCACGATCTCAATCCTATCGTTTACATATGCCTTTACCTATTCCACACCAACCTTGGGAAGACATTAGCATGGATTTTGTGCTTGGATTGCCTAGGACTCAAAATGGCAAGGACTTCGTATTTGTTATTGTGGACCGATTCTCTAAAATGGCTCATTTTATACCATGCAATAAGATAGACGATGCTTCACATGTTGCCAATCTCTTTTGTAGGGAAATCTTAAGGTTGCATGGTGTGCCAAAGACAATTGTGTCGGATCAAGACGTCAAGTTCTTAAGCTACTTTTGGAAGACGCTATGCGCCAAGCTCGGAATCAAGCTACTCTTCTCCACGGTGTACCATCCTCAAACCGATGGCCAAATGGAAGTCACCAACTGGATGCTTGTAACTCTACTACGCGTGTTGATAAGGAAGAACATCAAGGAATGGTAGGAGTGCCTACCCATCTCCGAGTATGCCTACAACCGCACAAGACATTCTACAACCGGCAAGTCCCCCTTCGAGGTTGTCTACGACTTCAACCCTTTGTCTCCATTGGACATACTCCCTCTACCGCTTCAAGAACGAGCAAACATGGACGCAAGTACAAGATCCACCTACCTCAAGAAGATGCATGAAGAAACACATTCCACGATCGAGCGCCAAGTACAACAACTCGCTTCCAAGATCAACATCAACAAGTCTCCGATGGTGTTCCAACCGGGTGATCAAGTATGGATACATCTCCGCAAGGACCACTTCCCCAAGGAACACAAGTCCAAGCTACTCACGAGAGCCGACGGACCATTCAAGGTGCTAGCATGCTACAACGACAACGCCTACAAGGTCGACATCCCACGTGACAAGTACAACGTAAGCGACATCTTCAACGTCAAAGACTTGGCCAAGTACCATGGTGATGAAGAGCATGATCCGTGGACGGATCTCTCCCAAGGGGGGGGGGGAGATGATGCAGAGCATCCCTCATCTACCCGCACCGACACTCCATCACCACCACAAGCACCAAGAGGGCCAATGACAAGAGCACATGTGCGCCACATCGAGAACGAGGTGAAATCTTTCCTATTCAAGTCTCGTTCGGATTCGTGTGAGGATTGGATTCTACCTCAAACGGAAACATCGTTCATTCTTAGGTACGAGGAAGATGACCGTGAGAAGGAGAAGGTGAAGCTGCGAGCATCCATGGAGCCAAAGAAGGAAGGAGAGATCGAGAAGAGTGAAGAAGGAGGAGGAGGGGCAAAACCCCTGCACACCCCGGGTGCCTGGCACATGCAGCCCCCGGGTGCCCGGGCTCCTGCCCTCCTATAGCCGCGCCCCTGGGTGCCCGGGCCTTGGCCGACCGGGTGCCCGACCCCTGCTCCTCCAGCCGCTGGGAGCTGCCCCGGGTGCCCGACCTCCCCTCCAGCAGGCCTCCAGCACCCCCCCCGGGTGCCCGGGCTTGAGGCCCCGGGTACCTGGTCTTGGCCCAGCCGGCCTCCTGCCGCCCCTTCGGGTGCCCGGGCCTTGGGCCCCCAGGTGCCCGGCCCCGCCCAGCCACCTCCCTGTATAGGCCGGGTGCCCGGACCCCGCCGGTTCAGCTCGTGTTTTTTTTCGGGTTTTGCCCATGTAACCCCTCTTCCCCTCCTAGTCCGTCCCTAGTCTTTATATACTCATCTCCTAGGTCATTTGTATGGTTAGTAAAGTATTTTAGAACACAAAGAGGGCTTTGCTCATCTTCCTCCTCTTGGAGATCTAGACCTCCTCTTGGAGTAGCTCCTCTTGGAGATCAAGCCCTCTTTCTTGGGGAAGATCCTCTTGGACTCAAGACCTCACCTAGTGGGAAGAACTTTACCCTAGTGCTATTTTCCTTGAATTGTTCATGTAATGTTGTGGATCTCTTGTGTGCTACTCTAGTGGATGTGATATCTGGGTTTGTTTGATTGATTTGTGCCTTGTGTTGTTGAGTGTTCTTCCTCCTTTTCCCCCTCCAAGGGTGAAAAGATCCCCTCTAGGGTTTCACCCTACAACAACTTATGTCTGGGTGGGTGGGTAGATTTAGGTCCAAACCCTGACCCGATCTTATACCCAGGGGCGGAGGAGTTTCCGAGCTTGGGAGTTCGGGCTCAGGGATGTTGCCCAATAGTTCTAGCCCGCTGTCTAATTCTAGGTTCGAAGCTTGGGCCATGTCCTCCCGTAGACAGGTATCGGGCTAGGAGAGCTCAGGAATCCGGACATAGTTTGTCCTCAAAATAGAGGAAGAATAGCTACATTGCTCCTCCACCACCGCTGTCTGATGGGTGACCGACGGAGAGTTAATCTCCCTTTGGTCGGGTTTAAGCCCGATCTGATCATAGTTCGTAGCGACTCCTAGGGCGGCGATGCGATCCAAGAGCTCGTTCAAGGAAGAGAGCTCCATTGGATCCATCTGCTCGGCGAATCCCGAGCCGACGTGGAGGCTGTTTTTGATGACCCGAGAAGTCATCGTCGGTGCGACGACCGAACAGGCAGTCATGACGAAGCCGCCTAGTCAGAGAGTTTGGACTACAACCAGGGCTCCCCCAGAGGTAATGTTGTCCTTGACAACAAGACGAGCCATCAAGCCTTATCATGACGGCACAGCGGAACTCTCAATGAAAGCACCAATGTCGGTGTCAAAACCGGCGAATCTCGGGTAAGGGGTCCCGAACTGTGCGTCTAAGGCGGATGGTAACAGGAGGCGGGGGACACAACGTTTACCCAGGTTCGGGCCCTCTCAATGGAGGTAATACCCTACTTCCTGCTTGATTGATCTTGATGATATGAGTATTAAAAGAGTTGATCTACCATGAGATCGTAGAGGCTAAAGCATAGAAGCTAGCCTATGATTATGATTGTTGTTATCCTACGGACTAAACCCTCTGTTTTATATAGACACCGGAGGGGGCTAGGGTTACACAGAGTCGGTTAAAAGGGAGGAGATCTATATATCCGAATTGCCAAGCTAGCCTTCCACGCAAAGGAGAGTCCCACCCGGACACGGGACAAAGTCTTCAATCTTGTATCTTCATAGTCCAACAGTCCGGCAAGTATATAGTCCGGCTGTCCGAGGACCCCCTAATCCAGGACTCCCTCACACGGTATTCCCATGGGTGCCACCTTACCTGGCCCGGGACCGATTGCTCCTTTTGGCTCACGTATATGATAGTGTCGCTAGCATCCATATGACAAAGAACCCGGGCCAACATGACTAGTCCTAAACCCAAAGTGGCACTAATTTACAGGGATAGGCATACATGACACAACAACAAACGTGCCGGTCATCAGCGAGTGAATCTGGGCTGTAGCAGCTGGGCTAACAGGATTCCGGAGAATCCGGGCTGTAGCAGGCTAGCAGGACTCCAGTAGACACCGCGTGACATTTCCCCGAAGGGAGAGACACATGAACGAAGAAGGACACATGCCGGCTAGCCTAAGTGTTCCGGAGCAGTAGCAAGCTACCATGGCTTAGTGGAAGCACTAGGAGACATTTCCCGGTAAGAGAGGCTACCAAGGATAAACAACTAGGTTGTCGGATCCCACACATACCAAGCATTTCAAATCATACACACAATATGCTCGATATGTGCAAATACAACATGGCATCACAACAAAACACAACAACTCAAAGTAATTATACATTAGGATCAGAGTAGACAATTATTACAAACATCGGTCACATGACACAACATACAGAGAATACAAGCAACAAGCAGAAGCATAAACATGTCTGAGTACAGACAACTACAAATGAAAAAGGCTGAGAAGGCTGACTATCTACAAGACCCTCCCAAGGGTACAAGATCGTAGCTGAGGTAACAAGCTAAACGTCGAAGTCCACGCGGAACTACTAGTGAGACTGAAGTCTCTCTGAAAACATAAATTAAGCAAACATGAGTACAAATGTACCCAACAAGACTTACATCAGATCTAGCTACATATGCATCAGTATCAAGGTGGTGGAGTTTAACTACAGCAAGCCAGCTTTGACTCGGTAGCTATCCTAAACTACGACTACAAGTAACTCTTTTGAGGTGGCGCACACGAGTCCACATATTCACCATATCAATACACCACTATGGATCCACTCCCGTCTCCCTATAGAATTCCATCCATAGCACTCACGCTTATCTTGCACATTTTAGAGTATCCACTTTCACTTGTCTATGAACTATACAGGCAACCCAGAAGTCCTTTATCGCGGACGCGGCTATTCGAATAGATGATGTTAACCCTGTAGGGGTGTACTTCTTCACAGACGCTCTCGCCACATACCACCATGTACATGTCGTGTATCTCGGTAACATTCAAGCGGAAGCCTGGCAAGGGAGTCAGCCACGACCTGACTAACCATGCAAGTCTCTAGTCTAGGTTTATCGCCTATTCGGGTTCCATCCGCAAGATCCGGCCGGGGTGTCGCTCATGGCCCCAAACGATGTGTGCAGGGTTCCCAAGCCCACCTCGTCGGATGGATCTATGCTTGGTACACCGTGCCATGGTGCCTAGTCTGTCCCAACCCCACCTGTACCGGGTGCCACTTGGTAGACTACTAGCACTACCTACAAACACCAGAAACTAGTTGCAACTCCTGGACATAGACCAGGTTGATTAATAAGTCGAGAGGGGCACTTAAGCATTCCAATGCGTGGTAGTAATTGTTCATGGATCACAAACACAGAACTCAGTTCTTGAGGACGGTTTCAATGAGACAACCCACCATGTACTCCTACATGGCCTCTCATCGCTACCTTTACCAAATTGTGTTCACACACTTAGCCCTCAACGGTAGGACATGTTCACCACATTCCAATTCATCCCTGACGAATCAGACCTGACTCGACTCTAAGCAGTAGCAGGCCTGACAAACAAGCATGAATGAGTAGGCACATCAGGGATCAAACAACTCCTACTCATGCTAGTGGGTTTCATCTATTTATTGTGGCAATGACTGGCATGTTGGGCGTAGGGTGGCCGGAATCGAGGCCGGTGATGAGCTATGGTGGCGGCCGGAGTTCGGTCGTGTACGGGCGGGGTGCTACGGTGCAAAGCAAGCGAAACAGAGGTGTGGGTTGGGTTCCCTAAGACGCTCGGGGCACAACTGAGTGCTTGGACGCGAGCAACAGCAGCTCTCGCCATGGTTGCGACGTTGCCCAGCGGCGAGATGCTTACGGGCATGGTGGCAAGCTAGTCAGGGAAGGTCCGGGCGAGTGAGAGGTGAGGGGAAATAGACAGGGGCTCAGGGCGAGTCTTCTGGCGCGTCGTTGAGCTCGGGGGCGCTTGGGTCGAAGCGGATTGACAGCGACGAACCTCGGTGGCCGAGGGCGAAGACGACGATGGTGGAGATGTTGTAGGGCACCTGAGGATGTGTGGATCGTCTGGGATGATGCAGACGACGAGGCGGAGCTGATGGGCTTGGCGGTGGGTCGAGGGACGGCCAGAGAGCGCGGTGGTAGTGAGCGGCTGCGACGGTGGTGATGGGCGTGCTCGGTGGGTGAGAGGGAGAGCGGCCTAGGGAAGGAGGGGGAGGGCAGAGGGGCTCCAGGGCCTCTCCAGGCATGGGACCAGGGAGAGGGACGGTCTCCAGCGCGAAGCAGGAGGTGGCCCTCGCCTCCTGTGCGTGCGCCACGCACAGTGCACACTGGCTGGAGGAAGGGGATTACTGGCATGTTGCCTAGTGGGCTGGGCCTCCAGCAACAGTGCCAAGCCACATGTGGGGACTTCTCTCTCTTTCTTCTCTGTTTTATTTTTCTATTTTGCATGTTTGTTTGAATTTGGTTACTGGACCAAATCAATTTTGTAAATGCTGAACACTTTTGTGGATGCTGAAATAATTATTCCAGGGCCCCACCCAAAGTTTCAGAATTATTGGGGCTAGGGAATTATTTATAGAAATTTATAGCCCCAATTAAAATAGATTTAATTCAAAGACCAAAAATGCCAATGAAAAATATGCATCACCACTGGATAAGGTTTTCACCTTATCACTAGATCATGAACATTTTTAAAGGGCATCTTGGTTTCATTGAAAATGTTTTGAGTTGAACCTATTTGATTTGATCTGATGCTAGGGTTTGAACAATCCCCATTTCAACTTTCAAATAAATTTAGACATGATGCCATGAATGCTTATGCAGCTATCTGCAATCAAATTCTAGGGCTGTGACACTGACTGTGTGGGATGTACTTGCGACCGGAAATGATTTCTCCTGTATAATTGTATTTTTTGAGCTCACAGTACATATTTCCGTATTTGGCCACTTGGTCGCACACGACCTCATTTTGCCGAGCGTGTGTGCCAGGAGCGCATATCCCGGATGATTTCTGGGTCGTGTGGGAAGGACCCCCCTATCGCCCACACTCACTAGGCGACGGTTCTGAATGTCGTCGCAGAAAGGGGTTAAAAACCGTTTGTATAGCACCTCGTTGTACTAGTGATGTACAAAAGCCTCAAAGGGCATCAGACTATGTGGTGTCCTCAAGAAGTAGATTATGAACCGAAACCCTAGGGAAGAGGGTGTTGGTTTCGAGAGGAAAATGAATGTTGATGGCTCCAGCTAGAAGCCTGAGCAGTACCCCAACACCACATGGGTTGCTGCAAAGGGCCCTTCAGTGGATCTATCCACCTTATCTGGTTTCAGTTGTGCTAATCCTATCATCCTTGATGAGTCCTTTGACTCTAAATATAAGCCGTTCAAGAACCAGAATGGTGAAGTGTTTGCTAGGCTTATTGGAACTAACTGCATGAATGGCTCCCCTATGAAGAAGATCTGGGTTCCTAAAAGTCGTCTTGAGAAGCTTCCTGTGAATGTCATCATGACATCACCCGGGAGGAAGACAAACCTCAGACCAAAGGCTTCATATAGATGGATGATCTCATATGGTCATCCTAATGCCAATGTTTTGCAGGGAGATTATCACCAAGTTCATGAGTATGAGCATGTTTCTTCGAACCACTATGTTCACAAATAAAAGAACTTTTCTCCATATTCATTTGAGTACTATTCACCTCCTGCAAAACTGTTTGTTAGGGCTTCAAATCTTAAGTTCTCAAATGCTGCACTTAGACTCATTGCTTCTAATCCACCCCTCCAGATGTGGGTGGTTAAGAAGAATTAACTTCTCTTGTAGGGTTGGGTCTCCAGTAGGAACACATTGACTTCTGAAGACAATGCTGGGGACCTGAAAAATGTTGTTGGGTGCAAGATAAAATATCAAAATGGCCTTACCATTTATTTCGGCCATGGTTTTCTTGATGATCGTCCTTCCATATCCTCAACCATACTCACCTATGATGAAAGTCTCTATCAATCCATGTTTGTTCTTCACAACACTCTTGGTGAAGACTACCCTACTAACTGCTCTGTAAGGTACAACTTCAAAAGCCACTGAATGGATCATGGACAGTGGCTGCACTAACCACAATGACTTGTGATCAAAGTCTTCTCATGGACTCGACTCTGCGACCATCTACAGAAAGCCATATCACATTTGCTGACACTGGTAAAAGCAAGGTGTTGGGCCTAGGTAGGGTTTCTATCTCAAAGGATCAACACATGGGTAAAGTGATGCTTGTTGAATCCCTTGGATACAAGCTAATCTCAGTTTCAATGCTTTGTGATCTTGATATGATTGTGATATTTGGAAAATATCAATGTCCTGTGCTAATGTCTTCTTAAAAATCTCAAGTCTTTGAAGGTTATCGAAGAGGTGATCTGTATATGGTAGATTTCTCCGCAGGACCACAACTTGTCGTATGTCTTCTAGCAAAAGCTTCAGAGTGCTGGCTTTGGCATCGAAGGCTAGGACATGCGGGCATGAGGAACTTGCACACTCTTGTGAAGAAGAAGCACATCATTGGCATTGAGGGCGTCAAGTTCAAGAAGGACCATCTATGTGGTACTTGTGAAGCTGGGAAGATGACTAGGGCAAAACAACCCTCTAAGACAATCATGACGACCTCTCGTCCCTTCGAGCTGCTACACATGGACTTATTTGGCCCTACTCACTACTCTACCCTTATTACTACTGCACATATTTATGGATTTGTGATTGTTGATGATTTCTCTAGATACACTTGGGTGCACATAATTCTCTATAAGACTGAAGTGCAGGATGTCTTCAGGTGATTCATCAATCGTGCCATGACCAACTATGGCATCAAGATCAAGCACAATAGAAGTGCCAACGACACTAAATTCAAGAATACTGGACTCTATGCTTATCTTGATACTCTTGGCATCACTCATGATCTATCTGCTCCACACACCCCACGACAGAATGGCATAGTGGAGCGCAAGAATAGAACTCTTATTGAGATGGCCCGCGCGTTGCTTGATGAATACAAGACTCCAAGAAAGTCCTGGCCTGAAGCCATTGATATTGCATGCCATATCATTAATAGAGTATATCTTCACAAGTTCTTCAAGAATACATCTTATGAACTGCTCACTGGTAAGAAGCCAAATGTAAGTTATTTCAAAGTCTTCGGTGCTAGGTGTTGGATAAGAGATCCACATCACACTTCCAAATTTGCACCGAAAGCACATGAGGGTTTTATGCTTGGCTACGGAAAGGATTCACACACCTACAGGCTCTTCAACCTCTTTCACTATAAAGTGGTTGAAACTGTAGATGTGCAGTTTGATGGGACTAATGACCCACAAAGAGAGCACCCGCCAAATGTGCTAGATGAAGTTCTAGCTAGTGAAGCCATCAAGCTAATGGGTACTAGAGAAATCATACCCACCGAGGAACAAGGAGATGATGAAGTTGTGATTCCAACTCTTGTTCAGTGTGAAGACAATGCTGAGCCTCAAGACAATGCTGATAACAAAGACAATGATCAGCAATATAAAAGTCTTCGCCCTGTTCATCCTCGTGTGTCTAATGAAGTTCAGACTGAGAAGATAATTGATAGCATCAATGCACCTGGTCCGCTCACTCGATCAAGAGCTACTCAACTAGCAAAATTTTGTGGGCACTTTGAATTCGTCTCCATATCCGAACCCAAAAAGGTTGATGAAGCTTTCACGGAACCAGAATGGATTCAAGCTATGCAAGAAGAGATTCAGCAATTCAAGCTCAATAATATGTGGGAGCTAGTCAAGCGTCCTGATCCTCGCGAGCACAATATTATTGGCACCAAATGGATTGACCACAACAAAAAAGATGAATATGGTCAAGTTGTCATAAACAAAGCTCGTCTCCTTGCTCAAGGTTACACACAAGTAGAGGGAATTGACTTCGATGAAACCTTTGCACTTGTGTCTAGGCTTGAAGCCACCCGCATACTGCTAGCCTATGCAAATCACAATGATATCCTTCTGTACCAAATGGATGTGAAGAGCGCTTTCCTCAATGGAAAAATTGAAAAAGAAGTCTATGTTGCTCAACCACCTGGTTTTGAAGATCCCAAGCATCCTGACATGGTCTACAAGCTCAACAAGGCACTGTATGGCCTCAAACAAGCGCCTTGAGCTTGGTATGACACACTCAAAGAATTCCTGAAGAGCAAATGCTTCAAACTTGGTTCTCTAGACCAACTCTTTCATGAAGACATATGATTGAGGGCGTCCTGGACTAAGGGGTCCCTGGGCTGGCCGTCTATTTCTCGTGGGCCGGGCTGTTTGGCCACTCTCGATTCATCATTGGAAGGCCGATCTATAAGCGAATCCGTGTTCAGGTAGGAAATCTCCAAAGCCTTGGCGTATCCTCCAAGTCAAGATAAGGGAGTTGGCATGTTTATCCCCTAATGGTAACCGACCATGTGTAACCCCAGGTACCCCTCGTGTCTATATAAGCCAGAGGGTTTAGTCCGTAGAGACCAGAATGATCCTCCTACTCGTCTAGGGTTTAGTTCATTTGATCTCTTGGTAGGTCAACTCTGTAATCCTCATACATACACATCAATATAATCAAGTGGGACATAGGGTTTTACCTCTTCGAGGGGGCCCAAACCTAGGTAAATATTGTCTCTACGTTCCCTGTTCCCCATCGATCCAAGATCTACAGCTCGGGACCCCCTACCCGAGATCCGCTAGTTTTGACACCGACACTGGTGCTTTCATTGAGAGTTTTGCTGTTGGATCATCAAAGGACCGATGGCTCGCTTGGTCATCAACGATGGCATCGGCACCGCGGACGACTTCGTACCCGGTCAGCTCTTCATGTTCGGTGGCATCATTCTGCACGCCAACTCGACTGGTTACCTTAATCAGATCAACAGTTTCGCCCCCAGAGAGGAAATCTGGTGCGGGAATCTGCACTATGTCGCCGACGTCCAGGGTGATCTGGTCTTTACCGGGTTCTCAGCCGTACTTGAGAAGCTTGGAAATTCCGAAGCTTCAACTTCGGACCTTCTCCCCGGCCCTGTTTTTGGGTCGGCCTCTATCTTGGATCTGGCTTTGAGCTCGGATCCGCCCTCAGGGTTCGAGGACCACGAGTCAACCATGGCTGAACACACCCCCCTGTGCTGGCATACCGGAAGCTAAACTCGAAAGATACCATGGGATGGATCTGGCCAACCTCTCGCTGCTAAACGAGACGCTAGACCAGATCCAGATTATGAGTATCACGGATGGCCTGTCTCCGGTCCATGATCGGATCAAGGTTGATGCAGACCACAGAGAATTTTACGTCCCACCCTCCACCCACTTAGTAGCCACCGTTGAGGATTTAACCGACATGCTGGACTATGCTTCCGAGGAGGCCGACGACATGGATGAAGATGTCGACGCCACGGCCTACGCTGCTCCCTCCCCTGCCACTCCAATTACTAGACGGTGGACAACCACCTCCACCTACGATGTCTAGATGGTGGACACCCCCGAGGAGAAGGGCGATGGCACCACTGGGAAGGAGACGGCACCCCCTGGAAGGATGGCGATAAGTCCGGCGAGGATGCACCCAAACGCCGATGTCAGCGTAGGCAATCCAGGGGGTGTAAGGGCAGGGAAAGCAACACGGGCACCGAAGAAAACGATACCCTGGACAATATGGAAGACCTCAGCGACCGCATCGCCCCCGAACAGCAACTCGATGGTTCGGAAGGGTACGAGGACCAGAATAACCCCGAGGACCTCAATGGCTCCGAGGACAACAACTACCTTCCTCTCTCCAAAGAGGGGGCCAGCCTTGGAGTCGAGGATTTCATTGTCCCCAAAGACCCGCTGGATAAGGAACGATTCAAGCGGCAACTTATAGCCACTACCCGAAGCCTGAAGAAGAAGCGGAAGCAGCTAAAAGATGAACATGATACTCTAAATGACAGATGGACGAAAGTCCTAGCAGCCGAGGAGGGTTACAACAATGAGCGGCAGGACCAAAACAAAAGCTACCCACGCTGACGTTTTCTCCGCAATTCGACGACGAGGCCCTTGAGCCCACCCCCTAGACGCACTCAGGCACATCAGCCTGGCCGCCCCCCTCGAGGATGGAATAGAATGGCTGGTGAAGCTGAAAATCCACGTGCACTCCCTCGCCACAGAGGGAAGGAGCCAATATAGCCAGAAGATCCATGTGACTTAAGTCATGACCTAACCGCTAGAGCAGGCCAAACAAGATCCATTTACGGATCTAGAGGGCACACACCCGTTGGATGGGACGGATACCAAGCTTGGCACGACAGGAACGATAAAGCCAGGGAATAGCACCGTGCTTGGAGGATAACCAATCTCCAGCATGAAATCGCCCGAGTTAGAGGCGTCACACACCCAATGTGTTTCACAAACGAGGTAATTCAGCACCAATTTCCTGAGGGGTTTAAACCTGTCAACATAGAACAGTATGATGGGACAACTAACCTAGTTGTGTGGATTGAGGATTTCCTCCTCAATATTCACATGGCTTGAGGAGATGACCTCCACGCCATCAAATACCTACCACTGAAGCTTAAAGGGCCGGCCAGGCATTGGTTGAACAGTCTCCCCAGAAACTCCATTGGGAGCTGGGAAGAGCTTGAGATGCTTTCTGAGCCAACTTTCAAGGCACCCATGTTTGGCCCTCGGACGCCGACGACTTAAGCCATGTTGTTCAACAAACTGGAGAGGCAGCCCGACAATTTTGGAATCGGTTCTTCACTAAGAAGAACTAGATCGTCGACTGCCCGGATGCCGAGGCAATAGCCGCCTTCAGGCATAGTATCTAGGACAACACTGCTTTAACGTCGTCCCCCAGTATGCATATCTGAAGCTCAAGATTCCTGGACCTAAGGGTGTCATTACCATTAACGGTAACATCAAGCGCTTGCTCCAAACCGAGGAGCACACACCGGCTCTGGCAGCCGAAGTCCAGGCCGGCAAAGGGGCACGAAAACCCAGGCACACATCAAGGCGCTAGACGCACACAAACGAGCCCGAGCTACAACACCGCTTCCAGAGCCTTCTCGCGCTCACCCTAAGTAGGGATACGCTCGCCACAACACGGCTTCTCCAGCCACGAAATACGTACCTCGGGTACACAATTTTGCATTTAAAATTCCATGGGCAGCTTTGGGGACGAACGATCCAATGGTCAAGTACCCGGCTCGACCAAACCGTGGCCAAATATGTCTATGGACCATTAACAGGTACCATCTAGGGCCTGATTAACGTAAAGCTGATATATTGTGGCAGCCATTCAAGACCCTCTCTCAAGGGCCCGCCCGCCAATCACTATCTCTCCCGTCTACGGAACACTCTCAAAGAGTAAAGGCGCAGACTGAAGGAATCCTAGACTAGGGGGTCCTCGGGTTGCAGGCCTATCTCTTATGGGCCTGACAGGTGGGCTGCTCTGCGACGACTATAAGGTCGAGCTATAAGGCGACTCCGAACAGGAAACCTTCGAAGCCTTTGTGTGTCCTCTAAGTTAAGATGAGAGAATCGCCATGTTTACTCCATTGTAACCGACTATGTGTAACCCTAGTGTCGGATTTCGGGTTCCGGCAGACCCTTGAGGTTCGAACACTGGGGTGCGTGCGGAGATCTCTCCCCTACCAGCTCACGCGTGCATAGATTGTGAGGGATCTAAACTAGGAACGATGAACAACGCAAGGGACGCGAGGTTTATACTAGTTCGGGCCACCATTGTGGTGTAATACCCTACTCTAGTTTGTGGTCTGGTGGATTGCCTCAGGGGCTGATGATGAACAATACAAGGGAACAACAGCCTCGCGAGGGGCTGTTCTTGAGCTGGTGCGATGAACTGCTTGGGTGACTTCAGTCGTCTCTCTCTCTCTCTCTCTCTCTCTCTCTCTCTCTGCGTGATCTCGATCCTGCCCCCTACCTTTGTGGTGGTTACTCCTATTTATAGAGGGAGGCCCTGGGCCTCTTCCCAAATAATGAGCGGGAAGGGGCGCCAATAATTGGCCATTTTGAAGGGGAACATCTAGTACACTTATCTTGACTAAAGTTGGTCTTCGGCTGCCAAAGACTCTGACGGTGACACCGTCCTGGGCTCCACGATGACCTCCATCCTGCCGTTCTGCTGGTCTTGGTCTTGTTGCACCGAAGCGGCAACCTTTGCCTGATGCCTTGGCCTGTGCTTGCCTCCTTTGCACCAAAGGGGAAACGAGGACACTGCGCAGGCTGGCGCCCGCCTGGCGCCCGCCTGGTCTCGATCGTCATGGCTTGCATCACGGGGCACCCTCGTGAGGTACCCTGCCTTGATCTCTCCGCCTCCTCGCGAGCCTGCCTGACGAGGCTGCTCCTGAGGAAGGTCCTTGTCACCCGCCCCGCGAGGCTTGGCCCCTCACGAGGGTCTTGAGCTTGAGCCGATGAAGCTGGGCCGTGCTGGGCCCCCGCTTGAGCCACGCCGCAGGCCGCAGGCAGGCAAGTCTGGGGACCCTCGTTCCCAGAACGCCGACAGTAGCCCCCGAGCCCAAGGCGCGCTCGGGCTTGGCTTAACAGAGAAGTGAAGGGGCAAGTGCGAAGCGCCGCGGGCCCCAACAACCTGCGGCCTTGCGCGCCGTGTGGCGATTGGTTGGTCGTGGGCGTCTCCGCTTCCCCACGATGCCTCGGCAACCGCATGACTTGACAAGTCCCTGCATGCAGAAATGGGTCATGATTACCTGCAATCGTGGAGGCCGACGGTTGGCCTCCTCCGGCTATAAGTACGAAACGGCGCGAGCCCTTCCTGTCCATCTCCTCTTGCTGCTCTTTTCTCTCCATGGCTCCGTCGAAGAGGTTCTCGGCCGCGGAGAAGGGAAAGGCCCGCCAGGTAGGGCCTGACTCTCCCCCAGCCAAGCGCGGTTGAGGCCGTCCTCGCAAGCATCCTGTGGCTCCCGCAGTGGCTTCCCGCCGCCGTGGAGGCGATCTCCTGCATGGCGACGGGCCCCAGGTTGCCGATGGCGGGCGCGCTGCGACCGCGCGGCCTCCTAGGTCGCGCTTCCACTCGGCGGAGGTGCTGCCGGAGTTTGTCGTGTGGTCGGTGGAGCCGACCAACACCTGGCTCCAGCTTCCCCGCTTCCTTTTAGGAGAACTTCCGGCCGGCGCCCCGGGCGGCCTCTGGCTTCAGGCGGATGGTTGTTGCAGCCGAGCCTCCTTGGCTTCGCTGGAGGTCTTCACCGCCGGGAGTGTGGCCCTGACCCGCGGCTGGCAAACGTTTGCCCGCGCGCGTGGCCTAAGCCGGCGGTGCACCCTGCACTTCAAGTTCGACGGCGATGCCACCCTCTACGTGAGGGTGTTTGGAGAAGATGGTCGCCGCGCCGGGTGCTGCCCCGAAGACGCGACCGCGGCCATGGACCCAGCCCCGGCGATGATCGGGATGAAGATGACAGCGCGCGCGTGGTCGGGGGCGCTCGCGGCTCGTCGAGCTTCGGCGGCTCTCCTTCGGACAGCGTCTCCTCCAACGGTGGCCGCGACCAGCCTCCGTGCCGTCGCGCCCGCCTGGAGGGAGGTAGCGGGTCAGCCCGCCGTCGCGCCCCGGTGAAGCGCGAGAGGGAGTCTGCCTGAGCTCCGGAGGCAGTACGAGCCTTCGCCGCGAGTTGGTGCCGAGCGAGTCGTGCCTATTTTGTTTTTCTCCTTTTCCTGCGCAAAGAGACAGTAGTGTAGGGCCCCGCGGGGGCGTGCTTGAACTGTTGCTGTTAATTATCGTGCTGTTTCCACTATTTCTGTGCTATGCTTTTGTGCTACATGCCCACGCATAGAAATTACTTAGCTCAGGGGGACCTGTCGCGGTTTTTGCTTCCCGAGGCCGAGGCCTCATCGAACGCTTCATGTCCTGCAAGGATTAGTCAGGAGGGGTAGCTTCCGGCCTCGGTTGTGGAGGTGACCGACCTAGGTCCCTTGTTCGCGTCGCGATGCCCGTGGGGCACGGACTGGGAGGGGTGCTCCCGTAGTGGACCCAGCTAGGAAAGCCTCAAACAATAAGGGCAGAAAACACTCGCGAGGGTGCCCGCGCCGCTCCCTCGAGAGAAATCGAGGCAGGAAAGCGAAAAAGACAAAGAGTTGCAAGTCAAAGACGACAACAACCTTAATAAAACTTCAAAGAGGAATGAACAAGCCAACTGCAGAAAGCAAATTAAAAAATCCGCGTCCGGCACCTAATATAGTCTTCGACGTCTTCTCACCAGCGCGGAGCTAAGTGCTGCCACTAGGCGTGGGAGGGAGCCCCAGGGCCTGAGGCCGGTGCTCCTGAGACTCCGGGGAGTGTACAACCCCAACTCATTATTAGGTGAGAGTGTCACGGGCGGCGAGCTTCACAGGCATTGGCCTTCTTCACAGGCTCCGGGCCTTTCTCGCGGAAATGAACTTCACAGGCGTTTGCCTTCTTCATAGGCTCCGGGACTTTCTCAGAAAAATAAGCTTCACAGGCGTTTGCCTTCTTCACAGGCTCTGGGCCTTTCTCAGGAAAATGAGCTTCACAGGCGTTTGCCTTCTTCACAGGCTCCGGGCCTTTCTCAGGAAAATGAGCTTTACAGGTGTTTGCCTTCTTCACAGGCTCCGGGCTTTTCTCAGGAAAATGAGCGTCACAGGCGTTTGCCTTCTTCACAGGCTCCGGGCCTTTCTTCAGGGGTAGAACTTCCAGAGGTGCTGGATGTTCCACGCGTTCGGGATGGGCACCCCCTCCTGAGTCTCCAAGCGTGCAGAGCCGGGCCTGGAAACATGAACAACTTTGTACGGGCCCTCCCACATGGGAGAGAGCTTATGCAACCCCTCCCTAGAGAGGACCCGTCTGAGCACGAGGTCCCCTACCTCCAGAGTCCTGGGGCGGATGTTGCGGCAGTGGTATCGCCGCAGTGCCTATTGATACCTTGCCGCTCGCAGCACGGCCTCTCGACGATGTTCCTCTCCCAGCACGAGATTCGTCCCCCGCATGGCGTCCTGCTGCGCCTCGTCGAACGCCAGGACCCATGCGGAGCGACGCCTGACCTCGTGAGGGAGGACGGCTTCTCCTCCGTAGACGAGGAAGAAGGGGGTCTCGCCAGTCGACTTGGCCGTGGTCGCGCGGATGGACCACAACACAGACTGGAGCTCGTCGTGCCAGCCCCTCCGCAGGCCTCCAGCTTCTTCTTGAAGGTCTTGGTCTTGAGGCCCTTAAGGACCTCCGCGTTGGCTCGCTCGGCCTGGCCGTTGCTGCGAGGGTGCACCACCAAGGCGTAGCATATCCGCGTTCCAAGGTTAGCACAATACGTTTTGAAGAGATTACTGGTGAACTGCGAACCGTTGTCGGTGATGATGCGGTTAGGCACCCCAAACCGGCTCACGAGGCCCCTGATGAATGTCGGATTTTGGGTTCTGGCAGACCCTCTAGGTTCGAACACTGGGGTGCACGCGGAGATCTCACCCTCTACCTACCTGCACCTCGCCGCCTCGCTAGGATCTAAATTATGAAAGGAACAACACAAGAGACACAGGGTTTATACTAGTTCGGACCACCATTGTGGTGTAATACCCTATTAGTTTGTGGTGTGGTGGATTGCCTCTTGGGCTGATGATGAACAATACAAGGAAGAACAGCCTCGCGAGGGTCTGTTCTTGGCTGGTGCGATGAACTGCTAGGGGGAGTTCAGTCGCTCCTCTCTCTCTCTCTCTGATTGATTTCTTGATGCCGGATCAAGCTCCCTCTACCCTGTGGGTGGCTAGTCCTATTTATAGGCAAAGGCCCTGGGCCTCTTCCCAAATATTGAGCAGGAAGGGCGCCAACAATTGGCCATTTTGAAGGGGAACATCTAGTACACTTATCCTGACTAAAGTTGGTCCTCGCCTGTCAAAGGCTCTGGTGGTGACGCCGGCTTGGGCTCCACGATGACTTCCTTCCTGCCGCTGACGGTCTTGGTCTTGTTGCACCAAACAGATGCCTTTGCTTGATGCTCTCGCTGCGCTTGCCCCTTTGCACCAAAGAGGAAAGGAGGACATCTGCGGGCTGGCGCCCGCCTGGCGCCCTTGGTCGTCATGGCTTGCGTCATGGGCACCTCATGAGGTACCCCGCCTTGATCTCTCCGCGTCCTCGCGAGCCAGCCTGACGAGGCCGTGCCTGAGGAAGCTTCATGTCTTCCGCCCCGCGAGGCTTGGCCCCTCACGAGGGTCTTGAGCTTGTGCTGATGAAGATGGGCCCTGATGGGCCACCCCTTGAGCCACGCCGCAGGCCGCAGGCAGGCAAGTCTGGGTACCCCCGTTCCCAGAACGCCGACAGTAGCCCCCGGGCCCAAGGCGCGCCTTGACTTGGCTGAGCAGAGAAGCGAAGGGGCAAGTGCGAAGCGCCGCGGGCCCTAACAGCCTACGGCCTTGGGCACCGCGTGGCGGTTGATTGGACGTGGGCGCCTTGCTTCCCCACGACGCCTCGGCAACTGCACGAATTGATAAGTCCCTGCATGCAAACGGGTCATGATTACCTGCGATTATGGAGGCCGGCAGTTGGCCTCCTCTGGCTATAAGTATGGAATGGCGCGTGCCCTTCCAGTTCATCTCTTCTTGCTTCTCCTTCTTCTCCGTCCTTGCTCCACCTTGCCGCAATGGCTCCGATCCGCCGGTTCTCCGCGGAAGAGAAAGGAAAGGCTCCCCGAGAGGGTCCCGACCCGCTTCCGCCGAAGAAACAGCTAGCCCTATGCTATCAAGATGAGGGCACCCGACAGGAGGTGTCGAGACCTTGGTGTGAGCGGTCGCCGCCAGGGGTCCCGCTGCCCTTGTACGCCCACCTTGAGGGCCCTGCAGGAGTTGATGCCGAGCGCCATGGACGACGCGCCCGCCGGGCGTCGGGCGGTCACGGCAGTGCGCGTTGTCCCTCCTAGAGTCCATGCCGAGGGCTCCTCCCGAGAGTTTGTGCTCCACGCTGCCATGCCTCCTCAGTCTTGGATTCGCCTTCCTCCCTCCTTCGCCTTCGTGATGCCACAGGGGGGATACTTGGAGCTCTGGTTGCAAAGATGCCGGGCTGCAACACCCTCGCGACCGAAGCGGAGGTCGCGGTCGCCGCCCCGGAAAGGTCTTCATGACTCGAGGTCAGCGAGATCACCAGTCTGCAGGACGAGGGGCGCCTCACGATCCACAGGAGTACGACGGCGCCCATGATGCTCTTCAAGGTCTTCGACGCGGACGGACGCTGGCTGGAGTGCTGCCCTGAGAGAGGTGGTCGGGGCCCTGCCGTGGCGAGGACCAGGCTCGCCGGTCGCTCCCTCAGCATCTCCTCAGGTGGCGGAGGTGTCGGAGGTTCCAGCGACTCCGCCAAGCTCTTCGCGACTCCGGAGACGAGCGACGACAGCTACAAGCCCCCGAGCCTGCGCCGCTCTTGGAGTAGGAAGGGCTCGTCAGGCAGCCGCCGCCTCTGATCTGGATGAGGTTGGCGCTGGTTTGACGGCCCACTGTTGATGATGGCATCTCTTGAGGAGGCACGCGTAGTTAGCGTTCTCTAGGATCTGTTCCCTGCGAGGAATCGAAAAGCATGCCCCGTGGGGGCTTGTAAGGTGCCAGTGGTTCTGTTTTTCAATATAGTCCTTGCCATGAAGTAGTGCGAGATGCTCATTCCGTCTTAGCTTAGTCCTTCCTTTCGAACCTCACGAGGGCTTGGCACTCTGCACCGACAGGTCCCGGTCCCAAGGCAGGCTTCAGCCCTCGCTGGTATGCCAGGTCGCGATGCCGTAGTCTAGGCCAGGAGGTGAGCGGCCCAGGGTCCAGTAAGAGCCCCTGAGTCGCGATGCTCAGGAGGTCCCCTTTAGCGCTCAAGCAGCCATCGTTCGGTGAGAAAGGAGCACGACGTTGCTAACACGAGATTGCATTGGGTGCGGGGACGGTGCTGCGGTAGCTAGTGTTTCCGGAGGGTGACTTATCTCGAGAGTCAGGAACCGCTTCCTGGTGCGACGCTAGGTCTGCGCATCGGCAGGCAAGGGGTTGCCTGGCGAGGTCCCCGCATGCCTCTTCCCTCTCGCCTTTGCTCCCCTTTTCGCTTCTCGTCCTCGGGTCCCGCCTCGAGCGGGTCTTAGCCGTCAGCCGGTATGCTGTGTCGTGATGCCGTGGACAAGGCCAGAGGGTGAGGGCTGGAGAGCCAGTAGGAGCCCATGATTCGCGATGCTCAGGTACCCCCCCCCTTAACGTGCAAGCGGTTCGCGAGGGCGAGAGCGAAGTAGACGCCGCGAGGGCCTCGCTTGGCGCTGCGCCTTGAAGGGATCCTGCAGGCTCACCACAAAAAGAACAAGAGTCCGCTATGACAAGCGATGGTCAGCCGTTGGTTGCTTTGGAGAGGTGACGAGGCACTGAAGGCCTGACGAGGTGGCGCTGTGCAGGGCTGCCGCGGCCAGAGCTTGGCCATCCAGGTTTATCGGTGTTGCAGGGACAGACCCATGCGCAAGCGTCGTGCCATTGGGGATCAGCTCCATCAGTTGGTGTCAGTTGAGCAGGCAACTAGGTCAAGCACGTTAATCATGAAGAAGCAAGTTCATTTAAATAGTCGCGGGGAAGACAGACGTCACTGGGTCTGGCCCAAGCGACTTGGGGATGATGCAGCCCGAGGGGCACCCCCAACAAAGTAAGCTAGGAACATGAAGTAAAAGGGGATACACGCCGCAGGGACGGACCCACGCGGCCTAGCAATGATGCAGCCCTGGGGGGCGCTCCCAGCTGGAAATGAAACTTGAAGGATGTCACCTGATGACGTTGAAGACGAAGAGATGTGGAAGTAGCGGACGTCGTGGGCTGCAGAAGCCGATCTTCATGAGCCCCCAGGCCCAGGAGCCTCGGGAGGCTCCGGAGGCGCTGGTGGCTCCTCGCGGACCATCTCCATCTCTGCCAGGACTGCGGAGCGCCTGGCCTCTTGAGCCTCCAGGATGCTCCCCATGAGGCACTGGTACGTGGCGGCCGCGTTCGGCACGCCATAGGGCATGCGAATGTAGCTGTGGGGTGGACCTTCGCAACGCCCCGCGCGTGAGGGCTAGAAGAGCTCCTGAGAGGCGGGTCGGTTGAGCCCTGGGATGTTGATGCAGACGCGCAACCCACCATCCTCTCCTGGATGGGGAGCTACGGCGGGTAAGCGGTGGCTGCCACTCATGACTCTTGACTCCTGCAACTCCTGAATGATCTGGCTGACGAACTCCTCAGGGTTTGGCCCTCCTTGCCTTGCTCCTTCCTGAGGGAAACGTGCTTTGAAACACACCTCCAAGTGGTGCCCAAGCGCCTCCCTCATGACCTTAGCAAGGTCGGTGGCCCTCCAGGAGAGAGCCCCCGAGCCTTGCTCGAGGAGGGCGTCGGGCGCGCCTTCCTATGCGACAGAAGGAGGTGCCCCCTGAGCAGGCGCAGACCCTGGGGGCCTGCCTCCCGAGGGGTCGGGCCTGGCGATGTCTTCTTCTTCTTGGGAGCGGTCTCAGGGAGCCTCACGCTCCTGCGATCTGGGTCTTCAAGTGATGCGGCTTGAAATGCTCGCTCCAGGGAGCACACTGCGTCTCTCTCTTCACAATGCACCGTGGTGACTCCGCTGCTTCCTGGCATCTTGAGGACGTTGTATCCGTGATGAGTCACGGCCATGAACTTGGCCAGAGCTGGGTACCCGAGGATGGCATTGTATGGCAGGCGAATGTGGGCGACATCGAAGTCGATGGGCTCTGTGCGGTAGTTGTCGTGCGCCCCGAAGGTGACAGGGAGGCGGACCTGCCCAATCGGAACCGTGGAGCCATCGGTGACTCCGGAGAAAGGCTTGGTTGGCTGAAGCTGATTGTAAGGCACTTGGAGATTGTCGAATGTCTCTACGGACATGACATTGAGCCCTGCTCCGCCGTCGATGAGGGTCCTGGTGACTTGCACGTTGCCGATGATTAGGGAACAAAGCATCGGGAGGACTCCGGCCAGGATCACAAGACTTGAGCTGATCCGCCGAGCTGAACGTGATGGCGACGCTGACCACCCGAGAGGGCGTGGCTTCGAGCTTGGGGAGGACCGCATTCACTTTGGTGTGAACTGCTTGAAGATGCGCTGGGAGGCTGGGGCTTGAGCTCCGCCCAGATGCAAGCGATCGCCGCTGCTCCTGAAGCCCCCAGCCCTCGGCCCGATGATGGTCCTCGCTTTCTCCTTGGCTGCGGCAGAGGAGGGAGGCCTGCGTTTCCTTGCAGACGATCCTCGCGAGGCTAATCCCTCCAGTTTCCCTCGCGAGGCTGATCCTGCCAGCGATCCTCGCGAGGTCGGTCGCGCCACCCTTGGCGAGGGCCACGGTCTTCCCAGCATCCTGCATTTCTTCCTCCTCCTCGACCGTAGCCTCGATCGTTGCGGTCGGGGCGTCGAACGATCCTACCTTCTCGCACGGCTCGGAGCTCTTGACATTCGTTGGTGTTGTGGGTGTGGAGGTCGTGGTACACACAGTACCGGCTGCCCTTGGAAGACTCGGGCTGATCTCGCCCGCTTGGTGTCCGGTTACGCCATGAAAGCACGCCAGCCCCTTGCGCTTCACGTCCCTGGCCTTGGATTTCCTCTCTTCTGGATCTGCGGCTGGCAGCTCGAGGAGGGAAAGGCGCCCTTCCTCAGCCCTGGCGCACTTGGTCGCCAAGTTGAACAGCTCCAAGGAAGTGCACAGATCTTCATGCATCTCCAGCTCCTCCTTCATCTTGACGTCACGCACACCGTCGGAGAAGGCTGAGATGATGGCCTCCTTGGTCACCTTGGGAATCTTGAGCGTGCATTGTTGAAGCGCTGGATGTACTTCTGCAGGGTCTCCCCTGGTTGCTGCTTGATGCGGCGCATGTCGCTCATAGCAGGAGGCCGGTTCCGAGTACCTTGGAAGTTGGCGATGAAGCGGGTGCGCATCTCGTCCCAAGAGGAGATCGTGCCAGGAGCCAGGTTCAGGAGCCAGGTGCGGGCTCCGTCCTTGAGTGCCATGGGAAACCAGTTCGCCATGACCTTCTCGTCCCCGTTGGCGGCTTCGATGCCCAGCTCGTAAAGTTGGAGGAACTCCGCAGGGTCGGCCGTGCCGTCGTAGCGAGGAGGCAGGTCTGGCTTGAACTTGCCGGGCCATGCGACGCTGCGCAGCTCGGCGATGAAGGCGTGGCAGCCTGCTGTGGCCACGGGAGGCCTTTGGTGACGAAGAGCCTGGTCTTGCGGGTCCCCATGTGCGGCATCTGGGAGCAGCGCGGGGTCTTGGCGTGCTGGAGCAGGAGCGTGGTCGTGACGAGCCAGTGCAGGGAGCACTCGGGCAGCTTCTTGGGGCCGAGGCACTTCTTGGCAGCTCTGCTCTTGCCGCGATGGCGCTGGACGTCGCGGGTTCCGCCCAGGGGCCACGCGCCTTGGTGCCAGGGCGCCTTCTTTTGGGGGAGGCGGCTGAGGCGCCCCTGGAGCTTCATCGCCCGCGCAGGACGGGGCGTGGTGCAGCGAGAAGGACGGCGCGGCGGAGCTCCCTGCGGCGTGAACAAGCTCGGCGACGCGGTCGAGCCACTCTTTGTAGACGTCGTCGACTGGGCGGTAGCGCAGGAGCTCGTTTGCCACGATGAGCGCAACTCGAGCCTCCATGGGCGCGCGGAGTGCGCGAGACGAAGAACCAACGGGGGCGACTGAGGGAGTAGCAGTGCGGCCGTCTTGCCTCACGGACGGATGCTGGGGACGATAAGCTTGCTGCCGTTTCGCCGGGCCGTGGCGGCGCTGGACGGCGTGTAACGGGAACGGCGAGGGGCGGCCGCCGACGGGGTCAGTTCGGGCGACGCGAAGCGAGAGCGGCTCGGCGCTTCAGCTGGCCCGACGAAGCGTCGACATGGATGCGATGGTCGGCGAAGAACAGGCGGCGGAAGATTTAATTCCGCGCACTTACCTGGCGTGCCAAATGTCGGATTTCGGGTTCCGGCAGACCCTCTAGGTTCGAACACTGGGGTGCGCGCGGAGATCTCGCCCTCTACCTACCTGCACCTCGCCGCCTCGCTAGGATCTAAACTATGAAAGGAACAACACAAGAGACACAGGGTTTATACTAGTTCGAGCCACCATTGTGGTGTAATACCCTACTCTAGTTTGTGGTGTGGTGGATTGCCTCTTGGGCTGATGATGAACAATACAAGGAAGAACAGCCTCGCGAGGGTCTGTTCTTCGCTGGTGCGATGAACTGCTAGGGGGAGTTCAATCGCTCCTCTCTCTCTCTCTCTCTCTGATTGATTTCTTGATGCCGGATCGAGCTCCCTCTACCCTGTGGGTGGCTAGTCCTATTTATAGGCAAAGGCCCTGGGCCTCTTTCCCAATATTGAGCGGGAAGGGCGCCAACAATTGGCCATTTTGAAGGGGAACATCTAATACACTTATCCTGACTAAAGTTGGTCCTCGCCTGTCAATGGCGCTGGTGGTGACACCGGCTTGGGCTCCCCGGTGACGTCCGTCCTGCCGCTATGGACGGTCTTGGTCTTGTTGCACCAAACGGATGCCTTTGCTTGATGCTCTCGCTGCGCTTGCCCCTTTGCACCAAAGAGGAAAGGAGGACACTGCAGGCGGTCGGGCGCCCGCCGGCGCCCTCTGTCGTCATGGCTTGCGTCATGGGCACCTCGTGAGGTACCCCGCCTTGATCTCTCCGCCTCCTCGCGAGCCAGCCTGACGAGGCCGTGCCTGAGGAAGCTTCCTATCGTCTGCCCCGCGAGGCTTGGCCCCTCGCGAGGGTCTTGAGCTTGTGCTGATGAAGATGGGCCCTGATGGGCCACCCCTTGAGCCACGCCGCAGGCCGCAGGCAGGCAAGTCTGGGTACCCCCGTTCCCAGAACGCCGACAATGAACTTGACCGCAGAGCCTGCTGGGATGGCGCGGACAGCTTCCACCTCAGTCCACTTGGTGAATTTGTCCACGGCAATGTAGAGGTAGCGATAGCCCCCTGGCGCCCGAGGGAACGGGCCCAGAATGTCCAGCCCCCAAACTGCGAATGGCCATGAGAGGGGTATAGTTTGCAGACCTCCCGCCGGCTGATGGATCTGCTTGGCATGAAATTGGCAGGCCTCGCAAGCCTTTACCAGCTCAACTGCGTCGCTGAGCGCTGTGGGCCAGTAGAACCCGCTGCGGAACGCCTTGCCAACGAGGGTTCGCGATGATGAGTGGTGCCCACAGTCTCCGCCGTGTATGTCTTCCAGTAATTCCTTCCCTTGCTCTCTGGGAATGCTGCGTAGGGACACGTCATTCGGCCGCCTCCGGTAAAGCTCTCCATCCCTGATGCAGTAGGCCGTGGCTTGCCGCGCCACATGCTCCGCCTCCTCCTCCTCCTTCTCCGGCAGGGTCCACTGTATTAAGTAGCTCTTGAGCTCTGTGATCCAGCACCCCTCCTGAGGTTCCAATGCCAGGAGCAGGCGTGCTCCTGAGGCCGGGCCGCAGGTCGGGCTCCCAAGGCAGGCGGCTGGGGGAGGTCCTCCCGAGGTTGCGCCGCGCTTGATAGTGACGGTGCCGCTGAGGGCCTGAAGAGTTGCTCCTCGAAGACGCCAGGCTCCTGAGGCAGCCGCCTGGACGCTCTCTTGGCGATGTCGTCCGCCTCTTGATTGGTGCCGCGTGGCACATGCTGCAGCTCCAGTCCCTAGAACTGTTTCTCCATCCTATGAACCTTCGCGAGGTTTGGCTTCCATGTGCTTTGCCCCTTGGCTCGTATATCTTGTTGGAGAAGTTGACGAGGAGTTGTGAATCGCCCTGGATGATGGCACTTTACCCCCAAAGCGATTGCGGCTCTCAGGCCGGCTATCAGGCCTTCATATT
The DNA here is from genome assembly GCA_021605145.1 of Aegilops bicornis. NCBI lineage: Eukaryota > Viridiplantae > Streptophyta > Magnoliopsida > Poales > Poaceae > Aegilops > Aegilops bicornis. Next base: position 362,214,379 of record CM038675.1, read on the forward strand.
CTGCTATGTTGTTGGAGACCTTTTCCCCATGCTGGAAACAGAGCTGCACGGCATAATACATCTTGTCTTGAGTAGGGGATACGAGCACTGCACCGCCCCCCGCGCCATGTCGGGAGGATGCCCCGTCGAAGTACATGACCCAGCCGTCCGGTGCCTCGCTCCCCGGAGAAAGCGATCGGTCTTTGCCTGCTTCGAGGCCGGGTGCCTCCGTCCATTCTGCCATGAAATTTGCCAATGCGCCCCCCTTGATGACTCTGGTTGTGCTGAATTCTAGCTGAAACGCTTGCAGTTCGATGTTCCACTCGGCGACTCTTCCAACTTAGTTGGGGCTCCTGAGCACCCTCTCTAGAGGGTATGCTGAGACGACCTTGATGGGATGACCTTGGAAGTAGTGCTGCAGTTTGCATGAGGCTACCAATAGCGCGAGGAGGAGCTTTTGGGGCATGGGGTACCGCGCCCTCGCATCCCGTAGCACCGTGCTGACGAAGTACACCGGGTGCTCGACGAGAGTAGGAGCACTGACGAGGCCCGTGCCCTCCGGAGGGTCTGACGCCTCCTGAGCCGACGGAGCCCCCAGCGCCTGGCTGCCTGACGCGGCCCCTTCGGCCCTAGGGGCATCTTCCTGCTGAGGCTGGTTTCCGTCCGCTGAGGCTGTGACCTTCGCGAGGCCTTCTTGGTCTTGCGCCGCCATGGCCGGGGCCGTGGCCGGGCGTGACGCAGCCCTGATCTGGCGCTCTTCCCGAACCGCCACTAGGGCTGCGCTGGCGGAGTAGGGTGTGGCGGCGAGGTAGAGCACCAGGGGCTCAAGTGGGCGTGGCGCGACCATCACAGGAGGGCTGGTAAGGTACCTCTTGAGTTCTTGGAATGCCTTGTCGGCCTCTTCACCCATTCAAAGGGGACCTTCTTCTTCATCGCCTTGAAGAATGGCGGTGCTCGTTCTCCCAGCTTGGAGATGAAACGTCCTAAGCGGTCAGTCACGTGCCCGGTGAGTTTCTGCATTTCTCTGAGGGTCTTTGGCGGGCTCATGTCTTCGACTGCTTTGACCTTTTCCGGGTTGGCCTCGATGCCCCTATGGGACACGAGGAAACCCAAGATCTTGCCCGAGGGGACTCCAAATACGCACTTCTCCGGGTTGAGACGCAGATCCACTTTATCAAGGCTCGCGTAGGTTTCTTCCAAGTCCTGTATCAGGGTTTTTGCCTCCCAAGACTTCACCACAATGTCATCGACGTACGCCTCAGCATTCCTCCCGAGCTGTTGGCCCAGGGCGATGTGCATCACCATTGAAAGTTCGCGCTGCGTTGCAACCCAAACGGCATGCGTGTATAGCGAGACACTCCACACGGGGTCAGGAAAGCCGTTTTTTCCACGCCTTCCACCGCCATCTTGATTTGATGATAGCCTGAGAAGGCATCCAGGAAGCACAGCAGGTCACACTTAGCGGTGGATTCGACGATCTGGTTGATGCGAGGAAGCGGAAACGGGTCCTGTGGGCAAGCCTTGTTGAGGTTGGTGAAGTCAACACACATACGTTCCTTTCCCCCTTTCTTTGGCACGACAACTGGGTTGGCCAGCCAATCCGGGTAGCGGACCTCACGAATAACCCCTACTGCTTCTAGCTTACGGGTCTCTTGGACGATGAAAGCTTGTTTCCCTGTGGACTGTCGCCTCGCCTTCTGCTTCACGGGGCGCACATTGGGGCACACGTTGAGGTGATGCTCAATCACGCCCCTCGGGACCCCTGCCCACTGATCAGGACCCCAAGCGAACACCTTCTTGTTTATGCCGCCAGAACTTCACCAAGGCCTACTCCTGCTCGGGTTCGAGGTTTGCACCTATGGTGAAGGTGGCGTCGATGGACCCGTCTTCACGACCGGTACCTGCTTGGTTTCCGCCTTGTTTTGAGTGAATAGCTGCTTCTTCTTGGACGGCGCAGCCCCCTTGGGCTCGGGGGCGTCAGCGCTGGTGGGCCGTGCCGCCGTAGCCGCCTTGAAAACAAGCTCGAGCGCCTGCAGTGCATCTCAGGTGTTTCCTGACACGGTAAGGACGCCGCTGCTCCTGGGCATCCTCACGAGGTTGTACGCCGGGTGAGTTGCTGCCATGAACCGGGCCAAGGTCGGGTAGCCGAGGATGCCGTTGTAGGGGAGGCTGATGGGGGCGATGTCGAAGTCGATCAGCTCCGTGCGGTAGTTGTCACGGGTGCCGAAGGTCACCGGGAGGCGGATTTGTCCCAGGGAGGCGGTGGAACCGGCTCCGACTCCCGAAAAGGCTGCTGGCTGGAGCCTCTCTGGCGGCACATGGAGGAGGCTGAAGGCCTCCACAGAGAGCACGTTGAGGCCGGCTCCGCCGTTGATGAGGGTCCTGGTGACTGCCACTTCACAGATGGTGGGGGTGCACAACATTGGAAGCGCACCCGACCCGGCGGGGTTGGAGGGGTGATCGTCCGAGTTGAAGAGCAGGTCGGCCTCGGGCACCACCCAGCCCGGTGGGGCTCCCTGGCGCTTGGAGGCGGCGGCAATCTGGCGGGTGAATGGTTTGACGTGGCGGCTTGAAGGTAGCGCCAGTGAGCCGCACAGGAGAGCTGCGACGACCGGGGACGCCGTCCCGGCGCGATGGGTGAGGTAGAGGTCGTGCAGCTCCCCCCAACAGGTATGCTGCTCGTTCCCCGCCGGTCCAGTGGCAGCGTTGGCGGCAGGCAACGGGGAATGACGGGGGCGTCCGCCGACGGGAGCCGTCTGGGCGGCGCGAGCAGCCCGGCGCTCGGCGCGAGCTTGGCGAGCGTCAACCATGGACACGACGGAAGATCACACACGACTAGCGGAAGAAAGATTCCGGCGCACCCCTACCTGGCGCACCAAATGTCGGATTTCGGGTTCCGGCAGACCCTTGAGGTTCGAACACTGGGGTGCGCGCAGAGATCTCTCCCCTACCAGCTCATGCGTGCATGGATTGTGAGGGATCTAAACTAGGAACGATGAACAACGCAAGGGACGCGAGGTTTATACTAGTTCGGGCCACCATTGTGGTGTAATACCCTACTCTAGTTTGTGGTGTGGTGGATTGCCTCAGGGGCTGATGATGAACAATACAAGAGAAGAACAGCCTCGCGAGGGGCTGTTCTTGAGCTGGTGCGATGAACTTCTTGGGTGAGTTCAGTCGCCTCTCTCTCTCTCTCTCTGCGTGATCTCGATCCTGCCCCTACCTTTGTGGTGGTTAGTCCTATTTATAGAGGGAGGCCCTGGGCCTCTTCCCAAATAATGATCGGGAAGGGCGCCAACAATTGGCCATTTTGAAGGAGAACATCTAGTACACTTATCCTGACTAAAGTTGGTCTTCGGCTGCCAAAGACTCTCACGGTGATGCCGTCCTGGGCTCCACGATGACCTCCATCCTACCGTTCTGCTGGTCTTGGTCTTGTTGCACCGAAGCGGTAACCTTTGCGTGATGCGTTGGCCTGTGCTTGCCTCCTTTGCACCAACGGGGAAACGAGGACACTGCGCAGTCGGGCGCCTCACCTGGTCTCGATCGTCATGGCTTGCGTCACGGGGCACCCTCATGAGGTACCCTGCCTTGATCTCTCCGCCTCCTCGTGAGCCTGCCTGACGAGGCTGCTCCTAAGAAAGGTCCCTGTCGCCCGCCCCGCGAGGCTTGGCCCCTCGCGAGGGTCTTGAGCTTGAGCTGATGAAGCTGGGCCGTGCTGGGCCCCCGCTTGAGCCACGCCGCAGGCAGGCAAGTCTAGGGACCCCCGTTCCCAGAACGCCGACCCCTAGTACCCCTGATGTCTATATAAACTAGAGGGTTTAGTCCGTAGGGGCAAGAAGAAAAACCATCATCCTACTCACCTAGAGTTTAGTTCATCCGATCTCATGGTAGATCGCCTTTGTAACCATCATATACACTTCAATATAATCGAGCAGTACATAGGGTTTTACCTCTTCGAGAGGGCTCGAACCTGGGTAAACATCGTCTCCTTCGTCCCCTTGTTCCCCATTAATCCAAGATCCACAGCTTGGGACCCCTACCCAAGATCTGCCGGTTTTGACACCAACATTGGTGCTTTCATTGAGAGTTCCATTGTTGGATCACCGAAGGATCGATGGCTCGCCTAGTCATCGGATATTACATCTGCACCGGGGATGTCTTCGTCCCCGGCCAGCTCTTTGCGTTCGGTGGCATCGTTTTGCATGCCAACCCGGCCGGTCACCCCGACCAGGTCAACATATTTGCCAATGAGCACTAGGTCAGATTTGATAACCTAGAGTACGTCGCCGATGCTCGGGGCGATCTGATCTTCACCGGATTCTCAACCTTGCCCGAAAAAAAAATCGGAAGCTTTGACTTTGGACTCTCCTTCTGACCCTGTCCCTCGGTCGACCCTTACCTCGCATATGGCTTCAAGCCCGGATACGACTTCGACGTCTGAAGGCCGGGAGTCAACCCTGGCCGGACTCACCCCTGACCCCACCATACCGGAGGTTGACTCCAAATAAATCCGGGATACCGATCCGGCTGGTCTCTCCCTATTAAGCGAGATGCTAGACCGGATCTAGGCGATGAACATCATGCATGGCCCGTCCTTGACCTATGCTCGGATTGGTCTTGAGCCGGCCCATGGGGAATTTCGCGTCCCACCCACCACCCACTTAGTAGCCACTGTCGAAGATTTAACTGACATGCCAGACTACACTTCCGAGGAGGCTGACGACATGGATGAACATGTCGTTGCCACAGCTCATACTGCTACTGCCCGCACCGGACGGTAGATGGCCACCTCGACCTACAATGTATGTATGGTGGACACCCCAATGACAAGGGAGATGACACCAATGGGAAGAATGGCGACGGCACCCCCAGAAAAGATGGCGATAAGTCCGGCAAGGAGCTGCCCAAATGCCTACAACAACACAGACAATCCAAGGGGCGTAGGGGCAGGGAAAGCAATACAGGCACCGGAGAAAATGATACCCCAGAAAATATGGAAGACCTCAGCGACCCCGCCGCCCCCGAGAAATAGCTTGATGGCTCGGAGGGGCATGAGGATCAGTATAACCCCAAGGACTTCAATGACTCCGAGGACAGTAACTACCTACATCTCTCCGAAGAGGAGGTCAGCCTTAGAGCCAAGGATTTCATCGTCCCCGAGGACCTGCTGGACAAAGAGCGGTTCAAGCGGCAACTTATAGCCACTGCACAAAGCTTGAAGAAGAAGTAGAAACAGTTAAAAGCCGAACAAGACACCCACAATGACATAAGGACAAGGTCCTAGCAGCCGAAGAAGGGTACGACTATGGGAGGCAATATCAGAACAAAAGCTACCCGTGCCGAGCTTGCTTCCACAGTTTGACGACGAGGCCCTTGAGCTTGTACCTCCCAGAAGAACCATGGCAGACCAGCCAGACGACCCCTTCGAGCACGGGATAGGACGGTTGTGTCACGCCCAATATGCGACCCTATCCAAAAGGAACTCGAAGGCCCCACCAAGGATAGACCCGCATATTGAAACGCTTTTGCAAGGTGGATATCATTACATCAACATTACATAATACATAGGGATACAACCAAGACATACAATGTCACATGAATACAACAATACAACATACAAGATCAACATCCGACTACGGATGAATCATAAACAGAAACTCAAACAACATCCACCCTGCTAGCCTAGGCTGCCGACCTGGAACCTATCCCCTGATCGAAGGAGCAGAAGAAGAACTACAAAACAAGTAAACATCGCTCTCGCGTCATGGTCACCGCATAACCTGTACCTGCAACTGTTGTTGTAGTAAACTGTGAGCCACGAGGACTCAGCAATCCCATTACCATGGGTAACAAGACTAGCAAAGCTTAAAGGGGTAAGGAAGGGGTAAAGTGGTGAGGTTGCAGCAGCGACTAAGCATATATGGTGGCTAACATACGCAAATGAGAGCGAGAAGAGAAACAAAGGAAGGGTCGTCAACTAGTAATGATCAAGAAGTGATCCTGAACTCCTACTTACGTCAGACATAACCCAGAAACCGTGTTCTCCTCTCGATCAACCCTGAAAAGAGACACTCACGGTTACGCACACGGTTGGTGTATTTTAGAAAAGTTTACTTCAAGTTTACTACAACCGGATATTAACAAATTCCTATCTGCCACATAACCGCGGGATCGGCTCTCGAAAGTTTATACCCTGCAGGGGTGTCCCAACTTAGCCCATTATAAGCTCTCGCGGTCAACGAAGGATATTCCTTCTCCCCGGGAAGACCCGATCAGTCTCGGAATCCCGGCTACAAGACATTTCGACAAAGAATAAAACAAGACCAGCAAAGCCGCCGGATGTGCCGACAAATCCTGATAGGAGCTGCACATATCTCGTTCTCGTGGCACACCGGATGAGCCAGACGTCGGGTTGGCATAGACCCCGATTGCCTGTGGGGCGCCGGACATCGCTCGGTTTGGACCAGCACTCGAAGGAGAACTGACCCGGGGGGGCTAAAATAAAGATGACCCTCGGGCTCCGGAAACCCAAGGGAAATGAAAGGGCATAGGTGAGGCAAATGGTAAAATCAATGTTGGGCCTTGCTGGAAGAGTCTTATTCAAAGCGAACTGTCAAGGGGGTCCCATAAATCACCCAACCGCGTTAGGGACGCAAAATCCGGGAACATAATACCGATATGACGGAAACTACGGCGGCAAGAGTGGAACAAAACACCAGGCAGAAGGCCGAGCCTTCCATCCTTTACCAATTATATAGATGCATTAATAATATAAGAGATATTGTGATATCCCAACATAATCCTGTCCATCATGGGGCAATCTTCAACTTCACCTGCAGCTAGCAACGCTATAAGAGGGCTGAGCAAAGCGGTAACATAGCCAAACAATGGTTTGCTAGGAAGGGTGTCAAAGGTTAGAGGTTCATGGCAATTTAGGTGGCTTGAGGAGCAAAAGATAGGTAGCGCAACATAGCGATAGAACGAAGCAACTAGCATAGCAATGCTAGTAGTGAGATCCAAGGTGACGGTCATCTTGCCTGAAATCCCGCAAGGAAGAAGAACGAGTCCATGAAGAAGATGAAGCCACGAAGACGGACCAAGCGTAGACGAACGAATCCTCACGATCGCAACGAAACGGGAACTATCGAGAAGAAGCACACAACAAGGTAAACACGCCACACATAGACAAGACATGATGCACAACAAGCATGATGCATGACAAAGGCTACATGAAGCTACTCATGGCAATAGATGATGCAAACAAGAACAACACATCAAAGCAAGTTTAAATGAGGCCGGAAACAATAACAATTCCGGTAGGTACTCATATGCAAATTTCGAAATTGGTCCAGATCTGAATAAACCTTATGTTCAAGTTGTTAAACAGCAAGTTAAGATGCACCAAGATGATCTACACAAAATTCTAGTGAAGTTACATATAAAGTTCATTTAATTCGGAGCTACGGCCTAGAAGATATGAGCAAAACAAGTTGAACATGGCATTGATGCAAAAGGCACTCAAACATTAAGCAAACACCTCAAAACGTGGATGCAACGTGATAATATGAAAGTTCATGCAATTATAAGCAAGTTTCATATAGAGCACACTCAAAACGGAGCAACGGTTCAACACACACACACTAAACAAGTTATAGCAACAATCTGCCCAAAACAGCAACTAGGCATCTTGCAAGCACCAAAACAACAAGCTACAGCATCTAAACAAGAAAACAAAAGGCATGAGCATGATGTACAGGTAAAGAACTACAAAACATGAACACTGAGCTATCTCCAGAAATGACTAGAACATGCTCAAAAGGACATAGCAAGATTGCAAATAATATCAGTTTACAGGCTCTGCAGAAATAACATCAGGTTGCAATGTTTAGAGCTATCAAACAACATGTTACAGGAACTTATCATGGCAACCAAAGACATGAAATGACTCTACTAAATGCATAGAACAAAAGTACTTTACTGACCATGAGACAAAATGGCACAGAAAATATGATTGCACCCACGTAATCATGGCAAGTTATATTACAGATTCATACATGTCAGGAACACCAAGTAGGCATGTTGGTGAGCTTGAACTACTCACCACAGAGAAATACATGGCATGGCAAGGAAACCAACAGTAAGAAGACATGTGTATTAAGCTAATAATGGCAAGATCAAGTTCATAGGGTGCATGGATCACTAGCAAAGCACATGGAAAAACTGAACTTAATGTTAACAGGCTGACAGCAACATTATTTAGCAACTTGAGAGCAAGATTACAACAAGCTACAGTAGGCTATAAATGCAACAAGGGTAATTAATGGATAGCGCAGGACATGTATAACAAAACATCCTTAGTGAACATCTCCAGATTATGCATAGATTGACTTGTAGAAACAGGTTAACATAGCATCATAATATAACAGAATCAGCCTAGCAAAACAGCAACAACAAGTACCCTACTTAACAAGCTTGATGCACCTACGAAAGGAATCACAAAAATACATGGATAGCACCCTTATAAAGATGGCATGATGTAGATCAAAACACATGCAGACATCAACCTCATAGGATGCACACATCAAACATGGGAAAAATGACAAAAGAGCATGTTATGTTAAGAAACATGAACTAACATTATGAAGCACTCGTGCAACGATGATTAGGGCATCAAGATGAGCTCAAATGAACATGATGCAATGGAATGAAATGTAGAGAATCTCTCAACGAACAATTTGACGTATTACACGAACGAAACGGAGCCATGGATGAGGAGTTATGATGATATGAACATGGCATGATAATGTCAAAAACACTCGGGACTGGATTTTACCCTCGCGGAGAAACGGGACGGAGGCGTTCCGGGACGGAGGGATCCAGGATGGGGAGGCGCGTTTGGTTCAGGGAGTGGTGGATCTGGTCCAGCCCGGCCAGATCCGGGACGAGGCGACGGCGGGCTCTCCGGCGAGGGCGGCGCGGCGGCGGCACATCGGGCGGCGGGGGCGACGGGCGGCGGCCGGGCGCGACGGAGGTGCTCCGGCCGGGCGAGGGCGGCGGAGGGACGGGCGTCGCGGCGCTGGGGCGGCGCCATTGCCGACGGCGGCGCGGCGTCCCGCCGGGCGGTGATGGAGGAGCCGGACGGGCGGGTAGCGGCGCGGCCCGGTGCCGGGCGACGAGGTTACGGAGGGGCGCGGAGGCGCGGCGGCGCGGAGGCGCATGGCGGCGGGACGGGCGCGCTGGACGGAGGGGCCCGATCCGAGCCCTGGCCGCGCGCTGGGACTGCGGAGGGTGACGTGGCAGCACGCCACTGGCTGCGGGCGGCGGCGGGATTCGTCCGGCGGCGGGCGGACATGTCCGGCGCGGAGAGGGGAGGAAGCTAGGGTTTCAGGGTAGAATTGATCCGCGAATTTCGGGGGAGGGGCTATATTTATAGGTAGAGGGAGCTAGGAGTGTCCAAATGAGGAGCGGTTTTCGCCCACATGATCGTGATCGAACGACCGAGTGCATGGAGGAGAGTTAGATGGGTTTGGGCCACTTTGGAAGGGTGTTGGGTTGCAACACACACGAGGCCTTTTCGGTTACCCGGTTAACCATTGGAGTATCAAACGACCTCCAAATGGCGCGAAACTTGACAGGCGGTCTACCGGTGGTATACCAAGGCCGCTTGGCAAACCTCGGGCCATTCCGAGAAAGTTTAACACCCGCGCACAACGAGAGACAAAAGGGGGATGCCGGGGAAGATAGGAGTGCCGGATTACAAAACGGACAACGGGGAAAATGCTCGGATGCATGAGACGAACACGTATGCAAAATGAAATGCACATGATGACATGATATGAAATGCAGATGATGACATGGCAAAGTGCAACACGCAAGCACATGACATGGCAAGGACGGCGAATAACTGGAAGACACCTGGCGCATCGAATCCGGGCGTTACAGGTTGGAGAGGCCGAATACCCACCCGCTCCCCCTCGCCGAAGAGGCAAGGAGCCAGTGCATCCAAAATACAAATGTGATCTACGACACAACCTGGCCACTAGTGCAGGCTAGACAAGATCCATCTATGGATGTAGAGGGTACACTCCTGCTGGACGGGACAGATAGCAAGCTCGGCATGACAGAAATGATAGAGCTCGGGAGCAGCACTGGGCCCAAATGGCAGCAAACCTCTGGCATGACGTGGCCCGAGTCAGAGGTGCCACTCACCCAATGTGCTTTTACAGATGAGGTGATGCAGCATCAGTTCCCTGAAGGGTTCAAACCCATGAACATCGAACAACATGACAGGACAATAGACCTGGTCATGTGGATTGAAGATTTCCTTCTCCACATTCATATGGCCCCAGGAGATGATCTCCACGCCATAAAGTACATGTCGTTAAAGCTTAAAGGACCAACGGGCATATTGGTTGAACAACCTCCTTGAAAACTCCATAGGGAGCTGGGAAGAGCTCGAGGATGCCTTCTAAGATAACTTTCAAGGCACTTATTTTCGGCATCAGGATGCCGATGACCTGAGCCATGTGGTCCAATGGCCCTGTGAGTCAGCCCGGCAATTTTGGAATCGGTTCTTGACTAAGAAGAACCAAATCGTCGACTGTCCGGATGCCAAGGCAATAGCCGCTTTTAAGCATAGCATCCGAGACGAATGGCTAGCTCGTCAGCTTGGCCATGACAAGCCGAGGATAATGTCGGCTCTTACCTCACCCATGCCCGCTTTTGCGCGGGCGAAGACAGTTGGTTGGCTCGTAGAAGCAACAACCCCGAAGACCCCGGTACCTCGGAAGTCCAGCAAGGAAATGGGAAACCACGACACAACAAAAACAGGCATCGTCACAATGGTGGTGAAGCTAAGGATACGACAGTAAATGCCAGATTCAGCAACTCAAAATCGGAACCGTGGAAGAAACAATCTAAAGGGAACAGGGACGGCCCGACCGCACTCGACAAAAATCCTAGATAGGCCCTGCCAGATCCATGGCACCTCGGACAAGCCTGTCAACCACACCAACTGTAACTGTTGGGTGATGAAACAGGCCGGCAAACTCACAGCCGAGGAGCAAGGCAAGGGCCCCCGCAACGAGGACGATGAAGAGACCTGCAGGCCAAACAATGGAGACCAAAAGCAATTCCCTCCTGAGGTAAAAACTGTGAACATGATCTATGCCACACATATACCCAAGAAGGAGAGGAAGCGCGCACTCCGGGACGTCTACGCTGTAGAGCCAGTAGCCCCAAAATTCAACCCATGGTCGATGATACGTCTCCATCGTATCTACTTTTCCAAACTCTTTTGCCCTTGTTTTTTCTCTAATTTGCATGATTTGAATGGAACTAACCCGGACTGATGCTGTTTTAAGCAGAATTGGCATGGTGTTATTTTTGTGTAGAAATAAAAGTTCTCGGAATGACCTGAAACTTCACGGAGCTTATTTTTGGAATAAATAAAAAATATTGGCGAAAGAATCAACCGAAGGGGACCCACACCCTATCCAGAAGGGTGGAGGGCGCACCCACCCCCTAGGGCGCGCCCTCTGGTTTTGTGGGTCCCACAGACCTCCACCGACCTCAAATCCAACTCCATATATTCATGTTCAGGGAGAAAAAATTCAGAGAGAAGGATTCATCGTGTTTTACAATACAGAGCCGCCGCCGCCTCCTGTTCTTCCTCGGGAGGGCAGATCTCCGTTTTGGGCTCCGGAAAGGGGAAATCGTCGCCATCGTCATCATCAACCATCCTCCATCACCAATTTCATGATGCTTGCCGCCGTGCGTGAGTAATCTCATCGTAGGCTTGCTGGACGATGATGGGTTGGATGATATTTACCATGTAATCAAGTTAGTTTTGCTAGGGTTTGATCCCTAGTATCCACTATGTTCTAAGATTGATGTTGCTATGACTTTGCTATGCTTAATGCTTGTCACTAGGTCCCGAGTGCCATGATTTCAGATATGAACCCTTTATGTTTTCATGAATATATTTGTGTTCTTGATCCTATCTTGCAAGTTATAGTCACCCACTACGTGTTATGATCTGGCAACCCCGGAGTGACAATAGGCGGGACACTTCCCGGTGATGATCATAGTTTGAGGAGTTCATGTATTCACTAAGTGCTAATGCTTTGGTCTGGTTCTCCATTAAAAGGAGGCCTTAATACCCCTTAGTTTCCATTAGGACCCCGCTGCCACGGGAGGGTAGGACAAAAGATGTCATGCAAGTTCTTTTCCATAAGCATGTATGACTATATTCGGAATACATGCCTACATTATATTGATGAACTGGAGCTAGTTCTATGTCACCTATGTTATAACTGTTGCATGATGAATGCCATCCGACATAATTATCCATCATTGATCCATTGCCTACGAGCTCGTTTCATATTGATCTTTGCTAAGTTACTTTTCCGTTGCCACTGTTACGATTGCTACAAAACTGCTACTGTTACTTTTGCCCCTGTTACCGCTACTTCCATACTACTTTGCTACTAAATATTTTGCAGATATTAAGTCTTTCAGGTCTGGTTGAATTGACAACTCAGCTTCTAATACTTGAGAATATTCTTTGGCCCCCCTTGTGACGAATCAATAAATTTGGGTTGAATACTCTACCCTCAAAAACTGTTGCGATCCCCTATACTTGTGGGTTATCATGACCTTTTTCTGGCACCGTTGCCGGGGAGCATAGCTCTATTCTCTGAGTCACTTGGGATTTATATCTGTTGATCACTATGAGGAATTTGAAAGATTAAAGAACCAAGATTTTTCCCTCAACTACGAGGGGAGGTAAGGAACTGCCATCTAGCTCTGCACTTGATTCTCCTTCTGTTTTGAGTAAACTTGCGACAACTACACCTACTATTGATTCCGATATGTCACATGTTATTAATGATGCCACTTCTGCTATGTATGATGCTTATGATGATACTACTTCTCTGCTTGATAATACTATGCCACTAGGTGAATTTCTTGATGACCAACTTGCTAGGGTTAGAGAGAATGAAATTACTGAAACGTATGATGTTATTGAAACTGAAGATTATGATTCTCCCCCTAGATATGAATTTCTTGTTGTAACTGAGGGTTATATTATGGATGAGGAAACTGCTAGAGACTTTCTTTCTTGTAATGATAGAGATGATCTTAAGAAACGATTAGCTAAGATGAAAGAAAAGTCTTTGAATGCTAGAATGCAATATGACCCTATGTTTGCTACTTCACCTATCTTTGTTACTGATAAGGATTATGAATTCTCGGTCAATCCTGAGTTAATTACTTTGGTTGAGTCTGATTCTTTCTATGGTTATGAATCTGAAACTATTCTGGCACATCTTACTAAGTTGAATGATATAGCCACCCTATTTTCTCATGAGGAAAAAATTCGCTATTACTATATTCTTAAATTGCTTCCTTTCTCATTAAAGGGTGATGCTAAGTTATGGTTTAATTCTCTTGCTCCTGGTTGTGTGCGTAGTCCCCAGGATATGATTAAGTACTTCTCTGAAAAATATTTCTCTGCTCATAAGAAACAAGCTGCCTTACGGGAAATATTTAACTTTGTGCAAATTGAAGAAGAGAGTCTCCCACAAGCTTGGGGGAGGCTTCTCCAATTACTTAATGCTTTGTCTTATCATCCTCTCAAGAAAAATGAAATAATTGATATCTTTTATAATGGACTAACTGATGCTTCCAGAGACCACCTGGATAGTTTTGCTGGTTGTGTTTTCAGGTAAAGAATTGTTGAGCAAGCTGAATTGCTTTTGAATAATATAGTGAGTAATGATAATGATTGGACACTTCCTGAACCAACTCCTAAGCCAACTCCGAAGAAAAGGGGTATTCTATTTCTCAGCCCTGAAGATATGCAAGAGGCAAAGAAATCTATGAAAGAAAAAGGTATTAAAGCTGAAGATGTTAAGAATCTACCGCCTATTGAAGAAATACATGGTCTTGATAACCCGACACAGGTAGTAGAGGTAAACTGTCTCTATAGATTTGATGAAGGTGATATTCCTCATAATAAGTCTGCTAGTCAATGATTGGATGAGTTTGGTAATTTTATTGTTAAACAAGAAAACTTCAATGCTTATATTAGTGGACAATTGAAACATAATGCTTCCATGCTTGACCACTTGGGTGATTATATGAGTATAACTGATAATGATCTCAAGCTTATTAGTAAACATGCTTCCATGGTTACAACTCAAGTAGAACAAGTACTTATGGCACATGATGATTTGCTTAATGAGTAGAATAGTAAGAACAATGATAATGCTGTTAGGGTTATGAATAGAGGTGGTAAAATGACCCATGAAGCTTTGTATCCTGACGGCCATCCTAAGAGACTTGAGCAAGATTCTCATAGAACTAATACTGATGCAACTAGTCCTTCTAATAAAAATAAAAGGAAATCTGATAGGACTTTGCATGCTAGCGAAACTGCTATAGACACACATGAGTATCCCAATGATATTTCTATTTCTGATGCGGAGACACAATCTGGTGATGAACATGAACCTAGTGATAATATTAATAATGATGTTCATGTTGATGCTCAACCTAGTAATGATAATGATGTAGAGATTGAACCTGCTGTTGATCTTGATAACACACAATGAAAGAATCAATGTTATGATAAAAGAGACTTTGTTGCTAGAAAACATGGTAGAGAAAGAGAACCATGGGTTCAGAAACCCATGCCCTTTCCTCCTAAGCCATACAAGAAAAAGGATGATGAGGATTTTTAGTGCTTTGCTGAAATAATTAGACTTATCTTTTTGCGTATGCGTTTGATTGATATGCTTAAAATGCCTCCTTATGCTAAGTATATGAAAGATATTGTCACAAATAAAAGAAAGATACCTGAAGCTGAAATTTCCACCATGCTTGCTAATTATACTTTTAAGGGTGGAATACCAAAGAAACTTGGAGATCTAGGAGTACCAACTATACCATGCTCCATTAAAAGAAATTATGTTAAAACTGCTTTATGTGATCTTGGAGCCGGTGTTAGTGTTATGCCTTTCTCTTTGTATCGTAGACTTGAATTGAATAAGTTGACATCTACTAAAATTTCTTTGCAGATGGCTGATAAATCAACTGCTATACCCATTGGTATTTGTGAGGATTTTCCTGTTGTGGTTGCAAATATTACTATCTTGACGGACTTTGTTATTCTTGATATTCCCGAGGACGATAGTATGCCGATCATCCTTGGTAGACCCTTTTTGAATACTGCAGGGACTGTTATTGATTGCAACAAAGGCAATGCCACTTTTCATGTTAATGGTAATGAGCATACGATACACTTTCCGAAGAAAAAACCTCAAGTTCATATTATCAATTCTATTTGAAAAATTTCAACTATTACTATTGGAAGTTTTGAATTCCCTCTTCCTACTGTCAAGAAGAAATATGATATTCTTATTGTTGGGGACATGCATATCCCCGTTGAGGTAACCTAGTGTTATTCGAAAGTTCTCCGGTTTCATGTCATTCAGAAGAAGTTTGTTAATAAGACTTGATCAACCTTGTTAATTGATTCCTTTTGATGAGCATGAGATGGATGAATTTAGAAAGCACAACTCTCTATACCTATCTTTTACTTTATGTTATTTAGAATAAATAAAGCAAAAATAGTATTATCTGTCTGTTTTCTGAATTATCCATGAAATAAAAAATGTCCCGAAAATAAAATTTCTCCAAATGCCCTGAAAATTTAGTATGATTTTTTATTGAATTTTTTAGAATTACTGGCACTGAGAACACACCAGGAGGACCCACCACCTATCCACAAGAGTGGAGGGCACGCCCTACCCCCTGGGCGCCCCCTGTTTGTGGGTCCCACATGGGTCCCCTTCACTTATTCCAGCACCCATCCACTTCCTCAGAAAAAGTCACCCCGTAGCTCAAACCCATGTTCTTGCTCATTTCGCTGCCATTTTCGATCTCCTTGCTCAAAGCTCCATTCACAAAACGGCTTTGGGGGATTGTTCTTCGGTATGGGACTCCTCCAATGGTCCAATTAGTTTTTGTTCTAGTGCTTTACTTATTACAAATTTTTGCTGCTATAGTGACCTTATTCTTGAGCTTGCATGTCAAATTTATATGGTCCAAAGTAGTTTTGATGCATGATATAGCCTCTAGGCACTTATAGGAGTAGTTGATATCAATTTTGTTGAGTTTGGTTCACTTCTATTTTGAGTCACTAAAAATTTCAGAAATTTTCAGAGGAAGAAAAAAGTCTAGGAAAATGTACCAAGGTGGTTCTTCGAGGAAGCAAGCACCGGGGCTCGCGATACATGAGCTGGACCTTGAACCACCAAGGGAAGCTCAAGTGCAGCCTTGTGAATGGCTGTCAGACGAACTCATGGTTCATGCAGGCTTCAAGGATGAATTTGATGCATATGTACGGAATGCTTATCTTGAGGACTTTGTATCAGATAAGTGCCAACAATACTATTACCTCACCGATTCCTTTGTGCGGAGGTTTGAATTTTCATCTAAGCGCAATACCCATACTGTTTTATTTGATCTTTATGGTGAATCATATACCACGGACCTTGAAGATTTTAATGGTGCATGCAAAATCCCACAGTGGGGCCTTCTAAGTGAGCCTCACAAATCTGATGTCACATCCCTAGCTTTACCTAGCACTTGGTCTAGCTTGGTTGTCGCATCATGTTTAAGTTTTAATGTAAATTTGAAATGGGGATGACAGAACCCCATTACCTCCCCTGAAACCAACTAGGGTTTACTAAAATATGTTTCAATGAACCCAAAATGCCCTTCACAAAATGTTCATCATTTCTGGATTGGGCTAAAACCCCTGGCAAAAATGGTGCACACTTTTCTAGGACATTCTGGATTTTTTGAATTAAATCATAAGTATTTGAATTTGGACATTTAAATGTTATAAAATATTTTAAATGTCCAAATAATCTTGAAAGCATTTGAGGGCTGTTGGAAATAGTTTCAAAAGTGCCCACAATTATTTTCAGGATTTTACAAAATGAATTAGTATTTTTACTAATTCAAAACAGAGAAATAAAATAGAAAACATAAACAAATAAGAGAGGGAGAGAGTTACCTGGACCTACCTCATCAGGTAGCCCACTGCCAGCCCACTGGCAGCTCACCCAATCGCCCAGCCACCACCGCCACCTCCCCTGTCGTCTTCCTCCTTTGCTAGGAGGACGGGCGCGTGCCCGACGCGTGCACACCGCCGTGCGCCACCTCCTGCTTGCCGCCGATCGCCTGGAGCTGGCTGGCGATGCCACGCACCCCCTAGAAACCCCTCGACCTCTCCCCGTGCTTCTCCCCTCCTCTGTCTCTCCCATGCACAGCAAACCGAAACCGCCATCGCGCCGCTCGCCGTTCCCGCGGCCACCGGCCACCCCACGCCTCACCGACGCGCCCGAGAGCTCCGCCTCGACGTCCTTGTCCTCTGCACCGAGCCGAGCGATGCAGGAAGCCCTAGAACACCGCCATCGCCGTCTTCTTCAACCTCGGTCCGCCGAGATCGCCGACGACCGTGCGCCCGCTCCGTTGCTTCCCCGAGCTCCCCGAGACCACCGCTGCACTCCCCGTGAGCTTCTCCTTCGATCCCCTCTTCCCCCTTGCTCGTTTGCACCGTGTAGTCGCCGCCCTATTCGAGCCCGAGAGCATCTCGCCGCCGGCCATGGCATAGCCGTGGCCACAGCCGCGCAAGCTCGCAACCGAGCGCTTCATCGCACTCGCGGTGTCCCCAGGAGCCCGCAGCACCGCTTCGCACCCCCTGCCGTGCCTCCTAGCGACGACCCCGAGCTCGCTCGACCTCCGGCATCCGCCAACGTCGTCGCCGACGTCTTTTCCGACCACCCCGAGCCCAAACACCACCACCACTCGACGCGGCAGCCCCCCAGCTTCACATAGATGCTCCCCGCGCGCCAAATAGGGCCCTGCAGCGAAATCCCGACTCCCTCCGCCGCGGATTTGGTCGCCGGCGGCTAAACGCCGGTAGCTGACGTGGCCGTCATTAGCGGTTAAACACCCCACTAACCAACCCCCCTACGCCACTGACAACTGGGACCTGCTGCAAACTAACCCTGGTTTAGGTCCTGTTTAGATTAAACTAATCCCACGGGCCCCACAGGTCAGCTTGACCTGGCCACGCCACACGTTGACCGACCCCACAAGTCAGTGCTGACCCGGCTGACGTGGCCGTTGACCAGGCCCCACCTGTCATTGACACTGAACAACACTATGTCACTGACCAGTGGACCCCGCTGGTCAGGTTTGACCTAGACCGCAGTTGTTGACCTGCTGACATCACAGTGACGTCATGCTGACGCAGTAAATCATTTTATGGATTTATTCTTTTACAGGAAATTCCAAAAAATGTTGCAAACTTCTAAAATTCATATAAATTCAACCATAACTCCAAATAACATAAATTATATATGAAAAATGATAAAAAATCCAATCTATCCATCTGTACCATTTTCATGAATGATAGAACAACTTAGGGCTGCTGTTTAGGCCAAATCTTATAATGGCATTTAAACCTTCACATATGGAGTTTGAATTTGAACCTAGGGTTCAAACCAACTTCATTTAACCTGCTGCTAGTTGCATTAGCTCAAACCACAACATATTGCCATGTCATGATCATGCATCAGATTGTGCATTGCATTGATGGTGCTTCCTTCTGTGTTGCCGGTGTCTGTCCCCTCTCAGTAGACGATGTTCCGACGATGAGTTCGATGACACCGATGAAGAACTATATTATCTTCAGAAGTGCCAGGCAAGCAAAACCCCCTTGTTCATTCCGATACAATCCCACTCTCTCGCTCCTGCTCTCTTTAACTGCAGTAGGACAACAACGATTCAGCTGTTACATGCTGCGGTAGTTGAACCCCTTTCCTCTACATGACCTGTCATTGCCACAGTAACTAGATGAAACCCACTAGCATGAGTAGGAGTTGTTTGAGCCCTGATGTGCCTACTCATTCATGCTTGTTTGTCATGCCTGCTATTGCTTAGAGTTGTGTCAGGTCTGATTCATCAGGGATGAATTGGAGGTGTGTGAACATGTCCTACTGTGTGTGAACACGATTTGGTAAAGGTAGCGGTGAGAGGCCATGTAGGAGTACATGGTGGGTTGTCTCATTGCAGCCGTCCTCAGGAACTGAGTTCTGTGTTTGTGATCCATGAACAGTTACTACCACACATTGGGTTCCGTAACTCGACCCATCTCGACTTATTAATCAACATGATCTCTGTCCAGGAGTTGCAACTAGTTTCTGGTGTTTGTAGGTAGTGTTAGTAGTCTACCAAGTGGCACCCGGTACAGGTGGGCTTGGGAAAGACTAGGCACAGTGGCCTGGTGTACCAAGTGGCACCCAGATGGTGGACTTGGGAACCCTGCTCACATCGTTTGGGGCCGTGAGCGACACCCCGACCGGATCTCCTTGCGGATGGAACCCGAATAGGCGATACATCGTTTGGGGCCGTGAGAGACTTATGTGGTTAGTCAGGTCATGGCCGACTCCCTCGCCAGGCTTCCGCTTGAAGGTTGCCGAGATACACGACGTGTACATGGTGGTAAGTGGCGAGAGCGTGTGTGAAGAAGTACACCCCTGCAGGGTTAACATCATCTATTCGAATAGCCGTGTCCGCGGTAAAGAACTTCTGGGTTGCCTGTACAGTTCATAGACAAGTGAAAGTGGATACTCTAAAATGCGCAAGATAAGCGTGAGTGCTATAGTTGGCGTTCTCGTAGGGAGACGGGAGCGGATCCATAGTGGTGTATTGATATGGTGAATATTTGGACTCGTGTGCGCCACCTCAAAAGAGTTACTTGCAGTCGTAGTTCAGGATAGTGTAACGCCCGGGATTCGATGCGCCAGGTGTCTTCCAGTTATTCGCCGTCATTGCCATGTCATGTGCTTGCGTGTCTCTCTTTGCCATGTCATCATATGCATTTCATATCATGTCATCATGTGCATCGCATTTGCATACGTGTTCGTCTCATGCATCCGAGCATTTTCCCCGTTGTCTGTTTTCCAATCGGGCACTCCTATGTCTCCCGGCGCCCCCTTTTACCTCTTTTCATGTGCGGGTGCTAAACGGTCTCGGAATGGACCGAGGTTTGTCAAGCGGCCTTGGTATAGCACCGGTAGACCGCCTGTCAAGTTTCGGATCATTTGGAGGTCGTTTGGTACTCCAACGGTTAACTGGGTAACCGTAAAAGCCTCCTTCTCTTTGCAGCCCAACACCCTTCCAAAGTGGCCCAAAACCCACCAAACTCCCCTCCATGCTCTCGGTCATTCGATCACGATCGCGTGGCCGAAAACCGCACCTCATTTGGACTCTCCTAGCTCCCTCTACCTATAAATATGTGCACCCCTTCAAAATTTCGGGTCCAAAACCCTAGCTCCTTCCTCCTCCCGCCGACGAACACGTCCACGTGTCCGCCCGTCAGCGCCGCCGCCCCCGACCAGTCCCGCCTTGCCACATGTCGCCGTCGCCTCCCTCCACCGCAGGCCCGCCAGGCCCACGGGGAGCCCGCCCCGGGCCCGCCTCCTGCTCCGCCCGAGCCTCCGCCACTGGCACCCCGGCGCTTCGCCGCCCGGTGGTCGCGGACCCAGCAGCCAGCGCCCGCCGATGCCAGCGCCCGATCCACCCGCCGCCTCGCGCCATGGCCGCCCGCCCGGGCATCTCTCCCCTCGGCCGTCGCCTCCTCTCGCCGGAAGCCGGCCCGCGCCTCCCGGCGCTGCCCGCCGTCGGCACCCTCGCCAAGGCCTCCGAGTCCCTCCATCGCCGGGCCTCGCCGAGATCCGGGAAGGAGACTCGGATCCGCCTCCTCCGTCGCCTCAAGCTTCGCCACGGCGAAGTCCTCGCCGGACCCACCGCCGCTGCCGTTCGGGTCTGCCCCGGCCCGATCCGCGAGCCCCTCTCCCGGATCCATCTCGCCCGACCCGATCCGCGTTGACCCCGAGGTTGATATCCACCAAGTCCCCGTTTCTGTGATTATTTTTATGCATTTTCATCGCATCATAACTCTCTGCATATAGATCCGTTTCGCGCGTGTAATATATCAAAATGTTCGCCTCGAATAGTAGATAATTTCATCTCATTGCATCATTTTCATTTGAGCTCATCTTGATTCCCGAAATGCTGTTAGAAGAGTGCTATGTGATGTTAGTTTCTGATTTTTATCAGAACATGCCATTTGTCATTTTTGCCATGATTGATGTGTGCATCCTATGAACTTGAGCCCTATATATGTTTTGTAATATGCCATGCCATCTTTCCAGGGGTGCTTGCCATGTATTTTTGTGAGTTGTGTAGTGAGTGCATCAAGCTTGTTAAGTAGGGTACTTGCTGTTGCTGTTTTCCTGCCAGATTCTGTTATATTTTGTTGCCATGTTAACTTGATGCTACCGAGAGATCCATGCATATTTTGAGATGCTTCAGTAAGGATGATTTGAACATATGGTTATTATATATCCATCCATGCTCTTGTTTGCAATTATGGAGTGAATTAGCTTGAGTCAATCGAGCTCTACTTTTGCTATAAAATGTTTCCTGGCAGGTTGTTTACATGTTATTCAATTTTGCCAAGGTTGTTGTAGTTGATCCGTGTATGCTATTATGTTGTTCTTGCCATGTATAGCTTCTATGCCATGTCTTATTGCTGTTGGTTTCCTTGCCATGCCATGTATTGCTCTGTGGTGAGTGGTTCAAGCTCACCAACATGCCTACTTATCGTTGTTCCTGCCATGTATGAATCTGTAATATAACTTGCCATGTTTACATGGTTGCCATCATATTTTCTGTTCCTTTTTGGCTTATGGTCAGTAAAGGACTTTTGTTCTATGCAACTAGTAGATTCATGCCATGCCTTTTGTTTGCCATCATAAGTTCCTGTAGCATGTTGTTTGATAGCTCTAAACATTGCAACCTGATGTTATTTCTGCTAAAGTCTGAAACTGTTATTATTTGCAATCTTTCCATGTCATTTTGAGCATGTTCTAGTGATTTCTGGAGATAGCTCAGTGTTCATGTTTTATCATGCCTTACCTATAAATCATGCCCATGCCTTGTGTTCTTACGTTGAGATGCTGTAGCTTGTTGTTTAGGTGCTTGCAATATGCCTAGTTGCTGTTTTGGACAGCTTGTCCTTTAAACTTGTATAGAGTGTATGTGTTGAACCGTTGCTCCGTTTTGAGTGTGCTCTATATGAAATTTGCTTGATTTTGCATGTAGTGTCATATTATCATTTTGCATCCATGATTTGAGGTGTTTGCTTGATGTTTGTATGCATTTTGCATCAATGCCATGCTTATCTTGTTTTGCTCATATCTTCTAGACCGTAGCTCCGAATCTAATGAACTTTATATGTAACTTGACTAGAATTTCGTGTAGATCATCGTGGTGCATCTTAACTTGCTGTTTAACAACTTGAACTTAAGGTTTATTCAGATCTGGACCAATTTCGAAATTTGCATATGAGGACTTACCGGAATTGTTATATGTTGTTTCCGGCCTCATTTAAACTTGCTTTGATGTGTTGCTCTTGTTTGCATCATCTCTTGCCATGAGTAGCCTCATCTAGATTTGTCATGCATCATGCTTGTTGTGCATCATGTCTTGTTCATGTGTGGTGTGTTTACTATGTTGTATGCTTCTTCTTGTTAGTTCCCGCTTAGCTGCGATCGTGAGGATTCGTTCGCTCACGCTTGGTTCGGCTTCATCCGCTCGTCTTCTTCATGGACTCGTTCTTCTTCCTAGCGGGATTTCAGGCAAGATGACCGCTACCCTGGATCTCACTACTATCATTGCTATGCTAGTTGCTTCGTTTCTATCATTTGTCTTTGCGCTACCTATTACCCGCTTATCAAGCCATCCCAAATTGCCATGTCGACCTCTAACCTTTGACACCTTTCCTATGCAAACCATTGTTTGGCTATGTTACCGCTTTGCTCAGCCCCTCTTATAGCGTTGTTAGTTGCAGGTGAAGATGAAGTTTGTTCCTTGTTGGAACATGGAGATGTCGTTCCTTGTTGGAACATGTTTACTTGTTGGGATATCACAATATATCTTATGTTATTAATGCATCTATACACTTGGTAAAGGGTGGAAGGCTTGGCCTTATGCCCGTGTTTTGTTCCACTCTTGCCGCCCTAGTTTCCGCCATATCGGTGTTATGTTCCCGGATTTTTGCGTCCCTAACGCGGTCGGGTGATTTATGGGACCCCCTTGACAGTTCGCTTTGAATAAGACTCCTCCAGCAAGGCCCAACATTGGTTTTACCATTTGCCTCACCCAGCCTTTTTTTCCCTGGGGTTACCGGAGCCCAAGGGTCATCTTTATTTTAGCCCCCCCGGGCCAGTGCTTCTCTAAGTGCTGGCCTGAACCGAGCTGCCTGCGGGGCCACCTCGGAGCAACTCGAGGTCTGGTTTTACTCGTAGCTAGTCTCATCCGGTGTTGCCTTGAGAACGAGATATGTGCAGCTCCTATCGGGATTGTCAGCGCATCGGGCGGCTTTGCTGGTCTTGTTTTATTGCCGTCGAAATGTCTTGTAGCCGGATTCCGAGACTGATCGGGTCTTCCCGGGAGAAGGAATATCCTTCGTTGATCGCGAGAGCTTATCATGGGTTGTTGGGACACCCCGCAGGTATAAACTTTCGAGAGCCGTGCCCGCGGTTATGTGGCAGATGGGAATTTGTTAATATCCGGTGTAGTAAACTTGAAGCAAACTCTTCTAAAATACACCAATCGTGTGCGTAACCGTGAGTGTCTCTTTTCGGGGTTGATCGAGAGGAGAACACGGTTTCGGGTTATGTTTGACGTAAGTAGGAGTTCGTGATCACTTCTTGATCATTACTAGTTGACGCACCGTTCCTTTGTTTCTCTTCTCACTCTCATTTATGTATGTTAGCCACCATATATGCTTAGTCGCTGCTGCAACCTCACCACTCTACCCCTTCCTTTCCCTTTAAGCTTTGCTAGTCTTGATACCCATGGTAATGGGATTGCTGAGTCCTCGTGGCTCACAGATTACTACACCACCAGTTGCAGGTACAGGTTATGCGATGATCATGACGTGAGAGTGATGTTTGCTTGTGTTGGAGTTCTTCTTCTGCTTCTTCTTCGATCAGGGGATAGGTTCCAGGTCGGCAGCCTGGGCTAGCAGGGTGGATGTCGTTTGAGCTTCTGTTTATGTTTCATCCGTAGTCGGATGTTGATCTTGTATGTGATGTTGATGTATTCTTGTGGCACTCGTGCCTTATGCATGTATCCCCAGCTATTATGTAATGTTGATGTAATGATATCCACCTTGCAAAAGCGTTTCAATATGCGGGTCTATCCTTGGTGGGACCGTCGAGTTCCTTTTGGATAGGGTCGCATATTGGGTGTGACAGATAGCCACCGAGTCAAAGCTGGCTTGCTGCAGTTAAACTCCACCACCCCCTTTGTTGATAATGATGCATATGTAGCTAGTTCTGATGTAAGTCTTGCTGGGTACATTTGTACTCACGTTTGCCTATTTTATGTTTTGCAGAGAGATGTCAGTCTCGCTAGTAGTTCCGTGTGGACTTCGACGTTTAGCTTGATACCTCAGCTACGATCTTGTGCCCTCAGCAGGATCTGGTAGTTAGTCAGGCTTATCAGCCTTTTTCATTTGCAGATGTCTGTACTCAGACATGTCAAGCTTCCACATGTGCTTTGATTTGTATGCTCTGAATGTTGGGTCATGAGACCCATTTTGTAATATCTCGCTCCTTGGAGCCTAATGAATAAATACCTGAGTCGTAGAATTATGTTGTGATGTCATGTTGTATTTACACATATCGAGCATATTGTGTGTATGATTGAAATGCTTGGTATGTGTGGGATCCGACAACCTAGTTGTTTACCCTTGGTAGCCTCTCTTATGGTGAAATGTAGTCTTGTGCTTCCATGAGCCATAGTAGTCCGCTACAGCCCGGTTCACCGGAGTCCTGCTAGCCCAGCACTACTGCTCCGGAACACTTGACTGGCCGGCATGTGATTCACTTCGTTCCTGTGTCTGTCCCTTCGGGGAAATGTCACGCGGTGACATCCGGAGTCCTGCCTAGCCTGCTACAGCCCGGGTTCCGGAGTCCTGTTAGCCCAGTGTTACAGCCCGGATTCACACGCTGCTGACCGACATGCTCGATGTTGATTCATGTATGCCTGTCCCCGTAAGTTAGTGCCACTTTGGGTTCACGACTAGTCATGTCGGCCCGGTTCTTCGTCATATGGATGCTAGCGACACTATCATATACGTGAGCCAAAAGGCTCAAACGGTCCCGGGCCATGGTAAGGCGACACCCGTGGGAATACCGTGCGTGAGGCCGCAAAGTGATATGAGGTGTTACAGGCTAGATCGGTGTGACTTAGAATCGGGGTCCTGACATCTGAATACAATGATTTACTTGCTAGCATCACTGTGGGAGAAACTAGAAATATCACACAAGCTACCATAGCGAGCATTCACTTTCCTGCCATACATTATTTTTGCTCTCTTTATAGGTAGATGCATTAACGGTAAGCATGAGCATTGCCACGTTTGTGTTCTAGATATTAGTGTCCTCAAGTGTGCTGTGTTAGGTAATAAGCGATATAACTTGGGGCTATTATTGCAAGGAGGTTACATCTTAATGCTAAATATGGAGATTTATTTGGTGGGATTTATGCAACTTACTCACCTAATTATCGTGGTGTATCCATAAGAGGGAATGACATTGAGTTGCCACATGCTTTTCTAGATTATAATGCTATGGTACACTACCAGTTTCTTGAGAGGAACGAATAGTCCCTCCAGCACCGATTAATCTTTGACAGACGGCGTGCCGTCCATATTACCCTTCCTGCTCCTGCCTTCTTTAACTTTGAGATAAATGGGAGATATTTTATAACTAGAGAGGAGGCAAGAGAGTATGAGAGAACAGAGGAGGCTGCTCACCTCCAGGAGGCAGCTCGTCAAGCGGTAGCTGCCGCGGCACAATACGACCCCAACTATGATTTCAGATATCATCCGGGCCAGTGGTGGCCCTAGACCAACTTAGGCCAAAAGCCTAAGCTTGGGGGAGTACGTATTTCTCACCGACGTTACATACATATTCAGACACTCATTCTAGTTGTCGGTGTTCATACTTTTTCATTGTATTACCCATGTTAGTTTATTTATTTTTCTTGCTTTCTTCTTGTGTGTTTGAAAAACCTTAAGAAAAATCTAAAAAAAATTAGTTGTAGCTTCTAGCTAGTTTACTTTCTATGCTTAGTTGTAGTATTAAAAGAAAAACCCAAAAAGATTTCTCGTTCTTCTTTTGCTTGTTGGGAGCTTTCCCGTGTAAATATTTTTTCTCGTTCTTGTTTTACTTTCTTCAGAAAAACAAAAACTCCAAAAACATTTCAGTGTGTTTCTTTGAAATTATTTTCTTTTCCTTGGGGGTCGAGAGGAGAGGACCACGATGAAAATGATGAGTGGCCCTCATATGCATTATTGTTGATCTAACAAAGAGCCCATATTACCTTGTCTTCTCCTTTGAATAAATGTTTGCAAATTCCAGCTTAGTCCAATGCACGTGCACGCTTATTATTATCCACACCATTCGGCCGTGCAAGTGAAAGGCAATAATGATGATATATGATGAAATGATTGAGATGAGGAAAAGCTGGTATGAACTCGACCTATCTTGTTTTTGTAAATATAATTAGTTCATCATTCCTGATTCAGCCCATTATGAATGAAACATGTTTGCAATGACAATTAGAGATTATAGTTACTCATGCCATGCATAATTAGCTAGGAGTTTATAATGGTTTACCTTGCGTGCCAACATGAAATTTAAAATGGTTGTGATGGAGTATGATAGGATGGTATCCTCCTTTGAATGATTCGAGTAGCTTGACTTGGCACATTGTTACACATGTAGTTGAAACAAAATCAACATAGCCTCCACGATATTTAAGTTCATGGTGATTTATATCCTAGTCATGCTTGCACTCAATGTTAGTTAATCTCAATGCATGTTTATGTCGGTGTTCTTGGAACGGGGGTCCCCAGACTTGCTTGCCTGCGGCCCACGGCGTGGCTCTGCGGGTGGGCCCGTACGACCCATCTTCACCAACAAGCATTCAAGACCCTCGCGAGGGGCCAAGCCTCGCGAGGCGGACGACAAGAGACCTCCTCAGGAGCGGCCTCACCAGGTTGGCTCGCGAGGGGCGGAGATATCAAGGCAAGGCAAACCTCACGAGGTTCCAATGACGTGAGCCATGACGATCGAGGCCAGGCGGGCGCCAGGCAGGTGCCAGCGTGCACAGTGTCCTTGTTTCCTCTTTCGTGCTAAGGAGGCAAGCGCAGACAAAGAGTACCGAGGCGTCAAGCAAAGGTTTCCATATCGGTGCAACGAGACCAAGACCAGCAGGACGGCAAGACGGAGGTCACCATGGAGCCCAAGGCGGCGTCACCACCAGAGCCTTTGGCAGGCAAAGACTGCTTTTGTCAGGATAACTTGTAGTAGCTGCCCCCTTTCAAATTGGCCGTTGTTGGCTCCCTTCCCGCTCAATATTTGGGGAGAGTACCAAGGCCTCTATAAATAGGACTAGCCACCATAGTAGGAAACAACTGGTCTCGAACTCATTCAGTTCATCCTCACACCCACCAAGCACAAGAACACCTCACCTCAGGAGGCTATTCTCCCCCTTGTACTGTTCATCCTCAGCCCGAGAGGCAATCCACCACACCACACTGGAGTAGGGTATTACACCACAACAGTGGCCCGAACTAGTAGAAATCCTGTGTCTCTTGTGTTACGAGTTCATCGGGCTAGCCTTTGAGATCTTGGCGAGGTTGAGGGCGTGATTCAGTAGGGGAGATCTTCGTGCGCACCCCAGTGTCCGAACCTTGAGGGTTTTGACCGGAACCCTAGATCCCACATTTGGCGCGCCAGGTAGGGGGATGCGTCGAAGCTTTCCTTCCGTTGCTCCGTGTCCCGTCTTCTCGTCGTCTCCATGGCGGACGCCCGCTGAGCCCGCGTTGAGCGCCGGGCCGCCCTCGCTGTCGCATCGTTCAGACGGCTCCCATCGGTGGGCCACCTCGTCGTTCTCCGTCGCCTGCCGCCAACGCCATCACCGGCCCGGCGGGGAACGAGCAGCAAGCCTCCTCGCTGCACCCCTCGGTGCAGCGGGACGGCCGCACCGCCACTCCATCCCTGACCCTGGCCGGCTCGTCATCTCACGCCGATCGCGCTCCTACGGACGTGCAGGCCGTGCTGTGCATGGCGCGCGAACTCCTGCACTACTGCACCATCGACGACTCCTATGAGGATTGGCTCGACCGCATCGCCGAGCTTGTCAGCGCCGTAGGGGGCTCCCCTGTGTCGTCCCTCTTGCTGCCTCGCCCTCCACCAGCTGCAGGCGACGTGGCTCATGGAGCGCCTCGCCCACCATCTCTGCCCCAAGACAGTGCCCTGGCGCCAAGGCGTGGGCCGCCCGGCGCAACCCTTCGTGTCGGGCGCCCGTACGTGAAGAAGGAAGCTGCGAAGAAGTCCCTTGTCCACAAGAAAACGCTCCTGCGCTCCCGGCACCGCTACGACAAGACCGTGCGCCGCCTGTGGTGGCGGTGTGCGGACATCAAGGCCAGGCTCCGCATCAGCAAAAGGTTCTGCTGGCCACCGCGGGCTGCCGCGCCTTCACCCCCGAGCTGCGTAGCGTCGCTTGGCTGGGCAAGTTCAAGCCAGACCTGCCTCCGCGCTACGACTGCACCCCCGACCCCGCGGAGTTCCTGCAGCTCTACGAACTGAGCTTCGAGGCGGCTAACAGCGACGAAGAAGTCTTGGCGAACTGGTTCCCCATGGCCCTCAAGGATGCTGCCCGCTCCTGGCTCCTGGACCTGCCTCCAGGCTTGATCTCCTCCTGGAACGAGATGCGCGACCGCTTTGTCGCCAACTTCCAGGGCACTCACGACCGCCCTCCGGCCGCGGGTGACCTGCGCCGTGTCAAGTAGCAACCAGGGGAGACCCTACAGAAGTACATCCAGTGCTTCAACACCGTTTGTCTCAAGATTCCCAAGGTGACAGATGAGGCCATCATCTCTGCGTTCTTCGATGGCGTCCGGGACGTCAAGATGAAGGAAGAGCTCGCCATCCATGAGGAGTTGTGCACATCGCTGGAGTTGTTCAACCTGGCGACAAAGTGCACAAGGGCCGAGGAAGGGCGCCTTTCCCTTCTCGAGCTCCCAGCTGCCGACCTGGAGGAGAAGAAAGCCCAGGCCAAGGACGTGAAGCGCAAGGGAGCGGCCGTACGCGCGGCAGAGCTGGACACGAGCCATGGCAGGGACCAGTTTGAGTCATCCAAGAGCAGCCGTCGTTCTGCGCCTTCCACAACGTGCACAGTCACAACACCAACGATTGTCAAGAGCTCAGGGCCATTCGCGACGGACACTTCGGTCGACGACCCGGGCGCAACGACCGAAGCTACGGCCGAGGAGGGGGACGCGGTGGAGGACACTGGGACGACCGAGGCCCATGCCAGGAGTGGCGCGACCGGCCCTGTGAGGACCGCTGGCAGGATCAGCCCCGCGAGGGTGCCTGGAGGGATCAGCCTCGCGAAGATCATCCTCAGGGCAATGCTGGGCTTCCTTCACTGCCGCCACCACTAAGAAGGAACGACGACCCCCATCAAGACGAGGGGGCTGGGGGCTTCCAGGAGCCGCGTGCCATTGCCTGCATCCTGGGCGGAGCTCAAGCCCCAGCCTCTCAGCGTATCTTCAAGTAGTTTGCTCGCAGGTGAACGTAGTCCTCCCCAAGCTCGAGGCCACACGCCTGCTGAGGTGGTCAAAGTGTGCCATTACCTTTAGCTTAGCAGACCAGCTCAAGTGCGCGGCCACCGCTGGCGCTCTCCCGATGCTCGTTCGCCATCGCCGACAGCGTGCAAGTCACCAAGACTCTCATCGACGGCGGCACGGGGCTTTACGTCCTGTCTGTCGAGATGTTCGACAACCTTCAAGTGCCCTACGATCAGCTTCAGCCTACCAAGCCTTTCTCGGGAGTGACCGATGGCTCCACCACCCCGATAGGGCAGATCTGCCTCCCAGTCACCTTCGGGCAGCGCGACAACTACCGCACCGAGCTCATCGACTTTGACGTCGCCCACATCCGCCTACCGTACAATGCCATCCTTGGGTATCCAGCCCTGGCCAAGTTCATGGCGGTGACCCACCACGGCTACAACGTCCTCAAGATGCCAGGAAGTGGCGGCATCATCACGGTCCCCTGCGAAGAAAGAGATTCAGTGTGCTCCCTCTAGCGTGCCTTCCAAGCTGCAGCAATCGACGACCCCGACAGGAAGGGCGAGTACCCTCCTGAGGCCATCCCCGAGAAGAAGAAGCAGCTGCACCGCGCAGGGCCTCAGGCAAGCGGCGCCTCAAGTGGCGCCACGACTGGATCGGCACCCGCACCTGGAGCGCCTCCCTCCATCGCATAGGAAGGCGCACCCGGTGCCCTCCTCGGTCAGGGCTCGAGGGCTCTCTTTTGGAGGGCCTAAGACCTTGCCAACATCGCGAGGAAGGCACTCGGGTACCATTTGGAGGCGTGCTTCGCGGCACAACTCTCTCAGGAGGACACAAGGCGAGGAGCGCCCAACGCTCAGGAGTTCATTACCAAGACCACTTAGGAACTGCAGGATGCAAGGGCCATGCGCGGTGATCACCGCTCGCCTGGCGCAACCCCCCATCCAAGCGAGGGTGTCGGGCTGCGCGTCTGCATCGACGTCCCAAGGCTCAACAGGGCCGCGTCTTAGGAGCTCCTCTGGCCTTCGCGCGTGGGACGCTGCGACGGTCCACCACACAGCTACGTTCGCATGCCCTTCGGCCTGTCGAGCGAGGCATCCGCCTACCAACGCAACTTGCGCCGCGTCTTGGTGGCTCAGGCGGCCAGGCACCACGCAGTCCTGGCGGAGATGGAGATGGTCCTCAGGAAACCGCCTGGACCCCCAGAGCCTCTCGAGGCTCAGGACCCCAGCGGCTCATGAGGAGTAACCCCTTCGCTGTGCACCTTCAGCTGCCCCAACATCCCTTCATCGACAGAATCAGGTAACACTTTCCAAGTTTATTTAGCTGGGAGCACCCTCAGGGCTGCATCATTCCCATGCCGCGTGGGTCCATCCCAGTGGCATGTATCCCTTTTTACGTCTTTAGCTTACCTTGCTGGGGGCGCCCCTCGGGCTGCATCATCCCCAAGCAGCTCGGGTCTGAACCAGTGGCATGTATCTCCCCTATGTTTACTTGAGTCAGTTTGTTTTCCATGCTTAATCTATCTATGACTATCACCTGCTTGATTGTCACCTACCACGGGAGCCGCGCGCCGATCGCCTTTATTCAGGACCCTTCGCGTGAGAGGGTTAGGCACGGCGTTTGTGCTCGGGCCCGTCCCTACAGTGTCGATAAATCCAACAGCTGAGCTCTGTCTGGCGGGCCGGTCCCGTTAACGCCACCTCCTGGGGCCGTTGGTGCTTGGCCTTCTCACGCGATAACCTCAGGAGATTCGTCCGGCGCAGGTTGTCTAACCACCTCGCAGGACCACCATAGCGAACAAGAATCAAGACCAGGCACAACCCGCCTTGAGGTAGGGCCTCATGAGTCCCGCGCTGGCTCATGAGTGCCCAGGCACACCTCGTCTAGCCCTGCCGTGCAAGCCACGTGTTAGGGCGGGGTTGTACACGCCCCGGGGGCTCTCCGCAGAAGGGAGTCCCCTCCCACGTACCAGTGGAAGCACCATGCTCCGCTCTGGTCGTCGACACTGCCGAGGAACGTCTATGCCCGCGCAAGTGCGGAAACGCTATGCTCCGCGCTGGTGATAAACAATTGAGGGCGGCCCCACGGCCATATCAACTTCAGGGAGCCCTTGAGCTCAGTGTCCGGCCCCACCGCAACACCTCCCCTCGGGAGAGTCGCGCGAGGGGGCTGGGCACGGGGGCTGCGCTCGAGTCACGCCCAAGCGTACGCCACCCAACCAGGTCTCCCGGACTTGGTCATCGCACGTCCCTCCCGAGCTGAGCCTCGGCGAGGGCAAAGGTATGAAGGTTGTCTGCATGTCAAGGGGGACTCCTGAGCATCGCAACTCAGGAGCCTAACTGGTCACGTAGCCCCTCACTCCTTGGTCTCGTCCTGGTCTTCGGACGACCCAACGATGGCTGAGGTATGCGCACGCCCGAGCCCTGCCGACGTAGAACACTAAGCCTACCCACGCGTCTCCTCCCTATCAGATGTTTACGCGTCAAGGGGGACTCCTGAGCATCGCGACTCAGGAGCCTAACTGGTCACGTAGACCCTCACCCCTTGGTACCGTCCTGGTCTCCGGACGATCCAACGGCGGCTGAGGTATGCACGGGGCGGGCCCTGCTGACGTAGAACGTAAAGCAAATAGGGAGAAAATCCCAAAATCTCAAGCAGATATTACAAGACATATTATTCTTACCATACCAAACACTAGTTTAATGCCTCCATGAGGCATGATGCATGTTGCAGAATAAAACAAGAAAGGAGCCGCAGGTCATCCCTGAACACCACCGACGCCCGTGAGAGGCGCTCCTCCCTTGATGACGTCGCCTTCGTCTTGGCCACCGGCCGGAGCTGCAGGAGTGGTGGCGCCTCCGGTCGAAGGTGTCGGCGTTCTGGGAACGGGGTCCCCAGACTTGCCTGTCTGCGGCCCATGGCGTGGCTAAGCCAGCAGGCCGTACGACCCATCTTCATCAACAAGGCATCCAAGACCCTCGTGAGGGGCCAAGCCTCGCGAGGCGGACGACGCAAGACCTCCTCAGGAGTGGCCTAGTCAGGTAGGCTCATCAGAAGCGGAGATATCAAGGCAGGGCAAACCTCACGAGGCTCTTGTGACGTGAGCCATGACGATCGACACCAGGCGGGCGCCAGGCAGGCGCCAGCGCGCGCAGCGTCCTTGTTTCCTCTTTGGTGCTAAGGAGGCCAACGCAGGCGAGGAGTACCGAGGCATCAGGCAAAGGTTGCTATATCGGTGCAACGAGACCAAGACCAGGAGGACGGCAAGACGGAGGTCATCATGGAGTCCAAGACAGCGTCACCACCAGAGCCTTTCACAGGCGAAGACCACTTTTGTCAGGATAGCTTGTACTAGCTGTCCCCCTTGAAATTTGCCCGTCGTTGTTGGCTCCCTTCACGCTCAATATTTGGGAAGAGGACCAGGGCCTATATAAGTAGAGCTAGCCACCACCGTAGGGGCATCGAGCAGTTGACCCAGCTCTCACCTGCTAAGTCACCAAGAACAAGAACACCTCAACCTCAGGAGGCTGTTCTTCCCTCTGTACTGTTCATCATCAGCCCAAGGGGAAATCCACCACCACCACACTGGAGTAGGGTATTACACCACAAAAGTGGCCCGAACCAGTATAAATCTCGTGTCTCTTTGTGTTGTGAGTTCGTCGAGTTCTTCCGCGAGATCTTAGCGAGCTAGGGCGTAGATCGGTAGGAGGGAAAGACTTCGTGCGCAACCCAGTGTTCGAACCTTAAGGGATTGCCGGAACCCCACATCCGACATTTGGCGCGCCAGGTAGGGGTGCGCCGTAGCTTCCCTTCCATCAGTTCGTCGCTCCGTCGCTCCGTCATCTCCATGGCGGACGCTCGCCGTGCTCGAGCTGAGCGTCGGGCTGCCCTCACCACCTGCGTTGCTCAGACGGCTCCCGTCGGCAGGCCACCTCATCATTCCCCGCCTCCCGCCGCCAACGCTGACACCGACAGGCGTCCTTGCTGCATCCTTCTTTGCGGCAGGACGGCCGCACCGCCACCCCATCGCTGAACCTAGCCGGTTCCTCGTCTGAGGCACGCCGCGCTCCCATGGAGGCGCGGGCCACACTCCTCGCCGCAAACGAACTCCTGCAGTACCGCCCAGTTGACGACCTCTACAAGGAGTGGCTCGACCGCGTCGCCGAGATCATCTGCGCCGCAGGGGGATCCCCAGCGCCGTCCCTCTCTCTACCTCACCCTCAGCCAGCCACGGGCGATGAGGCTCATGGCGCGCCTCCACCACCTCTGCCCCAAGACGGTGCCTTGGCACCAAGGCGCGTGGCCCCACAACGTGATCCACCACGCCCGATGCCTACGCGCGAAGAGGGAAGCTGCCAAGAAATACCTCGGCCGTGAGAAGCTGCACCCGTGCTTCCCGCGCGCCTTGTTAAGACCGCGCACCGGCCGCAGAGGCACCATGCGGACTTCATCAAGACCAAGCTCCACCTCTGAAGCGGGCCCCAGCAACCACGGCCGGCTGCCGCGCCTTCACCCTTGAGCTGTGCAGCGTCGCCTGGCCAGGAAAGTTCAAGCCGGATCTGCCACCTCGCTACGACGGCACCGCCGACCCCGCGGAGTTCCTGCAGCTCTATGAGCTGAGCATCGAAGCGGCCAACGGCGATGAGAAAGTCATGGCGAACTGGTTTCCTATGGCTCTCAAGGATGGAGCCCGCTCCTGGCTCCTGAACCTGCAGCACAGCTCGATCTCCTCCTGGGATGAGATGCGCGACCGCTTCATCGCCAACTTCCAGGGCACTCGCGACCGCCCGCCGGCCGCGGGCGACCTGCGCCGCATCAAGCAACAACCAGGAGAGACCCTCCAGAAGTACATCCAGCGCTTCAACAACACCCGCTCAAGATCCCCAAGGTCACGGACGAGGCCATCATCTCCGCGTTCTCAGACGGCGTCCGTGACGTCAAGATGAAGGAAGAGCTCGCTATCCACGAGGAGCTATGCACATCTCAGGAGCTGTTCAACCTGGCGACCAAGTGCACAAGAGATGAGGAGGGGCGCCTCTCCCTCCTCGAGCTGCCAGCTGCAGGAGCGGAGGAGAAGAAGGCCAAGGCCAAGGACGTGAAGCGCAAGGAAGCAGCAGTGCTAGCAGCGGAGCCCGACACCAAGCGGGGCAGAGATCAGCCCGAGTCATCCAAGAACAGCCGACCGCTTCAAGCGCCTTTCCACATCCTAAACACCCACAACACCAGCGACTGTCAAGAGCTCAGAGCCATACGAGAAGGACGCTTCGGTCGACGCCCCGAGCGCAGCGACCGGGGCTACAGCCATGGAGGAGGATGTGGAGGCAGCCGCTGGGACAACCGTGGACCGCGACAGGCCTCGTGAGGACCGCTGGCAGGACCATCCTCGCGAGGGCGCCTGGAGGGACCAGCCTCGTGAAGATCGGCCCCAAGGCAACGCCGATCTTCCCTCGCTGCCGCCACCAAGAAGGAACGACGACCACCATCAGGACGAGGGGGCTGGGGGCTTCCAGGACCCACGTGCAATAGCATGCATCTTGGGCGGCGCCCAGGCCCCAACCTCTCATCGCATCTTCAAACAGTTCGCTCGCGAGGTGAATGCGGTGCTCCCCAAGCTCGAGGCCACACGCCCGCTCAAGTGGTCCCAATGCGCCATCACTTTCAACTCGGCAGATCAGCTCAAGTGCGCGGCCACCGCCCGCGCCCTCCCGATGTTGTGTTCCCCAGTCATCAATAATGTGCAGGTTACCAAGACCCTCATCGACGGTGGCACAAGGCTCAACGTCCTGTCCGTCGACACGTTCGACAACCTCCAAGTGCCGTATGAGCAGCTCCAGCCTACCAAACCTTTCTCAGGAGTGACCGACGGTTCCACCACACCGATAGGGCAGGTCCGCCTGCCTGTCACCTTTGGAGAATGCAAGAATTACCACACCGAGCTCATCGACTTCAATGTCGCGCACATCCGCCTACCGTACAACGCCATCCTCGGGTATCCGGCCCTGGCCAAGTTCATGGCAGTCACCCATCACGGCTATAACGTCCTCAAGATGGCGGGTAGCGGCGGAATCATCATGGTCCCATGTGAAGAGAGATATGCGGTGTGCTCCCTCGAGCGCGCCTTCCAAGCTGCAGCAATCGATGATCCCGACAGCAGGAGTGAGGGCCCTTCGGAGGCTACCCCCCAAGAAGAAGCAGCTGCGCCGCACAGGACCTCAGGAGGATGGCGACGCGGCAGGAGCCTCATCAGGATCAGCGTTTGTCCAGGGGGCGCCTCCCTCCATCACATAGGCGTGCCCGGCGCCCTCCTCGGGCAGGGCTCGGGGGCTCTCTTCTGGAGGGCCTCAGACCTTGCCAACCTCATGAGGGCGGTGCTTGGGAACCACTTGGAGGTGTGTTTCATGGCACGTTTCCCTCAAGAGAACACATGGTAAGGAGTGCCCACCACTAAGGAGTTCATCGCGAAGACCACTCAGGAACTGCAAGACGCAAGAGCCATGCGCGGCGACAGCCGCTCACGAGGCGCAGCTCCCCATCCTGGCGAGGATGCTGGAGAACACATGGTAAGGAGTGCCCACCACTAAGGAGTTCATCGCGAAGACCACTCAGGAACTGCAAGACGCAAGAGCCATGCGCGGCGACAGCCGCTCACGAGGCGCAGCTCCCCGTCCTAGCGAGGATGCTGGGCTGCGTGTCTGCATCGATGTCCCAGGGCTCAACAGGGCCGCATCTCAGGAGCGCTTCTGGCCTTCGCGTGTGGGCTGCTGCGAGGGCCCGCCACACAGCTACGTTCGCATGCCCTTCGGCTTGCCAAGCGTGGCGTCAGCCTATCACCGCAACATGCGGCGTGTCCTGGCGGCTCAAGAGGCCAGGTACCACACCGTCCTGGAGGAAATGGAGTCGGTCTTCAGGGAACCTCCCGAGGCCCCAGAGCCTCCCGAGGTTCAGGGCTCCGGTGGCTCATGAAGAGTCACTCCTTCGACGCACGCCTTCAGCTGCACCAACTCTACTTCGTCTACGTAACTGTGTGACATCTTCCAAGCTCATTTGGCTGGGAGCACCCTCGGGCTGCATCATTCCTGTGCCACATGGGTCCGTCCCTGTGGCATGTATCCCTTTGCTCAAGTCTTTAGCTTACCTTGCTGGGGGCGCCCCTCGGGCTACATCATCCCCAAGCCGCTCGGGCCGGACCCAGTGGCATGTATCTTCCTGCATTTACCGAAGCTAATTTGCTTTCCATGCTTAACCTGCCAACTGCTATCACCTGCTCGACCATCACCTCCCACGGGCGCCTCCTCACAGGGACAGCGCTGGTGCATGGGTCCATCCCAGCCACATAGACAAATCTGAAGGCCGAGCTCGGCTCATGCCCTCACAAGACGTCACCACTGTGCCCTCAAGGTGCCTTCACTTCATCCAGAGCAACCAGCGGCAGGCTGACAGCTGTAACGGCAAACCATGTTCTTCTTGTGCCTATTCACAGGGACCCCGTGGGGAGGATAGCAGACGGCACCGCGAGTTTCCTTCTCTCCTATGCAATTCGCTTGCATGTTAAAAGGGGGTGTCGGTCTCAAAACCGGCGGATCTCGGGTAGGGGGTCCCGAACTGTGCGTCTAGGCGGATGGTAACAGGAGACAAGGGACACGATGTTTTTACCCAGGTTCGGGCCCTCTCGATGGAGGTAATACCCTACTCTTGCTTGATTAATATTGATGATATGGGTAGTACAAGAGTAGATCTACCACGAGATCAAGGAGGCTAAACCCTAGAAGCTAGCCTATGGTATGATTGTTGTTCCTCTATCGACTAGCCTGGCCTCGGTTTATATAGTGCACCAGAGGCCTAGGATAACAAGAGTCCTAGCTGAATACGCCGGTGGGGGAGGAGTCCTTGTTTTGATCGCCAAGTCTTGTGGAATCTTCCTTGTATGCGTAACCGTCCGGATCGCCCATGAGTATACGGCCATGGGGATCCTCGGCCCAATCCAACTGACCGGGAGACGACGTGGTGAGTACCCCCTAGTCCAGGACACCGTCAGTAGCCCCCTGAACCGGTCTTCAAGTTGGGGACGCTCCTCGATTCTTCCGAACTGTTCTTCATCTTCGGTCGTCGGTCTTGAAAACTGGTTCAACAAATCTTCTCATCTTCGATCTTAAGGATCGCCGAAATGCATTCGACGAGTTTACATGTCGGGTATCCGAGGAGCCCCTTTAAGTTTCCGGCCTTTATCAATGCCTTGTTATTTTTATGCCACGGCTCAGGTTTGAAGTTATTCCCGAGAGGCAGTGTCCTCTTGCATTCGAGCTCTAACGCCGGACTGCATTCGAGGTATCTTTTGCAGCCAAGCACCAACGCCGCACTGCTTCCCAGCTTTATCGCCGGACTATGTATCCGAGCTCCAACGCCGGACGGTATCCGAGCTCCAACGCCGGACTATGTATCCGAGCTCTAACCCAGACTGTATCTTAGGTGTAAATAAATCACCTTGGTTCAAAGAAGTTTGAAGGAGTTTAGCCGAGCTTAATGCCGGAAATGCCCTCTATGGAGCCAGCCACTAGCGTCCAAGCTTTATGCCGGACTGCTTCCGAGGTGGTGCACCACCCCGAATGTGGGCCGATTTTTGTCAATATTTTTGATTGGTGCAATTTATTCTCTGCCAAGATACATAGCCAGTAGCCCTCAAGGTGGGTATCGGTCTAAAACCCGAGATGCACATGAAGGATGACATAAGACCGCTGATCCCCATAGTCACCGAGACTCAAAGTTGATTTGCAAAATCGGTCCGAGGGTCAAGTCCTAGCTCGCAGAATACTTCGACACAAAAAGCGGCGTGCTCGAGTCCTCGAGACTCGGGTTGGAGTGCGGCCGACCAACCTAAGGATCAAAATCTCCTCGAAATCAGATTGCACTTAAAATTTTCTCGCATAGAACAGGCAATGCAAGAGCCCCCGAGACAATCGGGTCGGGTGGCAACACGGATCGTGGGATTGATGTGCCCCTTTAATATTTGTAAATAATAAGCCCAAAGCCCAGTAGCCCCCGAGCCTTAATGCGGGCACAGGTGGCCGAATTATGGATCAATATCCATAGTAAAATCACAAATTATGTGTAATGACTCAATGTATCTAAGTACTTTATGTCATTAATGCTCAGATCTGCATTGTACAAAACTTTGCTGACCGACCATCGGCTTCAACCTCCTCGGCCAGTAGCCGAGGAGTGTTTGTCCTACTTTATAAAGCCTTTATGAGGGAAAAGATTTACGACAAACAAGGCAATCTGGCCATACGGTTTTATAAACAAAGGTACGCAGAGAGATATGTTATATTACTGTTTAACAAAAGAAATGTATTCCAAAGAAAATAGTCCCGCTTATCGGTTCCTTTTACGTGGGTTGTCATGCTAAGCATCATCATGAAACCTCAGCTCCAATGTAAGAGCAAAAGATCGAGGATTTAGTTTGGGAGGCCAGTTAATAGCCCCCGGTAGTGTTCGGCGACAGTCGAGGTCAAGCCGTAAACACTTTGGCCATTGTTATGAATGGCCCGTCATTTAACACCGTCATCGGATCGCTGACCAGTTTACACTTATTATGACAGCCAGTTTTCAGCTTTCTCCACTGAGGTGCTTAACCATGTGAGCTGGAAGCACAATCGCAGTGGTTCTCCCTTTGTACACCTAGCCGAACAAAGCGGAACATAGGAGGCAAGCGCAGGAGCCGGGCAACCCAACCATTGACCGAAGACACAATTCGAAACCGATGCATATATAGCAATATCCGAGAATGTTTTGCCGAATCTCTAAAGGAGTCCGGCGTTGCCTTTGTGAGACTTGTGCTGAAAACACACAAATAGTTTAAAAGTGCCAAAGCTTGGAAAACCAAAAAAACGTCAAGAAACATGACATCCGAACAAGATCAAGTGTTCGTGCCAATCCGAAATTGGACTTTAGAGAAAAAAGTGCTTCATGCGTGCTTTAACATGACACATCCTATCTCAAGACTTCAAGCGGGTCAGCCTCGGCCAGTCTCCCATCCCGAAGGCGGAGTACTTCCCATTAGGCCAGTTTAGAAAACTAAACCCTAGCAGTTTTGAGAGATAAATTAGGCTCCCCGGCTAGTGACCGCACACTCGTGTCGAGAAAACAAAGGAGTGATAAATAATAAAAACTTTGCAACAACTAAGAAGAAAAACACTTAGTATGAAACGACTCTAATGAACATAAGAGCCCCCAAGTGACTTGGGTAAAAGTTGACTATATAATGTAAGGTGACATGTAAAATGCCTTCTAGCCGGATTGTAGATCGTTTGTCGTAGCGAACCTTTTCGCTTCAACCTCTGGACCCAATAGTCCGGAGTGTGTCCGAATACCCTCGCGTTATAAAAACCGGGCATGCGTGGAGACCAGGCGTAGGGGTCATTAGTGCTTTATCGCATAAGTGCCCAACTAGTTATGTTATATTACATGGTTAGTAAGAAACATCTTCCAGGAGAATAGTTCCGTTAGGGGTTCCTTTCTCGAGGCATGCCCTAAAGTGCATGTCCGGACCAAGTAAAAGAGCAG
The DNA here is from genome assembly GCA_021605145.1 of Aegilops bicornis. Taxonomy (NCBI): domain Eukaryota; kingdom Viridiplantae; phylum Streptophyta; class Magnoliopsida; order Poales; family Poaceae; genus Aegilops; species Aegilops bicornis. The sequence goes on from CM038675.1 coordinate 362,254,727, forward strand.
AAAAACATCTGGGGCAGGTAAATAAATAGGTAAGAAATCATCTTTTAGTTCACCGACTGAGTATTCCCTTAAGAACGCTTAGCTTTCGGCTTCACCTACCGAGGTACACATCCGCTGACCCGCAAGAATAATCGCAGAGGTGCTCCCTTTACCACCTATCCGAACAATCGAGAACGAGGGGTAAGCACAGGAGCCGTGCAACGCAGCTTGGCCAAAACTTAAGTCATATCGATGCATATAATGGTGAATAAAAGGTACATGCGGAAGTGTGACACATGTGTTGGGCATAAAGCCCAGACAATAAGCTTCGCTAAAGAAGCCCCTGTGTATAATGAGCGCTGGTAGCGCGTCAAGTGTAAAAGTAACAAAGTTTGGACAAGGAAAAAAATTTACAAGCAACTTTTTCCCAAAAAATTATAATGCTTGGTCGAACCGAACACAAGTTAGAAATTTAAAACTTTGAGCATGAAGGCAACTTAGCTGGTTAATGTGTTTGGTATTGACGACGCGGTCTGAGCTTGATGCTGGACAAGGTTCCATCCCCCAAGCCGGTCCCGAGGTGGCGGAGAAAAGAGCTCGGCACTCTGAACTGGTGACATAGCACGATCAATGCAGGACGGCAGAGTGATGCCGAAGTCCCTGGCATGGGGTAATGAAGTGTTGACGAAGCCCCCCGCCCAGCCGAGGTGATGTCAAAGGATATAGTCCGGCTGGATCATTTTCCTGTGCACAAAAAATAGTGCAAACCGGAGATAATAGTAATAAAAAAAATTGTTGCATAATAAATAATTTATGCAAAGTGAGTAATAAAAGAAATATGGCCTGGCGCCGAAGTCAATTTTGATGCAGGGCGGCGGCGTGATGCGGTAAAGGCATGGCAAGGCCTGAATTCACAGGTCGGTTCGAGTTCCAGATGCGGCGTTCGCCGGACTATGTGCGGAAACTGACCGAACCACCATACAACCGTCGTTAATGCGGCCACCATTTGATAGACCTGCATACATATGATGGACATACCAGAGTAATAATTCGTTGGTAAAAATGAACCCAAACAAGCAAAAAATACTAGGATTAATAGCACCTGGTTTATTTGTTGTAGCAATCTGAAGAAAGGTGATTCCCAGAATTGAGACTCGATCCACGCACCCATTGCCTGATGGGCGATAGAACGACGACATGGTAATGTCTTGGCAAGGTTGGCTCGCCGAGGCAAAGCCCTCGCCCATTTAACGTGATTTGAGCTGGTCGGCTAGTGACGCCGAAGTGTCCGGAGTAGGTTGATGAAGAGATGATGAAGCCCCCGGTCCAGCTAACGTGATGAAGCCTCGGTGTCATCCGATGAGTCGAAGTAGGTCGGCGTGATGGACACTAGCTTGAAAAAGCAACAGCGCGGCCCTGCCGATGCAGGTCGTGACGTGGTCGATGCCGGCTTGGTGAAGCAACCGTGCGGCGGTGCCAGTATGCCCGCACCGTGTAATCCGTGGGGCGGTGATGTTGGTGATGATTTATCCTATGCGATGCCGGACTCTTGTTCGGCTTGCCGAGATGATGATCCGAAGAAGTTGAGCTCGGCTCAACAAAGTGACGACGTGTCTAGCGCAGGTCGGCGTACCGTGGAGCAATATTGCCGGACTGGTTTGACACCAGCATGATATTGAAGATCATGTCAAAAGATTTTAAAGTTAGTGGGATGTGTTCGGGAACGAAACACAATACCCCATACAAAACTTCCTTCAAAAAGGAAGTCCGAAATCCCGTTCGTAAAAAGGACGAACTCGGGTCGGATTTGTTTTCGCGCACAAAACAGATCCAAAAAGTGATGCACTAATCGGAAGGTTCCCGGAGTTTGGACGGTCGGATCGAGCTGAAATTTTGAGGGGTGGTAGATATAGGAATTCCGCAGCCGATCAACGGTTGGATCTTCCAAAGGAAGTCCGAGCTAGAAGATGGACACCACGCCCTAAACTCGTCCCGATTCTCGTCCAGATTCAATGCGGCTCCGGTATATCGGAGATTGCCAGAGATTCCTCCATCGGAACTCGAAGAAATTTTCCAGCGTTGCTGTAGACTTAATTCCGCACAATTCCACCAAAGCAATCGTTAAAACGACACTTGAGAAGGCAGTGGCAGCGGACACGAGTCCGCTGTCCGAAAAACAGTACGGTCGCCCGGGGGCAATGTTGACGTTGAGCCCCCGGGCTCCCTGGATGATTCCTTCATGATCTTGATAGAGATCGGAGTTGATGTTGATGAAGGCCCTCATCCGAACATGACGATCGGAGGTAGGGCACAGCCCTTGGTCGAACCAAGGTGACCAGTTGAGCTGGTGGCGAAGATGCCGAGTCGCAGTTGATCTGCAGGTGAGCCATCGACCTTTTGCCGAACACACAGCGAAACTCTCAATGAAAGCACCAATGTCGGTGTCAAAACCGGCGGATCTCGTGTAGGGGGTCTCGAACTGTGCGTCTAGGTGGATGGTAACAGAAGACAAGGGACACGATGTTTTTACCCAGGCTCGGGCCCTCTCGATGGAGGTAATACCCTACTCTTGCTTGATTAATATTGATGATATGGGTAGTACAAGAGTAGATCTACCACGAGATCAGAGAGGCTAAACCCTAGAAGCTAGCCTATGGTATGATTGTTGTTCCTCTATCGACTAGCCTGGCCTCGGTTTATATAATGCACCAGAGGCCTAGGATAACAAGAGTCCTAGCCGAATACGCCGGTGGGGGAGGAGTCCTTGTCTTGATCGCCAAGTCTTGTGGAATCTTCCTTGTATGCGGCAACTGTCCGGACTGGCCCATGAGTATACGACCATGGGGATCCTCGGCCCAATCCAACTGATCGGGAGACGACGTGGTGAGTACCCCCAAGTCCAGGACACCATCAGGGGGGCTCCTGAGCATCGGGACTCAGGAGCTCTTACTGGCTCTCCAGCCCTCACCCCCTGGCCTTGATCACGGCATCACGACCTGGCATACCAGCGGTGGCTAAGCTCGCTCAAGGGCCGGGACCTGCGGATGTAGAGCACTAAGGAGAGCATGGGGGAGGGGAACTCTTATGGGCCGACCTAGCTATGCCGCACAAGTAGGCGCGCAGCCCTAGCGCAACGTCAGGAATCACCACGAAGTCAACAAGATAAGTCCCGCCCTCGGATCGTCTGAATGTTTGGGCCTAATGGTAACTCACGCATTGCTGGACCTCGGGCCGCACACCTCCTGGCCTTGACCACGGCACGCGACCTGGCATACCGGCGACGACTGTAGCCTGCTTGGGGACCGGGACCTGTCAGCGTAGAGCAACAAGCTATCGCGAGGAAAGAAAGGGGGGACCGAGCCTTAACGGGACATGCGTTCACCAAATTCTCATAACAAGGAAGATAAGAACAGAAGACATTATAGACCTTTACATGCCCCCACTGGGCACTTCATGATTCTTCACAGGGAACAAAAGCATAAACTAAGGGGGATCCTATCTACACCCTCCCGTGGCAGACGCCATCATCAATAGTGGGCCACGGGAGGCCGGTGCCAACCCCATCCAGATCAGCGATGGCGACGGCCGGACGCTGTGGCTCTGCTCCGAGCACGGCGAGAGCTCGGGGGCACGTAGCTTTCATCGCTCGTCTCCGGAGTCTCATAGAGCTCAGGAGAGCTACTGGACTCCCAAGGGTTGCTGCTGCTGGAGTGGCCGCGAGCCGAACGCGCGTCAGCCTCACGCTCCTCTCCGGAGCAGCACTCCAGCGGCGGCCCTCAGCATCGAAGACCTTGAAGAAGAGCGTTGAGACGCCGTCGTACTCAATGTAGATCGGGAGGGAACCCATCGCACGGCAGACCCGCGCGATCTCGCCCCAGCCGCGAGTCATGAAGATCTTGCCGGTGGGGACCGCTTCGATCTCTGCTCCGGTTGCCAGAGCGCTGCAGTCGGCGTGCTGCAACCAGAGCTCGAGAGGCCCCCTTGGTGGCACCACGTCGGAGAACAACCGCGGGAAGCGGATCCAGGAGCTTGGAGGCATCGGCGCCCACAGCACCAGCTCGCGCGAGGAGTCCGCGGCGTGGATTCCGGGGGCGACGGCATGCGTCGCTGAGGCGCGGCGACCCCGGACGCGGTGTGGGCGATGCTGCTCGTCGTTCCGTCCTCCTGAGCCCTCGGCTCAGGCATACAAGGGGAGCGGGTACCCCGGAGGAGGCCGCTCAAACCAAGGCCTCGTCACCACCTGCATCGCAGCTTCATCACGATGGTGGACCGACCTCTTCTTCGGCGGAAGTGGCCCCGGTTCATCCCGGGGAGCCTTTCCCTTCTCTCCGGCAGAAAACCTTCTGATAGGCGCCATTGTTGTTAGTAGTGGAGCGAGGAGGAAGAAGCAACCAAGCAAGGAAGAGATGGGCGACGGGGCGCCCCCTCCCCATTTATAACGGAAGAAGGCCAACCGGCGCCTCCCATGATCGCAGGTAATGATGGTTTTCCTTGCATGTCACAGGGACTTGTCAAGTCGTGCAGTTGTCGAGGCAGCATGGGGAAGCGAAGACGCCCACGTCCGATCAACCGCCACGCGCCAACCGAGGCTGCAGGCTTTTGGGGCCCGCGGTGCTCCAAACTTGACCCTTGGCTTCGCCGCGAAGCCAAGCCCGAGCGCACCTTGGGCCCGGGGGCTACTGTCGGCGTTCTGGGAGTGGGGGTCCCTAGACTTGCCAGCCTACGGCCCATGGTGTGGCTAAGCCAGCAGGCCGTACGGCCCATCTTCATCAACAAGGCATCCAAGACCCTCACGAGGGGCCAAGCCTCGTGAGGCGGATGATGCAAGACCTCCTCAGGAGTGGCCTAGTCAGGCAGGCTCACAAGGAGCGGAGATATCAAGGCGGGCAAACCTCACGAGGCTCCCGTGACGTGAGCCATGACGATCGACACCAGGCGGGCGCCTGCGTGCGCAACGTCCTTGTTTCCTCTTTGGTGCTAAGGAGGCCAGCGCATGCGAGGAGTACCGAGGCATCAGGCAAAGGTTGCTATATCGGTGCAACGAGACCAAGACCAGGAGGGTGGTAAGACGGAGGTCATCGTGGAGCCCCAGACGGCGTCACCACCAGAGCCTTTCGCAGGCGAATACCACTTTTGTCAGGATAGCTTGTACTAGCTGTCCCCCTTCAAATTTGCTCGCCATTGTTGGCTCCCTTCCCGCTCAATATTTGGGAAGAGGACCAGGGCCTATATAAGTAGAGCTAGCCACCACCGTAGGGGCATCGAGCAGTTCACCCAGCTCTCATCCGCTAAGTCACCAAGCACAAGAACACCTCAACCTCAGGAGGCTGTTCTTCCCTCTCAGATCGCTCATCATCAGCCCAAGAGGCAATCCACCACCACCACACTGGAGTAGGGTATTACACCACAACAGTGGCCCGAACCAGTATAAATCTCGTGTTCTTTGTGTTGTAAGTTTGTCGAGTTCGTCCGCGAGATCTTAGCAAGCTAGGGCATAGATCGGTAGGAGGGAAAGACTTCACGCGCACCCCAGTGTTCGAACCTTAAGGGTTTTCCGGAACCCACATCTGACAGAAGGCGCGGAAGCGAATCGGCGGAACTTTGTCAGCAGGGCCTCCACCTGACTTTCATGGTTGTGGCAGCGGCTGTGTAGTGTTCATCAGCCACATGCTCAGGCAGCTCATCAAGGCGAGCGATGGGGTGGCAAAGATGGAGGTGGCTGAAGACACGCATCAGTGCAGCTGAAGAAAGGACGCGAGCCTCTGCCTCTGCCATGGGACCAATGCCGTCCACGACTTCCTCGAGCGCCTCCACCAAGTAGGGGAGCAGCTGGGCGGGGCCGTCCTCGTCGGTGGTTAGCAGCCTCTCCAAGCCCTTCTCATAGAGCGTCTTTAGCGCCACGCGAGACCTCTCCTCAAGGAGCCTGAAGGCTGTGCGGTCCTCAGCTAGAACCTTCGCCTTCGCGTCAAGTTCGGCTTCCTACGCCTTCACCTTCCGTTCCAGCTCCTCCAGTCGGCCGCGCTCAATGGCTTGCACCTTCGCCGACTGCTCTAGCTCGGTGTCGCGACCCTTGACAGCATCCTCCCGGGACTTCATCTTCTCCTCCTTCGCCTAACGGCCACGGGCTTCCTCTGCGGGTTCGTTGCGCAGGGTCTTCAGCTCGGCTTCCAGCGCCTGGCAGCGACTCTTGGCGGGCTCGACATTTTTCAGTGCTGCCTCGCGAGTGGCCGCTGCCTGGGCGGCGGCCTGCTTCTTCTTCTCGGAGGTTGCCACGGCCTGGCTCAGCGCTGCCCGAACAGACAAGTTGGAACGGAGCCAGCCAGAAACCAGCTCCAGACGCGCGGCCACCAGGAGGAGGTAAGCGCCTTGGAGATCTTCTTGCAGTCGGGTCATCTCCAGAAGGGCGCGCTCCAAGACGTCAGGGGATGCAGAAGGACTTGGGATCACCAGCGTAGTAGGAGACGAAGGAGAAGGTATTGTCACCATAGCCTGGGGGATTGGGGGCTCCTGAGTCGTGGAGGCTCCAGCAGCCGAGCCGGACGCCGGTGCCTCCGAAGCCCGCGAGGCCACGGGGGCTGACTCCTCCCGAGGGTTCTCCCCCATACCTCAGGAGGACGACCGGGACGGAGAGACATGAGCGCCAATGCTGCCCTTCTCCACGGAGGGAGACGCCGACAGAGCAGGTGGGTTGGTCTCGGGCGGCACCACTGCCCCCTCCTTCCTCTTCTTCGTCACAGGCGTCGGCCTAATCGCACAACGGAGAAGCATCAAGAAGCAGCAGCATAATCAGGAACAAGATGGAGCACGAATACTTACTGGTCCATCGTGGTGTAGTCCACCTTCCTCTTGCTGAGCTTGAAGCCCAAGAGCCTCCCAGACCGGAGCGCAGGCGCACAAGCCCTAGGAGCAGAAGAAGGAGCAGTAGGTGGGCCGGAAGCGGCTCCAGGTGGCGCCAGAACAGAAGCAGCATCGCGGGAGATCTGCGTCGATCGACCCCTCGTCGGGATTGCCGATACCTCTCCCTTCTCCTGGCGGGCGTCAGCCTCCTCGTCGTCAGGAAGGGTGCGTAGGATGTCATCTTTGCTCAAGAGGGAGGTCTCCCCCGTCCCTTCAGGGGTCACCTCCGAGTCTTCCTCCTCCTCCTCTTCCTCCCCGCGGGACTCATCAAAAGACAGCTCCACCGGCGTCGGCGCCACAGGGGCCCCGGTAGGCGCCGGCGGCACCAGCTCGCACCTGTCAAAAGTCGGCCTGGAGGCCACGACCTGCGCCCCGTCCTCACAGCGAAACTAGGGAGTGAAGATGCTCGGCGGGTACTCTTGGTCGTCCCTGACCAGGAGGCGGAGAACCACGGCCAACTCACCGTCGGACAAGGCCTTTGGGCTCAGGCAGACCTTGTCCTCTTCGTCCCCAAGCTCCCACAAGGGGCGCGTGCGAGCCTGAAGCGGGGCTACGCGCGGCATCAGGAATTCCCTCAGGAGCATGGCCCTTGTCACCTTTGTCGCCTTCGCGTTGCCCGGCTTCAAGTCAGTCTTCATCTGCTCCAGCACCAACGTCGCCCGCTCATCGATGAGCTTCGCGCAAGACCACCCTTGTCGACTGGGGCATCTCCTTGGCAGCGTCAAGTGTGGGTGGATGCATTTAGCGTCCATCATGGCCCACTTGCTCCTGAAGCCGTCAGCCTTCTTCCCAGTCTTCGAGATTGAGTTAGCCTTGCCGGCCGCGATGAAATTGGCACACCCAGAGGTATGACCCTCGTTGATACGGAGGAAGAAGAAGTGATGCAGCAGAGCCACGGACGGCATCACACCCAGGTACGCTTCGCAGTAGTAGGCGAAGATCGACAAGAGAAGGATAGAGTTGGGATGAAGATGCAGCGCCGGCAGCACGTAGTGGCCAATGACCTCATAGAAGAAGTCAGAGAAGTGGGGAACCAACCCTGCGACGATGCTTCTCGTGAAGAAGGGGAAGAAGGTGCTTCCCTCGGGCTCCGGCACGTCGGAGCCGGCCCGGAGCTCAGTCTTCCCCCTCTCGTTGCTTTCCCCCGCCGTCAGCAAGCGCGTGGCGGCGAGGTTCTTCTCCGAGACGTTGGGCGCGTCGAGAGCTGGCTCGTACCAAGCCGGCGACGAGGCAGGCTTGACCTTGCGAGGCGCCATTGGTCGCTAATGCAGAAGAGGATGGAAGCAGATCTGGAGATTTCGGAAGCAGGGCACAAGAAAGGGGATCTGGAGCAAGGCGAAAGGAAGCAGTGAAGGCAAGCGCTGTCTACGCTAGCCTTTTGACAGTCGAGCAGTTGCCGAGGCAGCAGAAGCGGAGACGCCCACGTCCAATCAACCGCCACGCGTCAACCAAGGCCGCAGCCTATTGGGGCCCGCGGCGCTCCGCACTTGCCCTTTGGCTTCGCCTCGAAGCCAAGCTCGAGCGTGCCTTGGGCCCGGGGGCTACTGTCGGTGTTCTGGAAATGGGGGTCCCCAGACTTGCTTGCCTGCGGCCCACGGCGTGGCTCTGCGGGTGGGCCCGTACGGCCCATCTTCACCAACAAGAATTCAAGACCCTCGCGAGGGGCCAAGCCTAGCGAGGCGGACGACACGAGACCTCCTCAGGAGCGGCCTCACCAGGTTGGCTCGCGAGGGGCGGAGAGATCAAGGCAAGGAAAACCTCGCGAGGTTCCAATGACGTGAGCCATGACGATCGAGGCTAGGCGGGCGCCAGCGTGCACGGTGTCCTTATTTCCTCTTTGGTGCTAAGGAGACAAGCGCAGACGAAGAGTACCGAGGCGTCAAGCAAATGTTTCCATATAGGTGCAATGAGACCAAGACCAGCAGGACGACAAGACGGAGGTCACCATGGAGCCCAAGGCGGCGTCACCACCAGAGCCTTTGGCAGGCGAAGACTGCTTTTGTCAGGATAACTTGTACTAGCTGTCCCCTTTCAAATTGGCCGTTGTCGGCTCCCTTCCTGCTCAATATTTGGGGAGAGGACCAGGGCCTCTATAAATAGGACTAGCCACCATAGAAGGAAACAACTTGTCTCGAACTCATTCAGTTCATCCCCACACCCACCAAGCACAAGAACACCTCACCTCAGGAGGCTGTTCTCCCCCTTGTACTATTCATCCTCAGCCCAAGAGGCAATCTACCACACCACACTGGAGTAGGGTATTACACCACAACGATGGCCCGAACTAGTATAAATCATGTGTCTCTTGTGTTGCGAGTTCGTCGGGCTAGCCTTTGAGCTCTTGGCGAGGTTGAGGGCATGATTCGGTAGGGGGAGATCTTCGTGCGCACCCCAGTGTTCGAACCCTGAGGGTTTTGCCGGAACCCTAGATCCAACAGTTTATGACTGTTGTCGCTCCCTAGTTGGTCACTCCCCGTTTCTTTCTAGCCTTCACTTGTACTAAGTGGGAATACTGCTTGTGCATCCACTTCCATAAACCCAACGTTGTTCCATATGAGTCCACCATACCTACCTATATGCGGTATTTACCTGCCGTTGCAAGTAAATTTGCACGTGCCAAACTCTAAACCTTCAAATGATAATCTATTTTGTATGCCCGAATCGCTCATGTGGCGACTGGGGGCTTTCAGTATCTTCCATGCTAGGTGGGTTATTCTCACGATGAGTGGACACCGCTCATCATTCACGAGAAAATGGCTGGTAACCGGGATGCCCAGTCCCATGCTCAAATCAAATCAAAATATAATTGCAAACAAAACTCTCCCATGATTGTTGTTAGTTGGACGGTACGCGTTGTTTTGGACCAGCCGTGTAATGTGCTTGTTGGTGGTGGTGTAAGTGCATCTAGTGCCCCTTAGTGATTCTGGTGTATTGAAGACTTATAGGTTAAGGGACTAATGTGTTTTAGAGTGTACACAGGTATATAAGTCTATGAGGAGTTTGATATTTACAGAGAAAGTCGACCTCTAAAAATGAAGTTCTTCGACTGAAGACTTTGATATTCTGAAGACTTTCTGAAGACTTTGAAAGTGAAGAACTTGGTGTGATCTTGAAGACTTGGTATTCATTTGAGGAACATGAAGCATGAAGACTTTTGTTTTCAGAGTTTCGCTTTCTCTTTCTTGAGTCATAGGAAACACCGTCTTCGTTAAAGGGGGTCGAGGAAATACTAAGGAAAAATTTCCATGTGATGCTCAACTCAAAATCCTACACCTACCAATCCCTTCGAGTGAAGCCTTTGGAAATCTCATACAGCTCGATCAATTTCTTGATGTGAGACGAAGTTCTTCTAGTCACGAGGAATTTGTTCTCGACCGAGGAGTTAGGAATTCGCCATGGATTGCCTACACAAGTGAGGAACATGATAGCCCCGAGGAATTTGAGAATCAAATTTCCATTTATTCTTTATCTTCTTGGCCTTTGTCCCAAAATATCTTATCCACCTAATACCATATCATTGAAGGGCATTTATGTCTTATCATGTCGGGCTGCTCCCTAGGCTATAAATAGTCAGCCCCTACAACCACTAGCTGGTTGGCTGCTCTGAGAGATCTTGACACTTGTCATTTGAGAGCAACCCATCCTCTGTGGACTTTGAGCGAAAATCATCGAGTGAGGAAAAACCCAAAAACCAAACCCCTACAAAACCAAAGTGATCGAGCATCGCTGAAGAGATTGATCCTGCGTGGATCTGATGCTTGTTACCTTTGAAGACTGTGCTTCTTCCAGACGGTTAGGCGTCATGGTCTAGAGCATCCAAGAGGAATTGTGGATCGCCGACTGACCAAGTCTGTGAAGGTTTGGAAGTCGCTCAAGACTTACCACGAGTGATTGGACGAGGTCTGTGTGACCTTAGTTCAAGGAGAATACGGTGAGGACTTTGTGTCCCGAGCAGCGTGCTCAGCGATCGGGTGTCCGGACTGTGTGTCCTCGAGTTTAAATACTCAGCCTCTCCAACCAAAGCGTACAACCGAGACAGCAGTTGAACTGGTCTACCAAATCATTGTCTTCACCAACCTAATTGGTTCTATTTCCTCAACTCTTTCATTTCCTCATTCTTGTGTTGAGTGTTCGTTCATATCTGTGTTTGAAGACTTTGACTGAAGACTTTCTCAATTTCCTCAGTTCAATTTCTTCAGTCTGTTTGTCTTCATCTTGTGCTATCCTGTGTTTACGCTTTCTGTACTCTCAATTTCCTCAGTTCAATTTCTTCAGCGTGACTCTCGAGTTGATGTTCTTCGCAATCTCTTCAACCGCTTCAAAAGACTCGACAATGAAAATGTTCAACAAACATTCGATCGCCTCACTGACATCTCAAATGAGCTTCAAGTGCTTGGTGCCACTGACATCACCGACCATGAGGTGGTGAAGAAATTGTTGAGATCGCTTGATTCCTCATTTGATACTCTGGCACTGATGACACAAGAGTGTGCTGACTACAAGTCACTTGATCCAGCTGATATCCTCAAGAGGCTAAATACTCATGAGTTCCAAATTCTTTGAAAGAGAGATCTCTATGGTTCTAGCTATGGAAAATCACGTGCCTCAAGGCCAAGGCTGTTTCGAATCTGATTGTGAAGACTCGGTAGTAGCCTTGGAGATCCTCAAGAATTGAGCCAGAGCTAGCACTGCTCGTGAAGAAATTCCGAAGTTCTCAAGACGTGGTCGCTTTGGAAAATCCTCAAGGAGCAAGGATTCCTCATCCGGTGACTATAAGAGAAGACTTTGCCACAAATGCAAGAAAGCTGGTCACTACATTCAAGATTGTCCTCGATTGGGAAAAGGAATTAAAGAAGAAGAAATACAAGGATTACAGGTTACGATGACGCTTAAGAAGAAGAAGAAATCGTCGAAATCTTCATCATCAAAATCCTCAAAGCCTTCTTCTCACAAGAAGAGCAGCTCCAAGAAGGCTCGGGCATTCATTGGCAAGGAAATGGACTCTGTAGCTGAATCGAGGAACATGAGGAAGAGGAGGCATCGAAGAATCCGAGTCCGTGTGGCGAGTCCGGCTCTCGCTCATCGCTTTCGTCAGCAAGTCCATCTTCAACTCTGAAGAAAATGTACTCACCAACAAAGCTGATGAAGATAGTGATGACTACGCTCCCACCTTTTGCTTCATGACAAAGGGTGCCAAGTTACTCAAATATACCTCCTCTGAATCTAGTGAAAACGAATCTGATGAAGATCTAAAGCCCAGCTACTCAAAACTTGCTAAGATTGTTGTGAAACAACAAAGGGCTTTTGAAAAGGTTCAAAACATGCTAGATAAAAGTGATGATATGTTAGGTGAAGAAATGGATCGCACTAAAGCCCTGACTGAAAATCTTCGTGAGACTTCATCTAGGTTTGACAACCTTCAATGTCATCATAACACTCTCTTGTCGATCATGAGAAACTTTCTTATGAATTTCTTCAAAGAAAGTAAGATCTTGAGAAGCTAAGAGTGAGTTATGAAGATCTTCGTATGAGCGCGATTCATTACTTGCTCAACAAATTAAGCGCTTCTCGTGAAGAATTTGTTCCTCCATGCTTAAAGTGCATTGAACGTGAATCGCTAATTCTTCACCGAATGTTCAAATGCTTCAACTGTTACAAATTCTTCACCTGCCTCTGCTATCACTAATTCCTCATCTCGAGGACATTGCTAGTATCACCGACGATGCAGGGTTGAAGGAATTTTACATGACAGCATGTACAAAAGCCTCAAAGGGCATCGAGACTCTTTGTGATATGCTTAAAAGCGAGATCCTCAACAGAACCCTAGGAAAGAGGGTATTGCCTTTGTGAGGAAACTCAATGCTGATGGAACATATTGGAAGCCCGAGCAAGACCCCAAAACCTCATGGGTTGCCGCAAAGGGACCTCCAGCTTGATCAATCTAACTTGTCCGGCTTTACATGTGAATCTCCTCATTCTTCCGATGAGTCATTTGACTCAACTAGAAATTGTTCAAAAATCAGAATGGTGAAGTATTTGCTAGATATGTTGGCACTAATGAGGAACAGTTCTCCTATGAAGAAAATCTGGGTTCCCAAGAAGTGCCTTGAAAGTCTTCAGTGAATGTCCTCATGACACCACCGTGAAGAATAGGAACCCCAGATCAAACTCTTCATATGGACCAAATTCTTCATATGGATCCAAGTCCTCAAACGGACCAAATTCCTCACGTGGATCAAATTCCTCAAAAGGATCAAAGTCCTCATATGATTATCATCATGCTAACAACTCCGTTTCGCAGGGTAGAGCTAAGGGCTATGAATATGTGCATCATTCTTCAAACCAATATGTTCATAAGTCCTCAAGAATTTCTCCGCTTATTCATATGCTTACCCTAACCCCTCTTATGTGAAACGAAATGGATTGGCCTCTATGCCACCATTCTCATATGGAGCTCGCAGAGTGATGAACTCTTTGCCACCCCTTCATATGTGGGTGGTGAAGAAAAAGAACTAATCTCTTCTGCAGGGTCAGGCCTCCAGACGTGCTTTATCGTCTAAAGAATTTGCTGGGGGCCTGACAAACATGCCTGAAAGGACGCAGGCTAATCGAAGAAATGAACTTTCATTTCACACGTCCTCATACTGCTTATCTGTACTGCCTGATGAAATTCATCTGATGAAATTGATATCATATTCTTCACTGATGAAGTATATGAGATCGTAAGTTGCACTAATTCATCTGCAGGATGATCAACCCAAAGCCAATGAGTGGGTCCTCGATAGTGGATGTACAAATCACATGACTGGTGACAAGAATCTATTGATGGATGCTCCCTTATCACCGTCACATCTGAAGCATATCATCTTTGGCCGACAAAAGGCAAAAGTCGTATCGGGTCTTGGTAAGGTTACGATCTCTAAGGACATACACATGGACAAAGTCATGCTTGTTGAGTCCTTAGGATACAACCTCATGTCAGTCTCAATGCTTTGTGATCTTGATATGGTTGTTGTCTTTGGCAAGTATCGTTGTGTTGTGATCATGGAAACTGACAATTCCAAAGTCTTCAAGGCTTTAGGAGAGGAGACTTGTATATTGTTGATTTCTCTACAGACCACAACCAGCCGTGTGTCTACTTGCAAAAGCTTCAGAAGGTTGGCTATGGCATCGGCGACTTGGTCACACAGGCATGAGGAATTTGCACACGCTTGCGAAGAAGAAGCATGTCATTGGCATTGAAAATGTCAAATTCCTCAAGGATCACTTGTGTGGAGCCTGTGAAGCTGGAAAAATGACCAAGGCCAAGCATCCAACGAAGACTATCATGACCACTACTCGTCCATTTGAATTGCTTCACATGGACCTCTTTGGTCCTAATCATTACTCAGCAGTCACTGATGATGCATCTCTATATGGCTTTGTTATTGTTGATGATTACTCTCGTTACACATGGGTACACATTGTTACTTACAAGAATCAAGTGCAGGAAGTCTTCTAACGATTTTCCTCGAGGGCTTCAACTAACTTTGGTGTGAAGATCAGACACATCAGGAGTGACAATGGAACTGAGTTCAAGAATTCCGGTCTTGATGCCTATCTTGATGAACTTGGTATTACTCATGAGTTATCTGCTCCCTATACTCCTTAGCAGAATGGCGTCGTGGAGCGCAAGAACAGAACTCTTATTGAGATGGCTCGCACTATGCTTGATGAATACAAAAGCCTCATCGTTTTTGGATTGATGCAATTGATACCGCGTGCCACATCATCAACAGAGTATATCTTCATAAATTCTTCAAGAAGACTGCATATGAACCCCTCACTGACAAGAAACCCAATGTGAGTTATTTCAAAGTCTTCGGTGCTAAATGCTGGATTAGAGATCCTCATCACAACTCTAAATTTGCACCGAAAGCACATGAAGGTTTTATGCTTGGTTACGGAAAGGACTCGCACACCTACAGAGTCTTCAACATCGCTCTTCACAAGATTGTTGATCATAGATGTGCGGTTCGATGAAACTAATGGCTCGCAAAGAGAGCACCTACCTTCGTGTTAGATGAACCAGACCGAGGAATCTATCAAGTTCAAGGCAACTGAGGATGTCATTCCTACTGAAGAATTTGCTGAAGAATTCATTCCAGAACGCGAAGAACGTCGAGCTGATGCACATGAGGATAATGCTGAAGAAAATGGTACTGAAGAAAATGTTGACCAAATTCCTCGACGACAACCAGCTCATCCTCGCGTTGCAAAAGAAGTGCAAGTTGACAAGATCATCGATGACATTGAAGCACCAGGTCCTCTCACACGCTCAAAAGCTTCACATTTATCTAACTTTTGTGGGCACTATGCTTTTGTCTCTATCACAGAGCCCACTAAGGTAGATGAAGCATTTCGAGCCCCGAGTGGATTCAGGCAATGCTGGAAGAATTACATCAGTTCGAGCTCAACAATGTCTGGGAACTGGTCAAACGTCCAGATCCTCACAAGCATAATATCATTGGCACAAAGTGGATCTACCGCAACAAGCAAGATGAAAATGGCCTTGTGGTGAGGAAGAAGGCACGACTTGTAGCTCAAGGCTACACACAGGTTTTGAAGATCCAAAGAATCCCGACAAAGTCTTCAGACTCAACAAGGCCCTCTATGGTCTCAAACAGTTCTACCAGGCGTGGTATGATACATTGAAGGGAATTCTTCGTGAAGAATGGCTTCACACCCGGTTCACTCGACCCTACTCTCTTTACTAAATCATATGATGGTGAACTGTTTGTGTGCCAAATATATGTTGATGATATTATCTTTGGTTGTACTGACCAACGTTATAGTGATGAATTTGCCTATATGAGGAGTGAAGAATATAAAATGTCTATGATGGGAGAATTGAAATTCTTCTTAGGTCTTCAAATTCGTCAACAACACAACGGCATATTCATATCTCAGGAGAAATACCTCAAAGATGTCCTGAAGAAATTCGCATGCAAGATTGCAAAGGCGCTAAAATTCCTATGCCCACAAATGGCCATCTATGCAATCGATGAAAATGGTATTGACTTTGATCACAAGGTATACCGCTCCATGATTGGTTCTCTATTGTACTTATGTGCATCTAGGCCAGATATAATGCTTAGTGTTTGCATGTGTGCCCGATTTCAAGCTACAATCAAGGAATCACACCATAATGCTGTGACGCATATTCTTAGATAACAGGCTCACACACCAACACTAGGATTATGGTACCACAAGGGATCTAGTAATGATCTCATTGGATATTCTGACTCGACTATGTCTGGTGATCGTGTGGACCGCAAGTCAACATATGGTACTTGTCATTTCCTGACGATCTTTTGGTCCGTTGGTCCTCGAAGAAACAAAGGCATATCACTTTCATCATGGAAGCTGAGTACATTTCTGCTGGCTCTTGTTGTGCTCAGTTGCTGTGGATGAAGCAAACTCTCAAGGACTACGGCATCAACGTGAAGAATGTGCCTCTCTACTGTGACAATCAGAGTGCCATCAAGATTGCTCACAACACAGTTCAGCACTTGAAGACAAAGCACATTCAAATTCGTCATCATTTTCTTCATGATCGTGTGTTGAAGGGCGACATCTCCATCGAGCATGTGAAGACTGAACAACAACTAGCCGATATATTCACAAAGCCCTTGGATGAGAAGAGATTTAGCAAGTTGCGGTGTGAGCTAAATATCTTAGAATCTTCGAATGTTCTTCGAAAAAGGACACACATCCTGACACTTATGCAAAATTGATGACTTAGATGTGCAACACATGAAGGAACGTTTTTCTTCAATCAATGAAGAATAACACTCTAAGTGTGAAGAAATTAATGAAGAATTTGATTCTCGTAACCCTACGACAATTGTACGCGGTGTCTGAAATCATCATTCTTATCTGATTGGGACACGCCACCACGAAAGTTGAAAATCTTCAATTTGAGTTTTTCCTCGCTTTTGAAATTCTTCAGTTTTCAAATTCTTCAACTTTGCAAAATCTTCACTTGCTTCCGTTGTCTTTCTTCATTGACTATATATATATATATATATATATATATATATATATATATATATATATGGGTTTATGTCCTCTACAACATTCACTTATGGCTATTTCTTCATGTTTTTTTTGCTAAGTGAATGTGATCGGACCCTTCCCCCTCTATGCTATACTCAACCCAATCTATTCACAAATTCTTCATGTGCGTTCCTGAAACTCGTTCAAAATCTTCACTGTGTCCTTGTCACCAAGAAATTGCGAACGGAACTTTTAACTTATCTTATCCAAATTTTCGCTTTGCCGCTCAAACCGCTCGCATCCCACAATAAACTTATCTATTCACCCACGATCTAACACAATCTCCACTTTTCAAGACGTGGGTGACACATGTCAGCGAATGAGAAGGGTCAGGCACGCTCGTCCCAAATCTTGAGCGAACAGTTTTTCACCGTGGCTATATATGCCCCTCTCCCTTCCTCACTTCCTTTACTCCGCTCAACCGCTCTCTCTCTCGCTCGAGCTTCTCAAACCCTAGCGCCGCTTCTCCATCATCGCCGGTGAGGAAGAGCTTCATCGCCTCGACCTCGTCATTGCCGTCATTTCAGCCGATCAAGGAAATCTTCACTCCGCTGCCGCCAGAAGTTGTCTTCCTCCGCCGAAGTTAGGGCGTGGAAGATCTAACCCGATTTAACTTCCCATCTGTTCTTCTCAGTTCATCGTGTTCTTCAGTTCGGGTAATTAAAAGTTACTTTTATTACTCGCTTTGATTCTCAAACTTTCCTAAAAATCTTCAAAGGTGTTTATTCTTAAAATCTTCACACATATGAACACCTCAAACGAAATATGCTCTTGATTCGTTTCTCTAAGCAATGATTTTTCCTTCAAGATTCCTCAATTTTGTGGATCCTCGATCTATACAACTCTGGAACCTAAGACAAAGATCGCTTAGTGAAATTCTTCAAGGCTCATCTGGTCAAATTCCTCAAACTAGTTCTTTTTGAAAAACCTTCTGAGAACGCATATGACCTCTCCAAATTCCTCGCAACTATACTGCTCACAGGTACTCATGTCCGCTGCTGAATCACTAGGTTCTCATCAACTTAACTCATTTGCAGCGTTCCTCGAAGAAAAGTTGCATACTTCTTCAGAGAATTCGATTGCTCAAATTCCTCAACTGAAGAATATGGCAGAAGGAAAGAAGCCACAGAAAGGAGGAAAGAGGCCTGAGGTCATGACTGCGTTTGAGATACCTGAGGACATCTATGCTGATTATTGCACACCTGATGAAGCCGAGTTCGGAAAAGAAAACAAAAATCAGCGCAAGGTGCGCATTCAAAGGATTGAAAGGAGATGGGCAAGGGAATGGAGGGAGTACAGATATGTTACTCCAAAGTACATGAAGAAGTTCGCTCTCAATCCTCTATGCCCAAGAGCTCCATTGGCACCTGGCCAAGAAGCTGACCCCACCAGCATCAAGCGTGGTGAGGACTTTCCTGAAGAATGGGCCAAGCGCCAAGCCAAATTGGCAAGACAAGCCAAGGAGGCAGTGAGGAAATTTAATGAGGACTCACATCGCTGCTGCCACTGAGGCCTCTGTCAAGCCAAGAAAATCTATGGCAAAGAAGCCCGCACACAACCCAAGTGCTTCACCAACAGTGCCCTCACGACCAAATTCCTCAGCTGTGCCCTCATGGCCAATACCTCATGCTGCTCCTGCTCCTCCCAAATCCTCAGCTCCTACAAAGTCCTCAGCTGTTCCGACAAAGTCCTCAAAGACTGTGCATCCGCCACGTACAAAGGATCGCAGCATCTCCATTGCCTCTGGTGTCTCAAAGAAGTTCCTCAGCTGCACCAAATTCTTCATCTGGCCCAACTCTGCTGAAGACTAAGGCCACAGCTGGACAAGGTCCTCGGCCAAGTCCCAAGAAGAAACATGTCGCCTTCCAAGAGCCACCTGAAGATAAATGAGGCTGATGATGATGAACTTGCGGAAATCATCAGAGACCGACAAGAAAGGGCCCCTAGAGCCAAAGGCACACCTGTACATCACTGTTGGATCCAAGAGCGATCCTAGACAACATTGATCTCTCGCACAAGGACCCAAACACTCCTATGCCTGACTTCAAGTTGACACCTGGCCAAAGTCACATGCTGACTCATTTCATCCAAGAGGAGAAATGGAAATTTGATACGGCCAGAGAGATCAAGAAATCGCAGTATAGAAAAGAGAAACTGTTGAAGAAAAATGTTGTAAAGATGACAACTGAAGACCTTATCAAGATGCAGGCTGACATCAAAGCCCTCAGCGACAAATTTGACTCATATTATGCTGATTGGCAAGGAGCCAAAGTCAGATTTGTCAATCTGACAAAGAAGTTCTCAAATGTTGCAGCCACAACGCAACAAGAATTCCTCAGCCGGAGCCTCCGCTCACCGATTGAAGAACATGCCAAGACCACCGATGAAGTTCAAAGGTCTTTGAAGACAATGCTAGTTCCAGGGCTGATGATTCCATTCCAGCCGCTGAAGAAATTGCCAAGGCATCCACTAGTGGTGCGCCTGAAGAAACTAAAGAAGTCTGGGCAACTCCATCAGTTGCGCCTGAGGAAATTCAACCAGATTCCTCAGCTCCTCTTGCGCCTACACCAACTCGAATCCTTCCATCTGCATCTGATGTGAAGAAGACCAAGGCTACAGAACGAACTACAGTGAAGAAAAGGAAAGCATCTGCTGCTTCAAATTCTTCAGCCCCAAAGAAGATGAAGACAATGACTAGCTCATTTCAAAATCCCATTGATGTTGTTCCAATTTCCTCCATGCCATCAAAGGACCTTGTTCCTTTTGGTGAAGATTATGAGATCCCAAGCGGATCTGATAAAGAAAATCACTCTGCTGCTTCGTCTGAGCAGATTGATGAAGAAATTGAAGTGGAAGCAATCCCTTCAACCCCAATCATTTCCTCGCCTATGCCTCAGTTCACAGCTGAAGAGGCTGGTGTTGAGGAAATTGAAGAAGATGTGGATATTGGAAGCACAACGCCAGTGATGAACGATGACTTTTGGGAAAGTCAACATCCAAATTCTCCACTCTTCACCCCAATCCAACAGATTCCTCAGTCCCCTGCTCCAACAGTTCAAATGGGCTCTGAAGAAACTCATCCCACTTCATCTGCACATGAAGAAATTCCAGCCACCAGCGCTGATGAACCTGCTGCTGTTGATCCTCAGACTGCACATGTAGAGGAACCAGAAATTCCTCAGCCTGAAGAAACTGAGATTGCAATTCCAGAGGTCGTGATGCAACTCACTGACACTCCATTGCCAAAGCCAAAGAATCCATTCTCAACGAAGCAAAAGTTCAAGGCTGAAGACTTCTTTGGCGAGCACGTTTTCTTCACGGATTACAACCCATACGACTGCTCAAGATAAGGAAGAGGCGTTTCGACTGCTAGTCAAGCAAACTTCTATTCCTCTCAGGTTTTCAACAAAGACAAAGTCTTCGATCATGCACATATTCCTCATGTGGACATGGAATCTCTGCCAGAGCTTCGAGCCAGTCCTCGGTGTTCTTCACGATGCGGGACTTCAATTTCTGCACCGACATCTGTGATTGGAATGAAGAACTCATTCTTCAATTCTATGCAATGCTGCACATCACCGGAGACGCCAAGATGTGAACTCATGGGTGTTGGACTGGATGTCCGAAAATACTCAATACAAGGCACCAAAGAATCGAATTGCTTTGTGCCCTCCCACTCAGTCCTCCCCTTGATGGTGCTTGTTGTATCTACAACGAACCTGGGCTTTCAAATCACTACATGCAAGTGCTGATGAAGCCTTTGAAGCCAGGGCAGGCACCTCGCACCAAATTCCTCGTCAAGGAATTGCTCTATGTGCCTCGGACTGTCTATCGGATTCTGACGAAGACAATGAGTCCTATCAAAGGCCACGACTCTGATGATGAAGAAGTCGTTGGCATCATGAAGAATATGCTTTTCAACATCATTCATGGCGTTCCCGTCAACTTCCATGATTTCTTCATGAGGACTCTGGCAAACATTGCTATGTCACCTTTTGAGTGAAGCCTTATGCACCATGGATTATGAGGTTCATCAGACAAGGTCTTCACTCAATTACAAGGCTGATACTACGAACCACTGCAGCTACTTGCCTCCAATTGAAGTCCTCAAACGGACATTTTCCTCACCGATGACAAGGGCAAGGCTATCACTGTGATAGATGAAGGCATTCGTCCATTGGATGGTCAATTTCGCAAAGCTGCATCCTACTCCACCAATGATAACTCGCCACACATGACTCTGCCGCCAATACCTCAAATGCCAAGCAAAATCCTCAAGCCACAACACCCAGGGTGATGACTGATCGTGAGTTACTCCTTAGTCTTCATCAGAAGGTTGATCGCAATCATAAATGGGTCAAGCGTCAGTTTGGTTCAATTCTTCACAACATGACCTCTACATACAATGCAGTGAAGAAAAACCAATACTACCTCCATGAAACCTTCAACCGCACCTGGGCTGTTCTTTCTAATTTCTACAGCGTGGAAGAACTGAAGACAATGGGTCTCAAGGAAGAATTTGACTGGTCTGCACCTCCACCGAAGAAATACAAGAAGGTCAAAGTTCCTTCCTTGGTGGCCAGCTCCTATTCTTCATCGCGCGACACTGATGAAAATGAAGACTTGGACGACACTGCGGCAGGCCCTACTACGACAACCGACCCTAACAACGCTGGCGCTCGTTCATAAACTTGAAATTCATCAGGGGCGTTAGTCCTCAGTTTCGATCCTTTTGGTCATTCGATGACAAAGGGGGAGAAATTTGAGTTAGTCTTCAAGCGGGTCTATTATATGCGCAATTTTTCCTAAGTTACAACTCTCGTTCTTCTGAAACTTTTATTGGATCGAGTTGTAATCTTAAACCCGATGGTGATCTGATACTTTTGATGTGTTCCTCTGCATGCTTATTCCTCATTATATGTTAATACACGCATGCTGAACTACATCAATCACCATATTTCATCATGCATCTCAAATTCTTCATATTATATGTCAAATGCGTGTGTGAATTACAAGATATAGGGGGAGATCTCCATGATTCAACTCTTCAAATGTGCATTGCCTCAAAAGCAAATTCCTCACTATGCACATCTTCGTGGGGAGTTCTTCTATATCTTGCAATCAAATTCCTCAATATCAGTATTTACACTTCATATGTTTATCCTCGTTGAAAACTTAACCTATATTGTCATCAATCACCAAAAGGGGAGAATGTAAGTGCATCTAGTGACCCTTAGTGATTTTGGTGCATTGAAGACTTATAGGTTAAGGGACTAATGTGTTTATGAGTGTACACAGGTCTATAAGTCTATGAGGAGTTTGATATTTACAGAGAAAGTCGACCCCTAAAAATGAAGTTCTTCGACTGAAGACTTTGATATTCTGAAGACTTTCTGAAGACTTTGAAAGTGAAGAACTTGATGTGATCTTGAAGACTTGGTATTCATTTGAGGAACATGAAGCGTGAAGACTTTTGTTTTCGTAGTTTCGTTTTCTCTTTCTTGAGTCATAGGAAACACCGTACTGTTTAAGGGGGTCGAGGAAATACTAAGGAAAAATTTCCATGTGATGCTCAACTCAAAATCCTACACCTACCAATCCCTTCGAGTGAAGCCTTTGGAAATCTCATACAACTCAGTCAATTTCTTCAAAGGATGTGAGACGAAGTTCTTCCGGTCATTTGAGGAATTTGTTCGACTAAGGAGTTAGGAATTCGCCGGTGTGGATTGCCTACACGGTGAGGAACATGATAGCCCCGAGGAATTTGAGAATCAAATTTCCGACCGTTCTTTATCTTTGGCGCCAGCTGTCCCAAAATATCTTATCCACCTAACGGTCATATCATTGAAGGGCATTTATGTCTTATCATGTCGGGCTGCTCCCTAGGCTACAAATATCCGCCCCCTACAACCACTAGCTGGTTGGCCGCTCTGAGAGATCTTGACACTTGTCATTTGAGAGCAACCCATCCTCTGAGGACTTTGAGCGAAAATCATCGAGTGAGGAAAAACCCAAAAACCAAACTCCTACAAACCCAAAGTGATTGAGCATCACTGAAGAGATTGATCCTGCGTGGATCCGATGCTTGTTACCTTTGAAGATCTGTGCTTCTTCCAGACGGTTAGGCGTCATGGTCTAGAGCATCCAAGAGGAATTGTGGATCACCGAGTGACCAAGTCTGTGAAGGTTTGGAAGTCGCTCAAGACTTACCACGAGTGATTGGACGAGGTCTGTGACCTTAGTTCAATGAGAATACGGTGAGGACTTGGTGTCCCGAGCTGCGTGCTCAGCGACCGGGTGTCCGGACTGTGTCTCCTCGAGTTTAAATACTCACCCGCTCCAACTAGACGCATAACCGAGACAGCGGTTGAACTGGTCTACCAAATCATTGTCTTCACCAACCTAATCGGGTTCTATTTCCTCAACTCTTTCATTTCCTCATTATCGTGTTGAGTGTTCGATCATATCTGTGTTTGAAGACTTTGATCAAGACTTTCTCAATTTCCTCGCTTGAATTTCTTCACCGCTTGTCTTCATCTTGTGCTATCCTGTGTTTACGCTTTCTGTACTCTTTGATTGTCTTCATTTCATCATGATGACCATGCCCGCATTCTCTTATGCTTACTTCTGAGTACTTATTCCGCTGCAAGTAGTTCTTCACTTAGGAATTTCCTCACCGGCTAATTCCTAAGTGAAGAATTCATAAAAATCGCCTATTCACCCCCCCCCCTCTAGTCGATATAACGCACTTTCAGGTGGGGGAGTATAAATTTTACCATTCTATTTGGGAACCGCCTATAATGTATCTAGTATGGAAGATACCGAGATCTCTTGGTTGTTATGTTGACAATGAAAGCATACCGCTCAAAATATTATTCATCTCTGTTTCAAAAACTCGAGCTCTGGAACCTCTTCAAATCCCTACTTCCCTCTGCGAAGGGCCTATCTATTTACTTTTATGTTGAGTCATCATCCTCTTATAAAAAGCACGAGTTAGAGAGCACCACTGTCATTTGTATGCGTTCTTATTAATTGATATTGAGTATGACTGGATCTCTTTTACCATGAATTACAATGTCTAGCCAGTCCTTGATCTTCAGGGGTGCTCTGCATTTATGTTTTGCGGTCTTGGAAAGGGCTAGCGAGATACCATCTAGTTATATCATATCATGATTGTTTTGAAAAAGTGTTGTCATCCGAGGTTTATTATTATTGCTCGCTAGTTGGCTATGCCATTGACATGAGTAAATGTGAGGCCTAAATGTTATTGTGAATGTGGTTAGTTCATAATCTTTGCTGAAAACTTGAATGCTGCCTTTACATATTT
This sequence comes from Aegilops bicornis, assembly GCA_021605145.1. Taxonomy (NCBI): domain Eukaryota; kingdom Viridiplantae; phylum Streptophyta; class Magnoliopsida; order Poales; family Poaceae; genus Aegilops; species Aegilops bicornis. Next base: position 362,279,028 of record CM038675.1, read on the forward strand.
GCAACAACAAGATCAAACAGAGTTTGTAAAAGTTTTTCTTTATCACTTTCAGTTTGTCAGCTGAATTGCTTGAGGACAAGCAATGGGTTAAGCTTGGGGGAGTTGATACGTCTCCATCGTATCTACTTTTCCAAACTCTTTTGCCCTTGTTTTGAACTCTAATTTGCATGATTTGAATGGAACTAACCCGGACTGGCGCTGTTTTCAGCAGAATTGCCATGGTGTTATTTGTGTGCAGAAATAAAAGTTCTCGGAATGACCTGAAATTTCACGGAGATTTTTTTGGAATAAATAAAAAATATTGGTGAAAGAATCAACCAAACAGGACCCACACCTTGTCCACAAGGGTGGAGGGCTCGCCCACCCCCCTGGGGCACCCCCTCTGGTCTTGTGGGTCCCACAGACCTCCACCGACCTGAACTCCAAATCCATATATTCACGTTCAGGGAGAAAAAAATCAAAGAGAAGGATTCGTCGCGTTTTACTATACGAATCCGCCGCCGCCTCCTGTTCTTCCTCAGGAGGGCAGATCTGGAGTCCGTTTTGGGCTCCGGAGAGGGGAAATCGTCGCCATCGTCATCATCAACCATCCTCCATCACCAATTTCATGATGCTCACCGCCGTGCATGAGTAATCTCATCATAGGCTTGCTGGGCGGTGACGGGTTGGATGATATTTACCATGTAATCGAGTTAGTTTTGCTAGGGTTTGATCCCTAGTATCCACTATGTTCTAAGATTGATGTTGATATGACTTTGCTATGCTTAATGCTTGTCACTAGGGCCCGAGTGCCATGCTTTCAGATCTGTACCCTTTATGTTTTCATGAATATATTTGTGTTCTTGATCATATGTTGCAAGTTATAGTCACCCACTATGTGTTATGATCCGGCAACCCCGGAGTGACAATAGTCGGGACACTTCCCGGTGATGACTGTAGTTTGAGGAGTTCAAGTATTCACTAAGTGCTAATGTTTTTGTCCGGTTCTCTATTAAACGGAGGCCTTAATATCCCTTAGTTTCCATTAGGACCCCGCTGCCACGGGAGGGTAGGACAAAATATGTCATGCAAGTTCTTTTCCATAAGCATGTATGACTATATTCAGAATACATGCCTACATTATATTGATGAACTGGAGCTAGTTCTGTGTCACCCTATGTTATAACTGTTGCATGATGAATGCCATCCGACATAATTATCCATCATTGATCCATTGCCTACAAACTCATTTCATATTGATCTTTGCTAAGTTACTTTCCGGTGCAACTGTTACAATTGCTACAAAACTTCTACTGTTACTTTTGCCACTATTATCGCTAGTTCCATACTACTTTGCTACTAAATATTTTGCTGCAGATATTAAGTCTTTCAGGTGTGGTTGAATTGACAACTCAACTACTAATACTTGAGAATATTCTTTGGCTCCCCTTTTGTCGAATCAATAAATTTGGATTGAATACCCTACCCTCGAAAACTGTTGTGATCCCTATACTTGTGGGTTATTAGTCGGCATGCCCGGTCAACTTCAATCGCAGGGACCACCCAACCAGTATCCGTCATGGAGGATCGGCAGTCCTGGTTCTTGACCTTGTTATTGATGGGTACCACCTCACTAGAGTCCTCATGGACGAAGGCAGTAGCCTCAATCTGTTTTATTCAGATACAGTGAGGAAAATGGGTATCGATCCATCAAGGATCAAACCTAGCAGCACCACCTTTAAAAGAGTAATCCCAGGCGTCGAAGCCCGCTGCTTGGGCACTGTGACTTTGGAAGTAGTGTTCGGCTCGCCCGACAACTTCCGAAACGAAGACTTGATCTTCGACATTGTCCGTTTTCGCAGCAGCTATCACACACTCCCTGGCCGTATGGCGTTCGCTCATTTGAATGCCATCGCCCGTTATGCATACTTGAAGCTAAAGATGCCCGGGCCCAAGGGTGTCATCACAGTCAATGGCAACACAAATCGCTCATTTCAGACTGAGGAACATACAACGGCTCTGGTAGCCAAAGTCCAAATCGGCAGCGATGGGCCAAAGTACCAGCCCGCCGTTAAGGCGCGAGAGGCAAGTAAACGGGCACGAGCCCTGTCTCAGCTCTAGGAGCCTCCCTACGTTCAACATAAAATAGGGATACACACCCCACAACATGCCCACCCCATTCGCACAATACGTGCCTCGTATGCACAACTTCGCGCTTAAAATACCCTGGGCAGCTGTGGGGACTAACCACCCAAGAGCCAAGTGTTGGGCTTAATCGAGCTATGGTCAAACACGTCTTCGGATAGTAATAGGTACCATCTAGGACCTATCCGGCATCAAGCTAATACAGAATGGTGACTTCTCAAGACCCTCTCTCAAGGGCCCGTCGGAAGATTATTACCCCCTCCAAGGAGTTCTTCCTCCCCTCAGGAGCGAAGGCATAGACATGCAGCAGGGCACAGTAGAAACGTCAAACCACACATTAAGGCCCTGTGTAAAACTTTCCTCTATAAAATTTATTTTTCAACGAAGTATCTGGAAACAGTTGCTTTGGCAGTTCGGATTGTACGGTTGGACGTCACAAGTTCACCAGAAATAAGGACCACTCTTTACGGTCCTCTTGTAGTCATTTATGTTGCATAACCATTTCCACTCTTCGACGCTGAAAAAAACTCGTTCGGTACACACTTTCCTTAGATACGATCGGTTAATAGACCGGGGGCTCGATTATAAAACTCGCCCCAAGCATTACTCCAACACTAGTATCTTTTTCATGTGCTCCGCGTCTCGGATATTGCATTATATGACTTAGTTCCAAATTATGTCTTGGGTCAATAATTTGGTTGCCCGGCTCTTGTGTTTACCCTCTTACGTTCCGCATGTTCGGCCAGTAGGGTAAAGGGAGAACCACTGCGATTGTACTACCAGCTCGCCTTGTCATGTACCTCTGTGGATAAACCCGAAAAGTGACTACATAATAGGCGAGAACTGGTCGACGATCCGATGACAAGTGTTAAACTACAAACCTACGGAGGTTACGCCGTGTTATACAAAGGGTTTGTCCTCACACAAACCATGTGATGAAAGTATATACCTCGTCTCGTCTGAACATCACAAAATACTGGGGGCTAGTCACTAGCCCCCATAGTCAAGCTCCTATGGCTAAGTGAAAGCACTAAAACTGCATAGTCTGATTGCCTCGTTTCCCTCACACACTACCGCCTTCGAGCACTGAGACGTCGACTAAGGGTCACAACGTGGAGGTCGAAACACCCTTTGTAGCATCTACACGAGGGCTAAAGCCCACGACTGGCAACTTTCAGATTAAAACAACCGCACAAGAGTCAAAATAAACAAAAAGCACACAAAGTATGATAAACCATGCAAAATCAACCGCATTATAACGCAGAAGGTTCAAATTGTCATTTGACATATGATAGTGCACTCACAAAAAAATTACATCTTTCGAACACTGGGCCTCTACCGCCCGAGCACCATCCATTACGATGGGAAAATATTGCTCGGGGCGCTTGTGCTCCTTTCCCGGGGGCAGGGGTCCGGTGGCCATCTTCGACTGACTTGATCTTTGGCGAGTGCACCATGGTCTTCGCAAAGGCCATCCGAGCTCCCTCAATGCATACGGAACGCTTTAGGATGTCTCTGGGGCGCGGCGTCACACAGCTTCTGCACTAGGCCAAAGTAGCTGCTCGGCAGCGGCCATGAAGGCCACAGCTGGACACAAAGGTCCTTCATGTCCGGCTCCACCATCCGGTGCAACTCCATCAGCTCCTTCATTTGATTACTCGGGCGGGGAGGGTGTTCGGGTGCCTGGAACTACGCCTAGAACAACCTATGCTTGGCATCGCCCTCCCGAGACGCAAATTGCCTTGCCGCATCAGCCGCACTCCTCAGAAGATCCGCAAATGCGCCTGAGGAACGCCACACTCGTGTGAGAAATGCGAACCTGTGACCACCAAAGACACTCTGTAGTAAATATGGCTTACCATCTGCAATAAGCTTCACTTGGCGGAGTTCCTCTCGGGCGCCTCGTGTTTCCGTCTTCACCTCCTGGATCTCCATCTTCATCGTGGATAGATCGGTGGTTTGACCCTTATTTTTCTGCTCAAGGTCCTCACACTTAGTGATGGCATCCTTGAGCTCCTGCTGCACCTCAGCCACTCTGGCCTCGTGCTTGTCACTGACGGCCTTCATCGTCGATAGCTCGGTGGCCGCTCGCTCGGCCTCCGCCTTCTGTTCGACGGCCTCCTGCTTCGCCTTCTTTAGCTCGGCCTTAAGGTTCTCGACCTCTGCGGTGACAACTACAGTCGTAATAAAGCACACCTTGCTTAGGGTTAACCCCAAATACCTCGCCTGATAAGGAAAATTAAACTACTAACAAGTGTAGTCCAGACTAACCTTGCGCTTCATCGAACCGCTTGTTGACAAGGTCGAGCTCCTCATTGGAGCTCTTGAGCTTCCAATTCACATTGGCCAACTCCGCAGTGCTGGCAGCTGCCGCCACCGACGAGGCCTACAAAACAGCTAACATAATTTAGCCTCCCGATTCAATGATTTTTGATCCTCTACCAGGTTGTTCAATCCTGACAGAGTGTTGGGGGCTACACTTAAATTTTCACTATCACAAACATTCTTTGACTATTCAAGCCCCGCTATAGTTTTTCAAACTCAGCCAGGGCTCGGGGCTGCTATATATGAGGATGACATGTCCTTGCTTAAGAAATTCACTTTATTAAAAGGATATTACATGGCTTACCTCGAAGCCCGTCAGGAGGCCGCCAAAAGCTTCCTTCAGTCTGCTGTTAACGGACCGAATACTTTGTAAAACAACGCCCATCAGGGCGCTGTGTTCCATGACGATGGAGGAGCTATTCAAAGCCTCCTCCATCACGTTCGTCCACCCAGCCGCGACCCGCTCTCCGGTGGTTGGCCCTGGCGGCGTGGCCCAGGTTCCCCCTTCAGTAGAGGGCGGGATGGACGCTCCGGGGGCCTCGGGGGCTTCGAACCATCTTCGGGGAGGGCTCGAATTGGCCGAGCTCCTCCTCTTTGTTCACCAGGAGGGATCCCCCTCCTGGTCTTCGGCAACCGAGGTGTTAACCACGACCATGATGTCATCACTGCAACCCCTGTGTCCGGGCCAGGAGGGGTCTTTCAGGACAACACCTCTCCGGTCTCCCCGATGGCCGGAGGAGGCGTGGAGCATGATGCGGTCCCGCTCTCCGCCAACTCGGCTGGTGGGGAGTCCCCCTCTGAGGTGTGATCAGTGGGGAGGTCGCGCGGCGGGCTACAATACGAAAGGCACACATATGATTAGTAAAACTTAAGGTTTGCGCCTGTACACTCTTCAGATTAGTACCTTTGGGCAGGGGGCTTGATCCTGGGGTTCCTTCGAGGAACCCCTTCAAAAGCATCGAACTCTTCAGTGAAGTCCGAGCTGTCATCGGACAGGACCACCTTGGCCCGGCACTGCCTCTTTGGAGCAGGAGGATGTTGTTCCTCCTCGGCATTGTCTGATGGCGCCCTCTTCCTTGTGCGGGAGGAATCACTCTCCTCCCCGTCCTCTTCCTGATCTTCCTCGTGAGCGGAAGGGGCTTGGGTTTCCCCGGACTTGGTGTCCGAATGCCCCCTTGGGCGGAGGCCTTCTCAGGCATCCCTCACCTCGACCTTTTCATCTCTTTCTTCTACCGGCACCTTATACAGCACCACAGCTAGCATCTCCTCCAGCAGGGCCGACCTGGGGTCTTCGGGCAACAGGGCCGAGCTGTCGATTCGCATGGCTTTGTTTAGCCAACACTCCGAATGCGGGGAAGAAAGAGCTAGGTTCCTTGTTAAAAGGTGAATACCGAAACACAAAAAGTAAAACCTCATCACCTCCTTAGGAGGGTGTGTGGCGTCAAGGCCAATATCTTCTTTCTTGGCCGGCCACTCCTTATGGGGCTTGAATAGCACCTTCCACAACTTGTCGTGGGTGGTGCCATAGAAGAGAAGCACAATGGCTGGGTCCTCCAATTGTAGGACCACATTGGAGCGGCCCGTTATTGGCAAGGTAGCAGGCGGCGGCAAAGCATCACTTGGACCATGTTGGTTAGCTTGGCATTCACCTTTATCACACTGGAGACGCGTTTCTGTAGTGACTCCGCCTCCGTGGATGATGCCCAGTCGAGGCCCTTCTCGGTCCACGAGGTTAGCCTCGTGGGAGGCCTGGATCTGAATTCGGGGGGGGGGGGGGGCGCCGCCCAGCCCGCGCCGCGTGGTTCGGTGATATAGAACCACTCTTTTTGCCAGACCTTGATGGTATCTATGAAGGTACCCTCTGGCCACTCGACCCGATAAAGCTTGCTGATCATTGCCCCCACAGTCCGCCTGCTGGTCGTTGACTGTTTTCGGCTTGATGTTGAAGACCTTTAGCCACAGGTCAAAGTGTGGCTCGACCGACGTGCAGGCCTCACAGACGATGATGAAGGCCGAAATATGCAGAAAGGAATTCGGGGCGTGGTCCTGGAAATCCAGCCCGTAGAAGAACATCAACCCCCTTACAAAGGGGTGGAGCGGGAAGCCCAGTCCCCGGATGAAGTGGAGGATGAACACCACCATCTTGCCTAGTTGGGGCGTGTGGACGACCTGGCCCTCCTCCGGAGCCCGGCGAGCAACGTCGGCCGAGAGGTAGCTGGCGCGCTTCAGATCCTCGATGTCATCGTTGGTGATGCTGGAGGCCTCCCACTTGCCTTTCAAACCAGATTCGGCCATGGCCGGATTGAGGAAGTTCCTAGGGGGATTCTTGAGGAAGGATGGATCAGGGCGCTGGAGCTTAGTAGATTGGGAAAGCAATGTCGAGAGAGGAAGGGGCACAAGTCCCTTTACCCTGCCACAGAAAATGGTGACGGTTTTCCTTTTATAAGCTGCCGTAATACCAAGAGTCCCATTACTCCGCCAGAGACCTCGCCGCTTCTTGATATAATCGTGCCGTTATGCGCGTGTGGGATAACCAAAATCATTGATCATATCCCTTAAAAACAGGGCACGATCTCCATATCAATGGGACATGCCAACGGAGGGGCTGCCTCGAACCGCGAATCGAGTTTTCACAACGGTTCAGTGTTTGTGGCCGGCTGTGACACTTCACCAAAAGTTGTCAGGCGAGGGAACTATTCACACTTGAACGGTTGGCCTTCAAGGCTAAGCAATGTTCAAAGTTCGGAATCAGGACATAATTCGGATAACCCATGGCCGAACTTGGATAAGTGGCCCTTGAAAGTTTGGCTGGGGAGGGCTGCTTCCCTGGCATGAACACCGCTGAAGGAAGGAATTGGTCTTCGAAGCCAATGATTCCCGCATGTACCTCGGCTTCGAAGACTAGTTCGGGGGCTACTGAGGGAGTCCTAGACTAGGGGGTCCTCAGGCTGTCGGCCTATCTCTTATGGGCTGGACAGGTGGGCTGCTCTGCGACTACTATAAGGCCGAGCTATAAGGCGGCTCCATATCCGGATAGGAAACCTTCGACGCCTTGGTGAGTCCTCCAAGTCAAGATGAGAGAATCGACATGTTTACTCCTTCATTGTAACCGACCATGTGTAACCCTAGTGTTCGCACACGAACACGTCACCGTGTACCCTCGGTGTCGAGTGCGATACGCAAGACACATCGCCGAAGGAGGCTCATCGGAAGCGCGATACACAAGACAATCCGGCGAGCGCTTTTGAAGACCCGAAACCCCACGCGGCCGGGAGAGACCCTGTCTAGACACACGGCAGTGATGGACTAACCTAGGTGGGTTAGCCCGCCCCCAGGACTTCGTAGATCGAAGCTCTTTGAAGCGAAGAACACCGACGAACGAGAAGCAGAAAACTAGGGTAGGACATACAAGTTTGTAGATGGGTTTTGCGATTGTGTGTTGTGTTTTCAATCGGCCATCACCCCTCATGTATATAAGAGGCAGATGGACTTCCCGTGCAAGAAAAGGTTAGAATTCACGTTCAAAACCCTAGTTTGGGTCCAACTCGGAATCCTAACTTTTCAAAACTATTAGGTTTACAACCAAGTTTCACCTTGCGGGTCACTTTTGAGGCAGTAAATGACCTCCGATGAAATGCGCCCATAAGCATATTTACTCATTCCGACGAGATGGACAACTTTCTTGTTGAACATTTTTTGATTCGAGGCCATCTTCATGATCAAATTGCTCGCAAAAAATAGCCAATTATTCACGTAACTCATCAGACATACTCACATGTGTGTCTGGTCCCGGGCGTCATATTTTGCTCACTGCAGGGCCACGCTGTGCGGGCTCTAACTTTTGCATACGACCTCAGATTGGGGCAATGTTTATATCAGAATCGATTGTTTTGATGATACGAAGACAATTCATGTAGACCAGTTTTCCATATGAGGCCGTCTTGGGGACGTAATCAGCCGAACATTGTCCTGGATACAAAATCTCAGTACTTCGAACACAACTTCGAACTTAGAGATGAGATCGGATGGCTATGGCCCAAATATCAAAGTTTCTCCTTTTGATGATATGGAACTTTCTCACTTTATGCCCTTTTCCATTTGAGGCTCTCTTAATTATGTTTTTGACCATGCCAAAATCTTGTGTCAATAAATGCCCCCCTGTTTTTCGGCAAAACTTGCGTGCCAAAAAATAATTTGCAATGTATTCTTTCTAAGGAAGATGTCAACACTCCAACGTCCATTTATATTTCTCAGGGTGATAATTATGTATCGGCCATGATTTATGCTAAGGGAGATAGTTATTTATCGGCCATGTCTTTGCTTAGGACAGTAGTTATATATCAGTCGTTGCCTATCTAGGCTTCTTGCCACACACTTGGGTGATTATTCTTTAAATTTTTGCCATTGAGAGCTCGAGGTAACAGTGTCCCTTGTACGGATTCCACCAAATATGAGTTTCCAGGAACTACTCTTGTGTAGGACCTTGAAGTATGTCTAGAGGGGGGGGGGTGATTAGACTACTTGACCAATTAAAAACTTAACCTTTTCCCAATTTCGGTCTTTGGTAGATTTTAACTATTTTAGCACAAGTCAAGCAATCCACACACAATTCAAGCAAGCATGCAGAGAGTATATGAGCAGCGGAAAGTAAAGCATGCAACTTGCTAGAAAGTAAAGGGAAGGGTTTGGAGAATTCAAACTCAATTGGAGACACGGATGTTTTTGTCGTGGTTCCGATAGGTGGTGCTATCGTACATCCACGTTGATGGAGACTTCAACCCACGAAGGGTAACGGCCATGCGCGAGTCCGAGGAGGGCTCCACCCACGAAGGGTCCATGAAGAAGCAACCTTATCTATCCCACCATGGCCGCCGCCACGAAGGACTTGCCTCACTAGCGGTAGATCTTCATGAAGTAGGCGATCTCCTTGCCCTTACAAACTCCTTGGTTCAACTCCACAATCTTGTTGGAGGCTCCCAAGTGACACCTAGCCAATCTAGGAGACACCACTCTCCAAGAAGTAACAAATGGTGTGTTGATGATGAACTCCTTGCTCTTGTGCTTCAAATGATAGTCTCCCCAACACTCAACTCTCTCTCACAGGATTTGGATTTGGTGGAAAGAAGATTTGAGTGGAAAGCAACTTGGGGAAGGCTATAGATCAAGATTCATATGGTAGGATGGAATATCTTGGCCTCAACACATGAGTAGGTGGTTCTCTCTCAGAACTCGTAAGTTGGAAGTGTAGGTTTGTTCTGATGGCTCTTTCCACGAATGAAGAGGAGGTGGAGGGGTATATATAGCCTCCACACAAAATCTAACCGTTACACACAATTTACCAAACTCGGTCTGACCGATTCAGTAAACCTAGTGACCGATAGTGATTTCGATGGGACCGACATGCAACTCGGTAGGACCGATATGGTTAGGGTTAGGGCATAACGTAATCTCGGTGAGACCGATTACACAAACTCGGTGAGACCAATTTTGGTAATTAGCTAACCAGAGAGTTAGTCAGGTAAACTTGGTGGGACCGATTCGCTCTTTTAGGTGAGACCAAAATGTTACAAAAAGGAAACAGAGAGTTTACATTGCAATCTTGGTGGGACCGATCGCTCACTTCGGTTAGACCAAATCATTACGAAGGGGAACAAAGAGATTACAATCCCATCTCGGTGAGACCGAGATCCCTATCGGTGAGACCGATTTGCCTAGGGTTTGTGGCAATGGCTATGACATCTGAACTCGGTGGCGTCGGATAGAAAGAATCGGTGGGGCCGAGTTTGACTTTGGGTTTAGGTCATATGTGGATGTGAGAAAGTAGTTGAGGGTTTTTGGAGCATATCACTAAGCATCATGGAGCAAGAAGCTCATTAAGCAACACCTCATCCATCCTTGATAGTATTGGCTTTTCCTATAAACTCAATGTGATCTTGGATCACTAAAATGTAAAATGCAGAGTCTTGAGCTTTTGAGCTTGAGCCAATCCTTTTATCCTTGATATTTTGAGGGATCCACTTTCATCATCCATGCCATGCCATTCATTGAGCTTTCCCGAAATATTTGTCTTGGAATAGTATTAGCTCAATGAGCTATATGTTGTTATGAATTACCAAAACCACCTAGGGATAGTTGCACTTTCAATCTCCCCCCTTTTTGGTAATTTATGACAACATATAGTTCAAAGCTTCGACAAATGATAATAAGATTGAAAAGCATCGTCGCTTTGAGAAGTATGTGATAAGCAAGAGCTCCCCCTAAATTTGTGCAAAGATTTAAGATTTGCTTTGGACTGCAAATGCACAAGGAATTAGGCTCATGGGTTACTATTTCATGTCACATACATCTTGGTGGAGCGCTCAAAATAATAAAGATTGAATACATGCACTCATCACCAAGCAAAGTAAATGATCAAATAAAGATAAATAAGATAATATCATCCAACAAGCATAAGTGTAGCTTATGATCAAACACATGATCATCAATGTCTCACAAGCAATAGCATAGTATCTCAAGCAAGCAAAAGCAAATAAAGTTCAACCAAGAAGACAAGAGAGAACAAAAGCAAACTCTCTCTCTCGAAGCCTATGATCTATACATTTTTCACCCCCTTTGGCAACAAGTTACCAAAAAGTTCATAGAAAATGCATAGTACTATTTCGTCTCTGTCAGGACCCCGATTCCAAGTCACATCGATCTAGCCGGTAACACCTCATATCACTTTGCGGCCTCACGCACGGTATTCCCACGGGTGTCGCCTTACCATGTCCCGGGACCGTTTATGCCTTTTGGCTCACGTATATGATAGTGTCGCTAGCATCCATATGACAGAGAACCTGGGCCGACATGGCTAGTCGTGAACCCAAAGCGGCACTAACCCATGGGAACAGGCATACATGAATCACATCGAGCATGTCGGTCATCAACGTGTGAATCCGGGTTGTAGCACTAGGCTAACAGGACTCCGGTATCCCGGGCTGTAGCAGGCTAGGAAGGACTCCGTATGTCACCGCGTGACATTTCCCCGAAGGGACAGACACATGAACGAAGTGAAACACATGCCGGCCAGTCAAGTGTCCAGAAAGCGGTAGTCTTTGGGCTAGCAAGACTCCGGTGAACCGGTCAGAAGCGGACTACTATCGCCGAAGCACTAGACTACATTTCCCCATATGAGAGGCTGCCAAGGATAAACAACTAGATTGTCGGATCCCACACATACCAAGCATTTCAAACATACACACAATATGCTCAATATGTGTAAATACAACATGGCATCACAACATAACTCTACGACTCAAATATTTATTCATTAGGCTCCAAGGAGCGATATATTACAAACATGGGTCTCATGACCCAACATTCAGAGCATACAAGTCAAAGCACAAGCGGAAGCTTAACATGTCTGAGTACATACATCTACAAATGAAAAAGGATTAGAAGCCTGACTATCTACCAGATCCTGCCGAGGGCACAAGATCGTAGCTGAGGTATCAAGCTAAACGTCGAAGTCCACACGGAACTACTAGCGAGACTGACATCTCTCTGCAAAACATAAAATAGGCAAATGTGAGTACAAATGTACCCAGCAAGACTGACATCAGAACTATCTACATATGCATCAGTATCAACAAAGGGGGTGGTGGAGTTTTACTGCAGCAAGCCAGCTTTGACTCAGTGGCTATCCTGAACTACGACTACAACTAACTCTTTTGAGGCGGCGCACACGAGTCCACATATTCACCATACCAATACACCACTATGGATCCACTCCCCTCTACCTACGAGAACGCCATCCATAGCACTCACGCTTATCTTGCGAGTTTTAGAGTATCCACTTTCACTTGTCTATGAACTATGCAAGGGGTCCAAGTTTCCATATCCGAGGAATCCGGCTTTTCGAATAGATAATGATAACCCTGCAGGGTGTACTTCTTCACACACGCTCGCCACTTATCGCCTCAGACACGCCATGTACCTCGGCAACCTTCAAGGGGAAGCGGGCGAGGGAGTCGGCCACGACCTGACTAACCACACAAGTCTCTAGTCCAGGTTTATCGCCTATTCGGGTTCCATCCGCAAGGAGATCCGGCCGGGTGTCGCCACGGCCCCAAACGATGTGTGCAGGGTTCCCAAGCCCACCTCGACGGGTGGTTCTACGCTTGGTACACCGTGCCATGGTGCCTAGTCTGTCCCAAGCCCACCTGTATCGGGTGCCACTTGGTAGACTACTAACACTACCTACAAACACCAGAAACTAGTTGCAACTCCTGGACAGAGATCAGGTTGATTAATAAGTCGAGAGGGGCACTTAAGCATTCCAATGCATGGTAGTAACTGTTCATGGATCACGAACACAGAACTTAGTTCCTGAGGACGGCTGGAATGAGACAACCCACCATGTACTCCTACATGGCCTCTCACCGCTACCTTTACCAAATCGTGTTCACACATTTAGCTCTCAACAGTAGGACATGTTCACACACCTCCGATTCATCCCTGATGAATCAGACCTGACACAACTCTAAGCAATAGCAGGCATGACAACAAACATGAATGAGTAGGCACATCAAGGCTCAAACAACTCCTACTCATGCTAGTGGGTTTCATCTATTTACTGTGGCAATGACAGGTTATGCAGAGGATAAAGGGGGTTCAACTACCACAGCAAGTAACAGATGAATCGTTGTTGTCCTAATGCAGTAAAAGAGAGCAGGAGCGAGAGAGTGGGATTGTATCGGAATGAACAAAGGGGTTTTGCTTGCCTGTCACTTCTGAAGATATTATAGCTCTTCATCGGTGTCATCGAACACGTCGTCAGTACGTCGTCTACCGAGAGGGGACAAACACCGGCAAACAAGGAAGAACACAATCAATGCAATGCGACAATATGATGCATGAATGTGACATGGCAATATGATGTGATTTGAGCTAATGCAACTAGCAGCAGGTTAAATGAAGTTGGTTTGAACCCTAGGTTCAAATTCAAACTCCACATGTAGTTATTTAAATGCCATTCATTTCATTTGTCCTAATCAGTAGTCATAAGTTGTTCTAACATGCATGAAAATGGTACAGATGGATAGATTGGATTTTTCTGATCATTTTTCATATATAATTTATCTCATTTGGAGTTACAGTTGAATTTATATGGATTTTTGAAGTTTATACTATTTTCTGGAATTTTCTGAATAAGAATAAATCTAGGAAAAAGCATTATCATACAAGATGACGTCGATGTGGCGTCATCGGGTCAATGTAGCCGGGTCCAGGTCAAACCTGATGTGTCGGGTCCACACGTCAGTGACTAACTAACTAATCTAAATTAATTAGTGTTAAACTACTACTAACTAAAAACGTCAGTGGAGTAATAAGACTTAATTAAAAACTAAACTAGGATTAGCTGGGGCCCTGGGCCCACTTGCCAGCGACCCTGGGGAGGTCAAACCCCTGATCAACAGGGCCTAACCAGCCGGCGGCTCGTCGCCGGTGGCAACAGGCGCGACAGAGGGCTCGGGTTCGCTCTCCCGGCGCCCAAACGAGCGGCGGAGGGCACCCGCGGGGAGCTGGAGCTCGCCCGCATCCAGCGCGGCAAGCAGCGGCTAGGCCGAGCTCGTGAACGAGGCTCGGGCGGCCGGCGATCGGGCGCAAGTGGCGCGGCGGCTACGGTGCACAGAGAAGAAAACAAAGAGGGGGAGGACGGGCAGAAGCTCACGGCGATCTTTTTGGAGTGGACGGCGAGCTCAGGGAGGCCTGAGACACTCGGGGCGTCGAGGGGGATCTCTGGCGACGGCGGTGGACGAGCTCGGTGAGGGCAGAGGGGCGCGCCCGGCGTCGAGTGGCAGAGTGAGGAGGTCGAGGACGTCGAGGCGGAGCTCATGAACTCGTCAGAGGGGCGAGGGAATGGCTCAGGGCGCAGCAACGGCGAGCGGCGGCGGCGGCTGCGTTCGGTGCGTGCGAGGAAGAGAGCTAGGGAGGGATGGGGACGAGAGAGAGAGAGAGTCGGGGCTGGCGCGTGGCATCTCCCAGAGGTGTCCGGGCAAGCAGGCAGAGAGGAGGTGGCTGTGGCGCGTGCTCATGGCGACTACATCGCAAGGCGTCATCTGGCAGGAGCTTGAGGGCGGTGGCGCTGGTGGGCTGGGCTGTGGCCCAGCCAGCCAGTGGGCTTTGGTGGGCCTTGAGTAAGTTCCTGGTGAGTCTCTGCTCTTTTCCTTTTCTTTCTCTTTTCTAATTCTGACATTTGTTTCTTGACTTAGTAAAAATGGCTAGGCACTTTCAAAAATCATGCCACTAACTGAGGTCACTGTTTGGAATATTTCCAACAGTAAATATTTCAGTTTGTGATTAATTGGACATTTAAAATATTTATAGTATTTAAATGGCCAAAGTCAACAACAATAAGATTTAATTCAGTGACCCCCAATTGACCTAGAAAAATGTGCAATATTTTTGGCAGAGGTTCAAGACCAAACCAAAGATGATGATCATTTTTGGGAAGGCATTTTGGGTTCATTGAAGATATTTTTATTTGAACCTACTTGAATTCTTTCTGATGCTAGGGTTCGGTCAATCCCTATTTCAACTTAAATAGAATTTAAACATGATGCAACAAGATGCAAAACACCAGGCAGTACCAGAAGCTAGGGATGTGACAACTCACCCCCACTAAACAAGAATCTCGTCCCGAGATTCAGGACATGAGGTAAGAAGACAGAGGGGCACAAAACTATCACAATCTTCTCGATCCAATTGCCCTTCTCGAAGATGTTGATTCATTCCATCATCTTGGTCTTGACGTCTTTGCTTTCGAGATCTTCACTCGACACGACAACAGTAAGAGAGGGAAACCCTATAGGATTTAATCTTCGTGAAGATTGAGTAACTCAAGATCAGTTCATGGAGTGAGACGTAAGAACATCTCTTGAGTTGAGACACCAAACACACATTAGGAATGATGGAAAAGAAACGGATGACGAAGGTTCAAATTGGTAGGCAACCATTCCACGCTTAAGTAAAATGGTGCACGGTTTCAAAGTAGCAAGGAGATGATTGCCATGATTCCATAACGGGACACCTTAGGAAAGGTGACTCGTAGGGTTATTCCCTTAAGTGGCAAAAAGAGTTACTTTTGATTCAGAGATCATTGACACTCTTTATACCAGCCTAAGGCAATTCACAACACTCGTTTGGCAGAGTACAAAGGGATGGCATACACGGACTAGAATGGATGATGTGGACTACATTGTTGAAGACAACGCAAAGATGATTTTACTTGCGCGTGCTCTCAAGAACTTGAGAATTTCCATATTCACCAAGGTTCTATCAACATCCATGTCAAGGATCCTGGCAACACAACATATTACCATGATGAATAGTGATGGACGATGCAGATGCATAGGAAGATAACACCTCCTCAGATTTCACCTTAGCGAGGCCAAGGAAACAAAATCTGGATGATCGACCGAGAGACATTTAGCACTTCGCTTCTAATGTTCTCCTTGATGTACTGGTTACCATCGACATGCTTTAAAGCATCAACATAGCCATTAAGTAGTGGTCGGACTTCGGAATACAAAGGATCCATAAGAAATAACTTCTGGAGTAAATCCTACGAAATCCTTATGGGGAGGTGGCCAACTTTCTCAATTAAGATACTACGATAATAGGTCTCTCGACTGGGTGTGTTGTCCACGACATGCACTTACCGGGTTATAGAGAGACCATTAGTATAGTTCTTGTGAAACGTTCCAACCATCATATCTGCCTGAGATTCAGATGTAGTTGGGGTTAGGACATTCCAAACTCATCAAGTCTAGAAAGAAAAATGGAAGTTTGCAACACAAATCGATGAGATGGCGTTGCGAGATTCTCGAGGAATGAACTAAGATAGCAAGCTCCAAAACATGAGCTGGTTCTGCTAAACACATGTGAACACGCTGTCCCAGACAAGCATGACCACATAGTAGTCTTATGATAAAACACTACTGAGTTCAGGTGGGGAACCGTCATCGAGGATATCAAAGTCTTATGCACTCAAATTAGACTTCTTTACCTTGAACAAATCACTCAGTGGCTTGTGTGCTAGGAATTCATATGGAACAAAGATGATCAGTCTAACATACCACAGAATACTTTGCACGTGCATGGCTGACTTGGGATGATTCCAGAGGAAACAACATTGACTTTCTCGATTTCATGGCGGCAACTTACACCTAATGCACGTGAACTTGGAGAAAGTCACTTCTTTCACCAAAACATATACCTCATGAGCGGAACACGAAGGCAATGCTTACAAAGTTTCCAACACTAGGTTGATGCTCAACATGAATCATGGGGGAGACAAAATGCTGCTGATGGGCTCTACAACAACTCATCGGAATTTCCATATCACTGGACTTCCACCATCATGTGAACACGGTGATAGCATTGATCAGACCAAAAGATGTAATGGTGTATGCTCGAGGGATCAACCACGAGTAAGACAACATCACGAATATCGTTGGTTTTGATTTGACTTGACAATAGCCCATACTCAAGTCAAAGTTCTGACAAGGCAATAGATCCAACAACTGATCACGAGGACCAATCAATGGAGATATCATCTTTCTTCAACACGCACACGCACAGAAGATATCCCTTAGAGATGAACTAAGTTAAGCAAAGCTTTATCTTCCAACTCTCCAAGTTGTTGTCTAGCTCAACGAACTAGTTCAGGGATATCCAAACACGTAGTCTTGGAGAATGGGTGGTTTAGAGGAAAACCAATATGATCACGAACTCAACATAGCGGTCGTGACAACCTGGTAACACTTCCAAGAAGATATTTGGAAAGTCACGAACCACCGATATATTACTAAGCTCGAGAACAATCTTGCTTTTCGTGGCAAGACGATATGATCAAAGAGCAAGGGATTGATATAATCCTAAACTCATTGGTCAAGAGTGCACCGTAATAAGGACTAGGTAGCACGATCAATCTTAGGATGATGATTTAATAACCAACACGCTAAGAATGAGATTATTGTCCATTAACTACCAAGCAACGAGGTTGCTAGGAGTATCGATTTCACACATCACAGTTCACTTGTCGGCATTCCAGTTACAACAACACGGAACCGAGGAATGAATAATGATAGCGAGAAGTATCACTACGTCAAGAATTCATGAGAAATGGTGCAATTCTCATGACAATCCTGACATAAAGGGGGTAATACTCCGAGGTAGAACATAATCAAAACCTGGATTGGCATTTTGATCTGCGGAATACAACTTCTTTGACCCAATCCTAGAAATGGACAAGGTACTGGAGTTTGTTTCTCCTAGTCATTCCAGAATAGAATGGCTGGACGGACCACAAGGATAATAGGCATCGATAAACACGATCGCACACATACCCTTGAGTATCAATTGATAGACGGGGTCAGAATACAACTAAAGAGATCAAGGAACATATAACTTTCTGAGTTGTGGAGGCATGGATTAGTATGTCGAGCAAAGTTCAACATTTCTTCCGGATAACCCATGCGGAGAAGGTAGAACTGGCAGAGTCACAATTATGAATGGAGAACTCCTTAAGAGTACTCTGATTATGATCTTTTAATTCAAAGAACTTCTGCCTTATTGGTTCATGGTATTTGGAAGAAGGAAATACCATAGACCTCGAGGACTATCACAAGGTTACTAATATCCTAAAGGTACGAGCAACACTATCAACACGAGGTAAGTAGAGTGAATCTTGGGTCAAGAACCCAGGAGTAGAATGCCTACTACTAAGTGGCATCACGGGATGCTTTCGAGAATGACGGCCAGAATCATCACACTGGGAACACAAAACATGGCTAGATTACTAGATGACTCCCTGAAACACCTAGGGTCATAGTACTAACTCCAACATATATGTCGAGGCAATAGGGTACCTCAACTCACCGATTAGTGTGCTTAATCTGGCCCAAAAGGGCATCAAGAACGGGAGGAAGGGATTTGCAAATGCATCAGATAGTTTAGAAACCTGGGATGACTCGGACATCATAACGGCTGTAAATGCTCAAAAAGATTTGAGACATCATGCAAAATGGTGGCATAGCCACTTAACAACATCATATCAAGGTTCCGAGATCAACAGTTAACATATAGAAATAGTAGGAACTGAACTGAGGCTTGAAACCAACAATCTTAAAAGTCTATGTATTAGTAACACGTCATCCTGATAGAAAGATGAGAAGCCTAGTTCTTAAACCCCGTAGAAGAGAAGAGGATGACTCAGATTAGAAGGCCATGAGGTATAAGGAGTAAAAAGAGCCTTACGTTCCTTCCACAATCAATTCCCTTATATAACTAAAGCATTTCTAGACACAACTTCACCAGTTTGGCTTGGTAATCCTCTGAGCAACAAAGCTCGATACCAAAGCTGTCGGGACCCCGATTCCAAGTCACATCGATCTAGCCAAGAACACCTCATATCACTTTGCGGCCTCACGCACGGTATTCCCAGGTGTCGCCTTACCATGGCCCGGGACCGTTTATGCCTTTTGGCTCACGTATATGATAGTGTCACTAGCATCCATATGACAGAGAACCCGGGCCGACATGGCTAGTCGTGAACCCAAAGCGGCACTAACCCATGGGAACAGGCATACATGAATCACATCGAGCATGTCGGTCATCAACGTGTGAATCCGGGCTGTACCACTGGGCTAACAGGACTCCGGTATCCCGGGTCATAGCGAGCTAGGCAGGACTCGGATGTCACCGCGTGACATTTCCCGAAGGGATGCATACAGAACGAAGTGAAACACATGCCGCCAGTCAAGTGTCTAGAGCGGTAGTCTTTGGGCTAGCAGGACTCCGGTGAACCGGTCAGAAGCGGACTACTATCGCTCGAGAAGCACTAGACTACCTTTCCCCATATGAGAGGCTGCCAAGGATAAACAACTAGATTGTCGGATCCCACACATACCAAGCCTTTCAAACATACACACAATATGCTCAATATGTGTAAATACAACATGGCATCACAACATAACTGTATTTACTCAAATATTTATTCATTAGGCTCCAAGGAGCGAGATATTACAAACATGGGTCTCATGACCCAACATTCGAAACATACAAGTCAAAGCACAAGCGGAAGCTTAACATGTCCGAGTACAGACATCTACAAATGAAAAAGGCTGAGAAGCCCGACTATCTACCAGATCTGCCGAGGGCACAAGATCGTAGCCGAGGTATCAAGCTAAACGTCAAGTCCACATCGGAACTACTAGCGAGACCGACATCTCTCTCGCAAAACATAAAATAGGCAAACGTGAGTACAAATGTACCCAAAGAAGACCGACATCGTAACTATCTACATATGCATCAAGATCAACAAAGGGGTGGTGGAGTTTGACCGCAGCAAGCCGCCTTTGACTCGCGGCTATCCTGAACTACGGCGCAACTAACTCTTTTGAGGTGGCGCACACGAGTCCACATATTCACCATACCAATACACCACTATGGATCCGCTCCCGCCTACCTACGAGAACGCCATCCATAGCACTCACACTTATCTTGCGTAGTTTTAGAGTATCCACTTTCACTTGTCTATGAACTATGCAAGGGTCCAAGTTTCCATATCCGAGGAATCCGGCTATTCAATAGATAATGATAACCCTGCAGGGTGTACTTCTTCAAACACGCTCTCGCCACTTATCGCCTCAGACATCGCCATGTACCTCGGCAACCTTCAAGCGGAAGCCGGGCAAGGGAGTTGGCCACGACCTGACTAACCACACAAGTCTCCAGTCCAGGTTTATCGCCTATTCGGGTTCCATCCGCAAGGAGATCCGGCCGGGGTGTCGCTCACGGCCCCAAACGATGTGTGCAGGGTTCCCAAGCCCACCTCGACGGGTGGTTCTACGCTTGGTACACCGTGCCATGGTGCCTAGTCTGTCCCAAGCCCACCTGCAGGTGCCACTTGGTAGACTACTAACACTACCTACAAACACCGTAAACTAGTTGCAACTCCCGGACAGAGATCGGGTTGATTAATAAGTCGAGAGGGGCACTTAAGCATTCCAATGCGTGGTAGTAACTGTTCATGGATCACAAACACAGAACTCAGTTCAGGAGGACGGCTGCAATGAGACAACCCACCATGTACTCCTACATGGCCTCTCACCGCTACCTTTACCAAATCGTGTTCACACATTTAGCTCTCAACAGTAGGACATGTTCACACACCTCCGATTCATCCCTGATGAATCAGACCTGACACAACTCTAAGCAATAGCAGGCATGACAACAAACATGAATGAGTAGGCACATCAAGTCTCAAACAACTTCTACTCATGCTAGTGGGTTTCATCTATTTACTGTGGCAATGACAGGTCATGCAGAGGATAAAGGGGGTTCAACTACCGCAGCAAGTAACAGATGAATCGTTGTTGTCCTAATGCAGTAAAAGAGAGCAGGAGCGAGAGAGTGGGATTGTATCGGAATGAACAAAGGGGTTTTGCTTGCCTGGCACTTCTAAAGATATTATAGCTCTTCATCGGTGTCATCGAACACGTCGTCAGTACGTCGCCTACCGAGAGGGGACAAACACCGACAAACAAGGAAGAACACAACCGCAATGCGACAATATGATGCATGAATGTGACATGGCAATATGATGTGATTTGAGCTAATGCAACTAGCAACAGGTTAAATGAAGTTGGTTTGAACCCTAGGTTCAAATTCAAACTCCACATGTAGTTATTTAAATGCCATTCATTTCATTTGTCCTAATCAGTAGTCATAAGTTGTTCTAACATGCATGAAAATGGTACAAATGGATAGATTGGATTTTTCTGATCATTTTTCATATATAATTTATCTCATTTGGAGTTACGGTTGAATTTATATGAATTTTTGAAGTTTATAGTATTTTCTGGAATTCTCTGGATAAGAATAAATCCAGGAAAAAGCATTACTGCGTCAGTGTGACGTCATCGGGTCAACGGAGCCGGGTCCAGGTCAAACCTGATGTGTCGGGTCCACACGTAAGTGATTAACTAACTAATCTAAATTAATTAGTGTTAAACTACTACTAACTAAAAATGTCAGTGGAGTAATTAGACTTAATTAAAAACTAAACTAGACCGACCCTGGGGAGGTCAAACCCCTGGTCAACAGGGCCTAACCAGCCGGCGGCTCGTCGCCGGTGGCAACAGGCGCGACGGAGGGCTCGGGTTCGCTCTCCCGGCGCCCAAACGAGCGGCGGAGGGCACCCGCGGGGAGCTGGAGCTCGCCCGCATCCAACGCAGCAAGCAGCAGCGGCTAGGGCGGCCGGAGCTCGTCGGGAACGAGCTCGGGGCGGCGGCCGGCGATCGGGCGCAAGTGGCGCGGCGGCTACGGTGCACAGAGAAGAAAATAGAGAGGGGCGGGACGGGCAGAAGCTCACAGCCATCTTCTTGGAGTGGACGGCGAGCTCAGGGAGGCCTGAGGTACTCGGGGCGTCAAGGGGGATCTCCGGCGATGGCGGTTGGGGACGAGCTCGGTGAGGGCAGAGGGGCGCGTCCGGCGTCGAGTGGCGGAGCGAGGAGGTCGAGGACGTCGAGGCGGAGCTCATGAACTCGTCAGAGGGGCGAGGAATGGTTTCAGGCGCAGAACGACGAGCGGCGGCAGCTGCGTTGATGCGTCTTGAGGAAGAGAGAGCTGGAGGGGATGGGGACGAGAGAGAGCAAGAGAGAGTCGGGGCTGGCGCGTGGCATCTCCCAGAGGTGTCCGGGCAAGCAGGCAAAGAGGAGGTGGCTGTGGCGTGCGTGCGTGGCGACCACACGCTGCCCTCTGGCGAGGAGCTTGAGGACGGTGGCTGGTGGGAGGCTGGGCTGGCCAACTGGCCAGCCAGGTGGGCTTTGGTGGGCGCCAGGTAAGTTCCTGGTGAGGCTCTGCTCTTTTCCTTTTCTTTCTCTTTTCTAATTCTGACATTTGTTTCTCGACTTAGTAAAAATGGCTAGGCACTTTCAAAAATCATGCCACTAACTGAGGTCACTGTTTTGAATATTTCCAACAGTAAATATTTCAGTTTGTGATTAATTGGACATTTAAAATATTTATAGTATTTAAATGCCAAAAGTCAACTACAATAAGATTTAATTCAGTGACCCCCAATTGACCTAGAAAAATGTGCAATATTTTGGCAGAGGTTCAAGACCAAACCAAAGATGATGAACAATTTTGGGAAGGCATTTTGGGTTCATTGAAGATATTTTTATTTGAACCTAGTTGAATTCTTTTTGATGCTAGGGTTTGGTCAATCCCTATTTCAACTTAAATAGAATTTAAACATGATGCAACAAGATGCAAAACACCAGGCAGTACCAGAAGCTAGGGATGTGACAGTCTCTCAGGCTTGGTATTCAGTTGGTGGCGTAGAGATGGCTCCTTGGACGAAGACTTCAGTTGATGTGGATGGAGCTGAAGGAGTTGGTGCTGGAGTTGGTTGCACTGGAGCTGTAGCTGGTGCAGATGAAGTGACTCGTGTCTGCATTCGGCTCTGCAGCCTGATCTCTGAGCTCGAGGCACTCTGCAAATGCATCGATGGTTGTCCTGCCCTTCCTCTCCTGCATGTCATCCTGCACCTGCTCCACAACCTGATCAATCTCAATTACTTTGATATCTAAATCATAGAATTTTTGTTCCATGATTCTTTCCAGGCTCTCCTGCTTTTGAGTTAGGGTGGCCAACCCCTTCTCAATCCTCAGAGTTGATGCTATCAAGTAACCAAACTGGTCATGCTTGCTCTTCAACAAGTACTCAGATGCCTCCTCTCGAGTTGGCATCTTGGCAGCCTTCTCCTTCTTTGCCTTCTCCTTCTTCTCTTGAGCTTGCACTGAAGATGGTTCATTCTCATTCTTCACAACTTGATTGTCCTCAAAGTCTGGATAGAGAACAAAGTATTCCTTATCCAACAGATATTTGCCTGTGCCCATCTTTGAGTTAATCAACTCCTGAATTTGTGGGGCATATCCACAACTTCTCTTTTGGTCTGCTGCTGTCCTCTTGATAGTCTCAACCATGAGGCTCATGACCTTGACTTTCTGTGGCACATCAAATATGTGTAGCAAATTAATTGCATGCCCTCTAATCATGTTGTGGTCACCTGACTTGGGCAAAAGAGTGTGCCTTAGGATCCAGTTGATCGTTGGCAGCCTTCACAGAAGAAAATGGACTGACCCAAACTTGAAAGTCTCAAGTGCTTTTGTCTGGGATCTCCTTGTACATATGTGACATAGAATTGTGATCCATTTTTTTCTTGGCATAAACGTCCAAGTCATCTTCACTCTCCTTTGGGGCATTGATCAGATTGGCCCATTCCTCAATAGTTGATTGGTATCTTGTACCTTCAGACATCCAAACTATCCTGCCATCTGGATAGAAGTGTGCTGTGGAATAGAATTGCATAACTAGCTCATCATTCCAGTTTGTGAGCTTCTGCCCAACAAAGTCTGCAACTCCACACGCACTGAAGCTGTCATACACTCCAGGATAGTGTTCTTCATTTTGCTTTATGTAGGTCCAGTCAACCCACCTCATATCACACGCTATAGGCTTCTTGTCCAACAAGATTGTCTCATAGAAATCCTGCTGTTCCTTAGTGCGGAACCTATAATCAACAGCAGTTCTTCTTTTGGTGGCATATGGATCTGACTCTCTCCATAGCCTCAACCCTGAGTCTCTCCCGATCTTCATGTTCTCAGCCATAGGATGAGCATCATTGTGGTCTGGAATCTTAGGTTTCAGCTTCCTCAGGACTTGTCCTTCATCATCTTCCTCAGCAGCAACTTCAGGCACTGGGGCCTTGTTCTTCTCAGTAGCAGATATGTTCCTGGTATTCCTCTTAGGTGCAGTCTTGGGCTTGGAGGCAGCTTTGGGGCTTATTTGGGCTTTGATGATGCAGCCCCTGACCTTATAGCATCACCCATCAGCTTTTGTGCCTTGGGTGCTGGTGCAGCAACCTCTTCTCCTTCCTCCTCTTCCATCATGGAAGGTTTTCCAACAAATCTGGCCATGGTCTTCTTGACCCTTTCCTTCCTTTTCTTCCCTTCTGCAGCAGCCTCTTTGGGTTGGGATTCCAAAGATGCTTGAGTGGAGGCTCTGGCTTTAGACATGGGTTGTCTTCCTGCTGGCCTTTTGATCTTCAGCCTTGCTTAACTGCAGGTGAGCTATACTCCTTTTGAGCACCTTTTTCTTTGAAATGGCCTCGTCCTCTCTTGCCACATAATCCTCATCCTCAGATTCTCGAGGTTCTCTTCTTCCTTGTCCTGGTGGCAGCTTTGGGCAAATTGCTGGGAGTGCTTCTGCTTCCCTCATCTGAGCTGCTAGAGGGACTAGAGCCCTCACTCATGTGAATCTGCTCTTCTTCCCTGTTCTGATTGTCACTTTGGTCTGACATGCTACAAACACTGACTGCTGACCCTGTGAATAGTTATAGATGAGATAGAGTGGATGAGCATCAAAAAATGCAGAGATTTTGGCAAAAGAATGATTCAAAAACTTAGTTTTAGTTTTCCACAGAAAGCATTTCGGATCAACCAATTTGTAAACTCGATGATACCGGAGCAACTTTTGGAACCTAAACTAGTGATCTCGGTCAGACCGAGTCATAGTTCGGTGGCACCGAGACTGCTAGGGTTTCACTGAGTTCTAAAATCGGTCACACCGATTAGCAATTCTCGGTCAGACCGAGAGTCACTTGTGCAATGGCGTTAGCCGAATAGGTGAGACCGAGTTTTTCAACTCGGTGGGTCTGAGATAGTTTCGGCGGAAATCTAACCCTAAATTTTCAAATCGCACCTATTCTAAGGATTGTTTTGACTGGATAGAGGTGTTTCAATCGTGGCAAGAATCATAATGAACACAATGTGCTAGAGATTGGACGGGGACAGCACTGTGATCGAGTCCATACCCTAGTTTGGCGATGAACTCGCTACGGCGGCAACGTCGGAGATGAATTCCGTTGACGACGGCAGAGACCAGCGACAGGAGGTGGCTGGCAATGAAGTCGACGATCTGGAGATCTAGAAGGCAGAGCGAGCTATGCGCGGGCAAAGAGGTTTGGAGAAAGTTTTCCAAATTTTTGCCCGTGTGGATATATAGCCCGACCCTGTCGGTGTGACCGAGTGGAACGACTCGGTGACACCGAGATGCATAACTGTTGACAGTTACAGCAACTCGGTGAGACCGAAAAGTTCAAATCGGTTGCATCGAGATTGAAAACCTAGATCGACTTAGTGATCTCGGTATGACCGAAATGGAAGAATCGGTCAGACCGAAACACACAAAGAAGTTTTGGAAGTTTAAGTCCATGACGAATCGGGGACTCCGAGTGCTCCTCACACAGAGTGGTTCGAATCTGACTTGATCAAGTTTTGTGATGTAGCATGAATAGAGTTTGAGACGAGAAGAGCATAGATAGCTAGAGAAGGTTCTTAGGCATTCTTGTCCATCCACTTGGCCAAAGAAAAAGAAACCAATCAATCAAAACAACAAATGGATGTCCTCGAATGAGTAAAATATGCAACCAACATGCTCACACAATAAAATGGCAAATGAAATATGTGGCAAAGCATGCACAACCAATTCTAGCATCTATCAAACAATTGGCGATGACTAGGTCATCTATATATGAGTATATTGACTTAGGAGTCAAATGAGAACATTTGATCATAGGTCATACTCATCGTTTAAGCTCAAGTGGAGTTACCACTTTTACATAAAGCATTGATATGTTCACACCATTAGAGTTGCTTTGACTCAATTCTTAGAGTTAAGCTCCCCCTAGATGTGAGATCCCCCCTTAGAGGTATGAACTAACCTTGGGTTTTGTCGATGATGACTTCATGTAGGTGTTGAAGATGTGGATGCTCAATGTTTATGTAGATCATTTGGAGCAATCCTTTTGGAGTGAGTTGCACTTTCAATACCTACACGGGTTAGTACCACAAGGAACAAACAAGTATATCCATAGACATAGAGTGATATTCAAATAAGATGATACCTTACCAACAAGAGGGTTTGTGACTCCTTGAACTAGTGCAGGATGTGGAAGTTGATTGCACTTGTCCTTGCCATAATGATATGAGTGAAGAATGTTGGCGGAGTCACCCTCAAGAACTCTCTAGTTCTTCTTCTTGGGATCCACATCATCTTGATGGGAATCCTTGGAGTTGTAGTTGTGCTTGGTGAAGTAGAACTTGACGTAGTCTTGGGAACCCACTTGACCAAGGCCTTAGGAGCTTCTTCAAATGCATCTATCTCCTCTTGAAGCTTGTCCTTGCCTTTGTTCTTGTGGTCTTGTGGTGGAAGATCATCTTGAGACTGTGTTCCCTTGAAGGAAGTAGGATCATACTTCTCTTGTTGAGGAACAAACTTCGTCTTGGGATATTGATCTTCTTCCCACTCAACTCCATTGGCATTGAACTTTCGTTCAAAACCAACACCTTGATTCTTCCGGTGTCTTCCTTGCTTGCGTACAATTTCCTCAAATTACTTACTCCCGGCAAGGCTCTTGTATACACCTTTCTCTATAATTCCCTTCAATAAGCTATTTTCTTGCTCAAGTGTAACTTGGCTAAGAGAATCATTAGTGGAATCAAGAGAACTACTAGAAGCAACAATATTAGATTTAACATGATTATTGTTACTACTAGAGGAAGAATCTTTCTTGTTCTTGTTAATGGACTTGACTTGAGGCATGTAAGTAGATAAGAGTAAACGCTTGGCAATGTAAGAAGAGCTTTTCTTATGGAGATCATCATTGATTGCCTTTAATAACTCATGCTCTTGCTCAAGATTGAGCTTTTCAAAGCGTAACTTCTCATGAGCCCTTAAAAGTTCTCGATGATCTTCAAAGATAGTTTCATGAGATAACTTAAGAGTGTTTAGTTATTTAGTTAGAAGCTCAATCTTCTCCTTATCATTGTCATTCGTTTTATCTTGATTAGCATGATTGATTGATGTTTCATCATAGTATCCATCACTAGAGTTGTCAACAAGTAAATCATCATCACCTAACAAGTCATCTTCGTCACTATTGAAATCAACATACTCGGTGTGTTACCTTAGGACCTTTGGCCATGAAGCATCTTCCAATTCCTTCATTTGGTGAATCAAATATGTCGTAGGAGTTGGTTGACACAAGTGCTAGACCGGCAACACCTTCATCTTGAGTATATTCGGAGTCGGAGTGATTGTCGGAGTCGGAGCCGGATACCCATTCACCAACATGAGTTTGATGTCTTCGTTTTGTGTAGCTCCTTGATGACTTGTCCTTTCTTTCCGAACCCTTTCTTCTCTGTGAGGGTCTTCATTCATAACGATCATCTCTACTCCTTCTCTCTCTTGGTGGTGATTCTTCTCTTCTACTTCTTATTTTTGGAGAATCTTCT
The DNA here is from genome assembly GCA_021605145.1 of Aegilops bicornis. Lineage (NCBI taxonomy): Eukaryota > Viridiplantae > Streptophyta > Magnoliopsida > Poales > Poaceae > Aegilops > Aegilops bicornis. Next base: position 362,306,885 of record CM038675.1, read on the forward strand.
CTTCTTTTGTAGGGTGCCGTACACTCATTGGAATAGTGTCCGGGTCTCCCACAATTGTAGCAATTGCGCTCTCTACTAGAAGATCTTTTGTCATTGTAGGACCTTGACTTGGAGCTTCTCTCTTTACTTCTACTCTTGTAGAATTTGTTGAAGTTCTTCACCATTAAGCTCAATTCTTCATTGAAGGTTTGTTTCTCACTTGATGATGTAGGGGCTTCACATGAGGCTTTGTAAGCACCACTTGACTTGTTGTGAAGTTCCTCCTTATCCTTGAGCGACATTTCATGAGCAACAATTCTTCCAATGACTTCCGTTGGCTTGAGATCTTTGTAATTGGGCATCATTTGGATCAATGTGCACACGGTATCATATTTTTCATCCAATGCTCTTAGGATCTTCTTGATGAAGAATCTGTCGGTCATCTCTTCACTTCCTAAGCCGGCAATCTCATTTGTGATAAGAGCAAGCCTAGAGTACATTTTAGCAACATCTTCACCATCCTTCATTTTGAACTTGTCAAGCTGACTTTGGAGCACATCCAACTTGGATTCCTTGACGGAGTCGGTACCTTCATGCATATCAATCAAAGTATCCCAAATTTCCTTTGCATTCTCAAGGCGGCTGATTTTGTTGAATTCTTGAGGCACAATCCGTTGAAGAGGATATCACAAGCTTGAGCGTTGTATTGCAGCATCTTCAACTCATCCGCACTAGCTTCACGGTTCGGTTCTCTCCCATCAAAGAATTCACCTTGCAAGCCAATACACACAACAGCCCAAACGACGGGGTTATGTCCGAGAATATGCATTTTCATCTTATGCTTACAACTAGCAAAATTAGTGCCATCAAAGTAAGGACCTCTACGGCGATAGTTTCCCTCGCTAGACGCCATACTCTCCTAGGTTGTGAAACCAAGGCTATGACCACCAAAAGCTATGGAAATCAAAGCAAATGGAGACCAAAGCTCTGATACCACTTGTAGGACCTTGAAGTATGTCTAGAGGGGGCTGATTAGACTACTTGACCAATTAAAAACTTAACCTTTTCCCAATTTTGGTATTTGGTAGATTTTAACTATTTTAGCACAAGTCAAGCAATCCACACAAATTCAAGCAAGCATGCAAAGAGTATATGAGAAGCGGAAAGTAAAGCATGCAACTTGCTAGAAAGTAAAGGGAAGGGTTTGGAGAATTCAAACGTAATTGGAGACACGGATGTTTTTGTTGTGGTTCCGATAGGTGGTGCTATCGTACATCCATGTTGATGGAGACTTCAACCCACGAAGGGTAACGGCTGCGCGAGTCTACGGAGGGCTCCACCCACGAAGGGTCCACGAAGAAGCAACCTTGTCTATCCCACCATGGCCGTCGCCCACGAAGGACTTGCCTCACTAGCGGTAGATCTTCATGAATTAGGCGATCTCCTTGCCCTTACAAAGTCCTTGGTTCAACTCCACAATCTTGTTGGAGGCTCCCAAGTGACACCTAGCCAATCTAGGAGACACCACTCTCTAAGAAGTAACAAATGGTGTGTTGATGATGAACTCCTTGCTCTTATGCTTCAAATGATAGTCTCCCCAACACTCAACTCTCTCTCACGGGATTTGGATTTGGTGGAAAGAAGATTTGAGTGGAAAGCAACTTGGGGAAGGCTAGAGATCAAGATTCATATGGTAGGAATGGAATATCTTGGCCTCAACACATGAGTAGGTGGTTCTCTCTCAGAACTGGTAAGTTGGAAGTGTAGGTTTGTTCTGATGGCTCTCTTCGCGAATGAAGAGGAGGTGGAGGGATATATATAGCCTCCACACAAAATCTAACCGTTACACACAATTTACCAAACTCGGTCTGACCGATTCAGTAAACCTAGTGACCGATAGTGATTTCGGTGGGACCGACATGCAACTCGGTAGGACCGATATGGTTAGGGTTAGGGCATAACGTAATCTCGGTGAGACCGATTACACAAACTCGGTGAGACCAATTTTGTTAATTAGCTAACCAGAGAGTTGGTCAGGTAAACTTGGTGGGACCGATTCGCTCTTTTCGGTGAGACCGAAATGTTACGAAAAGGAAACAGAGAGTTTATATTGCAATCTCGGTGGGACCGATCGCTCATTTCGGTTAGACCGAAACGTTACGAAGGGAAACAAAGAGATTACAATCCCATCTCGGTGAGACCGAGATCCCTATCGGTGAGACCGATTTGCCTCGGGTTTGTGGCAGTGGCTATGACATCTGAACTCGGTGGCGCCGGATAGAAAGAATCGGTGGGGCCGAGTTTGACTTTGGGTTTAGTTCATATGTGGATGTGAGAAAGTAGTTGAGGGTTTTTGGAGCATATCATCTAAGCATAATGGAGCAAGAAACACATTAAGCAACACCTCATCCCTCCTTGATAGTATTGGCTTTTCCTATAGACTCAATGTGATCTGGGATCACTAAAATATAAAATGCAGAGTCTTCAGCTTTTGAGCTTGAGCCAATCCTTTTATCCTTGATATTTTGAGGGATCCACTTTCATCACCCATGCCATGCCATTCATTGAGCTTTCCTGAAATATTTGTCGTGGAATAGTATTAGCTCAATGAGCTATATGTTGTTATGAATTACCAAAACCACCTAGGGATAGTTGCACTTTCATCTTGCAATCTTAAAAGGACCTTCCCAACTTGGAGACCACTTCCCGAATTTTCTGTCTTTCGAACCAATTGGTAGGATCACCTTCCACACGAGATCGCCAACTTGAAAACTCTTCAACTTGACCTTCTTATTGTAAGCTCTTGCCACCCGTAAGTTATATCTCTCTATTGCCTTCAAAGTAGCCAAATGTTTATCAGCGACTTCATCAATTTTGTCCATCATCAAGTTATAAAAGTCCATCGCCGATAAATCATTTTGTTTGTCTATTCTCAAAGCATTCAAATTCACTTCCACTGGTAAAACAACCTCTTAACCACATACGAGCTCATATGGAGTTATCTTTGTAGCACCATGCTTTGAGATTCTGTGTGCCCACAAAGCTTCGGACAGTAGCTCATGCCATATCCTTGGATTATCCTCGATCTTCTTCTTGATGAGTTGTTTAATATTTTATTGCTAGACGCAGCTTGTCCATTGGCTTGGGCATAATATGGAGAGGAATTGAGCAACTTTATCTTATATGATTTGGAAAATTTATAACTTGATGTGACATAAAGGATGAACCTTGGTCCATAGTTAATGTTTGAGGAATACCGAATATATGAATAATGCGCTCAGTTATGAATTGAATTACCTCTGTATGCGTCATATTTTTTAGTGGTATTGCTTCAGACCATTTAGTGAAATAATCAGTTGCCACCAACACGAATCGATGCCCCTTTGAAGAAGAAGGATGAATCTCTCCAATAAAGTCTAATCCCCAACCTCAAAAGGCCACGGCTTGATAATACGATGTAACATAGCAGTGGGAGCCAACTGAATATCACCAAACTTTTGACAAGCTTCACATCCTTTATAATACCGGAAGCAATCACTAAACATCGTTGGCTAATAAAACCTAGCACATCGTAATAACCATTTCATATTGGGAGCCAACTGATTAGTGCCACAAATACCTTCATGGACCTCTCCCATAGAAACTCTCGCTTGGTCCTCATCCAAGCACTTTAAATTATCTGTTGGAAATATGCCCTAGAGGCAATACTATTTATATTATTATATTTCCATATTCATAATTAATAGTTTATATTTCATGTTATAACTGCTATGATCATGGAATATGCGATTCAGCGGAAAACTCATATGCACGTGTGAAATGACAAATGGATAAAATAAAGGTTCCTAGTCTCGCCTCTAAGACTAGCTCAAGTGTTGTTGGTGATCATGTTTCCGGATCTTAGGATATCGTTAAGTGTAAGGATGATCCTAAAACAACATTGAGATTATGACGTTGGAAGAACGATCATATTGAATTGACCCAAAATTGTTTGCTATGAATTGAGTTAATATCGTATGTATTCAATTGTATTAACACAGAGTGTTAGCATGTGTTTTAGTTCCTCAGACCATGAGAACGTCTCGGTCACTACCTACCAGATGGTGGGCTTTGGGGTTGCTAAAACGTCATCTGTAACAAGGTGATCATAACGACAACTTTCAATCTCACCGGAAAGTTTGACAAGTGACTGGACAGCTCGAGAGTGGGATTTGCTCCTCCGATGATGGAGAGATATTCTTAGGGCCCTCTCGTTGTGACGACATCCATCATCGTCTGGCCAGACACAGGTGACTACATCACAGGGATGCCGGAACACGTTAATGAGAAAGAAGAACAGAACCGGTAAACTGGAGCAACGGTATAGTGAGCATGGTGATAACTCAAGAAGATACCGATGCACACTGGATTTTGTAAAGTATCGTGAAGCAAAGGGAACATCGCATGATAACCAAAGGTTCACTCCAATATCATTCATGTAATCATAGGGACCGATATGGATGTCCACGGTTCCGATATCGGTCATGAACGAAGGGGTTTCGTTCATTTCTATGATTTACCGAACCTATGGGGTCACAAGCTTAAGGTAATCACGATCTGCCACTGGTACGCGTCGCTGCTATACAAACGATTTTAACCCCTTTCCGTGATGGCATTTGGAACTATCGCCAAGTGAGTGTGGGTGAGGGAGTCCTGGACTAAGGGGTCCTCGAGTGTCCGACCTGTTATCCATGGGCCGGAGTGATGGGCTGTGAAGACACAAGGGCCGAAGACAGTACCCGTGTCCGGATAGGACTCTCCTTGGCGTGGAAGGCAAGCTTGGCGATCAACTATGAAGATTCCTTCCTATGTAACCCTAGATCCCCCCAGTGTCTATATAAACCGGAGGGTGTAGTCCGGAAGAGATATACTCATTACCATAGTCATACAGGCTAGACTTCTAGGGTTTAGCCATTATGATCTCGTGGTAGATCAACTCTTGTAATACTCATATTCATGAAGATAAATCAAGCAGGAAGTAGGGTATTACCACCATAGAGAGGGACCGAACATGGGTAAACATCGTGTCCCCTGTCTCCTGTTACCATCGACCTTAGACGCACAGTTTGGGACCCCCTACCCGGGATCCGCCGGTTTTGACACCGACTTGGTGCTTTCATTGAGAGTTCCACTGTGACGTCGACGATCGGATCGATGGCTCGCCTTGTCCTTAAAGACAACATCACCTCCGGAGGAGCGCTGTCCCCGGGCCAAACCCTCCGGCTGGGCGGCTTTACCATGACCACCCGTTCGGCCGTTGAGCCGACCATGACCTCTCGGGCCATCGAAAATCCCCTTCGCATCAACTCCGAACACTCCAAGCAGATTGATCCAGCAAAGTTTTCGTCCTTAAACGAGCTCCTAGATCGCATTGCTGCTTTGGGAATCGCACAGATTACGGTCGGATCGGGCCTAAAACCGATCAAGGAGAAATCAAAACTCCACCGGTCACCCACCAGATAGCGGTAGTCAAGGAGCAGGACGGCGAGTCTTCTTCTATATCGAAAGCGGACTATGTTTGGATCGCCGATCAGGACGACCTGGATACCCAACAGCGAAAGGATGCGACCGGCCCTCCGAACATAGAAACGGACGGCAGGCTTAAATAATCAGAGGATACTCCGGAACCCGGACTGTTGAGTCTGGAAGGTCTTCAGACTCCGGATAGTCGATCGGGTCAGGGTTCGGATTTAATGCCACGCACCCACCCGGACATAAGCGCTCTCACGAGCATAAAACAACAGTCTCAGGAAACGGTCCACCACTTCTGGGCCAGATACCTCTTGCCAAAGACAAGGTAAAAGATTGCCGCGACAAGGACGCGATATCAGCGTTCTGCAACAATTGTGCGGACGAAGGAATTCTCAACGCCATCAGTCGCCGCCGCATACTAAACTTCGTTCACAACACGATGGAAAGCGCCTGGAACGCTCAGGCAGCTTGCTGCGAGCCGTAGGTCCCAACTCAACTCCTCCTACAGGCGAAAAGGGCGCACCCCCGTGGCACGCCCAGTCCAACAGTCAAGAAACATAAACCCATTATGTGGCACGAAACCGTTCTGGAGGGATGGCTCGATGGCCCATGCAAAATACACACGACACCGGATACCGTATCAACCCATAGCCTTAGAGCATGTTGGATACTCCGGCAGGTAGCTAAGAGCGCCGAGGACATCCTTATCAAGGACACCCCAGAGCAGCACCCCCTAGAAAACGACGACACAAGAGTATTGACGGTCTTCGAGACATTCACTTCAAACAATAAGCACAAAAGGGCACTTCGCGACCTCGCCGAAGTCTGCCAAATCGCTGCAATAAACTCTTGGAACGACACGGCTATAACATTTAATGCCAGTGAAGAACCGAAATACAAGACAGTCCGAGTGCCAGCTGCATTAGTCCTCAGTCCCATCGTGGACGGGTTTCGACTCACCACGGTCCTCATGGACGGTGGCAGCGGACTAAACCTCATTTATGAGGATACACTCCACAAAATGGAAATAGGCAGGAGATGCATCAAGCAAAGTAGCACAATCTTCCGAGGAATCATTCCCAGTCGGGAGGCACGGTATGCGGGAAAAATCACACTCGACGTGGTATTCGACACGCTAGAGAATTATCAGTCCGAAGAAATCACCTTCCAAGTGGCCCCTTTCAGCAGTGGATACCACGCCCTGTTGGGGCGGGATACTTTTACACGCTTCCAAGTTATACCTCATTATGGGTGTATGAAGCTCAAAATGCCCGGACCAAACGGTATAATCACTCTCGTCAGTGACCCGGACATAGCACTCCGTGCTGAAAACAAAATCGTATCCCTGGCCCTTGAGGCGCTATCCGAAGCCCTCGCGGCCAAAGAATTATCCGCACTGCACTCCATGGTGGACAGGGATGACCTGATCCTCGACAAACGCCCCAAATCCACCTCCTTCAAACCAGCAGAAGAAATAGTCAAATTCCAGGTCCACCCAACGGACCCCAAGAAGACATCATCTATCGGAGCACAACTAAACCCAACAGTTGATGCCGCACTACGAGAATTCCTGCGCGAAAACTGGGACATATTCGCCCGGCACCCTCCGATATAACAGGGATCCCAGGCAAGCTGGCCGAACATAGCCTCAATATATGAAAGGGATTTAAACCGGTCAAGCAAACACTGCGGCGCTTTTTCGAACCCAAGCGACAAGCCATGGGGGAGGAGCTGGCCAAGCTTATCGATGCCAGATTCATTAGAGAAATCAAACATCCGGACTGGCTGGCAAACCTCGTGATGGTACCAAAAAAGGACAAATCCTTCCGCCTATGTGTCGATTTCAAAGACCTCAACAAGGCTTGCCCTAAGTATCCCTTCCCCCTCCCCCGCATTGATCAAATAATTGACGCCACCGCAAGACATGACTCACTGTGTTTCCTCGATGCATATTCCGGATACCATCAAATCAAAATGAAGGAGTCCGATCAAGATGCAACAGCATTCATTACCCCATACGGACCATTCTGCTTCAACACCATGCCCTTCGGGCTCAAGAACACCGGCCCCACATACCAACGCATGATTCAAACATGCTTGGAGAAGCAGATCGGCAAGACAGTAGAAGCTTACGTCGATGATGTCCTCATCAAAACTAGGCACGTCGAAACACTAATAGACGACTTACGTCTTACATTCGACAACCTCCGTGCATATGACATTAAGCTCAACCCAAAAAAGTGTGTCTTCGGCGTCCCCGCAGGAAAACTGCTGGGTTTCATCATTTCCAATAGAGGAATCGAAGCAAATCCAGCCAAAATCCGAGCTCTGTCACAATTGGCTACGCCAACAGACCTCAAACAAGTCCAAAAACTCACTGGTTCGTGGCAGCATTAAGTCGCTTTATCTCCAGATTAGGAGAAAAGGCACTGCCACTCTATCGCCTCTTACGGCGCACCGATAACTTTGAATGGACAGACGTGGTGACTACCGGATTGGAAGAAATAAAGGCCCTCCTAGCAAGCAACCCAATCCTGGCCGCACCAAACACCGGCGAACCCATCTTGCTATACATATCGACAACACATCAAGTGGTGAGCGCCGTGCTCATCGTTGAACGAGAACAGGACGGACACAAATTCCCAATTCAAAAACCAGTATACTACGAATCTACTGTCCTCACACCATGCAAATCCCGGTACCCCCATTACAAAAAGATAGCTTACGCGGTCTTCATGGCATCCCGAAATCTACGACACTACTTCCAGGAGTGTTCAATCACAGTGGCCTCTGAAGTACCACTCAATGACATAATAAACAACTGCGATGCCACGGGCCGGATCGCCAAATGGGCCATAGAGCTACTTCCATTTGACATAACATACAAGCCACGTCGAGCATTCAAATCCCAAGTGCTGGCAGACTTCGTCGCCGAACAGACAGAGGCTGAACTCCCTAAAGAGTAAGGCGCATATTCCAATTGGGTTATGTATTTTGTGGCTCCAAAATCTTTGGCGGGGCTAGGAGTGGAGTCATGTTAACGTCCCCCGCTGGAGATGTCGTCCAGTATGTACTCCAAATACTATACATAGACTCCAACAACGCAGCCGAATACGAGGCCTTATTGCATGGTCTTCAGATAGCCGTATCCATGGGCATACAACGCCTAGAGGTGCGCGGGGGACTCAAACCTGGCAATATCTCAAATAAACAGAGACTTTGATGCCAAATATCCAAAGATGGCAGCTTATTGTAATGTCGTCTTAAAAATGTCAGCTTGGTTCGAGGGGCTCGAATTTCATCACGTCGCCCGAGAAAGTAATCAGGCGACGGACGACCTTGCTCGCATTGGCGCTAAGCGTGACCCCGTCCCACCTAACATCTTCCTAGAAAGGCTTCAAGCCATCCGTGGTGTGGCAAGGGGAGGGTGGCAAGAATAGTCCAGATCCGAACACAACCCCGAATCCCGAACACGCCGATATCATCGGGTGCTCAGCCACCGAGATAACACCGTCGGCCCATCTCATTATGGCAGTCATTGCCCCATGGACCGAACCCTTCTTGGCCTACATTAATTGGAAGGAGCTTCCCGAAGACCAGAATGAGGCTTGCCGCATTATCCGGCGTTCGAAGGCCTACAAGGTTGACGATGGAGAGCTCTACAAGAAAAGTACTACCGGAGTACTTCAAAGATGTATCTCCGAGGAAGAGGGGCGGTAGCTTTTAGCGGAAATTCACGCTGGTCTCAGCGGACACCACGCCACAGCTCGGGCCCTTGTTAGCAAGGCCTTCCGTACTGGGTTTTATTGGCCGACGGCCCGAGCAGACGCGCGGGACCTTGTCCAACGCCGCGTCGGATGCCAACTCTTCGCCAATCAAAGCCATATGCCCCCAACTGCCTCACAAACTATCCCCATTACTTGGCCTTTCGTGGTCTGGGGACTGGATATGGATGGACCCCTTAAAGGGGGAAGCCATAAGAAAAAATTTCTGCTGGTCATGGTGGACAAATTCACTAAATGGATAGAGGCTAAACCTGTCAAAATGGCTGAGTCCGGCCCGGTGATAGAGTTCATATCCGGTGTTGTGCACCGTTATGGTGTCCCACGCAGCATCATCACCGACAACGGCTCAAATTTCACATCCGACGAGGTGAAAACCTGGTGTGCTAATCTTGGCATTAAACTCGATTACGCCTCCGTCTACCACCCGCAAACAAACGGCCGCGAGCCAATGGTCTTATTATGAGCGGCATCAAGCCCAGACTAGTGCGGTCTTTGAAAGAATCAGACAAGCACTGGGTTGAGGAGCTCGACTCTGTACTCTGGGGGCTGCGGACCACGCCCAACCATACTACCAGATACACACCTTTCTTCATGGTGTATGGCGCGGAGGCTGTGTTGCCCTGCGATATTATTCACAACTCACCTCGAGTGCATATGTACGAAGAGAGAGAAGTCGAGCTTGACCGTCAGGATAACCTAGATACCCTGGAGGAGGAGCGCGATGTTGCAAAAGCCCGTTCAACATTTTACCAATAGCAGGCTCGAAGATATCAAAGCAGAGAAGTACGGGCCAAGACTTACAACGTTCACGAACTTGTTCTAAGCCTACCGGAGAAGAAAAAGGACAAACTCAAGCCCAAATGGGAGGGTCCCTTCATAATTGACGAAGTTCTCACCGGAGGAGCGTACAATCTTCGTGATGCATCAGAAAATCACCTCGAGCCGAACCCCTGGAACACGGCCAGACTTCGAAGATTCTATGCCTAGCGCCGAACTCCTTGTTTGTCTCCTTCTCCCCTGTAGTTTCCATTATTTTTTCTCTCTTTTCTGATTATTCTTTTTTTTTCTCGCTTTAAAGCTTTCGTACGGCTAGACCGCACACCCCTGACGCATACATCTTTAAATATGTACGCCCATTATACCTGGGGGCTTCTTGGACAGAAGCTTTTTACTATTATTCGAGCATCAAGCTCTTCACATATGCGTTTTTCCATATGTACCTTCTCTTCGCCACTATATGCATTGATATGACTTAAGTTTTGGCCAAGCTGGGTTGCCTGGCTCCTGTTCTTATGCCCTACGTTCCCGTTAGTTCGGCTAGGGCATAAAGGGAGCAACTCTACGATTGTTACTGCCGGGTCATCCGGATGTGTACTTCAGACTGGGTGAAGCCGAAAGCTAGCGTTCTTAAGGGAGTATTCGGTCGGTGAATTAAAGATGTTTTCTGCATTCACTCCATTGTGAACCCCCAGAAGTTATACACACTGTGATTTTCACATCACAATTCGGACATGTACATTAATGCATGCACACCCAGGGAAAGGAACCCTTAACATAACTATTCTCTCTGGAAGATGTTTCTTACAATATCAATGTAATATAACATAACTAGCCGGATACAACTTGTTTGTTCAAGCAACTATGACCCCTACGCCTAGTTTCCACGCATACCCCGGTCTATTCGGCCGCGCGGGTATTCGGAAACACTCTGCACCTTCGGGTCCGAGGTTGAAGTGAAAAGGTCTGCCATGACAAATGCTATACAATTCAGCTAGAGTTACATATATCAAGGAAAGTACATAGTCACTTGGACTCAAAGACTTCCTCCTCTACACCGTCCAACATGCGGTCTAACTTACAATCCTGTTGGGAATATTTGGCGGCCACCTCTACTTGGTCATATACTAAACTAACGGGAATTTCTTCCCCATTTGACCCTAGCGGTCTGACACGGGCCATGTGATTTGGATCCAGCTTGGTATATCGCGTTTTCAGCATGGCCAAGGCCTCTCGCGCACCCTCTCGGCAGGCCGATATCTTCCATAGTCGGATACGCTACCATGCTCCCTTGAACAGCTCTACGAGCTTCCCCATGCTTCCTGGAGGGGAGGAAGATGGCCATAGGGCCTTGGCAACACTCCGCATCGCCAGTCGAGTCTGTTCATGCACTTGCGACAGCCCTTGCAGCAGATCACTTGATGATCTGGACACCTCCTCTTTGGGACGGCCCGTCAATATACCTGCAATCATAACTATATCAGTTCCATTTATCCCCAAACTACTTTAAGGGTAGTTCAGACACATACCGAATATGCCGCCCCGCAACTTCTTGTTCTCCTTCACGGAGTCGGCTAGCTGGGCCCGCACATCTTTCAATTCTTCACTCAATGCAGTGTCGGAATCTTGAAGCTTGTTTTTCTCCCCTCTGACTCGGGTCAGCACACGCTCGCCTACGGCGTGTAGCCTTTTCACCTCTTTCTCTCCCGCTTGGGTGATCTTCAACTTCTCTTCAAGTTGATCCGGCGATCCTATTATGCGATCAGCAACAGTATTAGTACAGTTGGTATACAATTATTGTTCATCGATGGAGGGGAATGTTACCAGAAGACGCCTTCTTGGAGTTTTCCAGTTTGGCGGTAGCAACATTTAGCTGTGCCCGACACTGCTCCAGCTCTTGGGCTAGCAGGTCGTTCTTCTCTGTAAGGACCTGGTTATACAACGATCCTTAAATCAGTTCTACCAACTGCTTTCAGTCTCGAGGGCTACGGGCATATGGTTATCCTTTTCGGACAAAGAAAACTTGCCTGCACATCTGTCAAATATTGCTTTGTGGCATTTCTAAGCCCATCTCGAGCAGCTCGGATGTATGCTTTAGCCGAGCTGAAGGCATTGAATGCCTCTTCCGAGAACTAAGGGTCTCGTAAGACAGCCCTTCAACACCGATGATTCATGGCGCTCTCTACTTCTGAGTTGGTAACGGACATATCTTCCGAACCCTCAGCCGAAGGACAGTACGGCGTTGTCCCCACAGCGGCCCCCGCCTCTTTGGTAGGATCTGAATCCCGGTTGCTGGGAGTGCGACCGGCCGGATCCCCGGACATAGTCCAGCGAAAGTTCTTCCTCATACAGGACCAACATAACAATCACGGTTGGGTATGAATGCTAAGGCATACCTTCAAATCCGTACCTCTTCGGCGAAGGACCGGCCTTGTCTTTGCCGACCTTCCTTTTCGAGGCCTTGCTCAGCGCGGGAGCCGCTCTCCTTGGAGTCGTCCCCGGTGTAGCATGATGTGCCGAACGCCTCCCCTTTGAAGCATGAGACAGTGCGGTGGGTGAGGCAGTGCGAGGAAACTCTTTCGAGAGGGATTTCTCCTGATTACTTACGTCAGAAGCTGGAAGAAGACCAGGATAATCAGCGACGCCTGCCACTTCTGTGCCGTCATAGCTCGCCTGGTAAAACACCCCTTCCGCGAGTACCACGAATATATCCGGGTCCTCTTCAAACCCGGGATCAAGCTCCCGGTTGTGGTTCTCCGGCTGTGGGGCAGGGCTATTAAGCCCCTCGGTTACCTTCCGCCAAAGGTTTCAAAATAAACGGATTAGGAATTCATTAAAAATGGCTAAGAGAGCGGAGTGAATAAAAGCAAAGGGGTTAGGACTTACCCAGCTGGGAGGGTTGTACATGGAGTACCCGTCTCTACGATTGATGCGGAGAAATTCTTCTTCCTCCCCTTTGAACAGCTCGGCCAGTATCTTGGCTAGAGCGGCGGGGGTGTCCGGACCTTTCCGACCACAGCAGGAGGCATCATCCTCCCCATTGTAGTGCCAGATTGGGAGCCCTCTATATTGAAGTGGCTGAACCCCTCGCGCTATGGAGGTCGCCATTACCTCAACTATTGTAAATCCGGACTGGGCAAGCATCTTTATCTTTCCCAGGAGCTGATAAACTTCCGCACTGTCCTCCTCTTCAAGACTTCGGGGACGCCAGCTGTGACGCTTCTTCAGCGGAACGCTTGCAAATTCCGGGAGACCCTTGCGAACTGGGTCGGGAAGAGCGACGTCCTCTATATAGAACCATTCTGAAGGCCATTCTTCAGATGCCGTCCTTGGTGTGCTGGACAGGTATCCGATATCGGTGATGCGCCATACTTCGGCTCCGCCCACTTCAAATATTGACCCCTTGTGGTTGCGCGGGACAAGACAAAACAACTTTCTCCATAGTTCGAAATGGGCCTCAATGCCCAGGAACAGTTCGCACAAAGTGATGTAGCCCGCAATATGTAGAATGGAGGCGGGAGTAAAGTTATGCAGCTGACGGCCATAGTATTCCAGAAGCCCCCGGAGGAATGGATGGATTGGAAACCCAACACCCCTTAGCAGATAAGGGACGAAACAAACTCGCTCCCCCCGGATGGATTGGGAAAATCCTCCGCCTAGGTCTCACCGTTAAGGGAGGCTAGCCCTGTTCGAACATGGACCAGATCTGCAGGGGGAGAAATCCATGTGTTTGCAGCTTCTCTAATTGATTGTGGGCCACTGAGCACCTCTCCCACTCGCCTCTCTCTGAGTCAGAGGAGGAACTGGGAATGCTAGCCATGTTGGAATGGCTTCTCCTAGTAGTCTTTGGGGATTTTCTCTGCGGGATGCCGAATTGATCTAAGATCCGATCTCTTTAAATAGGTTCTCTTCTTGGCCTGAACGGGGTGTTATTTGCAAAATACCCTGACATTCCGCATTCTCTTGACACGTGGAAGACGAGGTTATTAACGCGCAAAAGCCGAGGGGAGCGACATGGAATCTACGGCTGAATACATTACCTATAAATCATTAAAGGAGGAACCCGCCTTGCAATGCCGAAGACAATCTGTGTGCAGAACACCTCGCTATTGAAGACTGGTTCGGGGGCTACTGAGGGAGTCCTGGACTAAGGGGTCCTCGGGCGTCCGGCCTATTATCCATGGGCCGGACTGATGGGCTGTGAAGACACGAGGGCCGAAGACTGTACCCGTGTCCGGATAGGACTCACCTTGGCGTGGAAGGCAAGCTTGGCGATCAACTATGAAGAGTCCTTCCTATGTAACCGACTCTATGTAACCCTAGATCCCCCCGGTGTCTATATAAACCGGAGGGTGTAGCCCGGAAGAGATATACTCATTACCATAGTCATATAGGCTAGACTTCTAGGGTTTAGCCATTACGATCTCGTGGTAGATCAACTCTTGTAATACTCATATTTATCAAGATCAATCAAGCAGGAAGTAGGGTATTACCTCCATAGAGAGGGCCCAAACCTGGGTAAACATCGTGTCCCCTGTTGAGGGAGTCCTGGATTAGGGGGTTCTCGGACTTCCGGACTATATACTTTGGCCGGACTGTTGGACTATGAAGATACAAGATTGAGGACTTCGTCCCATGTCTGGATGGGACTCTCCTTTGCGTGGAAGGCAAGCTTGGCAAATCGGATATGTAGATCTCCTCCCTTGTAACCGGCTCTGTGTAACCCTAGCCCCCTCCGATGTCTATATAAACCGATGGGTTTAGTCCGTAGGACAACAACAATCATAATCATAGGCTAGCTTCTAGGGTTTAGCCTCTACAATCTCGTGGTAGATCAACTCTTGTAATACTCATATCATCAAGATCAATCAAGAAGGAAGTAGGGTATTACCTCCATCGAGAGGTCCCGAACCTGGGTAAACATTGTGTCCCCTGCCTCCTGTTACCATCCGCCTGAGACGCACAGTTCGGGACCCCCTACCCGAGATTTGCCGGTTTTGAAACCGACATTGGTGCTTTCATTGAGAGTTCCACTATGCCATCATGATAAAGGCTTGATGGCTCCTTCGATCATCGGCAACGATGCGATCCAGGGCGAGGTTTTCCTCCCCGGAAAACTTTTCGTATTTCGTGGCTTCGTACTACGGGCCAACTCGCTTGGCCATCTGGAGTAGATCGAGAGCTACGCCCCTGGCCATCAGGTCAGGTTCAGAAGCTTGAACTATACTGCCGAAATCCGCGGATACTTGATCTTCGACGGATTCGAACCCATGTCAGGTGCGCCGCACAGTCACGATGAGCATGACTTAGCTCTGTTGTCGGACGGTGTTCGGGAGATCATACCTGTAGCTACTCCGACCCTCAATCCAGAGCAGATCACGCCGTCCGAGGATGGGTGGATGGACCCCGCCATGGAGGCGCACACTTAGCGGAGATAGGGCCGAATACTGACTTCACCTCCTATGAGGCCTGTGTTGCCGGACACTTGGATTCGTCCCCGGCCACAGGCTACGAACTACCTGCATCCGTGCCTATCGAATCTGATTGAGCACCGATCATGGAGTTTTCCTCCACGGATATCTTTCAGAACTCGCCCCTGGGTGACGTGCTAAATTCATTAAGGTCTCTCTCCTTTTCAGGAGACCCTTGGCCGAACTATGTCCGGCTTGAGTGGGAAGCGGACGACGAATAAATTCGTTCCCCACCTACCACCCACTTGATAGCCACTATCGACGACCTGACTGACATGCTCAATTTCGGCTCCGAAGACATCGACGGTATGGACGACGATGCAGGAGACGAACAGGAACCACCGCCCAAAGGGCGGTGGACTGCCACCTCATCATATGATATATACACGGTAGACACCCCCAAGGAAAGCGATGGCAATAAGGCAATAGAGGATAATCCCCCTGAGAAGCAATCTAAGCACCGGCGTCGTCGGCGCCGCTCTAAGCCCCACCATAGCAAAAGCAGCGATACCGGCAAAAGAGATAATAACGCTGCAGATGATGCTGAAGACGAAGACAATCCCCTCCAGCCAGGCTTTGAGCGGGAGGATGGGCAAGCTAGCCCTAAGGAACAGTCTGCAGACGGAGAATCAGAGGATGACAATTACATGCCCCTCTCCGAAGACGAGGTGAGCCTCGACGACGAAGAACTTTTCGTGGCCGAGGATCCCATCAAACAAGAGCGCTTCAAGCGCCGGCTTATAGCCACAACAAAAAGCCTGAAGAAAAAGCAACAACAGCTTCGAGCTGACCAAAATCTGCTAGCGGATAGATGGACTGAGCTCCTGGCGGCCGAGGAATACGAACTCGAGCACCCAACCAAGAGTTACCCAAAGCGCAGGTTGCTACCCCAACTCGAGGAGGAAGCATTAAGACCCACACTACCAGCGTATGATGCGGCTGATCAGTCACCTCGTGGCCGAGACAGAACGGCCTATCAGCCCGAAGTCCAGCCCGCACCCCGTCGCCAGTCAAACAAAAACACCAAGGCCCAGGGCAACATGCAGGACCTGCGAGACGTATTGGAAAACAAAGAAGGACATACAAGATCGATCTACGAATTACGGGGGCACGCCCCAACACGTGACGATGATCGTCACGCCGGATATACTAAAAGCAAATCCGGCCAGGCTGAATACAGCAGACAAGACTCGTATGAACTACGTCGTGACATAGCCTGGCACAGAGGCGCCGCACACCCCCTATGCTTCACTGATGAAGTGATGGATCATGAATTCCCAGAGGGATTTAAACCCATGGACATTGAATCATATGATGGTACAACAGACCCCACGGTATGGATTGAAGATTTCCTCCTCCACATCCACATGGCCCACGGTGACGATCTACTTGCATCAAGTACCTCCCACTAAAACTCAAAGGACCAGCTCGGCATTGGCTGAATAGATTGCCAGCGAACTCCATTGGCAGTTGGGAGAATTTTGAAGACGCATTCCTTGATAACTTCCAGGGCACTTATGTGCGACCACCGGATGCTGATGACTTGAGTCACATAACCCAACAGCCAGGGGAATCGGCCAGGAAATTCTGGACCTGGTTCCTAACTAAAAAGAACCAAATTGTTGACTGTCCGAATGCTGAGGCCTTAGCGGCATTTAAGCATAACATCCGTGACGAGTGGCTTGCCCAACACCTCGGCCAAGAGAAGCCGAAGTCCATGGCAGCCCTCACGACACTCATGACCCACTTTTGCGCGGGCGAGGACAGCTGGCTGGCTCGCAGCAACAACACATCAAGAAATCCTGGCAATTCAAATGCCAAAGATAGCAACGGCAGACCACGTTGCAATAGACACAAGCGCCGCAACAATGGCGACAATGCCGAAGACACGGCAGTCAATGCCGGATTCAGTGGCTCTAAATCCGGTCAGTGGAAAAAGCCGTTCAAAAGAAGCAATCCGGGCCCGACCAGTTTGGACCGCATACTCAATCGCTCGTGTCAAATTCACGGCACCCCCGATAAGCCAGCCAACCACACCAACAGAGAATGTTGGGTGTTCAAACAGGCCGGCAAGTTGGGGCTGCATAGCAACGACGAGGAGGAGCCCCGGCCGCCGAACACAGGAGGACAGAAGAAATTTCCTCCCCAAGTAAAAAACGGTGAACATGATATACGCAACCCATATTCCCAAGCGGGAACGGAAGTGTGCACTAAGGGACGTCTATGCGATGGAGCCAGTTGCCCCAAAGTTCAACCCATGGTCTTCTTGTCCGATCACTTTCGATTGCAGGGACCACCCCACTAGTATCCTCCATGGCGGTTCTGCCGCATTGGTCCTTGATCCCATCATTGACGGATTTCACCTCACTCGAGTCCTTATGGACGGTGGCAGCAGCCTAAACCTGCTCTATCAGGATACAATGCGCAAAATGGGTATAGAACCCTAGAGGATCAAACCCACAAAAACCACCTTCAAAGGTGTCATACCAGGTGTAGAGGCCTGTTGCACGGGCTCAATCACACTGGAAGTGGTCTTCGGATCTCCGGACAACTTCCGAAGCTAGGAATTAATCTTCGATATCATTCCCTTCCGTGGTGGCTATCACGCACTACTCGGACGAACCACATTTGCTAGATTCAACGTGGTAACGCATTATGCATACCTCAAGCTCAAAATGCTAGGACCTCGCGGGGTTATAACAGTTAATGGATACACAGAACGCTCACTCCGTACGGAGGTGCACTCTGCGGCCCTCGCAGCAGAAGTGCAAAGCAGCCTTCTGAGACAAGCCGCCAATTCGGCGACAAGACCCCCGGACACCTTCAAGCGAGTCTGGAGTACCCTGCAACAGGATCGCCCGGCACGTTCAGAGCTCGCCTAGCAATTCGGCCTCCGTCATAGTCCCAGTAGTGCGGCGAAATTTGCGCCGCGTGTACATAATTACGCACTCAAGATACCATGGGCACATGCGGAGGCACGACTATGGCACGGCCCACAATGCGGCTCAACCACCTCAGGGCCCATATATCTTTATCATTTTCTCTCTTTCAGGACCCTACTCTCTGGAAGCTCTTTCTGACAGCCTGATTATCGGACCCATTACGGGTAGGAAATACCAAGGAAGCAACAAGCTCTAACGTACAAGGGAATCCCCAGGTGGTCACTGATAATGATCGATATACCTGTTTTACATACCCATACACAGCTTGCCCTTGGATAGGACATGTCAAATAGTCCTATTTTTTGCTTATTGCACTACTTGTATACATACGCTTTGACGTATCATTTAAATAACAATGTATAGCGTTAGCTGATTATTGCATTTCCTTTTTTTCCTTGTCTGCTTATTTATGACAAATTGCACCCGTACATTCGGGTACATCCAGTGCGCCAGGGACTTCAGTGTACCCCATAACACGGCATGAAAAGTCCGAACACTTTCGACAGTGCGGCACCCCGAACTTATAGCATTATATGCATCAGCTCAGAATCATGTCGTGGGTCAATAGTTGAGTTTGCCCGGCTCCCATGTTTTGGTACCTTCGTTCCGCTATATCGGCTAAGGTAGCACTGGGAGAACTACTACGATTGTGTCCTGGTTCTTCCGGACGAGCACCTCAGTAGAGAAAGCCGAAAACTAACTGTCATGATGCGGCGAGAGCTGGTCGCTGGTCGAGAGGTCCCAAATCCTTAAAGAATTTTTCCGCTTCGTGCAAGGAGTCGGCCTTGTCCGATTTCGGCCTACATAGCGCCCCAAGTTCGGCCTTCCGAATACTAGGGGCTTCGCCAAAATTTAAAATTGTAGACTTCTATGGCTAAGTGAGAGTGATAAAGCTTTATAGTCCGATTCCCTGGTTCGATGTGCTGAACACCTCCTTCGAAGGACACAAAACTGGCATAAAGAGTGATCATGTTCATCCCGAACACCTCAGCACTAGTTACATGGGGGCAGAAGCCGACGACTGGCCAACTCTCAGATTTTATAAACGGCCACACAGAAGGTAATATTTTAAATTAACAAGCGTTACATAGCGCACATGAACTCGTTTTCATATTGTAGGATAACATGAGTACACTCATTCAAATATTACATCCTTAGCACATTCCTCCGCCACAAGGCGAGCACCCTTCAGGACACTGTCATAATACTTTTCGGGGTGGCGATGCTCCTTGCCCTCCGGCGGCCCCTCCTTCACCAGCTTTTCGACGTCCATCTTCGCCCAGTGCACTTTCGCCCGGGCAAAGGCCCTGCGCGCACCCTCAATGCAGACGGACCGCTTTATGACTTCAAACCGTACGTGGGCAGGCATTCACAAGCCGCCTTACCAGACTGAAGTAGCTGCTAGGCAGGGGCTCGCCAGTCCACATCCGGACTATGAGACTCTTCATGGCCTGTTCGGCCGCCTTGTGAAGCTCGACCAGTTGCTTCAACTGGTCGCTCAAGGGCATCGGATGTTCGGTCCCAGTATACTGAGACCAGAACAACTTCTCTGTCGAGCTCCCTTCCTTGGCCCGGTAGAACTCCGCGGCATCCGACACACTGCTGGGTAGATCTGCGAATGCTCCTGGAGAGCTGCGAACTCGGGTAAGTAAAAGGAAAGTTTCCTTCACATGCTTGCTTTGCATGATGAATGCCTTACCCGCCGCTATCTTCTTGACCCCCTAAATCTCCTGGAGGGCCTTTTGGGCTTCGGCCTTGCCATTTTGTGCGTTCTCGAGGGCCTTCGCAAGCTCGGACCCTTGCATCTTAGAGTCACGCTCCAAGGACTCGTATTTTTTGACGAAATCCTGGAGCTCTTCCTGAACCTCGCCGACTCGGGCCTCTTGGTTCTCACGCCCGGATCTCTCCTTGGCCGCTTTGTCTTCGACCTCGGACAGAGCCTTCTTTAGGGCCGCCACTTCGGTAGTGGCCCCTAGCAAAATTCTTGACGATCCTATAAACAACCACCTTCTTTTTTTCCTTATCAATATACAGACGGGGTATCACTTACCTTTGTTCTCTTCGAGCTGCCTCTTGGTAAGTCGAAGCTCTTCCTTGGACCGCTCAAGGTCCCGCTTTAGTGCGGAGACCTCCCAGTACGAGCGGCAGCGGCCAGCAGCGAAGCCTTCTTATTCACATAGACATATTCTGATTAGACTCCTGTGATTATTATTTGATCCTCTGTTCGGCCGTCTTTGCGAACACCCAACAGAGCATCAGGGGCTACTGTCTATGCTGTAATATTTTCTTATAATTTGATTACTTACCTCAAAGCCTGTTAGGAGGCTGGCACGGGCTTCAGTCAGTCCGCTTTTTGGGGACTGAACCTTCTTGACCACCGCACTCATGATAGTGCGGTGCTCTTTGTCAATGGAAGCACCGCGATGCACTTTCAACAAGTTGTTCGATTGCTCCGGATGGACAGAGGCCATCAGCACAGACGGCTTGCCCCCCTTAGCGAGGGGTCGCCTGATAGAGTCTGGAACCACTCGAGGTTCCGGCGCAGTATTCGGCTGGGGGCCAAACTTGCTGCCCCCAGTGTCTGGGACATCGCCTTGGGGCGCCTCCAGAACTACCTCCCCTTGGTTCGGTGCCCTTTAAGACAACACCTCAGTGTCATCGGTAGGGTGAGTGGAGGAGGCGGTCGGGAGTGAATCGCTGTTCATCTCCGACTGGCCCAAAGACTCATTCGAAGAGGATACGTCGATATGGGCTTTGGATGGACTGCATGATCATGTTTGGCATGATAAGAGACAATAAGAAGAAATATACCAGAACTATTATGGTATCTGGATACTTACGACTTCGCCAGGGGCTTGTCCCTGGGTAGCCACTCCTCGTCGCTGAAAGCGGCTGCTGTGGAGCAGTCCGGAAGGAGGGTCCTTCCCTGCTTGGACCCTTCGACCTCCCCAGAGGGGGCGGCCTCCCTTTTCTTGTCTCCCCCGGCTGGGTGGGGAGAACTTTCCTCTTCCTCCTCCTCGTTTTCGTGGGAGGAGGGCGCCCCGGTGTTATCGAACGATGAGTCCGATACAGCCTTGCGCCGGAGACCTTTCCTGGTCCCTGCAGCCTTCTTCTTGGCCTTCTTCTTCGGCGCCCCATTGGGCGCCGGAACCAGCATCTCCGTCAGGAGAGCCCTTGCTGGATCTTCGGGCAGTGGGGCCGGACAATTGATCCGCTCCGCTGTCGCTACCCAATCCTGTTAAAATGGCATGGAGGCTCAGATCCTTCACATGATTATACTGGGGAAAGGAACATCTTATAAGATATAAGGAGCTTACCGGATTTGTAGGGCGCTTGGTGCTGAGCCCGCGATCCTCGATAAGGGGAGGAGGCACCTCGGCGGACTTGAACAACACCTTCCAGATGTCTTGTTGCGTTGTGTCGAAAAGCTCTCGCGGCGTCTGGTGCTTGGCCGGGTCGAACTCCCACATATTGAATGCCCGTCTTTGACACGGGAGGATCCGGCGGAAGAGCATGACCTGGACCACGTTGACAAGCTTGATTTTCTTGCTTATCATGTTTTTAACACAGCTCTGGAGTCCGGTCAGCTCCACCGATGAGCCCCAGGATAGCCCTTCTCTTTCCAGGAGGTGAGCCGCATGGGGATGCCAGATCGAAATTCGGGGGCCGCCATCCAGTTGGTGTCACAAGGCTCGGTGATGTAGAACCACCCCGATTGCCACCTATTCACGGTCTCCACATAGGAGCCTTCGAGCCAGGTGACGTTGGGCATTTGCCCACCATAGCGCCTCCGCACTCTGCTTGCTGGCCGACCGCCACCTTCGGTTTCACGTTGAAGGTCATCAGGCACAGGCCAAAGTGAGGCTTGATGCGGAGGAAGGCCTCGCACACGACGATAAACACCGAGATGTTGAGGATGAAGTTGGGGGCCAGATCATGGAAGTCCAGTCCGTAGTAGAACATGAGCCCATGGACAAATGGGTGGAGGGGAAATCCCAGCCCGCGGACGAAGTGGGTAAGGAATACAACCCTTTCGTGGGGTTCTGGGGTAGGGACGATCTGCCCCGCGTCTGGGAGCCGGTGCGCGATGTCTGCGGCCAGGTATCCGGCTTCCCGGAGCTTCGTAATGTCCTCCTCCGTAATGGAGGAGACCATCCATTTGCCTCCCACTCCGGACATGTTTGGAATGGTTTTTGCGGAGAAAATGAGAACTTGGGCGCTGGAGCTCGAGTGCGCAAGAATGGATGGGAAGGGAAGAAGGCGTGGGTGAAAAGGAGGAGTCCTTGTCCCTTTATAATGGCGGTATAAACTGTGCGCCTCCCCCTGCCTGGTAAACACGCTTATTTCCCAAGCGCCGTGATTGATGGTGTGGTTGGGTTACCCATACCCGTATTGATGAGAATCTCGTGATAAGGGGACACGATCTCTACTTCGACAAGATGTGCCAAGAAAACCGCCTCGCAATATGTGCAGTAGCTGGTTGAGAAAAACGGTTCGAATAATGACCGGGCTGTGACGTGGTGTCACGCTATGAAAGTTGTCAGCAGATTAGATTTGTGGAATATTATACTCTCTACGGTGGTATGTGGAAATTGTTTTGCAGAGCAGGACACGATCCTTGTGTTCAAAATCTTCTATAGGGTATTCGGAGGAGGAACCCGGCTTGGAATGCCGAAGACAATCTGCGCGCTGGACTCATTGTCATTGAAGCCTGGTTCAGGGGCTACTGGGAGTCCTGGATTAGGGGGTCCTCAGACTGCCGGACTATATACTTTGGCTAGACTGTTGGACTATGAAGATACAAGATTGAGGACTTCGTCCCGTGTCCAGATGGGAGTCTCCTTTGCGTGGAAGGCAAGCTTGGCAAATCATATATGTAGATCTCCTCCCTTGTAATCGACTCTGTGTAACCCTAGCCCCCTCCAGTGTCTATATAAACCGGAGGGTTTAGTCCGTAGGACAACAACAATCATACTCATAGGCTAGCTTCTGGGGTTTAGCCTCTACGATCTCGTGGTAGATCAACTCTTGTAATACTCATATCATCAAGATCAATTAAGCAGGAAGTAGGGTATTGCCTCCATCGAGGGGGCCCGAACCTGGGTAAACATTGTGTCCCCCGCCTCCCGTTACCATCCGCCTTAGATGCACAGTTCGGGACCACCTACCCGAGATCCGCCGGTTTTGACACCGACACCTGTCTCCTGTTACCATTGACCTTAGACGCACAGTTCGGGACCCCCTACCCGAGATCCGTCGGTTTTGACACCGACAGTGGGCGATACGGGGGTCCTTCCCACACGACCCAGAAACCGTCGGGGATAGGGTGCCTTGATGTATATAGTTGTCCCTATATAACCATTTCCGATATCTCGAATATCCCAAACGCTTCATCCTTGCTGCTCGTTTGTGCTCACATTGCCATCACAGTCGGAGTTTTATGGTTTTACCTAAAACCATGTAGATTCCAGGCACGAGAGTTTTCCAGGCATGTACCAAACAGGCTCTATGTTTACGATGCCTAGCACATCACAAATAGTTCATGATTATAAACTGTCTACAATAGGTAGAAAATCACACACATTTAGTTTTCCCACACCATATGTGATAGTGTCTGACATCACACACGCTTTGCAAACGGCAACTGTGTGCATTGTTACACACGTTTCCTCTCCGTGAACCGTGTCGGATTATGATGTATATCGCATACGTTGTGCTTTATTAACCGTGTGTGCCGTAATGACCTGCACACCGTACTTTCGCCCTAATTTAATTGCTGCTATTTAAAATTGTACCTAATTTAAACTTGAAAGTAGGCTATAGCTTTATTCATATCCATCGGGTTAAAACAAGCAATGCATTATTCGATTCACAGGTACATTTGTTTAAGAATTACATAAGCACCAAATAAAGAATGATGAACCAGGGTTCTATACTTGTACTATTGCAGATGGAAAAGAAAGAGGCGACAGGCATTCTGGTTGCTGAACAAGGTGGAGTGGAATGGCCCTATTGTGCTCTCCTGGATGCAGAAGGCACGCACGACTCTAGTCCAACCCCTTGTGATGGTCGGCCGCCAATCATGTAGTTTGAGAGGTAATCTTGAGTAATCTGCTTCAGGATCCACTGCAAAGGATAAAAGATTCACACATTGTCATCTAACACAACTCCTTACGGGCAGTAAAAAGAAGGCTACAGGGTTCTTACTTACCATCCTGCAGTTCATTGTTGTCTTGCATAAAGTCTAAACAAATTGTTCGATTGACATCTTTTGACCCATTTTAATAACAATCTTTATCAGTTTCCTCACTTGATGCTGGTTCATGAATATCTCATTGCCCCATACGCAGAAAGGGTCGAGTGTGGATCTTTGGCAATGACATATGTACCTAAAAGCACCAAGTTAATATTAGAAGCTAAACAACAATTGTAAAATGATGTAGTACAACACTCCCTCCAAACCATTATATAAGATTTTATTACATGTATATCTAGATATCATCAGAACATTAAGGTAACACTCTTCCTTGTTGCTATGTAGCTTGGGATTGAATATTTAGTCATTCAGTACAATGCATGTTTTTTTACCTTGAAGACTGCAGGGTTTGCACCCCACAACAATTCATTAAATCTTAAAACAACATGTACAGTGCAATGCATGTTGCTATGTAGCTTCAGTGTGCAGGCTTAAGCACACTAGTTAAGCAAAACAAGAAGTGGAAAGGTGTGTTAACTGCATCAGGCATAACATTTAAAAACAAGCAAATAGTCATTCAAACTGGTATTGTGCAGGTCAAAAGTACACTAGTTATTGTTAAAAAGCGAAAATACATGTTAATTGAAATATCCATTAACAGCAACCAAATATCGTAATTCATAGTGGTATTGTTGAAACTGTTATTGATGAAATTGAACCGCACGGCAAATAGTTGCACATATAGAGCATCACATTGTGAAGAACTGAAATAAACAAGTCATAATGCCATCTCTAGCCGATCCTTTAAAAATTAAAGGACTAAAACCCTTAGTGGATATATATATATATATATATATATATATATATATATATATATATACTCCAGCAATTTTGGCCTTTTCTAGTCGATCCCCTAAACTTAACGTCAGCAAACTTCAATTTGATCAAGTTCAAAGAAGGTTCAATCGAAAGTAGCATGCATTCAAACATAAACATAGATAGTTTTGCATAACCAAACATAAAACATAAATTTAAAGTAAGGTAAACTACTTTGGGTCGAAGTAGAACTCGAGCCAATCCTTCCTCGCCATGTATGGTGTGCCGCGAGCCAGGTCCGGGCCGGTGCTGTCGTCGGGGTCGTTGGGGAAGGCACTCCTCCACTCGTCGACGTCGATCTCCTCGTCCTCGGGGCCCACCTCGATGCCCTCCGCGCCGCCGTCCTCGCCGCCTTCGACCTCATCGGAGGAGAGCGCGATTACCTCGCCGCCCTCTGCGCCGCTGTCCTTGCCGCCTGCGACCTCGTCATCGGAGGAGAGCGCCATAACCTCGTCTCCATCCGCGCCGGCAAAGATCGCCCGCTCTGCCGCAACGAGCTCCAGGTGCTGCCGGCGGAGCTCTTGCACGTAGGCCTCGTCGGCGGCCTCGGCCTGAAGGCGCTTCCACGCCTCGTGGTCCTCCTGCACCATAGCCGAGCTCACCACCCTTGCTCCGGTGGAACGAGGTCGACCAAACGTGTGCCGAAGGGGAAATTGAGCCTAGCCGCCGCACCGTGGTAGCGGACCTGCCAGCGATTGTAAACCATGGCCGTGAGCTCGGCCGTGTGGAAGCTACCGAGCCACCGGCGGGTGTGGGTCTCCCGATCTGTAATCTCAGCGACCCACGTTCCACACCAGCGCTGTCGGACCCCGAGGTAGGAGCTCGTCGGCTGCCGTGTCCGAGGGAGGACGGGGAAGTCCTCGAACCGGTGTAGGGGCGCGGCGGCGGGCGGATCGGGGGACCTGCGACGGCGGATCGAGCCCACGGAGGACGACGGGGACACCTCGGTGGCCACCTCGCCAGCGTCGGACGAAAAGGCCGCAATAAACCTCTTTTTGTCCATTGGCTCCTCAAGCTCCCTGGCACACATGCAGAGGTTAAGGATAGAGGCGGCGGCGATGGCGGCGACCTACCAATGGTTTCGGGGGTGGTGTGTGTCTGTGTGAGCGGAGGTTTTGGGTAGTGTGTGGTGTGTGTGGAGGGGAGGGGGAGGTGGTGTTTGAGGAAATACTGCGGTAACTGAATATTTTACTAGGCGGGAGTAACAAGGCGGGGCTACTGAAAATTTGGATCAAGGGCGAGTAGATATTTTTTAGATTGCGAGGGATGCAGAGGCGGGAGTAAAATGCCGGGGCTACTGAAAATTTGAATCAAGGGACTGAAGCAGAGCATGAGTAACAGACATCGCACATGGTCCACACATACTAATCATGTGCTATCAAACATTAAAATCTTCCAGGCGGTAGATATTTTCGAGATTACGAGGTAGTAACATTTTCGAGATTACAAGGGATGCAGAGGCGGGAGTATTTGGGGAGTGAGCTAGTGTGCTTGACGCGACGGCTGTGGACTATAATAGCCGACGCACCTTCTCGCGTAAGCCATAGGCGTACTATACACCGGCGGTGCTCCAGGATATTTTGTACTGCATCTCACACGGTTGGTGATAATAAACTGTGTGGGATCTACTTGATTTTTCATCTTGATTTGAATTACATAATGGGGTCACAGCGGCAATGGACGGTGTTAGAATTGCTAGAACTTTTACCTGCAGTGAACATGCAAGTATATGTGTGCCGTAAAAGAATTGGAATTATTCAGGGTTCGCTTGGACATTTTATACAT
Source organism: Aegilops bicornis (assembly GCA_021605145.1). Classification (NCBI taxonomy): domain Eukaryota; kingdom Viridiplantae; phylum Streptophyta; class Magnoliopsida; order Poales; family Poaceae; genus Aegilops; species Aegilops bicornis. Next base: position 362,334,207 of record CM038675.1, read on the forward strand.
TAAATTGGTTTTCTAGCCATTTCAAGTGCACAATTCAAAATTAAACTACATGCACATGCTCCAGTGCACCAACATGGGTTGTAAAATCATATATGTGTCCATCGGTTTATGCTTATGTCCCATGCAAGAAATGGGGATGAATTTTGAACACCACGGCACCGTGGCTCTCCGGCAAACGTCGACGTACTTGCTTTTGTAATTCTAGTAAATCCAAAAGTCGTCCGGAATTCATGAAACTTGGCATGCTATCATGGAGCGGCATCAACATGCCGTGGTAAATTTTTTGTCCCATTTGGGGGCAGGTTTCGTTATAAGCTTCTCACAAACCAGAGCTTCTAACAACAAGTGTGATGGTTTCGGTAGGGAACGTTTCACCTTTCTGGATGAAATGATATCCATTGCCTCTTCTTGATTTCAATTTTTTTCCTAGTGTCAACATAGAACAACAGGAGTGTTGTGTTAATTTTTGGAATTTTTCGGGGTTCATTTGGACATTTTTATACATTAATTGAGTTTTCAATGCATTTATGTGCATAGTTCAAATTTGAACTACATGCACATGCTCTAATGCATCTAAATTGGTTGAAAATTTAAATCTGTGTCCTTGTTGCATGCTTAGGTCCCATGCAAGAAATGGGGATGAATTTCGAACACCACGGCACCATGGCTCTTTGACAAACGTCGACGTACTTTCTTTTGTAATTCTAGTAAATCTAAAAGTCGTCTGAAATTCATGAAACTTGGCATGGTATCATGGAGCGGCATCAACATGCCGTGGTAAATTTTTGGTCCCATTTGGGGCAGGTTTGGGTATAAGCTTCTGACAAACCAGAGCTTCACACAATAAGCCTGATGGTTTCGGTAGGGAACGTGCCAATTTTGGGAACGAAACGATATCCATTGCCTCTTATTTGTTTCAAAAACTTTGTAGTGTCAACATAGAACAACAGGAGTGTTGTGTTAAGTTTTGGAATTTTTCGTGGTTCATTTGGACATTTTTATACATTAACTGGGTTTTCTAGGTATTTTATGTGCATAATTCAAATTTGAACTACATGCACATGCTCCAGTGCATATAAATTGGTTGAAAAATCAAATCCGTGTGCTTGGTTGCATGCTTAGGTCCCATGCAAGAAATGGGAATGAATTTCGAACACCACGACACCGTGGCTCTCCAGCAAACGTTGACATACCTGGTTTTTAAATTCTAGTAAATCCAAAACTCATCCGAAATTCATGAAACTTGGCATGCTATCATGGAGCGGCATCAACATGCCGTGGTAAAATTTTTGTCCCATTTGGGGCAGGTTTGGGTATAAGCTTCTCACAAACCAGAGCTTCTCACAACAAGCCTGATGGTTTCGGTAGGGAACGTGCCACATTTGGGTACAAAACGATATCTGTTGCCTCTTATTGCTTTCAAAATTTTTGTAGTTTCAACAAAGAACAACAGGAGTGTTGTGTTTAAGTTTTGGAATTTTTAGGGGTTCGTTTGGACATTTTTATACATTAACTGGGTTTTCTAGGCATTTTATGTGCATAATTCAAATTTGAAATACATGCACATGCTCCAGTGCATATAAATTGGTTGAAAAATCAAATCTGGGTCCTTGGGTGCATGCTTAGGTCGCATGCAAGAAATGAGAATGAAATTCTATGGCACCCCGGCTCAGTGCAACCGGTTTACCATGCATTGACAGCCCAGAGACCATGTCTTCTGGCAACACACAACATTTTAGTACAGACAACAACCACTTTATTCATACTAGCGGACAATAGTTTATATTACAACAGGTGGCGAGGCCAAGTGGCACACATGGTGCAGCTAGACAATAGGTACTTTACTTAGTGAATGTAAACGGGCCTCGATCATAACAACTACGTGGCAGCGGAACAATGTCGTAGCGGAACTCCATAGCACAGGGACACCGATATGGACACAGTCTAGACTCGAATAGCTCTCCTTTCCAATGAGACTTTCCTGAAATCTGGCATGACACGCCAGGTCAGTACATTTAATGTACTTGCAAGCTGTCGGGGGTTGGGTGCGACATATGCCAAGGGGTGGCTTATCATGGTGGGGGCGAGTAGAACGTCGCCGGTGCCTGGAAACGGGATGAGGCGAAGACATGCACGCCGGCAGATCTTACCCAGCTTCAGGGCTCTCCGTGGAGATAACACCCCTACTGCTGCTCTGCGGGGTCTCCGCATGATCACTAGATGAACAAGGGCTACAAGAGGCTCCTTGAGCTGTTCGGGTGAGGAAGGAGAAGGGCACGGCTAGCTCTCCTCTTCCCTCTATGTGTGTCTAAAACTATCGTGGTCCAACCCTTTGCATGGGTGCCCCGGGGTTTATATAGGCCTACCCCGTGGGTACAATGGTAATCCGCCGGGCGCTGGTCCCAGCCGTCTGCCTCTCTCAGCCGCCGCCTTTCTTCGCTGATTGCCGGGGCCCACTGACCGTGGGCCCCGCCGACGGGCCTGGTACGGAGCCGACAGTTTTGTCCGGCCATGGGCGGGTCTTGCCGCTGCGGATTATCAGTAGCCGTGCTTCTAATGACGCTGCTTGGTCATGGGGTCATGGCAACAAAGGCCGCTACCGACGAAGCGATCACCGCCGCCATTCCCCGCCTTTGTTCGTTAATGGCGTGCGGGGCCCGTGGGAGGAGCTTGCCGACTCCTGGGGGCCGACTCCCAACGGGTCCGTCTTGTGGCGCTCTCGCCGTCTTCTGTACCCCCGCTGATAGGCGGGACCCGCCATCCCTGGGTCATACAGACATGCATGCCGTCAGGCATGTGGCGCCGCCCACGGGGCTGATGTCGGGCTGGCATGGCAACAAAGGCCGCGCCGGATGGAGATCTCCGCTGGTACGGCGCGATCAGGCTATGATCGCCCTTCACAAACGGGGCAGAATGGGCCGCGGTGGCCGTACTCGCCCCCGGCCCATCATTGCGAAGGCAGGAGGTGGTCGGAGTCGCAGGCCGACTCCCAATAGCCGGCTTCTCTGGAAGCCGCCAGCTAGTAGTCGTCTTATCTCAAAGTCATCCCTGGGACTCGGCCGTGAAGGGCAGTCGGCGGCCTTGCCGCCGACTCTCAAAGAGCGGCTCTTCATCTTGGGGTCTTGAGGGGCGCAGCCTGCCCTAATGTCTTGAAAGGTTCAGGGGATCGGGTTAGCCTACCCGTGGCCCATTACTCCGACAGTAGTCCCCGAAGCTGGTGAGGCACCGAGGGTGACATGTCGAGGAGCCTCAACAGTTTCATCTTTCTGTTGATGGAATCTGGGCCTTGCTCGCCGTCCTCCTCTAGGACGACTAGCTGGAGCCGGACTCACAGAAGGCCGTCTTGCCCCTTAAAGAGTTTGAAAGTCGTAGCGGGATCCAGGAAGCGTGCCTGATAAGCTTCCAGGCAGCTGCCCGATGCAGACCCGTCGCGCGGCGCCACACGGCAGGTCGGGCCTCGACCACCCACGCCGCCGACGGACAGGTCGTTAGGCGGGACCCGCCACTACCGTGCCTCGGCACGCGAACGGATCCGTTGCAGCCGTGCGGACGGTTGGGGTTCCCACGTCGTAACTGCGCGTAGTAACTTCGTGTGGTAAATCGTGGGGGGCGTGGGGTCCCGGGCGCAGTTAATCCCACGTCCGCCCCATCGGCTTCTCAGCCCACGAGCCTACAAGTAGGCGGGAGGAGGGGGACGGCGAAGCACGCGCGCCCATCTTCCCTACTCCCTTAGCTTCCTCTTCCTTCTTCTTCCTCTCGCCGCCGCCGCGCCGAACCACGCCACGCCCGTAGCGATGAGCTCTTCCTCCGCCGTGGCACCTCCTGCCGTGCGCTCCGGCGTGTGGGACAGCTCCGAGGTGGACGACGACCACATTGAGTTCCTTCGCAAGACGCGCTGCCTCCCGGCAAGAACCTAGTGCGGGCTCGCCAAGGCCGGGCGTAGGGAAGTATCGCCGGCGCCGGAGGAGGGCGAGCAGGTCGTATTCCGCCGCACCTCATGCGCCGCCTAGGGCTGCCGTGAGCGGTTTCTTCCGCTCCTTCTTGAGTTCTGACGGGCTCCACCGCACCACCTTACTCCGAACACGGTGGTGCTGCTGGCTACCTTTGCCACCTTGTGCGATGGCTTCATCGGCGTTCTCCCCACCATCGAGCTATGGGGGGAGTTCTTCCAGTCCAAGCTCGGCACGCACGTCGCTGGTGTGCCAGCCCTGTGCGGTGCCTTCATCGCGATGCGGAGATCGGTGGCTGACAACCCGTTTCCCACCATCTCGCTAATTAAGTCGTTGAAGATGTGGCAACGGTCTTATTTTTATGTGAAGAACGTCGCCACAGAAGGCGACTGGGTCAATCTCCCGCCTTACGGCCGGCGATGCACCGCCGGGAGGCTCCCCACCTGGTCCCACCGCCAGACGCCGACTCCGCTGGTGCCGCCCGTTGCCGACTCCGAAAAGTCTTGACGCAATCGGAGGGTTTGACCGGGCCGACCTGCTGGCCGCGTCAGGCACGCCGAGTCCTTCCGCCTAAGGCGTCACCTCATCCGATTTGCCGATGAGCGGCCACCGACCCAAGTCGGATGTGCTCCAGGACATGCCCCACGCGAGGTGGCGGACACGGTGAACTATATCGCGAATCGCAACCTCACGGCGGATTGGCGGTTCGGCAAGGAGCCATACTCACGCCGCCAACCCCCGCCTGTTGTAAGTCGCCTCTTCTTCTTCTGTTTTCTTTTTCAAATTAATCCGACTTACGATCTTTTTGGTTTTTTCGAGTCTGAACCCCCTCATCCAGCCTTCAGCCGGCACCACGGGACCGGCCTGACAGTTCGTCCCCGAGCAAGCGGAGAGCGACGTCGACGACCCTGACTTGGGGGCGGCGGCGATGAAGGCTGACGCCAAATGAGGAGGGGAGGAGCAGGCGACTTCCGGCCCTCGGCCACCTTTGCCGACTGGCCTGATGACGACGCCGAGGGGGAAGTTGCCCCGCGCCATAAGTCAAAGGTCGGCCAGCCGAGCGCGAGTTCCTCCGCCGGCTTGGGTGGTCAAGGCGGCGCGAAGAAGCGTCGGGCTGGGCCGAGCTTGCTTGGCGGCCGGTCGAAGAAGTTCAAGGGGGCGGCCGCCGCGACCAAGCGGGAGGAGGCGGTCACAGAGGCCAACCGCTTCCGCAAGGAAGTGAAAAAACCGCCACTGGTCTCCGCGTAAGTGCTTCCTCCTTTTGTCTTGTTTTCTCTGGTGAATCTTGTGCAAATCTTTTACATGCCTTCCTCGCTTCAGGGCTCCCCTTACTTTAGAGAGGGTCGCCGCCGCCTCCATCATGGGGTCGGCAGAGACGTCTGCCACTACTCGGCGGATTGACCCCGCCGCCGACCTCCAGGAGGCGATGGAGCGGAACGTGCAGGAGAAGCGCGACGAGGAAGAAGCCGCCCGCCTGGAGAAGACGGAGGCCAAGAAGGTGGTGGCCTCCGCCTAGAAGAAGCTGGATGAGGCCGAAGCCGCCGTCGCGGCAAAGCGACGAGCTGAGGAGGCCGCGCACCACCAATCGGCGTTGCTCGTCATCCCGCTGAGCTCCGCTCCGCCGCCCTCGGAGTTCACGGGGCAGACTGGGGGAGCCGGTGGCGAGAACCCCATCATGGAGTGGGAAGGCGGCGTGACCTCCATGTCGGGCACGCCCGTGCCGCCACCGCCGCCTCCGCTGCCGTCTGGGAGCATGCAAGGTAAACAGCCGCGGACTACCGGTGCCGCCATCGAGGACGAGGCCGTGGCGAAAGCGTCCTTCAAGTCGCCGCCAGCGGCGCCGCCGCTTTGAGAAGGTACTTCGGTGCCACGCCTTTGAGACCGGGCGCCGCCAGCTCGGCCATCTCAGCGCCGAGGCGACGAGCGCCAAGCGTCCGCTGGTGGGTGCGAGGAGGCGGCACAGGCCCGCTGAACCAGCGCTCGACGCTTCGTGAAGCTGCAAGCCGAGGGCAACGCCATCCAGAACTGCACCAAGGCACATCTGGCGTCGCGATCAGCCGTCCGGGTATGCTTTCTTCTTTTGACTTTGTTTTTCTTGTTCTTCTCTGTGGGTGCGCGCCACTCCATCTGGTGTAGTCCTCGAAGTTTCGAGCCGGCTGAAAGCAGCGGCTCGAACTTCATCTCGTGAGTTCCAAATATTTACCTTTGTCTAAAATACTTATCACAGGAGTATCACAACCTCCGTGTCACTGCCTTCAACCGCAATGTTGAGGAGCTGGGCAAGCGGACTGCCGACTTGTCGGAGAGCCGGAGTGAGTCCTCCTTCTTCTTCGTGGGGGCGCGCTGGCGCACCCGCGGGCTGTAGTCCCCGAGATTCAGGCCGATTGCTGAGCAGTCGGGCCGGATCTTCTCGGCGACCTTCTTTGTTGACAGCTGAACGTCCTTTTTCTTTTTATTCTTCAGAGGCCAACGCCACTCTTCAGCAGCAGCTGGGCGAAGCCAACACCGCCTTGCGTGCCAAGGGGGAGGAGTGCAGAAAGCTCTCCGCAGAGCGCGACCTGCTGGCTACGCAGCTGGCGGAGCAAAGGGAGCTGCTTAAGAAGGCGCAGGACGAGGCAGAGAAGAAAGAGACTGCTCTCCTGGCCGAGTTCGAAAGCGAGCGCTCCTCCTGGACCGACAAGGAGGCACTGCTGACCTCCGGCTTCCATGAGATCGAGGACATCATCGACGGTGAGTTTCTTTACTTTCTTTCTTTGAGCCGCTGACTATAGGTCGGGCTGACTCCTGATTTTTTGAATTGCTTCTTTTTTGTCTTGGCAGACTTCTTCCCTGGCCACAAGCAGGCGGCCACTCAAGCCATCGAGGCTGATCACGAGGCACGGAGGGCAAATGGTGCGGAGATTTCTCCCAACGTCCCCCGGACCCTTGATGAGCAGCTTCTGAGCATCGAGGCTCGTCAGCGGCCGGCCCATCGGATGCTGCGCCGGCTTCAATGTGTCGGCGCCCAGGCGATTGCTGCCCTGTGGCCAGACATGCCGGTTCTGTGCACTCCCAGTCGGACTGCCGACTGACTGGAGGTCGCGGCTGGCCATCTTGAGGCCTGGAAGGGTTCCTCAGCCCGGGCTGGAGTGCGCCGGGCCTTGGAATTCATCAAGGCGTGGTATCCAGGGCTGGACCTGGACCGGCTAGCCGCGTTCCGGTCAGAGGCCCAGGTTGAGCTGATAGCTACGGAAGACGCCCTCGTCGAGCGTGCGGCGACGATCGCCGACTACACAGACACCAGCGTCTTCGTCCCTGATCGGGCTGAAGACGGCGGGGAGGCGCCGCCGGAGTGGTTCGGGATGAACCCGGATTATGATGAGGACTCGGTGGAGTTGATCAGCTCCAGCGCCGAGGAGGAAGGCGAGGCAGAGGACGGAGGTGAGACGGAGGCGCCAGAAGACGGAGCGGGCGACCAGCCTCAGCTCGACCGCGCCTCCAGCAACGAGCCGCGCCCGATCGAGCCGGGTTGCCGCCGAGACGATCAAGCCGGGATCGCCCAGCCGGCCGCCCGGCGCCGACACCGCTGCCTCTTCCGACCTCCGAACCTGTCTGCCGCCTTCCTAGGCTGCCGTCTTGCCTTTTACTTTATCTGCTTTAGTAGTCTTTGAAGAACTTGTTAATTGCACAATTCCACCCGGGGTGTATTTTGAACTTCGCTTGAAGATTCACCAAGGGCCTATGTTATGTAAATATTTATCCGAATTCTATATTTCCTTGCTCATTTCTCCTTTGGTTTTTTTCCTTTGCCGCCTTCCTTAGTCTCCGCTTGCTACCGGACAACCGCTTTATGGATCGTCATTGGGTCAAACGCTATTACTTTTGGGAAGGCAAGTACTTGGCCATTTTTTAGAGTCTTTTTAACAAGTTGGATAGAAAGCGGCAAGACGACTACTCAAGAGTCGGCTTTGCGAAGAGAGGCTGGAAGCCGACTTACGCTATGTTTATGCTTTGAGTCCTTAGCCATTTTTCATGTGGGAACCCATTCTTCCTTACTCCTGCCCACCAAACAGTCGCTCTGCGAGCTGCGGCTTCTGACAGGAGACGGCTTAGGCACCACACACTACTTGTCCGACTGCAGGAAGCATTCCATAGCGCGAGGCGGCGAGTCCCCGGGCCGACTAGTCGAACCCGGTGCCAAGCGGCATAGCAAAGAGTAGCATACTCAAAAGCATAATTCTTATCATATAGATAACAAAAAGGGCAGTCCCCGAGCTCGTCTCGGGGGGCCCGAAGTCTTGGTACTTTAATACAAAGGGTAGCGTGGTACATATCAAGATCAATCGTAAAATCTTCGGAGAAGATTTGCATACCATGGCCGCTCCGCCTCTTTGCCGGAGTCGTCCCTCTTATGCGTTTTCGGGCTTCGAGCGTTGATCAGGTAGTAGGATTCGTTGCCCAACACTTTTCTGATAATGAAGGGGCCTTCCCAAGGCGCCGACAGCTTGTGCTGGCCGGCTGTTCGCTGGATCAGTCGGAGTACAAGGTCGCCCTCTTGGAAAGATCTCGGCCATTAGTGGAACATACTTTACGGCAACATGCTTGTTGCCGTTCGCTATGTTGACGGCCGTGGAGTAGTCAACCAGCCAGTCTTCCGGCTTTACAAAGCCGGTGTACTTGGGCGTATCTCGGGGGAGCGTGAACCCTTTGGGAAAGGGCTCGTCTCGGATGCGAGGTCCAAAACAGGGCGGACCCAACTCGTCTTCTTCTTCCAGCGCTAGGGATCGGTGGAGTCGGTCGATCTGGTGACGGGCGCTATTCTCTCTCGACTTCTCTCGGCGGCCAAGGCGGTCGCCGAGAGTCGGATGCTCGACGGGTGGCGGGAGACTCGCCTTTCTTTGCGAGGAGGAGGAGGCAGATAGTCGCCCCGCCGCTCCACCGCTTCTTGGGCGGCCGTCTTGGTCGCGCTCGATGGTGATGCAAGTCCGACTGTGGCTGACAGCCGGATCCTTGTCTTTTCTTCCGCGGACACGGCCAGTCGGTGTCCGAGACGTCGCGCCTTGATCTCAGCGGGGAGGTAGGTCGTCGTTTTGTCATTGCGGAGCCTCTGTGCGGCAGCCGGCTTCGTTCTGTGCGGCAGCCGCGTCGAGGAGCTGCTGGACTCGCTCCGCTATCAGCGGCGCTCTTCACTCGGTTATCTAGCTCGTCTCGCCGCTGCTCGGGCGGCACGGATGTTCTCCGCAGCGTATGCATACAGGCGATTGGCCCCGAACAGGTTGGCGAAGGCCACGCCGCATCGCTGACCGTGCGTTTAGGCGGTTAGGGCCCGATTAGCCGGGCGAGCCGCCCACAACGCGATCCATCTCGTCTTGGTAGGCTTCGACAAGCGCCTCATGCTTGCCAACTTCTTCGCGCTTTTGACGAAGCCAAGGCGGCGCGCCCAGCCGCCTCGGGCGCCAGCGTCTTCCGGAATAGGCGCGATCAGGTCTTGCAGAGCCGCGTCGAGTGGGTCATGAGCTCCTTCACCAGAATGCTCGCCATGACCGATGACGAGCACCTCCGCGACGGTGCTTCCGCCGCTCGCCGCACGAGGGAGCGGCTCGTGGTAGACCACCACGTTGGTGGGGAACGCGTCGAGCGACGCGGTGTCGGAGTCGACCAACATTGGGTCGGTGGAGCCTACGGACTCCAAGTCCACGGCAGGCTCGCCGGCGACGTGGAGTTGGTCAAGGAGGCCCGCGAGGAGGCTCTCGGGGCCGCCCATGCCTGCGTCGGATACAGGCTCGTCGGAGAGGCGAACCTCGCCGACAAGTTCGGCGAGGCAGCTGGCTGCGCAGGCGATCTCAGCGCCGTGCAGCGGTCAGCGCAGACCAGAGTATGGCGTGCCGGGCTGGCTGTGCTCGTCAGGGAGAAAAAGGGTTCCCATCCAGAGCAGGTCTCCGGACGACGGTGCACCTCGCCCACGGTGGGCACCAAATGTCGGGGGTTGGGTGCGACATATGCCAAAGGATGGCTTATCATGGAGGGGGCGAGTAGAACGTCGTCGGTGCCTAGAAACGGGATGAGGAGAAGACATGCACGCCGCGGATCTTACCCAGCTTCGTGGCTCTCCGCGCAGATAACACCCCTATCGCTGCTGCTGGGTCTCCGTGATGATCACTAGATGAACAAGGGCTACAAGAGGCTCCTTGAGCTGTTCGGGGTGAGGAAGGAGAAGGGCACGGCTAGCTCTCCTCTTCCCTCTATGTGTGTCTAAAACTATCAGGGTCCAACCCTTTGCATGGGTGCCCCGGGAGGTTTATATAGGCCTACCCCCCGGGGGTACAATGGTAATCTGGCTGGGCGTGGGTCCCAGCCGTCTGTCTCTCAGGCCACCGTCTTCTCCGCCGACTGGTGGGCCCTGCCGACGGGCCTGGTACGGAGCCGACATGCCCTGTCCGCCACGGGCGGGTCTTATCGGCTGCGGATTACTGTAGTCGTGCTTCTAATGACGCTGGCTTGGTCATGGGGTCATGGCAACAGTGCCGCCGCCTGACGATCGATCACTGCCGCCATTCCCCATCTTGTCTAGTTAATGGCGTGCAAGGCCCGTGGGAGGAGCTTGCCGACTCTTGGGGGCCGACTCCGGACGGGTCCGTCTTGTGGCGCTCACCGCCTTCTCAGATTTCGCCGACAAAGCGGGACCCGCCGTCTCTTGGTCGTACAGACAGGCCGTCGTGGGCATAGGGCGCTGCCCACGGGGGCTGATGTCAAGGCTGGCATGGCAACAGTGCTGTGCCGGATGGAGATCTCCGTTGGTACGGCGCACTGTGGCCATGCCTGCCCTTCGCAAACGGGGCAGGAATGGGCCGCACGGTGGCCGCATTCCTATCCCGGCCCATCATTGCGGCGGGCGTGGGTGGTCGGAGTCGCAGTCGACTCCCAATAGCCGGCTTCTCGAAGCCGCCAGCTAGTAGTCGGCTTATCTCAAGTCGCCCCTCGACTCGCCATGAGGGGCGCTGGCGGCCTTGCCGCCTACTCTCAAAGAGCGGCTCTTCATCTTGGGGTCTTGATGGGCGCAGCCTGTCCCGATGTCTTGAAAGTTTCAGGGGCTCGGGCTAGCCTACCCGTGGCCGATTACTCCGACACAAGCTCACAACAAGCATAAACATAATGACAAACAATATCATGATAATTAACCAATTATTAATAATGCAACAATATATATCTAACATGCTGTGATCATGATCTTATGTGAAAATCCCTCGTACTGGCATACCAACAGTGATCTCTTGGATCCTGAACGTACCAGCCTTTTGGTCTTAACTCAGGTTACCTCGTGATCTTTCCGGCGATCACAACCACGACCAGCACTTGGTCTTCAACATCAAGATAGCCTTCCCACCATCGTCAACAGTGCAAAGTTCATGACTTAGTGTGCAAAATTTATTAAACGTTGACCCATCGTGTGACCTACTTTCGAGCGTGTCCCTAACCGTGGACTCGGCTATCGATAGATTAATACACTCTGCAGAGGTAGCGAACTGTACCCACACCACGGAACCCATGGCCTCGCACTCCCATTCGGGTGGACCAACGTCATTCTGACGGAACCCCTCCATTGCCATGAAACTCTCTCAGCCACTCCGACTCACTCCCACTGGGCTAGTCCTGGGTGGCCCCGTGTCTACCAAAGACACAACGACTACCGTCGTGGCCAAAACATAAACGTCCCACACAGGGACACGGTACCATAATCTCAGCAACGGGCACACATGGTTATGTCTGCTTACCGGGCTAGGGTACCGCATGCCCATAACCTTCCCTCATTGGAGGCACCGAATAGAGGCATGACAACAGACCGAATAAAGGCCTTCCAATAAATGCAAATGTGGTTGCACTGGGAAAAACTCGATTCAGTGGCACCATGACCCGGTCAACAATATATTCAAGTTGAGTTATTAGCGGGTTCAACTTAAATTGAAAATAATCACTATCATAGTATGCCATGCAAATGCAACACGACCATAAGCATCATATACCATCGGAAATAACTGGGTCAACTATATCCACACTAAGCATAAACATCAATATCTCATGATACTACTCTGGTTAGGATTAAACCTCACTTTAAACAAAATCTTTTCTAGCAAATATTATCATTTTTCTAATGCAATAAAAATAACTCCAAATAATTACTCATATACATAATTATATTACTTCTTCATAACAAAATTTACTTCTAGTAACTTTACCAACTTAGTTAGCTTCAAACTTTCTAAAAACTAAGCATGACAACTAAACAAACAACCAACAGAATATACATAATATAATAATGATTTAAATGCATGGATTAAATCATTCATTCAAGTTGTAAAATCATAAATATTGTAATGGCACCATGAAAATGTTGTTGTGGCTTGCCTTAGTGCAGATGAGGTTCACAAGCCTCCTGGTGATCCTCAAGACAAGCTTCACCTTCTGAAAATATTTATAAACACAAAAAAAAACATCAAGAACCCTTCTGAAATTCACCAGAAAATCTAGACAGCAGAGAAAAATCTCATTTTTGGTGAGCTGCTAGATTTCTTTACAAAGAACACAATGCAAAAAGAATCAATTCATTTGGAATTATGGTTAAAGAGTTTTGGTTGTTTGAAGCTCTCTGGAAAAATATGAAATTTGAATTTAAATAAAAACAGTCTGGGGGGTGACGTCAAAGGCGTAAAGCCTCACGGGCGCTACCACTCGTACCGCTTCATGCGCGTATTGAGCGGCTTACTAGCGGGCCTCGCTAGTTAGGTGCGGGGGAGGGGGAGAAGGAAACAAAGGACGGCGCGGCTTCACCGAAGCACACGCCGGCGACGAGGGCTTCTTGGCCAAAATGAGAGGGAGGGATCGAGAGAGGAGACGGAGGCGCACCTGCCCATACGCGTAGAGTAGCTAGGGGTGGTCGGACAGCGTCGGAATCAGCCTCTCTAGCAGAGGCAGAGAGCAGAGGTCGCCGGAGACAAAGACGACGGCGAACAGAGGCGACTCCAGGGGCTCCAACCAGGTGGAACAACATCACCGGAGAGCGGCAGAGGCCCTGGAAGGGTTGCACAGGCCTGGGAGGGACTGGAGCTACGGAGATGACCCGAGGGGATCACAGGCGAGCTCGAGCTCGGGGACGGCGGCCCGCGGCCTGCCCGGCCGGGCTACGGCTTCTACAAGATCGTGGAGTGTGTGGGAAGAGTGGGTGATGCTCGAGGAGGCTGGGGAGGGATCTATTTATAGCCGAGCGTCGAGGAGGGATCGGGCTCCGCCAGTGGACACCTAGACACGGTGCCCGGTGATGAACAGCGCCAGTGAGTGAGGAGCAAGGCGACGCAGCTCACGCGAGAACTGTGGGCGAGCAGGGACGAGCACAGGAGCGAGGGGAAGGCGACGAGCACAGTGTGCCGCGCACTGTTGCGTTGCCCGGACCGCGCCCGTGCTTGCTGCGGCGAGCTCCGGCTTCGGCGAGCCCCAGGAGGGAGTTAAGAGGTTTGGGATGACGATTGTGGCACGTTTTGGAAAGGCTAGGCAGTCGGGGAAGCGAGCACGCGAGCAACAGAAGCTCGGGCGCGACGCAGAGCGTGTCGACATGCAGGTTGGCATCATGCACACGCGTGGTCACCGCGTGATCTCTGCCCTCAGGCCGACCTAAGTCCGAACTTCATGTCTGGCATGTTGTTCGTGGTAGTTTTAGAGGTTACCACACTGGGGTTTCATCTCAGGCGCAGTAGAATAGATTGCAAATCACCGGTAAGTTTCTCGATCAAGAATTTTGAGAGCTTATCGTGGTCAAACTACAGGAGTTGGGAACTGGCTTTGAGGTTAGCAATCATCTACTAAGGTGATGATGCACAAGAAAAATCAGCCACAATGGAGCAAGTAAAATGGTAGTTGCTGTAGAAACTACCATTTCTGTCCAGAACAGAAAATATTTTCTATAGCAAAAATATTCCAAAAAGTGATGAAATATTTTTGCACAGGAAGGTGCCCTAGGGTTCAAAGAATATTTGTGAATTTTCTCAGATTTTTGTGGGCAAGAAAAATTGGGGTTGCTTTGGAGCACATTGAGTTAGCTAGGGTTTAAGAGAGGGAAATGAATATTTTTCATTTAAGAAAAATATTCAAAATATTATTTTGAGTTGAACCAGAGAGGAAATGATAGTTAGAGAGGGAAATGAGGCACTTGGGTGAAAGTCAAGGGGTACCCAAGTGTTTAAGTCCATTTCAAAAGATTCAAAACTCCAAATTTCAAAATAAAACCAACTGAAAATCAGGAAAATAGAAGAGGGCAAAAACCAGGCTGTCACAAACCTCCCCCACTTAGAATGAATCTCGTCCTCGAGATTCGGTTGCTTGGGAAAACTAGTCTGGATAATGTGCCTTTAGAAATTCTTCCCGTTCCTAAGTTGATTCTGACTCCGTGTGATGCTCCCACTGTACTTTGTAGAATTTCCTTGCTTTACTACGAGTGATCCTTTCCATCTGATCCAAAATTCTAACCGGCCTCTCTTCATATGTTAAATCCTTTGCCAACTCTATTTCAGTCATAGAAATCTTTTTCTCAGGCGGCGATATGCATCGCCTCAACTGTTAAACATGAAACACATTGTGCACTTCCGACAATTCAGGGGTAGCTCCAACTGATATGCAACAGTACCCACTCGGGACATAACTGGAAATGGACCAATAAATCTAGGTGCCAAATTTCCACGAGTCTGGAATCTCTTGACTCCTTTCATAGGAGTGACTCAGAGGTATACGTGTTCTCCGGGTTCAAAACTGATCTATCGGTGCTTTGCATCATAGTAACTCTTCTGTCGAGATTTGGCCAATTGCAATCTGTCTCTGATTTCCTTGACTTGCTTCTCGGCTTCCATCATGAGATCCATTCCGAAGATACGCTATCTCCAGTTTGAGACCAATTCAAAGGAGTGCGGCACTTACGGTCATACAAAGCCTCATATGGTGACATCTTTAGGCTGGTCTGGAAGTTGTTGTTATAAGAGAACTCGGCATATGACAAGCAGTCTTCCCATTTAGGTCCTTGGGACAAAACATAGGCTCGTAGCATGTCTTCAAGTATTTTGTTTACCCACTCTGTCTGTCCATCAGTCTGAGGATGATAAGCAGTACTGTATTTTAGCGCCGTCCCCAAGGCTTGATGGAGACGTCACCCGAAAGCGGAGGTAAAAAGTGAACCTCAGGCAGAAGTGATGGTTCGGGGTACTCCATGCAAAGGACTATTCTGGATACATACAGTTGTGCAAGTTGATATGCTCGATATGTAGTTCTGATCGGGATAAAGAGAGCTACCTTGGTTAAGGTGTCCACTATGACCCAGATTGCATCATTGCCTCGCTGAGTCTTAGCTAGTCCTGTGATGAAATCCATGCAGACATCATCCCATGTCCATTGTGAAACTGGCAGCGGTTGGAGAAGTCCGGCTGGTTTCGATGTTTGCCTTCACCTTGTTGCATATGTCGCAACAGGCCACAAAATAGGCAATGTCTTTCTTCATTACATCCCACCAAAATATTTGTCGAAGGTCTTCGTACATTTTCGTACCTCCAGGGTGAATGGAATACGAAGATTCGTGTGCTTCTGACAGGATTTTCTGCTTTAAGTCCGCCTGACTGGGTACACAAATCCTTCCACCGAATCGGAGGGTACCAAATTTATCCTTTGAGAAATCTGAAGTTTGTCCTGCTACCATATTCTTGGCACATTTCTGCAGGACGTTGTCAGCTGGCTGGGCCTTGCGGATCTCTTCCTCGAGTGTGGGGGCAAATTCCAAAATATTAGCAAGACCAGCATCAACTATGACCAGGTTGAGCTGAGCAATCTCCTCTTGGAGTTTAGGAGGCAAGGATTTCAATATGACATTTAGGCTGACAGGCTTTCGACTGAGTGCATCGGCAACCACGTTGGCCTTACCCGGGTGGTAGTTTATTCCAAGATCATAATCCTTGACTAACTCAAGCCATCTTTGTTAACGGAGATTTAAATCTGGCTGAGTAAATATATACTTGAGACTTTTGTGATCGGTAAAAATTTGGCACCTCTTTCCGATGAGGTAGTGTCTCCAAATTTTTAGAGCATGAACCACCGCGGCCAATTCCAGGTCATGAGTAGGATAATTTCCCTCGTGCGGTCGTAGCTATCGCGATGCATATGCTACTACCTTTCCATCTTGCATAAGTACGCATCCAAGTCCTTGTCTGGAGGCGTCACAGTACACATCAAAACTGCGGTAGATATCTGGAAGAGTCAACACAGGTGCGGTCGTCAGCCGTATCTTTAGCTCCTTGAAACTTTTCTCACAGTCCTCAGTCCATTCAAACTTCTTATCTTTCTTGATCAGCTCCGTCATGGGTTTAGCAATCTTGGAAAACCCTTCAATGAAACGACGGTAGTATCCGGCTAATCCAAGAAAACTCCGGATCTGTGATGCGGTTGTGGGCTACGGCTATACCTTCGGCGGATAACACATGTCCAAGAAATCCCACTTGCTTGAGCCAAAACTCGCACTTACTGAATTTGGTGTATAGCTTATGGTCGCAGAGTCATTGTAGCACTGCTCAAAGGTGTTCTTTGTGATCATCTTCACTTTTTGAGTATATAAGTATGTCATCGATGAAGACTACCATGAACTTATCCTGGAAGTCCATGAATACTTTGTTCATCGTATGCATGAAGAAGGCAGGGGCGTTGGTGAGACCAAAGAACATAATCAGATATTCATAAAGACCGTATCGAGTGGTGAATGCGGTCTTAGGAGTAGCTTCCTTTTTAATCTTGAGCTGATGATATCCTGTCCGTAAATCAATCTTGGAGAATACCTTGGCCCCACTGAGCTGATCAAACAAATCATCAATCCTTGGCAGCAGATATTTGTTTTTGATGGTGACATCATTCCGTTGACGGTAATTCACACACATGCGGAGGCTGCCATCCTTTTTGTCCACGAAGATAGCAGGTGATCCCCATGGTGAAGAGCTGGGACGGATATATCCTTTCTGGAGCATTTCATCAAGCTGTTTCTTTAGCTCCACTAATTTCGATGAGGGCATCCGTAATACTTCTTGTATAACGGTGCGGTTCCGCACAAGATCTATTGCAAACTCAAGCTCTCGATCCGTGGCATGCCCGGCTGTCCTTCCGAAATACATCAGAAACTCACCGACCACGTGAATTAATTCCAACTCAGCCACAGCGGTGAAGACCATTTCTTTCTTGGGTATGCTTCATGAAAGCATATAATTTGGTAGTCTGCCCTTCCGACCGGGTCAAAGTGACTTCTCGGTCACGCAATTTATGCATACTTGATATTCGTCAACCAATTCATACCCAAGATAACATCCAATTTTACAGACTCAATGATTATCAAGGAAGTTGGAAAATGTACTCGCTTGATATTGATTTCAGATTACGGCGTACCATATTGCTCTTAATTAAGGATCCCGGGGTTTGTACCAGCATATTCTTTCCCAAAAGCAAACAAGGAAGTTTGTTTTGGGCAACAAAACGCCGAGAAATAAAAGAGTGGGAAGCCCCAGAGTCAAATAAAATTACTGCAGGTATGTTATTAACAGAAAACATACCAATGACGACTTTGGGTTTCTTTTGGGCTTCATCTGCGGAGAGGTGATGAACGTGCCCAGTGATGTTTTGCTGGTTCGGGCATGACTCCATAAAGTTGACTAGTGGCCTGATTAGTGCACTTACCTTGCCGTTCTTGGGACACTGTCTGGCATAATGTCCTTTTTCCCACAACTGAAGCAAGAATTGTTGCGCTGGCGCTCCTCGTGCTCTGGGTTGGTCACGACATTCTTGACTTGGGTGGTGGTCATGTTAACATTCTGTTGCCAATTCGGCTTGTATTCCACCCGAGTCTACTGCCAGGTACGAGCCTTTTGCACGGGTTGCCCTTCCTTCCTTGGCTCAAACTTGCGCTTGTGGTCGTTGTTAGCAGGCCGGTTGTCCGATACGAGCTTGTGCTCCCTTTCAGCAATGAAAGCTTTGTTTACTAGAGTTTGGAAATCTGGGAAATCAAACATACTGAGGGTACACCGGAGTTGTGTGTTTAATCCACCAAGAAATCTGTCAATCTTTCTTTCTTCAGTGGCCACGTCATAAAGGGAGTAACGAGCCAGATGATTGAATTTTTGCAAATATTCACCCACAGACTGATTTCCTTGGAGGAGTGCGAGAAATTCACGCTGCTTAGTCTTTATAATTCCAGTAGGGATATGATATTTCCGGAACTGATCCTTGAATTTTGACCAGGTGATTTCCACATGGCTTTTGTATTTTCCCACCATATGGCAGCAGCGCCTTCAAGATAATGAGTTGCAAATGGAACTTTATCATCTTCTTCAGTACGAGCAATCTCAATCTTTCTCTCAATGGTTCGTAACCAATCGTCTGCATCCGAGGGATCAATAACCTGACTAAAACTGGGAGGCTTGGTCCTCTGAAAATCTGACAGCTTGGAGTGATGACCGTTCTGATTTCCATTCTGTCCAACCATAGCTTGCACACTTCTTAATATTTCAATTAGATCATTCTTCCTCCATTCCTCAAACATACGCAGAATTTGCTCGGTGGAGGGCGGATTTCGCAGTGGAGGCGGTGGTGGTATGTACGGCTCGGGAGAGTGTCCTACCTGTCGTGCGGAACGACGAACAGGAGCATCCTCATGAGCGTTGCTACTGCTACCTCCCCGCGGCATCCTATTGTGGATTTTTCCCAAGACAACGCAGCCGAGATGAGATACATTCAAAATAAATTAGGGAAAAGCCAGCAACAAAGCCCGAGAAAAACCGAAATAACGAAGAAAATATGGCGAATAAAATAGAGTTCCAACATAATCATACATAGACCCATACATGAAAGATAAACAACGTGCCAGGTTCAGCTACCCTTGATAACCCACAAGTGTAGGGGATCGCAACAGCTTTTGAGGGTAGAGTATTCAACCCAAATTTATTGATTCGACACGAGGGGAGCCAAAGAATATTCTCAAGTATTAGCAACCGAGTTGTCAATTCAGTCACACCTGGATAACTTAATATCTGCAGCAAAGTATTTAGTAGCAAAGTAATATTTTTGGTATTTTGTAGTGATTGTAACAGTAGCAACGGGAAGGTAAATAAGCGTAAACCAGTATATGGAAAGCTCGTAGGCATTGGATCGGTGATGGATAATTATGCCGGATGCGGTTCATCATGTAAATACCATAACATAGGGTGACACGGAACTAGCTCTAGCTCATCAATGTAATGTAGGCATGTATTCTGAATATAGTCATACGTGCTTATGGAAAAGAACTTGCATGACATCTTTTGTCCTACCCTCCCGTGGCAGCGGGTCCTAATGGAAACTAAGGGATATTAAGGCCTCCTTTTAATAGAGAACCGGAACAAAGCATTAGCACATAGTGAATACATGAACTCCTCAAACTATGGTCATCACCGAGAAGTATCCCGATTATTGTCACTTCGGGGTTGTCGTATCGTAACACATAATAGGTGACTATAGACTTGCAAGATAGGATCAAGAACTCACATATATTCTTGAAAACATAATAGGTTCAGCTCTGAAATCATGGCACTCGGGCCCTACTGACAAGCATTAAGCATAGCAAAGTCATAGCAACATCAATCTCAGAACATAATGGATACTAGGGATCAAACCCTAACAAAACTAACTCGATTACATGATAAATCTCATCCAACCCATCACCGTCCAGCAAGCCTACGATGGAATTACTCACGCACGGTGGTGAGCATCATGAAATTGGTGATGGAGGATGGTTGATGATGACGACGGCGATGAATCCCCCTCTCCAGAGCCCCGAACGGACTCCAGATCAGCCCTCCCGAGAGGTTTTAGGGCTTGGCGGCGGCTCCGTATCATAAAATGCGATGATTTCTTCTCCCTGGTTTTTTTCTCTCCGAAAGCCAATATATAGAGTTGGAGTTGGCGTCGGAGGGTCTCCATGGGGCCCATGAGGTAGGGGAGCACGCCCAAGAGGGGGGGCGCGCCCCCACCCTCGTGGAAAGGGTGTGGGCCCCCTGGTCTTCATCTTTGGCGAGGATTTTTTTATTATTTATTCTAAGATATTCCGTGGAGTTTCAGGTCATTCCGAGAACTTTTGTTTTCTGCACATAAAACAACATTATGGCAATTCTCACGAAAACAACGCCATCCGGTTAGTTCCATCCAAATCATACAAGTTAGATTCCAAAACAAGAGCAAAAGTGTTTGGAAAAGTAGATACGACAGAGACGTATCAACTCCACCGAGCTTAAACCCTTGCATGTCCTCAAGCAATTCAGTCGACAAACTGAAAGAGAAAAAGAAAAACTTTTACAAACTCTGTTTGCTCTTGTTGTTGTAAATATGTCAAGCCAGCATTCAAGTTTTCAACAAAGATTATAGCTAACCACATTTGCAATAATTCGCAGGTCTCATGTTTACTCATATCAATGGCATAATCAACTAGCGAGTCATAATAATAAATCTCGGATGACAACACTTTCTCAAAACAATCATAATATGATATAACAAGATGGTATCTCGCTAGCCCTTTCTGAGACCGCAAAACATAAATGCAGAGCACCTTTAAAGATCAAGGACTGACTAGACATTGTAATTCATGGTAAAAGAGATCCAAATATAGTCATACCCAATATAAATTAATAGTAATGAATGCAAATGACAGCTGCGCTAGTGCTTTTAATAAGAGGGTGATGACTCAACATAAAAGTAAATAGATAGGCCCTTCGCAGAGGGAAGCAGGGATTTGTAGAGGTGCCAGAGCTCGATTTTAAAATAGAGATGAATAATATTTTGAGAGGCATACTTCCATGCTACACACATTATAGGCGGTTCCCAAACAGAATGGTAAAGTTTATACTCCCCTCCACCAACAAGCATCAATCCACGGCTTGATCGAAACAACGAGTGCCTCCAACATACATCAGTCCTGTGGGGAGTTTTGTTTGCAATTAATTTTGATTTAGTTTGCATAAAGCATGGGACTGGGCATCCCGGTGACCAGCCATGTGCTCGTGAGTGAGGAGCGGAGTCCACTCCTCTTGAGAATAACCTGCCTAACATGGAAGATAAGGACAACCATAGTTGATACATGAGCTATTCGAGCATACAAAACAGAATGTTTATTTGAAGGTTTAGAGTTTGGCACATACAAATTTACTTGGAACGGCAGGTAGATACCGTGATATAGGAAGGTATAGTTGACTCATATGGAATAACTTTTGGGTTTAAGGGATTGGATGCACAAGCAGTATTCCCGCTTAGTACAGGTGAAGGCTAGCAAAAGACTGGGAAGCGACCTACTAGAGAGCGACAACAGTCATGTACATGCATTAAAATTAAGAAACATTGGATACAAGCATGAGTAGGATATAATCCACCATGAACATAAATATCGTGAAGGCTATGTTGATTTTGTTTCAACTACATGTGTGAACATGTGCCAAGTCAAGTCACTTAAATCATTCAAAGGAGGATACCACCCCATCATACCACATCACAACCATTTTAATAGCATGTTATCGCGCAAGGTAAACCATTATAACTCATAGCTAATCAAGCATGGCATAAGCAACTATGATCTCTAATTGTCATTGCAAACATGTTTATTCATAATAAGCTGAATCAAGAATGATGAACTCATCATATTTACAAAAACAAGAGAGATCGAGTTCATACCAGCTTTTCCCATCTCAGTCATTCCATCATATATCATCATAATTGCCTTTCACTTGCATGACCGAACGATGTGAATAATAATAAGAGTGCACGTGCATTGGACTAAGCTGGAATATCCTCACAAATGAACTAGTGAGATCATGATACTGTGGGCATTTGTTTGCCTCGAAGTCCACAAGACCGGCGTTACGCAAATATGCGTTAAATTCTTGTTTGATTCCCGCTTGATCCATAAAATTTTCCGAAGGCCATTCACAGGGCCTCACGAGAGCGTCCCTTGGGGGCTCCTCATCGGCATCGCGCATTGCAAGGCTAGGGCCTTGCTTCCTTGAAGAACCACCTTGGAACATCTTCCTAAACATATTGTTTTCTCTGAAAAATTTCTGAAAATTTTAGTAACTTCAAACAAAAGTGAACCAACTTCAATAAAATTGATAGCAACTACTCCTACAAGTGCCTAGAGCCTATATCAAGCATTAGAACTACTTGGAACCATATAAATTTGACATGCAAGTTCAAGAACATGGTCACCTATGCAGCACAAATTTGCAATGAATAAAGCACTAGAACAAAAACTAATTGGACCAATGGAGGAGTCACATACCAAGTAACAATCTCCCCAAGCAGTTTTGTGAGAGGTGCTTTGAGCAAGGAGATCGAAAATCACAGCAACAGGGGCTGGAACTCGTGTTTGAGCCAGGTATTCGTGTTTGTGGGAGGAAGAAGAATAGGATGGGTGAAGGAATAAGTGGAGGAGGGCCACCGTGGGCCCACGAGGCAGGGGGCGCGCCTAGGGGGGTAGGGCGCGCCCTCCACCCTCGTGGCCAGGTGGCAGCTCCCCCTGTGGCAATTTTTGCACCATAAATCCTCAAATATTTTCGAAAAAATCATATTAAATTGGCATGGCATTCCGAGGACTTTTATTTTCAGGGTATTTTTATATTGCACAGATAAATCAGGAAACAGAAGGAAAAATACTATTTTTACTTTATTTCAACTAAATAACAGAAAGTATAAAGAGGGTATAGAAGGTTGTGCCTTCTAGTTTCATCCGTCTCATGATCATCAAAAGGAATCCACTAACAAGGTTGATCAGGTCTTGTTAACAAACTCATTCCAATTAACATGGAACCAGAGAAATTTCGAATAACACTATGTTACCTAAACGGGGATATGCACATCCCCTATAATAAGAATATCATATTTCTTCTTGACAAGAGGGAAGAGGAAATTCAAAACCTCCAAATATAATCGATGGAATTTTTCCAATAGAATTGATGCTATAAACTTGAGGTTCTTTCCTCGAAAAGTGTACCGTATGCTAATTACCATTAACATGAAAAGTGACATTGCCTTTGTTGCATCAATAAAAGCACCTACAGTATTCAGAAAAGGTCTTCCAAGAATAATAGACATACTATCGTCCTCGGGAATATCAAGAATAACAAAGTCTGTTAAAATAGTAACATTTGCAACCACAACAGGCACATCCTCACAAATACCGGCTGTGTATAGCAGTTGATTTATCAGCCATTTGCAAAGATATTTCAGTAGGTGTCAACTTATTCAAATCAAGCCTACGATATAAAGAGAGTGGCATAACACTAACACTGGCTCCAAGATCACATAAAGCGGTTTTAACATAATTTATTTTAATGGAGCATGGTATAGTAGGTACTCCTGGTTCTCCAAGTTTCTTTGGTATTCCACCCTTAAAAGTATAGTTAGAAAGCATGGTGGAAATTTCAGCTTCTGGTATCTTTCTTTTATTAGTAATTATATCCTTCATATACTTAGCATAAGGATTTGTTTTGAGCACATCAGTTAATCGCATACGCAAAAAGATAGGTCTAATCATTTCAGCAAAGCGCTCAAAATCCTCATCATCCTTTTTCTTGGATGGTTTCGGAGGAAAAGGCATGGGTTTCTGAACCCATGGTTCTCTTTCTTTACCATGTTGCCTAGCAACAAAGTCTCTCTTATCATAACGTTGATTCTTTGATTGTGTATCAAGATCAACAGCAGGTTCAACTTCTACATCATTATCCTTACTTGGTTGAGCATCATCATGAACATCATCATTATTATTTTCGCTAGGTTCATGTTCATTACCAGATTGTGTTTCAACATCAGACATAGATATATCATTTGGATTCTCAGGTGGTTCAGTAATAGGTTCGCTAGAAGTTTGCAAAGTCCTATCATTTTTCTTTTTCTTCTTTTTAGAAGAACTAGGCAAATCAGTATTATTTCTCTGAGAATCTTGCTCAATTCTCTTAGGGTGGCCTTCAGGATACAAAGGTTCCTGAGTCATTCTACCAGTTCTAGTAGCCACTGTAACAGCATAATCATTTTTCTTACTATTCATTTCATTGAGCAAATCATTTTGATCCTTAAGTACTTGTTCTACTTGAGTGGTAACCATAGAAGCATGTTTGCTAATGAGTTTAAGTTCACATTTAACATTAGCCATATAATCACCCAAGTGTTTAATCATATAAGTATTTTGTTTTAATTGTCTACCAAAGTAAGCATTGAAATCTTCTTTCTTAAACATAAACTTATCAAACTCATCCAAGCACTGACTAGAAATTTTAGTAGGAAGGATTTCAGCTTTATCATATCTATAGAGAGAATTTACCTTTACTACCCGTGTCGGGTTATCGGGATCAGGAGGTTCCTCAATAGGTAATGGATCAAGATCATATGTTTCTTCAACAGGCGGTTAATTAAGACCATGGATTTCTTCTATAGGGGGTAAATTCTTAACATCTTCAGCTTTAATACCTTTTTCTTTCATAGATTTCTTTGCCTCTTGCATATCTTCAGGACTGAGAAATAGAACACCTCTCTTCTTCGGAGTTGGTTTAGGAATAGGCTCAGTAATTGGATCAGGAGCTGGCTCGGGAGGTGCCCAATTATTTTCATTTTTCAACATATTATTCAATAAAATTTCAGCTTCATCCGATGTTCTTTCCCTGAAAAGAGAACCAGCAAAACTATCCAGGTAATCTCTGGAAGCATCGGTTAGTCCATTATAAAAGATATCGAGTATTTCATTTTTATGAAGAGGATGATCAGGCAAGCGGCATTAAGTAACTTGAGAAGCCTCCCCCAAGCTTGTGGGAGACTCACTTCTTCAACTTGCACAAAGTTGTAAATTTCCTTTAAAGCAGCTTGTTTCTTATGAGCAGGGAAATATTTAGCAAAGAAGTAATAAATCATATCCTGGGGACTACGCACACAACCAGGATCTAGAGAATTAAACCATATCTTAGCATCACCGTTTAATGAGAACGGAAATATTTGAAGGATATAAAGGTAGCGAGACCTCTCATCATTAGAGAACAGGGTGGCTATATCATTCAATTTTAGTAAGATGTGCCACAACAGTTTCAGATTCATAGCCATAAAAAGGATCAGATTCAACCAATGTAATTATATCGGGATCAACAGAGAATTCATAATCCTTATCGGGAACACAGATAGGTGAAGTAGCAAAAGCAGGGTCAGGTTTCATTCTATCCCTAAGAGATTCTTTACTCCACTTAACTAATAGTCTCTTAAGTTCGTTTCTATCTTTGCAAGCAAAAATAGCTGCGTAAGATTCTATATCAAAAACATAACCCTCGTGAATAACAGCATATCTTCATCATCAATTTCATCAACATTATCCGCTTCAACAATTTCTTTCTCTCTAGCCCTAGAAATTTGTTCATCAAGAAATTCACCAAGGGCACATGAGTATCAAGCATAGAAGTAGTTTCATCATAAGTATCATGCATAGCATAAGTGGCATCATCAATAACATGCATATATCGTAACTAATAGCAGAAGCAGGTTTTGGTGTCGCAAGCTTACTCATAAAATAAGGTGAATCAAGTGCTGAGCTAGATGGCAGTTCCTTACCTCCCCTCGTAGTTGAGGGATAAATTTTTGTCTTAGCGCCTTTCAATTTCTTCATAGTGTCCAGCAGATATAAATCCCAAGTGACTCAAAGAATAGAGCTATGCTCCCCGGCAACGGCGCCGTAAATTGTTCTTGATAACCCACAAGTGTAGGGGATCGCAACAGCTTTCGAGGGTAGAGTATTCAACCCAAATTTATTGATTCGACACAAGGGGAGCCAAAGAATATTCTCAAGTATTAGCAACCGAGTTGTCAATTCAGCCACACCTGGGTAACTTAATATCTGCAGCAAAGTATTTAGTAGCGAAGTAATATTTTTGGTATTTTGTAGTGATTGTAACAGTAGCAATGGGAAAGTAAATAAGCGTAAACCAGTATATGGAAAGCTCGTAGGCATTGGATCGGTGATGGATAATTATGTCGGATGCGATTCATCATGTAACAGTCATAACATAGGGTGACACAGAACTAGCTCCAGTTCATCAATGTAATGTAGGCATGTATTCCGAATATAGTCATACGTGCTTATGGAAAAGAACTTGCATGACATCTTTTGTCCTACCCTCCCGTGCCAGCGGGGTCCTAATGGAAACTAAGGGATATTAAGGCCTCCTTTTAATAGAGAACCGGAACAAAGCATTAGCACATAGTGAATACATGAACTCCTCAAACTATGGTCATCACTGAGAAGTATCCCGATTATTGTCACTTCGGGTTGTCGGATCATAACACATAATAGGTGACTATAGACTTGCAAGATAGGATCAAGAACTCACATATATTCATGAAAACATAATAGGTTCAGATCTGAAATCATGCCACTCGGGCCCTAGTGACAAGCATTAAGCATAGCAAAGTCATAGCAACATCAATCTCAGAACATAATGGATACTAGGGATCAAACTCTAACAAAACTAACTCGATTACATGATAAATCAAATCCAACGCATCACCGTCCAGCAAGCCTACGATGGAATTACTCACGCACGGCGGTGAGCATCATGAAATTGGTGATGGAGGATGGTTGATGATGACGACGGCGACGAATCCCCCTCTCCGGAGCCCCGAACGGACTCCAGATCAGCCCTCCCGAGAGGTTTTAGGGCTTGGCGGCGGCTCCGTATCGTAAAACGCGATGATTTCTTCTCTCTGATTTTTTCTCTCCGAAAGCCAATATATAGAGTTGGAGTTGGCATCGGAGGGTCTCCAGGGGAGCCACGAGGTAGGGGGCACGCCCAGGAGGGGGGGGGGCGCCCCCCACCCTCGTGGACAGGGTGTGGGCCCCCTAGTCTTCATCTTTGGCGAGGATTTTTTATTATTTATTCTAAGATATTCCGTGGAGTTTCAGGTCATTCCGAGAACTTTTGTTTTCTGCACATAAAACAACATAATGGCAATTCTGTTGAAAACAGCGTCAGTCCGGGTTAGTTCCATCCAAATCATACAAGTTAGAGTCCAAAACAAGGGCAAAAGTGTTTGGAAAAGTAGATACGACGGAGACGTATCAACCCTCATACAGGAAACGAAGCACCATGACTCGTACGACTACATCCGTACACCATCCTACGAATACTCAAAAGCTCTACTGCTCTGCTGGTGCTGCAGGGTCCTCTCCTGAAGCGGACTCGGATCCTGAACTGACGACGTTAACCGAAACCTCCGGGTTAAAGGTAACACAACGACGCTGCCTCGAGGGCTCTCCCTCTGGGCAGGTGTAGGGTGAAGCATCGGGGGCACAGGAGTAGTGAGAAGTGAAACCCACTCAGCAGGAGCACTGAGATGATTCACGGTTGAGGCGCCCGAGCTACTTGGAGGAGTAACCGGTGAAATAGGGGAAATAGAACTGTCTGGAATATAAGGAGTAAATCCCAGGGAGGATGGAGCAGTGACAGATCTAGCAGAGACTAAAGCAGTACGAGCACGAGTTGGCTCTCGAGCCAGCTCGTGGATCATAAGATAGCTAGCAGTGATATAACGGGCAAGGTGGCTAGCTACACTATCAGCCTCCAGATCAATGATAGGGAAACAGACACAACCATTGTCGTGCAGAGAAGGATAGTAGTAGAAACCTGGGTGGTTCTGCATCCGGACCTCGTTGTAACGAAGCTCGACAATGACCTCGAATGCAGCAGACTGTACATCCTGAGAAGCGGTAGAAGCGTAACCGCTCTGAGAGGTACGAGTGTAAGTGCTGGAATCGGAACTGGTGCGTAGAGTAACTACTGTGTGATACTCATATACTGAGTCTGCTAGACGCTCCCGGTACACACGATATACTGGATCGTCACCGAGAGGGTACAGCCGACGCCACACGTTACGAAGGAGATGCAGCGACGACTACCGCATCAGCTGCAACTGGCACAGATACGGCACCGGAGCCATCTACACTCACAACCATTAGTAGGTTAGCATAAAATAAAACAAGTGCATGCAATGCAACAACCAGCTAAAAATGATACCGGCACTCAACTTAAACTCGTATCTAACGTCCATTTAACACGTCGTAGTCTAGCGTGGCCTACAGTCAGCGCGGCTCTGATACCAAGCATTGTGGCACCCCGGCTCAGAGCAACCGGTTTACCATGCGTTGCCATCCCAGAGACAATGTCTTCTGGCAACACACAACATCTTGATATAGACAACAACCGCTTTATTGATACTAGCGGACCATAGTTTATATTACAACAGGTGGCGAGGCCAAGGGGCACACACGGTCCGGCTGAACAATATGTACGTTATTTAGTGAACATAACGGGGCCTCGATCATAACAACTACGTGGCAGCGGAGCAACGTCGTAGCGGAACTCCATAGCACAGGGACACCGATGTGGACACGGTCTAGACTCAAACAGCTCTCCTTTCCAACGAGACTTTCCTGAAATCTGGCATGACACGCCAGGTCAGTACATTGAATGTACTTCCAAGCTCACAACAAGCATAAACATAATGACAAACAATATCATGATAATTAACCAATTATTAATAATGCAATAATATATATCCAACATCCTGTGATCATGCTCTTATGTGAAAATCCCTCGTACTGGCTTACCAACGGTGATCTCTTGAATCACGAACGTACCAGCCTTGTGGTCTTAACTCAGGTTACCTCGTGATCTTTCCGGTGATCACAACCACGACCATCACTTGGTCTTAAACATCAAGATGGCCTTCCCACCATCGTCAACAGTGCAAAGTTCATGACTTAGTGTGCAAAATTTATTAAATGTTAACCCATGGTGTGACCTACTTTCGAGCGTGTCCGTAACTGTGGACTCGGCTATCAATAGATTAATACACTCTGCAGAGGTAGCGCATTGTACCCACACCACGGAACCCATGGCCTTGCACTCCCATTCGGGTGGACCAACAGCATTCCGACGAAACCCCTCCATTTCCATGACACTCTCTCGGCCACTCCGACTCACTCCCCACTGGGCTAGTCCTGGGTGGCCCCGTGTCTACCAAAGACACAACGACCACCGTCGTGGCCAACACATAAACGTCCCACACGGGGACATGGTACCATAATCTCAACAACGGGCACACAAGGTTATGTCTGCTTACCGGGCCAGGGTACCGCACACCCATAACCTTCCCTCGTTGGAGGAACCGACCAGAGGCATGACAACGGACCGAATAAAGGCCTTCCCATAAAGGCAAATGTGGTTGCACTGGGAAAACTCGATTTAGTGGCACCATGACCCGGTCAACGATATATTCAAGTTGAGTTATTAGCGGGTTCAACTTTAATTGAAAATAACCACTGTCATAGTATGCCATGCAAATGCAACACGAACATAAGCATCATATACCATCGGAAATAACTGGGTCAACTATATCCACACTAAGCATAAACATCGATAACTCGTGATACTACTCTGGTTAGGATTAAACCTCACTTTAAATAGAATATTTTCTAGCAAAATTTATCATTTTTCTCATGCAAGAAAAATAACTCCAAATAATTACTCATATACATAATTATATTACTTCTTCATAACAAAATTTACTTCTAGTAACTTTACCAACTTAGTTAGCTTCAAACTTTCTAAAAACTAAGCATGACAACTAAAACAAACAACCAACATAATATAAATAATATAATAATGATTTAAATGCATGGATTAAATCATTCATTCAAGTTGTAAAATCACAAATATTGTAATGGCACCATGAAAATGTTGTTGTGGCTTGCCTTAGTGCAGATGAGGTTCACAAGCCTCCTGGTGATCCTCAAGACAAGCTTCACCTTCTGAAAATATTTATAAACACAAAAAGAAAACATCAAAAACCCTTATGAAATTCACCGTAAAATCTAGACAGCAGAGAAAAATCTCATTTTTGGTGAGCTGCTAGATTTCTTTACAAACAACATAATGCAAAAAGAATCAATTCATTTGGACTTATGGTTAAAGAGTTTTGGCTGTTTGAAGCTCTTTGGAAAAATATGAAATTTGAATTTAAATAAAAATAGACGGGGGGGTAACGTCAAGGCGTAAAGCCTCATGGGCGCCACCACTGTGACAACAAGGCAGATCGAAAGTGACTGACTAGCGGGCCCCGCTATTCAGGTGAGGGGGAGGGGGAGAAGGAAACATAGGACGGCGCGACTTCGCCGGAGCACATGCCGGCGACGAGGGCTTCTTGGCCAAAACGGGAAGGAGGGATCGAGAGAGGAGACAGAGGCGCACCTGCCTGTACCCATAGAGTAGCTAGGGGTGGCCGGACAGCATCGGAATCAGCCTCTCTAGCGGAGGGAGAGAGCAGAGGTCGCCGGAGACGAAGACGACGGCGAACAGAGGCGACTCCAGGGGCTCCAACCAGGCGGAACAGCACCATCGAAGAGCGGAGGAGGCCCTGGAAGGGTTGCACAGGCTGGGAGGGGCTAGAGCTACAGAGATGACCCGAGGGGATCGCCGGCGAGCTCAAGCTCGGGGACGGCGGCCCGCGGCCTGCTCGGCCGGGCTATGGATTCTACTAGATCGTGGAGTGTGTGGGAGGAATGGGTGATGCTCGAGGAGGCTGAGGAGGGCTCTATTTATAGAGCGTCGAGGGGGGATCGGGCTCCGCTGGTGGACGCCTGGACACGGCGCCCGGCGACGAACGACGTCAGTAAGCGAGGGGGAAGGCGACACAGCTCACGCGATAACTGTGGGCGAGCGGGGATGAGCACATGAGCGAGGGGAAGCGACGAGCACAGTGCGCCGCACACTGTTGCGTTGGCCGGACCGCGCCCGTGCTTGCTACGGCGAGCTTCGACGTCGGCGAGCGCCAGGAGGGAGTTAAGAGGTTCGGGATGACAATTGTGGCACGTTTTGGCAAGGCTAGGCAGTCGGGGAAGCGAGCACGCGAGCAACAGAAGCTCGGGCGCGACGCAGAGCGTGTCGACATGCAGGTTGGCATCGTGCACACGCGTGGTCACCGCGTGATCTCTACCCTCAGGCCGATCTAAGTCCAAACTTCATGTCTGGCATGTTGTTCGTGGTAGTTTTAGAGGTTACCACACTGGGGTTTGATCTCAGGCGCAGTAGAATAGATTTCAACTGCCTGGTAAGTTTCTCGATCAAGAATTTTGAGAGCTTATCGTGGTCAAACCATCGGGAGTTGGGAGCTGGGCCTTCGAGGTTAGCAATCATCTACTAAGGTGATGATGCAGAATAAAAATCAGCCACAATGGAGCAAGTAAAATGGTAGTTGCTGTAGAAACTACCATTTCTGTCCAGAACAGAAAATATTTTCTATAGCAAAAATATTCCAAAAAGTGATGAAATATTTTTGCACAGGAAAGTGCCCTAGGGTTCAAAGAATATTTGTGAATTTTCTCAGATTTTTGTGGGCAAGAAAAATTGGGGTTGCTTTGGAGCACATTGAGTTAGCTAGGGTTTAAGAGAGGGAAATGAATATTTTTCATTTAAGAAAAATATTCATATATATTATTTTGAGTTGAACCAGAGAGGAACTGATAGTTAGAGAGGTAAATGAGGCACTTGGGTGAAAGTCAAGGGGTACCCAAGTGTTTAATTCCATTTGAAAAGATTCAAAACTCCAAATTTCAAAATCGAACCAACTGAAAATCAGGCAAATAGAAGAGGGCAAAAACTAGGCTGTCACAAATTCAAACATCGGGGCGTCGTGGCTCGGTCGGAAAGATTGAGAAACTTGGTTTTCAAATTCCTGTAAATCCAAAACACGCCTGGAAATCATGAAACTTGGCATGGTTCATGACATGGCACCAACATGTTGTCGTAATTTTTCTATCCGATTTGCGAAGGCGCACACATTAACAATCAACAAAGTCATTTTGGAACAAGTGTTGTCACGTTACAAATTGGAAACACAACTATTATTGAAACCGTGGGCGTTCTACTTACCAATTACGTGCCGCCATGCGTCCCCTTTTTTTATTGGATAGGAGGTGTCGTGCGGGGTAGCTATTTGAGTACGGGAGGCGTGCGATCAGACCCATGTGCGTGCTCATCGGGAGGAGAGCCCTTTGATCTCTATCCGCCGCGCACCTCCCTCCCAATGTCTCCATTAATGGCGCCCGAGCCCCTGTTTCACGGCGTGGCTATGTCTCACTGGACTGAGATTTAAGAGAGAAAAATGAAAATATGAAAAGAAAGTTTTGCATGGATCTTGATGTAAGATCCGACGGACCTATACAACATCGATTGCGACTTATAGCAAGCATGATGAATATAAGGACGGTGATAGTGGATAATAATTTTCTTACATATTTGGGAACATAATTAAAAAAATCCACATGCGGCAACGCCCAAAATACACAAGGGCAAAAGAAGAAGGAAGACAACGATCTGGCTCACTGATCTCTACTTTCTTGATGTGTTGCCGCAGGCCATGGGAACTAGTCTCCACGGGCGAGCGGCGATGAGCTCTTTCCTGTCCTCAATATGTTGCTTGAGAGCATCCATGGATTCCTCCACCAGCCTATTGCGCTTCATGCGTAGCACGACATTCTTGTTTTTTTGAAGGTTAGATAGTAGGAAAGGCTCCTACTGCAAAAATATATTAAAGTAAATCATTCAGTTGTACAGGGAGTGGGGGGGACCTATACAAGAACTAAGATTACATATTGTGTCTCAGGGGGAAACTATGCTATAGTGTCTAGAAAGTCAGGAATCAGATGTTTCTTGTGCTCAGACAACATGTGAGCAATGTTGGAAAGATCAGTCTTGAATCTGGCCCTCCAAGTAGAGAAGGAGAGTGTCACCTGCCGAAAGTAGTTGTTGTTTCTTTCTTTCCAAAGACTCCAAGCCGCCACAAGGAAAATCCATGATCAGTTTTTGGTGATGCCTTGATTTAAGGTGGGTCATAATATCCAAGCGGTTGCCAGCAGCCGTCCAAGTAATCTTAAGTTCACGCCAGCAATGCTTACTGAATGTGCAGTGAAAGAAAAGATGCTCAACCGTTTCCTCAACATGCTCACCACAAAGCAGACAATCCAGGTTAGTCCCGATGTTATAGTGTCTTCGCTTCAGCATGTTGCGTGTATTAAGGCAATCAATCAGGAGGAACCACACAAATACTTTGATCTTGGGAACACTTTTGGCTTTCCACAGCCATCCAAAGGCTGCATGAGCAATTACCTCACGGAAGAAGAACTTATAGTAATCTGTGGTCTTAAAGAGCTGTGCCCCCCACGTACAAATCTAGATGTCTTTGTCCTCAGAAAGGGTAGTGGATCTGACATCATTTTGGAGGGCTCGGAGTTCTTCATGAGCCTCTATGGAAAGGGGTAGATGAAACGCCTCTCTGATATCGGAAATCGTGAGCATTTTTTTGATCGAAGCATCTTCTAGGGTGGTGTAGGAGAACGCTCGGGGAAAGGCTTCCTCAAGGATATGTTGATTCAAATCATCTTTCCGGAACAGGGTTGTCTTACCATCATTGATCAAAACTTTCATGACCCCACGGTAAATTGGCATGAGTTTCACTAGTTCGCGCCACCAGAAGGAGCCACAAGGGGCCATCGCATGCGGGATCACGTCCGAGTAGTAGGTGTCCCAGACAAGTTTCACCCAGGGTGTATCTAGTCGGTTATAGAACTTGTGGAGCATTTTGAGAAATATCGCATCATTTTGAACTTTAAGATTGAGCACCCCCAGACCTCCATTCTTTTTTGGGCGACACACCATATCCCATGCAACCAGCGGGTTAGATTTATCACCTGTCTCGGTTTTTTTCCAAAGCCAGTGCTTTCGAATTTTATCAAGCTTCTCGATAATTTTTTTGGGGGGGGGGGGGGGGGGTCGCAGAACTCCCATGGGGTAAATGGGCAGCGAGGTGACTAGTGAGTTCATGAGAGCCAACTTCCCAGCATATGACATGAGAGACATAGCCGCCGTAATCCTGCCCTCTGCTTTGCACACACAGGGAGTCATGTCCAGTACCAATGGTTTAGTGGTTCCAAGGGGGAGACCGAGGTACGTGAATGGCATGTAGGCCGTGATGCACCCAAACATAGTATCAAGTTCATTACATTTTTCTTCTGGTGTGTTGATGGGTATCAACGTAGATTTATGGAAGTTGATGTGCAGGCCAACAGAGGCAGCGTAGTCTGTAAGAATTGTCTTCATGATTGTCGCCTGGTTAACGCAAGCTGGCATGATAATGATTGTATCGTCAGCGTACTTGATCACTGGAAAGTTGGTCGTGTTGGTGGAGGGAATAGGCAGTTGCAGACGATTGTCTTCCACGGCCTCATTAATAGCTGTCTGTAGCAAATGCACAGTAAGAACAAGTATAATGGGAGAGAGAGGGTCCCCTTGGCTCACCCCGCATTTGTAGCAAAATTGCTTTCCAGGTACCCTGTTTAACAGGACAGAAGATTTACCCGAAGATGAAAGACTCGTGATCCAGGATATCCATTTATCATTGAATCCCATGCTCCTCATTATTTGGATGATGGCATCATGCTCCGCAGTATCAAATGCCTTAGAAAAATCTAATTTGAGGAGGGTAATTTCACGTTTAGAAGCTTGACATTGGTGTACGTACTCGAAGGCCCAAGCAAGGCAGTCATGGATGGATCTTCCCTTCAAAAACCCATACTGATTTTTGTGCACAATGTTTAAGATCACCTTTTGAAGTCGGTTGGCCAGGATTTTGGTGATAAGTTTGAGACAACAATTAAGTAACATGATCGGACGGAAGTCATTGACAGTTTCTGGAGCCCTGGTTTTAGGTATGAGCGTGATGTACCTGTAGTTTAGGCTCTCAAGGTTTAAAGTGCCACTGTAGAACTCATCACAAAGAAGATAGAAATCTTCCTTAATGATAGGCCAACAAGCTTTTAGGAACGCGCCATTGAAGCCATCAGGGCCCGGAGCACAGTCCGGAGGCATTTCTTTGATGACTTCATCAATCTCTTTATGCGTGAAGGGAGCTGTTAAACTGTCAAATCCACTTGCGTTCGAAGCATACGGGAAAGATTGAATCTCATTTGTGGCGTGCTTTTTGTGCCCATGCATTTTTTGAAGGCCTCAAATAAGAGAGATTCTTTGCTGGAGTGATCTTCCACCTGCGTTCCATCGTCATTTTTTAGACTAGAGATGCAATTTTTTCTATATCTTTCCGTGGCTACTGCTTGGAAGAACTTTGAGTTCTCATCGCCAAATTTGATCCAACGTATGGTGCAACGTTTCTTCCAATACTTTTTTTGATATCGCAAGAGCCGAAGAAGACGTGTTCGAAGAATGCGCAGAAAATTCCCCTCGGGTATGGTCAGGTCTCGCTTATCACGACATTCTTGTCCATAAGTTTCTCGACGATGACGCTGGTCCTCTTCAACAAGGCTGTGGTCTCCTCCTGCTGCTCTGCACTTCCGATGATCTTCGCCCATAGCAGGTCGCGCTTGGCCTGGAGCTTTGCATTGCTCTCCCTTAGTTGCCGGATGATGCTGGCATCCTATTCAAACGAGGCTTTCATGTCGTCTTGCAATGCCGGCTGTGGTCTCCTCCTCCTGCTCTGCACTTCCGATGATCTTCGACCATAGCAGGTCGCGCTTGGCCTGGAGCTTTGCATTGCTCTCCCTTAGTTGCCGGATGATGCTGGTAGCCTGTTCAAACGAGGCTTTCATGTCATCCTGCAACCTCACCCAGCCGGAGATCTGATCCTTCTGGCTATGGACGATCGCATGCATGCGCCTGTAAGAGTCGTCGCCTGCCCGCGAGACATTTTTCCCAGGCCGCCGCGGCGCGGGAGGACAACTCAGCTGCTTCCGCGGCACGGTCGGACATCTCAGCTGCTTCCGCGGCATGACCACACTAGTCTGCTGCATCGACGGCGCGGTGGGAACTCCGTGCTGCTTCGGCGGCACGGCGGGACCTCTGTGCTGCTACGGCCGCGCGGCGGGACATGTAGGCTACTTTCACGACAAATCGGGACATCTGTCATGCTTCCGCTTCCATGCTCGCCTCTCCCTGGTGGCAATCTCTTGACCCAGAACTCGCGCTGGCCATGGAAGACGCAAAGAAACGATGATGAATGACTTGTTTATTTTTGTGGATGAGGAGTTGAGGAGGAATGTGCAGTCATCTTGGAGTAGTAGTATTTACTAATACGCTCCTAATTGGGAAAACGTTTAGGTTTTGACCAGTGTGAACAGGTTTGCAATTTGGAATGTCATGGGACGCATGCTCAAAATATATTGACGGTTCTATAATTTCTAAGTGCGGCACTATTCCCGGATGGCGTAACGTGGGCACGCTTTCTCGGCCGCGTACGTGGCGTTAGCACCATAGGGTGCACCGCAATAGGCAATTTCAGCACATGTCTTGTTCCAAGAACCGTGCATGCTCGTTATTACCATCACCCATGCTTCTTTTAATTAGAATGTGTGCCCGTCTAGCACACGCACGTTGATATGTCTAACTGTTTCTATTTGTTGTGGCTAATCGCAAACAGTTCATCCGTGTGAAGTGTATGCGATCAATCGTAGACACTTTGATCTGGCTGACTGTTTCTGTTCTGTTGCCTAATCGCAAACAATTAATGCTTCTGAAACGTATGCCATCAATCGCACACACCTTTATGTAGTTGCATGTTTCTGTTGTTCCGCCTCATCACAAACAGTTAATCCGAGTGAATTGTATGCCGTATATCGCACATGCCTTCATCTCGCTACCCGTTTTCGTTCTTTTTCCTTATCGCAAACAGTTCATTGAACTGAACCGTATGCCCTGCATCGCACACGCAACCAAAATCTGAACCTTGTTTGATGCATCCTTCATCGCAAATGTTTTGCACCTTTTTTTGACTGTTTTTTACACCACCGTTTGCGATTATTGCATCGCACACAGTTTCGTCCAAGGGTCTCTGATCGTAGTGTCGCGTTAGCAGCATCCTGCAGTAGTGTGCTGAGTGTTATTAGTATGGGAGTGATGAGAATATTTTCGTGAATAGTTTCATTAATATCCGGAATAGTTCTGAGAGGTTCCGTAAGCGTTTCGGGGTCACCAGAAGGGTTTCAATGAATATCGGGTAATACTGGGTATTACCGATTAATTATATATAGCTAGAAAATGTTTCCCAGAATGTTAATATATATATATATAATACTCTGAAAATGTTTAAAGTATTATATATATAATTTAAATATCAATAGGGCTTAAAAGGCCAAGAGGTGGAAGGCAACTTGGGCCAAGAAGGCCCAAGTGGGAAAATGCCACCCTTCCCTAAGGAAGGAGTACTCCCTCCCCCTTGGCCGGCGCACAAAGGGAGGCTTTCCTCCCTTGGTGGGTGCCCTCTCCTCCCCTCCTAACCTATATATACTAGAGGTTTTCCACCCTATTGATATATAAGTTTTTGAGTGCCTCTTCTAGTTGATCTAGTTCTAGTTGGTCCTGGACTAATTAGAGCTAACCCTAGCCACCTCTAATCTACATAATTAGAAGCCGAGTGTGGTTCTAATCTCCTCCCTCTAATTATCCGATGACGATTAGCTCTGGACGGAGAAGCTCTGCCGGATCGTGAAGACTGTACGCTTGCAACCAAGTAGAGAGGCCATGCTTTCGGTCTTCTGTTCGAGGGTGGTTCGCAGGATCGTCATCATCGTTTGAGGGACTTCGACCATGATCTACACCGACTCTTCTTCTTCTACTGCTCTCCGGAGTTGGTAACGATCGTTGATCCAAACCCTTATGCATCTTCATATTGATCTTGGTGACTGAGGGAGTCCCGAACTAGGGGGTGTCCGGATAGCCGGACTATCATCACGGCCGGACTCCAAGACTATGAAGATACAAGATTGAAGACTTTGTCCCGTGTCCGGATGGGACTTTCCTTGGCGTGGAAGGCAAGCTTGGAGATACGGATGTATAGATCTCCTACCATTGTAACCGACTCTGTGTAACCCTAACCTATCCGGTGTCTATATAAACCGGAGGGTTTTAGTCCGTGAGGACGTAACAACAATCATACCATAGGCTAGCTTCTAGGGTTAGGCCTCCTTGATCTCGTGGTAGATCTACTCTTGTACTACCCATATCATCAATATTAATCAAGCAGGAGTAGGGTATTACCTCCATCGAGAGGGCCCGAACCTGGTAAAAACATTGCGCCCCTTGTCTCATGTTACCATCCGCCTAGACGCACGCTCGGGACCCCTACCCGAGATCCGCCAGTTTTGACACCGACATTGGTGCTTTCATTGAGAGTTCCTCTATGTCGTCGCCATCAGGTAGGATGCCTCATCTCGTCTTTAAAGACGATACCATCGCCAAAGAAGCCTTGGCCACTGGTCAGACTCTTCGGCTAGGCGGTTTTCTCATGACCGCTAGTTCGGCCGCCATGCAAACGATGACCTCTCGAGTCATCGAAACCAATCTCCATTTTAGTTTGGAACTTGCCGAACAGTTAGATCCGATCGAGCTCTCCTCCGTAAACGAGCTCTTGGATCGCATCGCCGCCCTACGAGTTGCCACAGACTACGACCGGATCGGGCCTAAAACCGATCTGAGAGAGATCAACTCTCCCCAGGCTACCCATCATGTTGCTATGATAGAGGAGCAATGCGGCGATTCTTCTTCTATCTTAAGGACTAGCTATGTCCGGATTCCCGATCCCTCTATGCCGGATTCCCGCCGAGGGATAGATGTCGATCAAGCCCCGAACTTAAAGTCAGGCAGCGGGTTGGATTCATTGGATAACACTCAAAAATCCAAACTTCCGAGTTCGGAAACTTCCCGGCCCCTGAGTCTTAAATTAGACGGGGTTTCGGATCCAGTTCCACCCGCCCACCCAAACATTAAAGATCTATCCTGAATTCGGCAAGAGCCCGCTGAAACAGTACATCATTACTGGGCCAGATTCCTCCTGGTTATGGACAGGATAAAGGACTGCCGAGAGGAGGACGCAATCCCAATTTTTTGCAAAAATTGCACGGACAAGGGAATCCTAAACGCCATAAGTCGTCGTGAAATTACACGCTTTGCCGACTTGGCAACCATAGTACAAAAGTACTGTGCGATGGAGAGCGCCTGGAAAACCTTAAGTAAATTTTGGGATAATCCGGCCCCGAATACATCCCTAGTCCGAAGTAAAAGGGTGCATCATTGCCACGCACCTGGGTTAAATACCAAAAAACCAAAACCCCCTAAAGGGTACGGAACCGTACTGGAGGGTTGGCTAAACGGACCCTGTAAAATTCATAGCACAGAGGGCGCCACTCCAACTCATAGCCTTCGAGCATGTTGGATACTACGGCAGGTGGCCAAAAGTGGCGAAGAGCTTCTAGCTTCGTATCCCAGCCCAAAGAACACCAAGACGGTGTTAACAGTCTTGAGACTTTTGCATCAAATAACATGCGAAAACGAACACTCCGCAACCTTGTCAAGTCTACCAAGTAGCAACAATAAATCCATGGAGTGACACGGCTATTACCTTTAATGCCAGTGATGAACCTAAATTCCGAACAGCCCAAGCACCAGCCGCATTGGTTCTCAGTCCGATAGTGGACGGCTTTCGCCTTACTAAGGTACTCATGGATGGCGGAAGCGGACTAAACATCATTTATGAGGAAACCC
This sequence comes from Aegilops bicornis, assembly GCA_021605145.1. Lineage (NCBI taxonomy): Eukaryota > Viridiplantae > Streptophyta > Magnoliopsida > Poales > Poaceae > Aegilops > Aegilops bicornis. The sequence goes on from CM038675.1 coordinate 362,373,847, forward strand.
TCCGAAAAATGGAAATGGACTGGAACCTCATTGAGCGATGCAGCACAACCTTTAGAGGAATAATCCCTAGCCGGGAAGCATGCTGCACAGGAAAAATCACATCGGATTTAGTGTTCGCTCATGGACAATTACAGGTCCGAGGAGGCCACATTTCAAGTGGCCCCATTCAAGAGCGGATACCATGCTTTATTAGGACGAGAAGCATTCACAATTTTCAAGCTATACCCCATTATGGGTACATGAAGCTTAAAATGCCCGGACCTAACGGAATCATCACTCTCGCTATTGATCCGAACATAGCACTCCGCGCCGAAAACAAGACAGCCGCACTAGCCCTCGAGGCACTATCCGAAGCCCTAGCGGCTGAAGAACTCACCGCGATGCGCTCCACGGTGAACAGGGACGATGTGATACTTGATAAAAGATCCAAGTCCACCTCTTTTAAACCAGCGGATGAAATAGTCAAATTCCAAGTCCACCCAACGGACTCTACAAAGACGGCCTCCATCGGGGCACAACTAAACCCTGACGTAGACGTCGCACTACGAGAATTTCTACGAGAAAACTGGGATATCTTTGCCTGGAACCCTTCAGACATGCCAGGAATCCCACTTAGGCTGGCCGAGCACAGCCTAAATATCCTAAAAGGATTCAAGCTAGTCAGACAGGCTCTTCGGCGCTTTTTCGAACCCAAGAGACATGCCATGGGAGAGTAGCTAGCCAAACTTTTGGAAGCCGGATTCATCAGAGATATAAAACATCCGGACTGGCTAGCAAACATGGTGATGGTACCAAAGAAGGATAAATCCTGGCGCCTATGTGTTCATTTTAAAGACCTTAATAAGGCTTGCCCAAAGGATCCCTTCCCCCTCCCTCGAATTGATCAAATTATTGACGCCTTCAAAGATGGCACGACTCATTGTGCTTCCTTGACGCTGCATTCGCTACCACCAAATCAAGATGGCGGAGCCGCACCAAGCTGCAACAACATTCATCACTCCATACGGCCCGCTCGCTTCAACACAATGCCCTTTGGGCTCAAAAACGCCGCGCAACATATCGCTGCATGATTCGTACATGCACCGCAAACCAGATCGGCAAAACGGTGGAAGCATATGTAGATGACGTGGTCGTCAAAACCAAGCACGCCGAAACTCTAGTAGACGACACGAGGCTCGCATTCGATAATCTTCAAAATATGACATCAAGCTCAATCCGGAAAAATGCGTCTTGATTGTTCCGGTAGGAAAGCTCACGGGCTTCATTGTGTCCGTAGAGGAATTGAAGCAAATCCAGCCAAGATCCGAGCTCTATCACAATTGGATATTCCAAAAGACCTCAAACAAATACAAAAATTGACGGGATGCGTAGCGGCTCTAAGCCGCTTTATTTCCCGTTTGGGAGAAAAGGCGTTACCTCTTTACCGCCACCTCCGGCACACCGAACACTTCGAGTGGACAGAGGCCGCCACGGCCTGTCGGTGTACTAGAGTAGGGGTACCCTAGTATCCGTGCTCAGACTGCAGACGATTCTGACACCCAGCGGCAGGGTATGCCTGGTCACCGCTAAGATCCTCCGTGGCTCCTTTGGAGCCATTCAAGAACAAAGTATTTGACTAAGAAAGGCAAGGCCCGGCAAGAGGAGCTTGCCGGAAGGCCATTCAAGACATGCAGAAGACAGGGCCCCGCAAGAGGAGCTTGCCGAAGGCTCGAGCGCGACAAGCCTCCGGACGCGACAAGGATTCGGCGCGGCAAAGGCGCTTGTCATGACAAGCAACCTCTCTCCATCTCCGCTCCAGCTCATCCAAAGAACGTGTCGCCATGGGACCATTCCATGCGCCAGCGTGTCAAGAGGCTGTGCAGCCAGCGGAGAGCAGCGATAAGCGGCGCCGACAAGCTTGCCATCGTGGCGGCGGTGGCGCACTGACGGTCTCTCTGCCTTAATCGCTTTGGGCGACACGGATGGGCATTTATTGCTTTTTATCCCTTGCCGCCGAGTTAGGTATTTTGCATCGCATAATCGCTCGAGTAGGTGTACCAACTCCTGTTTTTACATTTGTACCGTCGCCTATGTTGCCACCTGTCGGAGAACCCTTGAGCATATAAAAGGAGGCCCATGCGCAACGTAGAAAGGGTTCGGTTCATTCGACTCACTCGAGACCAGATACGCCACGCTTAGGTTTTGTAGCTTGCATCGCTCCCTAGCAAGAACACAATACAACAACCAAGCACCAGTAGGAGTTTAATCTCTCCGGAGAGCTCCGGTTGGGTAAACTGCTCGTGTGCTCGCCTCGATCCGCTCTTCAGGCGATCTCCGCCTCCTAACCACAAGGGGCCCGGTCCGCCGCCCCATAGGTGTTCGTGGGTACGGTCAGCCTCCCCGACATCTTTGGCGCGCCAGTAGGGGCGCCGAGGCCGTGTGAATCTGATCCGACGTTCACACGAGCAGCGTCCTCAACATCTTCCTCAACATGCCACCGAAGAAGAAGGCTTCGGCGGCAGCAGAGCCGTCCGCGTCGTATCCACCATCACCGCAGCAGACGGGTGGTGGGGCGGACGCCGGCGGAGGAACGGGCGCCGACGAAGGTGTTCGTGACGTCGCCAAGTCCATGGACAAGGCCCCGCAAACATCGGCGTCCGCGCATCCCCCGCGCCCATCTCAGGAGACGCGGGATCAACAACGTCATGGCGTTCACAGTGCCATACGTTCGTTGGATCGAGACCCTCAAGACCAGCATGCGCGCCAACATCTTGCATCGAGTGAGATACGGTGCGCTGGGCGGGGTGCTGCTCCTTCTAACGTAGTTAGAAGTCCGGCATATCCCGCTCCTTGCACCGCTTCGCCAATGCCACCCACTACTCCAGCAGGTTACCGGCGAGAGCTCAGCTGCTCCTCGACTACCCTCCAACGGCCGACAAGGTCGACGAGTGGAGGGCCACTATCCATAGCCTCATCGGCTTTGCCAACGGCGACGCTCACGGGAACCAACGCCATCGTTGCCGCGGCAAGACGACAAGGCACGAGCCGGCGGCGATGAGACTGTCGGAGGTGCAACTACCATGCACTCTCCGCCCCGAAGGCCAAGATCGCCGACTCACCGGATCCACCTCGACAGCGACTCCACCGCGTCATCAGATCCGCGAGCTCGCCGCGATCAGCGCCAAGTTCTTCATGAGCGACAACAAGAGGACGCTCGAACTCGCATCGAGCGCCGGAGAGAAGCGCGACGTCAGTCCGACAAGCGCGCTGGGCCTTCTGTTGACATGCGCGCTCCGGAGGAGCCAGACGACTTGCCGTACGCGGTAGGTTGCCCTGCGTTCACTCGTGAGCTGCGGCAAGTCCAGTGGCCCAGCCAGAAAAATTTCGAACCAGATGTGCCGGAGAAGTATGATGGCAGGACGCATCCATCAGAGTTCCTCAGCATCTACACCATCGCGGTGCAAGCTGCGGGGGGACGGGACGACAAGATCCTCGCCAACTACTTCCCCGCCGTGCTCAAGCCCAACGCCAGATCTTGGCTCATGCACTTGCCGGACAGCTCCATATCCTCTTGGGCAGATCTATGCCATCAGTTTGTTGGCGCCTTCACAGGTGGCCACAAACCTCATGGCCAAGAGAGTGACCTTCATCTGCTCGCCTGTAAGGAAGGAGAGTCCTGCGCCAAGTTCATTCGGAGATTCAGCCGTGTGCACTACAACATCCCAGATGTCCACCTGCCGTGGTGATCAGCGCGTTCATCGTAAACATGCGGAACCACAGGATGAGGGAGGAGATGGCGATGTGCAAAGTCAAGGACGTCGGTGAGCTGTGCGCCTTGGCCGACAAGTGTGCACGCTACGAGAAAGGGAGGAGACTCCTGTGAGAGAATGCGAAGGTGGATCCGACAATGAGGAGACCGCCTGCAAAGAAGAGCCGCGGCGAGGCAACAGAAGAAGAAAGGTAGAGAAGTGTTAGCTGTTGAGCAGTCCGGCAACGGAGGTGGCGACAAGAACGCCAAGGCTGGTGGCTCCGGCAAGGAGGTTGCACGACGCCAACCACCGGTCTGTGGCAGCCGCCGACAAGCGTGATGGCTCGCAAGCAAGCGATCTTGCAAGATCCACCGCACCAAGGGCCACGACCTCCGTGAGCTGCAAGAAGGTCGAGCAGCTTGTCGAACAGCAGAAGGCTGAGTACGAGCGGCGCGACAAGGAGAAGGCCCAGGAAGGTGCTGGGGGAGCAAGCAAGAAACGTCCCGGCCGGGGAGGGCGCCGCGGCAAGGCCGAGCAGCGGCAAGGAGACAGACCTCCCTGCGGTCGCGACAAGGATGAAGATGATGACGACAACGAAGATATGGAAGACGACGACGCCGATGAGCAGGAGTTTCGGAAAGCCACAGAGGTCCTCTGCGTTGACGGAGGTGCTTCCCTGCATACCTCCCACCGCCAACTCAAGCAATGGATGCGGGAGGTCAATGCAGCGGAACGATCCGTAGAGTCACGCAAGCCTCTTAAGTGGTCCAGACGCTTTTCGTCTTTGATATTGAGGACCACCGATCGCATAATCATGCGGTCGGGTGCTTGCCGATGTTGGTCTCACCAACCATCCGCAACCTCAAGGTCACCAAGATGCTAGTTGACGGCGGGCCGGCTTGTACTGATCTCCTCCGCGGTGCTCCGTAAGCTTCAAATCCGACAATGAAGCTCGAAGAGACTGGTACCTTCCAAGGAATCAATCCGGGAAGGAGCAAGCCGAAGGGGAAGATTACGCTGCCGGTAACATTTGGCAGCGAGCTGAACTTTAGGACCGAGAGGGTCACATTCGACGTTGCCGATTTCCCATTGCCCTACAATGGGATACTTGGTCGTCCAGCACTCGCCAAGTTCATGGCAGCCTCTCACTACGCCTACAACTTACTCAAGATGCCATGCCCGATAAGCGTCATCTCTGTCCATGGCGACAAGAAGGATGCCCTCATCTGTGCCGACAAGATCTACCGGGATGCAGCAGCCGTGACAGATTACCAAACACTTGCCGCTGAAGCTCCCGGGGGGAAGAAGACAAAGTCCAAGTCCGGCAAGAGCTCTGATGCCCACTTCGGCAAGCGCACCTCTTCGGAGTGCTGCGCTACCGTCGAGGACGCACCATCGAGATCCACCGTCAAGTGCAAGAAGAAGATGGTAGCTCCGCCAAAGACCAAGAAGGTCCCCGCCAAGGAGGACGGCACCGTGGTACCTTCACCATCGCTGCCTCTCTCGACCCTAAATAGGAAGGCGCGCTCGTTGCTTTCACGTGGGCGAATGTAGACGTGTTTGCATGGCAACCGGCCCGACATCCCCGTGTTCCTGTGGAAGTGATTGAGCACCGCCTGGCCGCTTTGTCCTCATGCGCCGCCCGTCAAGCAAAAAGTCGTGAAGCAAGCGGTGGAGCGCCAAGAATTCATAGCGAAGAGATCAAGAAACCGAAGCAGCAGGCCTTGTCGAGGAGTGCTCCATCCCTACGTGGCTGGCCAATCCTGTAGTCGCGCGCCAAAGCAAATGGAAAATGGAGACTTTGTATTGACTTCACGGATGTTAATAAAGCTTGTCCCAAAGATCCATTTCCCTTACCGCGCATCGACCAGATTGTTGACTCCACGCCCGGATGTGATTTGCTTTCGCTTCTTGATGCATACTCATGATACCATCAGATCTTCATGGCTGAAGAAGATGAGGAGAAGACCGCATTCATTACACCATGTGGCACATACTGCTTCATACGGATGCCTTTCGGTTTGAAGAATGCTGGATCAACATTTGCAAGGGTAGTCCATGACGCTTTTGAGCCGCAAATGCACAGAAATGTAGAAGCCTACATGGATGACATAGTGGTCAAAAGCAAGGACAAAGCAACTCTGGTTCAAGACTTGGACGAGACCTTTGCAAATCTGCGCAAGATCAACCTCAAGCTCAACCCCGAGAAGTGCGTGTTTGGAGTTCCTTCCGGCAAGCTTCTCGGGTTCTTCGTGTCTCAGCGAGGGATTGAAGCCAATCCCGACAAGATCAAGGCCATTGAGCAGATTGAAGCACCAAAGCGCGTCAAGGATATACGAAGACTTGCCGGTTGCGTAGCTGCTCTCAGCAGGTTTATTTCTAGGTCTGCTGAGCGCGCCCTGCCGTTTTTCAAGTTTTGAAAAAGGCAGGTCCAATGAAATGGACTCCCGAAGCGGAGGCTGCGCTGTAGGACTTAAAGAGATACCTGTCCTCCACTCCAACACTTGTCGCACCTAAACCACAAGAGAAGTTGCTACTATATATAGCGGCAACCAATCAAGTAGTTAGTGTTGCGTTAGTAGCGGAGAGGGAGGCGGATGACGAGCCAAAGACAACCACGGCAAGCACATCCAAATGACAAGGTGGGGGCTTCGCCGACAAGCTCCGTCCCGACAAGGACGAACCCGCAGACGCATGAACAGACATGTAAAAGGATGGTGCAGCGCCCGGTTTACTTTGTCGGTTCCCTCCTGCAGGGGCTAGGTCAAGGTACTCTGGTGTGCAGAAATTGCTTTTCGGCCTCCTCATGGCCTCGAGAAAGCTGCGCCATTACTTCCAAGCACATGAAATCACAGTTGTCACTCGCTTTCCACTCAAGAGGATATTACAGAATCCAGAGGCAACAGGCAGGATTGTCGAGTGGGCACTGGAACTGTCAAGCTTTGGTCTCAAGTTTGAAAGCACTTCAACTATCCAAAGCAGAGCATTGGAAGAATTCATAGCAGAATGGACGCCAACGCCAGATGAAGAGATTCCGGAGACGAGCATTCCCGTCAAGGAAACAAGCAAAGAGTGGCTAATGTACTTTGATGGTGCCTTCTCGCTGCAAAGGCGCCCGGTGCCGGCGTTGCTTATCGCACCCACCGGAGAGCACCTCAAGTACGTAGTCCAGATGCACTTTCCCAAGGAGCAAGCGACAAACAATACTGCAGAGTATGAAGGTTTGCTTGCCGGTCTCAGGATCGCAGTGGACCTTGGGATCAAAAAGCTTATCGTCAGGGGTGACTCGCAGCTTGTCGTCCGCCAAGTGAACAAAGATTATCAGAGTCCGTTGATGGAAGCCTACGTCGATGAAGTGAGGAAGCTAGAAGAGCACTTTGACGGCCTGCAAATGGAACATGTTCCAAGAGCTCAGAATGATATTGCTGACGGCCTGTCAAAGTGTGCTGCACTTAAGTTGCCTGTGGAACCAGGGATTTTCGTGCTCAAGCTGACTCAACCATGAAGGAAATATGCCCTAGAGGCAATAATAAAGTTATTATTTATTTCCTTATCTCATGATAAATGTTTATTATTCATGCTAGAATTGTATTAACCGGAAACATAATACATGTGTGAATACATAGACAAACAGAGTGTCACTAGTATGCCTCTACTTGACTAGCTCGTTAATCAAAGATGGTTATGTTTCCTAACCATAGACATGAGTTGTCATTTGATTAACGGGATCACATCATTAGGAGAATGATCTGATTGACATGACCCATTCCGTTAGCCTAGCACTTGATCGCTTAGTATGTTGCTATTGCTTTCTTCATGACTTATACATGTTCCTATAACTATGAGATTATGCAACTCCTGCTTACGGAGGAACACTTTGGGTACTACCAAACGTCACAACGTAATCGGGTGATTATAAAGGAGTACTACAGGTGTCTCCAAAGGTACTCGTTGTGTTGGCGTATTTCGAGATTAGGTTTTGTCACTCCGAGTGTCGGAGAGGTTTCTCTTGGCCTTCTCGGTAATACACATCACATAAGCCTTGCAAGCATTGCAACTAATGAGTTAGTTGTGAGATGATGTATTACGGAACGAGTAAAGAGACTTGCCGGTAACGAGATTGAACTAGGTATTGGATACCGACGATCGAATCTCGGGCAAGTAACATACCGATGACAAAAGGAACAACGATGTTGTTATGCGGTCTCGACCGATAAAGATCTTCGTAGAATATGTAGGAACCAATATGGGCATCCAGGTCCCGCTATTGGTTATTGACCGGAGATGTGTCTCGGTCATGTCTACATTGTTCTCGAACCGTAGGGTCCGCACGCTTAAGGTTTCAATGACGGTTATTATGAGTTTATGTATTTTGATGTACCGAAGGAGTTCGAGTCCCGGATGAGATCGGGGACATGACGAGGAGTCTCGAAATGGTCGAGACGTAAAGATCGATATATTGGACGACTATATTCGAGTTCGGAAAGGTTCCGAGTGATTCGGTATTTTCGAGTAATCGGGTAGTTACGGGAGAAGTAATGGGCCTTGATGGGCTTTAGTGGGAAGAGGAAAAAGGCTGCTGCGCCCCCTCCCTCTAGTCCGAATTGGACTAGGAAAAGGGGCCGCCACCTTCCTACTCCTCCACTTCCTTCTCCCTTCCTCCCCTACATGGAAGGATTCCTAGTTGGACTAGGAAAGGGAATCCTACTCCCGGTGGGAGTAGGACTCCTTGGCGCGCCAAACATAGGGCCGGCCTCCTCCCTCCCTTGCTCCTTTATATATCTGGGGCGGGGGCACCCCATAGACACACAAGTTGATCCTTGAGATCGCTCCTTAGCTGCAGCGGTGCCCCCCTCCACCATATTCCACCTCGGTCATATTGTAGCGGTGCTTAGGCGAAGCCCTGCGACGGTGTAACATCAAGATCGTCACCACGCCGTCAGGTCGACGGAACTCCCTCCCCGGAGCTTTGGGATCGAAGCCCGTGGAGCGCCATCGAGCTGAACGTGTGCCAAGAACTCGAGGCGCCGAGTAACGGGCGCTGTGATCGGCTGGATCGTGAGGAGAACGTCGACTACTTCCTCTCGTCATCATCGACTCGGAGGTGCCGGAGTAACGGCGCTGAGATCAGCAGGATCGCGAGGAGAAAGTACGACTACTTCCTCTACGCCAGATCGCTTCCGCTTACGGTCTCACGAGGGTACGTAGACAACACTCTCCCTCTCGTTGCTATGCCATCACCATGATCTTGCGTGATCGTGTAGGAAATTTTTGAAATTACTACGTTTCCCAACAAAGGGCATCCGAGCCTAGGTTTTTATGGTTTGATGATATGCACGAGTAGAACACAAGTGAGTTGTGGACGATACAAGTCATACTGCCTACCAAAGATGTCATACTTTGGTTCAGCGGTATTGTTGGATGACGATCCAGACCAACCTTACGCGTGCATTTCACGCGAGACCGGTTCCTCGACGTGCTTTGCACATAGATGGCTTGTGGAAGACCTGTCTCTCCAACTTTAGTTGAACCGAAAAGTGGCTACGCCTTGGTCCTTGAGAAGGTTAAAACGGAGTCTATTTGACGAAGTATCGCTGTGGTTTTGATGCGTAGGTGAGATTAGTTCTTGCTTAAGCCCGTAGCAGCCACGTAAAATTTGCAACAACAAAGTAGAGGACGCCTAACTTGTTTTTGCAGGGCATGTTGTGATGTGATATGGTCTAGACATGATGCTGAATTTTATTGTATGAGATGATCATGTTTTGTAACCGAAGTTATCGGCAATCGGCAGGAGCCATATGGTTGTCGCTTTATTGTATGCAATGCAATCGCATGTAATGCTTTACTTTATCACTAAGCGGTAGCGATAGTCGAGAAGCATAAGTTTGGCGAGACGACAACGATGCTACGATGGAGATCAAGGTGTCGCCACGGTGACGATGGTGATCATGGCGGTGCTTCGAGATGGAGATCACAAGCACAAGATGATGATGGCCATATCCATATCACTTATATTGATTGCATGTGATGTTAATCCTTTATGCATCTTATCTTGCTTTGATTGACGGTAGCATTATAAGATGATCCCTTACTAAATTATCAAGAAGTGTTCTCCCGAGTATGCACCGCTATGTAAAGTTCTTCGTCTTTGAGACACCACGTGATGATCGGGTGTGATAGGCTCTACGTTCAAATACAACGGGTGCAAAACAGTTGCACACGCAGAATACTCAGGTTATACTTGACGAGCTATGCATATAAGATATGACCTCGGAACACGGAGACCGAAAGGTCGGCGTGAATCATATAGTAGATATGATCAACATATTGATGTTCACCATTGAAACTACTCCATCACACGTGATGATCGGTCATGGTGTAGTTGATATGGATCACGCAATCACTTAGAGAATTGGAGGGATATTTTTCTAAGTGGGAGTTCTTAAGTAATATGATTAATTGAACTTTAATTTATCATGAACTTAGTCCCGTAGTATTTTGCAAATTATGTTGTAGATCAATAGCTCGCGTTGTTGCTTCCCTATGTTTTTATATGTGTTCCTAGAGAAAATTGTATTGAAAAATGTTAGTAGCAATGATGCGGATTGGATCCGTGATCTGAGGTTTATCCTCATTGCTGCACGTAAGAATTATGTCCTTGATGCACCGCTAGGTGACAGACCTATTACAGGGAAGCGTATGCTGAGGCGTTATGAACGTTTGGCTAGCTCAATATGATGACTACTTGATAGTTTAGTGCACCATGCTTAACGGCTTAGAATCGGGACTTCAAAGACGTTTTGAACGTCATGGACCATATGAGATGTTCCAGGAGTTGAAGTTAATATTTCCAGCGAATACCCGAGTTGAGAGATATGAAGTCTCCAACAAAGTTCTAAAACTAAAAGATGGAGGAGAATCACTCAACTAGTGAGCATGTGCTCAGATTGTCTGGGTACTTCAATCGCTTGAATCAAGTGGGAGTTAATCTTCCAGATAAGATAGTGATTGACAGAATTCTCTAGTCACCATCACTAAGTTAGTAGAACTTCGTGATGAACTATTGTATGCAAGGGATGACAAAAACGATTCCCGAGCTCTTCGTGATGTTGAAATCGACGAAGGTAGAAATCAAGAAAAAGCATCAAGTGTTGATGATTGACAAGACCACTAGTCTCAAGGAAAAGGGCAAAGGGAAGAAGGGGAACTTCAAGAAGAACGGCAAGCAAGTTGTTGCTCGAGTGAAGAAGCCCAAGTCCGGACCTAAGCACGAGACTAAGTGCTTTTGCTGCAATGGAACTGGTCATCGAAGCGGAACTACCCCAAGTATTTGGCGGATAAGAAGGATGGCAAAGTGAACAAAGGTATATTTGATATACAGATCATTGATGTGTACTTCACTAGTGTTCGTAGTAACCCCTCGGTATTTGATACTGGTTCAGTTGCTAAGAGTAGTAACTTGAAACGGAGTTGCGTAATGAACAGAAACTAGTTGAAGGGGAAGTGACGATGAGTGTTGGAAGTAGTTCCAAGATTGATTTGATCATCATCACACACTCCCTATACTTTCGGGATTAGTATGGAACCTAAATAAGTGTTATTTGGTGTTGAGCATAAATATGATTTGATCATGTTTATTGCAATACGGTTATTCATTTAAGTAAAAGAATAAATTGTTGTTCTGTTTACATGAATAAAACCTTATATGGTTACACACCCAATGAAAATGGTTCATTGGATCTCGATCATAGTGATACACATATTCATAATATTGAAACCAAAAGATGCAAAGTTAATAATGATAGTGCAACTTATTTGTGGCACTCGCCGTTTAGGTCATATTGGTGTAAAAGCGCATGAAGAAAACTCCATGCTTTGATGGACTTTCGGAATCACTTGGTTATGAATCATTTGATGCTTGCGAACCGTGCCTTTTGGGCAAGATGACTAAAACTCCGTTCTTCGAACAATGGAATGAGCTACCGACTTATTGGAAATAATACATACCGATGTATGCGAGACCAATGAGTATGAAGGCTCGTGGCAAGTATCGTTATTTTCTCGACCTACACAAGATGATTTGAGCAGATATGGGTATATCTACTTGATGAAACATAAGTCTGAAATAGTTGAAAGGTTCAAAGAATTTCAGAGTGAAGTGGAAAAATCATCGTAACAAGAAAATAAAGTTTATGCGATCTAATCGCAAAGACGAATAATTGAGTTACGAGTTTGGTCTTCAATTAAAATAATGTGGAATAGTTTCACAGCTCACGCCACCGAACACCACAATGTTATGGTGTGTCCGAACGTCAGAATCAGCACTTTATTTGATATGGTGCGATCTATGATGTCTCTTATCGGTTTACCACTATCATTTTGGGGTTATGCATTAGAGACAAATGCATTCACGTTTAATAGGGCACCATCTAAATCCGTTGAGACGACACCATATGAACTATGGTTTAACGATGAAACCTAAGGCATCGTTTCTTAAAAGTTTGGAGTTGTGATGCTTATGTGAAAAAGTTTTCACCTGATAAGCTCGAACCCAATTCGGAGAAGTGTGCGTCTTCATAGAATACCCAAAATGTTGGGTACACCTTCTATCACAGATCCGAAAGGCAAGACATTCGTTGTCAAGAATGGATCCTTTCTAGAGAAGGAGTTTCTCTCGAAAGAAGTGAGTAGGAGGAAAGTAGAACTTGATGAGGTAATTGTACCTTCTCCCTTATTGGAAAGTAGTTTATCACAGAAATCAGTTCCTGTGACTACTACACCAATTAGTGAGGAAGCTATGATGATCATGAAACTTCAGATCAAGTTACTACAGAACCTCGTAGGTCTTCCAGAGTAAGATCCGCACCAGAGTGGTGTAGTAATCATGTTATGGAAGTCATGTTACTAGACCATGATGAACCTACGAACTATGAGGAAGCGATGATGAGCCCAGATTCCGCGAAATGGCTTGAGGCCATGAAATCTGAGATAGGATCCATGTATGAGAACAAAGTGTGGACTTTGATTGACTTGCTCGATGATCAGCAAGCCATGTTAAATAAATGGATCTTCAAGAGGAAGACGGACACTGATAGTAGTGTTACTATCTACAAAACTCGACTTGTCACAAAAGGTTCTCGACAAGTTCAAGGTGTTGACTACAATGAGATTTTCTCAATCAGAAGCGATTCTTAAGTCTGTCTCAATCATGTTAGCAAGTGCCACATTTTATGAAATCTGGCAAATGGATGTCAAAACTACATTCTTTAATGGATTTATTAAAGAAGAGTTGTATATGCTGCAACCAGAAGGATTTGTCAATCCTAAAGGAGCTAACAAAATGTGCAAGCTCAATGATCCATCAATGGACCTGGTGCAAGCATCTCGGAGTTGGAATATACGCTTTGATGAGTTCAAAGCATATGGTTTCTATACAGACTTTTGGAGAAGCCTGTATTTACAAGAAAGTGAGTGGGAGCACTACAGCATTTACGATAAGTATATGTGAATGACATATTGTTGATCGGAAATAATGTAGAATTATTCTGCAAAGCATAAAGGAGTATTTGAAAGGAGTTTTTCAAAGAAGGACCTCAAAAAGCTGCTTACATATTGAGCAGCAAGATCTATAGAGATAGATCAAGGCGGCTTGATAAGTTTTTCAATAAGTACATACCTTGTCAAGATTTTGAAGTAGTTCAAAATAGGAACAGTCAAAGAAAAGTTCTTGCCTGTGTTGCAAAACGTATGAAATTGAGTAAGACTCAAATCCCGACCACGGCAGAAAATAGAAAAGAGAATGAAAGTCATTCCCTATGCCTCGATCATAGGTTCTATAAAGTATGCTATGCTATGTACCGGACCTATTGTATACCTTGCTCTGAATTTTGCAAGGAGTACAATAGTGATCTAGGAAGTGGATCCTTTGGACATTGGTCAAGAACATCCTTAGTGAGGACTAAGGAAATATTTCTCGATTATGGAGGTGATAAAAGAGCCCGTCAGTAAAGAGTTACATCGATGCAAGCTTTTTACACTGATCCGGATGACTCTAAGTCTCAATCTGGATACATATTATAAGTGGGAGCAATTAGCTAGAGTAGCCCGTGCGAGCATTGTAGACATAGAATATTTGCAAAATACATACGGCTCTGAATGTGGCCAGACCCGTTGACTAAGCTTCTCTCACGAGCAAAACATGATCATCCCTTAGTACTCTTTGGGTGTTAATCACATAACGATGTGAACTAGATTATTGACTCTAGTAAACCTTTTGGGTGTTGGTCACATGACGATGTGAACTATGGGTGTTAATCACATACAGATGTGAATATTAGTTGAATCACATGGCGATGTGAACTAGATTATTGACTCTAGTGCAAGTGGGAGACTGAAGGAAATATGCCCTAGAGGCAATAATAAAGTTATTATTTATTTCCTTATCTCATGATAAATGTTTATTATTCATGCTAGAATTGTATTAACGGAAACATAATACATGTGTGAATACATAGACAAACAGAGTGTCACTAGTATGCCTCTACTTGACTAGCTCGTTAATCAAAGATGGTTATGTTTCCTAACCATAGACATGAGTTGTCATTTGATTAACGGGATCACATCATTAGGAGAATGATCTGATTGACATGACCCATTCCGTTAGCCTAGCACTTGATCGTTTAGTATGTTGCTATTGCTTTCTTCATGACTTATACATGTTCCTATAACTATGAGATTATGCAACTCCTGCCACCGGAGGAACACTTTGGTACTACCAAACGTCCACAACGTAATCGGGTGATTATAAAGGAGTACTACAGGTGTCTCCAAAGGTACTTGTTGGGTTGGCGTATTTCGAGATTAGGTTTTGTCACTCCGATTGTCGGAGAGGTATCTCTGGGCCTTCTCGGTAATACACATCACATAAGCCTTGCAAGCATTGCAACTAATGAGTTAGTTGTGAGATGATGTATTACGGAACGAGTAAAGAGACTTGCGGTAACGAGATTGAACTAGGTATTGGATACCGACGATCGAATCTCGGGCAAGTAACATACCGATGACAAAAGGAACAACGTATGTTGTTATGCGGTCTCGACCGATAAAGATCTTCGTAGAATATGTAGGAACCAATATGGGCATCCAGGTCCCGCTTATTGGTTATTGACCGGAGATGTGTCTCGGTCATGTCTACATTGTTCTCGAACCGTAGGGTCCGCACGCTTAAGGTTTCAATGACGGTTATTATGAGTTTATGTATTTTGATGTACCGAAGGAGTTGAGTCCCGGATGAGATCGGGGACATGACGAGGAGTCTCGAAATGGTCGAGACGTAAAGATCGATATATTGGACGACTATATTCGAGTTCGGAAAGGTTCCGAGTGATTCGGGTATTTTCGAGTACCGGGTAGTTACGGGAGAAGTAATGGGCCTTGATGGGCTTTAGTGGGAAGAGGAAAAAGGCTGCTGCGCCCCCCCTCCCCTCTAGTCCGAATTGGACTAGGGAAAAGGGGGCCGGCCACCTTTCCTACTCCTCCACTTCCTTCTCCCTTCCTCCCCCTACATGGAAGGATTCCTAGTTGGACTAGGAAAAGGGGAATCCTACTCCCGGTGGGAGTAGGACTCCCCTTGGCGCGCCAAACATAGGGCCGGCCTCCTCCCTCCCTTGCTCCTTTATATACGGGGGCAGGGGGCACCCCATAGACACACAAGTTGATCCTTGAGATCGTTCCTTAGCCGTGTGCGGTGCCCCCCTCCACCATATTCCACCTCGGTCATATTGTAGCGGTGCTTAGGCGAAGCCCTGCGACGGTGTAACATCAAGATCGTCACCACGCCGTCGTGCTGACGGAACTCCCCTCCCCGAGCTTTGCTGGATCGAAGCCCGTGGGCGTCATCGAGCTGAACGTGTGCCAAGAACTCGGAGGCGCCGGAGTAACGGCGCTGTGATCGGCTGGATCGTGAGGAGAACGTACGACTACTTCCTCTATGTCATCATCGACTCGGAGGTGCCGGAGTAACGGCGCTGAGATCAGCAGGATCGCGAGGAGAAAGTACGACTACTTCCTCTACGTTGTGATCGCTTCCGCTTACGGTCTACGAGGGTACGTAGACAACACTCTCCCCTCTCGTTGCTATGCCATCACCATGATCTTGCGTGATCGTAGGAAATTTTTTGAAATTACTACGTTTCCCAACAAACCAACCGTAACACCGTCAACTGGACAGAGCAAGAAGAGGAAGTTGCTCTTTGGTGACTACTTCCCGGCAGAGCTTCCCGAAGCCGCCGCCGCGAAGGTCCCCAAGATCAACTCCAACAGTGCTGAGGGGCAGTCTGCTCCGACAAGCCCCAGGGTTTGTTTTGTTGAAGCAGACGCTTCCGACAAGTCTTGCTCCGGCAAGCTTGCCGGGGAGCATCAAGCTCCGGCAGAGCCGCAGGTTCTTGCCGTAGAAGCTGATGTTCCTGCAGCAGCATATGTGCCTTTAGTCCTCGTTGTCGAGCCGCAAGCTCCAGCATGGGCGCAGCCGATTGTCCTTTTCCTTCAGACAGGAGAACTTCCCGAAGAACAAGAAGAAGCGGAAAGAGTAGCCCGGCAGTCAAGTATGTACCAGTTTGTCGACAACATACTGTACAGAAGAAGACTCAACGGTGTGAAATGGAAGTGTATTCCCAGGGAAGATGGGCAGAAGCTGCTGGCAGAGATACACGGAGGCATATGTGGTCACCACATTGGCGCGAGAGCACTTGCTGGCAAAGCTTTCCGGCAAGGTTTCTTCTGGCCGACAGCCCTCCGTGATGCAATCGCACAAGTAACCAAGTGTGAAGCGTGTCGGCCCATTCCAAACAGATACACCAGCCAGCTCAAGCTCTCCAGACGATCCCTTTATCCTGGCCCTTTTCGGTCTGGGGGCTCGACATCCTCGGCCCCTTCCCCCGAGCTGTCGGGGGCTTTGAGTACTTGTACGTCGCCATCGACAAGTTCACAAAGTGTCCGGAAGTGGAAGCAGTGAGGAAGGTGACAGCACAGTCAGCAGTCAAGTTCTTCAGGTCGATTGTTTGCCGTTTCGGAATCCCTAACAGGATCATCACCGACAATGGCACACAATTTACGAGTCGCACCTTCATGCAGTACGTCCAAGATCTTGGCACCAAGGTCTGCTTTGCTTCCGTTTCTCACCCGAGAAGCAACGGTCAAGCAGAGAGGGCAAATGCTGAAGTGCTGCGCGGACTCAAGACCAGAACTTTCGATAGGCTGCACAAGTGCGGAAGAAACTGGATCGAGGAGCTGCCGGTGGTTCTTTGGTCGATCGACGACGCCAAATCGAGCCACCGGCGGACACCCTTTGCTCTAGTCTATGGAGCAGAGGCAGTTCTCCCCACGGAACTCGTATACGGATCGCCTCGAGTGCTCGCTTATGATGAGCTTGAGCAAGAGCAGCTGCGACAAGATGACGCGCTGCTCCTTGAGGAGGATCGTCTTCAGGCCGCTGTGTGAGCTGCTCGCTACCAGCAAGCTTTGCGTCGCTACCATAGCCGCAAAGTTAGTGGGAAGTGGGAAGGCCCTTATCGGGTGAAACGAGTCACTAGGCCTGGCGCTGTCCGCCTTGAGATCGAAGATGGCATCCCGGTGAGCAACTCCTGGAACATTGAGCATCTTCGTAAGTTTTACCCATAGTGCGCGGTTGCGGAACCCGTTCCGGCAACCACCTTTGTACAAGTCTTGCCGCTGTTGCATGTAATCCTTTGTACAAAGCCGGGCGCAGACCCCGTGCATCAGTAAAGCTCATGTGTTGCGCACAACTTGCCAAATTCATGCTTTCATCATTTTATTGCATGCTTTGGCTAACGTTTTATGCAGCAACCACACCCGGTAAGCAAAATCGAGCATTTGGGCTCCATAACTATTTTCTCTTCTTTCTCTTTTCTCAAAGAAAGGAAGGCTCCCTCGTGCACAAGTTAACCAGGGGGGAAGGAGAAGATAATACTATGGACCAGGCATCGCTCGAGGAAGTTTCGCCTTATCGGGAAGCAAAAGACAGAAAAGCTAAGTTGCCAAAGTTTGAGCAATCAATTTTTAAACTTTTAAGTTATCTTCCTCGAACGATAGTACTTTGTATGGAAAACACATGCGCGAGAGGAACCAACTCGCAGGCTAGTCGCGCCCTTACTTTGTTTCGAGTCTGCTCAACAACTTAAGTGAGCTGCGGCTAGTCGCGACAAGGTTGCTTGTCGGAGGCGGCATCGCCAAAGAAGGTCCGCACTCGGCCTTCATGACAAAGGTGCCCGCACCGACAAGTCCCCCAAATGCGTGGGCGAAACGCATAAAGGAAGAGATCAAGTAGAGGAAATAACGTTGCATTGATCGCCTAAGATAGAGTATATTACAAAATAACTTGTCGCTGATCTAACAAAGTGTTCTAAACATGATCGTGGCGACAAAGGAAGGATAAAATTGGCGGCCTAGTCTACGCGGTCGCCATCAATCCGCTTGATCTTGTTCACCTTGTCCACAATGGGTGCGACAAGGGCTTTGAAACTCCTCCACGTTGGCATCTGGCGGCAAGGATCCGAGGGCGCCGTTAAAGTTGAGGCCCGGATTGCGGAAGGCCACCTTTATCAACACCTTCTCGAGGGCTCCTGCACAGATCTGGCATGATTCCTCGGCCAGCTGCTTTGGGACCTCTTCCCGGAGTCGCTGGAGACCCGTCACCACGCCTTTGAAGAATAAACTGAGTTTGGCGTTGGGTTGGAGATGCTCGTCGGAGGAGTATGCAAGGTCCGCCATCCCCAGCTCCATCAGATCGTTGTGGATGTCGGCGGTGTCCACCAGACCTTCATCCGATGCTCCACACTCTCCCTCAAGGCGCTCTGGGTGGAGACAACATTCGCTAGCAGCTCCTCCTTGGCCTTGATCGTCTCCAACAAGCCCACCTCCCGCTCTCAGGCGCCGTCCAACGTCTGCGTTAGAGTGGTCAGCTTCAGCTCAAGATCCGCCTTGGAATCCTTGGCGGCGTCGAGCTCCTTGCCCCTATCAGCGAGACAACTCTGCAGCTCACCAAGAGTGTAGGCGTCCTTCTCATGCTCGTGCTTGAGCGCGGCAAGCTCTTCGCCGCTCTTCTTGAGGCTGGCCTCCAGCTGTGCCACCTTCACCTTCAACTCTTCCTTGGCGGCCTCGGCGGCTGCGGCACCATCCTTCGCTTGCTTAAGCGCCCTTGAGTGACTCCTCGCCGGCAAGGTCTTCTTCGTGGCTGTCCAGGTTGACCTTCGCTGCGCCAGCTTCGCTTCTGCGGAGAGCTTCTCGGCAGCCAGCCGCTGCTCCTCCTCAGCCGCGGCCTTCTCAAGGATGAAGGCCGTGCGCTCTTCTGCAAGTTGCCCCCGCGCTTCTGCTACGTCGCGGAGAGTTTCTTGGTTGGCGCTCCGGAGCTCTTCTGCGCGCTTCTCCATGTCCGCTCCTGCCCTCGTGACAAGTGCTTCCCGGGACTCCAACTTGGCTAGCCGGGCGCGGTATAGCGACAGCAGCTTCTTCAGCAGCTGCTCCTCGTACTTCGCCATTGCTGCTTGGCGCTGGCCCACCAGCGCAATGAGGCGTAGTAGCTTCGCCGTCAAGGCCTCCTTTGGCCCGACGCCTGAGCTCGACTCGGGGAGTTTGATGAAGACACCCTCGCCCGGCCTTTAGGTAGGCGCCGGGCTGGGCTCCTCGAGCCCGACAGCCGCAGCAAGCGGGGAGTCGGTTGTCGGTGTAGCGCCTGGCGCTCCTGCGGCCTCAGGGCCGTCAGTGCGATCGCCTGACCCCTCGCCAGCTTCTGCATCGGCAACCTCGGTGGCCTTCTCGCCAACAGGCTCGTCGGCGACGGCCTCTTCTTCCACAAAGAACGACCTGTTCTTCCACGACGGCGGCCTCGTAGGTGTTGCAGCGCTTCCTCCTTGCGGCAGCCTCGACCTCCATCGGCTCTGCATCGAAGACGAAGAAAGAGCGATCAAGCAAATGTTCAGAAGAGAAAGCGAGAAGAAAACAAGCCCAAGGGAGATTTTCGTGTAAGGAAATTACCCGCAGCAGGATCCGCAGCCACGGCCTCGACCGGCCGGAGGGTCACTGGCGCTGTCCCTTGCCGGGTAGCCTCCCTTGCGGAGTGGCCTCCCTTGTCGGGAGGGCGCTCCCTTGCCGGGAGAATCCTCCGTAGGCGGCGTAGTGACAGCAGATAGGATTTCGGGGGCGGCTTCCGAGCCCTCCTGATGAGGCTGCTCTGCTCCTACACAAGCAAACAATCAGTTATCAACGAAGAAGGAGCACCCCTGCACACCTAACAGTAAGGAGAAAGGCGCACACTTACTTTGGGGGCTGTGCTGGGGGCTGCTCTGAGGAAGGGTCGTCGGGTCCGGCAAGGGGGTCTCAGACGCGTCCCCTGTTGCCACGGGAGGATCGTCCTCAACGACGACCGTCGGGATTTTGGCCCTCTTCGACGCTCTCTGGGCCAGCGTCCTGAAAAGGAAAGAGTCCAGAACGAAGCAAATCAGATTCAAGATGAAGCAATAAAATTGAAGAAATATAAGCACAATCTCAAAGCTAACTCTTCATCTTCCTCCTCGGAGCTGAGCGCGGAGAAGTCAAACTCCGGCTCGCCTCCGGTGCGACAGGCGGAGGAGTGGGCTCTCTTGGCCGCTTGGCGGAGGCGTCGGCGGTGGCACAGGAAGATCCCGCCCGGTTGTCGCGGCAGTGTGAGGCGCCTCAGCAGCAACATCGCTTCACGCTTGATGGCCGTCATGTGGCGCTACTTCTTGTGGGCGATCTGCCGCCCGACTGCGTCTCGGCCTTGCGGAGACGCCTCTTGGCGGAGCCGGGGGCTCACGGGCGGCAAGTCGCTGGGGGGTGGAGAAGAAGCGCCCTCGGCGGGTCCACTCGACCCGGCCTCGGGCTCGAAAAGCTCGTCCTCGCCGGCTATCTCCCTTCGCTCGGCGAGGCTTGCCGCCTTCGCAGCGTCCGCCTCTTCCACGGTGTACCCGAAGGCTCCAGCGGCAGCGGCTGATGCCGCCTCCTCCACCCTGGTGGCAATACGCGCCATCTCCTCGTCGGTGGTGTCGCGAGTGAGCCTTTTCGCTTTCGTCGGAGCGGATCGGCACTTCTTCCAAGTCGTCGAAGAACTGCCGCACGACCTCGTCGGGGCTCCTGCCAGTTGGAACGATCCCATGGGAATCGCTGACAACGGCATCATGGCGCGGATGCGGTCGAGCCGAAGTTGTTGCACAATGGGACGACCCCCTCGGCAACCTAAACCACTCGGGGTGATCGGGTCGTTCTTGAACAGCTCTAGCAGCATCGCATCCAGCTCCAAGACGGTGAAATTCCAATTCAGGCCGGGTGCAACCTCATGATGTCCGCCGCATTTTGGAACTCCCAAGCAGGCCTCCTCCTCTCCCCGCAAGGGAGCGTCGCGGGCGGCGAAGGAAGTCTGCGCCAACTGTGCCTACGGTTAGTCTGGCAAGCCTGAGGCGCAAAATCCGGGTCACAGCTATCTTCAACCTAGCATCCTCCGGCGCCAAGCTACTCCAATCTCTGCCGCGCACTATTGGGGTTTGGCGCACGGCAGCGAAGGGCTGCGGGTTCTCCTCTACGACCCAACACCAATTGGCTCTCCACTCCTCCCACTTGTTGCGGAACTCTCCTTCCAGATAGGCTTCTTTCTTGCCGATCCCGGAGACCCAAGCTATCCCTCCGGCAAGTGGCTCTCCTCTCTCGACGCGGGGCACGAAGAAGTGGCGGAAGAGTGCCACATTTGGGTGGATCCCGACAAAGTTATCGCAAAGGTGTGCGAAAACTGCCATGGTCAAGACGGCGTTGGGGGTGAAATCAAGGAGGCGGAGGCCATATGTGTTCATGATATCGCAGAAGAACTCGGAAAAGGGCGGGCAAAGCCCACAATAGAAGAAAAGGGCAAAGAAGGGGTACCCAGTTGGGGCCAAATCAGAAGCGGAGGCGGGGAGTACCTTCGTGCGCGGAGGCGCACGCGTCTCCGTCGACCAAAAGAGATAGAAGACATCCCGCAGCTCCCTTGCGCCGAGCTGAGGGGGGAAGATGGCCCGCTCCTTGCACAGCGCCGCGAGCCGCTGCGCCTCGGCCGACTTGACGCCCTTCTCCTTGTCGGCTTTCGGAGCCATGGCGAGGGCGGCGGAGGAGGCCAAAGGCGGTGAGTGCGCTTAATGGCGAAGGGGCGGGCGCTGCTCTCTTCGACCGAGAAGAAGGGGAGCGGCGGTGGTTTTCTTGACAAGACAACAATGGCGGAGTGGACGGCCTGCCCTGTTTCCCCGCTTATAAAGAGGGGGAGGCGGACGTTCCGCTTTTCTTAATAAAGAAACCCCCACGACCACGCCCACGATCTCTCGCGCGACGCCACGTTCGGTGCGTGCCGTTAGTGGGGTCGTGGTGGGTCCGGGGCGAGTTGCGGCGTGATCGAGGCCGCGTGTGACCGTGCACTGTTTTGGGCCTGGCCCGACAGCGCTCGGCACTGCAGGTAATGGCCCAGGTTCGGGGCTCTGTCGGTGTACTAGAGTAGGGTACCCTAGTATCCCATACTGCAGCACGGACAGTTCTTACCTCAGCGGCAGGGTTTGCCTGGTCACCGCTAAGATCCTCCGTGGCTCCTTTGGAGCCATTCAAGAACAAAGTATTTGACTAAGAAGGCAAGGCCCGGCAAGAGGAGCTTGCCGGGAAGGCCATTCAAGGCATGCAGAAGGCGGGGCCCGGCAAGAGGAGCTTGCCGGAAGGCTCGAGCGCGACAAGCCTCCGGACGCGACAAGGATTCGCGGCAAAGGCGCTTGCCGCTGCAAGCAACCTCTCTCCATCTCCGCTCCGGCTCATCCAGCAACGTGTCGCCATGGGACCATTCCATGCTGGCGTGTCAAGAGGGCTGTGCAGCCAGCGGAGAGCAGCGATAAGCGGCGCCGACAAGCTTGCCATCGTGGCGAAGCGGTGGCGCACTGACGGTCTCTGTAATCGCTTGGGCGACCATACGTACGGGCATTTATTGTTTTGTCCCTTGCCGTCGAGTTAGGTATTTTGCACTGCATAATCGCTCGAGTAGGTGTACCAACTCCTGTTTTTACATTTGTACCCTCGCCTATGTTGCCACCTGTCGGAGACCCCTTGAGCATATAAAAGGAGGCCCATGCGCAACGTAGAAAGGGTTCGGTTCATTCGACTCACTCGAGACCAGATACGCTCACGCTAGGTTTTGTAGCTTGCATCGCTCCCTAGCAAGAACACAATACAACAAACAAGCAGCAGTAGGAGTTTTATCTCTCCGGAGAGCTCCGAAGCTGGGTAAACTGCTCGTGTGCCTCGCCTCGATCTGCTCTTCGTGCGATCTCCGCCCCCCTCCGAACCACAAGGGGCCCGGTCCGCCGGCCCCATAGGTGTCCGTGGGTACGGTCAGCCTCCCCGACACGGCCGGACGCAAAGAAATAAAGGCTATTTTGGCAACAAATCCGGTCCTGGCTGCGCCCAACATGGGCGAACCAATGCTATTATATATCGCCTCAACACATCAAGTTGTCAGCGCGGTGCTCGTCGTCGAACGAGAAACAGACGGACACCGGTTCCCTCTTCAAAAACTGGTTTACTATGTGTCCATTGTCCTAACTCCATGCAAGTCCCGGTACCCACACTACCAAAAGATAGCATACGCGGTGTTCATGGCATCCCGGAAGCTGCGACACTACTTTCAAGAGTGTTCGATAACGGTAGCCTCCAAGCACCTCTTAATGACATTATAAACAATCATGACGCGACGGGCCGGATTGCTAAATGGGCCATAGAGCTCCTTCCATTCGACATAACCTACAAGCCACGACGAGCTATCAAGTCGCAGGTTTTGGCCGACTTCGTGGCCGAATGGACCGAAGCTGAACTCCGTAAAGAGTACGGCGCATACTCCAATTGGATCATGCACTTTGATGGCTCCAAAATGTTGGCCGGCCTGGGGGCTGGTGTCGTCCTAACGTCCCCAACCTGGGACACATTCCAATACGTCCTTCAGATAATGTATACGGACTCCAACAACGCAGCCGAATACGGGGCCCTTCTGCACGGCCTCTGGATGGCAGTCTCCATGGGCATTCAACGCCTAGAGGTGCGCGATTCAACCTTGCAATATCTCAAATAAACGGAGACTTTGATGCCAAAGATCCGAAAATGGCAGCATACCGCAATGCGGTCCTAAAATGTCTCGCACGGTTCAAGGGCTCAATTTCATCATATAGCCCGGCATAACAACCAGCGCCGAATATATTGGCACGCATCGCGTAAACGCGATGCCGTCCCACCCAATATCTTTCTGGAACGGCTGTTTAAGCCATCCGTACTATGGGAAGGGGAGTCCGGCAATAACAATCCGGACCCAACCGCACTGCCTGACGCCGAACACTCTGACACAACCGGAGGCTCTGCCCCCGAGATAACACCCTCCGCTCACGAAATAATGGCGGTTATCACCCTGTGGACGGAACCATTCCTAGACTACCTAACTAGGCAGGAACTCCTCGAAGACCAAAACGAGGCTCGCTGCATAGTACGGCGATCTAAAGCCTATAAAGTCCATGAGGGAGAGCTTTATAAGAAAAGCACTACCGGAGTCCTTCAAAGGTGTATCTCCGAAGAGGAAGGGCGAAACCTCCGCTGAAATTCATGCCGGACTGGGTGGGCACCACGCCGCAGCCCGGGCCCTTGTAGGCAAGGCCTTCCAGACAGATTTTATTGGCCGACGGCCCGGCAGATGCGCAGGATTTAGTCCAACGATGCGTCGGTTGCCAGCTTTTTGCTAACCAAAGCCACATGCCACCCACCGCCCTCAAAACTATACCCATCACCTGGCCGTTCATGTGCAGGGGCTTGACATGGTTGGACCCCTTAAGGGAGGAACCCACACGCAAAAATACCTATTGGTCATGGTGGATAAATTCACCAAATGGATAGAGGCCAAGCCTGTTAAACCGGCCGAATCTGGACCAGTGATAGACTTCATATCGGGGGTAGTGCACCGTTACGGTGTCCCCCACAGTATCATCACTAACAATGGCACCAATTTCACGGCCGATGAGGTCAAATCATGGTGCAAAAACATGGGCATTAAGCTCGATTACGCCTCACTATCACCCTCAAACCAACGGCCAAGTCGAATCGAGCAAATGGTCTAATCATGAGTGGCATTAAACCCGCACTAGTGCGGTCCCTCAAGGAATCTAACACGCACGGGTTGAGGAGCTCGACTTTGTACTCTGGCGCCGCAGACCACGCCGAATCGTACTACGGATTCACACCATTTTTATGGTGTATGGCGCAGAGGCAGTCTTGCCCTGCGACATAATTCATGACTCACCTCGCGTGCGCATGTATGAAGAAAGAGAAGCCGAGCTCGATCGGCAAGACAGTTTGGACGCATTGGAGGAGGAGCGCGACGTGGCAAAAGCTCGTTCCGCATTTTATCAACAGTAGGCTCGAAGATACGAAAGCAGGGAAGTACGGGCCAAAGCTTATAACATTGGCGAACTAGTTCTATGCCTGCCAGACAAGAAAAAGGACAAATTCAAGCCCAAATGGGAAGGTCCCTTCATCATCGACCAGGTCCTGACCGGCGGAGCATACCGTCTGCGAAACGCATCGGATAACCGACTCGAGCCGAACCCATGGAACGCAGCCGCCCACGAAGATTCTACGCCTAAGCGCCGAACTCCAAGTTCGCCTCCTTCCTCCGCCCACATTTTCTATTTTTGCTGTCTTTTATTTCTCTCCTTCCTCCTCCTTCTTCTCAAGCCTCTAGAGTCTTGTTTATGCGTTTTTTCCGACATACTTGACGCGCTGTCCGCTACCATTATACCTGGGGCTTCTTTAACAGAAGCTTATTTATACGGGCCTCATGCCCAACACATTCACTAAACTTCCGCATGTACCTTATATTCACCATTATATGCATCGATATGACTTAAGTTTTGGCCAAGCTGGGTTGCTGGCTCGCGTGCTTACCCCTACGTTCCCGATTGTTCGGCTAGGTGCTAAAGGGAGCACCTCTGCGATTGTTACTGCCGGGTCAGCCGGATGTGTACCTCAGACTGGGTGAAGCCGAAAGCTAGCGTTCTTAAGGGAATATTCGGTCGGTGAACTGAAAGATGATTCTTTTTTTTCATTATTTACCCATCTGCCCCCAGATGATTTTCTGCTTTCATAGCAGCTTTGACATGCACTTTAGGGCATGCATCCCAGCGAAAGGAACCCTTAACGGAACTATTCTCCCTGGAAGATGTTTCTTACTACCCATGTAATATAACATAACTAGTTGGGCACTTGTCTGATATAGCAACAATGACCCCTACGCCTTGTCTCCATGCATACCACGGTTCTTATATAACCACGAAGGTATTCGGACACACTTCAGACTATTGGGTCCGGAGGTCGGGTTAAAAGGTCCGCTATGACAAACGATCTACAATCCGGCTAGAAGACATTTTTTCATGTCATATTTTACATAGTCAACTCGACTCATTGTATTCCTCCTCAATGCCATCTAATAGGCTATCTAATTTACAATCTTGCTTTGGGAATACTTGGCGGCCAATTCTACTTGTCCGTACACTAAGCTTACAGGATCTCCATCCCATCCGCCCCACAGTCCGACCTCGGCCATGTGGTTTGGGTCAGCCTTCGTGTACCGCTGTCTTTACCATGGCCCAGCCTCCTCGGCGCCTTGACGGCAGGCCGATATCTTCCATAGCAGGAAGCGCCGCCGTGCTCCTTGAAGCCTCTGCCAGCTCCCCAATGCCTTGAGCAGGAGATAGATGGCCACAAGGCCTGACCAATGCCTTTCATCACCTACCGGACTCGTTTGCAGGTAGCCGACGCAGTTCGGGAAGAAGATCACCAAGAATCGGGCATCTCCTCCTCGTGACGACCTGTGAGCAAACCTACATACATGTTAATGTTAGTCGCCTTCATCGCCGAACACTTTCAAAGTTCGCTCAAGCACTTACTGAAAATGCCGCGACGAAGCCGCCGATTCTCCTTTACGGAGTCAGACAACTGGGAACGAACATCCTTTAGTTCCTCACCCAGCTTGGTGTTGGCGTCTTGAAGGTTATTTTTCTCCTGCCGCACCCTCGTAAGCACACTCTCGCCGGCCTTTAGATGGCGCAAGAGCTGCTGCTTGTCCGGATCTAGTCCGGCGCCATCTGCAATATTTTTGTCAGATTTACACACCCGCCGCACTTCATAAACTATTTATCTTTTAAAGTGTATATTACCAGAGGGGGTCTCTGTGGCTCCCCCTGTAGTGGCTAGTGCGGCCTCAAGTTGGTCCTTGCACTCTTCAAGCTCCTGGGACAGTCGGGTATTCTTTTTCAGAAGATCCTCAAGATAACAAATGATCCTTAAATTAGTTATTCTAACTATTTTAAGTCTCAGGGGCTACTAGCATATATAATTGTCAATTTTTCTTACCCGTATGTCCTTTACATACTGCACCGTGGCTCTGGCTAGACCATCTTGAGCGGCACGGAGGTGCGCATCTCCCGAATCGAAGGCATTCAAGGCCTCCTGGGAGAAACATGCGTCACGAAGAACTGTCCGGCGGCGCCTGTGATTCAAGGCGCTCTCCACCTCGGAGTTGGTGGCGGACAACCTGTCGGCATCCTCTGTCGGAGGAGCATCCGACGCACGTCTCGTGCTCGCCTCAGCCTCCGGACCCGGCTTTGAAGCCTGGCCGGTGAAGGTTCGATTGGCAACCTCTCCGGACTCAGTCCGGCGAGCGCTCTTTTTCCTGAAAAGAGCATCAGCGTTAGTACGCCTTCCAAGAATCAATCCTGGGAGTATGGTGACACGCCATACCATTGCGGCGGAGTTTCGATCCGGACCGCACTTCTTTTTAACCCGCGGGGCCACACTGCCCTTTGTTGGCCAGCCGCCGCGGGCTCGGCTTCCTGCCTCGAAGGTACCCCCTACGAAATACCATTGGTATACGGTGATAAAAAATAAGCATGGATGAGTCATTATCAGGGTTTTGGGATCTCGGTCTCAGTTACCTGTGAGGCTGGAAGTATTCCGGGGTAATCAACCGTAATGGCAGCCAAAGCATTGTCGATGCTAAGTTGGTAGAACACCCCGTCGATCAACTCCACCTTTATATCCGGATCCTCTTCAGAGGTCGGATCGAGGGACCGCTCTGGATCCTCGGGTTGTGGGGGCGGACTATGTCCGGCGCAGTTCCTGCGCAAAAACCATGAAATGAGAAATTTAACCATGGGAACATGGCTCGGACAGGTCACAAAGATGTTTGCTTACCCAACTTCGAGGATTATTCGAAGAAAACTCCGTCAGTGGATTGATGCGGAGGAAATCCTCCTCCTCTCCTTTATACATGGCAAACAAGATCTTCACCAGTTCGGTGACCGATCCCGGCCCTTTGCGGCCGTGGCGGGTGGCATCGTCCTCCCCGTTGAAGCCCCACATGGGGTGGCCCTTGTATTGGAGCGGCTGCACTCCCCTCATAATGCAGATTGTCATGACTCCAATCATGGTCAATCCGTGTGAGCCAACAATCTTATTCGGCTCATCAAATAGAGGACATCCCGGTCATTTTCCCTCTGGGGGCTCCGAGGGCGCCAGCTTAGGCGCTTCTTTAGAGGATCATTGCTGAACTCCGGAAGGCCGATCCGAACAGGATCCGGCAGCGGGACGTCTTCCATGTAAAACCATTCTGAAGGCCAGTCTTCGGACGCCTTCTTCGGGGTTCCGGATAGGTATCCGGTCCCGGCAATGCGCCATAGCTCGGCTCCGCCCACTTGATATTTTGACCCCTCATAAGAATGGGGTACTAGGAAGAATAATCTCTTCCACAGTTCGAAATGAGCTTCGATGGCCAAGAACAGTTCCCAAAGGGCCACGAAGCCCGCGATGTGCAGGATGGAGGCAGGAGTAAGGTGGTGCAATCGGAGGCCGAGAACTCCAAGAGCCCCGGAGAAACGGATGGATTGGAAATCCGAGTCCTCTTACTAGATAAGAGATGAAGCAGACCCTCTCTCCTTTAGAGGGATCGGGGACATTCTCCGCTTGCTTTCCGCCCTTGTAGGTGGCAAGTCCGGCTCGAACCGGAACCATGAAGGCCGGGGGAAGAAATCCCTTGGCTTGGAGTATAACTAGCTCGCTATGCGGGACTGAGCATCTCTCCCAATTTCCAGGCTGAGGGCTGGGAGCGCGAGAGGAGGGGTCGCGTCGACTGTCCATGATGGAATGGGCTTTGGTCATGGGCGCTCCGATGAAAGCTCGCAAAGGAGGGATGGTGTGACTCAGATCAAGATCCTCGCCCCTTTTATAGGCAGCTCACTTGCGCAGCTAGCGGGGTAAATGTAAAAATACCCTGGCTTTTCGCATTCATTCAAACACGTGGAAGGTGGCCATTATTGGGCGTAGAAGCCAAGGAGCGCAGCATTTATCGGGTTTAACACTATTCGACAAGTATATGGAATTTGGAGAAGAACCCGCCTCGCAATGCCGAAGACAATCAACGCGCCGGACTCATCATCATTGAAGCCTGGTTCGGGGGCTAATGAGGGAGTTCCGGACTAGGGGGTGTCCGGATAGCCGGATTATCATCATGGCTAGACTCCGAGACTATGAAGATACAAGATTGAAGACTTTGTCCCGTGTCCGGATGGGACTTTCCTTGGCGTGGAAGGCAAGCTTGGCGATACGGATGTATAGATCTCCTACCATTGTAACCGACTCTGTGTAACCCTAACCTATCCGGTGTCTATATAAACCGGAGGGTTTTAGTCCGTAGGACAGAACAAAAATCATACCATATGCTAGCTTCTAGGGTTAGGCCTCCTTGATCTCGTGGTAGATCTACTCTTGTACTGCCCATATCATCAATATTAATCAAGAAGGAGTAGGGTATTACCTCCATCGAGAGGGCCCGAACCTGGGTAAAAACATCGCGTCCCTTGTCTCCTGTTACCATCCGCCTAGACGCATAGTTCGGGACGCCCTACCCGAGATCCGCCGGTTTTGACACCGACAGTGACCTGTGGTGCGATTTTTTGTTTTCTACTGTTTCCCAACAGTGGCATCATGAGCAGGTTTATGAGTAGATGCAGTTTGCGATCTAGATCACATATGATATGTGAGGGTTGATGTTCTTGCTATGGTCCCCACGAGTGTTTCTTATGTTCAGTTCATCGGCAGAATGATGTAGTTTTGCTACAAGGTTCTGACAATCGATCGGCTCTGGCTGTCGATGATCTACTAATAGTTCCTTGGGCTAGATCATAGTTGGGAATAGTGAACCGTTGCATACATAAGAGGGTGCCGAAGATGGATGATCTTCTAGGGGGTCACTTGTAATGACGAAGTTTAGTGTGGGGGACGAAACATTTTATCAAGTCTCTCTTTCACACACCCCGAAACTTAATCTAGCATCAAGAACATCGCCTGGTTGTGCTTGCGTAGGTAGCTAGTCTTAATTGCTAAAACTGGTTAACCATGTAATTAGAATTTTGCTAAAACCGATTAGAGGACGTCTAACTTGGTTTTGCAGAGTTTGCATATGATGTGCTATAGCATTCGTCATGATAATGAGTTTATGTATGAGATGGTTAGATGTTGTAATGTAAGGTGGCCTGCGCGTCACGACATGATGGCTGGAGCCACGGGATTTCCACCTTAATGTAAATAATGTAGAGATAGGTTACAGGTCATGGTGACAAAACGTACACAGGGGACCTCGGCAAGGAGAAGGTGTGCCAGGTGCGGGACGAGGAGCTATAATTTCATACCACGACGAAATTTTAGATTTTGGTGCCACGACAATGTTTTCTGAAACGGTAGCTACGACAATGTTTTCTGAGATTTCCCACGACAATGTTTTTGAAACAGTTGCCATGATGACAAAATATTGGCCGTCACGTCACTTCAACTGGAGATTGAAGACGATCATGGAGGACTCCCGGCGCCCAGGGCTATACGATGTCATGCTATTATGAATTGCCTGAGACATTTATCCCTTTATTTTTGCACCCTTTGATTGCGTAGTAGTAAATTATTAGGGTGATCACTCACAGTAAATATCAAGTTAAAATGTGCTCTTACAAGTGTTGCAACCGTCTATAACACGTTGCATTCTGGAGTAGGTCATGCACACATGAGTACAAACGGGTCGTGAGGTGTAAGGCGAGGATGGTCAGACCATGCATGCAGATAGCACTCGGTTGTCTTGAAGTTCTAGCAGAATAGTTCTGAGCTCGGAGCACAAAGCATCGAAAGTTGAACAAGAGTCATATGGAGATATGATCATCAATAGCTTGCCTACCAGTCAAAATTCTCGTCATCGGTGATGCACACAACAATGGCTGAGAACTAGACTTGGATCTTGAATCACTTAAAATCAATTACGAGAGATATTGATTTGAGTGGGAGCACAATTATGTATTAATTAAGTTTAATAACTAGTGCAAATTAATTATGAACAATGTCTATGTGTAGTTTGCATTATAATTGTAGAATTATGGCTCACAGTTCCACCTTTGTTGTCGAAATTGATTGACTGTTATTTATCTGGTTGAATCTTTATGATTGAGAGGACCGTCCTCTAAGA
The DNA here is from genome assembly GCA_021605145.1 of Aegilops bicornis. Classification (NCBI taxonomy): domain Eukaryota; kingdom Viridiplantae; phylum Streptophyta; class Magnoliopsida; order Poales; family Poaceae; genus Aegilops; species Aegilops bicornis. The sequence continues at coordinate 362,405,206 of CM038675.1, forward strand.
GTGCCAAGAAGGATTTTTGTCCTACTGCATACTTGCAATGCTCTCCCGCTAATGCTATGGATGACGAGACTTATGTCGTTTATTCCAAAAGTTTATATTGCATTACAGTCTGCTTGCTTCCGAGAAACCTAAACTTCAGAAAGTTAGGGATAGTTAAGTGGTATTCTTGGAACTGAAAATTGTTTTCAGAAACAAACAAAGATTAAAAGATATGGCATATCTAAAGAAGTGTTTTGTTTGCAAGTTCTTGTGAAGTGTTTTACTATATCTAGTACTAAAATGCGTAAGATCCGGAAGAACGCCAGTCATAAGTTGATGGAGAAAACTTAAAGAGAAAAAACAAAACCAAAGGATGTAATGAGATTTACATGCCTAGGTAAGTTCAGGGCTCACGCCACTCTTAAAAGTTAGATGACTCTTCTGTTTAGTGGGAGAAATATTGAAAGTAAAACTATAAGAAGTTTAGAGGCAGAAAGAAAAGAGGACTGGAGTGTCCAAGTCAGGTATGAATGTCATACAAGTTATAAGATGTAGAGAAAGTTGGTCAATTAAAGTGTGATTCTTGAGAATTGTGGTTAAATTGTTAAACACTAAAATTCTTCGGTAATTGTGATTAAAAGTTGATCACTAGGATACCAACTCGATTGCATGATGTTGTGAATCGATGCAAAAAATTACTATGGCCTAATGATCAACAAATTAAGGAGGTTAAAATATGTGTTGAATTTTTTTGTAAAAGTCATGATACTCTTTCATCAACATATTACCTCTGAATTTACAGTCATAATTCATTTTAGAGTTTTGTACACTCTAGCCAATTGCATAGAAATTGCGAGAAGTTTCTATATAAGAGAACAACGGTTGTTCAATGTAATGAACAAAAGGGCCATACTCCTATTGTGAATAGGATGAAAGTTATGCCTATTGATGATAGAATTAAACATCTATAACACTGACGCTAAATGTCGCAAGACTAAACGAATACCACATATATGTGGCACTGCATTTAGTCACATTGGTGAAACCCGCATAGAGAAATTCCATAGTGATGGATTTTGGACTCATATGATTATGAATCATTAGACACTTGCAACTTTTGTCCAAATTGTGAAGCAAACTAAAATACCGGTCACAAGCCATAAAGAACGAACAACAAAATAATTGGAACATGCATATTGATGTGTGTATTCCAATGAGTGTTGTTGCAAGTAGTGGATTTATCTAACTTCAAGGATGACTCAAGTAGATATTTATATTTACTAATTGAGACATGATTTTAGAAAGATGTATAAATTATTGTAACAAGAAAATTATGTTCCTACAATTTGATTGCGGAAAAGAATATTTGCGTTACAAATTTAGCGAATGTCTGATGAGCTGTAAAATGTTTTATAGCTTACACCAACTAGAGATAGTACTAAGAGTAGAGTGTTTTGAGTAGATGTAATCAAACTATGTATGACATAGTGAGATCAAAGATGACATTAATCAATTTTGCCAATATACTCTTAATGTGATGCTTTAGAGACCATTGCTTTTACACTAAAAAGGATCACCATCAAATCTATAAGCGCTACTTGGTAGGTTATCCCAAATGGTTGGGTATTCCTCTATCACTATGCCGAGGCAAAGTGTTTTGCCATAGAGTGCGGAAATTTTGAAGAATATTTTCAACAAAATACTAAGTGGGAGGACGGTGCAAATCGACGAGATTATAGAATCTTCATGATCAGGTCGAAGAAAAGAAATGCTAGAAGTGATTCTAAGATTTCTTACTGCGACTGATACAGAAGCCTCTACATAGGTTATAGAGACTTTGGTCGAACTTGCAGCTCAACTATATAGGTTGGGGATATTCGTGCAAACCTTCATGGTGCGCAGACGAAATATTGTTGAACAAATAATGAACCTATGATACACATTGAAGCATTGATGGGCCCTGACTCCAGAATTGGCTATACGCCAAAATAATCTGAGATAGTATCCATACGCATAATTCAAGTCTCAAACTTGATGGACCCTCTGAAAGACTAAAAGTTAAAGTGTAGTGATGGATCTATGGATTGACAATGATAAAAATGTTTCATGATTGGCTTGTTACAAAAAAGATCATGACAAGATCAAGGAGTTGATTATGACGAGATTATCTCATCAAAATAATATTTAATGTCAATTTAGATTAAACAAGCAATTACTAAATATTTCAATTATGAGATATAATAGATGGATGTCAAAATTATTCCCATGAGATGGAAATAGAACCAAGGTTGTATATTTGATACAGACCAAGGTAATTTTCTCAATCCAGAGGATACTAGTAAGTGTGCAAACTTTAAAGATTTGAAGCAAGCATAGTGGAGTTGGAATCTTTGTTTTGATGAATTGATCGAATAATATGATTTCGTCGATAGAAGCAAATATGCTTGTATTTACAAGACAGTAAGTGGGAGTACGATATTATTCACAAACACTATGTGTGCATGAGAATTGAAACTAGTTTATTGAAACTTTATTGAAACTAGTTTTTCAGAAAAGCACTTAGGCAATATAGTCCTTGAATTTGGCATTATAATCTATGGAGATAGCAGTGTCTAATCAAGGCTTAGCCAAAATACATATTGATAGAATACTAAAGCAGTTTAGTATGAGAATTGCCAAGAAGTGTTTCTTGTCAAAGTCACAAGGAAGGAGTTCATAGCAAGAATCAGTATCTTGAATATTGATGAGTGAAATACATGATTTCAATCACACTCGTGTTAATTCCATGGTATGTAAATAACCAGATATGTCCAATACTCCAAGTAAGTTGTGAGCAAAGTTACCAGAATGGTCAAAATATGATCATAGGACAAAAGTGAAAATATCGTTAAGTACTAACATGTGTTTTTCGCATACGAAGAAAATGAAAAGATTGTTGTAAGGAGTTACATCAATACATGCTTGATGTAAGTAGTACATCGACAAAAATCCTCATTAGTGCTCCAAGCGAATTTTGATTTCAATTAAAATAATTTATGGTGGCACACTAAGTTGGAATTGGTCCAAGAAAGTTACTGTGGTGAATTCTATAACGGAAGTCTAAGTATACTATCGCTTTAGAAGCAACAAAAGAGGGTGATGAATCATAGTTTCATTTATGAACTTGGATTTGTTTTTAGATGATTGTGCAAATAGAACACTATTCTCAACAGTGGTTCTATAGCTCAATCTGGGGAATCAAAGGTCATGCCAGTCAGTTTGACAAAATTATAAATTTATATGAAAGCATGATAGATGCACTGAAATGCAAATGATACACACGGATTTGAAGTTGCCAAGATCCGATAGGACGAAGTCTATACCACAGGCAAAGCATGGACTGACACCGGATTGACATTGGTGTTTAAAAGTGCTAACTAGATTATTGACTCTAGTGCAAGTGGGAGACTATCAGAAATATGCCCTAGAGGCAATAATATTTATATTATTATATTTCCATAATCATAATTAAGAGTTTATATTTCATGCTATAACTGATATGATCCTGGAATATGCGATTCAGTGGATAACTCATATGCACGTGTGAAATGATAAACGGATAAAATAAAGGTTCCTACTCTCGCCTCTAAGACCAACTCAAGTGTTGTTGGTGATCATGTTTTCTAGATCTTAGGATATCATTAAGTGTAACGATGATCCTAAAACAACATTGAGATTATGACGTTGGAAGAACAATCATATTGAATTGACCCAAACTTGTTTGTTATGAATTGAGTTAATATCGTATGTATTCAATTGTATTAACATAGAGTGTTAGCATGTGTTTTAGTTCCTCAGACCATGAGAACGTCTCGGTCACTACCTACCAGATGGTGGGCTTTGGTGTTGCTAAAACGTCATCTGTAACAAGGTGATCATAACGACAACTTTCAGTCTCACCGGAAAGTTTGACAAGTGACCGGACAGCTCGAGAGTGGGATTTGCTCCTCCGACGATGGAGAGATATTCTTAGGGCCCTCTCGGTGTGACGACATCCATCATCGTCTGGCCAGACATAGGTGACTACGTAACAGGGATGTCGGAGCATGTTAACGAGAAAGAAGAAAAGAACCGGTAAACGGGAGCAACAATATAGTGAGCATGGTGATGACTCCAGAGGATACCGATGCACACCGGGTTTTGTAAAGTATCATGAAGCAAACGGAACATCACATGATAACCAAAGGTTCACTCGCATATCATTCGTGTAATTATAGGGACCGATATGGATGTCCATGGTTCCGCTATCGGTCATTGAACGAAGGGGTTTCGTTCATGTCTATGATTTACTGAACCTACGGGGTCGCAAGCTTAAGGTAATCACGATCTGCTGAGTGTTAGTAGTACGTGACTAATGAGAATATATTCATGAATAGTTTCATTAATATCCGGGATAGTTTCGAGAGGTTCCGGAAGCGTTTCAGAGTCACCGGAAGGGTTTCGGTGAATATCGGGTAATACTGGGCATTACCGACTAATTATATATAGGTGGAAAATGTTTCCGGGGATGTTAATATATATATATATAGTTTAAAGTATTTTATATATAATTTAAATATCAACGGGCCTTAAAAGGTCAAGAGGTGGAAGGCAACTTGGGCCAAAAAGGACCATGTGGGAAAGTGCCACCCTTCCCTAAGGAAGGGGCCGAATTGGACTAGGGGTGTGAGTCCTACTCCCACCCCCTTGGCCGGCGCACGTGTCGGTGTCAAAACCGGCGGATCTCGGGTAGGGGGTCCCGAACTGTGTGTCTAAGGTCGATGGTAACAGGAGACAGGGGACACGATGTTTACCCAGGTTCGGGCCCTCTCTATGGAGGTAATACCCTACTTCCTGCTTGATTGATCTTGATGAATATGAGTATTACAAGAGTTGATCTACCACGAAATCGTAGTGGCTAAACCCTAAAAGTCTAGCCTGTATGACTATGGTAATGAGTCTCCCCTCCGGACTAAGTCCTCCGGTTTATATAGACACTGGGAGGATTAGGGTTACATAAGGTCGGTTACAAAGAAAGGAATCTACACATTTGATCGCCAAGCTTGCCTTCCACGCCAAGGAGAGTCCCATCCGGACACGGGTAAAGTCTTCGGTCTTTGTATCTTCACAGCCCATCAGTCCGGCCCATGGCTAACAGGCCAGAGCCCGAGGGCCCCTTAGTCCAAGACTCCCTCAGTAGCCCGTGAACTTGGCTTCAATGACGAGGTATTCCGCGCGCAGATTTGTCTTCGGCATTGCAAGGCGGATTCCTCCTTCCGAACTCCAAGATAGTCTTCAGACGTATTGATCGTGTCCGGACCTGTAACACACACACCGCACACAACCGTAGAGAATATAATATTCCACGAGTCCAATCCGCTGACAATTTTTTTCAACATGACATCATGTCCGCCCGGTCATAAAATCGAACCGTTTTTCGTCTGCCGCTCCATGTTTCGAGACGCGGTTCCATTGGCACATCTTGTCGAAGCAGAGATCATGTCCCCTTATTGTGGGATTCTCATCAATACGGGTGTGGGTAACCCAACCGTTTTGTTTACACAGCCCTTGGGAACAGGCGAGTTTTAAGGCGAGTGGGGAGGCGTTCAATGTTCACTGCCTTTATAAGGAGATAAGGATTCCCTTTCTTCACCCATGCCTTTTCTTCCTCTCTGCCCTTCCATTCTCGAGCTCCAAAGCCCAAGTTCCCATCTTCTCCTCCTCAAGGAAGCACTCAATCATGTCCAGATCCGGAGGCCAAGGCAAGTGGATGGCCTCTTCCATCACGGCGAAGGACATCGCCGAGCTTCGGGAGGCCGGGTATCTGGCGAAGGAGACCGCCCACCGTCTTCCGGCAAAGGGACAAGTCGTCCCCACATCGAAGCCCAACGAAAGGGTGGTGTTCCTTCCTCATTACGTCCGCGGGCTAGGGTTTCCACTCCACCCTTTTGTCCACGGACGGATGTTCTATTACGGGCTAGATTTCCATGATCTATCCCCAAACTCCTTCCTCAACATTTCGGCATTTATTGTCATGTGTGAGGCTTTCCTCTGCATTCAGCCCCACTTCGGACTATGGCTCAAAATCTTCAACGTGAAGCCGAAGGTGGTCGACGGCCAACACGCGGAGTGCGGGGGAGCCATGGTGAGCAAGATGCCCAATGTCACGTGGCCCGAAGGTACGTTCGTGGAAACTCTCAAGGAGTGGCAGAAGTTGTGGTTTTATATCACAGAGCCCCGCGGTGCCACTTGGGCCGCCGCCCCCGAATTTAAGTCCGGGGCTCCAATGTGGCTCACTTCTTGGATGGAGAAGGGCCCAAATTGGCTTCGTCGGACGAGCTGATGGCGCTACAAACGCGCATCCAAAGTATGGTGAACAAGAACATTAAGCTCGTCGACGTGATCCAGGTTATGCTGGTTCGCCAGATCCTCGCTTGTCAATGCCGAACTTCCCCTTTATGGGAATTCGATCCGGAGAAGCACCAGACCTTGGTGAGGCTCTTCGGCACCACTCACGAAGACAGCTGGAAGCTGCTCTTCAAAGGCGATGAGAAGCCGCCGGCCATTGACTCAGATCATGGGCACGATCTTGCCCACCCCGCTGGCGCGGTAAGTCCTCCATATCTCGAGGCGTGCCCTCTACCTATTTGTCCAAGAATGGTAACTGAACTTTGCTGATTTATCGTCTCAGGAATGGACGGAGAAAGTGGAGCGAATTCACAGTTCTGCTCCACTGCCCGAAGAGCCAGTCATCCCGCTCCTGGCGAAGATGCTGGTCCCGGCGCCCTATCAGCCGCCGGAGAAGAAAGCCAAGGGGGGCCGGGGTGGCCTCCGCCGCAAAGGCACTTCGGACGTGATGTCCAAAGACAACACTCACTCCTATGCCGCCGAAGATGACGATGAGGAGGAGGAGGAAAGCAACCCTTCCCCTGATGGGGGAGGAAGAAGGGGGCGGCCTCCACAAATCTGGAGGCGGAGGCACCCAAGAAGGGGAAACGCTCCCTCGCGGATAAAACCGCGTGGGACGCGACAGCAGTCCGGAGTCGGGAGGTTCGCTGGATTTAAAGGCGATGGCCTGCGAGTCACCGCCGGCCGCTCACTCTCCCCTGGCCAGGGGCGACATCGAGGTGTCATCCTGAAGGACCCTTCCTGGCCGGGGAGAGGTTCCTGAGGTAGTCAGGGCGGCGCCGGAGGTCGAGACCTCGGCCGCCGGACACATGGGGCAACAGATCCCCATGGGGACTGATGATGGGGGCCAGGTTGAATTCGGCCCCCAACCGAACACGGTTTCGGAGACCCACAAGGCTTCAGAACCCGGCAAGAAGCCTCCCTTGAAAGAAGGAAGTGCGCCCATCCTGCCGGTGACATCTGTCCAACCAGAGGGATCGGACAATCTGCTGGAAGCGCTACGAGGCGCTTCCATTGTGGATGAACACTGTATCCTTATGGGAACGGTGATTGAGAAGGTTCAGTCCGTCAAAAGCGGATTGACCAAAGCCTGCAGCGGCCTGCTGATAGGTTTTGAGGTAAGCGACGCAAAAGAGAAAAATCCCAATATAGATAGTAGCCCCTGAGACACTGTCCGGTGCTCGGAAAGAAAAGCCGGACAGAGGATCAATTAATTTTCCCACGGAACTAACTAAATGTGTCTTATAAGCAGGTGTCATTGTTGGACGCGACCTCACACGCTGCCGAAGTCTCCGGACTAAAGCATAAGCTAGAGCGGGCCGAGGGAGAGCTCGGCCAAGCGAGGAAGCAGCTGGAAGAGCAACAAGGTATGCAATGAATTGCTATATATTCGGAAAGAATAAATGCTATGTAATGACTGTGATGCCGTGATTTATGTAGGAGCGACGACAGAGGTCGAGGCCCTAAAAAAGGCCCTGGCCGAAGCCGAGGAGAAAGCTGCCAAGGAGCAAGCTGCCCGCAAAAAGCTCAAGGCCGGGCTCAACGAGGTCCAGCAAGAGGTCCAGGACATGGTGAAAAAGTGCGATGCCCTGGAGGGTGATGTTTCGACTCGAGAGACCGAACTCGCCAAGGCTCGCTAGAGTGTGGAAGAGGCCCGGGTTGAAGCCTAGGGCACCCTCCAGGAGATCCAGGAGGCCAAGAAGATCGCGGCGGGTAAGGCTTTTAGTATGCAGAGCAAGTATGTGAAGAAGAAGTTTTTCTTACTAACCCGAATTCGGAGTTCCCCAGGGGCATTCGCGGACTTGCCGTGCAGCGTGTGAGACGCTGCAAAGTTCACCAGGGCCGAAGAAGGGAGCTCGACGGAGAAGCTGTTCTGGTCGCAATACCTTGCGCCAGAACATCCGGCGCCCTTCACCGATCAGCTGAAACAGCTGGCCGAGCTGCATAGGGTGGCTGAACTAGCCATGAAGGATTTGATAATCTGGCTGTGGCCTGCCGAAGCTATACCCAACAGCTATTTCGGCCGCGTGAAGTGGTTGGTGAATGCATTTCCTCGGCTGGACGTTGTCAAGCGGTCGGTCTGCATCGAGGGCGCGCGACTGGCCTTCGCCTATTTCAAAGTGTGGTGGGCAAAGATGGATGCCGTCAAGCTAGCGGCCGAGGGGCCGCCTGAGGGCAAGGGGCACAGAACACCCGAGCGATATTTTGGAGACGTCCTGGAGGTGTCCCGCATTGTTGCAGAGCAGTGTGCAAAAGACGTGATCTTTGAATGAATACATTCATATTTTGTCTCGCCCTGTATTATGAAACAAAGACAATTTATGTAATATAATGCTTTGTGTTAGATTTTTACCTCCTGTGCGGCCGTTTTTATTAAATCTGAGAGTTGGCCAGTCGTCGGCTTCAGCCCCCACGTTGGTAATATGGGGGTGTTCGGGATGGAATCTAAACACTCTTGATCCAATTATTTGGTCCTTGAAGGAGGTGTTTAGCGCAACGAACAAGGCAATCGGACTATAATGCTTTAACACCCTCACTTAGCCATAGGAGTTCGATAATAAAATTTTAGGCGTAGCCCCTGGTGTTCGCAAGTCCGAACTGGGGGATTCTGTAAACACCTGATCGGATAAAAACCGATTCATCGCGTAATGCGTCAAAAACCTCTAACGATTTGAAACCTCCGAAGAGCTGACCGGCTCTCACTGCATCATGACAGTCAGTTTTCGGCTTTCTCTATTGAGGTGCTTATCCGGATGAACCAGGGCACAATCACAGTAGTTCTCCCTTTACTACCCTAGCCGATATAGCGGAACGTAAGGTAGTAAGCACATGATCCGGGCAACCCAACTATTGACCAAAGAAATGATTCGGAGCCAATGCATATAGTGCTAAATTCGGGGTGCCGAACTATACTGTAAAAAGTGTTCGGACTTTGTTGCCGTATTGCGGGGCGCTATAAAACTCGTGGCGAATGTGAAACACACCAGAGTGTACGGGTGATATCTGATAAGGTTGCCCATAGGAGGGGAAAAAAGGAAACAAAAAGGGCGCAAAGGTGATAAGCTGGGGCCCTAAAACTCGGGCCACGAACTGTTTCCATTGTAATTTTATTAATATGTTAAGGCGCATTCATACAAATGGTGAGATAAGCAACAGGCTATTTGACATGCCGAAACCAAGGGAGAGCTGCGTGTGGGTCTTGCAAACAGGTATTAGTGATCGTTAAAGAAAACACCTCGAGATTCCCCTATACGCTTGTGCTTCTTGCCATCTTGGTGTATTTGTCCTTCGAGAGGACCGGTGATCTAGCCATCAGGGAAGATCCGTTGAAAAGAAACCTGAAAAGGGAAAAAAGGAAACAATGAAAGTATATGTGTCCGGGAGCGGTCGAGCCGTATTGTGGATCACCAGCTAGCTATTCCTCCATCCATGCCCATGGTATTTTGAGTGCGTAGTTATGTACACGCGGTACTAGTGCCGCCACCTAATCGGGACTGGGATGGAGGCCTAATTGCAAATGAGCTCTCGACGAGCCGAGCTGTCATGCTGCAGAGTAGTCCGAACTCTTTTGACAGTGTCCAAGAGTCCGGCCTCTGAATTGAGCTTATGCTTGAGAAGGTCGCTCTGTACTTCTGCTGCTAAGGCAGCGGTGTGCTCCTTTGTACGGAGGGAGCATTCCGTGTTTCCATTGACTGTTATGACGCCGCGTGGTCCAGGCATCTTGAGCTTGAGGTAAGCATAATGAGGCACCACATTGAATGGAGCAAATGCGGTTCGTCCGAGCAGTGTGTGATAGCCGCTGCGAAAGGGAACGATATCAAAGATTAAGTCTCCACTTCGGAAGTTGTCTGGAGATCCGAAGACAACCTCTAGCGTGATTGAGCTCGTGCAGCGGGCCTCTACACCTGGTATGACTGCTTTGAAGGTTGTCTTTGTGGGTTTGATCCGTGATGGGTTAATGCCTGTTTTGCGCACTGTGTCTTGATAGAGCAGGTTCAGGCTGCTGCCGCCGTCCATAAGGACTCGCGTCAGGTGGAATCCGTCAATTATTGGTTCAACGACCAATGCGGCTAAACCGCCATGACGGATACTGGTCGGATGATCTCGTCGATCAAAGGTCATCGGGCATGACGACCATGGATTAAATTTTGGGGCGAATGGCTCTATCACATAGACGTCCCTGAGCACGTGCTTGCGCTCCCACTTGGGGATGTGTGTAGCATATATCATGTTCACCGTTTTGACCTGGCGGGGAAACTTATTTTGTCCCCCTGTGTTCAGTTGCCGGGGCTCGTCATCATCGTCCTCGCTTTGCGATCCCTTTTCTTTGTTCCCAGCATTTAACTTGCCGGCCTGTCTAAAAACCCAATAATCTCTGTTGGTATGATTGGCTGGTTTATCAGCGGTGCCATGGATTTGGCACGGACGATCGAGTATGCCGTCCATGCTGGATGGTCGCTGATTGTTTCTTTTATATGGCTTCTTCCGCTGACCGGACTTGGAACCACTGAATCCGGCATTGACTGTCGTGTCCTCGGTGTTGTCACCATTACTTCAGCGTTTGTGTCTACTGTGTCGTGGCTTGCCGTTGCTATTTTTTACCTCAGAGGGGCCTCTCTCGCTGGCTGTGTTCTTACTACGAGCCAGCCAACTATCCTCACCCGCGCAAAAGGGGGTCATGAGTGCTGTAAGGGATGCCATAGATTTTGGCTTTTCTTGGCCAAGGTGGCGGGCGAGCCGTTCGTCGCGGATGCTATGGTTAAAGGCCGCTAGGGCTTCAGCATCCGGACAGTCGACGATCTGGTTCTTTTTGGTTAGGAACCTAGTCCAGAATTTCCTGGCTGACTCTTCGGGCTGTTGAACTATGTGGCTTAAGTCATCGGCGTCTGGTGGCCGGACACCTTGGAAGTTGTCGAGGAAGGCTTCTTCCAAGTCCTCCCAGTTGCCGATAGAATTTTCAGGCAGGCTGTTTAACGAGTGCCGAGCTGGTCCTTTAAGCTTTAGTGGGAGGTATTTGATAGCGTGGAGGTCATCTCCGTGGGCCATGTGGATGTGGAGGATAAAGTCCTCAATCCATACCGCGGGATCAGTCATCCTGTCGTATGATTCAATATTCACGGGTTTGAACCATTCGGGGAATTCATGATCCATTACTTCATCAGTGAAGCAAAGAGGGTGTGTGGCGCCTCTATATCTGCCCGCATCGCGACGTATCTTTGATGGAGTCCGTCTGCGGTTGTCGGCCCGGGCGTTGCTAGGTTTGTCACGCCCGAATAGGTGGCCATCACCGCATGTCAAGGAACATCCTCGCGATCCGTAAATCGATCTGGTATATCCTGCTCTACTAGCCAGGTCCTGCTGAAGGTCGTATGTATGACCCCGAACTGTTTTGTCTCTATTTTTACGTGGCGGTGGGGCGGGCTGCTGTTCGGCCTGAGTTGCCGCTCTATCCCGACCGCATTGTGTGAGGGAGGTATGGGCTCCGGCGCCTCTTCATCAAACTGAGGTAGCAATCTTCGCTCTGGGTAACTCTTGGATGGGCGTCTAAGGCCGTATTACTCGGCTGCCAGAACATTAGTCCACCCGTCGACGAGCAGATCTTGGTCAGCTTGAAGCTGCTGCTGCTTCTTTTTCAGGCTCCTTGCGGTGGCTATTAGCTGGCGCTTGAAGCGCTCCTGCTCGAGAGGTTCCTCAGGCATGATGAAATCCTAGTTGCCGAGGCTTTCCTCATCCTCGGAGAGCGGACGATAACTACCATCCTCCGAGTCGTTGGGCATGGCCTGTTTATTAGGGCTGACTTGCCCGTTTTCTTGTTCCGCCTGTTCGGATGTTACCTCAATAGGGTCTTCATTGTTTTCGGCATCGTCCGGAGTATTATTTTCTCCGGTGCCAGTATTGTTGTCTTTGGAGCGACGTGATTTAGAGCGGCGCCGAGGACGCCGGCATTTGTGCTGTGTCTCAGGAGGGTTTATTCTCAACTGGATTTTATTTATCATCGTTGTTGGTTGCTTTGGGTGTATCCACCATGTACACATCGTATGAAGAAGTGGCCGTCCAGCGTCCAGTAAATGGTGGGTTTTGGTTTTGCTCCTCATCGGCATCGTCATCCATATCGTCGATGTCTTCGGAGCTGTAGTCAAGCGTGTCAGTTAAGTCCTCGACATTGTCTATGAAGTGGGTGGTGGGTGGGAAGCGATGTTCTCCCCGATCATCAGCCTCCAGTTCAAACCGGACATAGTTCGGCTGTGAGTCCCTCGCCAAGGACAGGTTCTTTAATGATTTTAGCACATCGCCCAAGTGCGAGTGCTGGAAGATGTCTGCGGCGCTGAATTCGAAGATTGATAAGCGATCAAGTTCGGCGTCCACGGACTCACATGGTTCGGAACTTATAACCAGAGACGAGTCCGGAGTTCAGGTGACACAGATATCGTGTGAGGTTAAGTCTATGTGCAGCTCCATCGCTGGGGAATCTGTGGCCTCCGTGGTGGGGTTGAGCCTCCCGTCCTTGGATGGCACAATATGCTCCAGATCTAAGGCCAGAGCAGTTACAAGAGCTATCTCCTGGATGCGATCCGATGACAGATTTAGGTCATGTTCATCGAGGTGACCAGGAGAGGTTGCCGCAGTCTCGAATCCGGCGAAGATCAAATCTCCCCGGATGTCCGCGACGTAGTTCAAGCTCCAAAATCTGACCTGATCGCCAGGGGTGTAGCTATCGATCTGCTCCAGATGGCCAAACGAGTTGGCCCGCAGTGCGAAGCCGTCGAACATGAAGATCTATCCTGGGAGGAAAGTTTCTCCTTGGATAGCATCATTGTTGATGATTGAAGGGGCCATCAAACCTTTTGGGGATGACACAGTGGAACTCTCAATGAAAGCACCAATGTCGGTGTCAAAACCAGCGGATCTCGGGTAGGGGGTCCCGAACTATGCGTCTAAGGTCGATGGTAACAGGAGACAGGGGACACGATGCCTACCTAGGTTCGGGCCCTCTCTATGGAGGTAATACCCTACTTCCTGCTTGATTGATCTTGATGAATATGAGTATTACAAGAGTTTATCTACCACGAGATCATAATGGCTAAACCCTAAAAGTCTAGCATGTATGACTATAGTAATGAGTCTCCCCTCCGAACTAAGTCCTCCGGTTTATATAGACACCGGGAGGATCTAGGGTTACACAAGGTCAGTTACAAAGAAATGAATCTACAGATTTGATCACCAAGCTTGCCTTCCATTCCAAGGAGAGTCCCATCCGGACACGAGTAAAGTCTTCAGTCTTTGTATCTTCACAGCCCATCAGTCCGGCCCATGGCTAACAGGCCGGACGCCCGAGGAACCCTTAGTCCAGGACTCCCTCAGCACCAAGGGAGGCTTTCCTCCCTTGGTGGCTGCCCTCTCCTCCCCTCCTAAGCTATATATACTAGAGGTTTTCCACCCTATTGATATATAAGTTTTCGGGTGCCTCTTCTAGTTGATCTAGTTCTAGTTCTAGTTGGTCCTAGACTAATTAGAGCTAACCCTAGCCACATCTAATACTCATAATTAGAAGCCAGTGTGGTTCTAATCTCCTCTCTAATTCACTAGTGATGATTAGCTCTGGACAGCGAAGCGCTGCCGGATTGTGAAGACCGTACGCTTGCAACCAAGTAGAGAGGCTGTGCTTTCGGTCTTTTGTTTGAGGGATTGATGTCTACTACACAACCTTCTTCTTGTAGACGTTGTTGGGCCTCCAAGTGCAGAGGTTTGTAGGACAATAGCAAATTTCCCTCAAGTGGATGACCTAAGGTTTATCAATCCGTAGGAGGCGAGGGATGAAGATGGTCTCTCTCAAGCAACCCTGCAACCAAATAACAAAGAGTCTCTTGTGTCCCCAACACACCCAATACAATGGTAAATTGTATAGGTGCACTAGTTCGCCAAGAGATGGTGATACAAGTGCAATATGGATGGTAGATAAAGGTATTTGTAATCTGAAAATATAAAAACAGCAAGGTAACAAGTGATAAAAGTGAGCGTAAACGGTATTGCAATGATAGGAAACAAGGCCTAGGGTTCATACTTTCACTAGTGCAAGTTCTCTCAACAATAATAACATAGATAGATCATATAACAATCCCTCAACATGCAACAAAGAGTCACTCCAAAGCCACTAATAGCGGAGAACAAACGAAGAGATTATGGTAGGGTACGAAACCACCTCAAAGTTATTCTTTCCAATCAATCTGCTGGGCTATTCCTATAAGTGTCACAAACAGCCCTGGAGTTCGTACTAGAATAACACCTTAAGACACAAATCAACCAAAACCCTAATGTCACCTCGATACTGCAATGTCACCTCAAGTATCCGTAAGCATGATTATACGATATGCATCACACAATCTCAGATTCATATATTCAACCAACACAGAGAACCTCAAAGAGTTCCCCAAAGTTTCTACCGGAGAATCACGACGAAAACGTGTGCCAACCCCTATGCATAGGTTCACGGGCAGAACCCGCAAGTTGATCACCAAAACATACATCAAGTGAATAACGTGATATCCCATTGTCACCACAGATACGCACGGCAAGACATACATCAAGTGTTCTCAAATCTTTAAAGACTCAATCCGATAAGATTACTTCAAAGGGAAAACTCAATCCATCACAAGAGAGTAGAGGGGGAGAAACATCATAAGATCCAACTACAATAGCAAAGCTCGGGATACATCAAGATCGTGCCATAGAGGGAACACGAGAGAGAGAGAGAGAGATCAAACACATAGCTACTGGTACATACCCTCAGCCCCGAGGGTGAACTACTCCCTCCTCATCATGGATAGCGCCGGGATGATGAAGATGGCCACCGGTGATGGGTTCCCCCTCCGGCAGGGTGCCAGAACGGGCTCTCGAGAGGTTTTTGGTGGCTACAGAGGCTTGCGGTGGCGGAACTCCTGATCTATCTTCTGTTCTGGAAGTTTTAGGGTACGTAGGTATATATGGGTGAAAGGAGTACGTCGATGGAGCTACGGGGGCCCCACGAGGCTGGGGGGGGGCCGGGGGGGGGGGGGGCGCCCCACCCTCATGAGCACCTCCCGTATCTTCTGACGTGGAGTCCAAGTCCATCAGGTGGGATTCCTTCCAAAAATAACTTCTCCAGTTGATTTCGTTCGGTTTTGACTCCGCCTAATATTCCTTTTCCTCGAAACACCGAATAGGCATAAAAGAAATCTGGGCTGGGCCTCCGATTAATAGGTTAGTCCCAAAAATAATATAAAAGTGGATAATAAAGCCCAATATTGCCTAAAACAGTAGATGATATAGCATGGAGCAATCAAAAATTATAGATACATTGGAGACGTATCAGGGATCGTTCGAGGGCGGTTCGCGGGATCGTCGTTATTGTTCGAGGGTCTTCGAGCACAATCTACACCGACTCTTCTTCTTCCCTTGCCCTCCAGAGTTGGTAATGGTCGTTGATCCCAACCCTTATGCATCTTCATATTGATCTTGGTGATCATAGGTGCGATTTTTTTGTTTTCTACTACGTTTCCCAACAAGAACATCATCAACTGTTCGGCGATAGAGATCATCATCTCTCATTGTGTATTTGAAAGCCATACATCGAGCAGTCCTGTCCACCCTTTTACTAGGATCACACAAATAATCAATAATGGGTTTCCTCCAGTCTTGATCTTCTCCTGCAATAAATTTTGCCTTAGTGGCCGAAGCAGTGGGCTCCGGTTCGGCCTCCCCTACATTGGCAAGACTAACATCGGCCTTTGAGAAATATGAAACATACCATGATAAACATGATAGCCGGATGCTTGTTGTGCCAACTCATTTTCTCTCCAATTGTCATGTCTAGATATATGAGCAATGCTAAAATAATCAAAAGTATAAATTATATCTAGACATTTGTCAAGATAAACATTAACTGATTCATCAAAACATTGAAAAACTTTGGATATTTGTTGCACTACTAATAACAAATCACCAAAAGCCACAATATGTGTAGCACCTATGGCAAGCAACATCTCTAAGCCGAATAAGAATGCTTCATATCAGCTTGATTATTTGTGCAAAAAAATTCTAAGCAGCACGAGGCTTCAAAAACCACACCATGAGGAGATATATAAACAATACCAACACCTTGGCCATTGCTACAAACTGAACCATCAAAATATAATCTCCATAGTATTAGTGAGACAAGGTTTATATAAATATCATGCTTGTCATCAATCCGATGCTCAACAATAAAATTAGCAATGATTTGGCCTTTCATGGATTTCAGAGATTTATAAGCCAAATCATATTCAATTAAAGCATAAGCCCACTTGCCAATTCTACCACTAAGAATTGGCCTATGCAACATGTACGTAATGAGATCGGTTTGACAAGCTATATGCAAGCACTCGACACAAGGTAATGTCTTAATTTTGTGCAAGCATAATATAAACAAAGGCATAATTTTTCAATAAATGTATACCTTGTCTCAGCGTCCAGTAAGCATCGGCTCAAATAAGTAATAGCATGTTCTTTTCCTTCGGTATCTTGAGTAAATACATCACCAATAACACCTTCCTCCTCTACAATGTAAAGTCTAAATGGCTCCCTGTGCCTGGGCGCTTTCATAATCGGAGGAAATGTGTCTTAGTCATATCAAATGCCTCTTGTTGTTTTGCCCCCAAGGAAAATTGGCATCGTTCTTTAACTGAAGGATGGGAGTGAATGCATCAACCTTCCCCGACAAGTTGGCTATGAATCTCCTCAAATAATTGACTTTGCCAAGGAATTTTTGCATATCCCTCTTGCATGTTGGAGCCCCTACCTTTTGTATAGCATTTTTATTTTTGGGATCAATTTCTATGCCATCTTGATGAATAATGAAACCCGAATACTTACCAGTCGATACACCAAAAGCACACTTCATAGGATTCATCTTTAGTCCATATTTTTTCATTCTCTCAAAATCCAAGTGCAAATCAACTAGATGAGATTGAAAAGCATCTAAGGCATTCTTTAATCCAAAGTTCATCACCGTCCACTCAAATAAATCAAGGAAACCGGGGCATCGAAAAACTGTTTTGGACATATCCTATTCGGCCATAAAATTTGGATTATACCCTGCATTACCATCAAGAAAGCTAATGACTTTATGTCCAGGGGCATCATTAATAAGCATATCGGCTATGGGCAGGGGATACTCGTCTTTGCGTGTAGCCCTATTCAAATCTCTAAAATCAACACACACCCTCAACTTGCATGAGCCTTTCTTGTCCATTGGTACAATGTTAGAAATCAACTCGGCATACCTGCAAGGTATAATAAAATTAGCTTTGAGCAAATGACGGATCTCTTCCTTGATCCGGTCATATTTTTTGGATTAAATTTTCTGGCCGATTGCTTGTACGGTCTAAAACCGGCCTTTATACGTAACGGATGCTCCATTAGCTCTCGGCTTAAACCTGGCATCTCATGATATTCCCATGCAAAGCAACAAACATATTCTTTCAACAGCTCGATCAACTTAACTTTATGATCGGCTCTTAATTTTTTTTACAAATGTTGGTCTCGGAATTGAACCTTCTCCTATATCTGTCTCTTCTAATGGATCGGCCGATGTAAAACCTTGTCCTAATTTATCCATATCATCTAACTCTCCTATAGACTCATACATATCGTTCTCATTGGACCAATATTCTACAATACGCTTTTGTAACCACTCCGAGTTAGGATCCATTTAAATACATCATACCTCGCAACCGATTATCGCCAACCGGCTTTAAAGAAACGGCCACGAAACTACTTTTTGTAGCGCTAAGAAAATGAAATTATGAAAAGTCACACCCCGTCAAGCAAGTAACATTGGGATGTTGCCAATCCACCCATGCATCGGCCAAAGCAACACAAGCTGAATTATCCGCATGAATGAC
Organism: Aegilops bicornis; assembly: GCA_021605145.1. Lineage (NCBI taxonomy): Eukaryota > Viridiplantae > Streptophyta > Magnoliopsida > Poales > Poaceae > Aegilops > Aegilops bicornis. The sequence goes on from CM038675.1 coordinate 362,423,529, forward strand.
TTCCACTTCATCATCAACCCACTGAATTAAAAACTGGTGCATAGTAGATGACACGCATTGGTTTGCATGAACCCAATCGCGGCCTAATATCACATTATAGTTACCTTGCACCTTGGCAACAAAGAATGCAATAGCCGAAGTTTTACATCCCACCGTAAGCTCCACATACATCACACCTTTGGCTTCAGTTTTCTCTTTGCCTTCAAATCCATTGAGCACCATGTTGGTCTTTATCAACTCTTCATCATGCAACCCCAATTTTTTGAAGATCAAATATGGCATAAGATTCACCAAAGCACCACCATCAACAAGCATTCCAGAAACCGATGGTCCATTAATAGGACCTTTAAGGAACAATGGCTTCAAGTGCATCATCGGTTCTTTTGGCTTATCGAATATAGCATTTTTAGGACCAAAATCCAACTGAGCTACTTCCCCTTCTTCATCTATAACACAAAATTCAGTGCGTAAGTAATACACGATATTAATATACATACCTTCATGAACCGGTGTAGACTCATAATCCAGAATATCATCTCCATCCTCAAGCATGTCCACCGACTCCGAAATATCTCCAAGTGAAGAGGAAGCAATAGGTGAAGTGGACGATGTAATAGCGACCGCATCGTCCTCCGTTGGTGGTGTAGGTGCTGCTATGACCAATGTAGAAGCTAATATGTTTTCCTTTTGCTTAGACCTCCACACTTGTTTTGCGGGCATCATGGGACGGGTTTCATTGAACAGTTTATCCCTTTGCCTCTCTTCTTCTTGTTCCTCCTTCTCGTGGCTCCTCATGCGTCGCAACCTCCTTTTTTGTGCCTTGGTCAGACCGAAGGGACACCACTTAGGCTGAGTATATTTTGGATCCCTCAGCTTGGCCTTGCTTGTGCTAGCTTCATGATCATTAGCCAAGGGACCTTGCTGGACAACAGCCACATCCTTATTAGAATTAGCCGGATTATCAACAATAACCGGCTCTTTTATTGTTAATTATTTAGTGCCTACCATAATAGTTTTAGCACTAGTACTCTTCTCCTTTTGCTTGCTAGCCTCTGAAATTTCAGCACTTGGTGATTTAGCACGCCACACTTGATTGATGAACCTTTTTTGATTATCCTTCATTGGCTGATTGACACCATTGTTCAAACCTCGTATAGGGTAAGAAAGACTCTCACGAACGGGCCTCCTTGGTTCTGTCCAACCAAAATGAAAAGCATAAGGGGCCATTGGGGGCTGCCCCCATCCTCCATTGAAGTTTCCCATGTAATATGGCGCATAGGGGGGGGGGGTGCCATCAATGGTCCTGGCGCCCATGACCCATATGGCCTTGCATGATGCGGAAATTCTTCTCGAGGAGGTGACCTTGAGCGCTTCAAATTTGATGACCGATTAGAGCTAGAACCGGCCTCTTGATTGACATATTTGGACAATAACATATCAAAAGTTGGCTTGATTTTCTTGCGCTGCACTTTAGCTTCATTCGTCTTCCACTTGCTAACCTCTGGTCTCTTGGGCTTAACAAATTTGGCATGAGTATTCTCTTGCACTTGTGCTTGCCCACTGAGTGTAGGATTCTTGATGGTGATCTTAATTATTTCCTTGCCACCGGGTTGCTTGTCAAGCACAACTTGTCTCCCCAAGATCTTGTCGCCTTCCTTTCTTTTCCTGGGCTCACCAATGACAACATTATTTTTATTAGCTGATTCGGCTATGTTGGGCCGAATTAACATCTTCTTCCCCTCCAAATCCATGGTGTTCATTGGGAAGGGCTGTTTATCAACTTGCATCTTAGAAAAGTTCAATCGACCGTCATTAATGGCCGATTGTATCTGTCGTCGAAAAAATTTGCAATCATTAGTGGCATGGGAAAAAGAATTATGATACTTGCAATAAGCATGCCATTTCAGCTCTTCAAACAGTGGTAAAGTATGAGATATTCTCATAATCTTGGCTTGCAACAAAGCATCAAATATTCTATCACACATAGCAATGTTGGAAGTAAATTTCATCTCTTCATCACGATTCTTATGAATCATCTTTAAATCATTGCAAGTAAATGGTTTGGCCTTAGATGGCCAAACAAATTCAGTAGCATAAATATCACCCTCATCGTCTGAGTGCTCACTATCATACTCAACCATATTCATCTTAGGATGATCAGTTTTATACCTATGCACCTCTTTAAGATCTTTGCTTCGGCTTTCGTGAGCCAAAGCCCTTTGTAAGACTTGGTTGATATTTAAAAACTCATAGCCTTCTAGCCTTTCTCTAATGTGAGTTCTCAAACCACTAAGCACAAGATCAACCAAATCTCTCTCGGTTATCACCAAATTATATCACCGATTTTTTGTATCTCTAAATCTCTTGACGTAATTGGAGACTGAGTCATGATGCTTTTGTTTAACCGATGTAAGATGTGACAACTTAAGCTCATTATCGCCACTATAAAAATGATCATGAATTTTTGTTCTAGTTGCGACCATAAACGAATAGAACCATGTGGTAAAGCGACAAACCATGAAAATGCAGTACCGGTTAAAGATAAAGGAAATAAACACACACTCTCAACTCATTTAGTGAGCCTGCTTCGCCCAATTGTGCCAAGTATTGAGTAACATGCTACCTTGTAGTTTTTGTGCCCTCTCCATTAAATTTAGGGATAATTGATTTTATGCCCCTAGTTGGGTCACACTCGGCAGGTTTACCCCTAGTTTCCAAAAACACTTGTTCTTGCCCAAACCACTTTGCTCCTCTTATGTTTTTTCCCTTTGACTGTTTGACCATCACTTTGAAAACTTCATAAAAAATTCATACTAACTCAGAAAAATTCAAATAAGATATCAAAATGTTCAGAAAAGCATCACCTATATGTGCATGTCATTTACATTCATGAAAAAAGTGTTGTCCAGTCCCCATCTTAGTTTTAGCTCATATGATCTTAGCATGAACAGTAAAATCTAAAAAATTTAAAAATTCTAAAAATAATTTGGTGGCAAACTTTGACCAATGTTTTGAGTGCTTGCCAATTTTCATATGGGAATGACATTCATGGAAGTCATGAAAAAAAAACAAAAATCAATGGTCCAAAATTTCATTTTTTTGCCACGACTTCCACGAATGCCATTCCCTTATGAAACTTGGCAAGCACTCAAAACATTGGTGAAAGTTTGCCACCAATTTTTTTAGAATTTTTAGATTTTTTTAGATTTTATTGTTCATGCTAAGATCATATGAGGTAAAACTTAGATGGGGACTAGCCAACAGTTTTTTCATGAGTGCAAAGGACATGCACATATAGGTAATGCTTTTCTGAACGTTTTGATATCTTATTTGAATTTTTCTGAGTTAGTATGAATTTTTTACGAAGTTTTCAAAGTGATGGTCAAGCGGTCAAAGGGCAAAAGCATAAGAGGGGCAAAGTGGTTTGGGCAGGAACAAGTGTTTTTGGAAAATAGGGGTAAACCTGCCGAGTGGGACAAAACTAAGGGCATCAAATTAATTATCCCTTAAACTTAACATAATCTAGAATTTTATATCCCGGGGGGCATTGAATTGCATCAAAGTATTCTGGATATGGCTTTTGATAAATACGGTTCGTTGGTAACTCAACTCCAAAATTCTCTCGGAGCATCTTAGCCATCTCCTCTCTAAGATTAGCTAGACCATCATCCATAGTGGACGATGAAGCTTGTGGCGGTGGCATAGGAGGAGTAGGATTAGTAGTTGCATGTGTGAATTGTGGCATGTATGCTGAATAGTAATTTGGCAGTGATCTAACAGCATTTGCACCTATAGGTAGGGCTTGGTTCGGCTTCACCAGGTTGATCTGTATAACCTCTGGTCAAAGAGCATGGTCAACATAGCCGAGCGTATCTCCTCCCAGATCACCAAGATGAACATGAAGAGCTGGACTTTCTCCGTCAACGAGCATGAAGCCCCAAGCGTCAAGCTGACACACTTCTTCGAGGGTCTCATTGACGGACTGAAGATGTATGTGGACGATAGATCTGCTTGCTTCGCCAGTGAGTCCCGGAAGTTTTCTTAGGACGCCATCTTCACAATCCTCATCAACTTTGCACAGCGTCATCCTGCCGTTGATCTCTCCGACGCCTTCAAGAAGCTGCCGGCTGGGACGGACACCTCTATCATTGCACAAGTTGTCGGGCCTCTGGCCGAGGTTCTTCGAGTGCCTCGGGTCCAAGGAGGCCGCCGGGACTGATTTCTCTTGCTCCGTTTGTTGTAATGCTGTCAAACAAGAAGACACATTTTGGCTTTATGTTAAGCCATGTTACTTCCTGGGATGCAATAGTACTCTTAAGTAGTTCTATGAACTGATGCTATCCTTTAAGTTTATCTTGCCCATTGTTCTTGTATGATTATGGATCATACGCATGCTGGGAGCTTGCTGGGGCGGGCACTAGTTGTGCTGCTGTGGGTGCGGACCCCTAGCATTATGCAAGCATAGGCGCCATCAGCAAGTTTCCCTTCGACGTTGTCGATGCGGCTCCCTGGAATGTTGAGCGGACTTGAAACAGATGAGGGTGCAAATGATCACAGAAAAGTCCTTTCGCGTTACGGATATCTCATACAAGCGCTAGGGTTTAAACTAAAGGAGTCGCAAAGGATAAATAAAAGAGTCCACTATCGCGGAGGCGTGAACCCTTCCTTTCCTTAGAAGCCTCGCACACAGAAGCGGTACTTAATCCACGTGCAATATGATTGTAGTGTACCGTGATGCGTGGCGAGGCTTACCGAGTTAGGATGGATATGCCTTGCGCGATTCTGTTCTGCAACAATTCTGCTCGCAAATTTGGGTGGAGATCCGATGGATTTGCCATGGCCCACGGCTTAACTGAACATTTGTCCCCGCAAGGTGAACACCCGCGCCGACGGTTGTGGCTTATCGACAATCTGGTCATTCGCCCCTGCATTGCTGTTGTTGCATTCCATGCTGGGAGAAGGCCGTGACGGGAGTGACAACCACACTATGGCGATTGCTCCACCCGTGGCACCCACTCCGTTCGTCATGGTCGTGACGCCCGCGGTGCCTGCAACCTCGGACGAAGAGACCTTCGAAGCTGGGAACGGTGCCGTCGCTCCGCTCTTCTTCATGGGATCGAATGGTGATGCAGAAGGATGACAAAGATCGACGAGCTGGTTGCTGCTTTAGGTTCGCACTAGCGACCGTCCCCCTACCTGGTGCGCCAAAGATGTTGGCGTGGAAGCACGATCACCTATGGGGCATGGGTGCCCCTTCGTGGTTCGGCAAGGGGACAACCACGTTGTACAAAGAACAGAAACCATAGGGGCAACACGGCGATGACAACTCCCTACCCAGGTTCGGCCCACTTTGCAGTGTAAAACCCTACTCCTGATGTGGTGGAATTATTCGGAGGAACACGAAGACACGGTGAGCTCAAGTCTGGCAAGGATGCCTCGGGGAGAGCAGCGCGCGTACAAGTGTTATGAGGTCAAAAATTCAAATCAATGCTAGGTTGCCTCGGGCCTCCATTTATAGCTTAAGGGGCGACCATAGTGGAAAAACAGTCATTTTGGTAGGATTAGGTAGCTAACAGTGTTATCATACCTAACTCTGGCAGTTAGGACAAAGTGCATTAAATGCACTGCTAGGTATCATGCTGAGGTTGAAGCCCGGCAGGCCTGCTGTGCCGCTTATCCATCTTCTCCTCATTAGCATGACAAACCTTCAGCACGGGTGTTAATAAAGCCAGGACGGGCGCCAATAAAGCTACTCGCCTCTTCACCATGCTGCCATGTGGTTGACAGGATCCACCTAGTTACTTGAGAGCTTGACACCGTGCTAATTAATGACTTGCATGTGATGAGGAGCCGCCGCCAAGCCCTAATCTCTCTCGGGAGGGCTGATCTGGAGTCCGTTCGGGGCTCCGGAGAAGGGAATCCGTCACCGTCGTCATCATCAACCTTCCTCCATCACCAATTTCATGATGCTCACCGCTGTGCGTGAGTAATTCCATCGTAGGCTTGCTGGACGGTGATGGGTTGGATGAGATTTATCATGTAATCGAGTTAGTTTTGTTAGGGTTTGATCCCTAGTATCCATTATGTTCTGAGATTGATGTTGTTATGACTTTGCTATGCTTAATGCTTGTCACTAGGGCCCGAGTGTCATGATTTCAGATCTGAACCTATTATGTTTTCATGAATATATGTGAGTTCTTGATCCTATCTTGCAAGTCATTAGTCACCTATTATGGGTTATGATCCGGCTACCCCGAAGTGACAATAATCGGGACCACTCTCGGTGATGACCGTAGTTTGAGGAGTTCATGTATTCACTAAGTGTTAATGGTTTGGTCCGGTACTCTATTAAAAGGAGGCCTTAATATCCCTTTGTTTCCAATAGAACCCCGCTGCCACGGGAGGGTAGGACAAAAGATGTCATGCAAGTTCTTTTCCATAAGCACGTATGACTATATACGGAATACATGCCTACATTACATTGATGAACTGGAGCTAGTTCTGTGTCACCCTATGTTATAACTATTGCATGAGGAATCGCATCTGACATAATTATCCATCACTGATCCAATGCCTACGAGCTTCTCACATATTGATCTTTGTTTAGTTACTTTTCCGTTGCCACTGTTACGATTTCTACAAAAACTGCTACTGTTACTTTCATATTACTTTGCTACTAAATACTTTGCTACAGATATTAAGTCTTTCAGGTGTGGTTTAATTGACAACTTAGCTGCTAATACTTGAGAATATTCTTTGGCTCCCCTTGTGTCAAATCAATAAATTTGGGTTGAATACTCTACCCTCGAAAACTATTGCGATCCCCTATACTTGTGGGTTATCAAGACTATTTTACGGCGCCGTTCTTGAGCATAGCTCTATTCTTTCAGTCACTTGGGATTTATATCTGCTGATCACTATGAGGAACTTGAAAGATTAAAAAACCAAAATTTATCCCTCAACTACGAGGGGAGGTAAAAAATCTGCCATCTAGCTCTGCACTTGATTCACCTTCTGTTATGAGTAAACTTGCGACACCTACACCTGCTCTTGAATCCGATAGGTCGCATGTTATTGATGATGCCACTTCTGCTTTGCATGATGCTTATGATGAAACTACTTCTATGCTTGATATTACTGTGCCATTAGGTGAATTTCTTGATGAACAACTTGCTAGGGTTAGAGAGAATGAAATTATTGAAACCGATAATATTGATGAAAGTGATGATGAAGATTCTCCCCCTAGATATGAATTGGCTGATGTTCCTGAGGGTTATGTTATGGATGAAGAAACTGCTAGAGATCTTTTTGCTTGCAAAGATAGATATGATCTTAAGAAACTGTTAGCTAAGCTGAAAGAAAAATCTCTGAATGCTAGAATGAAATATGACCCTGCTTTTGCTACCTCACCTATCTGTATTTATGATAAGGCTTATGATTTATCTGTTTCCTGAGTTAATTACTTTGGTTGAATCTGATCCTTTCTATGGCTATGAATCTGAAACTATTGTGACACGTCTTACTAAATTGTATGATATAGCCACCCTATTCACTCATGAGGAAAAAATTTGTTACTACTATATCCTTAAGTTATTTCTGTTCTCATTAAAGGGTGATGCTAAAACATGGTTTAATTCTCTTACTCTTGGTTGTGTGCGTAGTCCCCCAGGATATGATTTATTACTTCTCTGCTAAATATTTCCCCGCTCATAAGAAACAATATGCCTTAAGGGAAATATATAATTGTGGAAATTGAAGAAGAGAGTCTCCCACAAGCTTGGGGGAGGCTTCTCCGATTACTTAATGCTTTGCCTGATCATCCTCTCAAGAAAAATGAAATACTTGATATCTTTTATAATGGACTAACCGATGCTTCCAAAGACCACCTGGGTAGTTGTGCTAGTTGTGTTTTCAGGGAAAGAACTGCTGAGTAAGCTGAATTGCTATTGAATAATATATCGAGTAATGATAATGATTGAACACTTCCTGAACCAACTCCTAAGCCAACTCTGAAGAAAAGGGGTATTCTATTTCTCAGTCCTGAAGACATGCAAGAGGCAAAAATCTATGAAAGAAAAGGGTATTAAAGCTGAAGATGTTAAGAATTTACCACCTATTGAAGAAATACATGGTCTTGATAACCCGACACAGGTAGTAAAGGTAAATTCTCTCTATAGATTTGATGAAGGTGATATCCCTCATAATAAGTCTGCTAGTCAATGCCTGGATGAGTTTGATAATTTTATTGTTAAACAAGAAAACTTCAATGCTTATGTTGGTAGACAATTGAAACGTAATGCTTATATGATTGGAAACTTGCGTGATTATATGTCTAGAGTTAAAGGTGAACTTAAACTAATTAGTAAACATGCTTCTATGGTTACCACTCAGGTAGAACAAGTGCTTAAAGGTCAAAATGATTTGCTCAATGAATTAAGTAATAAGAAAAATGATAATCCTGTTAGAGTTATGACTAGAGGGGGTAAAATGACCCAGGAACCTTTGTATCCTGAGGGCCATCCTAAGATAGTTGAGCAAGATTCTCAGAGAACTCATGTTGATACACCTAGTCCTTCTAAGAAGAAGAAAAAGAAAAATGATAAGACTTTGCATGCTTCTAGTGAACCTGTTGTTGACACACCTAAGAATCCCAATGATATTTCTATTTCTGATGCTAAAACACAATCTGGTAATGAACATGAACCTAGTGATAATGTTAATGATGATGTTCATGTTGATTCTCAACCTAGTAATAACAATGATGTAGAGATTGAACCTATTGTTGATCTTGATAACCCACAATCAAAGAATCAACGTTATGATAAGAGATATTTCTTTGCTAGGAAGCACGACAAAGAAAGAGAACCATGGGTTCAGAAACCCATGCATTTTCCTCCTAAACCATCCAAGAAAAGGATGATGAGGATTTTGAGGGCTTTGCTGAAATGATTAGACCTATCTTTTTGCGTATGCGTTTGACTCATATGATTAAAATGAATCCTTATGCTAAGTATATGAAAGATATTGTTACAAATACAAGAAAGATACCGAAAGCTGAAATTTCCACCATGCTTGCCAATTATACTTCTAAAGGTGGAATACCTAAGAAACTAGGAGATCCAGGAGTACCAACTATACCATGCTCCATTAAAATAAACTATGTTAAAACTGCTTTATGTGATCTTGGAGCCGGTGTTAGTGTTACGCCTCTCTCTTTATATCGTAGACTTGATTTGAATAAGTTGACACCTACTGAAATATCTTTGCAAATGGCCGATAAATCAACTGCTATACCTGTCGGTATTTGTGAGGGTGTGCCTGTTGTGGTTGCAAACGTTACTATTTTAATGGACTTCGTTATTCTTGATATTCCTGAGGACGATAGTATGTCGATTACCCTTGGTAGACCATTTTTCAATACTGCGGGGGCTGTTATTGATTGCAACAAAGGCAATGTCACTTTTGATGTTAATGGTAATGAACATAAGGTACACTTTCCGAGGAAACAACCTCAACTCCATAGTATCAATTCTACTGGAAAAATTTCAACAACTATTATTGGAGGTTTTGAATTCCCTCTTCCTACTGTCAAGAAGAAATATGATATTCTTATTGTTGGGGACAAACATATCCCCGTTGACGTAACCTAGTGTTATTCGAAAATTCTCCGGTTTCATGTTATTCGGAAAGAGTTTGTTAACAAGACTTGATCAACCTGGTTAGTGGATTCCTTTTGATGAGCATTAGATGGATGAAATTAGAAACCACAACTCTCTATACCCTCCTTTTACTTTCTGTTATTTAGATTAAATAAAGCAAAAATAGTATTTTCTGTCTGTTTTCTGAATTATCCTTGCAATAAAAAATACGCCGAAAATAAAAGTTCTCCAAATGTCCTGAAAATGAAATATGATTTTTTTGTAGAATATTTAAGAATATCTCGTACAGAGAACACACCAGGGGGACCCACCATTTGGCCACGAGGGTGGCGCGCCCACCCCCCTAGGGCGCGCCCCCTGCCTCGTGGGCCCCACGTGGACCCCCTCCACTTATTCCTGCACCCACTCACTTTGTCTTCCTCCAAAAAAATCTTCCCATAGCTCAAACCCGTGTTCTAGCTCATTTTGCTGCCATTTTCGATCTCCTTGCTCAAAGCTCCATTCACCAAACTATTTTGGGGGATTGTTCTTCGGTATGTGACTGCTCCAATGGTCCAATTAGTTTTTGTTATAGTGCTTTATTTATTACAAATTTTTGCTGCTTAGGTGACCCTGTTCTTGAGCTTGCATATCAAATTTTTAATGTCCAAAATAGTTTTAATGCACGATATAGCCTCTAGGCACTTCTGGGAGTAGTTGCTATCAATCTTGTTGAGTTTGGTTCACTTTTATTTTGAGTTACTAAAAATTTCAGAAATTTTTCAGAGGAAGAAAAATGTTCAGGAAAATGTACCAAGGTGGTTCCTCAAGAAAGCAAGGACCTAGGCTCGCGATACGTGAGTCGGACAATGAACTACCAAGGGAAGCTCAAGTGCGGCCTTGTGAATGGTCGTCATAGGAGTTTATTGTCCAAGCAGGCATCAAGGAAGAATTTGACACGTATGTGCGTAATGTTGATCTTGAGGGCTTTTTATCAGATAAGTGCCTGCAATACCGCTACCTAACTGATTCCTTTGTGAGAAGGTTTAAATTTACATCCTCGCGCAATTCTCACATTGTTCTATTTGATCTTTATGATAAATCATATACCATGGACCTAGAAGATTTCAATATTGCTTGTAAACTCCCGCTGTGGGGCAATGTTAGTGAACCGCGCAAATCTAAATATAAAGATTTTCTTGCTAGTATCACTGTAGGGGAATCTAGAGAAATCACTCAAGCCACCATAGGGAGCATTCATTTTCCTTCCATACATTATTTTGCCCTCTTCGTAGGTAGATGCATTAATGGTAAAGATGAGGCTTGTCACATGTGCGTTCCAGATCTTTGTGTCCTCAAGAGTGCGGTATTAGGTGATAAACAATATAATTGGGGCCATTTGCACGAAGATTGCATCTTAACGGTTTAAGTGGAGACTTGTTTGGTGGAATTTATGCAACTCGTGTAGCTAATTATCTTGATGTACCCATACATGAAAATGATATGGAATTGCCTCCTGCTTATCTAGATTATAATGCTATGGTTCGTCATCAGTTTGTTGAGAGGAATGAACAGTCCCTCCAATACCGACTAATCTTTGACAGACGTCGCACTGTCCATGTTGCTCTCCCTGCTCCTACGTTCTTTGACTTTCAGGCAAAAAGGAGATACGTTATAACCAGGGAGGAGGCGAACGCGTATGAGAGGAGGACGGAGGCATCTCGCCTCCAAGCCGCAGCTTGTCAGGCAATAGCCGCTGCATCTCAGTACGACCCCAGTTACAACTTCGGATGTCCGCCAGGCCAGTCGTGGCCATAGACCAACTTAGGCCAAAAGCCTAAGCTTAGGGGAGTACATATTTCCCACAGACATTACATTCATGTTCACACACTCATGCCAATTGTCGGTGCTCATACTTTTTCATTGTACTATCCATGCTAGTTTATTTTCCTCTTTTAGTCTTCTTCTTGTGTGTTTAAAAAAACTTAAGAAAAACCAAAAAAAATAGTTGTAGCTTTTAGCTAGTTTACTTTCATGCCTGTGGTAGCAGTAATTAAAAGAAAACCCCAAAATATTTCTCGTTCTTGTTTTGCTTGTTGGGAGCTTTCCCGTGTAAATAGTTTTATTTTATTTCTTTGGGGGTCGAGAGGAGAAGACCTTGATGAAAATGTTGAGTGGCTCTCATATGCATTATTGTTGATTTAACCAAGATCCCATATTACCTTGTCTTCTCCCTTGTATTAAATGTTTGCAGATTCCAGCTTAGTCCAATGCATGTGCACTATTATTATTATCACACCGTTTGGTCGTGCAAGTGAAAGGCAATAATGACGATATATGATGTACTGATTGAGATGAGAGAAGCTGGTATGAACTCGACCTATCTTGTTTTTGTAAATATGATTAGTTCATCGTTCCTGATTCAGCCTATTATGAATGAAACATGTTTGCAATGACAATTAGGGATTATAGTTGCTCACGCCATGCTTAATTTGCTAGGAGTTTATAATGGTTTACCTTGTGTGCCAAAATGTTATTAAAATGGTTGTGATGTGGTATGATAGGGTGGTATCCTCCTTTGAACGATTTGAGTGGCTTGACTTGGCACATGTTCACGCTTGTAGTTGAAACAAAATCAACATAGCCTCCACGATATTTATGTTCATGGTGAATTATATCCTACTCATGCTTGCACTCAGTGTTGATTAATTTTAATGCATGTTCATGACTGTTGTCACTCTCTAGTTGGTCGCTTCCCAGTCTTTTTCTAGCTTTCACTTGTATGAAGCGGGAATACTGCTAGTGCATCCACTTCCATAAACCCCAAAGTTATTCCATATGAGTCCACCATACCTTCCTATATGCGGTATCTACCTGCCGTTCCAAGTAAATTTGTATGTGCCAAACTCTAAACCTTCAAATGAAATTCTGTTTTGTATGCTCGAATAGCTCATGTATCAATTAGGGATGTCTATATCTTCCATGCTAGGCGGGTTATTCTCACGATGAGTGGACTTCGCTCACATTCATGAGAAAATGGCTGGTAACCGGGATGCCCAGTCCCATGCTCAAATCAAAATAATTGAAAACGAAACTCCCCGAGGATTGTTGTTAGTTGGAGGCACCCGTTGTTTTGGGCATGCCATGGATTGATGCTTGTTGGTGGTGGGGGAGTATAAACTTTACCATTCTGCTTGGGAACCGCCTATAATGTTTGTATCATGGAAGATATCGAGGTCTCTTGGTAGTTATGTTGACAATGAAAGTACGCCACTCAAAATATTATTTATCTCTATTTCAAAACTCGAGCTCTGGCACCTCTACAAATCCCTGCTTCCCTCTGTGAAAGTCCTATCTATTTACTTTTATGTTGAGTCATCACCCTCTTATTAAAAAGCACCAGTTGGAGAGCACCACTGTCATTTGCATGCATTACTATTAATTTACATTGAGTATGACTATGACTGGATCTCTTTTACCATGAATTATAATGTCTAGTCAGTCCTTGATCTTCAGAGGTGCTCTGCATTTATGTTTTGCAGTCTCAGAAAGGGATAGCGAGATACCATCTTGTTATATCATATTATGATTGTTTTGAGAAAGTGTTGTCATCCGAGATTTATTATTGCTCGCTAGTTGATTATGCCATTGATATGAGTAAACATGAGACCTAAATCCTATTGTGAATATGGTTAGTTCATAATCTTTGCTGAAAACTTGAATGCTGGCTTTACATACTTGCAACAACAAGATCAAACAGAGTTTGTAAAAGTTTTTCTTTATCACTTTCAGTTTGTCAACTAAATTGCTTGAGGACAAGCAAAGGTTTAAGCTTGGGGGAGTTGATACGTCTCCAACGTATCTACTTTTCCAAACAGTTTTGCCCTTGTTTTGGACTCTAACTTGCATGATTTGAATGGAACTAACCCAGACTGACGCTATTTTCAGCAGAATTGCCATGGTGTTATTTTTGTGCAGAAATAAAAGTTCTCGGAATGACCTGAAACTTCACGGAGAATATTTTTGGAATTTATAGAAAATACTGGCGAAAGAATCAGCATCAGGGGGCCACGCCCTGTCCACGAGGGTGGAGGGCGCGCCCACCCCCTTGGGGCACGCCCCCTGCCTCGTGAGCCCCCTGAGACTCCACAGACCTCAACTCCAACTCCATATATTCACGTTTGGGGAGAAAAATTCAGGAAGAAGGATTCATCGCTTTTACAATACGGAGCCGCCGCCAAGCCCCAATCTCTCTCGGGAGGGCTGATCTGGAGTCCGTTCAGGGCTTCACAGAGGGGAATCTGTCGCCGTCGTCATCATTAACCTTCCTCCATCACAAATTTCATGATGCTCACCGCCGTGCGTGAGTAATTCCATCGTAGGCTTGCTGGACGGTGATGGGTTGGATGCGATTTATCATGTAATCGAGTTAGTTTTGTTAGGGTTTGGTCCCTAGTATCCATTTTTTTTCTGAGATTGATGTTTCTATGACTTTGCTATGCTTAATGCTTGTCACTAGGGCCCGAGTGCCATGATTTCAGATCTGAACCTATTATGTTTTCATGAATATATGTGAGTTCTTGATCCTATCTTGCAAGTCATTAGTCACCTACTATTTGCTATGATCCGGCAACCCTGAAGTGACAATAATCGGGACCACTCCTGGTGATGACCATAGTTTGAGGAGTTCGTGTATTGGTACTCTATTAAAAGGAGGACTTAATATCCCTTAGTTTCCAATAGGACCCTGCTGCCACGGGAGGGTAGGAAAAAGATGTCATGCAAGTTCTTTCCATAAACATGTATGACTATATATGGAATACATGCCTACATTACATTGATGAGCTGGAGCTAGTTCTGTGTCACCCTATGTTATAACTATTGCATGAGGAATCGCATCCAACATAATTATCCATCACTGATCCAATGCCTACGAGCTTTTCACATATTGATCTTTGCTTAGTGACTTTTCCATTGCCACTGTTATGATTGCTACAAAAACTGCTACTGTTACTTTTTGCCACTACTACCGTTACTTCCATATTACTTTACTACTAAATACTTTGCTGCAGATATTAAGTCTTTTAGGTGTGGTTGAATTGACAACTCAGCTGCTAATACTTGAAAATATTCTTTGGCTCCCCTTGTGTCGAATCAATAAATTTGGGTTGAATACTCTACCCTCGAAAACTGTTGTGATCCCCTATACTTGTGGGTTATAAGCGTCATGACCAGAAGCTTTGCAGGAGAAGACCACCTTTTGTCAGGATAAGATGTACTACTTGTCCCCGTTCGAATTGGCCACTATGCGATCCCTTCCGCTTACATTTTGCGAAGAGGACCGAAGCCGCTATAAGTATATGTTAGCCACCACCATAGCAGGGGGTCTGTTGGTGTACAAAAGTAGGGGCTCTCCTTTTGATCCCTTTACTTGTGCACGGGCAGTCAGAGCCACGTGCCACGGCCACACTTAGCAGGCCAGAGGAGGGAAGCCGGAGAGAAGCCAAAGCACGAGACAACCAAGGTAACGCCAAGACCAGAAACACAGGAGGGCAAGAGGGCGAGGTAGACTCCCTTGGCAAAATCCTTGCCGAGGCAGTCTTCACAGCCCCGGCAAGAGCCTTGCCGGGGCAGCCTGCCCGATGCCAGTGGAGCAAGACACCCTTGAGCCCACGGGTTCCAACTCAACCAACTACATTGTAACCAAGGCTCGGAGGCGCCTCTGTGGTGGCATGCAGATCTTCGTTAAGATCATAAACATGTGAAATCAGATGAGGACCAGAAGATGGCGACCCTCGGTAGGATCTTGGCCGAGGAAATCCACAAGACCCCCGGCAAGCGCCTTGCCGGGGACGACTGGAACGCCCCGGCAAGACCCTTGCCGAGGGCATCAGCGAGGCCACTGCCAGGCCCACACCAGCCAAGACTCCACCGCCGTCCCCAAGCAGCTGCTAGCTCAACCAGCTGGGCAGGCACCTGTGTGGCGACGGGCGGCGTCTACACCGACTCAGCAAGCACCTACGTGGTGGCATGCAACCCTTCATGAAGGCTCCACCACCGCGCCAGCCCAGCATCCAGCCAACGTGGCACCGCGACGCCTCATCCGCTCGGACGCGTCTCAAGGTCAGGCGAGGCGGCGACAGCTGGGACGTGCTTCCTTGCCGTCCCTGATAAAGCAAGGGGGACACGTTGGCAGTGCATTAAATGTGTTTGTCCTACGGTTCCAGAGGATAGGCTTATCAACTATAGACCTTTCCACCTCATGTGTGCCTTTGTGGCAACCCCTTTTGCCTATAAAAGGAGGCCCGAGGCGACCAGGAGAGGGATTCGGCTCTTTTGGGCAAGTTGCACCCCGTAGCAAGCTTAAGAACACAAGAACACTCAATACATCCACCAAAGCAGGACTAGGGTATTACGCATCTTCGCGGCCCGAACCTGGGTAAACGACCCGTGTGCTTCCTGTCAGACCTGCTCTTTGCAGAATCTTGCGCCCGCCGACCGTAGAAGGGATCCCAGTGACCCCATAGGTGTTGTTCCCACCGACATCTTTGGCGCACGAGGTAGGGGGCGCAGTTGTGGAAATCCGGTCTAGCAGTTAGCCTAGTAGTTCTTCATCGTCATGGCTCCCAAGAAGAAGGCGTCCACGGCGATCGGTTCGTCAGGAGCCGGACGGCCCGTACTGGTGCGGGCGAGCAGCGGGCCGGTCGCGGACAGGACCCGAGGCACGGCCCGCGAGAACCAACATCGCTCTGTCAATCAAAGTCTGGCGAGCTGCATCGTTCATGCGCAAGACGACAGGCCGCTTGCCGTAAAATCCAGAGACGGAGCTGGCCCCCCGCAGGCGGCGCGGGGCCCTCCGGGGGCGTCGCTGCACCACCCGCGGGCGGTGCGTCGACCTCCAAGACGCCGACCCCGGCGCCCATAGCGCGCTCTTCCCAGGGTGTGTGCGACGAGCAGCGTCACCACGCCGGTGACCCTGGACACCGCCGTGGGAAGAGCCCTGTGCATCATCTGTGGGACGAAGGAGGCCAGCATGCCCGCCGAAGTGTTGGCGAAAATGGCACGCAGCCGCTGGGCCGTGATAGAGATCCTTCTAATGTGGTTAGAAGTCGAAGCGCGCCACGGTCCACGCAGCTTTCGCCACCACCCACACCAGCAGAAGCTTTGGCGCGCGTGCAACTACTCCTCGACTTCCCTCCTGCCACGGAGCATCTCGACAAATGGAGGGCCACCATCCGGAGCCTCGTCGTCATCGGCAACAAAGATGATCCGCGACCGGAGGGGCCCTCGGGCCGGTGCTCCGTCGAGCCACCACATGCCAGCGGTGGAAGGACCTGGGGAGCTGCAGCCACAGTGCACTCTCCTCCTCCCTCGCGCCAATTGTCGCCGGTGCCGGTCCGTCGTGACGACGCTTGTGATAACATTTCCATAGCATCGTCCGACCCATGGACCCACCGTGACTAGCGCCAAGTTCTTTGAGAATGAGCCCATGAAGACGCTCGAACCACCATCGAGCATCGGTGCGATACACGCCACCAGTCGGATAAGCGGGTAGGACCCGCTATGGACCACCCAGCACCGGGGGGCTCCGGCGGCCTACCTTACAAGGTGGGTTTCCCAGCCTTTACCCGTGAGCTGCGGCAGTTCTAGTGGCCGTCCCACCGCACGTTCAAGCCCGACGTCGGCGAGAAGTACAAAGGCAAGACCCGTCCGTCAGAGTTCCTCAGCATCTACACCATCGCGATGCAAGCTGCTGGAGCTCGCAACGACAAGGTGCTTGCCAATTACTTCTCGTTGGCACTGAAGCCCAACGTCATGTCTTGGTTGATGCACTTGCCGACGGATTCCATTTCTTTTTGGCCGGATCTATGCCATGAGTTCGTTGGTGCCTTCACCGGAGGCCACCAAGCTCATGGCCAGGCCAGTGATTTGCATATCATTCCCCGGAAGGAAGGGGAAACCCTGCGCAAGTACATACAGAGGTTCAGCCGGGTGCAGTACAACATCCCTGATGTTCATCCCGCCGTCGTGATTAGCGCGTTCCATCAGAACATGCGCAATCGCAAGATGCGTGAAGAGTTGGTGATGAACTAGGTTAAGGATGTGGCCGAACTTTATGTTCTGGCCGATAGGTGCGCCCGGGCTAAAGAGGGAAGGAAGTACCCCGGCGAGGACACCAGCGTGGAAACCAACTCTACTGATGAAGACACTGCCGCCCTGACAAAGAAGGGCCGACATCGCAACAGGAAATGCAAGGGCAAGGCCGTGCTTGCCATCGAGGGATCCAACAACACCGGCGCTACCAAGAAGGCCAAGGCAGACGACCCCGGCAAGGAGATTGCCGGGTGCGCAGCCTGCCGGGCCTTGGCAGCTGCCGACAAGCTAGGAGGCTCCGACGAGCAGTATTGCAAGATCCACCGCACCAAGGGCCACGACCTCCAGAACTGCCGGCAGGTCGAGCTGCTTGCCGAAAAGAAAAAAGCCGAGTATGAGAGGCGGGACAAGGAGAAGGGTGAGGATGGTGTCGAAGGATCTGGCAAGAAGCGTGGCGGCCAAGGAGGCCGCCGCGGCAAGGATAACCGCCAAGAGAGGCCCGCTAGGGGCCATGACAAGAAGCAGGAAGACGATGATCATGACGAGGACGACGAGTCCGGTGAGCAAGAGTTTCAGAAGGCTATGGAGGCCAGGTGCATCGATGGCGGCGCCTCGCTGCACACTTCTCACCGCCAGCTGAAGCAGTGGGCGCTTGAGATCACAGCAGCGGAGCCATCGTTCGACGCTCAGAAGCCGCTGAAATGGTCCAGCACGCCCATCATCTTTGACACCGAGGACCACCCTGATCGCACCACTGCGGTCGGGTGTTTGTCGTTGTTAGTCTCACCAACGATACGCAACCTCAAGGTGAACAATATGTTGGTTGACGACGGGGCCGGTCTGAACTTAATCTCGCCCATTGTGATCAAGAGGCTGCAAATTCCCGACGGAGACCTCGAGGAGACGGGCACATTTCAAGGGGTCAACCCAGGAAGGAGCCAGCCGAAGGGGAAGGTCACGTTGCCTGTGACGTTTGGAGGCGAGCTGAACTATAGGACGGAGATGATTGTCTTCGATGTAGCCGAGATCCCCTTGCCCTACAACGGGATCCACGGCCGCTCGGCCGCTCGGTCAACCCAGGAAGGAGCCAGCCGAAGGGGAAGGTCACGTTGCCTGTGACGTTTGGAGGCGAGCTGAACTATAGGACGGAGATGATTGTCTTCGATGTAGCCGAGATCCCCTTGCCCTACAACGGGATCCACGGCCGCTCGGCACTAGCCAAGTTCATGGCGGCGTCGCATTACGCCTACAACACGCTGAAGATGCATGGGCCGATGACCATCATCATCATCCCCTACGACAAGAAGGATGCACTGATCTGCGCTGACCTACTCTACCAGGAAGCAGTTGCAGCAGCTGCCGCCAAGGCACTTGCTCCTGCCGCTGAAGCACCGGGAGGGAAGAAGAAGACCGACAAGACCTCTCGCACCCACTCCGGCAAGCACACCTCTTTGGAGTGTTGCGCTACCGTCGAGGATGCGCCAGAGAACTCCACTGGCAACAGCAAGAAATCCAGAGCTGCACCGCAATAGACCAAGAAGGTGTCCGTCAAGGAGGATGGTACGGGAGGGGCTTTCACCATATGCCCACCCTCGACAGCAAATAGGAAGGCGCGCTCATCACCTTCCTGCGGGCGAATGTCGACATGTTTGCATGGCAAGCATCCGACCTCCGACGTGATTGAGCACCACCTTGCTGTCTGTCCTCATGCGCGGCCCATCAAACAGAAGGTCAGGAAGCAGGCTTTGGAAAGGCAAGAGTTTATCACAGAAGAGATCAGGAAGTTGGAAGTGGCAGGCTTGGTGAGAGGAGTGCTCCATCCGATGTGGTTGGCCAATCTGGTGGTGGTACGCAAGGCGAACGGGAAGTGGAGGATGTGTATTAATTACACAGATATCAATAAGGCTTGTCCCAAGGACCCTTTCCTGTTGCCGCGCATCGACCAGATTGGTGACTCCACGGCCGGGTGTGATCTGTTGTCATTCCTTGACGCCTACTCAGGATACCATCAGATCTTCATGACAAGAGAAGATGAAGAGAAGAAAGCATTCATCACCCCATGTGGTACATATTGCTTTTTACGGATGCCTTTCGGGTTGAAGAGTGCTGGCTCAGCGTTTGCAAGAGCAGTCCAAATTGGTTTTGAGCCCCAGCCGCATAGAAATATGGAAGCATAGATGGATGACATAGTGGTCAAGACCAAGGACAGGGCAACACTTGTACAAGATCTGGAGGAGACATTTGCAAATTTGCACAAGATCAACCTCTAATTGAACACTGAGAAGTGTGTCTTCGGAGTCCCGTCCGGCAAACTTCTCGGGTTCTTTGTGTCACAACATGGGATCGAAGCAAACCCAGACAAGATCAAGGCTATTGAGCAGATTGAGGCACCCAAGCGGATCAAGGATGTGCGTCGGCTCGCTGGCTACGTTGCCGCCATGAGTAGATTCATCTCCAGGTCCGCTGAGCGTGCCTGAGGGAGTCCTGGATTAGGGGGTCCTCAGACTGCCGGACTATATACTTTGGCCGGACTGTTGGACTATGAAGATACAAGATTGAAGACTTCGTCCCATGTCCGGGTGGGACTCTCCTTGGCGTGGAAGGCAAGCTTGGCAATTCGGATATGTAGATCTCCTCCCTTGTAACCGACTCTGTGTAACCCTAGCCCCCTCCAGTGTCTATATAAGCCGGAGGGTTTAGTCCGTAGGACAACAACAATCATAACCATAGGCTAGCTTCTAGGGTTTAGCCTCTACAATCTCGTGGTAGATCAACTCTTGTAATACTCATATCATCAAGATCAATCAAGAAGGAAGTAGGGTATTACCTCTATCGAGAGGGCCTGAACCTGGGTAAACATTGTGTCCCCCACCTCCTGTTACCATCCGCCTTAGACGCATAGTTCGGGACCCCCTACCCGAGATCCGCCGGTTTTGACACCGACATTGGTGCTTTCATTGAGAGTTCCACTGTGCTGTCGCGATAAAGGCTTGATGGCTCCTTCGATCATCAACAACGATGCAATCCAGGGCGAGGATTTCCTTCCCGGACAAATCTTCATATTCGGCGGCTTCGTACTGCGGTCCAACTCGCTTCTGGAGCAAATCGAGAGCTACGCCCCTGGCCATCAGGTCAGGTTTGGAAACTTGAACTATAATGCCGACATCCGCGGAGACTTGATCTTCGATGGATTCGAGCCCATATCAGGTGCACCGCACAATCACGACGAGCATGACCTAGCTTTGCCGTCGGACAGTGTTCGGGAGATCACACCTGCAGCTACTCCGGCCCTCAATTCGGAGTAGATCATGTCATCCGAGGACGGGTGGATAGACCCCGCCACGGAGGCCGCGCACATAGCGGCGATAGAGCCGAATACTAACTTCACCTCCTATGAGACCCGTGTTGCTGGACACTTGGATTCGTCCCCGGTCACGGGCTCCGAACCGCCTGCATCCGTGCCTATCGAATCTAATTGGGCACCGACCATGGAGTTTTCCTCCGCGGATATCTTTCGGCACTCACCACTGGGCGACGTGCTAAACTCACTAAGGTCTCTCTCCTTGTCAGGAGGCCCTTGGCCGAACTATGTCCGGCTCGAGCGGGAAGCTGACGATGAAGAAATTCGTTCCCCACCCACCACCCACTTAATAGCCACTGTCGAAAACTTAACCGACATGCTCGATTTCGACTCCGAAGACATCGACGGTATGGACGACGATGCAGGAGAGGAACAGGAACCACCGCCCACAGGGCGCTGGACAGCCACTTCATCACACGATATATATATGGTGGATACACCCAAAGAAAACAATGACGAGGAACGGAAGGATGCAGCGAAGGATAGTTCCCTCGAGAAGCAACCAAAGCGACGGCGTAGGCGCCGCTCCAAATCCCACCTCGGCAAAAACAGCGATAATAGCGCAAGAAAAAATAACACCCCGGTCGACTCCAGAAGAAACAACGACCACATGGACCCAGCGACAGAGCAAGACGAGCCAGCGGACGGCGAACATAGTACGGAGCCGCTGTCCGACAACGGTGACGCTGAGGGTAAAGCTAATCAACCTATCTCCGGAGAGGAGAACAGTCCGGACGACGATGCACACATCATCCCGGAAAGGCACTTGGAGCAAGAGAACCTCCATAGAAGGCTTCTTGCCACCGCGAGGAGTCTAAAGAAGTAGAAGCAAAAGCTCAAGGCCGTGCAAAATAAACTCAACAGTAGATGGAACAAAGTGCTCGACACTGCAGAAAAGTATGGTGGCAGTCGCCACACAAAGAGCTATCCAAAGCGCAAGCTGCCGCCTGAACTCGATGAGGCTTTAGAGCCCACACAGCCGAAAAATAAAATGGTCGATCAGTCGGATCGACCACCCCGTGGCCGCGATAGGGCGGCTAACGATGTCGGTATGACCAGGTCAATCTACAGATCTAGGAAGCGCGCTCCGACACAGAATCAAAACTGAACACTACAACCGTCAGAACGTCATGACACATCCAAGTACAGGGGTGCCGCGCACCCCCTATGCTTCACCGATCAGGTGCTGGATCACAAATTTCCAGAGGGATTCAAACCCGTGAACATAGAGGCGTACGAGGAACGATAGACCCTGGGGTCTGGATCGAGGACTTTATCCTTCATATCCATATGGCTCGCGGAGATGATCTCCACGCCATCAAATACTTGCCCCTCAAGTTGAAAGGACCAGCTCCGCATTGGTTGAAGAGCCTCCCCGGAAACTCAATTGGAAATTGGGAAGAGCTTGATGATGCTTTTAGGGCTAATTTTCAAGGGACCTATGTCCGACCACCGGATGCAGACGATTTAAGTCATATAATTCAACAGCCCAGAGAGTCAGCCCGAAAGCTTTGGAACATATTCCTCACTAAGAAGAATCAAATCATCGATTACCCGGGCGTCGAAGCTTTAGCAGCTTTCAAGCACAGTGTCCGGGATGAATGGCTCGCCAGACACCTCGGCTAGGAAAAACCAAGGACAATGGCAGCCCTAACAAGCCTTATGACCCGCTTTTGCGCGGGCGAATATAGTTGGCTGGCCTGTAGCGGCACGAGCGACCCAGGCACATCCGAAGTTAGGGATGGCAATGGAATACAACAATGCAACAAAAGCAAGCATCGAAACAAAGAATACAACCCAGATAACACGGCGGTGAACGCCGGATTCAGGGGCTCACGATCCGGTCAACGGAAAAAGCCATTTAAAGGCAGTAGAGATGGACCGTCCAGCGTAAACAAGAATCTAGACAGATTATGTCTGATTCATGGCACCTCCGACAAACCTGTGAATCACACCAACAGAGAATGCTGGGTTTTCAAGCGGGCGGTAAGCTAAACGCCGAACACAAGGGGAGGGAGACACCAAGTGAAGACGAGGATGAGCCTCGCCAGCAAAATACTGGGGGACAGAAAAAATCCCCACCAGAGGTCAAAACAGTGAACATGATTCACGTGACGAAGAGGAGGAGCAAACACGCACTCCGAGACGTATGCGCCGTAGAGCCCATCACCCCCAAGTTCAACCCTTGGTCGGCCTGCCCGATCACTTTTGATCGCAGGGATAACCTGACCAGTATCCGACACGGAGGATCGGCTGCCTTGGTACTAGACCCAGTAATTAACGGATACCATCTCACCCGAGTCCTTATGGACAGCAGCAGTAGTCTCAATCTGATATATCAGGACACAGTCCGCAAAATGGGGATAGACCCGACAAGAATTAACGAAAGCAATACTACCTTTAAAGGAGTAATACCAGGCCCAGAGGCCCGCTCCACGGGCTCTCTAGTACTAGAGGTTGTATTCGGTTCTCCCGACAACTTCCGAAGTGAAAAGTTAACCTTCGACATCGCTCCATTCCGAAGCATCTATCAAGCACTACTCCGAAGAACGGCCTTCGCTCGTTTTAACGCAGTACCGCATTACGCTTATCTTAAGCTTAAGATGCCCGGTCCATGTGGCACCATCATAGTTAGCGGAAACACAGAGCATTCCTTGCGTATGAAAGAATGTGTGGCGGCTTTAGCAGCCGAACACTCATTGGCCTCTCCAACCAGAATAAATGATCTGTCGTCAAGACCGCGAACACGGCTAGACGAGTCTGGCGCAATACTGCCTGTAACAGCTCAGATAAACCTGAGATTGGGTTGATGGATATATCCCCACAAGTGGCGCTAGGGGCTTCCCGCATGTAAAAAAAGAACTACAGTTCGGGTTGCCCTTATTTAGATTGAATTTTAATGGTTTATTAAGGATAACCAATTTTTCGCACGAATACTTTCACCTGAGTTTTTCTCTTCTACAGATGATAATTGTGCTACACCCTTCCAGTATACGGCACAACGGAGACACAGGCACAGACGTGCAGCAGGGCCCCGCTCAAAGGTTTCTTTTTAGATTAAGACCCTATGTAAACCTTTCTTACTGTCTCTTGTTGCTTTACACCCTCCGGATACTAAACACAGCCGAGAGGGATGCTGGCATTATTGGCATTTCGCCCGCCAGACTAATGCACGTACCTGGAAATTCAGGGTTCATTATCAAGGGCGTTACTCAGCCCGGTATATGTTGTAAAGACCAAATACCTTAGGGAGTGTTCGGCGTAGCGAGTTTGGCCTTATATGCATCAGTTCTGAATCATGTCTTTGGTCAATAGTTGGGTTTGCCTGGCTCCCATGTTTTGATACCTTACGTTCCGCTATATCGTCTAAGGTAGCACTGGGAGAACTACTGTGATTGTGCCCTGGTTCATCCGGACGAGCACCTCAGTAGAGAAAGCGAAAACTGACTGTCATGATACAGCGTGAGACTGGTCAACCACTCGATGACTCATCAGAATCTTCGCGATTCCTCCGCATTAACGAAGGACCGGTTTCCCGGTCATGTATGTACGCGCACCGTCTTCAGATAGACGCGGAAGTACCAGGGGCTATATAGTAGCCCCACCGTCAAACTCCTATGGCTAAGTGAAAGTGTTAAAGCAATATAGTCTGATTGCCTTGTTCGCCGCGCTATCACCTCCTTAATGGACCAAGACATTGGTGTCGGATTTTGGGTTCCGGCAGACCCTTGAGGTTCGAACACTGGGGTGCGCGTGGAGATCCAACCCTCCACCGTCTCGCACCTCGCCGAATCGCTGGGACCTAAACTACTAACAGAACAGCACAAGAGACACGAGATTTATACTGGTTCGGGCCACCATTGTGGTGTAATACCCTACTCCAGTGTGTGGTGTGGTGGATTGCCTCTTGGGCTGATGAGGAACAATACAAGGAAGAACAGCCTCGCGAGGGTCTATTCTTGGCGGGTGCGATGAACTGCTAGGTGGTGTTCAGTCGCTCTAGCTACTAGTTTCTTGATGAGGATTTCGATCTCGGTCGGTCCTTCCTCCTTCTCGGATCTCTCAGATCTCTCCCCGCTCTGAGTGTGGCTACTCCTATTTATAGGCGAAGGCCCTGGGCCTCTTTCCAAATATTGAGCGGGAAGGGCGCCAACAATTGGCCATTTTGAAGGGGAACAACGGGTACACTTATCCTGACTAAAGTTGGTCCTCGCCTGCCAAAGGCTCTGGTGATGATGCCTGCTTTGGCTCCACGATGACTCCCTTCCAGCCGTTGGGCTGGTCTTGGTCTTGTTGCACCGAAATGGATGCCTTTGCTTGATGCTCTCGCCTGCGCTTGCTCCCTTTGCACCAAAGAGGAAAGGAGGACATCTTGGCTGGCTGGCGCCCTGGCGCCCTTGGTAAATCATGGCTTGCGTCATGGGCTCCTCGCGAGGTACCCTGCCTTGAACTCTCCGCCTCCTCATGAGCCAGCCTGACGAGGCCGTGCCTGAGGAAGCTCCTTGTCGTCCTCCCCGCGAGGCATGGCCCCTCGCGAGGGTCTTGAGCTTGTGTTGATGAAGATGGGTCGTGCTAGGCCTCCTTCGAGCCACGCCGCAGGCCGCAGGCAGGCAAGTCTGGGGACCCCCGTTCCCAGAACGCCGACAGTTGGATCAAGTGTGAATACGCGCTTTTCAGAACACCCCCACATTATATGCGTGGGGGCTGAAGCCGACGACTGCAAACTTTCAGGTTATATACATACATAAACGGCCGCACAGGAGGCATCATAATACTTTCAGGCAAAAGTATAAACACAACCTTTATAATCATAATAGCATTGTTTTTACAATTGGGATACATGTCACTAGAACATGATACTCTTTGAGCACTGAGCCTCTATTAAACGAGCGCCTTCTAGGACTTCTTCAAAATAGTGCTAGGCCGATACCCGGCTTACGACCGAACTCTGGGTTGCAACAGCGGTGGCCTCCATCTCTGCCCAGTATGTCTTAACACGGGCAAGAGCCATCCTCGCACCCTCTATGCACGCCGACCTCTTTCCAGCGTCGATATGCGGCACATCACCAAGGAATCATTGCACTAAACCAAAATAGCTATTCGGCTTTGGTCCTTCTGGCCAAAGATGATCCACGACAGACCTCATGGCAAGCCCGGACAACCTATGGAGCTCAGCCCACTCGGCCATTTGCTCATTTAGCTGCAGTGGACGCGTTGGAGCACTAAACTGCGACCAGAACAACTTTTCCACTTCATGATCTTTTTGATCCTTGAAAAACTTAGTCGCATCAGCAGCACTCGTTGCCAAGTCCATGTACGCGTCTGCAGCACTCCATAATTGATCCAAAGGGGCATACTTCAGATCTCTGAACTTCGTCCGCAACAAAAAGGGCTTCCCAGCCGTGATATCTCCGGCTTGACGAAGCTCCTCCTTCGCCGCTCTGATTTTCGAGCGGGTCTCCTTGGCTGCTACCATGGCTTTCTCCATGTCCGCAGCTTTCACTTGACTTTCCTTTTCGAGAAGCTCATACCGGTCGGCGGCATCCTTCAGCTTAACAGCCATCTTGGCTATTTTATCTTCGCTCTGGCGATGAGCAGCCTGTTCGGCTCTTAATTCTTCGACTGCCTTTAGGGAGGCCGCATCACTTCTCATGGCTTGTTCCTTGGCTCGGGCAAGCTCCGCCCGAAGGGTCTCCACGGCGGCAGCTCCATCTGCAGTCACAGCAAATTATAGATACTAGCAACATGCTCCTCTTACATATCTGTTGACTACCGGAGAATACATACCCTGTGCCTCGTCAAGCCGCTTGTTTACAAGCACGAGGTCGGCATCTTCTGCATCAAGTTGCCGCTTCAGTTCGGCAAACTCACCAGTCCGGCCAGCCACCGGACCCTCAACTACCTGCACATAAAAGCAGCATGATCATTACCTGGGACTATGATCCTCTGTTTTCCGCCTTTGGTCAGCAACTAGAGTCTCGAGGCTCTTTATGCGCACAGGGCACACTGGCGTGTCTTGGTACCGTCAATATATATATATATATATATATATATATATATATATATATATATATATATATTACTTTGCGTACCTCAAAACCTCTTAGCAGGCTCATAAAAGCCTCATGCAACCTACTTTTGGCGGATGAGATCCTCTCAACCACCGTACCCATTAAAGTACAATGCGCCTCTGAGATAGCCGCTTGCTCCAGAAGACTCATCAGCGCGTCCGGTCTTGCACCGGACAGTCCCGGACTCTTTCTATTGCTCTCCTTAGGAGCCGAATACTCTGGACTTCGTGTGGCCGGGGGGTTACCTTCCGACCTTGGCGGATCAGGAGAAATTCTCCGCGATGACACCTCAGGGTCATTCGCCTCATGAGGTGAGGAGACAGGGGGAGGCGTTTCCTCTCCATCATCTCCAGAATAAGATCCCCCGAAGACGAACTCTGTCGACAAGGGCTATGATCCAAACTGCAAGACATACGTCTCGATTATTGTCCTCAGAAATGGAGCAGGATATATTTACCAAAAGTACTCTTGTTCACTTACACCTCGGTGGAGGGCTGATCCCCTTGCGGGCACTGTGCGGTAAGGATGCCCTCCGGGGCAGGACCCCCTGGCGAAGGTTTCTTCCCTCGTTTGGAAACCCTCGTTTCCAAATCTTCAGAGGCGGTCATCTTCCGTCCATGGGGAGAGGGAATTTTAGATTCTTCTCCCCGGTTATCCTCCTTCGTGGAGACACTAATTCCCCCCGGTTCGGATGAGTAATGCGTGAGGCCCGCTTTCGGCTTCCTTATTCCGCCCTTTATCTTCCTCTGATGGCACCTGGTGAGGTGCATACTCAAGCATCCTGGCTGGTACAGGATCCAGTGAGCCTTCGGGAAGGGGAGCCGAACACCTGATCATCTTCGCCTTTTTTTATCCAGTCCTGGTCAGAGAGCGACTTTTCAGAATGATGTTGTGATAAATAAAAAGACAGCGTATTCGGCCGTAGAATTACTTACCTGGATATCTGGACGATTACAGTTTAGACCCGCATCCTCGGTGGTGTCCGGACACTCTATTCGTGGTCCGAAGAACAATCCATACATCCCTTCGAGCGTCATGCCGAAGAATTGCTGAATAGTTCGCGGTCCTTCCGGGTTGAACTCCCACATACGGAGATCTTAACGTTGGCATGGCAGGACCCGACGAACTAGCATGACTTGCATTACCTTGACAAGGTTGACATCTCTCTCGAGGAGATCTCAAATGCGACTCTGCAGTATCAGCACGTCATTAACCGGCCCCCAGTCCAGCGCCTTGTT
The DNA here is from genome assembly GCA_021605145.1 of Aegilops bicornis. Classification (NCBI taxonomy): domain Eukaryota; kingdom Viridiplantae; phylum Streptophyta; class Magnoliopsida; order Poales; family Poaceae; genus Aegilops; species Aegilops bicornis. Next base: position 362,451,931 of record CM038675.1, read on the forward strand.
GACCCACGACGCCAGTTGTGGCGGGGGTGCCGAGCGGAAGGCGGGGGCAGCTGCCCACTTAGTACTTCGGGGAGCCAGGATGTAAAACCACTCCCGCTGCCTTAAGTTGGACATCTCCGGGAAGGAACCCTCCGACCATGTAGCATCGGCGCCTTTGCTTATTATGGCACCTCCGCACTCTGCGTGTCGCCCATCGATCATCCTCGGCTTCACATTGAAGGTCTTGAGCCATAAGCCGAAGTGTGGGGTGATGCGGAGGAAGGCTTCACACACGACGATGAATCATGAGATCTGAAGGATGGAATCCGGAGCTACATCATGGAAATCGAGCCCGTAGAAGAACATAATCTCTCTAACAAAGGGATCAAGACTAAAGCCTAGCCCTCGGAGGAGGTGGGAAACAAATACGACACTCTCGTTGGATTCGGGAGTAGGGATGACCTGCCCTGGAGCAGGCAACCTGTGCGAGATTTCAGCGGTCAGATACCTGGCTTCTCTTAGCTTCTTGATGTCCTCCTCTATGACAGAGGAGGCCATCCACCGTCCTTGAAGGTTGGATCCGGACATGATTGAAGGTCCGAAGCGCTTAGCCGGAGCCTCGGGTGTTGGAATTCGAGGTGGGGGAAGGGAAGGATCAAGCGCAAGAAGAAAAGGACAGGCCTTGGCCCCTTTATAAAGGGGGTGAATATCGAGCGTCCTCCGCGTGGCCGTTTGGAACTTGCCTAAATCGAGGAGTCATACCAATAGGCACGATTGGGTTACCCACACACGTATTGATGAGAATCCCCTGATAAGAGGAACACGATCTCTACCTCGACAAGACGTGCCAATAAAACCGCCTCGCAACACGTGCAGTGGCAGGCTGGGAAAAATGGTTCGTCATGACTAGACCACGGCAGAACTTCACGCTATGAAAAGTTGTCAGCAGATTAGATTTGTGTAATATTATACTCTCTACAGTGGTATGTGGAATTTATTTTGCAGAGCCAGACACGATCCTAGTCATTGTTGGGGAAATCGTTAACTGGTAGCTGCTCGGTTGGCTTGCGAGTAGGAGATTAATAGGCTAATCGGCAAATTAATCGGCCATTTAATCAATTAATCGGACGATTTATTGGTTTATCGGCTACTCGGTGACCCTACGAGTAGGGGTTAATCGGCAAGTTAACTGGTTAATCGGACGAATTCTTGAACAGGGATCCTAGTGTTCAAAATATTCTATGGAGAATTCGGAGGAGGAACCCGCCTTGCAATGCCGAAGACAATATGCGCGCCAGACTCATCGTCATTGAAGCCTGGTTCGAGACTCTTGAGGAGTCCTGGATTAGGGGGTCCTCGGACTGCCGGACTATATACTTTGGCCGGACTGTTGGATTATGAAGATACAAGATTGAAGACTTCGTCCCGTGTCCGGGTGGGACTCTCCTTGGCGTGGAAGGCAAGCTTGGCATTTCGGATTTGTAGATCTCCTCCCTTGTAACCGACTCTGTGTAACCCTAGCCCCCTCTGGTGTCTATATAAGCTAGAGGGTTTAGTCTGTAGGACAACAACAATCATAACCATAGGCTAGCTTCTAGGGTTTAGCCTCTACGATCTCGTGGTAGATCAACTCTTGTAATACTCATATCATTAAGATCAATCAAGTAGGAAGTAGGGTATTACCTCCATCGAGAGGGCCTGAACCTGGGTAAACATTGTGTCCCCCGCCTCCTGTTACCATCCGCCTTAGATGCACAGTTCGGGACCCCCTACCCAAGATCTGCCGGTTTTGACACTGACAGTGCCCTCCCCCTTTTCAAAATCCTGAAGAAGGCGGGCCCAATGGAGTGGACCCCAGAGGCCGAAGCAGCGTTGCAGGATTTGAAGAAATACTTTCCTCTACACCAATACTGGTCACGCCTAAACCACAAGAGCCGTTGCTGCTGTATCTGGCGGCGACAAATTAAGTGGTCAGCGCTGTACTGGTGGTGCAGAGGGAGGTCGATGAAGAGGCAGTGGCAACGGCAGGGCCGGCGGATGGTGAGCCAGAGATTCTCCCGGCAGGGCCGTGTGCCGGCAAGGCAGGACCCCCGGCAGTGTTTGACATTGGCACGACAGAGCCTGAACGACCAAGAGAAGTAATGCAGAGGAAGAAGATGATGCAGCACCCGGTTTATTTTGTCAGCTCCCTCTTGCTGGGGGCTAGGTCAAGATACTCCAGTGTGCAGAAATTGCTCTTCGGCCTCCTTATGGCCTCAAGGAAGCTGCGTCATTACTTCCAAGCACACGAGATCACTGTCATCACCCGCCTCCCGTTGCAACGGATATTGCATAATCCAGACACAACTGGGAGGATTGTGGAGTGCGGCTTGGAGCTGTCGAGCTTTGGTTTGAAGTTTGAAAGTACTTCGACGATCCAGAGCAGAGTCCTGGCGGAGTTCATTGCAGAGTGGACCTCAACACCCGACGAAGAAATCCAGGAGACCGCTCTCCCCGGCAAGGAATCAAGTTGCGACTGGATCATGTACTTTGATGGGGCTTTCTCGCTGCAAGGCGCCGGTGCCGGTGTGATGTTTGTCGCACCCACCGGAGAGCACCTCAAGTATGTAATCCAAATGCACTTTCCCGGGGAGATGTCTACAAACAACACTGCTGAGTACGAGGTGCTGCTTGCCGGTCTCAGGATCGCGGCAGACCTAGGGGTTAAGAAGCTCATCGTCATGGGTGATTTGCAGCTTTTCGTCAGACAAGTCAACAAAGATTATCAGAGCCCGTTGATGGAGGCCTACGTAGATGAGGTGAGGAAGTTGTAGGAGCGCTTCGACGGTATACAAGCGGAGCACGTTCCCCGAGGAGAGAACAACATTGCTGATTACCTGTCAAAGCGCGCTGCATTCAAGCTACCCGTGGAACCATGTACTTTTTTGCTTCATTTAACTCAACCATCCGTCGAACCGTCAACGGAACAGAACAAATGGAGGAAATTAGGCCCCGACAAGTACTTTCCCGTTGAGCCCCCAGGGGCCACCGGCAAGGGTGTTCCCGCGGATTCTGAGCCTCCCGAGGAGCGACTGACTTCGGCAGGCCGTCAAGCCCTGACCATGGAGACGACCGCTCCCATGGCAGAAGAAATGCCTTTAGTCCTTGCCGTCGAGCCCAGGCTCCGGCATGGGCACGGCATACAGTCTGATTCCTCCAAACAGGGGAGCTTCCTGAGGAGCAGGAAGAAGCGGAGAAAGTAGACCGTCGATGCGCCATGTATCGATTAAATCGATGGCGTCACTGTCTGTAAAGAGATCGAACGGTGTGAAATTGAAGTGCATTCCCCGAGAGGAAGGACTAGAGTTGTTGGTTACCTTAGTCCGAGGACCTAGGGTTACAAATCCTAGCCGGCTTTGTCAGTGGACACAGTCCTTCATGACTCTGCTATCTTTGTCTTGTATGACTAGTCCTCCATGGGTCTCCCTAAATGCGTCACAGGCCAACCAATGTGGCACAGGACGGAACAGAACCAAGGGCCTCACCTCGGCCCACCAGACCTCATGCGGTGACACACCCTCTGCCCCTAGGTCTTGTTATCTTCTCACACCCAGACATACCAACACAGACACCACACAAAAAAAAATCTCCTGATGCCTCTATCACCTCCCCCTTGCATATACACACTCAAGGGCATCTCTCGCCGTGACATCATATTCATCTCTCTCTCTCTAGACCTCTCTCATTTCTCATGCTATCTCTCCCACTGAGGGAATCCTGGATTAGGGGGTCCTCGGGCGTCCGGGCTATGTGACATGGGCCGGACTCATGGGCCGTGAAGATACAAGATGGAACGCTTTCCCCCGTGTCCGGATGGGACTCTCCTTGGCGTGGAAGGCAAGCTTGGTGTTCGGATATGAAGATTACTTTCTCTGTAAGCTGACTCTGTACAACCCTAGCCCCCTCCGGTGTCTATATAAACCGGAGGGTTTTAGTCCGTAGAGGTGATCTTCATACAGGCTAGGCATCTAGGGTTAACCATTACGATCTCGAGGTAGATCAACTCTTGTAAACCCCTATACTCATCAAAGTCAATCAAGCAGGAAGTAGGGTATTACCTCCATTAAGAGGGCCCGAACCTGGGTAAACATTGTGTCCCCTGCCTCCTATTACCATCGATCCTTAGATGCACAGTTCGGGACCCCCTACCCGAGATCCGTCGATTTTGACAACGACATTGGTGCTTTCATTGAGAGTGCCACTGTGCCGCCGTCAAAAGGCTCGATGGCTCCATCAATCATATACAACAATGCTGCCGTGAAGGAGATTTTTCTCCCTAGCCAGATCTTTGTATTCGGCGGCTTCGCACTGCGGGCCAACTCGGTTGGCCACCTAGAGCAGATCGGCAGCTACGCCCCTGGTCGCCAAATCAGTTTTGGAAATCTGAACAATGTCGCTGATATGCGAGGCGACTTGATCTTCCAAGGGTTCGCTACCCCAACCACCGCTCCGGCCTTAGATCCGGATCGGGTCACCAGGTCCGAAGACGGGAGTCTAGAGCCCGCCGGACTCTCTGCGGCTATAGAGCTCAACACTGGAGAACCAGAGAGAATAGTGTCACCGGCAGTCATCACAAAGCCGGACTCTTCTCCGGATACTAGCTCCAAACCCTCGAAGTCTGCATCATGCGAGCTCGGCCAGGGAACTTCTGTCCCCGTCCAAACCTCGCTCTTAAACGAGGCTTTGGACTTAATGCGATCCCTCACCATCACAGAGGAACTTCTTCCGAATTGTGCCCAACCCGGACTAGGGGCTGAAAATAGGGAATTTTACTTCCCACCCACCACCCACTTCATAACCACTGTTGAGGACCTGCCCGACATGCTCGATTACGCCTCCGAAGACATCGACGGTATGGACGACGATGCCAGAGAGGAGCAGGCCCAAAACCCGCCGTTCACCGGACGCTGGATTGCCACTTCCTCATAAGACATGTACATGGTGGACACACCTAAAGAAGGCGGCGGTAATGATGAGAAGGATCCAGTCGAGGACGAACCTCCTGAGATACCACCAAAGCGTCGACGTCAGCGGCGCCACTCTAAATCGCGTCACGAAAAAGACAGCAATACTGGCACCAGAGACAATGACACTCCGGATAACGCGGAAGACCAAGAAGACCCCATCGAACCAACATCTGAATAGGATGATTGGGAGGACAGGCAAGTTGACCCTGACGATCAATCAGGGAACAAAGACTCGTAGGATAGCAACTATCTACCACTCTCCGAGGACGACGTGAGCCTCAGCGACGAAGATTTCATCATGCCAGAGGAACCCCTCGAACAAGAGCGCTTTAAGCGCCGACTAATAGCCACTTCAAGAAGCCTAAAGAAGAAGTAGCAGCAACTCCAAGCTGACCAAGATCTGCTCAATGACAGATGGACTAACATCCTGGCAGCTGAAGAATACGGCCTCGAACGCCCAACAAAGAGTTACCCGAAGCGTAAGCTGCTACCCCAATTCGACGATGAGGCGCTGGACACCATACCACCCGCGCATAAGGCGGCTGACGGACCTGACCGACCACCACGTGGCTGAGACAGAACGGCAACTCAAGCAAAACACCAGCCCGCACCACCTCACCGTAAAAGCAGAGAAACAACAGCTCGGGGATACACTTATGACCTACGCCAGGACCTGGACAATAGAGCTGGTCAGAACAGGTCAATCTACGGATCAAGGCGGCGTGCCCAAGCGCGAGAAGACGGCCATCAGGCCTGGCGCGACAAACACAACCTCACCAGGGACGAAAACCGCATACGGACTTCATCCAAACTGCGTCGTGACTAGGGCTGGAAAAAAAGCTCGAAGCTCGCGAGCTAAACAAGTAGCTCGTGACTCGGCTCGAATCAACTCGAACTCGAAGAATAACGAGTTGAGCCGAGCTTTAATTTAAGATCGTTTATAGACCAAGTTAAACGAGCCAATCTCATGAATACTCATGTAACTCGTTAGGCTCGATACAATAGATCAACCACTCCCAATACAAAGAAAGATCAGCCACTAAACAGCCTATGTCCTAGGCGCACAACCCAAGGCCGAGCAGTTGAAGGCCTAGCCTCCTAGGAGACTCACGCATTACAAGAAAATTACAATTGTATAGTGATATATATGTTTAATATATACATAATCATTTTTATCATATTTGAGGGCTTTATGTTTATATCTTAAACAAGCTTAACAAGCTAAACGAGCCAGCTCGCGAGTTATATGAGTCGAGCCAATCTTGGGTTTGAGATCGTTATAGTAACGAGTCGAGTCGAGCTAGCTCATTAACGAAACGAGCTCTAGCGAGTTGAGCCGAGCTAGCTCGACTCGGCTCGAATTCCAGCCCTAGTCGTGACGTTGCCCGATACAGAGGCGCCGCACACCCCCTATGCTTCACCGATGAGGTAATGGAGCACTAGTTCCCAGAAGGGCTTAAACCCGTGAACATCAAATCTTATGATGGCACAACAGATCCCGCAGTATGGATTGAAGATTTTCTTCTCCACATTCACATGGCACGCGGTGATGATCTACATGCCATCAAGTACCTCCCCCTATAACTCAAGGGGCCAGCACGGCACTGGCTAAACAACCTACCAGAAAACTCTATTGGTACTTGGGAAGACTTGGAGGACGCATTCAGAGACAACTTCCAGGGTACCTATCACTGGTACGCGTCGGTCCTAAACAAACGGTTTTTAACCCCTTTCCGTGACGGCATTTGGAACCGTTGCCAAGTGAGTGTGGGCGATAGGGGGGTCCTTCCCACACGACCTAGAAACCGTCGGGGGTAGGGAGCCTTGATGCATACAGTTGTCCCTATATAACCATTTCTGATATCTCGAATATCCCAAACGCTTCATCCTAGCTACTCGTTTGTGCTTGCATTGCCATCGCAGTCGAAGTTTTGTGGTTCTGCCTAAAACCAGGAAGATTTCAGGCACGGGAGTTTTCCAGGCACATTCTAGGCACGGGAGTTTTATGATGCCTGGCACATCACAAACAGTTCATGATTATAAACCGTGTACGATGGGTAGACAATCACACACATTTAGTTTTCCAACACAGTATGTGATAGTGTGTGACATCACACACGCTTTGCAAACGGCAACTGTGTGCATGCTTGCACACGTTTCCTCTCTGTGAACCGTCTCGGATTATGGTGTATAGCACAAACATTTGTGTTTTACCAACCGTGTGTGCTGTAATGACACCTGCGGCGTAATTTAAGCCCTAATTTAATTGCTGCTATTTAAAATTGTACCTAATTTAAACTTGAAAGTAGGCTATAGCTTTATTCATATCCATCAGGTTCAAACAACCAATGCATTATTCGATTCACAGGTACATATGTTTAAGAATTACATAAGAATGATGTACCAGGGTTCTATACTTGTACTATTACAGATGGTAAAGAAAGAGGCGACAGACATTCCAGTTGCTGAACAAGGTGAAGCGGAATGGCCCTATTGTGCTCTCCTGGATACAGAAGGCATGCAGGACTCTAGTACAACCCCTTGTAATGGCCGGCCGCCAATCATGTAGTTTGAGAGGTAATCTTGAGTAAACTGCTTCAGGATCCACTGCAAAAGAAAAAAGATTCGGACATTATCATCTAACACAACTCATTACGGGCAGTAAAAAGAAGGCTACAGGGTTCTTACTTACCATCCTGCATTTCACTATTGTCTTGCATAAAGTGTAAACAAATAGTTTGATTGACATCTTTTGACCCATTTTAATAACAATCTTTATCAGTTTCCTCACTTGATCTTTGGTTCATGAATATCTCATTGCCCCATACGCAGAAAGGGTCGAAGTGTGGATCTTTCGCAATGATATATGTACCTAAAAGCACCAAGTTAATATTAGAAGCTAAACAACAATTGAAAAATGATGTAGTACAACACTCCATCCATCCCATTATATAAAATTTTATTACATGTATATCTAGACATCATCAGAACATTAAGGTAACACTCTTCCCTGTTGCTATGTAGCCTGGGATTGCATATTTAGTCATTCAGTACAATGCATGTTGCTAAACAACAATTGCAAAATGAAAAGGCATGTTAACTGCAATATCCTTAACAGCAACCAAATATCGTAATTCATAGTGATATTGTTGAAATTGTTATTGATGAAATTGAACTGCACGGCAAATAGTTGCACATATAGAGCATCGCATTGTGAAGAACTGAAATAAACAAGTCATAAGGACATCTCTAGGCGATCCTTAAAAAGTTAAAAGACTAAAACCCTTAGTGGATATATATATACTCCAGCAATTTTTGGCCTTTTCTAGTCGATCCCCTAAACTTAAGGTTGTAAACTTCAATTTTATCAAGTTCAAAGCAGGTTCAACCAAAAGTAGCATGCATTTAAACATAAACATACATAGTTTTGCATAGCCGAACATAAAACATAATTTTAAACTAAGCTAAACTACTTTCGGTCGAAGTAGAGGTCGAGCCAATCCTTCCTCGTCATGTACGGTGTGCCGTGAGCCGGGTCCGGGCCAGTACTTTCGTCGGGGTCATTGGGGAAGGCACTCCTCCAATCGTCGACATCGATCTCCCCGTCCTCGGGGCCCACCTCGACACCCTCCGCGCCGCCGTCGCCGCCGCCTTCGACCTAGTCATCAGAGCAGAGCGTGATAGCCTCACCGCCCTCCGTGTCGCCGTCCTCGTCGCCTTCGACCTCGTCATCGGAGGAGAGCGCGATAACCTCGCCGCCCTCCGCGCCGGCAAAGATCGCCCTCTCCGCCTCCACGAGCTCCGGGTTCTGCCGGCGGAGCTCTTGCATGTAGGCCTCGGCAGCGGCCTCGGCCTCAAGACGCTCCCACGCCATAGCCGAGCTCACCAACCCTGGCTCTGGTGGAACGAGGTGGACCGGACGTGTGCCTAAGGGAAAATTGAGCCTAGCCGCCGCGCCATGGTAGTAGACCTGCCAGCGGTCGTTCTCCATGGCCGCGAGCTCGGCCGTGTGGAAGCTACCGAGCCACCGGTGGGTGTGGGTCTCTCAATCTGTCATCTCGGTGACCCACGTCCCCACCGGCGTTGCCAGACCCTGAGGTAGGACTTCGTCGGCTGCCGGGTCCGAGGGAGGACGGGGAAGTCCTCGAACCAGCATAGGGGCGCGGTGGCGGGCGGATCCGGGGACCGGCGACGGCTTATCGGGCCCGCAGACAACGACAGGGACACCTCGGCGGCCACCTCGCCAGTGTCGGGCGAAAAGGCCGCGATAAACCTCTATTTGGCCATTGGCTCCTCAAGCTCCCCGGCACATAGGCAGAGGTTGAGGATGGAGGCGCCGGCGATGGAGGCGACCTACAAATGGTTTCGAGGGTTGTGTGTGTCTGTGTGAGTTGAGGTTTTGAGGTGTGAGTGGAGGGGGGGGACAAGGTTGTGTTTGAGGAATTACTGCGGCAACTGAAAATTTTACTAGGCGGGAGTAACAAGGCGGGGCTACTGAAAATTTGGATCAAGGGCGAGCAAATATTTTTGAGATTGCAAGGGATGCAGAGGCGGGAGTAAAATGCTGGGGCTACTGAAAATTTTAATCAAGGGACTGAAGCAGAGCAGGAGTAACAGACATCGCACACGGTCCGCACATACTAATCGTGTGCTATCAAACATTAAAACCTTCCAGGCGGTAGATATTTTCGAGATTGCAAGGGATGCAGAGGCGGGAGTTTTGGGGGAGTCAGCTAGTGTGCTTGACACGCCGGCTGTGGACTGTAGCCAACGCACCTTCTCGCGGAAGCCATAGGCGTACTATACACCGACGGTGCTCCAAGATATTTTGTACTACATCTCACACGGTTGGTGATAATAAACTATGTGGGATCTACTTGATTTGAATTACAAAATGGGGTCACAGCGGCAATGGACGCTGTTTGAATTGCTAGACCTTTTATCTGCAGTGAACATGCAACTATATGTGTGTCGTAAAAGAATAGGAATTATTCAGGGTTCATTTGGACATTTTATACATTAAACTGGTTTTGTAGCCATTTAACGTGCACAATTCAAAATTAAACTACATGCACATGCTCCGGTGCATACAAATTGGTTGAAAATCAAATATGTGTCCTTCATTGCATGCTTAGGTCCCATGCAAGAAATGGGAATGAATTTTTCGGGGTTTGTTTGGCCTTTTTTATACATTAACTGGGTTTTCTAGGCATTTTATGTGCATAATTCAATTTTGAACTACAAGCACATGCTCCAATGAACCAAAGTTGGTTGAAAAATCACATGTATGTCCTTGGGTGAATTTTTAGGTCCCATGCAAGAGACGGGAATGAATTTCAAACACCAGGGCACTGTTGATTTGGAGGAACAACGTTGAGATACCTGGTTTTTAAATTCTAGTAAATCCAAAACTCATCTGAAATTCATGAAACTTGGCATGCTATCATGGGGTGGCATCAACATGTTGTGGTGAAAATTTTGTCCCATTTGGGGCAGGTTTGGGTATAAGCTTCTCACAAGCCAGAGCTTCTTACAACAAGCATGATGGTTTCGTTAGGGAACGTACCACCTTTAGGGACGGGACGATATCCATTGCCTCTTATTGCTTTCAAAAATTATCTAGTGTCAACATAGAACAACAGGAGTGTTATGTTTAATCTTGGAATTTTTTGGGGTTCGTTTGGCCTTTTTTATACATTAACTAGGTTTTCTAGGCATTTTATGTGCATAATTCAAATTTCAACTACAAGCACATGCTCCAATGCACTAAAGTTGGTTGAAAAATCACATGTGTGTCCTTGGGTGAATTTCTAGGTCCCATGCAAGAGATGGGAATGAAATTCAAACACCATGGCACTGTTGATTGCCGGCAAAACGTTGAGATGCCTGGTTCTTAAATTCTAATAAATCCAAAACTCGTCCGAAATTCATGAACTTGGCATGCTATCATGGAGCGGCATAAACATGCGGTGGTAAAAAAATTGTCCGATTCGGGGCAGGTTTGGGTATATGCTTCTCACAAACCACAGCTTCTCACAACAAGCCTAATGGTTTCCATAGGGAACGTACGTCCCACCTTTGGGGACAAAATGATATCCATTGCCTCTTATTGCTTTCAAAAGATTTCTCGTGTCAACATAGAACAATAGGAGTGGTGTGTCAATTTTTGGGACTTTTCGGGGTTCGTTTGGACATTTTTATGCATTAACTGAGTTTTCTAGGCATTTTATGTGCATAATTCAAATTTGAACTACGTGCACATGCTCCAGTGCATATATATTGGTTGAAAAATCACATGTGTGTCCTTGGGTGCATTCTTAGGTCCCATGCAATAGACGGGAATGAATTTCAGACACTAGGGCACTGTTGATTGCCGGCAAAACATTGAGATACCTGATTTTTAAATTACGTAAATCCAAAACTCGTCTGAAATTCATGAAACTTGGCATGCTATCATGGAGCGGCATCAACATGCTGTGGTGAAAATTTTGTCCCATTTGGGACAGGTTTGGGTATAAGCTTCTCCCAACAAGCATGATGGTTTCGATAGGGAACGTACCACCTTTGGGGACGGGACGATATCCGTTGCCTCTTATTGCTTTCAAAAAAATTCTAGTGTGAACATAGAACAACAGGAGTGTTGTGTTTAATCTTGGAATTTTTCGGGGTTCGTTTGGCCTTTTTATACATTAACTGGGTTTTCTAGGCATTTTATGTGCATAATTCAAATTTGAACTACAAGCACAAGCTCCAATGTACCAAAGTTGGTTGAAAAATCACATGTGCGTCCTTGGGAGAATTTCTAGGTCCCATGCAAGAGATGGGAATGAAATTCAAACACCAGGGCAGTGTTGATTGCCGGAAAAACATTGAGATGCCTGGTTTTTAAATTCTAATAAATCCAAAACTCGTCTGAAATTCATGAAACCTGGCATGCTATCATGTTGCCATATCAACATGCCGTGGTAAAAAATTTGTCCCATTTGGGGCAGGTTCGGGTATAAGCTTCTCACAAACCACGACTTCTCACAACAAGCATGATGGTTTCGATGAGGGAACGTCCACCTTTGGGGGCGAAAGCGATATCCATTGCCTCTTATTGCTTTCAAAAAAATTCTCGTGTCAAGATAGAACAACAGGAGTGTTGCGTCAATTTTTGGGATTTTTCGAGGTTCGTTTGGACATTTTTATGCATTAACTGAGTTTTCAATACATTTATGTGCATAATTCAAATTTGAACTACATGCACATGCTCCGGGGCATATAAATTGGTTGAAAAATCAAATCTGTGTCCTTGGGTGCATGCTTAGGTCCCATGCAAGAAATGGGAATGAATTTCAAACACCAGGGCACCGTTGATTGCCGGCAAAACATTGAGATGCCTGGTTTTTAAATTCTAGTAAATTCAAAACTCGTCTGAAATTCATGAAACTTGGCATGCTATCATGGAATGGCACCCGACATGCAGTGTCATTTTTCATGCCCATTTTAAGAGAAGGCGCACTCGAATAGTGACAGCCAAGAAAGGCATTTTGAAAAAATAGCTGCCACTTTAATATCTCAAACGTTTGTAGAATTCAAACCATGTGCATTCTATTAACCATTCATGTGGCGCCACGTGTCTTTGTTTTAACGGCTGTAGGAGGTGCCGTGCGGACAGCTCCTTGACCTTGACTGAACGGGAGGCGTGCGAGCGCAGTCCGGTGCGCAGGCTGATCGAGAGGCGTGCGAGCTGTCCTCCAATGCGAGGCTCACTAGGAAGCGTGCAAGTTGTATGCTGCGCAGGCTTACTGGGAAGCGAGCCCTTTGACTTCCATGGCCGCCCGCCTTCCTCTCCATTAATGGCGCCCGATCCGCTATTTAATACGGATGGCCTTACTATTCGCCTCCCATTCCCCTCCGTCCCGCAGACATCCACCAACGCCATGGCGCAGAACGATCATCTGCCACTAGTCTTCAAGATTGGTGAAGTCGGCTCCGAGCTGGAGGAGATAGAAAATAAGGAGGAATGGGGCCTCATGGACATGGCCCAAAATGAGCTGGCCGCGGCGATTGCTGGCCCCGCTCCTGTCCCAGCTCCCATCCCCGTGCCCGCGCCAGCCAAACCATCCCGTAGCAGATAATGACAGACTGTCACGAGCACTATCCACAGAGCCGAAGCCGCGGGCGTCGGCCGAGGTCTCCGCGAACTGCGTGCTCGTGTACATGCGGCCTTGGCCGCCGTTACTGTCGTGCCTCTCCACCCACCATGGCGCCGGCCCCCGAGCGTTTGGCTGCACCCACCGCACCCGTGCCCCTGCCCGTGCGCACGCCCCCCTTAGCGGCATGGGACTTTACCGTCGACCGCCAGCGGCGCCAGTTGTTGTCCTCCCGCGCCCCACCCGTCAATCCCGCGATGACATGATGTTTGATTTACAAGTGAAGAACATTTTGTGCTGCCTTGAAGACTTCAACAACGGCGTCCCGAAGAACAACAACGACAACGACGGTGCGGCACGCCGCCTCCGCTGCCGCCGAAAATAGTTTTTTTGGGGTTTAATACTGTATCTCGAATTCTCGATCATATGAATATAAATTCACAGTGTGACTGAATGAAAGATATGGTTTGAAGGAACTTGCGTTTTTCTCTTAATGTACAGACTTATCAAACGATTTTACTTTGATAAAAACGTCAATCGTTTTTAAATATAAAACACTCATCGCAAACGTTTTAGTTAGAACACCCGGATGCAAACCAACAGCTTCCCCAGGAAGCCAAGGGAAAATGTGCCGAGCAGGATTTCTGCATCCCTTCAACGCAAACGGTTGTTTTGCATGACCCGTGTGCAACCACGTAGAAACAATTGGGTAAGATTTGCATATCTGTCATTTTGGGTATGTTGCCATTTGTCAAACTGGAAAGATTGACATTTGTTTATCTAGTAACATTGCCATTTGTCAACCTTGTAACACAACGATTTGTCAAAATATGCAGCTAAAAATCACTAGCACTATGTATGTTTTGCAACTAAAATCACTAGCACTGTTCATATGGACACCACTAGCAGGCGTGAGTTGATGGACGCATATGCAAATGTACCATTGATTACATACAACAAGTCATCAGCCTAGCGACAACGAGGATACACTTTGGATTATAGATCATTTCCAACAAAACATTCTAGTAAAGTTTTTCTCACACAACGAATAACAAAGTGATGAAATGAACTTCAGCTCAACCACTCATCGGCATTGGAAATGCTTGCTTTGAACCAGAAGTGATTCTCTGGGAAGGGCCAGCTACTGTCAATCTTGAGACCAACGCAGGACTGATCATCCAGGCTGAAGCGACCTATGTCAGGACCCATATTGGGACGATAGGGAAGCATAGCAATGTCCGAGGTATAGATACAGTTGCTTCTCATAAATGGTAGTAATGTTGTGTCAACAGCAGCTGGATTGCCTTCCACCATCATTGGATAGTTTTGTCCAAGGAAGATCGAGTTTCCTCCAAGACTTTCAACACTGAACCAGGGAGAAGGTGTTGGCGCTAGTACAAAAGTATCCATCCTGAATACCCTTCAGCAGATGTTGGAATAGGTCCGGAGAGTGCGACCATGCGAGACAACACCTGATTCCTTAGTAACATCAGCAGTGCCCTGTATACAGACAAGAAGAGGTGATCCATCGGAATAAGTTGCCAGGCGCCACTGAGTATATGTGTCCTGCTCGTCCTCATGTTCATGTTCATCAGCATCTCATCTCCCCCTTGGTTATAAAATTTTCAAGTATAGGTGGTGGAATGTTCACAGGACCTTGGAAACACAAGAATGTTAATTTTTTTTGCGGGTCACAAGAAGGTTAATTAGTAAGAGGGAACTAGCTAACCCGCATGCATGTGGATGTGATACGTCTCCAACGTATCTATAATTTTTTATTGTTCCTTGCTATATTATATTCTGTTTTGGACATTATTGGGATTTATTATACACTTTTATATTATTTTTCGGACTAACCTATTAAACGGAGGCTCAGCCCAGAATTGCTGTTTTTTGCCTATTTCAGAGTTCCGCAGAAAAAAATATCAAACGGAGTCCAAACGGAATGAAACCTTCGGGAACGTGATTTTCGAAACGAACGTGATCCAGAGGACTTGGACCCTACGTCAAGACATCGAACAGGAGGCCACAAGGTAGAGGCGCACCTACCCCCCAGGCGCGCCCTCCACCCTCGTGGGCCCCCTGTTGCTCCACCGACATACTTCTTCCTCCTATATATACCTATGTACCCCCAAACTACTAGATACGGAGCCAAAAACCTAATTCCACCGCCGCAACCTTCTGTACCCGTGAGATACCATCTTGGGGGCATCGATCATGGAGGGCTTCCACATCAACGCCATAGCCTCTCCGATGAAGTGTGAGTAGTTTACCTCAGACCTTCGGGTCCATAGTTATTAGCTAGATGGCTTCTTCTCTCTTTTTGGATCTCAATACAATGTTCTCCCCCTCTCGTGGAGATCTATTTGATGTAATCTTCTTTTGCGGTGTGTTTGTTGAGACTGGTGAATTGTGGGTTTATGATCAAGTTTATCTATGAACAATATTTGAATCTTCTGAATTCTTTTATGTATGATTGGTTATCTTTGCAAGTCTCTTGAATTATCGGTTTGGTTTGGCCTACTAGATTGATCTTTCTTGCAATGGGAGAAGTGCTTAGCTTTGGGTTCAATCTTGCGGTGTCCTTTCCCGATGTGATGAGGGGCAGCAAGGCACGTATTGTATTGTTGCCATCGAGGATAACAAGATGGGGTTTATATCATACTGCATGAGTTTATCCCTCTACATCATGTCATCTTGCTTAAGGCATTGCTCTGTTCTTATGAACTTAATACTCTAGATGCATGCTGGATAGCGGTCGATGTGTGGAGTAATAGTAGTAGATGCAGGAAGGAGTCGGTCTACTTGTCTCGGACGTGATGCCTATATACATGATCATACCTAGATATTCTCATAACTATGCTCAATTCTGTCAATTGCTCAACAGTAATTTGTTCACCCACCATAAATACTTATGCTCTCGAGAGAAGCCACTAGTGAAACCTATGGCCCCCGAGGCTATTTCTGGCGCCGTTTTTATTTTACTTTCTTTACTTTGCATCTTTATCATAAAATACCAAAAATATTATCTTATCATACCTATCAGATCTCACTCTCGTAAGTGACCGTGTAGGGATTGACAACCCCTTATCGCGTTGGTTGCGAGGATTTATTTGTTTGTGTAGGTGCGAGGGACTCGTGCGTGGCCTCCTACTGGATTGATACCTTGGTTCTCAAAAACTGAGGGAAATACTTACGCTACTTTGCTGCATCACCCTTTCCTCTTCAAGGGAAAACCAACGCAGTGCTCAAGAGGTAGCAGGATGAAACAATTATAATTACGTTGGAAGACAAACGTACCGAAAGCATCAAGATTCCATGCAAAAAAAGTGCCACGAGTGGTGGCAGCAAACACAAGACCCTCGTATTGAATTGCATCATAGTACTCATCCGTGTACAGAAATTGATTTTTGAGAAATATCCATCGAGGCGTGGAAGTAAGGATGGCAACAAGCTTCTCAAAGATAGCCACAACTTCATAGTTCGTGTAATCCCAAGAGCGGTTGGGAACTCGACAAATTGCTATCTTCCATAGATGACAGTCACCATGATCGTATTTGAACTCATGTAGAATACCGGTGTACCCAACCTCTGGGCAGTCGTCTGAGATTTTTGGAAGTGGAACCCGGTGACTAGTGTACACATTCACAAGTTCCCACTCGCAGTTGTACCCAATATAAACAACCCAATCTCCATTTGCTCCTGCCCAAGCCTTGCCCTCAAGCGATGGCATCTTAACATCATATGTATCATTATCAAGCGGCATCAACTTGCACAAGGTGAGGCTTCCCTCATCCCCGCACCAGTCAGCAGGGTAACGACAAAGAAGATAGGGGAGATCAAACCGCTCCTGGACCCTTGGGTTCCTTGTAATGATGTTATTAGTTGAGTCGAGAATGGTCTTGAATGAACCTGCCATGCTAGCCGAGGTGATGACGTCACACCGATCTATGAGTTCCTCCACCACGTCATCTTTCAGATCGGGGCAAGTATAACGGGGTCGTTTCCGGCCTGTTCCCTCCATGGAGAAGATGATGGAACAATGGCAGAAGGAAGGGTGAAGGAAAATGGAGGGAGGAAGAGCGTATGACAGCAGTTCCAAATTGAGAGGGAAAGGCGAAGAGGCGGTGGACGGTTACCACGATACACGAAGAGGCTCCTGGGGAGCGAACGGTTGCCATAGAGGTCACACACTAACGACAAGGGCCGAGTGAACCGCATGCGTATATCGCACACACTTTGATCTGGCTGACCGTTTCTTTTGTGTTGCCTAATCACAAACAGTTCATCCGAGTGAACCGCATGCCGTATATCGCACTCATCTTCATCTGGCTGCCCGTTTATTTTCTGTTGCCTAATCACAAACAGTTCATCCGAGTGAACCGTATGCTGTGTATCGCACACGCCTTCATCTGGCTGCCCGTTTCTTTTGTTCCTCCTCATCGCAAACAGTTAATTGAACTGAACCATATGCCCTTCATCGCAAACGCAACTAAAACCTGAACCGTGTTTGATGCATCCGTCATCGCAAACATTTTATACATTTCTGACGGTTTTCATACACCACCCATTTGCGATTATTGCATCGCACACAGTTTCTCGAAGGGTCTCTGATCGTAGTGTCACGTTAGCGACATCCTGCGATGAGTGTATGTTCGCCACCGGCGCCCGATGATCTTAGTCACATAATCCAGCAACTCGGAAAATCAGCCTGGCAGCTCTGGACTAGGTTCTTAATCAAAAAGAACCAAATTGTGGATTGTCCGGACGCCGAAGCCCTCGCGGCCTTCAAACACAGCGTCCGAGATGAGTGGTTCGCCCGACACCTCGGCCAAGAAAATCCGAAGTCCATGGCAGCCCTTACCGCACTTATGACCCGCTTTTGCATGGGAGAGGACAGCTGGCTTGCTCGTAGAAGCAATAGCACCAGCGATCCTAGCACCTCCAAACCCAGGGACGGCAATGGCAAGCCACGACGCAACAAGCACAAGCGTCAAAACAATAATGAAGGAACACAAGACAAGGTGGTCAACGCCGGATTCAGTGGCTCCAAACCCAGTCAACGGAAGAAGCCATTCAAGGCAAACAGAGATGGACCATCCAGTTTAGACAGAATACTTGATCGGCCTTGCAAGATTCATGGCACCCCCGACAAACCCGCCAATCATACCAACAAAAATTGTTCGGTCTTTAAACAGGCCGACAAACTCAACGCCGAACACAAGGGGAAAGGGCCGCCCAGCGACGACGATGACCAAGCGCCTCATCAACCGAACACAGGGGGATAGAAGCAACCCCCCTGAGGTAAAAACAGTGAATATGATATATGTCACACATATCCCTAAGAGGGAGCGCAAGCGCGCATTACGGGACGTCTACGCCATAGAGCCGGTCGCCCCAAAATTCAACCCATGGTCGGCTTGCCCGATCACCTTTGATTGAAAGGACCACCCAACTAGTATCCGTCATGGAGGTTCGGCAGCTCTGGTCCACGATCCAATCATCGACGGATTCCATCTCACGCGAGTCCTCATGGACGACGGCAGCAGTCTCAATCTACTTTAGCAAGACACTCTCCGCAAAATGGGCATCGATCCGTCAAGAATCAAGCCCGCTAAGATTACCTTCAAAGGAGTAATACCTGGGGTAGAGGCCCGTTGCACGAGCTCAATTACGCTGGAAGTCGTCTTCGGTTCGCCAGACAACTTCCAAAGCGAAGGCTTGATCTTCGATATCGTCCCCTTCCGCAGTCGCTGTCACGCATTGCTCGGACAAACCGCTTTCGCCCTCTTTAACACGGTCCCACACTACGCCTATCTAAAGCTCAAGATGCCCGGTCCACATGGTTTCATTACAATTAATGGAAATATGGAACGCTCCCTTCGTAGTGAGGAGCATACTGCAACCATCGCGGCCGAAGTACAAAGCGGCCCTCTCAAGCCGCACACCTCATAGGATTATGCCGCTGGGCTCTATTACACAAGGCCGGGCAATTCCGCATGCTAACAGCTCGGTCATTCCAGAGCTGGATTAGCAGTTTCGCCTCCATTGATCGCCATGTACATTCGTGAAATCTGTACCACACGTGCATAATTATGCACTCAAAATACCTTGGGCATCAGCGAAGGCACAATACGGGCAGGCCACAGTACGGTTCGACCCTATACGGCCTTCCCCTTTCTTTAATTATTTTTTCTCTCTTACCACAGGTGAACCAAAACCTACTCATCCTACGGACTCACAAGGACTCTCTCCGAGCCCGGTTTTGTACCAATAGTCGAAGACCGTTCCTCTCAAGGAATCTTTCTTGCTCAGGCGAAAGCAATGCAGACGTGGGGCATGAAGGTGCAAAGGATTTTCTAGACTACAACTTCACTCAAGAACCTGTATAGAGATTTTCCCCTTAGCCTTAGACCCCCAGCATGTAAAATGCCCGCGGTGATTATGGTACCCTCTGTAAGATTACGTTTTGACGTATCAATCAGATTCCAGTGAATCAAATTCTTATTCTGTATTGTCTTTACTTATAGACTTTGTTCTGGCTCTTCAGTTGCTTTACGCACACACCTCGGCGCAAATTGCCAGGGGCTCTATATGGCAACAAAGGTGTTGCCAAACAAAAGTCCGAACAACTTTATAGAACAATTCGGCATCCTGAGCTCGGCACTATATGCATCGGCTCCGAATCATGTCTTTGGTCAATAATTGGGTTGCCCGGCTCCTGTGTTTGCTACCTTACGTTCCGTCTGATCGGCTAGGGTAGTAAAGGGAGAACTACTGCGATTGTGTTTCTGGTTCGTCCAGTTAAGCACCTCAGTAGAGAAAGACGAAAACTGACTGTCATGATGTGGCGAGAGCTGGTCAGCTACTCAGTGACTTATTAAAATCTTTAGCGATTTTTTTCGTATTTCATGAAGGACTGTTTTCCGGTCACATATCTAACGCATACGCATTGGTATAGCCGTGTACATACCAGGGGCTACTTTGTACACACCTCGTGAAACTCCTATGGCTAAGTGAAAGCAATAAAACCGCATAGTCTGATTGCCTGGTTCACCGCACCGACACCTCCTTCATGGACCAAGACGTTGGGTTAAGTGAGTCATGTGCAATTCCAAACACCCCAGTAGTATCTACGTGGGGGTTGAAGCCAAGGCCGGGACTCTCGGATATAAAAAGCGGCCCGCGGAGGATAAAACTCTTCATAAAGGCATGAATATATTACAAAAGCCTTAGTTCATAATACAAACTCCCGAATAGTTCGGACTCGTTCACTTGAACACTACATCCTTAGAGCATTGGCCTTCTACAAGGTGGGCACCTTTTAGTACGTCGTCAAAATAGCGCTCCGGTGTGTGGTGGTCCTTGCTTTCGGGCAGACCCTCAACTGCCACCTTTTCGGACTTCATCTTCGCCCAGTGCATCTTGACACGGGCGAAGGCCATTCGCGCTCCTTCTATGCAGGACCACCTCTTGACGGCGTCAATTCGGGGCAGCGCATATGAGACGCTGCACAAGGCCGAAGTAGCTGCCTGGAATGGCTTCGGTCGGCCACAACCGGACTATGACGTCCTCCATGGCCGTGCTGGACATCTTATGCAACTCCGCCCATTGTGCCATCTGGTCATTTAGCAGTGCGGGACGCTCCTGCTCCTCAAACTGCGACCGGAAGAGCTTCTCCGTCGCGTACCCCTCCTGGGCCCGGAAGAATTGGGCGGCGTCCGCAGCACTCTTTTGGCAGATCTGCATATGCGTCTGAAGAACTCCAAAGTCGATTAAGCAAGGCATACCTCCGCCCAAATTTAGCCTGTAAAAGAAAGGGCTTCCCAGCCGCTATCTGTCCGGCTTGACGGATTTGCTTGCACGCTGCGCGAGATTCGGACCGCGCCTCCTTGGCGTCTTGAAGGGCCTTGGCGAGTTCGGCCCCCTTCGCCTTATTCTCCTCTTCTAAGGACTTGCACTTGCGGGTGGTGTCCTTGAGCTTCTGCTCCACCTCGGTCACCCGTTCCTCAAAACGGCGCCGAGCGGCCTGTTCGGCCGTTAAGTTCGCAACCGCTTTATCAGCGGCCGCCTTGCTTACCCTTGCTTGCTCCTTGGCTTGGGCAAGCTCGCCCCTGAGGGTTTCAACCACGGCGGCGCCATCTGTACAAACACGCACATTGCAGCTCTTGAACTTCCACAGAACACGGACATAAACTGGCATAAAACAAGATGTATCTTATACCTTGCTCCTGGTCGAGTTTCGTGTTAACAAGGACTAGGTCCTCATCCGCACGTTCTAATTTCCGTTTGAGTTCGGAAACCTCCGCTATTGGGCAGTCGCCGCTAATAGAGAAGCCTGTTTTAATCCACATAAAATAGTATGTTACCACCTGACAACTGATTATTGATCCTCTGCTCGCTTTCCTTTCAAAGAACTGAACAGAGTCTCAGGGGCTACTATCCATATCTGAGCATATTTCTCATAAAAATGATCAAAAACATTACATTGCGTACCTCGAAGCCTGCTAGCAGGCTAGAGAAGGCTTCGTTCAGCCCGCTCTTGGCGGACTAAATCTTCTCAGCCACCGTACCCATCAGGATGCGGTGCTCATCCAGGAAGTCCTTACACTTTGCAGTGCATCGCCGGGGTATTCGGCGCCTCTAGATTAGCAGAGGTCGCCGCTCCCCCTTCTTCTGCAGGGGGTCGCTCACTAGACTCCGAAGCCATGTGGGTCTCCGGAGTAGTATGCGGCTGGGGGTCAGATTGACCGGGGCCCCCGTCGCCGGTCTCTGTGAGGGTCGTACCCCCTAGTCCTTCGGCAGCCAAGGTATTGCCCTCCGACGCCGTTAAGTCGCCCCCCCCCCCCCCCCGCATCTCTTCAAGTCCCGGGGAGGACCTATGAGAAGACACTTCGGTGTCATCCGCCCTAGGCGGCGGGGAAGCTAGTGGAGGCGACTCGCTCTCCATCATCTCCGGCGACAGATCCCCCGAGGATGAGGATAGCTGGGGGAGATTGCGGGCCGGACTAAAGACAGAACTTAGAGTTATCATCACAGTTCATAGAGATTGGATGTATGTGAAAAATCCCGGACTACTTACGAGTCGTCTTGATGCTTGACCCGGTGACAGTGCTTCGGGATGGCCTCGGCGTCTGACTTCGAGTCATCGGGGAGGGTAATTTTTTCCCTCTTGGATGCTTCGGCCTCCAGGTCTTCGGAGTCTGCCCTCTTCTTGCCCTTGCGAGGAGGATCTTCTTATTCCTCCTCCTCCTTGTCGTCATCGTCGCCCTCGTGAGAGGACTGGGCATCAGTTTCTCCGGACACTACGTCCGAAGTGCCGTCCTCTTTCTTCTTCTTCTTCTTGTCCTTCTTTACCGGCGCCTGGTATGGCGCCGTGACCAACATCTTCATTAGTACAGGATTGGCTGGGTCCTCGGGAAGCGGAGCCGGACTCCGGATCTGCTCTGCCTTCTTGATCCAGACCTGCTTGGGGATGGACTAGTCAATACTTCTCCTTTGGATTGACGAACCAATTGGTGTTCGGAGGTTTTAGAAGTTACCTCAGAGGCCGGATGGTTGCAGTCGAGGCCGGTGTCGTCCGATGACTTTGGCCACGATTTCTGCTTCTTAAAAAGCAGCTTCCAGATCCCCTTATGCGTTGTGCCGTAGAACCGGACCGTGGTCCTTCCGGATTGAACTCCCACATCTTGAGGGGCCGCCGCTGGCAGGGAAGTGCTCGGCGGATCAGCATCACTTGGATCACGTTAACGAGGGTAATGTCCTTCGCTATCATGCTTTGGACGCGTTTACGCAGCGGTAGCACCTCGAGGACCGACCCCAGTCCGGACCCTTGTCGGTCCGGGATGTGAGCCTCGGCGAAGTGCAGATATGAAGGCTGGAGCGGCTGCCCACTTAGAGCCGCGGGGTTCTATGATATAGAACCACTCATGTTGCCATATCTTGACGGTATCCACAAAGACTCCCTTTGGCCAATTGACTTTGGGGAGCTTGCTCACCATGGCGCCACCGCAGTCCGTGTGTTGCCCATCGACCACCTTCAGCTTCATATTGAAAATCTTGAGCCATAAGGCGAAGTGTGGAGGGACGCGGAGGAAGGCTTCACACACGACGATGAACGCCGAGATGTGGAGGAACGAATTTGGGGCCAGATTATGAAAATCCAGCCCGTAGTAGAACATGAGACCCCTCACAAAGGGGTGAATGTCGAATCCGAGTCCGCGGAGGAAGTGGAGGATGAACACCACCCTCTCGTCGGGCCCCAGAGTAGGGATGACCTGCGCCGGATCAGGAAGCCTGTGCTTGATTTTCGCGGTTAGATACCGCGCCTCCCGCAGCTCCTTGATGTTCTCCTCCGTTACGGAGGAGGCCATCCACTTGCCTTGAGAGCCGACCATGGTCGGAAGAGTTGCGGAGGGGAGAAAAGCTTGGAACTTGGGCGATGGACCTCAAGGATGGGGAGGCAGAGAGAGAATGAGGCATGGGATGGAAGAGTTGGATTCTATCCACTTATATGGACTGCGAATATCAAGTGTCCCACTCCCTCGAGCCTTAAAACTCGCCTGTTCCCAAGGGGTTGTGCAAACAGCATGGTTAGATTACCAAAACTCGTATTGATGAGAATCCCAAAATAAGGGGACATGATCTCTCCTTTGACAAGACGTGTCAATGGGAGTTGTGCATTGAAACGCAAGGCGGGAGGCCCAGCAGTTGAAATGATAGCGATTGCTAAAGCGTGACATTTCGCCGGAAAAAAATGTCAATGGATATCTCTTATTTGAAGTATTATGCCTTTATGGTTGGAGGGTTAACCTGTTATACGGAGCCGGATATAGATCTCTTATTCAGAAGACTACTCTGGAGTATTCGGAGGAGGAACCCGCCTTGCGATGCCGAAAACAACTTGCGTGCCGAAGTCATCGTTATCGGAAGACTGGTTCAGGGGCTACTGAGGGAGTCCTGGATTAGGGGGTCCTTGGGCGTCCGGGCTATGTCACATGGGCTGGACTCATGGGCCGTGAAGATACAAGATGGAAGGATTTCCCCCGTGTCCAGATGGGACTCTCCTTGGCGTGGAAGGCAAGCTTGGCGTTCGGATATGAAGATTCCTTTCTCTGTAAACCGACTCTGTACAACCCTAGCCCCCTCCAGTGTCTATATAAACTGGAGGTTTTTAGTCCGTAGAGGTGATCATAATCATACAGGCTAGGCATCTAGGGTTTAGCCATTACGATCTCGAGGTAGATCAACTCTTGTAACCCCTATACTCGTCAAAGTCAATCAAGCAGGAAGTAGGGTATTACCTCCGTTAAGAGGGCCCCAACCTGGGTAAACATTGTGTCCCCTGCCTCCTGTCACCATCGATCCTCAGATGCACAGTTCGGGACCCCCTACCCGAGATCCGCCGGTTTTGACACCGACACCCACGCCCCCATGCCAGCCCCTCTATCCATGCCTCTCTCGAATATGTAATACACACACATACCTCTCTAGGCCCTGCCAAATACATCAACTACACATTCACACATGTTACATCACGTACCCCCATTGATCTAAAAGCCCTCTCTTCACGTTTATTTCACATACAACATTCCTTTTGAATAAAGTGTGGCCAAAAAAATATTTTAGAATTTCTACATATATACAACATTACAAAGTTATATGGAGGAGTATGAACGTTAATTTGCATTGCATGGTGCCCACAATGATATTTATTCCGCAATGTGATTTTTTATATTTTTATACTATATGTAAAGTTAGTCATAATAAAGAGAAACGAAGAGCATCTCTCTCTCTATCGCATACACCCCCTCTACGCCTCTTTCACGTACGCACGCAAACTATCTCCAGGTCCTCTAAAAGTACGCCCCCAGCACATTCACGCGTGTTTCATCTTTCTCTCACGATATATACAGTGACAATCATTGTATTTGAAGTGAAAGCACGATACATACATTGGACTCCAGAATCCACTCATTACGGTCACCATTTACATTTTGTGGTTATTATACAGTCACGGGCTCACCGTACAGCTCGGTATTTGCTCAAGACACGACTAGTTGACTAGTTAAATGCTCCACGTGGCACCTCTAGTGTTGCATCACATTATCTCACTACCATTGGGCCCACTTGTCAGCGTTTATCTACTCTACACTCTTATAAAAAAATAGAGTTGGTGATGATGGTGTGCCTGCCATTCTGCAATATAGGCCGTCGGATTTATATCTGATGGATAGGAAGGAAACCATGGAAATTTTGCAAAAAGGTACCCACACACCTCTCCACATTTTCAAATGAGGCCTTCCCTCATTCATCCTTTTCTCTCACAAGATAAACTACTCATACATATGCATCTTGATGTTACGTGCAACGCATGGGCATCTTGCTAGTAAGAATGAAAACAAACAATAAAAAAATATTGGACGGTGGTTCGAAGTCATGACCGCGGGCACAACGGACAAGGTGGCCTTGTATTGGTATGCTGAGCCGTCTGTTTTAACACACAGGAGTTGGTGTGGTGATTATACACACACGCACCATGCACACAAGCTGCATGCACGCAACACTCACACGAACACATGCAGCCACGCACGCAGGCAACTCTCACACGTACACACGCAGCCACGCACGCACGCAACACTCACACGCACACACACACGCATGCATGCACACACCACACGACCAACACACACTCTCACGCTCAAGTGCTCAACCTACACGTGCATGCGCACACATTAGGCCCTGACAGACACATACACAACCAGGTGGTTCCCGCGCATGGGTTGGAGTCTTGTCGCTCATGCGTAAATTTGTGTTTATCTGACCTTTTTCCTATGCGAACTGACAGGTGGGACCCACAAGGAACATGGTCAATTTAACTAGTCAACATAGTGCCACGCAGACTATTTGGCCGGTCAATAGAGTGCAATCCGATGCTGAACGGTGAGCAAGTGACCGTATAATCACCGCAAAACGTATATAGTGACCGTAATGAGCGTACTCTAAAGTCCGGTGACCGTATTACGCTTTTCTCTTTGTAGGCCCTCCAAAATTACATCTCTACACGTTCTCGCATGTTACATCTACAACTATGCAATACATCACTACTACTACACTCTAACACAATAAATCATACGTGTTTTTAGTTTTACTAGATCTCATATTGTTACTTAATTATTCAGTTTGCATACATTAAAATTGCCTTTGAAATGTATGGCCAAGATTATCATTACCGCAGCGGAAAAATCCCGCCCTTTCCTGTTTAATTGGGCTTGTATCGATGGATCGTGCGAAACAACAAAACTATAGTAGTACTACAGTACAAGTAACAGTTCAATGGGTCGCCGTGTCGTGTACTCCTCCGTCGTAAGAGTGGAGCGCTCGCTTTCATAAATGTTCTAGTCCCTTTCGCTGACATGTGGGACATCAAGCTACCTGGTTCACGTGCCATACCGAAATACAGTCCAGAGCAACAGGGGTGAAGCACCCCAGTCATGGCGCCGGCATAGTAATGAGATATGAGGCATCAAGTCACAAAGCTGCACCTTTCCCACAGTTAAGTTGGAGGGACGAAGTAATAATGCTAAAAATAAGAAGTTGGAGGGACAAAGCAACCATTATTCCACTCGTTGCTGAATCCGCTTCTCCCTCATCTTCTTCAAGTTAACCACATGTTGCTTCTGCCGTTGTTCTGCCTCATGTGGGACGCGAATCGGCTTGGTAAAGCACTGACACGTGGGACCGCATGTTAGCAAACCGCGAGGCCAACATCCTCTAAAAATAAGAAACCTCCCCCGCCATCTGCGTGGCAAAATCACCTCCTTTTTACTAATCTTGATACTATAATTTTGAGATCAATATAATTGAGATTTGTATAGATAGCACACAGGAGCAAAACCAAGTGGTACGGTTAAGGCCATCCACATGTGTAGCCAAATGTGAAAATAGCTTTTGGCATCGATGTGGAACCATTGTGGACGGTGCTGCCAAAGCCAAAAAGATGGAACCGAAGCTCCCTAATTTATTGATTGAAGGAATAGAAAAATGCAACGTCTCTCCTCTTTCTCCCGTGCTTGGACGCATGTGCAATATAGAGCACAGAGTCTACACCCCTGTCCCTTCGATCACAAATCACAAAGCAGTGAGGTGTCAAATCACAAAGCACGAATGAAGCAACCATCATTTCACTCTTCGCTGACTCCGCTTCTCCATCGTCTTATTCAAGAAACCACCTCACCGCACTAAGCTGGACGGACGACGCTATTGTGTAGTACTAGTACATTTACGCATCCTTTGGTTCAACGGACTTACTATATGAAAATAAGGCGGCTGTCTCGGCTTGCAGGCGGCACTTGCGAACGACTTACCGTGGTCTCCCTCAATGGTGTTCTCTGTGGAATGCACTTCGCCAAACCACAACGTTTGAGATATCGTTGATGTCACCGCAATGGAGAAGGAAGTAAAATAGTTACTACTTCCATTTTTTTGTACACAAGGCCAGTATATCAAAATTACAATTTGCAGAAGGCCACTAACAATAATCGAGGCAAAATTGATGGGGTTTGCCTCGTACTAGCAACCAAGGACATTAATATACCCTTGCATGCATGCAAAAGTGAGAAGGTTGGTTTGCATGGCGCTGCATTAATCAAGCGATGAGGAGTGAGATGGTTAGCCCTTTGGGCGTTGGAGAAAAAATACGCATTAATTGACATGTCAAACGAGGATTTGTATCAATCAATCCCGTGAAGGAAAATCCCACCTTTGTTTTTAACACAAGTAGTACTCCTATGTACATACTGGTATCCTATTTGGGTCTAGGCCTTGAATTGCCATACTTAGCCACACAATTTTGCCAAGCTTGCCTAAAGTTTTCAAAATGAAAAGGAGGTACAATTGCACACGGCTGTCGCGGTGGCACCGCACCCTCACATAGTCGCTCCTGCACGGCGCGGTCGCACCGCACCCTCACACAGTCTCTCCTGAACGCCGCAAACTGAACCAAGGGAACGCACCCTCACTGACACGTGTTACCACATGTGATCAAACCAAACTCAGCCATCCTACTGCTGATACATAATTTTCGTTCATACAGTATGTTTGTCCAACCGCATGTTGGGGAAGATCCGTACGGCCCCTGCAGTGGTCTGTTGGGAAAGAAGAAGGGTTAGGAGACGTAGGATATTCATCCAACCGTCTGAAATGGTCGACTGACCCAAATGATGAAAGTCAGGCGAGTTGCATAAATATATGGTTTTACACAGCAAAACATCCCTAAACAACAACATAAAGAAAAACTATCACTGCTCGTGGAACGAGACTGCCTTGTCGTCTTTGGCTGCCGGCGCGAACCAACCGTAGCTGCCGACGTGTGTATCCGCACCGTGGTTGTCCTCGGCCTCCATCTAATCGTTCATGCGGAGCGTGCGGGCACTCTGCATGGATGAGAGCACCGCCCAGTTCAAGTCCAGGACGTCCGGTTCCGGTCGTAGGAGGGCCTCGATGGTAGCAGCATCCGCATGCTCCGCGTCGAGTTGAGCCTCTGCCACCCGGTTCAAGTCCAGGACGTCTGATTCCGCCTGCAGGAGGACCTTGATGGCACGACATCCGCGCGCTCCAGGTTGAGTTGAACCTCCGCCGCCTGGTTCGTCTAGGACATCCGGTTCCGCCTGTAGGAGGGCCTCGATGGCAGTGGCATCCGCGTGCTCCGTGTCAAGTTGAGCCTTCGTCGCCTGGTTCACATCCATGACATCTGGTTCCGCCTGCGGGAGAGCCTCGATAGCAGCGATATGCGCGCGCTCTGTGTCGAGTTGAGCCTCCACCTCCCGGTCCTCCTTTAGTGTCGCCAGGTTGAATCGCTGGTCCGCCTGCACCATGGGGGACCCGGACGCCGACACGAAGTAGATGTCCATCGTCTCATACGCATCGGGGGCCTTGTGCACCGCGACCTCGCCATGAACATTGGATCGGCTTCCTCCTCCTCGGAGCTTGGCTCCAGAGAACTCGGGGATTGGCCCTCCGCAAAGCGAGCTTGGGAACGGAGGTCTGTGGTGTCGACCGCCGCCGCAATTTCTGCGCGGCGCTCCGGCGTGAGCATCTTGTAGTACGTGTATCTTGCGGTGCACCATGGCTTTCCGGCGAACTAGGGGACGTTTGATGCGGGCTAGGGGATCAAAAGGTGGGGGAATGGGCTGGAGAGGAGGTGTGGTTTTGGGGCAGTGGCTGGCATATGCCGAGCATCGGAGGTTCTTGTGTGAATAGTGGTTCCGGTGACGACCGGTCAATCGGTTTTGACTGTAGATCGCTCTTGTCGTGTTCACGTTGCACCCTAGCACATTGGACCCTCCACGTCGCTCACAGAATGGAACGCGCTTCGTCTTGCATTTTCGCTTGCTTGTGGGACCGCAGTTGAGAGCAAACCGACGTCCCTCCCCCTCCCCCGCCCGCGTCACTTATGCCACTACTCCCTCCATTTTATGCGGAGTAAATAAAAACAGAGGGAGTATACTACGGATGAGGATCCCCTGACGTGGCCGAACCCATTGAGTAACTGACATGCGGGGCCTAGCACGAATGGGGCCCGCCAGTCAGTGACCGAAAGGGAGGGTAAGGCAGGGATACCTATGTTAGAGGATCCACTTCCACTTCCACTCCCTCCTTCCATCTATACAAGGCCTAATGCGTTTTTCAAGGCTAACTTTGACCAAATGTTAGAGTAATAATATATGACATGCAACTTACACAAAGCATACGGTCAAATTCGTATGTGAAAGGAGCTTCCAATGATATATTTTTCACATTATACATCTCATGTACTATTAATCTAGTCAATAGTCAAAGGCGATTTTGAAAAACGCATTAGAGCATGGTTAATAATGTAGCAGACTGTTGGCTATAAATACATGCCACCTCACTTAGAGCCATCATAAAAAATAATACTCCCTCCTTTCCGGTTTATAGGGCTTATCTCAAAATCTTAGTTTTTCCGTTTTATAAGGCTCAATTTGTTTGTTCCCCATCACAAGTTCAAATTCCAAGGTGCATTAAATAATTGCATGCAAGTATTAAGAGAAAATTGACCAATGCATGTACTTTATGCATGCATGCATTGCAATTAATACATTGATAAACATAATTTTTTGAGGAAAACAAGAGCATTAATTGGGTGCTTTTGCAAATCACAAAAAGTATTCCACCACTCACCATCTACCTTGGTTGGTGAGATTTTTGAATTGAGCCCTGTAAACCGGAAAGGAGGGAGTACTCATATAAGTAATAGGTTGGCTCCTAGAGTGGCTATTAGGTTGGCTCTAAGCATTTAATATTTGCATTAGCAAGGTATATGATTGGAAGAGAGTTGCATGCATACTATTTTTTCTTGATCTATGTGTTATAGCCGGGCTGTAGAATAAGAGCCCGCTTCACTCTCTCTCCTCTTTTCTCACTCCTCCAAGTAGGATTTTAATGACATGGCAAGTCTTATAGCCTACTGACTAGGCCTTATTAGACTTGCTCTTAGGCCCTATATAAATGGAAGGAGGGAGTACTATGAGCACTGCATACTCTACTATAGATGTTGTCAGTACTCCACTAGTACTATTGGACAGGGAGCTTAAAAAATAACTATTGAACTGGCTATAGGTGGCAAAATCCTAGTAGGAAGAGCATGCGCGAGAACAAGCACATTCACGTGTTTGAAATTTTTTTGGAAACCATCTCTGTTTGAATACAAATCTAGGAGTACGTGCGGATCTAACAATATTGATTGGGCGTTGTTGAATGTTGATACTTTTTTTGTAAGTTTGATCAAGTAGAGATACTTTGACTACACATAAAACTTAATGTAAACTAGAAAGGCTCGGAGGGAGTATATTGTACGTTCAAAAGCGAAACAAACATTGAATACCCTTTATACTCCCTCCGTCCGAAAATACTTGTTGAAGAAGTGCATAAAAATGAATGTATCTAGAACTAGAATACATCTAGATACATCCATTCCTCCGACGAGTATTTCCGGACGGAGAGAGTATATGATTTGTGGATCCTATGATCACTGGTTCAAAATTTTGAATCCGCCTTAGGTATCACACATGCACCCTCTCGTTCTCTCTTGGTTTCATCTCGGGGTCCGGAGATCGATTGAAAGAGGTCTAGGGTGGGTACAATACGTTCGTTTCGCTAATGAACGGACAATATACTCCCTCTGATCCCCACAGACCCCCCCTGCCGGTCATTTCTATCATAGAAACAGACCAAACCTTTATCTCCTTGCACAACACGCAATTGATCTCTCAACATCAATCGATCTCGTCAAGATGTGTCGGGGCATGAACCGAATGGGATGTCCAAAATAAGACGGGAAGCAACACGTAGTGGAGGCAAAGTGAAACTTTAAATGAACCATTTGTTTGTATGCATGTCGGACAAATTAGAACATTGGAAATACAAGCATGGTCTAGGCCCGCATGCGAATGATACTCGGCGGAATGTTCAAATGAGGCATGCGGGAGCATGGACTCGACCGTAGGGCAGCATGATCGATGGAGAAGAGGGTTGGAGAGGAATGAGAAATAAGCAACTCCACATGATTATACTTGAACAACTCAAATAAACAATAAGCTGTCACGTTTTCCCTTCCGTCTTAGTCAAGGAGTAAGATACTCCGTCCGTTTTTATTTACTCTGCATATTAGGTTTGACTGAAGTCAAACCTCATAAAATTTGACCAAATTTATAGAAAAAATATGAACATTTACAATAGCAAATCTATATGATGTGAAAGTACATTCAATAAGGAATCTAATGGTAGTGATTTGTTATTGTATATGTTATTATTTCTGTCTATAAACTTTGTCAAAGTTTACAAAGTTTGACTTTGAGAAAAGCTAAAATGCGGAGTAAATAAAAACAGAGGGAGTATGCAGGGACTAGTATAGTTACTACTGTCGGAACCTGGTAAGTTGGACCCCTAAATGCGGGCACGGACCGGGCACACCTCAATTATTCCTTCAAACAGTCGGACACCTACATTAGCACACCATCCGACTACTTGATCAAGTGTTACGCTTCACTTGTTGAAAAGGCAAAGGGTGGTACCGTACCCAAAACCACCACACTTGGGGCTAGGGTAACAACTTGGTACTGTACCGCATTTGAACCAGGGCACAAAAACCACCTGTTCTGCGCCTAATGCGCAATGCGGAGCACTGACGCTCGAATTTGGCTGGGAAAACAGGGAAACCGACATGTGGGGCACACCTGTCGGGACGACATGGCAAAGACTAGTCCAATGGAGGAGCTGGCCCATGACCTCCTCGCCACAGGCAACCGTTCATGTGGTTCATGGGGGCCAGCAACATGGCGCAGCTCCCGCACTGCCCTTGGACACGGCAACCGTAGTGAGCGACACGCTCGCCGCTAAGCTGACACGGTCGACCCGATTAATGCAGAGGGTGGCATTAGCGCTGTGGCACGACCAGCAGATCAACACCCGGCTCGTCGAGGATGCATGGGGCGCCGAAGTGTGTTCGTGCCGCCACGCGTCGGCGGAGTGGTGTAGCACAACCAACTACATCCCCAGGACCTGAGACCATGCCAGGTCGTCTTGCTTTTTTAATGACACGTGGGGATCGCATGTGAGCAAAGGGCATCTCCAACGTTGCCACGGCCGTAGCTGACTACCCTGGCACACCAAAAACCCTCGTCCCTCACGCCGTCGCGTGGTGCGTTCCTAGTCGGCGCCAGCTGCCTGCATTCATGTCGTCCGTCCGTATGCTGTCGTTAAGAGGCTCGGTGCCCGAGGAACCAACTCCGGTGACTTAATGACGCACCCGGACGCTTGGCCTCACTGGAATGCGCTACTTAAAGCGGTAACACCCAGCTAAACTCCACACCATAGTGCATCATCCTACTACCTGGCACCACATCCGCCATGACCGCGAGCGCGAACGCTCTGCGGGAGAGCTTGTCTTCGGGGAAGAAGCTTGAGGTTACCGCCATCGCTCAATTCGCCGCTCGCGATGCAATAGTGGCGTAGCCGGACGCGGACGTGACCGCACAAGCGGTGGCCACGTTGGCCACCGACGACGGGAGCACCATCAGCCACGCATCCTACTTGTCGTCGTCCAACGTCCGACACCGCTGAGGTCGGGGACTCCTCCGAGGATTAGTAGGGCATGGGAGGCGGCAGGGCATGGTGTGCCAACAGCCGGTCCGTCTCCCATGTTCTGCTCTTCCTCGTCGGAGACCGCACCTTCACCTCACGGGTCTTGAACCCCGCCCGTGTACATGGAGATCGCAGATGGAGGACGTCGGTCGCCGCCAAAGGATAGGGTTAGGGTCGGGTTTCTTTTATTTTTCTGTCCTATAAAAGTTCGAAATGTAATGAAAATTTGCCGTGTTTGCATTAATCTCGTCCGGTGTATATGAACTTTCACAATAATAGTAAGATATATTGTAGCGAGATATGGAATGATGATTCGTTTTTGTGTGTATGAACTTAGAAGGTTGACCCGAGACAAAGCTAACATACGAAGTAAATAAACACATAGGGTCTACATACAAAATTTATCTTAGGCACTCCAATAGTACGTCCACTACACATTCACGCATTTAACATCTTTCTACATCTACTGGAACCTACGAAAGGGTTTACGTAAATTGCCTCTCTCTCCCCCCTGATTTTCATGGTGGGCCCCTCCCTCCCCCAATCTACAATCAACAGCTCACACGTTTCACATTATGTTAATTACGTAACTGGGATTACGTAGGTCTAGCATTTCTCGTGCTAAAAAACCAACTAAGCCAACCTCCTAGCATATCGCCCAGGAAAAGACCCGGCCGCACCATTTTAGTCGGGATTACCGGATTACAACTAGTAGTATCGATGGATCGCATGAAGCACCAAGTTTTTTAGGTGGCGAAGCAGCAACTTTAAAAGGAAAAAAGGCGGTACACACACAGCACCCCTGTCTCGGTCGCATTGCACACCACACACGGTCAGTGCTGCACACGGCTTACATAAGCAAGCGATGCTTGGTTTGCCTCTTCAGCGACACGTGGGACTGCACTTGGAGAAACTTGACCATCCGTAAACTCCCCGCCCACCGCGCAAAATTCCCCCCAAATCCCAAATTCAATCGCCCTTCAGCCAACTAGCCAATAATATTCCCCAAACCCCCCACCCCCCCCGCCCCCTCCACTCCATTCGCTCCGTCAAAGTCGCCCTCCCCGCCGCGCCGATACGTCGGTCCCGCGGTTCTTTGAGGGGATGCACGGCAATCCTCTCGCTCCCACGATGCGCTCTCGTGGTATGCGTCCTCTAGCCGCGCCGCCCACGGTGGCGGCGTTCTTTGAGAGCGCGCGACGGTTAGCACCGCCACCGCTGGTGATGTTCGTGTGGAGGCATACGGCGATTAGCTTCTCCCACGCGATGCGCACATTCCGATCTGAGGCCCCATGCATGTCGGTGTAGCGCTGAATGTTAGCTGATAGACGTTGTTAATCTCCCTGTTTGCCAAAGTAGTTTACAATTAATATGCTATGCCTAAGAAGCTTCCTTGCCCTGTTCTGCAATCAATCTGCTTAGCTGAGATGGCATGCCAAGCCCGATTAGTTGCTAAAATATACTGCCATATATTTATTGTGACGTAGATTGCCATGTTCTAGTAGCCAATCTGTTAGGTGAAATAGCTCTACACCGTTTTATACTCAATCTTTGTTCTTTGAGATGGCCTTGATAGTTTGATGGCTGTGTGCTCGGCCACATTGACTGCTGAAACAACCTGCCATAATTTAGCACTCAAATATGTTTGTTGTATTAGCTTTACATATATTTCGTTACTTAGATCTGCTTGTCCAAAAATCTTGCCATAGCTTTAGACATCGACCTAGGTATTTTTCACGGACTTCATAAAAAGCATATATGTTTTTCTGTAATATCTAGTAGAAGAACTAATTTGTATGTCTAACAGATGGACATGACTTGGATAACTTCTGCTCGAAGATTCTCCGCTGCATATGTCGAGGGGGTTGAAAACTTCATGAACTTTATCAGAGCTGAGTACGGACGAAATCAGATGTGCTCTGCCCGTGTAGCAGTTGTATGAATTCAGTTACAAGACCCGATCAACTATGCAAAATCATCTACATTTGTATGGGATGTCGGTCACATATACTAGGTGGGTTCATCATGGTGAAGCTGTGAACGTCAATGTTACTAACTATGTGGAAGCAGCAGATCACCATCTTGATCTGCCTGATGCTTAGGTGGAAGAGGAGGAGGAGGTTGTGGTGGCGAAGCTAGTGAGTTTGACCAACATTGAAACAATGCTACGAAATGCTCGTGCATTTCGTGAACTTTCAGCTGTAGAAGAAAAAAGGTGGGCCCGCATGTTGGAACAATGCAACGTGGCTGTCACCCTAGGAAATAAGTTGTCCGTATTCTCAGGTATGGTCACCTTTCTTCAGGTGAAGACATCTGAGCGAATGACCAACAAATCATTCGATGCGATGTTGGCTGCTTTCCGCAAATCTTTCCCAGATGCGTCTGAGCTGCCACACACCTACAGTAAAAATGAAGAATTTCCTTCTGCAGTTGGAATTGGATATGATATGATCCATGTATGTAAGAATAATTGTGTTATGTTCTGGAAGGATTATACCAACCTAAGTGAATGCTCAAAATGCAAATCATCAAGATGGAAAGATGGCGATGTTGTGAAGAGGATTCCTCATAGTGTTCTTCGACATTTTCCAATTATACCAAGATTGCGAGAGGTTGTTTCATGATCTTTGAAACAAGAGAGGATGTCTTGTGGCATTCTAGGAACCAGGAGTCTGAGAGATTAGAATGTAATGAGCCATCCATCTCATGGTAGTGGTGGAGAAGCTTCAATCGAAACACAAAAGTTTGCTCTTGACCGAGAAACATTAGACTTGGCTTAGCTTGGATGGATTTAACCCATTTGGCCACGAGGCGCCACATATAGCATGTGGCCGGTGCTTATTATCCTTACAACATGCCTCCATATACGCACCAAAGAATCAAACTACATGATGGCCTTGCTCATCCCAGGTCCAAAAAGTCCTGGAAAGGATTTTGATTTATTCATGGAGCCTCTTGTGGAGGAACTTCAACAGCTATGGAGGGGTGTTCTCACTCGAGACCTATATAGCAGCCCACTAGCTGATTTCTTTCTACGTGTTGTTATAATTTCGTGCATCCATGATTATACGGCTTTGGGCACTATGTCAGGGCGAACGACACATGGCTACAATGCATGTGTTATTTGTGGCGAGAATCATTGTCATACGCAATACTTAGCAAGATCTGTTACATTGGACACCGCCGTTTCCTTGCCAAGGATAAGTCGCGTCCTACAAAATACCGAAGATATGTGTTCAATGCAAATCATGAAAACCGTGATGCGCCAAAGAGGCTCACTGCCGATGAGTTGCAAGTGGAATTAGAGAAGGTCAGGCATATTACACCAGGAAACCATCATGATAATGGTAGCGGGAAAAGGAAGCATGGCGGGGAAGAAGAGAGATTATTGTTTACCCGCAGTTCACTTTGTGGTACTTGTAGTATTGGAAAGATTTGGATACGCGGCATAATCTTGATGTGATGGACATCGAGAAAAATATATGTGACAACATTATCGGCACACTTCTTAATATTGAAGGCAAGGCGAAAGATACCTTAAAATCTAGGATTGATTTGACACACAGGTATCGAACGAGGATTTGCAGGTGCAAGATGAAGGTAAACCACGGGATATGGCACCAGCTGCGTACGTCTTGGACAAGGTAAAAAGAATAGAATTCTGCGAGGTCCTGTCACGTGTGAGATTCCCACATGGATTTGCTTCCAACCTTGAAAGGAGAGTCAGTGCAGATGGAAACATGGTACAAGGGTTGAAAACTCATGACTGCCGCGTCCTACTTCAAAGGGTTTTACTTGTTATCCTTAGAGGATTGGGCATACGACTTATCTGAGCGATTCTTGAGTTGGGACAATTCTTCAGGGAACTCTATAGTAGAAATATCAGGATAGATGCTTTGTAGCATCTTAGAGACAAGATACCAACTATCCTATGCGACCTTGAGACGATATATCCTCCAGCCTTCTTTGATGTAATGGTGCATTTGGCTGTTCATCTAACCGATGAGGCACTACTTAGAGGTCCAGTATAGTATGGCTGGATGTACCCTATTGAAAGGCGGCTATGTTAGGAACAGAGCTAGACCCGAGGGTTCCATTGCAAAGGCCTACATTTCTACAGAAGCATTGACATTCTACTCAAAATACATTGAAACAGCTGATTAGCTTAGCAAAGTGGTGGGTGAAGACAATCCCGGGCTCAATGTTTTCGATTGTTACATTAGAGATTCTGAGGAAGAGTCGACAAGACGACAAACCTAAAGATTTGGAAAAAATGGTTTGGTATGTGTGGAATAACTGTCCCGAGATACTACCTTATATTATGTAAGTGCTAAGTAATGCAGCTTATACATCATAATCTACTAAACTTGCAGCACATTCTTATATATTTAGATGTTTGACGTGATCACTATGTTGTGCGGCATCTACAAAAAGGAGTTACTTCCACAAAATCCAAGAAACATTGAAAAACTGGTTATGGCAGGATTTGCGAAATGGTTCAAGAGCCATGTAAGCTTTTGAATTGCACTATCTGTTTTTTTAATATATTGAGTACATAAGATTATCGGCTTGTCTATTTTCTAACCATAGGTTAAGAAGATGCGGGAGGATGGACATGCAGTTGATGATGCCATTTACGCACTAGCAATGGGTCCTGATACTCGGGTAAGACATTATGAATCTTGTCTTGTTGGAGATGTGCGCTACAACACCCTTGCACGCATAGCGAAAGCGGGAAGACACAAAAGCAGTGCCATCATGAGCCTTGCAGATATCGTCTGGCGAGAGACAACTGAAATGTATGCTAACATAACAGAAATTGTTCGATTGCGGTATATATCCAGTTTCGAGGTTCATTGGTGTGTGGTTACATTGTGTTGTCATTGGTATAACCTGTTTTCCGGGATCACAAAACCCAGGCTGATGATTATTTCAAATCCATCAATGCCAAGGCGGCGTACCAGACCAACGAGCCTTTTTTAGCAAATCAAGCAACACAGATATTTTTCTTGCAAGACACATTTGCACGTAACGATGACTGGAGAGTATTGCAAAGGTTTGAGCAGAGGAATTCGTTTAATGAAGTTGCACAACAAGATGATGCTTACACTGCTCCTGATGTAAAAGATTCCACAGATGTTCCTAATATCTTTGAGAACCATCACGTCAATGACGCTGGCAAAAAGATTGCTTGTCGGGCTGTGGACATACAAGAGTTGATCAAGAAGAAGCCAACATTCGAGGACATTTAGGATGATGAAGAAGATGACAACATGGGGAATTACGATTGATGATACACATGGCGAAGATGTTGGCCTTCTTTCTTGCGGATGATGGTTCGATTGCTTTTCTCGTATTTTCTTGTCGAGAAGACGTTTTTATCTACTATGTGAAATTGTGTTTGCTATGACAACTAAAACTGATGAACTTGTTGTTTAGTAATTTGCTGTCAGAACATCACTTATTATGTATGCTGATTTGTGTTTGCTGATTGTATGACGACTAAAACATGATGACATTGTTGTTTAGTTATACTCATATTTGGCTGTGAAACTTGAATTTGATGACATAGTTTGTTGTTGGGCTGCAATTTGCTCGACGTCTTCAAATGCGAACAAAGCTGACCCGACAGGGCCTCTGCTAATTTATTTATTTATTAGCAAAAGGGCCTCTGCTATTTATTTATTTATGAGCAAAAGGGGATAACCCACGATTTCCATTAATAGAAATCATTAGATGTTCACAACACTACGCGCAGCCTGCTAAACAGGTTTCCTTCATAACTAGTTTCAGCAAAGTGCTCATTTCATAGCCACTGAATACATCACGAGTGCTACATACACTGCAAATAAAGAGACAATCATCCTACAGAGCACATCGTTTTTCCCATTATCTTCACAAGCTCTTTCATCTCACTACAAAAAAAATACACTTCTGTGATGATACGTGTTTGTCACAGTAGGTCGCGTTTTTTGTCATGCATGTACATCCATGACAAATTTATGACAGAATCAAGATAGTCATACCTGTGCTGTCGTACAAGTGTTCCATGACATTACCAAAATTATCATCATGGAAGTGTCCACTTCCATGATGATAAATCGCGCGTCACAGAAATGATTTCGTTAAGGTTGACCGACATGTGGCATCCACCGTAACGGAACGCCGTTAAGCTATCGGGTCGGGTTTTGGATCTGATAACCCATTAACAGCCCGACCAATGGGGATTTTCCGTGTAAAATCATCATTGGCTGGAGGAAACACGTGTCGGCTCACCGCTGGGATAGATGTCATCCGCTCATTGGACAGAAGGTGCCTATGATACGGCGACACGTGGCACGGCTGTCAGGACCCCGATTCCAACTCACATCGATCTAGCCGGTAACACCTCATATCACTTTGCGGCCTCACGCACGGTATTCCCACGGGTGTCGCCTTACCATGGCCGGGACCGTTTTGCGCCTTTTGGCTCATGTATATGATAGTGTCGCTAGCATCCATATGACAGAGAACCCAGGCCGACATGACTAGTCGTGAACCCAAAGCAGCACTAACTTATAGGGGCAGGCATACATGAATCAACATCGAGCATGTCGGTCGGCGTCGAATCCGGGCTGTAACCTTTGGGCTAACAGGACTCCGGGAACCCGGGCTGTAGCAGAGCTAGGCAGGACTCGGATGTCACCAGCGTGACATTTCCCGAAGGGCAGAACCACGAGAACAAAGTGAATCACATGACGGCGATCAAGTGTTACGAAGCGATAGTCTTTGGGCTAGCGAGGACTCCGGTGAACCGGGTCAGTAGCGGACTACTATGGCTCATCGAAGCACAAGACTACATTTCCCCATAAGAAAGGCTACCAAGGATAAACAACTAGGTTGTCGGATCCCACACATACCAAGCATTTCAATCATACACACAATATGCTCGATATGTGTAAATACAACATGGCATCACAACATAAATCTACGACTCAAGTATTTATTCAATAGGCTCCCGAGGCGAGATATTACAAACATGGGTCTCATGACCCAACATTGAAACATATAAATCAAAGCACATGCGGAAGCTTAACATGTCTGAGTACAGACATCTACAAATGAAAAAGGCTGAGAAGCCTGACTATCTACCAGATCCTGCCGAGGGCACAAGATCGTAGCTGAGGTAACAAGCTAAACGTCGAAGTCCATTAGGAACTACTAATGAGATTGAAGTCTCTCTGCAAAAACATAAAATAGGCAAACGTGAGTACAAATGTACCCAGCAAGACTTACATAAGAGCTATCTACATATGCATTAGTACCAACAAAGGGGGTGGTGGAGTTTGACTGCAGCAAGCCAGCTTTGACTCAGTGTCTATCCTAAACTATGACTGCAAGTAACTCTTTTGAGGTGGCGCACACGAGTCCACATATTCACCATATCAATACACCACTATGGATCCGCTCCTGTCTCCCTACGAGAACGCCATCCATAGCACTCACGCTTATCTTGCGCATTTTAGAGTATCCACTTTCACTTTTCTATGAACTGTACAGGCAACCCAGAAGTCCTTTACCGTGGACACGGCTATTCAAATAGATCATATTCACCTGCGGTGTACTTCTTCACACATGCTCTAGCCACTTACCACCATGTACACGTTGTGTATCTTGGCAACCTTCAAGCGGAAGCTTTGGCAAAGTCGGCCACGACCTGACTAACCACACAAGTCTCTCGTCCAGGTTTATCGCCTATTCGGGTTCCATCCGCAAGGAGATCCGGCTGGGGTGTCGCTCACGGCCCCAAACGATGTGTGCAGGGTTCCCAAGCCCACCATCCGGGTGCCACTTGGTACACCGGGCCACTGTGCCTAGTCTGTCCCAAGCCCACATGTACCAGGTGCCACTTGGTAGACTACTAACACTACCTACAAACACTAGAAACTAGTTGCAACTCCTGGACAGAGATCATGTTGATTAATAAGTTGAGAGGGGTCTAGTTAGCGGAACCCAATGTGTCGTAGTAACTGTTCATGGATCACAAACACAGAACTCAGTTCCTGAGGACGGTTTCAATGAGACAACCCACCATGTACTCCTACATGGCCTCTCATCGCTACCTTTACCAAATCGTGTTCACACACTTAGCTCTCAACAGTAGGACATGTTCACCACATTCCAATTCATCCCCGATGAATCAGACCTGACACAACTCTAAGCAATAGCAGGCATGAAAAACAAGTATGAATGAGTAGGCACATCGAGGGCTCAAACGACTCCTACTCATGCTAGTGGGTTTCATCTATTTCTTGTGGCAATGACAGGTCATGCAGAGGAAAGAGGTTCAACTACGGCAACATGTAACAGTTGAATCGTTGTTGTCCTAATGCAGTAAAAAAGAGAAGGAGCGATAGAGTCGGATTTTATCGGAATGAACAAGGGGGGTTTAGTTTCCTGGCACTTCCGAAGATAATATAGCTCTTCATCAGTGTCATTGATCACGTCGTCAGTAACAACGTCTACTCTGGGGGAACAGGTACCGGCAACAGAGAGAAGGCACAATCAATGCAATGCAACAATATGATGCATGCTCATGACATGGCAATATGCTGTGGTTTGGGCTAATGCAACTAGCAGCAGATTAAATGGAGTTGGTTTGAACCCTAGGTTCAAAATCACACCCCATGTAAGGCATTTCAAATGCCTTTTATTCAAATTGTCTTATACAGAAAATTCAAGTTGTTCAAACATGCATGAAAATGGTACAGATGGATAGATTAGATTTTTCTGATCATTTTTCATATATAACTTGTTTGATTTGGAGCTACGGTTGATTTTCTATGATTTTTAGAAGTTTTGGGTATTTTCTGATAATAATAAATCATTTCTGATTTATTTCAAAATTCCAGAAAATAATTAATGCGTCATCTGACGTCATGATGATGTCGACAAGTCAACAGGGCTGGTCCGTGTCAAATCGACCGATGGGGCCCATTGGTCGGTGACTCGAGGCTGGTTAGGGTCGCATGAGCAATTGGGCGGTCGTGACCACATCGGCGAGTCAACCCTGACAAATGGGTCCCGTTGGATTATAGTTAGACTAAGCAGAAATAAAGCTGGGGTTAATTAGGGCATGGGGCCCATGCGT
The DNA here is from genome assembly GCA_021605145.1 of Aegilops bicornis. NCBI lineage: Eukaryota > Viridiplantae > Streptophyta > Magnoliopsida > Poales > Poaceae > Aegilops > Aegilops bicornis. The sequence goes on from CM038675.1 coordinate 362,494,347, forward strand.
CAGTGGCCCAGAGGGTTAGTTAGCTGGGTCATTAGTGGCTAATGACCGTGCCACGTCAGCTTGCCGGAGGCTAACCGGCGACGACCACGGCCAACGGCGGAGGGCACCGTCGCTTCGCTTCGGAGCACCATTTGATCGCGGTTTGCTCCTACGGGTTCTGGGAGGCGGCGAATCCGGAGAGACAAGTGCCGGCATTTGGGGTGGCGGATCTCGTGATGGCGAGCTCTCTTGCGGCCGTCGTGGTTCGAACACCGGCGTGTTAAGCGCTTCTGACGCGTTCGAGCTGAAGCTGGTGGGATCTGCGGCTTCCTGAGGAAGCGCTGAGCACGCCTACATGCTCTGGTGTGACGTGCGGGTGTTGCAACTGTGGCGGCGACATGGCCGGCGGCGGGAAGCGCTCGGCTCCGGTGGTTGATGCGGCTAGAGTATGAATTAGGAAACGGGGCATGGGGGAAACGGTGTAGCGGCTCACCGCTGTTTTTCTGGTGCTGCTCGCGAGGTAGGGGAGGCTCGGGGTCCGGCGGAACGACGGAGGGTACCACCGGCACCGGGTGCGTGCTGGCGGTGTTGGCGAGGCTTGAGGCGTCCGGTGCTGCGTCGCTCAGCGAGAGGTCGAGGGCGACACGGCCGAGGCTTCTGGCGCAGCGGCGAAGCGAGGTGGTCGGTGGCCATGGATGCAGCGGCGATGACGACGAGCTCCGCTTCGGTTCTTGGGAGAGGAGGCGGGTTAGAGGAGGATTGGGGTCCGGGAGAGAGGAGAGGCAGGGGCGAGGGGAGTGCGTGGCACTCGAGGCGAGCTCGAGCGGCGGAAGCGAGGTGGCTCGAGGCGTCTTGCGTGGCAGTGGCCACCGCCCTCCTTGCTTGGCGGAGGTGGAAGACAACAGGGAGGTGGAGTTGGGCTGGGCTGGCTTTGCCGGCTGGTCCCACTGCGATGGTGGGCGATGGGCTTGTCCGGTAAGTTTCCTTTATTTTTTATTATTTCATGTTTTCTATTATTCTGCAGCTTTGTGGCTTTATTTAAAATACTTAGACACTTCCAAAAATCATGTAACTAATCATGGCTACTGTTTAGAATATATCCAACAGTAAACATTTTAGTTTATGATAATTTGAGCATTTATAATATTTTATAGTATTTAAATGCCCAAATGCAAGTAGAGTATGATTTAATTGTTGACCCTCTGATGTCCTAGAAAAGTGTGCACCATTTTTGCCAGAGGTCCTAGACCAAGGCAAAGATGATGAACATTTTAGAAGGCATTTTGGATTCAGTGAAAATGATTTTTATTTGGACCCTAGTTGAGTTTCATTTGCTGCTAGGGTTTATCAGCCCCCATTTCAAGTTCATTTGAAACTTAAACATGATGCATGGCTACTTATGTAGAGTCAGGCAAGGGCTAGGCTAGGGCTGTGACAACGGCCCAACAGAGGCCCATTCCTGTGAAAAGGCCGGCCCAATTGACTTGGTCAAAAGGTGGCGGGCCGGCCCATGGAAAGCCTGTTAACGACCTGTTCGCATATAGCCCATTTACAGCCTGCTAACCCAGGGCCCGTTATGCCCTATCCGAATTAGGCCCAGTAGTGTCATCTGGGCCGTCCAATATGATTCAGCCTGTTTTAACTTCCGGCCCATGTGTGGCCCATGACTTCTTTCGGCCCATATGAGGACCTTTGTAACTCTTGGCCCATTAACGGCTCGTGGTGGCGGCCCGTAATGAACGATGTATCGGTTTATACCCATTGACGGACCGTTATTCCATTGGGCCGTTTCATTAAGTTATCTTTCTTCCTTCTCGGGGCCCATTGATTCTTGGGCTCATTTGCGACATTCGATTACATACGGCCCGTTCTTTGTCATTTTACGCTTGTGGGCCAAATTCAGCCCGTCATTACGATCGGCCCGTTTGCGGAAGCGTTATCGTTGGGCGTTTTCATGTCAAAAAAACCCGTTGGGCTGTTTTCATAGAGTTATCAAATCTGGCCTATTAACGGCCCGTTATGGTCCATGAATAGTACGGCCCATGATTGGCGAAATGATGATACACCCGTAGAAGGCCCATGGATCCTCTGGCTCATATGAGGCCCATGGATGAATGCAGACGTAGAAGGCCCATGGATCGTGCGGCCGTGAAGGCCCATGGACCCTACGGCCCGTAGAAGGCCCATGGATCCTAAGGCCCGTATAGAAGGCCGATGGATCCTACGGCGGACGAAGGCCCATGGATCATACTGACTGCGGGGAGGCCCATGGTTACAACGGTCAGGTGTGTTGCCATGATTATTTTGGCCTAGTTACCAAAAATAGGCTATTGTGGCCACTAAAAAAACAGAAAAAGAACTGCAGTGACTACAATCAAACAACTAAACAAGACAATAAGGAAATAAATAAGCAAGCAATTAACGCTAGCCTATTACCGCTATTACACATATTACATCCATTGGGCATCAAAGTTACGCCACCGGTGCAAATATAGGGAACAAAGCGACACATTACATACAGCAGCCATCAAAATTGGCCACTAGTGCAAATAAGCGGCAGCAAAACAAAACATAAGCTGAAACAACTTGAAGAGCTAAAGAAAGCGTTATCATGGGTATCCACCATGCTAGCAATAAGCTTAGCAAGCTAATTAGCTTTGTCCTGTTTGGCGCTAAAATCCTCCAACGCTTCTTTGTTGCACGGAAAGTATGCATCTGAATGCTCCAGGGACTTCCGCAGTCGTTCCGCTTCTTGTCACAGCACACCTGATCGATGTCTTTCAGCTTGTAGTTGAGACTCAAGAAATCGAACTGATTTAGACAGTGAGTTTGAATAGCTTGTGCAAGCGGTAGTGGCCAGCAACTCGAACACTAAACCAAGACAAGACTTTGAGGTTGTCTCGCTGTCTCCAAGATAGTCTTCCTTAGCTGTTTTATCAGCTTTGTTGGAGACCAACAAGGATGTGTCACTATCCTGAACCTTATCTGCATTAGTTCCTTTACCATTGCTTAATAAGGCACTCTTCCCCAATATTACATCGACATTCTAAAAGAAGAAACAAGCAGACACATAACAAGTTTAGCATGTACTAGTATATGAAACTCATTTCGGTGAACCAGTTCATTAGTAAGGTGGACAGGATTAAACTACCAAGTCTTCTATTGCCCAGTACTAGTACATAATAAAAGCATCAAACAAACATATATTTATGTCCTATGGTCACTGCATTGTCTTGCCAAATCAAAATAGAGACACGGTTCAAATCATATCAGTTCAAGACAAAGCAGCAGTGAAAGAATACGAAGCGTGGGAAACTACCACGACACAACAAGATTTCAGATGGAGTGCAGCGGGTCTACATGTACAACAACACTATTGGCTCTGTTGTGATGCTAGTAATGTGCATGATATGAAAGTCAACTGTATACACAATTGAAATTGAAATCAACGAGCTATTGATAAGAGCAAACCTGTTAAAGAAACATGCGTGAACATACCTGTTGTGCCATTGGAGTTTCGATTGGATCCTTCAATTTAAAAATAAGTTTTTATGAGTAAATACAGTGATACAAGAGCAAAGCAATCATAGTTAAAAAAGGCGCGCCTGAGCGAGCGCTTAAGCGCGCCTAGGCTCTAGGCGTTGGCAAAACACATTGCGCATAACTACGCATAATCTATGCATAACTACGCATAAGCATGCGCTTTGGTCAGTAAAGCGCAAGGCGGTGGAAAATCGCACAATTAACGCCTATCGCCTTTTTGAACTATGATAGCAATGGAATCTTAAATTAGAACAGTTGTCCTTCAGGTTTAGGCACTTGTTCTACATGATCGGAAATCTGATAAAGACGCAAGAATATAATACTTAAAAATAGAAAATGAGCTCATAGACCTTACCACATTCTTGGTTGGGACCGATGCAGAACAAAGGCGTTCCCGATCACCGTCCGATAAATGTGTCTCGGGAGAACGTAAGGGAATTTGATGAGTTTCTTTGCGGTGAAGTATGTTTTCTTGAGGTAATTCCGATCTTGCCACCAAGCATTCTTGAAGATAGCGAGGTATTAGCACAAGTTACCTCATCCACGAGTTTCCAAATCGGTCCTTCTCTATAGAGAAAAATGGGAAAATTTGCTGTATTATAACCATCATGGAGGTAGGATGTATGGGACGAAGCAAAGTAATTGCCATGAATAATATTACTTACACATAACTCCTGGACAAACACACCTGCTGGCATTTTCCTTCATCTTCGTTATAATATTTCCAAGATGGGAAGATACATTTGTCTGATTTAACAACATCAAATGTGATAGATGCTAAACTACGACTAGTTGGTTGTGCTTCCTCCACAGGAATAGGCGTACTAGCTGGTGGAGTTAGGGTTACGCCGTGATAATCTTTGGTCCTTTGGGCCTTTGGGCGGCCTTACTAACTGCTCTTGTTTGGGAGCTCTGTGGTGGAGATGGTGTTGTGTCAACAGGAACTGGGTTACTATCAGCTGGGGTTGGTGTTAGATTGGGTGAAGCTGGTTCTCTGACCATTGCAGTAGGGGTACAATCTGCGAGAGTTTGGGTTATGTGTGGTAGGGCTGGTTATTGTGCATGTACTACCGGGGTGCTATCTCCACCAAGAGGTAGCACTGTTTTATTTGAAGACTGTGTTTTTAGTCCGCTAGATAGTGGCATCACCCGCTCCAATTCAAATGGCTGATAAACATGAAACATAGTTGAATGTACAGACATTGTATGAGAGACAGATGCAACAGATAGTGTGTAAAAAAGAGGGCATGAAATAGTTGACATGTATATTGTTTAACTAAAATGGATAGCATGACATAATTTCACATATATGATGTCTATCTAAAATAGATAGCATAGCATAACATAATTCAAAGATATGATCAATAACTAAACAGGATCGCATGACATAATTCACCTACATGTTATCTAAGTAATCAGGATCGCATCATTTAATTCACATATGTGATTTAAATGGTAAGCGAAGGAGCATTCGATATGATGTCTGAACTAAGAACATGGTGTTGAATATTGTGTATATGGTGTCTAAACTATGCAATGCAAGACACCGTATGCATGATATGAGCAGTCTAACCGTGCCAAGTTAGAGCATACGACTCAGTGGGGGAATAAGACTAGTCATCTGTCTCTGAATCCATCTGTGAGGAGCTATCGGGACCCAACAAGAGATCTGCTTGACGGTAGTAGCATGCCTTTCTGAAGGCCTTGTTTTCACTCCAGATTTTTCCATCTCCCACCCAAATGGTTGATTCATAGGAATAGTAGTTTAATGTACAAACATTGTCGACAAATGGAAATGTAATGAAGAAAAGGATGGGCAAGATATCATTCAAATATATGATGTCTGGTTAAACAGGATGGCATTGCACATTTCACATATATTATGGCTGGCTAAAAGACATGAGACTGCATAATTCCCACATATGATATAGAAAATAAAATGGTGGCATTACAGAACATGTCTAAACTAAGCAGATGACATATATCATGTCAAAAGTAGGCACTGAAAGGCAACATATGCATGATATGACTAACATCATCATGCCAAGGTAGAGCAAACACCTTGGGGGGTAAATAGGAGTGGTCGTGACATCTGAATCCGCCTCGAGCAGATATCTTCCTCTGGATTACAATCTGGAGAGGGGTGGGGAGGGTTTGCCATTGAACCCGCCATGGAGCGATGTCTGCATGACATTGTATTGCCGCGCAAAACTCTTCTCTTTTTCTCTACATGTTCAGCATGATTGTGTACAATATCTGACATGCATACGGAAAAAATATGGTGAGATTATGTAAGGAGATCATGCAGAAATTTAGAGTGATGGTAACAACCAGTGGATCGACGTTTTCCATTGAACCAAAATAGCCCTAATGGATCGGCGTGAATGTATAGTAATAAGTGATGCAACAAGTGTACAACCTCTTTGCCGTGGCCGTGTCGACCTCGGCATCATTGGGTTGGTCATTTGAAGCGAGTTGAGGTAGAGGTGGCTATCGGAGGTATGGAGGAAGATCGAGGAATCTGTAGGCGGCGTCCGAGCCTTGCTTTCTGTTGTGATGGATGGATTACGTCGTTGGAGCAGCTCCGGTGAGCCGTAAGACGTCAAGGCTGAAGTAGCACAAGACAGACATCGTCAATCTCAAGTGGGATTCTAATAGCATCTCCAATAGATGATGTAAAATGGATGTAAAATTAACATCACCAAAAACCACCTGACTACAACAGATGAGGTAAAAACTGTTGACTCTGAACTTAACTATCGAAACTGAAATTTACTGTGGAATCTGAATACTCTTGTCAAACCGAACGCATAATGGTAGCGAGAGAGGCACTTGACATGTAGTTTAGGGAGGGCTGCAGTTCATCTTCAACTTTGCACCCCGAGCCGCCCGACCACCGCCCGGCAACCCGACCCCAGCGCCGCCTCGCCGCCCCGAAACAACTGGCCACCATCGCCCCGGCCAGCCCTTTAGGCCCCCCGCCCCCACCCTAAACCCTAAGATAGAAAGTGGGGTACCTCTCCGGCGAGCCCCCATCCCCGCTGCGGGTGGTTCTTCCTTAACTTCCGCGCGCCCCCCAACCCCTGAAATCGACTGACCCAAAGTCGATTCAGTCGACTGAAGTGTGGCTTAATAGGAGGCGGAGCAGCGGCCTGACGAGGCGGCGGCGGCAGCGGCGGCGGCGATCAGTGAGGCCGGAGCAGCAGCAACCCAGCGGCGAGCGAGAGCCGAGCAGCGGCAGCGGCAGATCCGGCTGGTATGGACGCCGCTGGCCAAGGGGCCTCGCCTTTGGGGAGAGCCGCCCGTGGAGATGTCGCCCAGCGCCGGCTTCAATGTAGCTGCTCCATGGGGTGCGGGATGAAGCACCGTCGGCGGGAGGTCGAGTTAAGGAGAAGGTGCGATCACGATGAGTGTACAACCTCTTTGGTGGCGCCGAGTAGGCCTCGGCTTCGTCAGGAGTCGGTGAGGATCTTTGTGGTTCGGTGGAGCAGGTTAAGCGGTGCTTTGTGGGGATGGAACAACCGCGATAGACGAGGCGATCGTCGGAGCAGCTCCTTGGAGGTGGAGGACGGGGCAGCTGAACCGGCGGGACGGTGAGATGCACGACGGATCCTCATCCGGGGAGGTGGATGAGGGACGTCGAGCTGTTGCGGTGGACGACGTCGTCAGGAAGAGGCTCCAGCTGGGCAGCGGTGACGTGGCGGACGGAGGCGGGTGGGGTTTTGGGTGGAGGCGGAGAGGTTATGGCGGCCTGGGATTTGAATGGAGAAAAGGGGCGATGGGAGGGTGAAGCATGACTTAGGGGCAGCGCTTGTCCAAAATGTAGGGTGTGTTACAAAAGTACCCCCACCGATTTGAACTAGCGGCCCTTTTGGCTCGAGGGTTAGAAGGGGATTTCACGTGTCGGGATTTGTCACGGTGGAGGGAGTTTTCGCGCGTTGTAATTTCGGGATAGCAAAGCGCGGGTTGTGAAAGGCGCCAGTTTTGGGAGCATGATATCCGAATTTTCAGGATATAACAAGACGCGGGTTGAATTTTAGGGACAAGCCTAACGTGTAGTAATATTGTACTTGTACGTACCAAATCAATTCGCACTTCCCTCGACCAAAAAGAAAACAAAAAAAATAAAACTATTCACACCACACAAAGAGAGAGTCTTGCCCCGTTTTACTATACAAAAGCTATTCAAAGCTACTCCCTCCTTCCATCTATATAGGGCCTAATGCATTTTTCGATGCTAACTTTGACCAAATATTAGAGCAATGATATATGACATGAAACTTACACAAAGCACACCGTTAAATTAAATGCATGAAAGGTTCTTTCAATGATATAATTTTCACAGTCCAAGTCATGTACTATTAATCGTGTCAATAGTCAAAGGCGGTCTTAAAAATCTCATAATGCCCAATATAGATGGAAGGAGGGCGAATGAATCCATGTTATGTCCGATTAAATTTTTCTCTTCTTTGTATAATGCATGTAACCTACTCATACCAACATTTTAGTGCATTCCAAATGTCTATACTACCGCTGCAATTCAAACTAAATTTGAATTCGTTTCTCTATTTCAATAAGAATCTACAATCATGATTGTTGCCAACTTCAATCATCATAGTTTCCTTGCTATCCGCCAGATATAAATCGGACTGACCTATAATGCAGGATGGCGGGCACACCATCATCAACAACTCCGTTTTATAAGAGTAGAGATAAAATATATTAAATGTAGTATAACATGTTCATAATCACACCATGTGTATCACCGTTATATATATTCACACATGCGTCGGTTTGAAAAACGAAGATAAATTCTTCAAATATCCGAATTCACTTTTTATAATGAAGTATATATGATCTCTATTCATCTTTTACACCCACACAACCCTCTTATCTTTGTAGCTAGCGCTAACTTTCTCTTGTGCATGCACACGCCCGCATCCCTCTCACCCTCCCTCAGCATTCTCTAGCTCCATCGCGCAAACTCATCTTTTCACTTTAGGTCGTTCACCCACGGTGTGTGTAGGCCCCAGCTCCTTCTTCTGGCACACATCGATCGATATGCCTCTCTAGCCAGGTGTGCCTAGCACAAACACAAGCTTCCCTCTTCTCTTGTCACCGTCCATGCCTCACTCCCACCACTCTTTTCATTGTTCTCCTACTACTTTCCTCCTCCCCCTCGATATAGTATGCCTCTCGTACCACCTCCTACATGCATCCCTCTCTCTCTATCCTTCTCCTCGTGCCTCATTTGCTTCTAACACACACATGCATGTATACCGATCGATCTCCCAACATATACCTAGATCGACTTTAACTACCCCCCATCGATCGGCGTACCTCACAAGTTATGTCTCTCCTTTCTCTAACAAAGGCGATTGATCTTCCCTATGTAGTTACGTCACTTACCACAACCACATCATCCCCCTCATCATTCGTGCGTGCCTCTGACCCGTCTCTCACACGCGCGTGCACGGACAACAAGCAACCATCTCCTCTCTTATTGATATTGCAGGCGTGCCCTCCGTTTGTCTAGCAAGCCTATCCCACCATTTGTTAGAAGCAACTCCACTACCACCCCTCCAACACTCTAGCTTTGTCTCTCTCCCAACCTTATTCCTCTCTGCACATATGCATGGATGCCGATCGATCTCCCTTAATACATGAGGCAGATCGATCTTCTTAATACATGAGGTAGGCCTCTCTCCTCCTCCACACATATACCAGCCATTGTACCTCTATAGTTAGTTGGGCCTCCCTCTTCCCCCACCACACACCGATAGTCGAGCGCTGCAGGTAGGTATCCATGCCACAGAGACAAACTGCACATGTCCATCTCACGTTCCAGTAGGCCAGCCACTCTATATCTTTGACGTGGGCACACACAAATTCGATGGCACTCTATCGATCGCGCGCGCGCACACACACACACACACATCATCCCTCTCTTCGATTCTATGGACACCTCAAGCCGATGATACCTCCACTCTCTTCTCGTGGATTGCCCCCTCTATATATATGTTATATCTAGGACTCTATTTCACACACATTGCATATGTTACATTTTTGATTGACCCCCCGCCGTAAAACTCTCAAGAACCCACACACTATATCTCTCTAGGTTTGTATCTCTCTCGCACAACCCCACGTAGGTGGTGTACGTATACAAGAAGAGAATAGGTGCACCGTGCACGTACTCACGCTTCGTGCCCAGCCACACCCGCGCGGGTACACGGTGGAGCTCATTTCTTTACGAAATGGCAGCCCACGTGCTAATTTGAACGCCTGTAGCGGTTGTTTACCTAGGGAGGTCGTGTACCACGTGTGCACGAAACAAAGTTCGACTTCATGCGTTGCCGCGGTATTTTTAAATAAAGTTATAGCGCTCAATGGCACGTACACAGAATATAAAACGATTTTTATGGAGAAAAAGGTAGTCCACTCACTATATACAATGGAGCATGCCTGCCTGGTTTGTCGCTCTTCAGAGTATCTCACACAAGGCTGCGGTGGCCTCTCTCTCTCTCTCACCGTTGGTCACTGATCCGGCCGCATCCCGTCCGCTAGGGGAAAGGGAGTGTGGTGGCCTCTATCTCTCTCTCACCGTTGGTCACTGATCCGGCCGCATCCCGTCCGCCGGGGGAAAGGGAGGAAGTGCATCGTTTCTTTGTTCGACGGCGCCGAGGCAGCACGTCCCGATCTGCGATACCGCTGTTCTCTCGACCAAGCTCCGGCGGCTGTAGGGCCTCGCCACATGCTTTCATGATTCCGCGCCGCCCGCTCACCTAGTTACATCCCAACGACCTCCGGTATCCCCTCGGCCTTACTCCTTGCCCGTCTTCCCGTCGCTGCATGTGGATCTTCCATAGTTCTTTGCCCAAAAGCGTGGCTCGTCCAGGCATACTTTCCATATTGCATTCTCGTCCTCACACCGTTTTAGACAAACACAACCGTGTTGTTATCTTCCCTTAGGACAAGGAATATGCTTCTTTTTGTCATCGCATGTGTCATCAAGCATTATTGGCGATGGTGTTTCCTTTCTACCTCTTTTTTTGCAAAGCAGGGCTATCCATTTCACCTCGTTGCTATTGCGACCTTTTGGTGAACTGCACAAATCACTTTTTTTCTTAAGAGTGTTTTGTGCGGTTGTACTAAATGTCACACGAACGCGATCTCTACATTCAGTCACATTGCGAGAAAGGGGATTGGTTTTGCTCTATCCTCCTCATCCAACTCTGAGCCTAATCTTCTCCAACTAGTTAGTCTTAAGAGAGCGCAAAGGTGACCGACTTCTATTTGTGTGTTTATTGTTTCATCAACAGTCCTCTATTATCGTAATCACACTTAATATCTTTGGAGCAGGGCCTTTCGGCTCTATTTTAGTGGAACTGCACAAAATGATCGAATGTTGCATGCTCCAGACAGCTACTTTTTTCCCAACATGCCTTGTTGATTTAGAGCGAGCTGGGGGCGTTGCTGCCAATGAAAGCATGGATCAATTTTAATTTAACACCTTCTCACAACTCTGTCTTCACTTGTGATGTAATTATTAGCTACGATCGGCTAATAATTGACATGCATGTAACAAGGAAGTTAGTTTTTATTGTTTCGAAAAGAGCATCGATGGCAAGACACGAAACAAAAGCTGAAAGCTCACACCATTGTACAAATTCATGTCATTTGGAAAATTATTTGTAGAGTACATCAATTATGTAAACAAATGATGGAAGCTTGATAGCATTGCCAGAAGCCTCTTCATCATCCGGGTCCATGTGCCATGCACAAAATTATACTCCTTTGTTCCTAAATATTTGTCTTCTTACAAATTTCAAACGGGCATATTTTAGAGTGTAGATTCACTCATTGCTTCGTATGTGTACTCCCTCCATTCCTAAATATTCTATTCATCTTTCTAGAGATTTCAACAAGTGACTACATACGGAGCAAAATGAGTGAATCTACACTCTAAAATATATCTATATACATCCAAATGTGCCAGTCCATTTGAAATCTTTAAAAAGACAAATATTTGAGTAGTCACTCGTTGAAATCTCAAGAACGACAAATACTCGGAGTATATTTAAGAACCGAGGGGTAGTGCACAACCGCATGGGAGACTCGGCACTGAGTGGATTGCGCCCGCATTAATAGTGAGTAATGAGCAGTCAAATCATAAGCCCCACCTTTCCCACTGTAAGTTGCTCTGAAGAAGCAACCATCAATACACTCTTCTTTGAATCCGCTCATAGTACTCCATCCGTCACTGTTTATACAGCGCGCTTCAGAAAAAAGAAAAAAAATCTGTGGGACCAAGGCGACTAGTGATCGGCTTGAAAAATAGCATTTGTAGTTATAGCACGGCGTCTATTACTAGAGGGAATAATGTGTACACACATGCATGCAGTGCTTCCACCCCGGGTACACACATGCATGCACTTACTCCACTCCGTAGTAGTACAGTACATGGAGAGAAAATTGTGGACTTGATTGCGGTTACCACGCCCTAATTAATTGAGCATTAAACCAAACGCATCTAAAGTCTCTCTGGTGGTGGAAATGCATTGAGAGAAATGCATCACAATGAAGCGCGCATACAGAAGCTGTGGCGGAGGGAGGAGTAGTATGAAGGTGCAAAACCAAGTACGCGTATGGCCAGTCGGTCAACGCACCTCCTCTTGGCATATCGCTGACATGTGGGACAGGAGTGTGATCAAGCCCATCTCAATTGACGGCAAAGAGCCAACCCGCCGTTCCTTGAGAGAGACGAGGAGCGAGAACACACAGACGGGCTCACACGGAGGCCAAGATATATTCGAGCATGGTTGGTTGATCGATATCATTCATTACATGTTGGGCTGCCATTTTCCGCCCTTCTCCGAAATAAACGTGTACTTTATCAGAGATAAAAAAGAGTACAGACGCTCCACCATGCGGTTCTAGTAGTAGTACTACTCGTACTACTGCGCTTGGCTCTTCGCCTCTTAGTGAAGTCGAACAATGATGGTACTCCGCATGTTGGGTACGACAGTGTATGCCTCTAACAATCTGACACCGAATGGACTGATGCATGTCCACCGAGGGTAGGTTGCATTAGTCAAAAGGCGTAAGCGAGCTTCACCTTGTCCTGCAAGCTTCTCCTCGTTCTGCGAGTTGACGAGACACACCAAAAGGTAGTGCTAGTCCATACTCCCTCCTTTACGGTTAATATGGCTTAATCTTTTTTGAGGATAAATGAGAGAGCTTTATTCATATATAAGCATTCTTAGGACGATCAGCCAAGACCTTTGGTCACTAGGAAGCGAGGTACCCATAAAAAGAAGTAGGAAGCGAGGTGTTTCATCAAGCCAGCTCTCGACCACATTCAAAGTCACGCAAGCATGGATTCGCATACGAAGATGCGCCGCAAGGTTTGTGACCTGTTTACATCTTTGAATAACAAAAAAGAGGAAATATTACGGCGCTACTATTTGTAACAGGATATGAGCCAGAATTAAGCGAGAAATGTGGCGAGTGTTCCATGCAATCAACTTCCATTATCACATGCGAGAACCCTCGAAGAGAACCAAATGTGTTGAAGATTGCTTTATCGCATTTTAAAATTATAATAAGAGTGCAGACGCTCCTCCATCCGGTTCCTAGTACTTGTATAGTACGTACCTTTATAGACTATAGTAGTAGTAGTAGTAAACTTTGCGCTTGGCTGTTCGCCTATTCGGGAAGTCGAACAATAATAGCACTAGTAGTATAGTGTATGCTTCTGGCAATCTGACACCGAATTAACTGTTGCACGTCCACCGCCTGAGCGAGGGAGAGATTGCATTAGTCAAAAGTTTCTCCTTGTCCTGCGAGCCACCGCGCACAAGCTTCTCCCATCCTGCAACCTTCTCCTCGTTCGGCAAGTTGACGGGACACAGCAAAGTAATGCTAGTCCATATTGCCTCCTCTCCGGTTAATATGGCTTAATTTCAAACGAGATAAATACACTGTTTGTCACTGTATATTCGTAAAAATACGGTCAGTGGACTTCATAATACGCTCATTGCGCTCAATATATATATTTTCCGGTGTTTATATGGTCACTAGCTCACCCTGACTGAGTATGTGTGTGCATGCACGTGTAGGTTGAGCACTTGAGCGTGATCGTGTGTCTTCCGTCGTGTGCTCGGACATGCATGCATTAGGGCGTCGCGCGTGTTTTTGCGTCCATGTGTATGTGTGACTATTGCATACACGTAGGGGGAGTACGTGTAGGGGCCACTAAGGAGCAGTCAAATCACACAGTAAGTTAGTCCGAAGAAGCAACCATCAGTTCACTCTTGAATGACACGTGCACAATATAAAATGGTTGATATGGAGAGATAAAGAAAACCACTATATATACACTAGCAGGAGCACAGCCGGGCAGGCTGATCAGCCCACGAACACCTATGGGACGGCGGACCGAGCCCCTTCGGTTCGGCGGGGAGCGGATGTCGCCTGAAGAGCAGATCGGCGAAGCCGCGAGAGGTTTACCCGGCTTGAGCTCTCCGGAGATAATACTCCCTCTGCTGCATGTCTAGGTGTATTGCGTTCTTGCTCGGGAGGCTGAGTGCTATAGTACACACGAGCTGCTAATCGAGGCCCGGCGTGGAGGAACTAATCGACCAACCCTTTCTACGTTGCGCATGGGCCTCCTTTTATATGCTCAAGGGCTCCGGCGGTGGCAGCGTGAGCGGGGTACAAATGGAAAAATAGTGGTTGGTACACCTACTTGTACGATTAATACGATGTACTATACCTAACCACGGCGGCGGGGACAAAGGCATTAAATGCCCATCTAGTCACCCTAATAGTGCAAACAGGGACCGTCAGGGGCGCCACCGTTCGCCACGATGGCAAACTTGTCACCGCTGCTTGCCACCTCGCACCGCTGGCTGCATAGCCTCTGCGCCACGCAGCGTGCACAGAAAGGTCGAGGCGACACGTTAGTGGATGTCTTTGGAAGCGTGGAGTCTGAAGGTGGTCTGCCGCATGACAAGCGCCTTGCGATTGTTGTCTTGCCGCCGCCGGAAGCTTGTCGCGCACGGGCCTTCCCGGCAAGCTCCTCTTGCCGGGCCTTGTCTTCTAGGTGCCTTGGGTGGCCTTCCGGCAAGCGCCTCTTGCCGGGGCCTTGTCTCCTTGGCTTGAATACTTTGTTCTTGAATGGCTCCAAAGGAACCCACGGAGGATCTTGGCGGTCACCCGGTAAGCCCTGCAGCGGAGGTTGCAACTCCCGTGCACAAGTTCGGGATACTAGGGTACCCCTACTCTAGTACACCGGCAGAGCCCCCAGGCTGGGCCACACGGTGCCGGCTGTTGGGCCGGGCCCAAAATAGGCACGGGCACACGTGGCGGGTCACACCATAACTCACCCCGGACCCACCACGCCCCCCACGAGCAGCACGCGCGCCGAGCGTGGCGTCGTGTGAAGATTGTGGGCGAGATCGTGGGGGTTTCTTTATTGAGGAAAATCGGAACGTCCGCCCCTCCCTCTTTATAAGCGGGGAAAGCAGGGGCACGTCACCTACCTTGCCGATTCTTGTCCCATCGAAAAACCACCGCTGCTCCCCTTCTTCTCAAGGCTGAAAAGAGGCAGCGCTCACTTCATCGCCACCAGCACACTCAACGCCGTCGATCTCCTCCACCGCCTCCTCCATGGGCCCAAGCCGACAAGAGGAAGAACGTGAAGTCGGCCGAGGCGCTGCGACTTCTTGGCGCTGCGGAAGGAGCGGGCCGTCTTCCCCTCGGCTTGCCGCGAGGGCGAGGAGAACTACTACCTCTTGTCGACGGAGGCAGGCGCATCCGCGCCTGAAGGTACTCCCCGCCGCTGCTGCAGAACTGGCGTCGACTGGGTATCCCTTCTTCGCGCTCTTCTTCTACTGCGGGCTCTGCCCGCCTTTCTCTGAGTTCTTTTGTGACATTATGAACACCTATGGGTTCCGCCTCCTTGATTTCACCCCCAACGCCGTTCTGGGCATGGCAGTTTTCGCACATCTCTGCGAAAACTTTGTCGGAGTCCACCCAAATGTAGCTCTTTTCCGTCACTTCTTTTTACCCCGAGCCGAGAGAGGAGAGCCCCTTGCCGGAGGAATTGCTTGGGTCTCCGGTCGGCAAGAAGGAGGGCTATCTGGAGGGAGAGCTCCGTAGCAAATGGGAGGAGTGGATGGCGGATTGGTGCTGGATCGTTGAGGAGAACCCGCAGCCTTTTACCGCGCAGCGCCAAACCCCAGTAGTGTGCGGCAATGATTGGAGCAATCTGGCCCTGGAGGACGCTAGGCTGAAGATCGCGATCACCCGAATCCTCCGCCTCGGACTTGCCGGACTCACCGTAAACCTTTGTTGGCGCGAACTTTCTTCGCCACGCCGCCCCTTGCAGAGAGAAGGAGACCTGCACAGGAATTTCAGAGCATAGCCAGATATCATGAGGCTGCGCCCGGGCCTCAACTTCAACTTCACTATCTTGGAGCTTGACGCGATGCTCTTAGAGCTGTTCAAGCCCGATCCTGATCATCCGGAGATGTTTAGGTTGCCGAGGGGCGTCGTTCCGCTGTGCAACAACTCGTCGCTTGACCGCATCCGTGCAATGATGCCGTTGTGTGACTCCCATGGAATTGTCCCCACTTGGCAAGAGCCGACAGATGACGTCGTGCGGCAGTTCTTCGACAATCTAGTGGAAATGCCGGTCCGCCCCGACGAGCAGAGAGGCCTCACCATGACACCACCGACGGCGAGATGCAGCGCGCCACCAGGCTGAAGAGGCTGCAGCAGCGGCCGCCGCTGGGCGGTTTGGCTTCACTGTGGAGGAGGCGAGGCAGCCGAGGCGGCAAGCCTTGTCGAGCAAAAAGGAGTTTGCCGGCGAGGAGGAGCTTGCCGAGCACTGGCCGAGTCGGCGAACCCGCCGAGGCGCATCCTCCCGCCTCAAGCAGCTTGCCGCGGCGGAGCCACCAGCTCCACCAAGAAGGCCTCTTCAAGGCCGAGACGCAGCTGAGGCGGCAGACGGGCAGACCCAATCGCAGCGCCCGCAGCCTCCACAGCGGCAAGCAATGTTGCCTTGGAGCACCTCACGCCAGCCAACTGGGCGGGGCCCTCGCAGCCACCGGTCCCGCTCCTCACCAAGCGTCCAAGGGAACCCACTCCTCCGCCTCGTCGTCTTGGGCGGGCAGAGTCGACCTCTCGGCGCTCAGCTCCGGCGAGGAAGAGGAAGAGTAAGATTCCTTCTTTGTACTCGTAATTCTTGATTTGTTGCTTTGTCTTGTATCTGATTTGCTTTACTCTGAATCCATTCCTTTTCGGGGCGCTGGCCCGGAGGATGTCAAAGAGAGCCAAGACCCGATGGTTGTCATCGAGGGCGAACCTCTGCGGCCCGAGGCGCGTCGAGACCACCTGCCGGATGAGGCAACCCTTCTTCAAAGCAGCCCCAGGCGGCACCCAGCGTAAGCATATGGTCTACTTCTTGTTGTTGGCGTGCATGGGTGCTTTTTCCTTGGCGATATCTCACTTTGTTGATTTGCGTGGGAGCAGAGCAGCCTCATACCTTCAACTACGCCGCCAACGGTGGATTCCCGGCAAGGAGGCGTTCTCCGACAAGGAGCCTTCTCCGGCAAGGCAGCTCTCCGGCAAGGGGCGGCACCAGCGATCCCTTGGCGGCGGAGACCATGACCGCAGCCCGGCACAGGTAACCTTATTGCTGAAGTACTTCCCTTGTGTTTTTCTTCTTCTGATTTTGTCTTTGAATATTTGCTTGACTTTCTTCATCCGTCGCCACAGAGCCAATGAAGGCCGAGGTCGCCGGGCGAGGAAGAGGCGTCTTGTAACAACTTGATGAAGCCGCCGCCGTGGAAGAAGAAGCCGGCGCTGACGAGCCTGCCGGTGAAGAGGCCACCGAAGCTGCCGCCGCAGAAGCTGGAGAGGGGTCTGGCGATCGCACTGACGACCCTGAGGCCGCAGGAGCGGCAGGCGCTACACCAACCGCCGATCCCTCTGCCGTTGCTGCAGCGTCGGGCTCCGAAGAGCCCTAGCCCGGCGCCTATTTGAAGGCCGGTGATGGTGTCTTCATCAAGCTCCCATGGGAGTCGAGCTCGAGGCGCCGGCGAAGGAGAAACCTTCGATGAAGAGCTGCTCGCCTCCATTTGGGCTGGCTGGTTGACGCGCCAAGCAGCAGCGTGGCGAGCTGAGGAGGAGGAGCAACTGCTGCGGAATTGTCGCTCTACCGCGCCTCGACAAAGCCAAGCGGCATCCCGGAAGCGCTTGTCGCGGCGGGAGCAGACATTGAGAAGCGCGCTGAGGAGCTCCGGGGCTGCAACCAGGAAGCTCTCTGGTCTTTGGCGGAGGAGCGGGAACAACTCGCCGAGGAGCGCAAGGCCTTCATCCTCGAGAAGGCTGAAGCTGAGGAGGAACAGCTGACTTGCAGCCGAGAAGCTCTGCGCAGGAAGGTGAGTTGGCGCAGCGGAAGGTTAACCTGGACAGCCACGAGGAGGATCTCGCCATGCGTGAGGAAACATTTGGCGGGGCTCTCAAGGAGGCAAAGGATGCTACCGCAGCTGCCGAGGCCGCCAAGAAGGATCTGGAGACGAAGGTGGCGCAGTTGGAGGCCAGCCTCAGGAAGAGCGGCGAGGAGCTTGCTGCACTCAAGCACGGCCTTGAAGGACGCCTACACTCTTGGCGAGCTGCAGGCCATCTCGCCGAGAGGAGAAAGGAGTTCAGCGCCGCCGAGGACTCCAATGCAGACCTTGAGTTGAAGCTAACTACTTTGACTCGGTATTTGGGCCAGCGCCCGAGGCGAGGCGGCCTTGAAGGAGAAGATCAAGGCCGACGAGGGCTGCTGGCGAGTCTTGTTGCCGCCCAGAGTGCCTTGAGGGAGAACGTGGAGCACCTTGGACCGAGGGTCTCGTGGATCTGCTTGCCGCCATCCACGCCGAAACTGCTGGAGCTGGGATGGTGGATCTTGGATACTCCTCGTGAGCACCTCCAACCCAGCGCCAAGCTTAGCTTGTTCTTCAAGGGCGTGGTGAAGGCCCTCCAGTGACTCGGGAAGAAGTCCCAAAGCAGCTGGCCGAGGAGTCGCGCCCGGATCTGCGCGGGGCTCTCGAAGGTCTTGATGAAGGTGGCCTTCCGCAATCCAGGCCTCAACTTCACCAACGTCCTCAAGTCTGTGCCGCCGGATCTTTGATGTGGGCGCTCAAGACCCTTGTCGCACCCATTGTGGACAGGGTGAGCGGAATCAAGAGGGTTGAGGGCGACCGCGTAGATTAGGCCGCCCGTTTTCTCTTTCTCTTGCCGCTGCTGATCATGTCACAGGAACAATCCATTAGAGCTGCGGCAAGCTATCTTGTAATATAACTCTATTTTGCATATCAATTGCTATGTTATTTCCTTTACTTGATTCCTTCCTTTGTATGTTTTTGCCCTACGCTTTTAGGGAACTTCGTCATAGCGGGCACTTTGAGCCATGGCCGAAGTCTTGAGACGTCGGCAGCCCTCTTGGCGGTGCCGCTTCCGACAAGCAACCTTGTCGCAACTAGTCGCAGCTCACTTAAGTTGTTGAGCGGACTCGAAATAAAGTAGGGCGCAACTAGCTACGAGTTGGTTCCTCTGCGCACAGGTTTTCCATACAAAGTTTGGTCATTCAAGGAAGATAACTTAAAAAAATTTAAAACTGATTGCTCAAACTTTGGCAACTTAGCTTTTCTGTCGTTTGCTTCCCGGCAAGGCTAGACTTCCTTGAGCGACGCTTGGTCCACACCATTATCTTCTCCTTTCCCCGGCAAACTTGTGTGCGAGGAACCTTCCTTTTTGAGAAAGAGAAAGAAGAGAAAATAAAGATATGGAGCCTTGTGGCTCGTTATCACTTACCGAGGGTAGGTGCTGCACAAGGTGTCGAGATAATGCATGCAAAAATAGAAGTAAAAAGCATGAAATTGACAAGATATGCGAAACACGCTAAGCTTTACTTATGCAGAGGTCTGCGCGGCTTTGTACAAAGGATTACATGCAACAGCGGCAAGACTTGTACAAAAGGTGGTTGCCGGAACAGGTTCCGGCAACCGCGCCCTACGGGTAAAACTTACGAAGATGCTCAATGTACCAGGAGTTGCTCACCGGAATGCCATCTTCGGTCTCAAGGCGGACAACGCTAGGCCTAGTTACTCGTTTCACCCGATAAGGGCCTTCCCACTTCGGCGTCAACTTGTTGGAATTCTTGGCGGACTGAACGTGCCGAAGAACAAGGTCGCCTTCCTCGAGACTTCTGGCATTGACTTTGCGGCTATGGTAGCGGCGCAAAGCTTCTTTGGTACCGAGCAGCTTCGTCTGGCAACTGAAGACGATCTTCCTCAAGGAAGCGGTCGTCATCTTGTCGCATGCTGCTCTTGCTCAACTCATCATAAGCGAGCACTCGAGGCGATCCGTATCTGAGTTCCGTGGGGAGAACTGCCTCTGCTCCATAGACTAGAAGCGAAAGGTGTACGGCGGTGGCTCGATTGGCGTCTTCTGATGCGACCAAGAACCACCGGCAGCTCCTCAATCCGGTTTCTTCCGCACTTGCGCGGCACAGCCGAAAGTTACGGTCTTGAGCCCGCAGACACTTCAAGCATTGCCCTCTCCGCTTGACCGTTGCTTCTCGGATGAGCAATGCGAGCCGAAAGCGGAACCTTGGCGCCAAGATCTTGGACGTACTGCATGAAGGTGCGGCTTGTGAATTGCGTGCCGTTGTCGGTGATGATCCTGTTAGGGATTCCGAAACGGCAAACAATCAACCTGAAGAACTTGACTGCTGACTGTGCTGTCACCTTCCTCACTGCTTCCACTTCCGGCCACTTTGTGAACTTGTCGATTGCCACGTACAAGTACTCAAAGCCCCCGACAGCTCGGGGGAAGGGGCCGAGGATGTCGAGCCCCGGACCAAAAATGGCCAGGATAAAGGGATCGTCTGGAGAGCTTGAGCTGGCTGGTGTATCTGTTGGAATGGGCAGCACGCTTCACACTTGGTTACTTGCGATTGCATCACGGAGGCTGTCGGCCAAAGAAACCTTCTTGGGCAACTTTGCGGCAAGTGCTCTGGCGCCAATGTGGTGACCACATATGCCTCCATGTATCTCTGCCAACAGCTTTTGTCCGTCTTCCGGCGAATACACTTCAATTTCACACCGTTGAGTCTTCTTACATGCAGTTCTTTTGCCGACAAAGCTGGTACATACTTGACTGCCGGGCTACTCTTTCCGCTTCTTCTTGTTCTTGGGAAGTTCTCCTGTCTCGAAGGAAATGGACAATCTGTTGCGCCCATCTTTGGAGCTTGCGGCTCGACAACAAGGACTAAAGGCACATCTGCTGCTTGCGCGGGAAAATCAGCTTCCACGGCAAGAACACTGCGGCTCGGCCGAGCTTGGCGTTCCGGCAAGCTTGCCGGAGCAAAGCTTGTCGAGGCGTCGCTTCAGCGAAACAAACCCTAGAGCTTGTCGGAGCGGTCGCTCCTCGGCCTTTGATGGCGTTGATATTGGGGACCTTCTTGGCGGCGGCTTGGGAAGCTTCTGCCGGAAAGTAGTCACCAGAGATCAACTTCCTCTTCTTGTTCTGTCCAGTTGATGGTGTTACAGACGGTTGAGTCAGCTTGAGCACAAAAATCCCTGGTTCCACAGGTAACTTGAGTGCGGCGCACTTTGACAGGCCATCAGCAATGTCGTTCTGAGCTCTTGGAATATATTCCATCTGTAGGCCGTCAAAGTGCTCTTCCAGCTTCCTCACTTCATCAACATAAGCTTCCATCAACGGACTCTGATAATTCTTGTTCACTTGGCGGATGACAAGCTGTGAGTCACCCCTGACAATGAGCTTCTTGATCCCAAGGTCCACGACGATCCTGAGACCGGCAAGCAAACCTTCATACTCTGCAGTATTGTTTGTGGCTTGCTCCTTGGGAAAGTGCATCTGGACTACGTACTTGAGGTGCTCTCCGGTGGGTGCGACAAGTAGCACGCCGGCATCGGCGCCTTGCAGTGAGAAGGCACCATCAAAGTACATCAGCCACTCTTTGCTTGCTTCCTTGACAGGAATGCTCGTTTCTGGAATTTCTTCATCTGGTGTGGGTGTCCATTCTGCTATGAACTCCGCCAATGCTCTGCTTTGGATAGTTGAAGTGCTCTCAAACTTGAGGCCAAAGCTTGACAGTTCCAGTGCCCACTCAACAAACACACTGTTGCTTCTGGATTCTGCAGTATCCTTTTCAGCGGAAAGCGAGTGACGACTGTGATCTCATGTGCTTGAAAGTAATGGCGTAGCTTTCTCGAGGCCATGAGGAGGCCGAAAAGCAATTTCTGCACACCAGAGTACCTTTACCTAGCCCCCTGCAGAAGGGAACTGACAAAGTAAACTGGGCGCTGCACCATCCTTTTCTGCATCTTCTCATGTGTCTGCGCAGATCCATCCTTGTCGGGACCAGAGCTTGCCGGTGAAGCCCCCTGCTTGTCGCTGGATGTGCCTGCCATGGTTGCTAGCTCATCATCCGCCTCCCTCTCCGCTACTAACGCATCACTAACCACTTGATTGGTTGCCGCTATATATAGCAGCAACTTCTCTTGTGGCTTAGGTGCGACAAGTGTTGGAGTGGAGGATAGGTATCTCTTCAAGTCCTTGGCGCAGCCTCCGCTTCCGAGTCCATTGCATCGAACAGCTTCTTCAAAATTTTGAAGAATGGCGAGCGCCTTCAACAGATCTAGAGATAAACCCGGCCGAGAGCAGCTACGCAACCGCAAGCCTTCGTACATCCTTGGCGCTTTGGTGCTTCAATCTGCTCAATGGCCTTGATCTTGTCGGGATTGGCTTCAATTCCCGCCGAGACCACGAAGAACCCGAGAAGCTTGCGGAAGGGACTCCAAACACGCACTTCTCGGGGTTGAGCTTGAGGTTGATCTTGCGCAGATTTGCAAAGGTTTCGTCTAAATCTTGAACCAGGGTCGCTTTGTCCTTGCTTTTGACCACTATGTCATCCATGTATGCTTCCAATTTCTGTGCATTTGCGGCTCAAAAGCGTCATGAACTACTCTTGCAAATGTTGAACCAGCATTCTTTAACCCGAGGGGCATCCGTACAAAACAGTATGTGCCACATGGGGTGATGAATGCGGTCTTCTCCTCATCCTCTTCGCCATGAAGATCTGATGATATCTGAATATGTATCCAGAAATGAAAGCAAATCACATCCGGTGGAGTCAACAATCTGGTCGATCTTGGCGGCAAGGGAAATGGGTCTTTGGGACAAGCTTTATTGACATCTGTAAAAGTCGATACAAAGCCTCCATTTCCGTTAGCCTTCTTGCGATACAACTACAGGATTGGCCAACCACGTAGGATGGAACACTCCTCTGACAAGGCCTGCTGCTTCCAGTTTCTTGATTTCTTCCGCGATGAACTCTTGGCGCTCCACCGCTTGCTTCCTGACTTTACGCTTGGCGGGCGCGCGCGAGGACAAACGGCAAGATGGTGCTCAATTACTTTTCTTGGAACACCGGGGATGTCGGGACGGTTGCCACGCAAACACGTCGACGTTAAGCCCGCGAGGAAAGCAACGGCGCGCCTTCCTATTTAGGGTCGAGAGAGGCACTGATGGTGAAGGTACCACCGGTGCCGTCCTCCTTGGCGGACACCTTCTTGGTCTCTGGTGGAGCTGTCGCCGTCTTCTTACACTTGCCGGTGGAGCTTCGATGGTGCGTCCTCGACGGTAGCGCAGCACTCGAAGAGGTGCGCTTGCGGAGTGGGCATCGAGCTCTTGCGGACTTGGTCTTCTTCTTCCCTCCGGGAGCTTCGGTGACAAGTGGCTTGCAATCTGTCATGCGTGCCGCTTCCCGGTAGATCTTGTCGGCCGCAGATAGGAGCATCCTTCTTGTCGCCGAGGGAAGATGACACTTATCGGGCCCGGCATCTTCGTGGAGGTTGTAGGCATAGTGAGATGCCGCCATGAATTTGGCGAGTCTTTGGGCGGCCAAGTATTCCATTGTAAGGCAATGGAAAGTCAGCAACATCAAAGGTGACCCTCTCGATCCACGAAGTTCAACTTCGCTGCCAAACGTCACCGCAACGTGATCTTTCCCTTCGCTTGCTCCTTCTCGGATTGATTCCTTGAACGAGTGCGGTTTCTTGAGCTCGCCATCGAGGATCTGGAGTTTACGGAGCACCGGCGAGGAGATCAGATTCAAGCCAGCCCGCCGTCAACTAGCATCTTGGTGACCTTGAGGTTGCGGATAGTTGGTGAAACCAACATCGGCAAGCACCCGACCGCGATCCGCGATCGGTGGTCCTCAATGTCAAAAGATGATAGGCGTCTTGGACCATTTCGAGGCTTGCGTGACTCGATGGATGGTTCTGCTGCATTGACCTCCGCATCCACTTTGCTTGAGCTGGCGGTGGGAGGTATGCAGAAGCACCGCCGTCAACGCACAGGACCTCTGTGGCTTTCTGGAACTCCTGCTCATCGGCCTCGTCATCATCCATGTCTTCGTCGTCGTCGTCGTCGTCATCCTTGTCGCGGGCACGGGGAGGTCTGTCTCCTTGCCGCTACTTGGCCTTGCCGCGGCGTCCTCCCCGGCCGGGACGTTTCTTGCTAGCTCCTCCTGCACCCTCCTGGGCTTTCTCCTTGTCGCGTCGTTCGTATTCAGCCTTCTGTTGCTCGACAAGCTGCACGACCTTCTTGCAGCTCTGGAGGTCATGGCCCTTGGTGCGGTGGATCTTGCAGTACTACTTGCCGGAGCCGTCTTGCTTTTCGGCGGCCGCCACAGACTGGCAGTTGGTGCCAGCGGCAACCTCCTTGCCGGAGCTACCAGCCTTGGCTTTCTTGGCGCCACCTCCGTTGCCAGACTGCTCAACAACGAGTACATCTCTGCCTTTCTTCTTTTTGTTGCCCCGCCGCCGGCTCTTCTTTGCCGGGGTGGTCTCCTCACTGTCAGATCCTCCTGCTTCGGTATTCTCTCCGGGGAGTCTCCTCCCTTCCTCAGCACGTGCACACTTGTCGGCCAGGGCGTATAGCTCACTGACGTCTCTGATCTTGCACATCGCCATCTCCTCCCGCATCCTGCGGTTTCGCACGTTCTGATGGAACGCGCTGATCACCGCGGCAGGGTGGACATCTGGGATGTTGTGCTGTACACGGCTGAATCTTTGAATATACTTGCGCAAGGGCTCTCCTTCCTTCTGGGCGAGCAGATGAAGGTCACTTTCTTGGCCATGGGGCTTGTGGCCGCCTGTAAAGGCGCCGACAAACTGATGGCATAGATCTGCCCAAGAAGATATGGAGTTGTCCGACAAGTGCATGAGCCAGGATCTGACATTGGGCTTGAGCACCAGCGGGAAGTAGTTGGCAAGGATCTTGTCGTCTCGCCCCCCGGCAGCCTGCACCACGATGGTGTAGATGCTGAGGAACTCCGACGGATGCGTCTTGCCGTCGTACTTCTCTGGTACGTCTGGCTTGAAGTTTTTCTTCTTTGAGCCCTTTGGACTTGCCGCAGCTCACGAGTGAACGCAGGGCAACCTAATGCGTACGGCAAGTCGCATGGTTCCTCTGGCGCGTGCATGTCAACAGAGGACCCATCGCGCTTGTCGGATTGACGCTGCGCTTCTCTTCGGCGCTCGATGCGAGTTCGAGCGTCCTCTTGCTGTCGTTCGTGAAGAACTTGGCGCAGATCGCGATGAGCTCGTGGATCTGATGGCGCAGTGGAGTCGCTGTCGAGGTGGATTCGGCGAGTCGGCGATCTTGGACTTCAGGGCGGAGAGTGCATGGTGGTTGCACCCCCATCGGTCTCGTTGCCACCGGCTCGTGTTTGGCAGTCCTGCCGCGGCAGCGATGCACTTGGTTGCCGCGGAGCGTCGCCGTTGGCGAAGCCGATGAGACTCTGAATGGTGGCCCTCCACTCATCGACCTTGTCGGCCGTTGGAGGGTAATCCAGGAGCAGTTGTGCTCTCGCCAAAGCTTCTGCTGGAGTAGTGGGTGGCGATGGCGAGCGGCGCGAGGAGCGGATATGCCGGACTTCTAACTATGTTAGAAGGAGCGATATCCCGTCCGGGCGACCGTGCCTGCTTCAGCGCCGGCATGTTGGCGTGCATGCTGGTCTTGAGCATCCCGAGATCCTCCAGCTCGATCTTGGTCCAACGAGCGTATGGCATTGTGAATGCCATGACCTTTGTCGGTCCAGCGCCTCCCGAGACGGGCGCGGTGCATTTCTGGACGCCGAGGTCTGCGCAGCCTTGTCCTTGGACTTGGCAGCACCGTGAGCTCCCCCGTCGCCGTCCATTCTTCCGCCGGCGTCTACCCCACCACCTGTTTGCTCCGGTGGTGGTGGGTTCGACGCGGACGGGGCTTCTGCCGCCGAAGCCTTCTTCTTCGGTGGCATGTTGATGAAGATGATGGTGGAGCTTGCGTGGATGCCGGATCAGGTTCACACAACCTCGACGCCCCCTACCTGGCGCGCCAAAGATGTCGGGGCAGGCTGATCGCCCACGAACACCTATGGGACCGGCGGACCGAGCCCCTTCGGTTCGGCGGGGAGCAGAGGTCGCACGAAGAGCAGATCGAGGCGAAGCACGCGAGAGGTTTACCCAGCTTTGGAGCTCTCGGGAGAGATAATACTCCTACTGCTGCATGTCTAGGTGTATTGCGTTCTTGCTCAGGAGCGCTGAGTGCGACAGTACACACGAGCTGCTAACGAGACTGAGCGTGGAGGGAACTAATCGACCAACCCTTCTACGTTGCGCATGGGCATCCTTTTATATGCTCAAGGGGCTTCGACAGGTGGCAACGTAGACGGGGGTACAAATGGAAAAATAGTGGTTGGTACACCTACTTGTACAATTAATGCGGTGTACTATACCTAACCACGGCGGCGGGGACAAAGGCATTAAATGCCCATCTAGTCGCCCTAACAGTGCAAACAGGGACCGTCAGGGGCGCCACCGTTCGCCACGATGGCAAACTTGTCAGCGCTGCTTGCCACCTCGCACCGCTGGCTGCACAGCCTCTCGCCACGCGTGCCTGGAAAGGTCCCAGGGCGACACGTTAGTGGATGTGCTAGAGCGTAGGTACAGAGAGGTGGTCTACCGCGGCAAGCGCATTGCCGTGATTGTTGTCTTGCCGCGCCCGGAAGCTTGTCGCGCACCGGGCCTTCCCGGCAAGCTCCTCTTGCCGGGGCCTTGTCTTCTAGGTGCCTTGGGTGGCCTTCCCGGCAAGCGCCTCTTGTCGGGGCCTCGTCTCCTTGGCTTGAATACTTTGTTATTGAATGGCTCCAAAGGAACCACGGAGGATCTTGGCGGTCACCCGGTAAGCCCTGTCGCGAAGGGCTGCAACTGCCCGTGCACATGTTCGGGATACTAGGGTACCCCTACTCTAGTACACCGACAGAGCCTAAGCCACAAGTCTACTTGCTTAGGTTGCTCTCTTCACAAGCATAGAATGACGGGCCTGATCCCGCAGCTGGGGGAAGGGAACAATGTTCTGCGTAGACGCGGTCGACATCGACGAGGGAGAAAATCCACAGTCGGTGCATCCCAATCGGGGGTCACCGCGGTATGGGCCGATGCCGCGTCCCAACCGCCCTTCTAGCTACAGCCCGACGTCCCAGGTAGTCCATCTTCCTTTTGGAGCCGGCTTGCTCCACTGCCGTAGCACCATCTCCATGTCGATCTTTCCCTACTTCTACTGGATTCTACTTGTGATGAGTTTATGTCTCATGAACTAGTGCAAGTACTATTATTCTAATCACACTTCTACAATATCTTTGCCATCGGGGATGCTCAGTCGATTTTAGTGGAACTGCACAAAAGCATTGTATGATCCGAGGGTGTCGGCCGTCTTTCCTTGACAGGTTCTACCTGGCCAGGAAATTAAATCATGTTTAGGGTTTAGGGTTTAAGTCATAGTGACCCCATCGGTAGTTTTTCTTTCGTACGCTCTCACAACTTTTTTCTTTAGTTGTGAAGTAAATATTGGCTATGATCTGTGAATCATTTAGATGCATCAGCATGCGTGTTAGTTTTCCTTTGTATTTGATGGAATGTTGTAACGGGGCAACCTTGGAATAGGAATGAAAATGGAGTGGAAAGTTTCCGGTTTTCCGGAGAAAAAATGGAAACGGAGAGAAACCAACGTTTCGTTGCGTTGGATCGTGCCATCGAGCAAAACCAACGTTTAAATCACGTCTGTCGTGTTCGTGTCTCACCCTCCTCCACGGCTCGACCCCTGCGGTCGCCGGGCATGCCACTCACCGCATAACCGGTATACGATAACTTTCCCGCCTGCTTGTCGATGGACCGCGCCATGTAGTACTAGCACTACTGGAAGAGATTGACGAGTTGGGGGAGGACAGCTAGCTGTAGCACGGACTCCCAAGAACTTTTTACATGCATGTTGTAGTCGGCTATTGCGACCTTTGAACGCAGAGCAGCCGCGTGCACCCGGAAGCGGCGCTGGCGACGCTCTCTCGGCCGGCGCGCCGCTTCAATGCCGGCGCCAGTGAGAGGTCGCGTCCGCTCTGGCCGGGCATGAATATGGCACTGACCGTTTTGGGCGGGAAGCACGTGCGGGTGATGAAGAGGGTTCGGGTTGGTCAGGACCGGCCATGGCAGCGGTCCGGACGTGCGCAAACAAGAGATGTTGTACGTTAATATTGCTGCGTATATAATTAACAACGTAAATAATGTGCCAGTTGGATAAATATGATTGGAGATGAAGATGGAAATGGAATTTTACGTAAACACGAATATGCATGTCTATGTCTATGTGTGTGTGCGCGACGACTATCGCGACCTGGAAGCGGGGGCGTGTTTTTGATCGAGTTTTCTTTCTTGGTACGTTAGAAAAATCAGTTTGTCTAATCCACATCTAGATGTTATTTAAGGATATCACATCTAAGCTCCCACAAGTATATAATGTAGCAACAAGAAACAAAAAAAACTAGGAAAAAAATAGACCACAAAAAGAGTGGACATCAACTTAGATGTGACATAACTAGACAGACCCAAAAAAATTGTCCGCTAGTTTTCGTTTCTTTTTTCCGAGCAGCATATTCTATTTAAAACCACTGATATGGAGAGATTTTTTACTCCATTATAGCCTATTGTTTGATAGAGTTTCGCGTCTTGCTCTCTCACCCTCTCCATATCAAAACAAGATGACATTGTCAACTCTATCTCTCTCCTCACCGGTGGTCACAGATCCGGCCGAATCCCGTCCGCTGCGGGAGGTGAGGAGGTGCAGATTGACATTGTCGCCATCGGGCGACGGAGGAAGCCGATGCACCGTCCTCTCGGAGCCGGGCGCTGGCGCAGACGAAGATCCTCCAGCGCCCTTGTTCGCTGCCGTTGTGTGGGCAGATCCGCCCGCCCGCCTAAACGACGTCTCGCCCCACTGAGGTATAACTTCTTGTCTTGGTCCAGCTCCCCAGTTCGCTGCGTGCGGGTTTTCTTCTATGCGACTACTCCCCAGCTCCCCATGCATAGTAGCTAGGGTTCGTCGGCTAGTCCAACATCACCTACTAGTACTATTATAGAGGAAATGCCACTCGAAAAGTTGTCCTGATTTATGCCTCGATGTATACATGTTGTTTTGACAGAAAGTACATGGTGGTTGTGCCGTCATTGTCCATATGGTGGTAGTACTATCACTGGTTAAATGAAGAAATGCTTTTTTTCTCGGGTATCCTGGTTTAGTTCCCATCAATATAATTATGATGCTTCTTTTTGTTGGTGTACTTTTCATTAATTATTATTGACAACTGAGACGTCGTTGCTAACCCTTTTTTTATATTTTTGGAAATAGCGATGCATGTCACCATACCGGGCATGTCTTCCTCAATTTTAGTGGAACTACACAAAATTGGATGGCCATTGTTGTTCCGCCTCACTTTGTCCTCGCCACGTGGTTCTTCCTTCCTCGAGCTTGATTCTTGAGAAGAAACAGACCACAGTGAGGATTTGTCGAACTTCATAGGTGCCTCACCCAAACTTGATGCCAAATGGATGATGCATCACCACGATGACCTATCGATGCTCATGGTTGCACCTCATGGTTGCGTCGGCTGGTGAAGCTGATCGATTTTCAATGAAAAACAAGTTGTCTTCCATTAGTGCTCTTTGCTTGTTACGCACAAAGATGATATCCTTCGTCAGTTCACCATGGTTGCGTTGGAGACACAGTCGTCTTTCACGTTGGTGCAATTTTATCACACAATTGGCACCACATCCGCCATGACCGCGAGCGCGAACGCTCTGCGGGAGAGCTTGTCTTCGGGGAAGAAGCTTGAGGTTACCGCCATCGCTCAATTCGCCGCTCGCGATGCAATAGTGGCGTAGCCGGACGCGGACGTGACCGCACAAGCGGTGGCCACGTTGGCCACCGACGACGGGAGCACCATCAGCCACGCGTCCTACTTGCCGTCGTCCAACGTCCGACACTGCTGAGGTCGGGGACTCCTCCGAGGATTAGTAGGGCATGGGAGGCGGCAGGGCATGGTGTGCCAACAGCCGGTCCGTCTCCCATGTTCTGCTCTTCCTCGTCGGAGACCGCACCTTCACCTCACGGGTCTTGAACCCCGCCTGTACATGGAGATCGCAGATGGAGGACGTCGGTCGCCGCCAAAGGATAGGGTTAGGGTCGGGTTTCTTTTATTTTTCTGTCCTATAAAAGTTCGAAATGTAATGAAAATTTGCCGTGTTTGCATTAATCTCGTCCGGTGTATATGAACTTTCACAATAATAGTAAGATATATTGTAGCAGTATATGGAATGATGATTCGTTTTTGTGTGTATGAACTTAGAAGGTTGACCCGAGACAAAGCTAACATACGAAGTAAATAAACACATAGGGTCTACATACAAAATTTATCTTAGGCACTCCAATAGTACGTCCACTACACATTCACGCATTTAACATCTTTCTACATCTACTGGAACCTACGAAAGGGTTTACGTAAATTGCCTCTCTCTCCCCCCTGATTTTCATGGTGGTGGGCCCCTCCCTCCCCCAATTTACAATCAACAGCTCACACGTTTCACATTATGTTAATTACGTAACTGGGATTACGTAGGTCTAGCATTTCTCGTGCTAAAAAACCAACTAAGCCAACCTCCTAGCATATCGCCCAGGAAAAGACCCGGCCGCACCATTTTAGTCGGGATTACCGGATTACAACTAGTAGTATCGATGGATCGCATGAAGCACCAAGTTTTTTAGGTGGCGAAGCAGCAACTTTAAAAGGAAAAAAGGCGGTACACACACAGCACCCCTGTCTCGGTCGCATTGCACACCACACACGGTCAGTGCTGCACACGGCTTACGCAAACGAAACGTGCTTCGGTTTGCCTCTTCACTGACACGTGGGACTGCACTTGGAGAAACTTGACCATCCGCCAAACTCCCCCCGCCCACCGCGCAAAATTCCCCCCAAATCCCAAATTCAATCGCCCTTCAGCCAACTAGCCAATAATATTCCCCAAACCCACCTCCCCCCCGGCCCCCTCCACTCCATTCGCTCCGTCAAAGTCGCCCTCCCCGCCGTGCCGATACGTCGGTGCCGCGGTTCTTTGAGGGGATGCACGGCAATCCTCTCGCTCCCACAGTACGCTCTCGTAGACTGTCGTCCTCTAGCCGCGCCGCCACGGCTGGCGACGTTCTTTTGGAGACGCACGACGGTTAGCACCGCCACCGTTGGTGATGTTCGTGTGGAGACGCACGGCAGTTAGCTTCTCCCACGGTACGCACATTCCGATCTGAGGCCCCATGCATGTCGGTGTAGCGCTGAATGTTAGCTGATAGACGTTGTTAATCTCCCTGTTTGCCAAAGTAGTTTACAATTAATATGCTATGCCTAAGAAGCTTCCTTGCCTGCTCGCAATCAATCATGAATGAGATGGCATGCCAAGCCCGATTAGTTGCTAAAATATACTGCCATATATTTATTGTGACGTAGATTGCCATGTTCTAGTAGCCAATCTGTTAGGTGAAATAGCTCTACACCGTTTTATACTCAATCTTTGTTGCTGAGATGGCCTTCGATAGTTTGATGGCTGTGTGCTCGGCCTCATTGACTGCTGAAACAACCTGCCATAATTTAGCACTCAAATATGTTTGTTGTATTAGCTTTACATATATTTCGTTACTTAGATCTGCTTGTCCAAATATCTTGCCATAGCTTTAGACATCGACCTAGGTATTTTTTCCTGCACTTCATAAAAAAGCATATATGTTTTTCCTGTAATATCTAGTAGAAGAACTAATTTGTATGTCTAACAGATGGACATGACTTGGATAACTTCTGCTCGAAGATTCTCCGCTGCATATGTCGAGGGGGTTGAAAACTTCATGAACTTTATCAGAGCTGAGTACGGACGAAATCAGATGTGCTCTGCCCGTGTAGCAGTTGTATGAATTCAGTTACAAGACCCCAGTCAACTATGCAAAATCATCTACATTTGTATGGGATGTCGGTCACATATACTAGGTGGGTTCATCATGGTGAAGCTGTGAACGTCAATGTTACTAACTATGTGGAAGCAGCAGATCACCATCTTGATCTGCCTGATGCTTAGGTGGAAGAGGAGGAGGAGGTTGGGGTGGCGAAGCTAGTGAGTTTGACCAACATTGAAACAATGCTACGAAATGCTCGTGCATTTCGTGAACTTTCAGTCAGAGAAGAAAAAGGTGGGCCCGCATGTTGGAACAATGCAACGTGGCTGTCACCCTAGGAAATAAGTTGTCCGTATTCTCAGGTATGGTCACCTTTCTTCAGGTGAAGACATCTGAGCGAATGACCAACAAATCATTCGATGCGATGTTGGCTGCTTTCCGCAAATCTTTCCCAGATGCGTCTGAGCTGCCACACACCTACAGTAAAAATGAAGAATTTCCTTCATAGCTTGGAATTGGATATGATATGATCCATGTATGTAAGAATAATTGTGTTATGTTCTGGAAGGATTATACCAACCTAAGTGAATGCTCAAAATGCAAATCATCAAGATGGAAAGATGGCGATGTTGTGAAGAGGATTCCTCATAGTGTTCTTCGACATTTTCCAATTATACCAAGATTGCAGAGGTTGTTTCATGATGCTGAAACAAGAGAGGATGTACTATGGCATTCTAGGAACCAGGAGTACAGAGATTAGAATGTAATGAGCCATCCATCTCATGGTAGTGACTGGAGAAGCTTCAATCAGAAACACAAAAAGTTTGCTACTGACCCGAGAAACATTAGACTTGGCTTAGCTTCAGATGGATTTAACCCATTTGGCCACCAGAGCGCCACATATAGCATGTGGCCAGTGCTTGTTATCCCTTACAACATGCCTCCATATGTCTGCACCAAAGAATCAAACTACATGATGGCCTTGCTCATCCCAGGTCCAAAAAGTCCTGGAAAGGATTTTGATTTATTCATGGAGCCTCTTGTGGAGGAACTTCAACAGCTATGGAGGGTGTTCTCACCGAGACCTATATAGCAGCCCACTAGCTGATTTCTTTCACGTGTTGTTATAATTTCGTGCATCCATGATTATACGGCTTTGGGCACTATGTCGTGGCTTAACGACACATGGCTACAATGCATGTGTTCACAGACAGTGAATCATCATCATCGCAATACTTAGCAAGATTCGTTACATTGGACACCGCCGTTTCCTTGCCAAGGATAAGTCGCGTCCTACAAAATAATCAAGATATGTGTTCAATGCAAATCATGAAAACCGTGATGCGCCAAAGAGGCTCACTGCCGATGAGTTGCAAGTGGAATTAGAGAAGGTCAGGCATATTACACCAGGAAACCATCATGATAATGGTAGCGGGAAAAGGAAGCATGGCAGGGAAGAAGAGAGATTATTGTTTACCCGCAGGTTCACTTTGTGGTACTTGTAGTATTGGAAAGATTTGGATACGCGGCATAATCTTGATGTGATGCACATCGAGAAAAATATATGTGACAACATTATCGGCACACTTCTTAATATTGAAGGCAAGACGAAAGATACCTTAAAATCTAGGATTGATTTGACACACACAGGTATCGTATGTGATTTGCGGTGTGCAAGATGAAGGTAAACCACGGATATGGCACCAGCTGCGTACGTCTTGGACAAGGTAAAAAGAATAGAATTCTGCGAGGTCCTGTCACGTGTGAGATTCCCACATGGATTTGCTTCCAACCTTGAAAGGAGAGTCAGTGCAGATGGAAACATGGTACAAGGGTTGAAAACTCATGACTGCCGCGTCCTACTTCAAAGGGTTTTACTTGTTATCCTTAGAGGATTGGGCCGCCCTGACTTATACAGAGCAGTTGCAGAGTTGGGACAATTCTTCAGGGAACTCTATAGTAGAAATATCAGGATAGATGCTTTGTAGCATCTTAGAGACAAGATACCAACTATCCTATGCGACCTTGAGACGATATATCCTCCAGCCTTCTTTGATGTAATGGTGCATTTGGCTGTTCATCTAACCGATGAGGCACTACTTAGAGGTCCAAGATAGTATGGCTGGATGTACCCTATTGAAAGGCGGCTATGTTAGGAACAGAGCTAGACCCGAGGGTTCCATTGCAAAGGCCTACATTTCTACAGAAGCATTGACATTCTACTCAAAATACATTGAAACAGCTGATTAGCTTAGCAAAGTGGTGGGTGAAGACAATCCCGGGCTCAATGTTTTCGATTGTTCTGTTCGAGTTACAGGGAAGAGTCGACAAGACGACAAACCTAAAGATTTGGAAAAAATGGTTTGGTATGTGTGGAATAACTGTCCCGAGATACTACCTTATATCATGTAAGTGCTAAGTAATGCAGCTTATACATCATAATCTACTAAACTTGCAGCACATTCTTATATATTTAGATGTTTGACGTGATCACTATGTTGTGCGGCATCTACAAAAAGGAGTTACTGCCACAAAATCCAAGAAACATTGAAAAACTGGTTATGGCAGGATTTGCGAAATGGTTCAAGAGCCATGTAAGCTTTTGAATTGCACTATCTGTTTTTTTAATATATTGAGTACATAAGATTATCAGCTTGTCTATTTTCTAACCATAGGTTAAGAAGATGCGGGAGGATGGACATGCAGTTGATGATGCCATTTACGCACTAGCAATGGGTCCTGATACTCGGGTAAGACATTATGAATCTTGTCTTGTTGGAGATGTGCGCTACAACACCCTTGCACGCAACGAAGGCAGGAAGACACAAAACAGTGCCATCATGAGCACAGATACGTACGGCAGAGAGACAACTGAAATGTATGCTAACATAACAGAAATTGTTCAGTTGCAGTATATATCCAGTTTCGAGGTTCATTGGTGTGTGGTTCTGTTGTGTTGTCATTGGTATAACCTGTTTTCCAGGATCACAAAACCCAGAGCTGATGATTATTTCAAATCCATCAATGCCAAGGCGGCGTACCAGACCAACGAGCCTTTTTTAGCAAATCAAGCAACACAGATATTTTTCTTGCAAGACACATTTGCACGTAACGATGACTGGAGAGTATTGCAAAGGTTTGAGCAGAGGAATTCGCTTAATGAAGTTGCACAACAAGATGATGCTTACATCGCTTCCCGATGTAAAAGATTCCACAGATGTTCCTAATATCTTTGAGAACCATCACGTCAATGACGCTGGCAAAAAGATTGCTTGTCGGGCTGTGGACATACAAGAGTTGATCAAGAAGAAGCCAACATTCGAGGACATTGAGGATGATGAAGAAGATGACACTGTGGGGAATTACGATTCAGACTGATACACATGGCGAAGATGTTGACGCTACTGCTGCGGATGATGGTTCGATTGCTTTTCTCGTATTTTCTTGTCAGAAGACGTTTTTTATCTACTATGTGAAATTGTGTTTGCTATGACAACTAAAACCTGATGAACTTGTTGTTTAGTAATTTGCTGTCAGAACATCACTTATTATGTATGCTGATTTGTGTTTGCTGATTGTATGACGACTAAAACATGATGACATTGTTGTTTAGTTATACTCATATTTGGCTGTGAAACTTGAATTTGATGACATAGTTTGTTGTTGGGCTGCAATTTGCTCGACGCCTTCAAATGCGTAACAAAGTCGACCCGATGTGGCCTCTCGCTAATTTATTTATTTATTAGCAAAAGGGCCTCTCGCTATTTATTTATTTATGAGCAAAAGGGGATAACCCACGATTTCCATTAATAGAAATCATTAGATGTTCACAACACTACGCCAAAGCCTCGCTAAACAGGTTTCCTTCATAACTAGTTTCAGCAAAGTGCTCATTTCATAGCCACTGAATACATCACGAGTGCTACATACACTGCAAATAAAGAGACAATCATCCTACAGAGCACATCGTTTTTCCCATTATCTTCACAAGCTCTTTCATCTCACTACAAAAAAAATACACTTCTGTGATGATACGTGTTTGTCACAGTAGGTCGCGTTTTTTGTCATGCATGTACATCCATGACAAATTTATGACAGAATCAAGATAGTCATACCTGTGCTGTCGTACAAGTGTTCCATGACATTACCAAAATTATCATCATGGAAGTGTCCACTTCCATGACGATAAATCGCGCGTCACAGAAATGATTTCGTTAAGGTTGACCGACATGTGGCATCCACCGTAACGGAACGCCGTTAAGCTATCGGGTCGGGTTTTGGATCTGATAACCCATTAACAGCCCCGACCAATGGGGATTTTCCACGTGTAAAATCATCATTGGCTGGAGGAAACACGTGTCGGCTCACCGCTGGGATAGATGTCATCCGCTCATTGGACAGAAGGTGCCTATGATACGGCGACACGTGGCACGGCTGTCAGGACCCCGATTCCAACTCACATCGATCTAGCCGGTAACACCTCATATCACTTTGCGGCCTCACGCACGGTATTCCCACGGGTGTCGCCTTACCATGGCCCGGGACCGTTTGCGCCTTTTGGCTCACGTATATGATAGTGTTGCTAGCATCCATATGACAGAGAATCCGGGCCGACATGACTAGTCGTGAACTCAAAGTGGCACTAACTTATAGGGACAGGCATACATGAATCAACATCGAGCATGTCGGTCAGCAGCGTGCGAATCCGGGCTGTAGCACTGGCTAACAGACTCCGGGAACCCGGCTGTAGCAGGTTAGGCAGACTCGGATGTCACCGCGTGACATTTCCCAAGGGATGTATACAGGAACAAAGTGAATCACATGACGGCTACCAAGTGTTCAAGCAAGAGTGCCGGGCTAGCGTGACTCCGTGAACCGGGTCAGAAGCGGACTACTATGGCTCATCAAGCACAAGACTACATTTCCATAAGAAAGGCTACCAAGGATAAACAACTAGGTTGTCGGATCCCACACATACCAAGCATTTCAATCATACACACAATATGCTCGATATGTGTAAATACAACATGGCATCACAACATAAATCTACGACTCAAGTATTTATTCAATAGGCTCCTGTGAGCTTAGATATTACAAACATGGGTCTCATGACCCAACATTCAGAGTATATAAATCAAAGCACATGCGGAAGCTTAACATGTCTCGAGTACGTATATCTACAAATGAAAAAGGCCGAGAAGCCCGACTATCTACTGATCTCGCCGAGGGCACAAGATCGTAGCCGAGGTAACAAGCTAAACGTCAAGTCCATTAGGAACTACTAATGAGATTGAAGTCTCTCTCAAAAAAACATAAAATAGGCAAACGTGAGTACAAATGTACCCAAAGAAGACTTACATAAGAGCTATCTACATATGCATTAGTACCAACAAAGGGGTGCTGGAGTTTGACTAAGCAAGCCAGCTTTGACTCGCTGTCTATCCTAAACTATGACTGCAAGTAACTCTTTTGAGGTGGCACA
Source organism: Aegilops bicornis (assembly GCA_021605145.1). Lineage (NCBI taxonomy): Eukaryota > Viridiplantae > Streptophyta > Magnoliopsida > Poales > Poaceae > Aegilops > Aegilops bicornis. Next base: position 362,531,746 of record CM038675.1, read on the forward strand.
CGAGTCCACATATTCACCATATCAATACACCACTATGGATCCGCCTCCTGTCTCCCTACGAGAACGCCATCCATAGCACTCACGCTTATCTTGGCGATTTTAGAGTATCCACTTTCACTTGTCTATGAACCTGCATAGCAACCTGAAGTCCTTTACCGTGGACACGGCTATTCAAATAGATCATATTCACCCTGCAGGGGTGTACTTCTTCACACATGCTCTCGCCACTTACCACCATGTACACGTTGTGTATCTTGGCAACCTTCAAGCGGAAGCCTGGCAAGGGAGTCGGCGACGACCTCACTAACCACACAAGTCTCTCGTCCAGGTTTATGGCCTATTCGGGTTCCATCCGCAAGGAGATCCGGCTGGGGTGTCGCTCACGGCTCCAAACGATGTGTGCAGGGTTCCCAAGCCCACCATCCGGGTGCCACTTGGTACACCCCATCAGGTTTAGTCTGTCCCAAGCCCACATGTACCAGGTGCCACTTGGTAGACTACTAACACTACCTACAAACACTAGAAACTAGTTGCAACTCCTGGACAGAGATCATGTTGATTAATAAGTTGAGAGGGGTCTAGTTAGCGGAACCCAATGTGTCGTAGTAACTGTTCATGGATCACAAACACAGAACTCAGTTCTTGAGGACAGTTTCAATGAGACAACCCACCATGTACTCCTACATGGCCTCTCATCGCTACCTTTACCAAATCGTGTTCACACACTTAGCTCTCAACAAGAGGGACATGTTCACCACATTCCAATTCATCCTCGATGAATCATACCGACACAACTCTAAGCAATAGCAGGCATGACAAACAAGCATGAATGAGTAGGCACATCAGGGCTCAAACGACTCCTACTCATGCTAGTGGGTTTCATCTATTTACTGTGGCAATGACAGGTCATGCAGAGGAAAGAGGTTCAACTACGGCAACATGTAACAGTTGAATCGTTGTTGTCCTAATGCAGTAAAAAAGAGAAGGAGCGGTAGAGTCGGATTTTATCGGAATGAACAAGGGGGGTTTAGTTTCCTGGCACTTCCGAAGATAATATAGCTCTTCATCAGTGTCATTGATCACGCTGTCAAGAATAACGCTTACTCGGGGAACAGTACCGCAAATGAGAGAAGGCACAATCAATGCAATGCAACAATATGATGCATGCTCATGACATGGCAATATGCTGTGGTTTGGGCTAATGCAACTAGCAGCAGATTAAATGGAGTTGGTTTGAACCCTAGGTTCAAAATCACACCCCATGTAAGGCATTTCAAATGCCTTTTATTCAAATTGTCTTATACAGAAAATTCAAGTTGTTCAAACATGCATGAAAATGGTACAGATGGATAGATTAGATTTTTCTGATCATTTTTCATATATAACTTGTTTGATTTGGAGCTACGGTTGATTTTCTATGATTTTTAGAAGTTTTGGGTATTTTCTGATAATAATAAATCATTTCTGATTTATTTCAAAATTCCAGAAAATAATTACTGCGTCATCCTGACGTCATGATGATGTCAGCAAGTCAACAGGGCTGGTCCGTGTCAAATCTGACCAGTGGGGCCCACTGGTCGGTGACTCAGGGCTGGTTAGGGTCGCAGACAGGTGGGCCGGGTCAGCGGCCACATCAGCAGGGTCAACCCTGACAAATGGGTCCCGTTGGATTATAGTTAGACTAAGCAGAAATAAAGCTGGGGTTAATTAGGGCATGGGGCCCATGCGTCAGTGGCCCAGAGGGTTAGTTAGCTGGGTCATTAGTGGCTAATGACCGTGCCACGTCAGCTTGCCGGAGGCTAACCGGCGACGACCACGGCCAACGGCGGAGGGCACCGTGCGCTCGCTACGGAGCACCATTTGATGCGCGGTTTGCTCCTACGGGTTCCTGGGAGGGCGGCGAATCCAGAGAGACAAGTGCCAGCAGCTGGGGTGGCCGGATCTGACGGTAGCGAGCTCTCTTGCGGCCGTCGTAGTTCGGGCACCGACGTGTTAGGCGCTACGGCACGTTTCGAGCTGAACTGGTGGGATCTGCGGCTTCCTGAGGAAGCGCTGAGCACGCCTACATGCTCTGGTGTGACGTGCGGGTGTTGCAACCGTGGCGGCGACATGGCCGGCGGCGGGAAGCGCTCGGCTCCGGTGGTTGATGCGGCTAGAGTATGAATTAGGAAACGGGGCATGGGGGAAACGGTGTAGCGGCTCACCGCTGTTTTTCTGGTGCTGCTCGCGAGGTAGGGGAGGCTCGGGGTCCGGCGGAACGACGGAGGGTACCACCGGCACCCGGGTGCATTAACGGCGGTGTTGGCGAGGCTTCAGGGCGTCCGGTGCTGTGTCGCTCAGCGAGGAGGTCGAGGACGACACGGCGAGGCTTCTGGGCGCAGCGGCAGGGCGAGGGGTGGTCGGTGGCCATGGGTACGGCGACGATGACGACGAGCTCCGCTCGGTTGCGGGAGAGGGAGCGGGTTAGAGGAGGGATTGGGGTCCAGGGGAGAGAGGAGAGGCGCAGGGGGGGCGAGGGGGAGTGCGTGGCACTCGAGGCGAGCTCCAGAAGCGGCGGAAGCAGGAGGTGGCTCGGGCGCGTGCCGGCGCGCGGTGGCCACACGCCCTCCTGCCCACTGGCAGGAGGTGGAAGACGACAGGGAGGTGGAGTTGGGCTGGGCTGGCTTTGCCCGGCTGGTCCACTGCAGTGGTGGGCCGATGGGCTTGTCCGGTAAGTTTCCTTTATTTTTTTATTATTTCATGTTTTCTATTATTCTGCAGCTTTGTGGCTTTATTTAAAATACTTAGACACTTCCAAAAATCATGTAACTAATCATGGCTACTGTTTAGAATATATCCAACAGTAAACATTTTAGTTTATGATAATTTGAGCATTTATAATATTTTATAGTATTTAAATGCCCAAATGCAAGTAGAGTATGATTTAATTCAGTGACCCTCTGATGTCCTAGAAAAGTGTGCACCATTTTTGCCAGAGGTCCTAGACCAAGGCAAAGATGATGAACATTTTAGAAGGCATTTTGGATTCAGTGAAAATGATTTTTATTTGGACCCTAGTTGAGTTTCATTTGTCGCTAGGGTTTATCAAATTTCATTTCAAGTTCATTTGAAACTTAAACATGATGCATGGCTACTTATGTAGAGTCAGGCAAGGGCTAGGCTAGGGCTGTGACAACGGCCCAACAGAGGCCCATTCCTGTGAAAAGGCCGGCCCAATTGACTTGGTCAAAAGGTGGCGGGCCGGCCCATGGAAAGCCTGTTAACGAATTGCTCGTGATATAGCCCATTTACTACCGCTAACCTGTAGGCCCGTTATGCCCTATCCGAATTAGGGCCCAGAGTGTCATCTGGCCGTCCAATATGATTCAAATTGCTTTTAACTTCCGGCCCATGTGTGGCCCATGACTTCTTTCGGCCCATATGAGGACCTTTGTAACTCTTGGCCCATTAACGGCTCGTGGTGAAACTGGCCCGTAATGAACAGTGTATCAGTTTATACCCATTGACGGACCGTTATTCCATTGGGCCGTTTCCAGCCCAAGTTATCTTTCTTCCTTCTCAGGGCCCATTGATTCTTGGGCTCATTTGCAGCATTCAGTTACATACGACCCGTTCATCGCTATTTTCGCTTAGGGCCAAATTCAGCCCGTCATTACAATGCCCGCTTGCGTAACGTTAATACGCTGGGCCGCTTTCATGTCAAAAACCCGCTGGGCTGTTTTCATAGAGTTATCAAATACGGCCTATTAACGGCCCGTTATGGTCCATGAATAGTACGGCCCATGATTGGCGAAATGATGATACACCCCGTAGAAGGCCCATGGATCCTACGGCTCATATGAGGCCCATGGATAGTACGGGCCGTAGAAGGCCCATGGATCGTACGGCCCGTAGAAGGCCCATGGACCCTACGGCCCGTAGAAGGCCCATGGATCCTAAGGCCCGTATAGAAGGCCGATGGATCCTACGGCCGGACGAAGGCCCATGGATCATACGGCCTGCAGGAGGCCCATGGTTACAACAGTCCGTGTGTTGCCATGATTATTTTGGCCTAGTTACCAAAAATAGGCTATTGTGGCCATTAAAAAAACAGAAAAAGAACTGCAGTGACTACAATCAAACAACTAAACAAGACAATAAGGAAATAAATAAGCAAGCAATTAACGCTAGCCTATTACTGCTATTACACATATTACATCCATTGGGCATCAAAGTTCGCCACCAGTGCAAATATAGGGAACAAAGCAGCACATTACATACACTGGCCATCAAAATTGGCCACTAGTGCAAATAAACGCGGCAGCAAAACAAGAGCATAACTGAAACAACTTCAGAAGAGCTAAAGAAACGTTATCATGGGTATCCACCATGCTAGCAATAAGCTTAGCAAGCTAATTAGCTTTGTCCTGTTTGGCGCTAAAATCCTCCAACGCTTGCTGTTGCACCAGAAAGTATGCATCTGAATGCTCCAGGGACTTCCGCAATGCTCCGCTTCTTGTCACAAAGACAACCGATCGATGTCTTTCAGCTTGTAGTTGAGACTCAAGAAATCGAACTGATTTAGACAAAGGAGTTTGAATAGCTTGTGCAAGCGGTAGTGGCCAAAGAACTCGAACACTAAACCAAGACAAGACTTTGAGGTTGTCTCATTGCCTCCAAGATAGTCTTCCTTAGTTGTTTTATCAGCTTTGTTGGAGACCAACAAGGATGTGTCACTATCCCGAACCTTATCTCGCATTAGTTCCTTTACCATTGCTTAATAAGGCACTCTTCCCCAATATTCTCACAAGATTCTAAAAGAAGAAACAAGCGCATACATAACAAGTTTAGCATGTACTAGTATATGAAACTCATTTCGGTGAACCAGTTCATTAGTAAGGTGGACAGGATTAAACTACCAAGTCTTCTATTGCCCAAGATTAGTACATAATAAAAGCATCAAACAAACATATATTTATGTCCTATGGTCACCGCATTGTCTTGCCAAATCAAAATAGAGACACGGTTCAAATCATATCAGTTCAAGACAAAGCAGCAAAGGAAAGAATACAAAGCGTGGGAAACTACACGACACAACAAGATTTCAGATGGGTACCACGGGTCTACATGTACAACAACACTATTGGCTCATGCAGATGCTAGTAATGTGCATGATATGAAAGCCAATCAGTATACACAATTGAAATTGAAATCAACAGAGCTATTGATAAGAGCAAACCTGTTAAAGAAACATGCGTGAACATACCTGTTGTGCCATTGGAGTTTCGATTGGATCCTTCAATTTAAAAATAAGTTTTATGAGTAAATACAAAGGATACAAGAGCAAAGCAATCATAGTTAAAAAGGCGCTACCGAGCGAAGGCTTAAGCGCCGCCTAGGCTCTAGGCGCTATAAAACACATTGCGCATAACTACGCATAATCTATGCATAACTACGCATAAGCATGCGCTTTGGTCAAGAAGCGCAAGGCGGTGGAAAATCGCACAATTAACGCCTATCGCCTTTTTGAACTATGATAGCAATGGAATCTTAAATTAGAACAGTTGTCCTTCAGGTTTAGGCACTTGTTCTACATGATCAGAGTACAGTAAGACGCAAGAATATAATACTTAAAAATAGAAAATGAGCTCATAGACCTTACCACATTCTTGGTTCGGGACCGGCAGTAACAAGGCGCTCCTCAACACCGCCCAAAGAATGTGTCTCAGAGAACGTAAGGGAATTTGATGAGTTTCTTTGCCGGGTGAAGTATGTTTTCTTCAGTAATTCCGATATCGCCACCAAGCATTCTTTTTGAAGATAGCAGAGGTATTAGCACAAGTTACCTCATCCCGAAGTTTCCAAATCGGTCCTTCTCTATAGAGAAAAATGGGAAAATTTGTCTGTATTATAACCATCATGGAGGTAGGATGTATGGGACTAAGCAAAGTAATTGCCATGAATAATATTACTTACACATAACTCCCGGACAAACACCGTGAATCGGCATTTTCCTTCATCTTCAAGATAATATTTCCAAGATGGGAAGATACGCACATACGATTTAACAACATCAAATGTGATAGATGCTAAACTACGACTAGTTGGTTGTGCTTCCTCCATGTGAATAGGCGCATTAACCGGTGGAGTTAGGGGTTCGCCGTGATAGTATCGGGTCCTTTGGGCACCGGAGCGGCCTTACTAACTGCTTCTTGTTTGGGAGCCTGTGGTGGAGATGGTGTTGTGTCAACAGAACTGGGTTACTATCACCTGGGGTTGGTGTTAGATTGGGTGAAGCTGGTTCTCCACCATTGCAAGAGGGGTACAATCATGTAGAGTTTGGGTTATGTGTGGTAGGGCTGGTTATTGTGCATGTACTACCGGGGTGCTATCTCCACCAAGAGGTAGCACTGTTTTATTTGAAGACTGTGTTTTTAGTCCGCTAGATAGTGGCATCACCCGCTCCAATTCAAATGGCTGATAAACATGAAACATAGTTGAATGTACAGACATTGTATGAGAGACAGATGCAACAGATAGTGTGTAAAAAAGAGGGCATGAAATAGTTGACATGTATATTGTTTAACTAAAATGGATAGCATGACATAATTTCACATATATGATGTCTATCTAAAATAGATAGCATAGCATAACATAATTCAAAGATATGATCAATAACTAAACAGGATCGCATGACATAATTCACCTACATGTTATCTAAGTAATCAGGATCGCATCATTTAATTCACATATGTGATTTAAATGGTAAACAGAGGGCATTCGATATGATGTCTGAACTAAGAACATGGTGTTGAATATTGTGTATATGGTGTCTAAACTATGCAATGCAAGACACCGTATGCATGATATGAGCAGTCTAACTGCAAGCAAGTTAGAGCATACGACCTGCTGGGGAATAAGACTAGTCATCTGCCTCTCAATCCATCTGTGAGGAGCTATCGACCCAACAAGAGATCTGCCTCGGCTGTGTAGCACCGCCTCTCCTCAAGGCCTTGTTTTCACTCCAGATTTTTCCATCTCCCACCCAAATGGTTGATTCATAGGAATAGTAGTTTAATGTACAAACATTGTCGACAAATGGAAATGTAATGAAGAAAAGGATGGGCAAGATATCATTCAAATATATGATGTCTGGTTAAACAGGATGGCATTGCACATTTCACATATATTATGGCTGGCTAAAAGACATGAGACTGCATAATTCCCATATATGATATAGAAAATAAAATGGTGGCATTACAGAACATGTCTAAATCCAAGCAGTATGACATATATCATGTCAAAAGTAGGCAATCGAAGGCAACATATGCATGATATGACTAACATCATCATGCCAAGGTAGAGCAAACACCTTGGGGGTAAATAGGAGTGGTCACGGCATCCGAATCCGCCTCGTAATGTATATCTTCCTCTCGATTACAACTGGAGAGGGGTGGGGAGGGTTTGCCATTGAACCCGCCATGGAGCGATGTCTGCATGACATTGTATTGCCGCCAAGAAAACTCTTCTTTTTTCTCTACATGTTCAAAGCATGATTGTGTACAATATCTGACATGCATACGGAAAAAATATGGTGAGATTATGTAAGGAGATCATGCAGAAATTTAGAGTGATGGTAACAACCAGTGGATCGACGTTTTTCCATTGAACCAAAATAGCCCTAATGGATCGACGTGAATGTATAGTAATAAGTGATGCAACAAGTGTACAACCTCTTTCGTCAGAGCCGTGTCGACCTCAAAGATCATTGGGTTGGTCGCTGAAGCAGCTTGAGGTAGAGGTGGCTATCGGAGGTATGGAGGAAGATCTCGAGGAATCAGAGACGGCGCCCGTGCACCGCTCACAGTGATGGATCGCTCGTCGCTGGAGCAGCTCCAAAGGAGCCGTAAGACGCCAAGGCTGAAGTAGCACAAGATGTACATCGCCAATCTCAAGTGATTCTAATAGCATCTCCAATAGATGATGTAAAATGGATATAAAATTAACATCACCAAAAATCACCGACTACAACAGATGAGGTAAAACTGTTGACTCGAACTTAACTATCTAAACTGAAATTTACTTTTGAATCAATGCTACCGTTTAAACGAACGCAATGGTAGCAGAGAGGCACTTGACATGTAGTTTAGGAGGGCCTGCAGTTCATCTTCAACCTGCACCCCTCGAGCCGCCAGCCACCGCCGGGCCGAACTGCTGCCCCAGCGCCGCCGCCTCAAACAACTGCCACCATCGCCTGCCAAATTTTTTAGGCCCCCGCCCCACCCTAAACCCTAAGATAGAAAGTGGGTACCTCTCCGCGAGCCCCCATCCCTCACAAGGGTGGTTCTTCCTTAACTTCCGCTACTTCAACCCCTGAAATCGATCGACCCAAAGTCGATTCAATGATCAAGTGTGGCTTAATAGGAGCAGAGCAGCAAGACGAAGCGAGGGGCGAGCAGCAGAAGAATGGGCGAAGCGAAAGCGATCGAAAGTGAGAGACGGAGCAGCAAAGAAGAAGAACGCTGAGCGAAGGAAGCGAGAGCCGAGCAGCAGCAAGCAGCAGATCCGGCTGGTATGGACGCCGCCTGAAGGGGCCTCAGACCGGGGAGAGCCGTGGAGATAAAGTCGTCCGCCATGGGCGCCGCTTCAATGTAGCTGCTCCATGGGGGTGCGGGATGAAGCACCGTCGGCGGCGGGAGGTCGAGTTAAGGAGAAGGTGCGATGCGATGAGTGTACAACCTCTTTGGTGGCGCCGAGTAGGCCTCGGCTTCGTCCGAGGAGTCGGTGAGGATGCTGTGGTTCCGGTGGAGCAGGTTAAGGCGGTGCTGTGGGGATGGAACAACCGCGATAGACGAGGCGATCGTCGGAGCAGCTCCTTGGAGGTGGAGGACGGGGCAGCTGAACCGGCGGGACGGTGAGATGCACGACGGATCCTCATCCGGGGAGGTGGATGAGGGACGTCGAGCTGTTGCGTGTGGACGACGCCGTCAGAAGAGGCTCCACTGGGCAGCGTGACGGGCGGACGGAGGTGGGTGGGGTTTCGCGGCTGGAGCGGAGAGGTTATGGCGGCCTGGGATTTCGAATGGAGAAAAGGGGGCGATGGGAGGGGGTGAAGCATGACTTAGGGACGCGCTTGTCCAAAATGTAGGGTGTGTTACAAAAGTACCCCCCACCGATTTGAACTAGTGGCCCTTTTGGCTCAGGGTTAGAAGGGGGATTTCACGTGTCGGGATTTGTCACCGAGGGAGTTTTCGCTGCTGTAATTTCGGGATAGCAAGGCGCTGGTTGTGAAGGCGCCAGTTTTGGGAGCATGATATCCTAATTTTCAGGATATAACAAGACGCTGGTTGAATTTTAGGACAAGCCTAACGTAGTAATATTGTACTTGTAATGCACTAAATCAATTCGCACTTCCCTCAACCAAAAAGAAAACAAAAAATAAAACTATTCACACCACACAAAGAGAGAGTCTTGCCCTGCTTTACTATACAAAAGCTATTCAGTTATCCTCCTTCCATCTATATAGGGCCTAATGCATTTTTCGATGCTAACTTTGACCAAATATTAGAGCAATGATATATGACATGAAACTTACACAAAGCACACCGTTAAATTCGTCTGTGAAAGGTTCTTTCAATGATATAATTTTCACAGTCCATGTCATGTACTATTAATCTTGTCAATAGTCAAAGGCGGTCTTAAAAATCTCATTATGCCCTATATAGATGGAAGGAGGGCGAATGAATCCATGTTATGTCCGATTAAATTTTTTCTCTTGTCAGATAATGCATGTAACCTACTCATACCAACATTTTAGTGCATTCCAAATGTCTATACTACCGCTGCAATTCAAACTAAATTTGAATTCGTTTCTCTATTTCAATAAGAATCTACAATCATGATTGTTGCCAACTTCAATCATCATAGTTTCCTTGCTATCCGCCAGATATAAATCGGACGGCCTATAATGCAGGATGGCAGGCACACCATCATCAACAACTCCGTTTTTATAAGAGTAGAGATAAAATATATTAAATGTAGTATAACATGTTCATAATCACACCATGTGTATCACCGTTATATATATTCACACATGCGTCGGTTTGAAACACTATGATAAATTCTTCAAATATCCGAATTCGCTTTTATAATGAAGTATATATGATCTCTATTCATCTTTTACACCCACACAACCCTCTTATCTTTGTAGCTAGCGCTTAACTTTCTCTTGTGCATGCACACGCCCGCATCCCTCTCACCCTCCCTCAAAGATTCTCTAGCTCCATCACAAGAACTCATCTTTTCACTTTAGGTCGTTTCACCCACGGTGTGTGTAGGCCCCCAGCTCCTTCTTTACGGCACACATCGATCGACATGCCTCTCTAGCCAGGTGTGCCTAGCACAAACACAAGCTTCCCCTCTTCTCTTGTCACCGGCCCATGCCTCACTCCCACCACTCTTTTCATTGTTCTCCCACTGCACACTCCTCCCCCGATATAGTATGCCTCTCGCACCACCTCCTACATGCATCCTCTCTCTCTCTATCCTTCTCCTCGTGCCTCATTTGCTTCTAACACACACATGCATGTATACCGATCGATCTCCCAACATATACCTAGATCGACTTTAACTACCCCCCATCGATCGACGCATTCTCACAAGTTATGTCTCTCCTTTCTCTAACAAAGGGCGATTGATCTTCCTATGTAGTTACGCCCCGCTTACCACAACCACATCATCCCCCTCATCATTCGTGCGTGCTCCCTAATTCGCCTCTCACACGCACGCACGCATAACAAGCAACCATCTCCTCTCTTATTGATATTATGGCGCGTTCTCCGCTTGTCTAGCAAGCCTATCCCACCATTTGTTAGAAGCAACTCCACTACCACCCCCTCCAACACTCTAGCTTTGTCTCTCTCCCAACCTTATTCTCTCCGTCACATATGCATGGATGCCGATCGATCTCCCTTAATACATGAGGCAAATCGATCACCTTAATACATGAGGTAGGCCTCTCCTCCTCCACACATATACCAGCCATTGTACCTCTATAGTTAGTTGGGCCTCCTCTTCCCCACCACACACCGATAGTCGAAAGCGCCAGTGTAGGTATCCATGCCACAGTAGACAAACTGCACATGTCCATCTCACGCTCCAAAGAGGGCCAGCCACTCTATATCTTTGACGTGGGCACACACAAATTGATGGCACTCTATCGACAAGGCACACAAGACACACACACACACACACATCATCCCTCTCTTCGATTCTATGGACACCTCAAGCCGATGATACCTCCACTTCATTCGCGTGGATTGCCCCCTATATATTTATGTTATATCTTGGAATATTTTTAACACACATTGCATATTTTAAATTTTTTGTTTGACCCCCCCCCCCCCCCCGCCGCCAAAAAAACTCTCAAGAACCCACACACTATATCTCTCTAGGTTTGTATCTCTCTCACACAACCCCAATGAGGTGGTGTACGATACAAGAAGAGAATAGGTGCACTGCAGGCACGCATTTCACGCTTCGCGCGCCCAGCCACACCAAGGCAGTACACGGTGGAGCTCATTTCTTTACGTAAATGGCAGCCCACGTGCTAATTTGAACGCTCAGAAGCGGTTGTTTACCTAGGGAGGTCGTGGTACCACGGTGCATGAAACAAAGTTCGACTTCATGCGCTGTCATGTATTTTTAAATAAAGTTATAGCGCTCAATGGCACGTACACAGAATATAAAACGATTTTTATGGAGAAAAAGGTAGTCCACTCACTATATACAATGGAGCATGCCCGCCTGGTTTGTCGCTCTTCAGAGTATCTCACACAAGGCTGCGGTGGCCTCTCTCTCTCACCGTTGGTCACCGATCCGCCGCATCCCGTCCGCTAGGGGAAAGGGAGTGTGGTGGCCTCTATCTCTCTCTCACCGTTGGTCACTGATCCGGCCGCATCCCGTCCGCCGGGGGAAAGGGAGGAAGTGCATCGTTTCTTTGTTCGACGGCGCCGAGGCAGCACGTCCCGATCTGCAGTACACGCTGTTCTCTCTGACCAAGCTCCGGCGCTGTAGGGCCTACGCCACATGCTCGCAGATTCCGCCCGCCGCCGCTCACCTAGTTACATCCCAACGACCTCCGTGTATCCCTCCGCCTTACTCCACCGCCTGCCTTCCCACGTCGCTGCATGTGGATCTTCCATAGTTCTTTGCCCAAAACGTAGCTCGTCCGGCATACTTTCCATATTGCATTCTCGTCCTCACACCGTTTTAGACAAACACAACCGTGTTGTTATCTTCCCTTAGGACAAGGAATATGCTTCTTTTTTGTCATCGCATGTGTCATCAACTGTTATTGGCCAGTAATTGTTTCCTTTCTACCTCTTTTTTGCAAACAGGGCTATCCATTTCACCTCGCTGTTATTATGATTTTTGGTGAACTGCACAAATCACTTTTTTTTTTCTTAAGAGTGTTTTGTGCAGCTTGTACTAAAATGTCACACGGGCAACGCCTCTACATTTCAAAGGCGATCGCAGTAAAGGGGATTGGTTTTGCTCTATCCTCCTCATCCAACTCGAGCCTAATCTTCTCCAACTAGTTAGTCTTAAGAGAGACCGCAAAGGTGACCGACTTCTATTTGTGTGTTTATTGTTTCATCAATAGTCCTCTATTATCGTAATCACACTTAATATCTTTTGGAACAGGACGCCAAATTTCTATTTTAGTGGAACTGTACAAAATGATCGGAATGTTGCATGCTCCAGATAGCTACTTTTTTCCCAACATGCCTTGTTGATTTAGACAGAGCTAGGGGACGTTGCTGCCAATGAAAGCATGGATCAATTTTAATTTAACACCTTCTCACAACTCGTTTTCACTTGTGATGTAATTATTAGCTCGATCGGCTAATAATTGACATGCATTAGCAAGGAAGTTAGTTTTTATTGTTTCCAAAGAGCATCGATGGCAAGACACGCGAAACAAAAGCTGAAAGCTCACACCATTGTACAAATTCATGTCGCTGGAAAATTATTTGTATAGTACATCAATTATGTAAACAAATGATGGAAGCTTGATAGCATTGCCAGAAGCCTCTTCATCATCCGGGTCCATGTGCCATGCACAAAATTATACTCCTTTGTTCCTAAATATTTGTCTTCTTACAAATTTCAAACGGGCATATTTTAGAGTGTAGATTCACTCATTGCTTCGTATGTGTACTCCCTCCATTCCTAAATATTCTATTCATCTTTCTAGAGATTTCAACAAGTGACTACATACGGAGCAAAATGAGTGAATCTACACTCTAAAATATATCTATATACATCCAAATGTGCCAGTCCATTTGAAATCTTTAAAAAGACAAATATTTGAGTAGTCACTCGTTGAAATCTCTAGAAAGACAAATACTCCGGAGTATATTTAAGAACCGAGGGGGTAGTGCACAACCGCATGGGAGACTCAGCCTGGTCATACCGCATTAATAGTGAGTAATGAGCAACAAATCATAAGCCCCACCTTTCCTAATCGTAAGTTGCTCAAGAAGCAACCATCAATACACTCTTCTTTGAATCCGCCATAGTACTCCATCCACACTGCTTATACAGCAAGGCCTTCGTAAAAAGAAAAAAATCATGGGACCAAGGCGACTAGTGATCGGCTTGAAAAATAGCATTTGTAGTTATAGCACGGCGCCTATTACTAGAGGGAATAATGTGTACACACATGCATGCAAAGGTCTTCCACCCCGGTACATTACACATGCATGCACTTACTCCACTCCGTAGTAGTACAGTACATGGAGAGAAAATTGTGGACTTGATTGCGGTTACCACGCCCTAATTAATTGAGCATTAAACCAAACGCATCTAAAGTCTCTCTGGTGGTGGAAATGCATTGAGAGAAATGCATCACAATGAAGCGCTACAGAACCGTGGACGGAGGGAGGAGTAGTATGAAGGTGCAAAACCAAGTACGCGTATGGCCAGTCGGTCAACGCACCTCCTCTTGGCATATCGCTGACATGTGGGACAGGAGTGTGATCAAGCCCATCTCAATTGACGGCAAAGAGCCAACCCGCCGTTCCTTGAGAGAGACGAGGAGCGAGAACACACAGACGGGCTCACACGGAGGCCAAGATATATTCGAGCATGGTTGGTTGATCGATATCATTCATTACATGTTGGGCTGCCATTTTCCGCCTCTTCTCCGAAATAAACGTGTACTTTATCGTAGATAAAAAGAGTATGACGCTTCCACCATGCGGTTCTAGTAGTAGTACTACTCAGACTATCAAGGCTTGGCTCTTCGCCTCTTAGTGAAGTCGAACAATGATGGTACTCCGCATGTTGGGTACGACAGTGTATGCCTCTAACAACTGACACCGAATGGATCGATGCATGTCCACCGAGGGTAGGTTGCATTAGTCAGCATGAAGCGAGCTTCACCTTGTCCCGCAAGCTTCTCCTCGCTCATGAAAGTTGACGAGACACACCAAAAGGTAGTGCTAGTCCATACTCCCTCCTTTACGGTTAATATGGCTTAATCTTTTTTGAGGATAAATGAGAGAGCTTTATTCATATATAAGCATTCTTAGGACGATCAGCCAAGACACTGGTCACTAGGAAGCGAGGTACCCCGCAAAAAAAGAAGTAGGAAGCGAGGTGTTTCATCAAGCCAGCTCTCGACCACATTCAAAGTGCAGCAAGCATGGTTCGCACAAAGATGCGCCGCAAGGTTTGCTGACCTGTTTACATGCTGAATAACAAAAAAAGAGGAAATATTACCGAGCGCTACTATTTGTAACAGGATATGAGCCAGAATTAAGCGAGAAATGTGGCGAGTGTTCCATGCAATCAACTTCCATTATCACATGCGAGAACCCTCGAAGAGAACCAAATGTGTTGAAGATTGCTTTATCGCATTTTAAAATTATAATAAGAGTGCAGACGCCCTCCATCCGGGTTCCTAGTACTTGTATAGTACGTACCTTTTATAGACTATAGTAGTAGTAGTAGTAAACTTTATGCGCTTGGCTGTTCGCCTATTCGGGAAGTCGAACAATAATAGCACTAGTAGTATAGTGTATGCTTCGCAATCTGACACCGAATTAATCATGTTGCACGCCCACCGCACCGAGCGAGGGAGAGATTGCATTAGTCAAAAGTTTCTCCTTGTCCTCGCGAGCCACCGCGCACAAGCTTCTCCCATCCTCGCAACCTTCTCCTCGCTCGCAAGTTGACGGGACACAGCAAAGTAATGCTAGTCCATATTGCCTCCTCTCCGTTAATATGGCTTAATTTCAAACGAGATAAATACACTGTTTGTCACCGTGATATTTGTAAAAATACGGTCAAGGACTTCATAATACGCCATTGCGCCAATATATATATTTTCCGGTGTTTATATGGTCACTAGCTCACCCCCGACCGAGTATGTGTGTGCATGCACGCAGTAGGTTGAGCACTTGAGCGTGATCGTGTCTTCCGTCAGGTGCTCGGACATGCATGCATTAGGGCGTCAGCGCTGTTTTTGCGCCCATGTGTATGTGTGACTATTGCATACACGTAGGGGAGTACGTAGGGGCCACTAAGGAGCAGTCAAATCACACAGTAAGTTAGTCCGAAGAAGCAACCATCAGTTCACTCTTGAATGACACGTGCACAATATAAAATGGTTGATATGGAGAGATAAAGAAAACCACTATATATACACTAGCAGGAGCCTGTCGGGGCAGGCTGATCTGGCCCACGAACACCTATGGGACCGGCGGACCGAGCCCCTTTCGGTTCGGCGGGGAGCGGATGTCGCACGAAGAGCAGATCGAGGCGAAGCACGCGAGAGGTTTACCCAGCTTCGGAGCTCTCCGGAGAGATAATACTCCTACTGCTGCATGTCTAGGTGTATTGCGTTCTTGCTCAGGAGCGCTGAGTGCTATAGTACACAGGAGCTGCTAACGAGGCTGAGCGTGGAGGGAACTGATCGACCAACCCTTTCTACGCTATGCGCATGGGCCTCCTTTTATATGCTCAAGGGCTCCGGCTGTGGCAACGAGACGGGGTACAAATGGAAAATAGTGGTTGGTACACCTACTTGTACAAAGGTACAAGTACTATACCTAACCCTGACGGCAGGGGACAAAGGCATTAAATGCCCATCTAGTCACCCTAATAGTGCAAACAGGGACCGTCAGGGGCGCCACCGTTCGCCACGATGGCAAACTTGTCACCGCTGCTTGCCACCTCGCACCGCTGGCTGCATAGCCTCTCGCCACGCTGCGTTCGGAAAGGTCCTGTATGCGACACGTTAGTGGATGTGCCGGAGCGTAGGTACGAGAGAGGTGGTCTGCCATGCAAGCGCCTTGTCATGATTGTTGTCTTGCTGCCGCTCGAAGCTTGTCGCCAAGACTGGCCTTCCCGGCAAGCTCCTCTTGCCGGGCCTTGTCTTCTAGGTGCCTTGGTGGCCTTCCCGGCAAGCGCCTCTTGCCGGGGCCTTGTCTCCTTGGCTTGAATACTTTGTTCTTGAATGGCTCCAAAGGAACCACGGAGGATCTTGGCGGTCACCCGTAAGCCCCGCCATGAGGGTTGCAACTCCCTGCACAAGTTCGAGATACTAGGGTACCCCTACTCTAGTACAATCGACAGAGCCTTCGGCTCGGGCCACACACGGTGCCGAAGCGCTGTTGGGCCAGGCCCAAAACAGGCACGGGCACACGCGTCTGGTCACACCATAACTCACCCCGACTCCACCACGCCCCACACGAACGGCACGCATCGAACGTGGCGCCGTGTGAGAGATTGTGGGCGTAGATCGTGGGGTTTCTTTATTCGAAAATTGGAACGTCCCGCCTCCCTCTTTATAAGCAGGGAAACAGGGCACGCCGCCTACCTTGCCGCTTGCTGTCCCATCGAAAACCACCGCTGCTCCCCTTCTTCTCAAGGCTGAAAAGAGAGCAGCGCCCGCTTCATCGCCACCAAAGACACTCAACGCCGCCGATCTCCTCCACCGCCTCCGCCATGGGCCCGAAGCCGACAAGAGGAAGAACGTGAAGTCGGCCGAGGCGCCGCGCTTGCGGCGCTGCGGAAGGAGCGGGTTGCCTTCCCCCTCGCCTTGCCGCGAGGGAGCCGAGGGAGAACTACTACCTCTTCGGTCGACGGAGACGCGCGATTCCGCGCACGAAGGTACTCCCCGCTGTTGCAGAATCAAGCGCCGACGGGTATCCCTTCTTCAAGGCTTTCTATCGCGGGCTCGCCGCCTTTTCTCGAAGTTCTTTGTGACATTATGAACACCTATGGGTTCCGCCTCCTTGATTTCACCCCCAACGCCGTTTCGAAGCATGGCAGTTTTCGCACATCTCTGCGAAAAACTTTGTCGGAGTCCACCCAAATGTAGCTCTTTTCCGCTACTTCTTTTTACCCCGAGCCGAGAGAGGAGAGCCCCTTGCCGGAGGAATTGCTTGGGTCTCCGGTCGGCAAGAAGGAGGGCTATCTGGAGGAGAGCTCCGTAGCAAATGGGAGGAGTGGATGGCGGATTGGTGCTGGATCGTTGAGGAGAACCCGCAGCCTTTTACCGCGCAGCGCCAAACCCCAGTAGTGTGCGGCAATGATTGGAGCAATCTGGCCCTGGAGGACGCTAGGCTGAAGATCGCAGTCACCCGAATCCTCCGCCTCAGACTTGCCGGACTCATCAGAGGCAATCACAGCGCAGACTTTCTTCGCCACGCCGCATCGCTTCTTGCAGGGGAGAAGGAGACCTGCCTGGGAATTTCAGAACGCAGCAGACATCATGAGGCTGCGCCCGAGCCTCAACTTCAACTTCCCTATCTTGGAGCTTGACGCGATGCTCTTAGAGCTGTTCAAGCCCGATCCTGATCATCCGGAGATGTTTAGGTTGCCGAGGGGCGCTGCTCATTGTGGCAACAACTCGCCGCTTGACCGCATCCGTGCAATGATGCCGCCAGTGACTCCCATGGAATTGTCCCCACTTGGCAAGAGCCGGCAGATGACGTCGTGCGGCAGTTCTTCGACAATCTAGTGGAAATGCCGGTCCGCCCCGACGAGCAGAGAGGCCTCACCCGCGACACCACTGACGACGAGATGCAGCGCATCGCCACCAGGCTGGAAGAGGCTGCAGCAGCCGCTGCCGCGGGCGAGTTTGGCTTCACTGTGGAGGAGGCAGAGGCAGCCGAGGCGGCAAGCCTTGTCGAGCAAAAGGAGTTTGCCGGTGAGGAGGAGCTTGCCGAGCCTGAAGCCGAGTCGAGCAAACCCGCCGAGGGCGCATCCTCCCCGCCTCCAAGCAGCTTGCCGCGAGCGGAGCCACCAGCTCCACCAAGAAGGCCTCTTCGCAAGGCCGGAGACGCAGCGGGGCGGCAGACGGGCCAACAGTCACAGCGCCGCGCGACGCGCTCCACCGCGGCAAGCACTGTTGCCGCGGGAGCACCTCACGCCAAGCGCTAACTGAGCGGGCCCTCGCAGCCACCGTCCCGCCTCCCACCAAGCGCCCAAGGGAACCCACTCCTCCGCCTCGTCAGACCGAGGCGGGCCAGACCACCTCTCCGCCAGCTCCGACGAGGAAGAGGAAGAGTAAGATTCCTTGTCAGACTCGTAATTCTTCGATTTGTTGCTTTGTCTTGTATCTGATTTGCTTTACTCAATCCATTCCTTTTCGTGACGCCGCCCGTGAGGATGTCAAAGAGAGCCAAGACCCCGATGGTTGTCATCGAGGATCTAACCTATCGCGACAAATAGGAGGCGCGTCCGAGACCACCTTGCCGGATGAGGCAACCCTTCTTCAAAGCAGCCCCCAGGCAGCACCCAGCGTAAGCATATGGTCTACTTCTTGTTGTTCGGCGTGCATGGGTGCTTTTTCCTTGCTGATATCTCACTGTTGATTTGCGTAGGAGCAGAGCAGCCTCCTTCTGCTTCAACTACGCCGCCAACGGTGGATTCCCCGGCAAGGAAGCGTTCTCCGGCAAGGGAGCCTTCTCCGGCAAGGGGCAGCTCTCCGGCAAGGGACGGCACCAGCGATCCCTTGGCGGCGGAGACCATGACCGCAGCCCCCGGCACAGGTAACCTTATTGCCTGAGTACTTCCCTTGTGTTTTTCTTCTTCTGATTTTGTCTTTGAATATTTGCTTGACTTTCTTCATCCGTCCGCCACAGAGCCAATGAAGGCCGAGGTCGCCGGCGAGGAGGACGTGCGCGGCAACACTGATGAAGCCGCCGCCGTGGAAGAAGAAGCCGGCGCTGACGAGCCTGCCGGTGAAGAGGCCACCGAAGCTGCCGCCGCAGAAGCTGGAGAGGGGTCTGGCGATCGCACTGACGACCCTGAGGCCGCAGGAGCGGCAGGCGCTACACCAACCGCCGATCCCTCTCGCTGCCAGCAGCTGGCGGGTTCAAGAGCCCTAGCCCGGCGCCTATTTGAAGGCCGGTGATGGTGTTCTCATCAAGCTCCCATGGGAGTCGAGCTGTGGCGCCGCCGAAGGAGAAACCTTCGATGAAGAGCTGCTCGCCCACTGGCCGACGCTGGTTGACGCGCTTGGCAGCAAAGAAGGCGAAGCCCGAGGAGGAGCAGCTGCTGCGGAAGTCGCTGCCGCTTCATCACCGCGCCCGACAAGCCAAACTGGCATCCCGGGAAGCGCTTGTCGCGAAGGCGGGAGCAGACATTGAGAAGCGCGCTGAGGAGCTCCGGGGCCGCAACCAGGAAGCTCTCCGGTCTTTGGCGGAGGAGCGGGAGCAACTCGCCGAGGAGCGCAAGGCCTTCATCCTCGAGAAGGTCAAGTCGAGGAGGAACAGCGGCTTGTCACGAGAAGCCGCTCAAGGCAGGAAGGTGAGTTGGCGCAGCGGAAGGTTAACCTGGACAGCCACGAGGAGGATCTCGCCATGCGTGAGGAAACATTTGGCGGGGCTCTCAAGGAGGCAAAGGATGCTACCGCAGCTGCCGAGGCCGCCAAGAAGGATCTGGAGACGAAGGTGGCGCAGCTTTGAGGCCAGCCTCGTGAAGAGCGGCGAGGAGCTTGCTGCACTCAAGCACGAGCGCGAGAAGGACGCTTACACTCTTGGCGAGCTGCAGGGCCTTCTCGCAGAGAGGAGAAAGGAGCTCAGCGCCGCCACGGACTCCAATGAAAACCTTGAGTAGAAGCTAACTACTATGACTCATACCCTGGACGGCGCCAAGCAGCAGGAGGTCGCCTAGAAGGAGAAGATCAAGGCCGACGAGGGCTGCCGGGCGAAAAGTGTGCGCGCCTGCAGTGCCTTGAGGGAGAACGTGGAGCACCGGACCGAGGGTCTCGTGGATACTGCCGCCATCCATCCATGAGCTGCCGGAGCCGGGATGGTGGATCTTGGATACTCCTCCGACGAAAGCACCTCCAACCCAGCGCCAAGCTTAGCTTGTTCTTCAAGGGCGCAGGAAGGCCCTCCAAATGACTCCGGAAGAAGTCCCAAAGCAGCTGGCCGAGGAGTCGCGCCAGATCTGCTGGGGCTCTCAAAAGGTGCCGATGAAGGTGGCCTTCCGCAATCCAGGCCTCAACTTCACCAACGCCCTCAAGTCTGCAGGCCGGATGTCGATGTGGAGGCGCTCAAGACCCTTGTCGCACCCATTGTGGACAGGGTGAGCGGAATCAAGAGGGTTGAGGGCCACTGCGTAGATTAGGCCGCCTGCTTTTCTTTCTCTTGTCAGCGATCATGTCACAGAACAATCCATTAGAGCTGCGGCAAGCTATCTTGTAATATAACTCTATTTTGCATATCAATTGCTATGTTATTTCCTTTACTTGATTCCTTCCTTTGTATGTTTTTGCCCCACGCTTTTGGGGAACTTCGGGCGCAGGCACCGAGCCATGAAAGGCCGAAAAGTGAGACGTCCAAGAGCTCATCAGCGGTGCCGCTCCGACAAGCAACCTTGTCGCAACTAGTCGCAGCTCACTTAAGTTGTTGAGCGGACTCGAAATAAAGTAGGGCTTAACTAGCTACGAGTTGGTTCCTCTCAAGACAGGTTTTCCATACAAAGTTTGGTCATTCAAGGAAGATAACTTAAAAAAATTTAAAACTGATTGCTCAAACTTTGGCAACTTAGCTTTTCTGTCGTTTGCTTCCCGGCAAGGCTAGACTTCCTTGAGCGACGCTTGGTCCACACCATTATCTTCTCCTTTCCCCCCTGCAAACGTGTGTGCGAGGGAACCTTCCTTTTTTTTGAGAAAGAGAAAGAAGAGAAAATAAAGATATGGAGCCTTGTGGCTCGTTATCACTTACCAGGGGTAGGTGCTGCACAAGGTGTCAGATAATGCATGCAAAAATAGAAGTAAAAAGCATGAAATTGACAAGATATGCTACACGCTAGCTTTACTTATGCACGGGTTCATGCGCCGCTTTGTACAAAGGATTACATGCAACAGCGGCAAGACTTGTACAAAAGGTGGTTGCCGGAACAGTTCCGCAACCGCGCTTCTCACGGGTAAAACTTACGAAGATGCTCAATGTACCAGGAGTTTCTCACCGAATGCCATCTTCGGTCTCAAGGCGACAGCGCTAGGCCTAGTTACTCGTTTCACCCGATAAGGGCCTTCCCACTTTACGCCAACTTGTTGGAATTCTTGGCGGACTGAACGTGTCAAGAACAAGGTCGCCTTCCTCGAGACTTCGCATTGACTTTGCGGCTATGGTAGCGGCGCAAAGCTTGTCGGGTACCGAGCAGCTCAGACAAAGAAATCAAGACGATCTTCCTCAAGGAGCAAGGCGTCATCTTGTCGCAGCTGCTCTTGCTCAAGCTCATCATAAGCGAGCACTCGAGGCGATCCGTGATACGAAGTTCCGTGGGGAGAACTGCCTCTGCTCCATAGACTAGAGCGAAAGGTGTCCGCCGCTGGCTCGATTCGGCGCCTTCCTGATCGACCAAAGAACCACCGCAGCTCCTCAATCCAGTTTCTTCCGCGACTTGCGCAGCCGTCGAAAGTTCTGGTCTTGAGCCCGCGAAGCACTTCAAAGATTTGCCCTCTCCGCTTGACCGCTGCTTCGGATGAGCAATGTAAGCGAAGGCACCTTGGCGCCAAGATCTTGGACGACTTGCATGAAGGTGCGGCTTAGAATTGCGTGTCGTTGTCGGTGATGATCCTTTAGGGATTCCAAACGCAAACAATCAACCTCAAGAACTTGATCACGACCGTGCTGTCACCTTCCTCATCGCTTCCACTTCCGCCACTTTGTGAACTTGTCGATTGCCACGCATAAGTACTCAAAGCCCCGACAGCTCGGGGAAGGGGCCGAGGATGTCGAGCCCCTGCACCAAAAATGGCCAGGATAAAGGGATCGCCCGAGAGCTTGAGCTGGCTGGTGTATCTGTTTGGAATGGAACCGCACGCTTCACACTTGGTTACTTGCGCAGCTTGCATCCTCGGAGGGCTGTTAGCCAAAAGAAAACTTTGCCGGAACGCTTTGCCGGCAAGTGCTCTGGCGCCAATGTGGTGACCACATATGCCTCCATGTATCTCTGCCAACAGCTTTTGTCCGTCTTCCCGGCGAATACACTTCAATTTCACACCGTTGAGTCTTCTTCTGTACAGTTGCTGCCGACAAACTGGTACATACTTGACTGCCGGGCTACTCTTTCCGCTTCTTCTTGTTCTTCGGGAAGTTCTCCTGTCTGAAGGAAATGGACAATCTGTTGCGCCCATGCTGGAGCTTGCGGCTCGACAACAAGGACTAAAGGCACATCTGCTGCTGCAGGAATATCAGCTTCCGCGGCGAGAACCCGCGGCTCAGCCGGAGCTTGACGTTCCCCGGCAAGCTTGCCGGAGCAAAGCTTGTCGGGAGCGTCTGCTTCAACGAAACAAACCCTAGAGCTTGTCGGAGCAGACTGCTCCTCAGCACTGTTGGCGTTGATATTGGGGACCTTCTTCGCGGCGGCTTCGGAAGCTCTGCCGGAAGGTAGTCACCAGAGATCAACTTCCTCTTCTTGTTCTGTCCAGTTGATGGTGTTACAGACGGTTGAGTCAGCTTGAGCACAAAAATCCCTGGTTCCACAGGTAACTTGAGTGCGGCGCACTTTGACAGGCCATCAGCAATGTCGCTCGAGCTCTTGGAATATATTCCATCCGCAGCCGCCAAAGTGCTCTTCCAGCTTCCTCACTTCATCAACATAAGCTTCCATCAACGGACTCGATAATTCTTGTTCACTTGGCGGATGACAAGCTGTGAGTCACCCCCGACAATGAGCTTCTTGATCCCAAGGTCCACGACGATCTCGAGACCGGCAAGCAAACCTTCATACTGCAAGATTGTTTGTGGCTTGCTCCTTGGGAAAGTGCATCCGACTACGACTTGAGGTGCTCTCCGTGGGCGCGACAAGTAGCACGCCGCACCGCGCTTTGCAGCGAGAAGGCACCATCAAAGTACATCAGCCACTCTTTGCTTGCTTCCTTGACGGAATGCTCGCTTCGAATTTCTTCATCCGTGTTGGTGTCCATTCTGCTATGAACTCCGCCAATGCTCGCTTTTGGATAGTTGAAGTGCTCTCAAACTTGAGGCCAAAGCTTGATAGCCCAAAGGCCCACTCAACAAACCTGCCTGTTGCTTCTGGATTCTGCAGTATCCTTTTCAGCGGAAAGCGAGTGACGACTGTGATCTCATGTGCTTGAAAGTAATGGCGTAGCTTTCTCGAGGCCATGAGGAGGCCGAAAAGCAATTTCTGCACACCAGAGTACCTTTACCTAGCCCCCGCAGAAGGGAACCGATAAAGTAAACTGGGCTACCGCACCATCCTTTTCTCGCATCTTCTCATGTGTCTCAAGCAGATCCATCCTTGTCGGGACCAGAGCTTGCCGGTGAAGCCCTCGCTTGTCGCCGGATGTGCCTGCCATGGTTGCTAGCTCATCATCCGCCTCCCTCTCCGCTACTAACGCATCACTAACCACTTGATTGGTTGCCGCTATATATAGCAGCAACTTCTCTTGTGGCTTAGGTGCGACAAGTGTTGGAGTGGAGGATAGGTATCTCTTCAAGTCCCGCAGCGCAGCCTCCGCTTCCGGAGTCCATTGCATCAGACCTGGCTTCTTCAAAATTTTGAAGAATGGCAGGGCGCGCTCAGCAGATCTAGAGATAAACCCGCTGAGAGCAGCTACGCAACCGGCAAGCCTTCGTACATCCTTGACGCGCTTTGGTGCTTCAATCTGCTCAATGGCCTTGATCTTGTCGGGATTGGCTTCAATTCCCCGCTGAGACACGAAGAACCCGAGAAGCTTGCGGAAGGGACTCTAAACACGCACTTCTCGGGGTTGAGCTTGAGGTTGATCTTGCGCAGATTTGCAAAGGTTTCGCCTAAATCTTGAACCGTGGTCGCTTTTGTCCTTGCTTTTGACCACTATGTCATCCATGTATGCTTCCAATTTCTGTGCATTTGCGGCTCAAAAGCGCCATGAACTACTCTTGCAAATGTTGAACCAGCATTCTTTAACCCGAGGGGCATCCAGACAAAACAGTATGTGCCACATGGGGTGATGAATGCGTCTTCTCCTCATCCTCTTCTCGCCATGAAGATCTGATGATATCCTGAATATGTATCCGTAAATGAAAGCAAATCACATCCGCTGTGGAGTCAACAATCTGTCGATGCGCGGCAAGGGAAATGGGTCTTTGGGACAAGCTTTATTGACATCTGTAAAGTCGATACAAAGCCTCCATTTCCCGTTAGCCTTATGCGCATAACTACAGGATTGTCCAACCACGGAGGATGGAGCACTCCTCTGACAAGGCCTGCTGCTTCCAGTTTCTTGATTTCTTCCGCGATGAACTCTTGACGCTCCACTGCTTGCTTCCTGACTTTCTGCTTGACGGGCCGCGCATGAGGACAAACGGCAAGATGGTGCTCAATTACTTTTCTTGGAACACCGGGGATGTCAGACGGTTGCCACGCAAACACGTCGACGTTACCGCCCTTGAGAAAGCAACGAGCGCCGCTTTCCTATTTAGGGTCGAGAGGCACCGATGGTGAAGGTACCACCGGTGCCGCCCTCCTTGGCGGACACCTTCTTGGTCTCTGGTGGAGCTGTCATCGTCTTCTTACACTTGCCGGTGGAGCTCGATGGTGCGTCCTCGACGGCAGCGCAGCACTCCGAAGAGGTGCGCTTGCCGGAGTGGGCATCAGAGCTCTTGCCGGACTTGGTCTTCTTCCCTCCGGGAGCTTCAGCGGCAAGTGGCTTGCAATCTGTCGCAGCTGCTGCTTCCCGTTAGATCTTGTCGGCGCAGATAAGAGCATCCTTCTTGTCGCCCGGGACAGAGATGACACTTATCGGGCCCGGCATCTTCAGGAGGTTGTAGGCATAGTGAGATGCCGCCATGAATTTGGCGAGTGCTGGACGGCCAAGTATTCCATTGTAAGGCAATGGAAAGTCAGCAACATCAAAGGTGACCCTCTCAGTCCTGAAGTTCAACTCGCTGCCAAACGTCACCGGCAACGTGATCTTTCCCTTCGGCTTGCTCCTTCTCGGATTGATTCCTTGAACAGTGCCGGTTTCTTCGAGCTCGCCATCAGGGATCTGGAGTTTCTGGAGCACCGCTGAGGAGATCAGATTCAAGCCAGCCCCGCCGTCAACTAGCATCTTGGTGACCTTGAGGTTGCGGATAGTTGGTGAAACCAACATCGGCAAGCACCCGACCGCAGTCACGCCGATCGTGGTGGTCCTCAATGTCAAAGATGATAGGCGTCTTTGGACCATTTCGAAGGCTTATGCGTGACTCGATGGATGGTTCTGCTGCATTGACCTCCCGCATCCACCGCTTGAGCTCGCGGTGGGAGGTATGCGAGAAGCACCGCCGTCAACGCACAGGACCTCTGCGGGCTTTCGAACTCCTGCTCATCGGCCTCGTCATCATCCATGTCTTCGCTGCCGCTGCCGTCGTCATCCTTGTCGCGGGCACGGGGAGGTCTGTCTCCTTGCCGCTACTTGGCCTTGCCGCGGCGTCCTCCCCGGCCGGGACGTTTCTTGCTAGCTCCTCCTGCACCCTCCTGGGCTTTCTCCTTGTCGCGTCGTTCGTATTCAGCCTTCTGTTGCTCGACAAGCTGCTCGACCTTCTTGCAGCTCTGGAGGTCATGGCCCTTGGTGCGGTGGATCTTGCAGTACTGCTTGCCGGAGCCGTCCTGCTTGTCGGCGGCCGCCACAGACTGGCAGTTGGTGCCAGCGGCAACCTCCTTGCCGGAGCTACCAGCCTTGGCTTTCTTGGCGCCACCTCCGTTGCCGGACTGCTCAACAACGAGTACATCTCTGCCTTTCTTCTTTCTGTTGCCCCGCCGCCGGCTCTTCTTTGCCGGGGTGGTCTCCTCACTGTCAGATCCTCCTGCTTCGGTATTCTCTCCGGGGAGTCTCCTCCCTTCCTCAAGACGCGTGCACACTTGTCGGCCAGGCGTATAGCTCATCGACGTCTTCGATCTTGCACATCGCCATCTCCTCCCGCATCCTGCGGTTTCGCATGTTCGATGGAACGTCGCTGATCACCGCGGCAGGTGGACATCTGAGATGTTGTGCCGCATACGGCTGAATCTTTGAATATACTTGCTAAGGGCTCTCCTTCCTTCCGGGCGAAAGCGATGAAGGTCACTTTCTTGGCCATGGGGCTTGTGGCACCGTAAAAGGCGCCGACAAACCGATGGCATAGATCTGCCCAAGAAGATATGGAGTTGTCCGACAAGTGCATGAGCCAGATCGACATTGGGCTTGAGCACCAGCCGGGAAGTAGTTGGCAAGGATCTTGTCGTCTCGCCCGCAGCCTGCACCACGATGGTGTAGATGTGAGGAACTCCGACGGATGCGTCTTGCCGTCGTGCATTTCTCTGCACGCCTCGGCTTGAAGTTTTTCTTGCTGGGCCACTGGACTTGCCGCAGCTCACGAGTGAACGCAGGGCAACCTACCGCATACGGCAAGTCGCATGGTTCCTCTGGCGCGCGCATGTCAACAGAGGGCCCAGCGCGCTTGTCGGATTGACGCCGCACTTCTCTTCGGCGCTCGATGCGAGTTCAAGCGTCCTCTTGCTGTCGTTCGTGAAGAACTTGGCGCTGATCGCGATGAGCTCGTGGATCTGATGACGCAGTGGAGTCGCTGTCGAGGTGGATCCGGCGAGTCGGCGATCTTGGACTTCAGGGCGGAGAGTGCATGGTGGTTGCACCCCCATCGGTCTCGTTGCCACCGGCTCGTGTTTGGCAGTCCTGCCGCGGCAGCGATGCACTTGGTTGTCAGCGGGCGTCGCCGTTAAGCGGCCGATGAGACTCTGAATGGTGGCCCTCCACTCATCGACCTTGTCGGCCGTTGGAGGGTAATCCAGGAGCAGTTGTGCTCTCGCCAAAGCTTCTGCTGGAGTAGTGGGTGGCAGTGGCGAACGGCGCGAGGAGCGGGATATGCTCGGACTTCTAACTATGTTAGAAGGAGCAGTATCCCGTCCGGCGGCGCGCCTCGCTTCGCCGCCCGAAGATGTTGGCGTGCATGCTGGTCTTGAGCATCCCGAGATCCTCCACTCGATCTTGGTCCAACGAGCGTATGGCATTGTGAATGCCATGACGCTGTCGGTCCCGCGCCTCCTGAGACGGGCGCGGTGCATGTACTGACGCCGAGGTCTGCGCAGCCTTGTCCTTGGACTTGGCAGCACCGTGAGCTCCCCCGTCGCAGTCCATTCTTCCGCCGGCGTCTACCCCACCACTTGTTTGCTCCGGTGGTGGTGGGTTCAACGCGGACGGGGCTTCTGCCGCCGAAGCCTTCTTCTTCGGTGGCATGTTGATGAAGATGATGGTGGAGCTTGCGTGGACGCCGGATCAGGTTCACACAACCTCGACGCCCCCTACCTGGCGCGCCAAAGATGTCGGGGCAGGCTGATCTGGCCCACGAACACCTATGGGACCGGCGGACCGAGCCCCTTTCGGTTCGGCGGGGAGCAGAGGTCGCACGAAGAGCAGATCGAGGCGAAGCACGCGAGAGGTTTACCCAGCTTTGGAGCTCTCGGGAGAGATAATACTCCTACTGCTGCATGTCTAGGTGTATTGCGTTCTTGCTCAGAGCGCGCCGAGTGCGATAAAGACACACGAGCTGCTAACGAGACTGAGCGTGGAGGGAACTAATCGACCAACCCTTCTACGCTATGCATGGGCATCCTTTTATATGCTCAAGGGGCTTGACGGTGGCAACGTGACGGGGTACAAATGGAAAAATAGTGGTTGGTACACCTACTTATGCAAAGGTACGGTGTACTATACCTAACCACGACGGCAGGGGACAAAGGCATTAAATGCCCATCTAGTCGCCCTAACAAAGGCAAACAGGGGACCGTCAGGGCGCCACCGTCGCCACAATGGCAAACTTGTCGGGCTTGCCACCTCAAGATCACCGGCTGCACAGACCTCTCGCCACGCTGCACCGGAAAGGTCCTGTATGCGACACGTTAGTGGATGTGCTAGAGCGTAGGTACAGAGAGGTGGTCTACCGCGGCAAGCGCATTGCCGCGATTGTTGTCTTGCCGCGCCCGGAAGCTTGTCGCGCACCGGGCCTTCCCGGCAAGCTCCTCTTGCCGGGGCCTTGTCTTCTAGGTGCCTTGGGTGGCCTTCCGGCAAGCGCCTCTTGTCGGGCCTCGTCTCCTTGGCTTGAATACTTTGTTATTGAATGGCTCCAAAGGAACCACGGAGGATCTTGGCGGTCACCCGGTAAGCCACTGTCATGAGGGCTGCAACTGCCCGTGCACATGTTCGGGATACTAGGGTACCCCTACTCTAGTACACCGGCCAGAGCCTAAGCCACAAGTCTACTTGCTTAGGTTGCTCTCTTCACAAGCATAGAATGACGGGCCCGATCCCGCACTGGGGAAGGAACAATGTTCTCACGTGAGACGCCGGGTCGACATCGACGAGGGAGAAAATCCACGATCGGTGCATCCCAATCGGGGGTCACCGCGGTATGGGCCGATGCCGCGTACCAACCGCCCTTCTAGCTACAGCCCGACGTCCCAGGTAGTCCATCTTCCTTTTGGAGCCGGCTTGCTCCACTGCCGTAGCACCATCTCCATGTCGATCTTTCCCTACTTCTACTGGATTCTACTTGTGATGAGTTTATGTCTCATGAACTAGTGCAAGTACTATTATTCTAATCACACTTCTACAATATCTTTGCCATCAGGGATGCTCAGGTCGATTTTAGTGGAACTGCACAAAAGCATTGTATGATCCGAGGGTGTCAGCCGTCTTTCCTTCGACAGGTTCTACCTGGCCAGGAAATTAAATCATGTTTAGGGTTTAGGGTTTAAGTCATAGTGACCCCATCAGTAGTTTTTCTTTTCAGACACGCTCTCACAACTTTTTTCTTTAGTTGTGAAGTAAATATTGGCTATGATCTGTGAATCATTTAGATGCATCGACATGCGTGTTAGTTTTCCTTTGTATTTGATGGAATGTTGTAACGGGGCAACCTTGGAATAGGAATGAAAATGGAGTGGAAAGTTTCCGGTTTTCCGGAGAAAAAATGGAAACGGAGAGAAACCAACGTTTCGTTGCGTTGGATCGCGCCATCGAGCAAAACCAACGTTTAAATCACACATGTCGTGTTCGTGTCTCACCCTCCTCTACGGCTCGACCCCACACGGTCGCTCGGCATGCCACTCACCGCAAACCGAGTATACGATAACTTTCCGCCGCTTGTCGATGGATCGCGCCATGTAGTACTAGCACTCTTTGGAAGAGATTGACGAGTTGGGGAGGACAGCTAGCTGTAGTAACGGACTCCCAAGAACTTTTTACATGCATGTTGTAGTCGGCTATTGCGACCTTTGAACGTTGAGCAGCCGCTGCGTGCACCGAAGCGGCTCCGGCGACGCTCTTCTCGGCCGTAGGCGCTTCAATGCCGGCGCCAGTGAGAGGTCGCGTCCGCTCTGGCCGGGCATGAATATGGCACTGACCGTTTTGGGCGGGACGCACGTGCGGGTGATGAAGAGGGTTCGGGTTGGTCAGGACCGGCCGTGGCAGCGGTCCGGACGTGCGCAAACAAGAGATGTTGTACGTTAATATTGCTGCGTATATAATTAACAACGTAAATAATGTGCCAGTTGGATAAATATGATTGGAGATGAAGATGGAAATGGAATTTTACGTAAACACGAATATGCATGTCTATGTCTATGTGTGTGCGCGACGACTATCGCGACCTGGAAGCGGGGGCGTGTTTTTGATCGAGTTTTCTTTCTTGGTACGTTAGAAAAATCAGTTTGTCTAATCCACATCTAGATGTTATTTAAGGATATCACATCTAAGCTCCCACAAGTATATAATGTAGCAACAAGAAACAAAAAAAACTAGGAAAAAAATAGACCACAAAAAGAGTGGACATCAACTTAGATGTGACATAACTAGACAGACCCAAAAAAATTGTCCGCTAGTTTTCGTTTCTTTTTTCCGGGAACGCGCATATTCTATTTAAAACCACTGATATGGAGAGATTTTTTTACTCCATTATAGCCTATTGTTTGATAGAGTTTCTCGCGTCTTGCTCTCTCACCCTCTCCATATCAAAACAAGATGACATTGTCAACTCTATCTCTCTCCTCACCGGTGGTCACAGATCCGGCCGAATCCCGTCCGCTGCGGGAGGTGAGGAGGTGCAGCATTGACATTGTCGCCATCGGCGACGGAGGAAGCCGATGCGCACCGTCCTCTCGGAGCCGGCGCTGGCGCAGACGAAGATCCTCCGCGCCCTTGTTCGCTGCCGTTGTGTGGGCAGATCCCGCCCGCCCGCCTAAACGACGTCTCGCCCACCTGAGGTATAACTTCTTGTACTGGTCCAGCTCCCCAGTTCGCTGCGTGCGGGTTTTCTTCTATGCGACTACTCCCCAGCTCCCCATGCATAGTAGCTAGGGTTCGTCGGCTAGTCCAACATCACCTACTAGTACTATTATAGAGGAAATGCCACTCGAAAAGTTGTCCTGATTTATGCCTCGATGTATACATGTTGTTTTGACAGAAAGTACATGGTGGTTGTGCCGTCATTGTCCATATGGTGGTAGTACTATCACCTGGTTAAATGAAGAAATGCTTTTTTTCTCGGGTATCCTGGTTTAGTTCCCATCAATATAATTATGATGCTTCTTTTTGTTGGTGTACTTTTCATTAATTATTATTGATAACTGAGACGTCGTTGCTAACCCTTTTTTTATATTTTTGGAAATAGCGATGCATGTCACCATACCCGGGCATGTCTTCCTCAATTTTAGTGGAACTACACAAAATTGGATGGCCATTGTTGTTCCGCCTCACTGTCCTCTGCCACGTGGTTCTTCCTTCCTCGAGCTTGATTACTGAGAAGAAACAGACCATAGTGAGGATTTGTCGAACTTCATAGGTGCCTCACCCAAACTTGATGCCAAATGGATGATGCATCACCACGATGACCTATCGATGCTCATGGTTGCACCTCATGGTTGCGTCGGCTGGTGAAGCTGATCGATTTTCAATGAAAAACAAGTTGTCTTCCATTAGTGCTCTTTGCTTGTTACGCACAAAGATGATATCCTTCGTCAGTTCACCATGGTTGCGTTGGAGACACAGTCGTCTTTCACGTTGGTGCAATTTTATCACACAATTGGCTATGAACCAAATGTTTCCTCGAAGAAGGATCGACGTTGGTACTAAGAGCATAAGTTCTGTATTGATTTCTAGGCCTTCTCACAACTTTGTCTCCAGCTCCCCTGTAATTTTATTTGTCTAGCTATTAACTTTGATTTAAAAAATGGTGTGGACTAAAAACCCAGATGGACATAGTAGCCCTCCATTTTTATTTACTCCGCATATTAGATTTGTCTGAAGTCAAACTTTGTAATACTCTCAAACCTTTCCGATAATTGAAATTAAAATTCTTTATTTGTACACACTCTCACACGTTTCCGATAATTTGGCGCATGTGTGGTTGTTCACTTAAGGGAGGGTAGTGTACCACACGTGAAGGACAGGAAGTGCGGCCAGGACGCGTGGGTGTGGATCGTTAGTTCATAGGAAGTAGTACTAGTTTTCTTCACTGTACATTAAATAAAGAGTTAATTTAAAATTATTGTTATGGAGAGAATAAGAAAACCACTCCACTATATATTAGTCGTATACACGAGAGTACTATATGGACGCAGCTTCATTGACTTAGTGCACCGGCCTTTTATGACAGGTGGGCCCAAAATGTGGCTGGCTCACCTGTCATACAGCCAAAAGCAGGTGCAGTGAAGGTACCGGAGCTTAGTCCGTACTACAGTAGTATTTAAAACAAAAAAGAAGCTAGCCAACTCACCTCCAGGAGGCTCCGCCGATTTCTGCCTTTGTTGGCCGCTGGATCGTGGTCAATCTGGTCTTTGACTTCGTTTGGGCCGTTAGATGCTCGTTGCTCTCGCTGGTGGTTTTGAATGCGTGGTAAGTTTTCTCATGCCCAATGACTGGTGGGCTCGTGTTCTATGCCTGTTGGCTGGGTGGATCGATCTCGGGTGAAAAAGGCTTTCGCCCAATCCCCGAGCGCGCTCCGCTCCCAATCCTGGTCGCGGGGTTGTCAAGGCCAGAGCCCACACCGCACCAACCCTAGCCGCCACACGCCTCCTCCTCCCTCCCTCCTCGACAAAGATCAAGACCTCCTCCCTCCTTCCTGCTCGTCTCGATAGCCAGCCGCCACATCCCTTCTCCCCCTTCCTCCTTCCCGCTAGCGCCGACGAGGGGGCCTCTCGCTTGGACGGCCGGGTCTTCAAACCGGGGGTAGAGAAGTAGGGGAGGGCCAAGAAGCCTGCGGTGGGGGTGAAGCAGCCAGGGGGCCAAGAAGCTGGCGGTGGGGGTGGAGCAGCCAGGAGGGCCAAGAAGCTAGCGGTGTGGGTAGAGGAGCAAGGGAGGGCCAAGAAAGCCGGCTGGCGGCGGCCGGGGCAGGCGCGGAGAGGGCCGATGCGGCGGCATGGCGGGCGGGCGGCCAAGGCCGTGGAGGACGAGGTTGCGTCCATTGGCGAGAAGCGGTCGATCCACTGCGTGCCATCCTTGCTTGGGATAGCGAAGGTCAGTGAGAAAGGTCATCGTGGGGCACACCGTCTCCCTCTCCCTCTGGTGGCGCCTCCCTATGTGAGCTCCTCCTTATCTTCCTGCTCCTTCACCTCCTCCTTCCCATCCCATGTATTTTAGATTTGTTTGTTCAATTTTACTCCATAGTGCTTGCACGCTCATGAATCTGGAAGTAACCCGCAAAAAAAGAATCTGGAAGTAAACATTTTAGTGTTTTTCCTATTCCATTATCTGCTTTTTTTGTTGCTAAGAGTACAGTTTTTTTGCATGGGGGGTTAATTAGGCTGGTTATATAGAATGATAATTGCCTCAAATGATTCAATTTAAGAGTTCTACTCAAGATATATGTGCTAGAGAACTAATTATTTTGTACTTGACCACTCTGCAGATGTTGAGGTTTGTCCTGGAATGGTTGGCTTTGGGACTTTTGGTGGCAGTATATTCTTATGCCGACGACAAGCATTTGCAGGACGATTATGTGGTTATTTGTGGCAGTGTGCTCCTATCCTCCCTGCCTCCATACTTCATTTTTGGAAAACTAATGATTTTGATTCCTGGATGTCATAGGTACCATTGATTGTGCCTCAGCTTCGTAGCCGATCTTCGATCGTCCATGGCATCAACACACAAATTGATAATGGAAACCTCAGGTCAATAGCTCCCCTATTTTATTTCTGCGGCAGAGTGCTAATAACTTTTATTGTTTCTGTTTTTGGATAAGGTTTGCATGGTATTTCTATGATCGGTTGATTGCTTGGATACTTTCACTATAGTTGTTGTTCTGCCTCATCTATCACTATCTGCGGGCTTGCTTTGATTATGTGTCTCCCAACTTTCTGTAACTAAAAAGCAGCCTGTAAATATAGCTTGAATAAAAATGGAAATTTCAGATGACATGTACATGTAAGGATTCAGTTTTGTGCTTGTTGGTTTGGATGATTTTGCAGGTTTCTTCAGCAGCCTGGGGTTGTTAAGAAGAGGGTCGGGATTGCCCTGGGCAGATGCTTAAATTCCTGGATGTAAACGCACACTTGCATCCTACACATGCCAAAATACTATTGGAGGTGTGTGTGCAGTTCTAATTTACTAACATTATTTTTTCTTTTACCACTGACTGCATCCAACAAATGAACTGTGTGGTTGCTTTTAGATAAGGATACTTGTTTTGCATATTTGCATCTCAAAGAAGCTTGCCCACTATTGTAAGTCTGACATTTTCTTGGTAAGCACCATAGAAGACGAAGAAGGCATCTTGTGCATGTTTTGTTGTTATAGTATATCCTTCTCTTTTCTTTTTGACACTGCCATGCTTAACATTGTACTATGTTTTACATGGGAGAAAGGTAGAAACATTAGATAATATTATTGATATACTTGGCGCAGTTGCAACTAGAATAGTTCATGGCTTGAGGCATGTACCGATATATGCTTTTTTTAGTAGCTCCATATATACAGGTCTTATGTTTCAAATGAAGTTTTCGCTGTCCTTTTTACATTTGTATGAGTGTTCAAAGGTATCAAGTTCCAGCTTGTTTGTTATCTTCTGTGTTTTCATTTCCTTCCATTAACATGGCATTATGTTTTCTTATTCAGCTTGCTTGTGGAAAAACTGGTTCTCGCTCGCTTATGCACTGTCGACCGATAGAAGATGGACACCCCTCTTCAAGTTGGTTTATGGGCTTGCGGAGTGTCGAGTAAGTTACTACTGGATCCACTTTCTTGTCACTAGCCTTGCTTGACATGTTCATTTCTCACACTACACTTACCATCAGACCCCTGGTACGCCTCCATCCTTCGTCCCTTGCTCCGTGGCCCGGTTGTCGAGGGAGGGCAAGAGGCGGTGATATGCAGGGGTGAGGGAGATGGAGGCGGTGACCTGCAGCTCCTATTGAAGGGCGGAGAAGAGGGGGTGCTCGTGTGGAAGAACAGTTTTAGGTTCTCTCTTTACCTGTTTATTTCTTGTCATTGGTCTTGATTTCCTGATATACAATTTATCTAAAGACCACAATCTTCTAGATCTCAGAAAGAAGATTTAACCGAAGAATCCAATAGAAGATTTGGTGAAGAACAAGGTGACCAACTCTCTCTTGTGTGAATGTTCGTCTCTCTTTTGTAGAAAATTGGCAGGTGACCTCATATTTGTGTTTCAGGTTACTTGGCTTCTTCTTTCAACCAATCTGTTAAAATTATAGTGCATTTTTTGTGGGGCAGGTTAAAGATCCCATGTTATTTTTCTTGGCTTATATTCAGAAGGTACGATACAATGCTCTTTGGAGTCAAGTTTTTTTAATAAATTCTGATTGTTGTATTATTATTATTTATCAATTGAGGCATGATTGTTGTGTGCTCTTCTTGCTGAAGATTATCCTCGTGTTATTTGCTTAGTGAAAAAAGAACGAGACGAATTGATTTGCATTTCTTATCAATCTCTTTTATAATTATTTATCTATGTAATCTCCTGTTATTAGATGATGAAGTTATGTTTGCATTTGTTAGTAACTTTCGTGGATCATCTGTGCTTGTGAAGATTTTATTTCTGTACGCCTACAAGGTGTTCGACGAAAATCCTAGAAGGCTGGCAGGGGAAGAATGATCTACGTAAGCCATGTTTATTTACCTTACTTAGCAATTGTAAGGGTATCCTGTCAAACTACTTGCTGAAATTTTGTATTCTAATACTGTTAAAGGTCATACGCAAGTAGAACATTCTAGTGGAAACGCTCAGTTTCATGGCATGATAGTATCTACACAGAACGACCTTTTAGTTTGTAGATAACAAAGCATAGAGTTAGATGAAAGACATATATGATTCACCTGTCACTGAAGAGAAATGATCACATCTGGACAAGCACCTCAAAATGTCTTTTGAATGAGCTGACAGGGAGGAAATCTTGGTTTCAAAGTTCTCTCTGTCAGTGGCCAGCTGAGTCTAGTCTACTTTTCTAACTTTTCTATCTGGCAGATATAGCTATTTGCTTTTCCTATTCAATTAGGCAGTCTTTTGAGGAGGTTGAAATGAGTTATATTTTTGGCATGATTGATGGCTATTTGTAGTATAGGACTATGATTAGCTTTGTAGTATAGGACTGTGATTTCCTGCAAAAAATAGTATAGGACTGTGATATTTTAAGAATTCACAAGAAGAAGTATTTGATATGTCCACATTAATATGATTACATAGTCATGCATATCTCATCTCTTTTCCTGATCAAATGAAGCACAAGTCGTGGTAACTTCATCAGTTCCTTACATCTATTTGTGTAATGTCGATTCAGGAAATGAAAAACTTAATGTGGCTGGAGTTCTACGCGGATTAATCTAATTATCCTTATATTTCAACTCCAATGACTCGGCCTCACATGGTAAGGCATGTTTTGTACAGGCAGTGAAAATAGGGTGTTCATTTTGATCTTGCTGATTTGGATTTTGACAGTAGAATGCGGTTTTGGGCATGTGTTTCGGTTCATTCGGTTTCGACGGAATCGAAGGTCAGGAAAAATATATAGGTGTTAGTTCATTATCTTTTTAGGTTTCTTAATTATTCATACATTTGCATCTATGTTACAGGTGCTAGCTTTCATGGCTAGGTTTTTTTTAGCATATTCAAATCTGTATTAGAATAAGGTTTCCCCCTTGGATGTTCCTTACGTATCCATATATTAGATTTTTGTGTGGTTCATTTGTTGCAAATATATAAATAATAATCTGATTGACTATATGCAAATTTGGTTTGAAATCTTAAAGCAGTCTCTGAGAAGTTGTAGGTGAAGAAGATCATGTCCTAGCAGTTATATGCACGTGGAGTACATTTATTGTATGCTTTCTGTTTAGAAGTATTCAGTTTCATAGCATAATCAAGTGTTTTTCAATACTCTCTCTCACACACACATAAAATGTCTTTAATTTCTATTTTTTTTAATGTATTGGCCTCTGAATGATCTGCATGGTATATATCTATATCACTGAATGGCCTCGACTTGTACCTTTGTGGTTTGCAAACACTTAAACATGTGTTGCTACAGAGTTATCTTAGTTTTGACGTTGATCGGTGGAGGTGGGTTCTCATGGTAGGATTTGATCCACTGGGATATCAATGGTACTGATACTTAAGTTTGCTTTCTTTAAAAAAATAAAGTATGTCATGTGTTAGTTTGGGTGCAAGCTTGTATCATGAACACATACTGCTCACAGTGCGTTTGCATGAGAAGCCCTTCAAAAGAAAAAACTACATTTACATTTTTTCTGCGGAAACTATACATTTACTTATTATTCAGAGCTCACTGTATGAAATCCGAGTGGTGCTCAAGATGTTAATTAACTAGCTTTGTGAATGGGGTGGTGAAAATACTGCTCACTTTATTTGTTTGGTCGCAAGCCTATATCATGTACACATACTGCTCAATTTATTTGTCCCTTCAGAAAATAAATCAATTTGCTCAAGCCTTTCTGCTGATGATTCCAGTTCATTGGAGTAACTTTAATATTTCTTCTTGTTGCATCAATTAACATGAATGCAAAATAGATTTATTGTCTTATGCTATCCCGTATCAGGGATGATGCCACTAAGTTGTTATAATTATGCTTGTAGTCCTTGTCGGAGTTTGTGTACTGCACTTACTTTATAATGCAAAGGAATGGTATAAACTATAGTTGGTTCTTTCATGTAGTATGCTTTTTTCTATAATGTAAGTTATGGATGCGGTACTTCTTTGAAACCTTCATAATGCTTTTTGTCATGCAACAACTTGCTAACGAGTCCTGGTCTGTCGCAGTTGATTGCACATGTGGAGGGCTTCTGGATGCATTTATTGTCTCATGTCACAAGGATTTACAAATTTTACTAGAATGCAGGAGTAGAGTATTGATAATTCCAGATGGTTCACTTCGTACAATAGAGCACCCTATAGTACTATCAATTATTCAGTCAGAGAACCACACTATGCTGAATATATTGGTGGATCAGGTACATTGATAAGCACCCAATGTTCAGTCAGATGAAGAGAGTGAAAACAGCGTTTACTCTGAATTTTCAGACAGATTGGCGTTG
Organism: Aegilops bicornis; assembly: GCA_021605145.1. Lineage (NCBI taxonomy): Eukaryota > Viridiplantae > Streptophyta > Magnoliopsida > Poales > Poaceae > Aegilops > Aegilops bicornis. The sequence continues at coordinate 362,569,803 of CM038675.1, forward strand.
CAGCCGGAAGTTTGAGGCGCTGGATTCCCCCTGACGGAGGAATAGTCAAGTTAAATTTAGATGCTTCATTCTTTGCTGAGACTTGGAGGAGCTATATCGGGGCCATCGCCGGGGATTTTTTTGGTGTTTCTTCTATTTATCCAAGAGCATTGACAAATGTAGTTCTGTGGAAGAGGCTGAGGCTCAGGCAATGCTAGATGGATTGACAGCTCTGACATCTATGTACAACAATGTCTGTTTCCCAACTTCATGTGACATTAAGACCAGCTCTTCTTTTGTTCCCGTTGAAGTCCGGGCAGCAGAACCAGTATACCATCGCCCATGCCCTTGGTGTGTGTGCCAGAACTAAAGAGAACTTACTCAAGATTGCAGATATCCCAGCAGAGCTACATGGAGCAGTTAAATCTGATTGTAAACAAGGTTCCAGAGTAGTTTCTACTCTGTATCTAAAAAATGCATCGATGGAAAAACTTTTAATATTGCAATGTATTTCAGGAAGCGGATTAGGAGCACTCGGGTGCTCCACCCCCCTATATTCAAAAATATAGGAGGGCGTAGGACCCGAGAGCTCCTATGCATTTTTGTGCATTTCACTCCTTTGGTCATGGAAGTAGATAAGGCTTCACTGGCTCGGGTGTGACCGTGCTGTTGTGTCGCGTTCGTGTGATTTGATTTCTTAGGTGTGACCGTGCTGTTGTGTCGTGTTCGGGTGTGACCGGATCCATCTGAGCTGCTGCCCGAGTTTTTGTCAGAGCCATTGTGGGCGCTTCCATCAGAACTGATATCCACAGGCTCAGTTTGAGATCCTCTCATGCTCAACCGTCGCACTGACCTACGACACCATCGATTCTCAATCAAAACAATGGCAGCTTATAAATAACCATCAATTTATTTCCATATGAGTGCATCCCTAAACAGAAAGGATCGCAACACAAGATCTATAATGCCTAAAAAACGAGCCAAAAGGGGTGGGAAGTGACACAAAAAAGAGGGGAGATGCAAGATCGAGATAGATGTAAAGTAAATCCATGCATGCAGACAAATCTGAAACCAAAAGAGGTGAGAAATCGCACCGGTCACGGCTGACGAAACACCTCTGTCACCCAGTTGAGGAACCAAGAAAGAAAGGAAGGGGATACACAGTCTTTGCTGGCTCCGCCCCCTGCCGCTTCATATTCAGCTCCTCACGGGCCACAGACATCACTCTACGTGGGCTGGGCTACATAATATATGGGCTATTCTAATACCTCCTGATCCCTATATCTCCCTATATGCACAACAAAGATATGTTTTTTTCTTAGGTTTTTTATCGTTTCCCCTCTTTTTTGCAGGAAATATATGCATGGCCAGGTTTCTCATCATGATAACCATGTTTTCAAACTTGCTAAAAGAATACAACCATGCCAACTTTACTCTCTCATCATAGTGGCCATATTTTCAAACTGAACATATTCAGATCATGCAAAATTTCCTTTTCCGAGACTATTATTTAACAATGTAATAAACATGTTTACAAAATAGCATGATTTAGTTGAAGGTTCTTGCAGCATGAAACTATTTTCATCGACAACATGTCTTCAGCAGGTCTCTGCGCCATTTGGCGCAACGGGTCAACTAGTATATATATAAGCGGGAGCCTCAGCGCTTGTTCGCTAGGGTTTGCACTCTCCACACGCTCGCCGCACTACATATATGTTACACGCTGGAGGCTCAGCGTTCATTTGCTAGGGTTTGCTATATTCACAGTCTCTCACCCTCTCTTCACCAGATCTAAACAAGACTGCGTTGGCCTCTTATCTCTCTCTCCCCCCTCACAGCTGGTGAAGGAGGCATCCATATCCCGTCGCACCGGGAAGGGGAGGAGGTGCAGCGTTCACTCTATCGCCTTCGGCGAGGGAGGCAATCCACTGCCGGCTGCCTTGTTCTCTTTCACCCAGCGCCTGTGCGGGGGGGGGGGGGGGCACCGACCCCTTCTTCTTCGCTAGCGTACGTAGTGTGGGCAGATCCGGCCTCCCGCCGCACGCCTTGCCACATCCCGACGACCCTAAGGTATAAGTTTCTTTGAAACCGTTGTTGCTCTAGCTGCATGTGGATCTTTTTTGATCTGTAGTCGAATCTATGTCTTGGTTCAAAGAGGAAAGAAGGGTGCGGTGGGCTGGAGCAAGAATCTTGGACGTGGTTCAATGAGGAAAGGAGGGGCAGAAAGTAGTATAGACTGGCTATCCAGCCCCTTTGTAGGTCGAAAAAGGAAAAAGGGCGTAACCTAGTACACACATCTGTAAGGAACCGGTCTCTTTGTTGAAAAGGGAAAGAACTGGGGGGTCGGGTAGTTTGTGCAGGACTAGATTTGCTGCCCTCACATAGGAAGTCGGTTAAAAGAGAACAAATATGGGACCAGCGCATATATGCTGCTTGGCTACATACTCTGCATCACCCATTTATACGTGTGGATTTATTATGGTGGGCATGTCCCATACAGCTATTTTGCTGTTGTTAATCTAAGAATGCCGCCGGAAAATTGAAGCAATGCCACTGTTAAAATTAAATTACATTTTTTAATGAATTATGTTTCAAGAGAATGTCTCTGTTAATATGAATCAATGCAACCGTTTTAGAAATGCTACTGTCCTACTTTGTTTTTCATCCAAGATAAGTTAGATGCTTCTTTCTGTCACCGTTTGTTTCATCCTCCTTTATCGGCAAGTAATTGTTTCCTTTTTGCCTCTATTAAAACAGGGGTATCGATTCAACTTGTTGCTATTGCGACATTTTGCTTCGCTACTCGAAACACTTATGTTTTAAGAGTGTTTTGTGCAGTTGAACTTGAATGTCACACCGGTGACTTTGCTTAATTTTGGTGGAGCTGCACAAAAGGAGATCGAGATTTGTTTCCAGTCTTCGTGGCGAGTTGTTTCAAATCTTGGTCTTAACCACATGATGTGCAGTGTGCTTTGAGATGTTGTGCTACTTTTTTTGGTACTGTTCTAAATAAATGTTGAATTCAAGCTATTGTATTGCTGTCTTTTCCCATTAAGTAGTGAACAAAAATGGGACCAACCCAGACATGATGCTTGTTGCTTTGTTACAACAAATTCAGCATAACCCCCTTTATAAGCTAGTAATTGATGCAACTCAAAGAATTAACTACTGAATCTTATTTCAAAACAGCAACACTTGTTAGGGATTGGCAGGATTACCATTTTTGTGGCCGCATGTTTCATCCTCCTTTATTAGCCAGTAACTGGTTCCTTTTTTGCCTCTGTTTAAATAGGGATATCTATTCAACTTGTTGCTATTGCGATATTTTTCTTCGCTACGCGAAACACTTTGCTTGATTTCAGTGCAACTGCACAAAACGAGATTAGATTTCCTATTCGTGTTGGCAGATTCGTATTTTATCTTGTCCGTCTCATGAAAGGTCAGTACATGCCTTCATCCACATGATTGTGCAGTGTGCTTTGAGATGTTGTGCTACTTGTATTGGCATTGTTTTAAATAAATGTTGAATTGAAGCTACTGTATTGTTGTCTTTTCCCATTTAGTAGTGAACAAAAATGGGACCAACCCAGACATGATGCTTGTTGCTTTGTTAGAACAAACTCTGCATCACCCCCTTTATAAGTAGATGGAAGCACATACTGTTGTTGCACACTCTCCTGGAACTGTTTATGCTTTTCGTTAATCTAATGTCATTGGTAAAATTAAGCAATGCCACTCTCAGAATTAATTAACTACTGAATCTTAGTTCAAAACTGCAACACTTGTTTGGAATGGTACTATCCTTCTTTGTAGTTCTTTCTACATGTTTAACCAAGGTATAGTTAAGATAATGTCTCTGTTAAAATGAATCAGTTGCATTGTTTTAGGAATGGTACTTTTCTACTTTGTCGTTCTTTATACATGTTGAAACAAGGCATTGTTAAGATAATGTCTCAGTCAATATGAATGAATCACACCGATGGAGAATTGCTACTCTCCTGCTTTGTTTCCATTTAAGATAAAGTAGATCACTAGATGCTTTTCTTCTGGGAGTACAAGTCATCAACCGTTACTTCTCAGTAATTGTTTCCCTTATACCTATTGTTGCTTACAGGGATATCAAAATTAAAGCTTGGTTTTATTCCAACTTCGATTTTAGTTGAACTGCACAAAAGGAGCCAATGTGTCCAAGGCAAACTGCTGCATTACTGGGTCCAGTTGGTCGTTCCACTTTGCAGAAAGAAGCAGTCACTGTTTGCGCTACATTACAGAAGGAATGACCGAGAAGCTTTACAGAGTATTATTAGACACCGGTGACATGACTAGTCTGCAGAGACCATTGGAAATTTAACAACACGTGGAGTGCCCTGGGCAAAAAGTGCCCAAACAAGTAAAAGAAGTTACGACAGGACTCCATGATCATAGGCATTACATATTTTGAATGGGAAAAGCTTGTCAAAGTTTAATCATTGATGTTAGCAAGAAGACGTTAGTTTAATATATTGGAATTGGAAAACCTTGTCAAAATTTTCTCATTGATGTTAGCCAGAAGACATGCATTTTATATTTTTGAGTGGGACACCCTTCTTTGTGAGCAAAGGTCGGGTGTTTTTCCTATTCATGTGTTCAGTTTAGAAGTAAATAGTTACTCTGCTGAGATATTCATGTGTTAAGAGTTTGTTACGAATATTGTCTATGTAATGCCGTGCCTTGTGTTTGATTGTAAAGTTGAGCTTGGAATGTTGTGGCATGCGGCATCACGAGCTGTTCACCGTGCCTCCCGAGAATAATGCTTCGTATTGTTTTGCATGTCGATCTAATGCCGTTGATTTGCTTGTTAAGAAGATCATCCTCTTACATTGTTTCCGTGCTTAAGAAGTTCATCGTCTGATGTTTCATTCATAGCCTATACGACAAGTCGGGTAGGTTAGACGTGAAACCATATGATCTTCCGACCAACTCATGATATTAGGCCGTGATTGGATCGTCGATTTCCAACCAAAACCGCTTGTAAAACTGACGCTTATAAATTAAAGCAGATGGTCTCGGGCGAAGGCGCTTGGTTGGTCGATTTCGACTAGTAAATATCGGAAGTACTTCACACACGATAAAAATGTTGAACGACACTCGGACGATTGCTAATCCAGCCGTTAGCTGCTGTTTCAGCCTTGCCCATGAATGTCATGATACGCACGTCGTGCATGTATCGTCTGGTAATGTCGTCCATATAGCAGTGCTCGTAAAATATACACCGTCTCTCAAATTACACGCCAGTAACCGCCGGTTTTACTTACGGACCTCGGGCCCTCGGTTTCATTACGCCTGTATTTTACGCGTTGTTTCGGCGACGAGTAAATTACACTTGTATGTTAATACTGGTTTGAAATAAACCAGAGCTCCCAAGCGCGGCCTTACCATTTCATGCCGTCTCAGTTTCTCGAAGGTTCTCATAGGTGTCCGATGATCCTGGCTTCCTGAATGAGCAGCGGGCGCTGTATCAGACCATCCGTAGGGCCCGCAGGCCCTCTCCGTTGTCCTTGTCCTTCGAGTTGTTGCGCTCGCCGTGGCACCGAGCATTGTCAACATCGTCAACGAACATGAGGATTTAGGAGATGACTTTATTTTGACTGGATAACACTAGGGACCCACTAGGGCCATAGCCATACGTACGCAAGTGCCTCCTTATTATGTACAACTATATATTTTTTCTGCTTTCTCTGGTTTCCGACATCACGGTCCCACACCATTGTCAACCTATGTAGTCAATATAAACGAGAGAATTGCACAAGGTGCGGCCGACAGCTGGGACCAAGCAGCTCGAGCAGTATTTGTGTTTTTGAGGCGTGAGCACTGCAGAGTTTTTCTTGGCGATGATTTCGTTGTTGTTCAGAGGAGAGCAGGGTGTTAACTGGGTGGGCTGTGGCCTGTCTAGCCCAGGCCAGATACTAAATTTTTCAAGATGAAAATGGCTAGCCCAGCTATATGTCTTTTTGAGGAATACCCAGGCAAGGTCAACTTGTTATTCTCCGCCCCGCTGGGCTGCAAATCTTTCCTAGGAGGGATGCATTAGGCTTAACAGGAAAATGGGCTTTCAAAAATAATAAATGGGATGTAATTATAAAAACTGGGCAGTAACTATAAAAAATGCACCAAACACGAAATTAGTTTATAAAATATTATTTATGGATTTTGCAAATCTTAAATTTTCATTGTTGCGCGCGCAGTGAATGGTGCTGTTTGGATTCTGCCTTTCTAGCAACCCTATTGCTTCGAAGTAAATGGTCGGCCGTTCATTCTTTGACTATTGATTATTGAATCACCATTCTAACATTGATCATGCTACCTAAGCCCATATTTCGGGCGCACCTTTCAACCAATGTTCAATTGTGTATGTTTTTCCTCGAGCATACATCATTATATCATTTGATATGAAAAATGTTACCTCCTTATTCACATAGTTGTGGAAATCCATCCTTTTGGAAATCTCGAGGAATTGTCGCTGAGTCCATCAGCCACCTCCTCGTCCTCTTGTTTTGGAACTCACTTCCATAGTTCATATCCCAAGAATCTTAAAATGACATCTCGTCAATTTGTGTTGCACCTTTTCTTCTCAGGCATTCCGAGTCTGAGGCATCCTGGCACTAATCAAATCTGGATCTCGGTCAGATATGATGATTGGGACATATTTCCAAGAGTTATAACATTGGTCTTTATATGACCTGGTAAGATGATGTCATGCCTAGCACACCTGGCCGGAGGACCTATTGTTATAGTTCCCTTCTTAGCAAGGTTAGCGATTCTTCCATAAGGAAATCGTAAGACTTATTCTATAAGTTGTTCATGATGGATCCTTTGTGCATCCAAATTCTAACCCTTACTTGATGGCCATGTCAATGCTATCTCGAAGCATGTCTATGGTACTCCGATTTTCAACAAGAACATTTGAAGCCCAATGCTAAATTTTTCCTGCTCAATTATCCAAACACCGCTGTATGGGTAATGTCATGAAATTTCTCTCCCCTACCTAAGGAGTTTTCTACATTACATCCTGTCATGGATATCATGCTCGCTTGTCCTTGGGAAGGATATACCCTTGAAATATGTGTTTAAACGCATTTTCCTATCCATTGTTTTGTTTAACCTGATGATCACATTTTCCTTTCCATTGGTTTCTTTGACCTTTCTTGTGATCTATATACTCTAAGCAGTAATAATTCACTGCTTAGGTAAGCACCTCGTTGCACCACTCTGTCAGTATGACCCTGTTACTAGTGTTGATAACATTTCGGTAGCCACCGATGGACGAGAACTTTGCCTATTGGTCCGCCTCGATTCAACGAGCAGGAAAATGGTTCTCTTCGTCCCTCGCCCTTGGTATCGATGTTGTTGTCGACATAATTGATAGGCTATCTTCTGACATGCCTTGCTATCATGACCGTGCAAGGGGTCAGTGCCCTTCCTACTTTCAACCCACATGGTAGGCCCATAACCCACAATTCCACAGGATCAAAACCTGACTTTCCTGTACACCCTATTTCCAAGTTTGTACCTCGCGCGTGGCCTCGTACGTAATTCATGAGCCACCTTCCGAGAGATCATCAATTCTGGTATCAAACACAATACTTATTCCTGTCGCTTTGCGCCCCTTTCACGCCCTGATTCAGGCATCGAGCGATTGCCTACCCGCTCGAAACTTCCCATGATACCTCCTTACTTTTCTCTCGATATTTTCTTAAGTTTAAATTCGAGAGTTACTTCCGCCATCTTCCTCGATGTTATCAACCAGATAGTCGACCTTGCAGAGGTCCGTACTCCCGGAGTGCCCACCCTTTATTCCTTCCGTACGTACGATGAAGATCCCAAAGAAAGGATGTGTACTATATCATGATGACCTGAAGCAGAGAAATGAAGACAGCAACATAATGGATCGACCACTTCGAGAAGAGCATCCAAGACCGAGAAGATCCATTAGAATTTCGTAACCAGACTTTTCCCCCTTACTCTACCTCTTAAATCTCGAGACGAGATTTCTTGTAGTGGAGGAGAATTGTGACGCCCGGATAATCAAGCTACAGTAACCTCTGCTAATGATGCCACGTCACCTCCGTTACTATCGCTAATCTCGCGTTAGTTCAAAATGATTCGAATTCATATTTGAATTTTTGTCAAACATAAAAAACTTTCAAACATTAAAACAAAAATGTTCGGTATGCGACTAAATTAAGTTTATTAAATTAGGTACAACCTATGTATTTTTACAAAACTAAAATATTAGGTAAATAAAGAGAAAACAGAAAAGAAAATAAAGAAAAAGGAAAGTATAAAAAGAACGGAAACAAAACTAAAAAAAAGAAGAAAGCACCCCCACTGGCTCGCCCAAAGAAATATTGACCCAGCTTGGGCATCCAACCCACCAGCCCACAGCCCAGCCGCCCCCATCGCTCCCTTATCCCCAGGGGCGACCGAAACCCTAACTCCCCGACCCCCCTTCCCTCGATCCCCTCTCTCTCCCACTCGCCCCCCCCCCTCACTACGCTCTCCCCCCCCCCCCGATCCGATCTGGATCGGGGCTTGCCTCGCCACTCAGTGAAAGCATCCCGCTGTGCCCCGACGACCATGCCTCGCCGCCTGCCGCTGCTCGACGCCGTCTTCCCCGCGCACGTCACCGGATCGCCAAGCGCCGCGCCTCCTCATCACCAACTCGCCGGACTGCCGTGCCGGAACGTCGCCCCGTCCTCATCTCCCCCTCAACGGCTCCACCGAGCCTCGCCGACCCGACCCCCTGCAGCCGCTGGTGAGGCCCCCCGGCCTCCTCTCGCCCTTGCCCCCTGCGCTCACCACGACCCCGCCGCATCCATGGTCGTGCCTTCGCCCGCGCGCCCGCGTCATCGCGCCCGTGTGCCAGAGCTCGCGCTCCGGGCCGTATGCGCTCACCCCGCACCCGGTCCTGCTCCCGTGCATCCACAGCCGCGACCTAGTCGCCCACTCTGACTCCGCCTACATGCTCCGGCCACCGCTCCGCTAGTCGCCGCCGTGACCCTAGCCCCTGCTGCTCGCGCTCTCCCCTGCCCGCGCCGTCACCCCCGTCCGACGTGCCTACCCTGCTCGCCGCCCGCCTTTGCTCCACTTGCCCTGCTTCGATGCCGCTCGTGCAGCCTCACTATGTTGCCGCTGCCTCTGCACTCTGCGGCCACGCCCGTACCGCCGCAGCATGCCGCACGCTCCGGCGCCGTCCTCGCGTGGCCGCGCCACCTCGCCTCCTCTCGCATGCTCCCTGGTCACCCGCCACGCCCGCGCGCTGCCTTACCTCGCCTGGCCTCGCCACTGCCGCCTCAGGCAGCCGGCCTCGCCGTGCCCGTGGCCGGCGGCTTCCCCCCTTCAATCTAGGCGTATGCCCAATCGGGCTGAGCGCCAGCGCCCGTCGCCCGCTGCCCGCACCCACTAAGGCCCAATGGCCCTATGACAAAGGGGTCCCACCCCCAAAACATTTTAAAACAAGATATAAAAAAGAATTAAAAATAAAAATATTAATTAATTAATTAACTAAATTAATTAACTTAATTAATTGAGTTTAATTAACCTAATCAATTACCTAAACTAATTAAACCTGCTTAGTTAGTCTTAGACAATGACAGTGGGACCCACATGTCAGTTTGACTAGGTCAACTGACTAGTTGACTGCTGACATCACCCTTACATCATCCTCACGTCATAATTGCATTTCTAATTAAATTAATTCTGTTAATTCTAAAAATGAACTAAATCTTTAAAATATAATATAAAATAATCCGTAGCTCGGACGATAATACTTTCTACATGAAAGTTGCTCAGAACGATGAGAAGAATCCGGATACGCAGCCCGTTCATCCACCACACGTCCCTAACCTATCGAACTCGCAGCTTCCCCCCTCCGGTTCATTTGTTCAAAAACGTTAAACACCGGGAATACTTTCCTGGATGTCCTCCCCCCCTTCACCGCTATCGCCTACTACTGCATTAGGTCACCCCTAGCACTGCGTATTGCCATGTTATGCTTTGGGTTGCTTTGATTGCTCTGTTATTTATTGTGTTCCACCTCCGTTAATTCTTTCCGGTAGACCCCGAGACTGCCGGCGACCCCCAGTTCGACTACGTTGTTGACGACCCCTCCTTCTCGGTTGAGCTTCCAAGCAAGCCCCCCCTGATCACCAGATATCGCCTATTCTTCTCTCTACTACTTGCATTAGAGTAGTGTAGCATGTTACTGCTCTCCGTTTATCCTATCCTGATGCATAGCCTATCCTAGCTACTATTGTTGATACCTTTACCTGCAATCCTAAATGCTTAGTATAGGATGCTAGTATTCCATCAGTGGCCCTACATTCTTGTCCGTCTGCTATGTTATACTATCGGGCCGTGATCACTCGGGAGGTGATCACGGGTATATACTATATACTTTATATACATGACACACGTGGTGACTAAAGTCGGGTCAGCTCGTTAAGTACCCGCAAGTGATTCTGATGAGGGGGCTGAAAGGACAGGTGGCTCCATCCCGGTAGAGGTGGGCTTGGGTTCCCGATGGCCCCGGACTGTTACTTTGTGGCGGAGCGACAGGGCAGGTTGAGACTACCTAGGAGAGAGGTGCGCATGGCCCTGGTCGGCATTCGCGGATACTTAACCCGCTTAACGAGATCTTGGTATTTGATCTGAGTTTGGCCATTTGGTCTATACGCTCTAACCAACTACGTGGGAAAGATATGGGCACTCGACGTCGTGGTATCAGCCGAAGCCTTCGTAACGTCAGCGACTGAGCGGCGCGCGCCGGGTTGGACCGCGTAACTTGACTTACTTTGTAATGGAGGTTGCTAGGTCTGCTCTCCGGCCGCGTACGCAACATGCAGGTGTGCAATGGGCGATGTGCCCAGACCCCTGCGCGCATAGGATTTAGACCGGCGTGTTGACCTCTCTGTTGTGCCTGGAGGGGCTGCGACGTGTTGATCTTCCGCGGCCGGGCATGACCCAGAAAAGTGTGTCCGGCCAAATGGGATCGAGCGTGTTGGGTTATGTGGTGCACCCCTGCAGGGAAGTTTATCTATTCGAATAGCCGTGTCCCTCGGTAACAGGACGACTTGGAGTTGTACCTTGACCTTATGAAAACTAGAACCGGATACTTAATAAAACACACCCTTCCAAGTGCCAGATACAACCCGGTGGCCGCTCTCTAGCAGGGCGACGAGGAGAGGATCGCCGGGTAGGTTTATGCTATGCGATCCTACTTGGTGAACTTACCATCTACTCTCTTCTACATGCTGCAAGATGGAGGCTGCCAGAAGCGTAGTCTTCGATAGGATTAGCTATCCCCTCTTATTCGGCATTCTGCGATTCAGTCCACCGATAATGCCACTTTACACAGATACCCATGCATATGTAGTGTAGATCCTTGCTTGCGAGTACTTTGGATGAGTACTCACGGTTGCTTTTCTCCCTCTTTTCCCCTTTTCCATTCTACCTGGTTGTCGCAACCAGATGCTGGAGCACAGGAGCCAGACACCACCATCGACGACGACTCCTACTACACCGGAGGTGCCTACTACTACATGCACGCTGCTGACGACGACCGGGAGTAGTTTAGGAGGATCCCAGGCAGGAGGCATGCGCCTCTTTCGATCTGTATCTCAGTTTGTGCTAGCCTTCTTAAGGCAAACTTGTTTAACTTATGTCTGTACTCAGATATTGTTGCTTCCGCTGACTCGTCTATGATCGGGCACTTGTATTCGAGCCCTCGAGGCCCCTGGCTTGTATTATGATGCTTGTATGACTTATTTATGTTTTAGAGTTGTGTTGTGATATCTTCCCGTGAGTCCCTGATCTTGATCGTACACATTTGCGTGCATGATTAGTGTATGACTGAATCGGGGGCGTCACACTGTAGTGATGAACCGTGGCTGAGTATGGAAGGGCACGGGTCGTAGGAGAGGCGCGGACGTAGCATGTACACGTACGTACAGCCAGGGTGCAAGAAAGAAATACGACCACGTACGTACATACGGGCGGGGTCTCGAACGCCTACTCGTGCATAAGTACGCCTAGGGCTCGTGTACATGGAGAGGCAGCGACGGCGTCCTGTTCATCGGCAGCCAACCGGCTGGGTTGGCATGGAGAAACTGCGTCGTCGTGTTCATCGGGAGGCAACAGAATGCGTCGTGTTCATCGGGAGCCAACCGGCTATTGGAGAATTTAGTAATAATTCAAAAAAAAATCCTCTGCATCACCAAGATCAATCTAGGAGATGCTAGCAACGAGACAGAGGGAGTGCATCTTCATACCCTTGAAGATCGCTAAGCGGAAGCGTTAGAAGAACGCGGTTGATGGAGTCGTACTCGCGGCGATTCAAATCACAGAAGATCCGATCCAAGCACCGAACGGACGGCGCCTCCGCGTTCAACACACATACAACCCGGGGACTTCTCCTCCTTCTTGATCCAACAAGGGGGAGAGATAAGTTGACGGAGAGCGCCGACAGCACGACGGCGTGGTGGTGGAGCTTGCGGTTCTCCGGCAGGGCTTTGCCAAGCACTAGGGAGGAGGAGGTGTTGGAGGGGGGAGGGCTGCACCAGGGGAAGAGGTGCGGCTGCCCTCCCACCCCCCCCCCCAACTATTTATAGGGTGAAGGGAGAGGGGGCCGGGCCCCCTAGATGCATCTAGAGGGGGGCGGCGCCAGGAGGAGGAGACTTGCCCCCAAGCAAGGTGGGAGGTGCCCCCTCCCCTAGGGTTTCCAACCCTAGGCGCCTTGGGACCTTGGGGAGGGGCACCGGCCCACTAAGGGGCTGTTCCCCACCCATATTCAGCCCACTAGGCCCTCCAGGGCAGGTGGCCCCACCCGGTGGCCCCCCAGATACCTTTCGGTGGTCCGGGTACAATACCGATAACCTCCGAAACCATTCCGGCGACTGAAACTGGACTTCCCATATATAAATCTTCACCTCCGGACCATTCCGGAACTCCTCGTGACGTCCGGGATCTCATCCGGGACTCCGAACAACCTTTGGTAACCACATACAATGTCCCATAACAACTCTAGCATCACCGAACCTTAAGTGTGTAGACCCTACGGGTTCGGGAACCATGCAGACATGACTGAGACATCTCTCCGGCCAATAACCAATAGCGGGATATGGATACCCAAATTGGCTTGCACATGTTCCACGATGATCTCATCGGATGAATCACGTTGTCAGGTATTCAATCAACCCCGTATACAATTCGCTTTGTCCATCGGTAAGTTACTTGCCCGAGATTCGATCGTCGATATCCCCATACCTCGTTCAATATCATTACCAGCAAGTCTCTTTACTCGTTCCGTAATGCATGATCCCGTGGCTAACTCCTTAGTCACATTGAGCTGATTATGATGATACATTACCGAGTGGCCCCAGAGATACCTCTCCATCATACGAAGTGACAAATCCCAGTCTCGATTCGTGCCAACCCAACAGACACTTTCGGAGATACCTGTAGTGCACCTTTATAGCCACCCAGTTACATTGTAACGTTTGATACACCCAAAGCATTCCTATGGTATCTCGGAGTTGCACCATCTCATGGTCTAAGGAAATGATACTTGACATTAGAAAAGCTCTAGCAAACAAAATACATGATCTTGTGCTATGCTCAGGATTGGGTCTTGTCCATCACATCATTCTCCTAATGGTGTGATCATGTTATCAACGACATCCAATGTCCATGGTCAGGAAACCACAACCATCTACTGATCAACGAGCTAATCAACTAGCACTACTGCAGGTTGCTACTAACGCGACACTACAATTAGAGACCCTTCGACGAAACTGTGTGCGATGCATTAATCGCAAGCGGTGGTGTAAAACACCCGTCAAAAAGGTGCAAAACGTTTGCGACGGAGGATGCATCAAACACAGTTCAGATTTTAGTTGTGTGTGCGGTTCTGGGCATACGGTTCAGTTCAATTGACTGTTTGTGATGTGGCAGAACAAAAGAAACGGGCAGCCAGATGAAGGCGTGTGCGATATACGGCTTACGGTTCACTCGGATGAAGTGTTTGTGATTAGGCAACACAAAAGAAACGGTCAGCTAGATCAAGGTGTGTGTGATATATGGCATGCAGTTCACTCGGATGAACTATTTGTGTTCAGACATGATGACCCACAAGTATAGGGGATCTATCGTAGTCCTTTCGATAAGTAAGAGTGTCGAACCCAACGAGGAGCAGAAGGAAATGATAAGCGGTTTTCAGCAAGGTATTCTCTGCAAGTACTGAAATAAGCGGTAACAGATAGTTTTGTGATAGGATAATTTGTAACGAGCAACAAGTAACAAAAGTAAATAAAGTGCAGCAAGGTGGCCCAATCCTTTTTGTAGCAAAGGACAAGCCTGGACAAACTCTTATAATAGGAAAAACGCTCCCGAGGACACATGGGAATATCGTCAAGCTAGTTTTCATCACGTTCAAATGATTCGCGTTCGGTACTTTGCTAATTTGATATGTGGGTGGACCGGTGCTTGGGTGTTGTTCTTACTTGAACAAACATCCCACTTATGATTAACCTCTATTGCAAGCATCCGCAACTACAACAAAAGTATTAAGGAAAACCTAACCATAGCATGAAACATATGGATCCAAATCAGCCCTTACGAAACAACATAAACTAGGGTTTAAGCGTCTGTCACTCTAACAACCCATCATCTACTTATAACTTCCCAATCCCTTCCTCTAGGCCAAATAATGGTGAAGTGTTATGTAGTCGACGTTCACATAACACCACTAGAGGCTAGACAACATACATCTCATCAAAATATTGAACGAATACCAAATTCACATGACTACTAATAGAAAGACTTCTCCCATGTCCCCGGGAACAAACGTAACTACTCACAAAGCATATTCATGTTCATAATCAGAGGGGTATTAATATGCATAAGGGATCTGAACATATGATCTTCCACCAAATAAACCAACTAGCATCAACTACAAGGAGTAATCAACACTACTAGCAACCTACTAGTACCAATCCCGGACTTGGAGACAAGAATTGGATACAAGAGATGAACGGGGATTTTGAGAGGAGATGGTGCTGGTGAAGATGTTGATGGAGATTGCCCTCTCCCGATGAGAGGAGCGTTGGTGATGATGATGGCATTGATTTCCCCCTCCCGAAGGGAAGTGTCCCCGGCAGAACAGCTCTGTCGGAGCCCTAGATTGGTTCCGCCAAGGTTCCGCCTCGTGGCGGCGGAGTTTCGTCCCGAAAGGTTGCTTATGATTTTTTTCCTCGACGAAAGACCTCATATAGCAAAAGATGGGCATCGGAGGGCTACCAGGGGGCCCACGAGGTAGGGGGCGTGCCGGTGAGGCGCGCCCCACCCTCGTGGCCGTGGGAGCCCCTCGGTGAACTTCTTCCGCTGGATATTTTTTATTATTTCCCAAAATGACTTTCGTGGAGTTTCAGGACTTTTGGAGTTGTGCGGAATAGGTCTCTAATATTTGCTCCTTTTCCAAATTTCTGCATTCGAAATAGGCATTCTCCCTCCTTATGTAAACCTTATAAAATAAGAGAGATTAGGCATAAGTATTGTGACACAACATGTAATAACAGCCCATAATGCAATAAATATCGATATAAAAGCATGATGCAAAATGGACGTATCAACTCCCCCAAGATTAGACCTCGCTTGTCCTCAAGCGAAAGCCGATACCGATAAATATGTCCCCATGTTTAGAGGTAGAGGCGTCGATAAAAATAAAAATACGGACATGAAGGCATCATGATTATTCTCGTAACAGCAACATATATAGGTATTGTCATATGATTTCTTATGTTCAAATAATAATCCATTCACAATGCGTATCTTAATCATAAACTTTATTGAAAACCAACAAACTATAATCTCAGTCATTGAAGCAATTGCAATTTATCATAACTTTAGAAAGAGTCTATGTCAGAGCTTAATAGCAAGTCCACATACTCAACTATCATTTAGTCTTTCATAATTGCTAACACTCACGCAATACTTATGGTTACGGAGTTTTAATCGGACACAGAGAAAGATAGGGGCTTATAATTTCGCCTCCCAACCTTTTACCTCAAGGGTAATGTCAACAATAATAACTCATGATCCCCTATATCCAATTAGATATATATATCAGGATCTTTCCAACATATTGTGCTTGCCAAAGGAGAAAATATAAAAAGAAAGGTGAAGATCACCATGACTATTGCATAAGGTAGAGGATAATAATAATAAAAGATAGGCCCTTCGCAGAGGGAAGCAGAGGTTGCCATGCGCTTTTATGGTTGGATGCACAAAATCTTAATGCGAAAGAACGTCACTTTATATTGCCCCTTGTGATATGAACCTTTATTATGCAAGCCGTCGCTTTTATTTCTTCCACATCACACGATCGTATAAAGCTTATTTCTCCCACACCAATCAATCATACATATTTAGAGAGCAATTTTTATTGCTTTGCACCGATGACAACTTACTTGAAGGATCTTACTCAATCCATAGGTAGATATGGTGGACTCTCATGGCAAAACTGGTTTAAGGGTTTTTGGAAGCACAAGTAGTATCTCTACTTGGTGCTGAGAATTTGGCTAGCATGAGGGGGAAAGGCAAGCTCAACATGTTGTAGGACCCATGACAACATACTTTATCTCAGATATAAGAAAACGTAACTCATTACGTTGTCTTCCTTGTCCAACATCAACTCTTTAGCATGTCATATTTTAATGAGTGCTCCCAATCATAAAAGATGTCAATAATAGTGTATCTATATGTGAAACCTCTCTTTCCTTATTACTTCCTATTAATTGCAACGATGACCAAAACTATGTTTGCCAACTCCCAACAACTTTCAATCATCATACCCTTTCAATGTGAAGTCATTACTTTCAACAAGATCAATATGAACTCTTTGTTTCTTTTTATTCTTTTTCTCTTTTCTTTTATTCACTCAAGATCATGGCAAAACAATCAAGCCCATGACTCAACACTAATCTTTTATTACATAGCTCATGCACTCGATTACATAGAGAGATCATAAAGCAAAACTCAAAACTAGATCATGCCGTGAACTTTATTCTACTAGATCAAGATACTACTAATAGGATCGAACTAAGAAAAACGGTAAAGATAGGAGATGTGGTTGTGATACGATACCGGGGCACCTCCCCCAAGCTTGGCAGTTGCCAAGGGGAGTGCCCATACCCATGTGATTAAGTCTCCTTTGGTGGTGAAGAAGGTGGAGGTGTTGTTGATGATGCGGGCTTGTCGTCCGTCTTCCAAGGCATGGGCTCACCATCATAGAAGGATGATCGAGTCTCCGGGATCCTCAAATCTGCAGCCAAACTCATCCTTTTGAATCTATATGCATACTCATAGTTTTGGTTTTGCAGGTCATAGATTTGGGCTTGAAGGTGCTCGATCCTCTCATGAAGCTTGAAGATGGCCTCCCCGATGTTGTCGGCATCCAACTTGTGGTTGCTAGTGAACTCTGCGATCATCATGTGGTTGGAGTTGAGTCGACGTTCCACCATCCCCTGACACTTGAAAACTTGTTGCTCCACTGCTTCGAGCCTCGTCTCCACGCTTCCGGTCCCCTTGGGTCCCTCTTCATCGTGGATGTGCAGCAACCCATCACGCATCACAATGGTTCGAGGGTGACGCAGCACCTCCGCGAGGTAAGGGTTGATGACCTTCTCGAAGAACTTATCCTTGGAGGCACTTGGGGACATCATGATAATCTAGACCTGTCAGAAAAATAGCTCGAAACAAGAAAAGAGGATATTTGCGTGATACATGGGTAAAAACCTTCGGGAGAATATATAATGAATTTTTACCGACCAAAATACGAATCGTGCAAGAAAACGGAGTCCGGAAGGCACAGGAGGTGCCCACGAGGTAGGGGGGCGTGCCCAGGGGGGTAGGGCGCGCCCTCCACCCTCGTGGAGCCCTTGTGTCCTTCCCGGACTGCTACTTATTTTTCTATTTTTCTAAATATTCCAAAACGGAGAAATATTGCCTTAAAAATTGTTTTGGAGTCGGTTTACTTACCATACCACATACCTATTCCTTTTTGGAGTCTGAAACGTTCCGAAAAGTGTCCCTTATGTATTCCTCCGGGGTTACGGTTTCAATAACATTGGTTTCAACATTTATAGGATTACCTGAGATATAGTGTTTGATTCTTTGATCGTTTACCACCTTCGGATTTGTGCCTTCGAAATTGTTGATTTTTATGGCACCGGAACGATAGACCTCCTCGATAAAGTAAGGGCCTTCCCATTTAGAGAGAAGTTTTCCTGCAAAAAATCTTAAACGAGAGTTGTATAGCACTACATAATCACCTACATTAAACTCACGCTTTTGTATCCTTTTCTCATGCCATCTTTTAACTTTTTCTTTAAACAACTTGGCATTTTCATAAGCTTGGGTTCTCCATTCATCAAGTGAGCTAATATCAAATAACCTGTTCTCACTTGCAAGTTTGAAATCATAGTTGAGCTCTTTAATAGCCCAATATGCCTTATGTTCTAGATCGAGAGGTAAATGACATGCTTTTCCATAAACCATTTTATACGGAGACATACCATAGGATTTTTATATGCTGTTCTATAGGCCCATAATGCATCATCAAGTTTGTTGGACCAATTCTTTCTAGACCTATTGATAGTCTTCTGCAAAATTAATTTGAGTTCTCTATTACTCAATTCTACTTGACCACTAGACTGTGGGTGATAAGGGGATGCAATTATATGATTAACATCATATTTAGCAAGCATTTTTCGGAAAGCACCATGAATAAAATATGAACCACCATCAGTATTAAATATCTAGGGACTCCAAACCTCGGAAAAATAACTTCTTTAAGCATTTTAATAGAAGTGTTACGATCAGCACTACTAGTTGGAATAGCTTCTACCCACTTAGTAACATAATCAACAGCAACTAAAATATGTGTATATCCATTAGAGGCTGGAAAAGATCCCATATAATCAAAGCCCCAAACATCAAATGGTTCAATAACAAGTGAATAATTAATAGGCAATTCTCGGTGTCTACTAATATTACCGATTCGTTGACATTCATTACAAGACAACACAAACTTACGGGCATCCTTGAAGAGAGTAGGCCAATAGAAACCGGATTGCAATACCTTATGTGCAGTTCTACCTCCAGCGTGGTGTCCTCCATAAGCTT
The DNA here is from genome assembly GCA_021605145.1 of Aegilops bicornis. NCBI lineage: Eukaryota > Viridiplantae > Streptophyta > Magnoliopsida > Poales > Poaceae > Aegilops > Aegilops bicornis. The sequence continues at coordinate 362,589,000 of CM038675.1, forward strand.
CGGAGTGACACTTGCGTAGGATCTGTTCCTGTTCATGCTCAGGTACACAACGTCTAATAACACCATCTACTCCTTCTTTATAAAGATGTGGGTCATCCCAAAAGTAATGTCTCAAATCATAGGAAACTTTTTCTTTTGCTGGTATGTGAAAATAGGTGGTATAAATTTAGCAACAATGTAATTAGCATAATCAACATACCATGGAGTACTACGAGAAGTATTTATGACATTTAATTGCTCATCAGGAAAGCTATCATCAATAGGTAGTTGGTCATCAGGAACATTTTCTAACCTAGACAAGTTGTCTGCAATGGGGTTCTCAGCTCCCTTTCTATCAACAATATGCAAATCAAATTCTTGTAGCAAGAGAACCCATCTAATAAGTCTAGGTTTAGCATCTTTCTTTTCCATCAGATATTTAATAGCAGCATGATCAGTGTGAATAGTTACTTTAGAATCAACAATATATGGTCTGAACTTATCACAAGCAAATACAACTGCTAAGAATTCATTTTCCGTAGTAGCATAGTTTCTTTGAGCATTGTCTAAAGTTTTACTAGCATAATGGATAACATTTAATTTCTTATCAACAATTTGCCCTAGAACAGCACCTACAGCATAATCACTAGCATCACACATAATTTCAAAGGGTAAATTCCAATCAATGGCTGAACAATTGGTGCAGAGATCAATGCTTTCTTAAGTATTTCAAATGCTTCTACACAATCATCATCAAAGACAAATGGTATATCTTTTTGTAATAAATTAGTCATAGGCCGAGAAATTTTTGAGAAGTCCTTAATGAACCTCCTATAGAATCCGGCATGACCAAGGAAACTTCTTATACCTTTGATGTCCTTGGGACATGGCATCTTTTCAATAGCATCAACCTTGGCTTTATCAACTTCAATACCTCTTTCAGAAACTTTATGGCCCAAGACAATACCTTCATTAACCATAAAGTGGCAATTTTCCCAATTCAAGACAAGATTAGCTTCTTCACATCTCTACAAAACTCAATCAAGATTGCTCAAGCAATCATCAAAAGAGGATCCATAGACGGAAATGTCATCCATGAAAACCTCACAAATCTTTTCACAAAAGTCAGAGAATAGAGCCATCATGCATCTTTGAAAGGTAGCAGGTGCATTACATAAACCAAAGGGCATACGTCTATAAGCAAAAGTACCAAAAGGGCATGTAAAAGTAGTCTTTGATTGGTCCTTAGCCGACACAGGTATTTGAGAGAAACCAGAATAACCATCTAGAAAGCAATAATGTGTATGTTTGCATAATCTTTCTAACATTTGATCGATAAAAGGTAAGGGGTAATGATCTTTCTTAGTAGCTTTATTTAATTTGCGGAAATCAATCACCATCCTATAACTTGTAATAATTCTTTATGGAATCAATTCATCTTTATCATTAGGAACAACAGTAATACCTCCCTTCTTAGGGACACAATGGACATGACTTACCCACTGACTATCAGCAACGGGATAAATTATACCTGCCTCCAGAAGCTTTAGTATTTCTTTTCTTACCACTTCTTTCATCTTAGGATTAAGTCTTCGTTGATGATCACGAACCGGTTTGGCATCTTCTTCCAAATTTATTTTATGTTGACATAGAGTGGGACTAAGGCCCTTAAGATCATCAAGAGTATATCCAATAGCAGCACGGTGCTTCTTCAGAGTTTTCAATAATCTCTCTTCTTCATGCTCTTAAAGGTTAGCACTAACAATGACAGGATATATTTTCTTTTCATCAAGATAAGCATATTTAAGATTATCAGGCAACGGTTTAAGCTCAAACACGGGATCACCCATGGGTGGAGGAGGATCCCCTAGGATTTCAACAGGAAAATTATGTTTCATAATAGGTTCCTGTTTAAAGAATACTTCATCTATTTCCCTTCTTTCATTCATGAACATATCATTTTCATGGTCTAGCAAATAATGTTCTAAAGGATCACTAGGAGGTACGGCAATAGAAGCAATACCAATAATTTCATCCTTACTAGGCAATTCTTCCTCACGATGTTGTTTACTAAATTTAGGGAAATTAAACTCATGGGACATATCATCCAAACCAATAGTAACAACATTCTTTTTGCAGTCTATCTTAGCATTGACAGTATTGAAGAAGGTCCTACCAAATATAATGGGACAAAACCTATCTTGTGGGGAACTAAGAACAAGAAAATCAGCAGGATATTTAGTTTTCCCACACAAGACTTCAACATCTCTAACAATTCCCACAGCTGATATAGTATCTCTATTGGCAAGTTTAATTGTAACATCAATACCTTCTATCTCAGCAGGTGCAATTTCATGCTTAATTTCTTCATACAAAGTATAAGGTATAACACTAGCACTAGCACCCATATCACATAAGCCATGATAACAATGATCTCCTATTTTAATGTAAATAACAGGCACGCCTACCACAGGTCTATGTTTATCTTTAGCGCGTGTTTAGCAATTCTAGCAGTCTCACCACAGAATTGAATAACATGCCCATCAATATTATCAGCCAAGAGATCTTTAACAATAGCAATATTAGGTTCAACTTTAATTTTCTCAGGAGGTGTATAAGTTCTAATATTACTTTTACGAACAACAGTTGAAGCTTTAGCATGATCCTCTATTCTAACAGGGAAAGGTGGTTTCTCAACATAAGAAGTAGGAACAATAGGATCATTATAAGTGACAATCTTTTCTTCAACTTTAATAGGTGCAGCTACTTTTACTTCTATGGGAGGATGATATTTAAACCACTTCTGCTTGGGGAGATCAACATAAGTAGCAAAAGATTCACGTAAAGAAGCTACTATCTCGAGTCAAATCCATATTTAGTGCTAAACTTACGGAAAATATCGGTATCCATAAAAGATTTAACACAATCAAACTTAGGTGTCATACCTGACTCCTTACCTTCGTCGAGGTCCCAATCTTCAGAGTTGCGTTTAATTCTATCCAGTAAATCCCATTTAAATTCAATATTCTTCATCATAAAAGAGCCAGCACAAGAAGTATCGAGCATGGTGCGATTCTTTTCAGAAAGCCGAGCATAAAGATTTTGAATAATTGTTTCTCTTGGGAGATCATGATTGGGGCATGAATACAACATTGATTTAAGCCTCCCCCAAGCTTGAGCGATGCTTTCTCCTTCGCGAGGCCAAAAATTATATATATATAATTGCGATCACGATGAACAAGATGCATAGGATAATATTTTTGATGAAATTCCAATTTCAATCTTCTATAGTTCCATGATCTCGTATCATCACATAGCCTATACCATGTCAATGCATCTCCCTTCAAAGATGAAGGGAAGACCTTCTTCTTAACAACATCATCGGGTATACCTGCAAGCTTAAATAGTCCACAAACTTCATCCACATATATTAAGTGCTCATCAGGATGCTTTGTTCCATCTCCTACAAAAGGATTAGGTAGCAGTTTTTTCATCATACCCGATGGAAATTCAAAGGGAACATTTTCATATTCATTTTCAGTAGGTTCATTAGGTTGAGGAGCAACTCTTTGCTCTACTGGTCGGGGTGAAGATACCCCGAACAAGCCCCTCAGAGGATTACTTTTCATAGTAACAAGTTACAGTAAATTTCAACACACTATCTAATTTTTTCCTTACCAAATTCCACCTACCAAAGGCGCTTCACTCCCCGGCAACGGCGCCAGAAAAGAGTCTTGATGACCCACAAGTATAGGGGATCTATCGTAGTCCTTTCGATAAGTAAGAGTGTCGAACCCAACGAGGAGCGAAGGAAATGATAAGCGGTTTTCAGCAAGGTATTCTCTGCAAGTAATCTTGAAATAAGCGGTAACAGATAGTTTTGTGATAGGATAATTTGTAACGAGCAACAAGTAACAAAAGTAAATAAAGTGCAGCAAGGTGGCCCAATCCTTTCTGTAGAAAAGGAAAAGCCTGGACAAACTCTTATAATAGGAAAAGCGCTCCCGAGGACACATGGGAATATCGTCAAGCTAGTTTTCATCACGTTCATATGATTCGCGTTCGGTACTTTGATAATTTGATATGTGGGTGGACCGGTGCTTGGGTGCTGTTCTTACTTGAACAAACATCCCACTTATGACTAACCTCTATTGCAAGCATCCTCAACTACAACAAAAAAGGTAAACCTAACCATAGCATGAAACATATGGATCCAAATCAGCCCCTTACGAAGCAACGCATGAACTAGGGTTTAAGCGTCTGTCACTCTAGCAACCCATCATCTACTTATTACTTCCCAATGCCTTCATCTAGGCCCAAATAATGGTGAGGTGTTATGTAGTCGACGTTCACATAACACCACTAGAGGCTAGAAAACATACATCTCATCAAAATATCGAACGAATACAAAATTCACATGACTACTAATAGCAAGACTTCTCCCGTGTCCTCGGGAACAAACGTAACTACTCACAAAGCATATTCATGTTCATAATCAGAGGGGTATTAATATGCATAAGGGATCTAAACATATGATCTTCGACCAAATAAACCAACTAGCATCAACTACAAGGAGTAATCAACACTACTAGCAACCTACTAGTACCAATCCCGGACTTGGAGACAAGAATTGGATACAAGAAATGAACTAGGGTTTTGAGAGGAGATGGTGCTGGTGAAGATGTTGATGGAGATTGCCCTCTCCCGATGAGAGGAGCGTTGGTGATGATGATGGCGATGATTTCCCCCTCCCGGAGGGAAGTGTCCCTGCAGAACAGCTCACGAGCCCTAGATTGGTTCCGCCAAGGTTCCGCCTCGTGGCGGCGGAGTTTCATCCCGAAAGGTTGCTTATGATTTTTTTCCTCGACGAAAGACCTCATATCGCAGAAGATGGGCATCGGAGGGCCACCAGGGGGCCCACGAGGTAGGGGGGCGCGCCCAGGGGGGTAGGGCGCGCCCCCCACCCTCATGGCCAGGTGGGGCCCCCTCTGGTGAACTTCTCTCGCTGGATATTTTTTATTATTTCCCAAAATGACTTTCGTGGAGTTTCAGGACTTTTGGAGTTGTGCAGAATAGGTCTCTAATATTTGCTCCTTTTCCAGAATTCCATTCCAGCATTCTCCCTCCTTATGTAAACCTTGTAAAATAAGAGAGAATAGGCATAAGTATTGTGACATAACGTGTAATAACAGCCCATAATGCAATAAATATCGATATTAAAGCATGATGCAAAATGGACGTATCAAGACATGAGAACAGAAACGGTTCAATATATCAAGATGTTGTGATATGCGGCAAACAGGTCTGTAAACGGAAATGTGTGCGAAGACCGATAATAACACATACGATTGCTTCTAATAAGACGTATGTGATATGCTCTGTCTACACAACATATATTGGCCATAAGGATGTGAAGAGGCATCCTATATCAGCAAGGACTAGTTGTTCCATTAGTAGCTCATCTAAGAGAAATCTTAAGTTAAGTGTGCTCAGGGTGGAGCAGCCATCAGATGGGTGACTGGATAGGAAGTTGTCTTGATGTTAAATTAACTGATGGGATGGGTCATCCCGATCAAATTAAATTACCTTTGAACTGGATGATCCATCCCATGAGTTAATTTAACCTCGAGGTCCTTGTTTTTTCCTTTTTTATTTTTTAACACATGTTAAAGATGGTCTACCAAATTACTTTTTGGCAATGTGCGATACGTGGCATACAGTTGATCCACCCGACCTGTTTGTGATGGAATAATCCGTGTGTGTTGTGGGCAAACTCTTGCTAGTATTCAACCATTTGTGATTGATGAATTCATCACCCACGGGTTCCCTAATGTGGTCCGTGTTCATATGATCATCATCTACTTCTTGTGCTAGCTCGATGTTCCTTCTATGCTAAGTTTCCATTAATTGATGGCGTTTTATGAACATGCCAACATTTCCCGCCATTTCCTCACCTGTTTCCCGCCACCCAGCGATATTGCGCATAAACCTAGGCGGCATGCGATGCACGGAGGTGACAAGCGCAGCCTGTAGCACATCCACCTTTTCCAAGCATGCCAACCCACCAAAGCGCCACCTCTGCCATCAACCTCGTCGATGAGGAAAACGAGCAGGCGCCACGGCCCGTCGAGGCCGAGGAGCTCCCCGGCAACGCGGTAGACGCCGTGATGCACGTCATCGCAAGGGTTGAGCAGACCTTTGGCGCATGGCGCTAGAGCACCGCAGATCAAGATAGGAATGTCAGCGCCGCAGGTTGTAGCTCGCCGCACAACATCATCGATGGCACGCCGCAGAGCAAGCTAGGCGCATCGGCGCTAATAGGATGCGGCTCGCCGCACGGCAAGACCGTTGGAGCGCCGCAGAGCGAGAGGCACGGCGCGCCGTACAGCAAGAGCGCATCCATCGGTGCTTGCCTGCTGTTGACACGGCGTCGCAGCTGGGTACACGTCCTGTTAGTACCCCCATTCCTCGGCAAGAGTGGGCAGAGGCCCTCAGCGTCGTACTTGCACCAGAGGCTGGCGGCGCTGTACTTGCACCGGACGCCCGCTGCGCCATTCGCATGGGTGGCGCCGTTCACCTTGTCCGCGGCCCGCTGGATACCAACGCGCTGGTCCGTAGGCTCGACCGCCTCCTTCGCCCAGGTGTCCACCTGGGCGCAGTAGACGAACATGGTTGTCACATCCTCGAGCTGGTGATCTCTGATGAAATAGCCAACTTGGAGCTCGAGATCGCGCTCCAGATGTACCGCGATCGTGTCGACCGCTTGGATGAATGCCTGCATGAGTTCAGGTAGAGCCAAGAGCTACCACAGGCAAGGGCTACTAGTAATGCTCTCATGGACGCGTTTTATTTTGTTAAGTCATTTCGACGTGGATAGCTATGTATTCATAGCAATCATAGTATTGCTCTGTTTATTCCTTTGTTTCAATGTGTGTACTCTGTTTTCCATTCTTATATGTTCTGTTTCAATGTGTGTATATACGCTTTCCATTCTGTATATGTGGACGATAACAGCTAGATTCAAATTAGTAAAACAAAACAGATAGAAAATGGAATTCATAATATATATATATATATTGTTCATTAGTTCATAACATAATATATATATATATATATATATATATATGATATCATCACATATACGTGATGATACTTAACTACTAGGTACAATGCATAAAATTGAAAATGAACAATACTAAAACTAATAATCCATCCTGGGGCCAGTATTCCGGCAGCCCCGGTAGCCCCTCGCCAGCAGCTCCCTAGTGCGTGGTGTCTTCTCAGTGCAGAGGCAGTACTCCGCCTCCTCCGCCTCACAACGCTTGACGTACCGATCTGCCTCTTGTTGGCGGACGCGCGCAAAAGATCTTGCCATTTTGTTGGGCGCCCACCGGAGCTCCTCGTCGGTGGCACGCTGGAGCTTATCGTCCCACCTCCACACAGCGACGAGGCGCCCAACACCTATGACCTTCCACGCGAAGTACCCGTCTTCATACACCTCCTCAGCACGACGACACGCCCGCCCCAAAGCTCCGCTGCCTCTTTTTTCCAAGTGGCATCACGGGCTTCACAGGCCGCCTGGTACCTGGTTTCCTCCTCCGCCAACACCACTTGCCTGGCTTTCTCAGCCGGCGGTAGCGACTTCCACAGACAAAGATTGTACTGGCCCCAAAACCAATCCAAAGTTGGGGGTCCGGCGCAACCTCATCCTGCGGCGCGTAGGGGTCCCCGTCGTTGCTATTCGAGTGAGCGTCCTCAGAGGGCGGCGACTCCTCGTCGGCGCGTGGGCAGACCGTTGGCGCCATGACAGAGATTTGAGAGTGAGAGAGAGAGAGAGAGAGGGCAAGCGAGGGGAGGATGTAGATGAGAATGCAGGCGGGACGATGTGAGCAAGGTAGTGTTTATTGGCGGCCAGAATCTAGATCAACGGGGACAGTACACACGCCGGTCACCGGAATTTACGAGTACTGTAGTTTGAATTACACACGATTCCCGCAGCAAAATCCTTGTGTGAAGTTAATAGCTGATGGTTTCCAATACAGAACTGTGTTTGATTAATGATCCCCGCCACTCACCCACGAAACCTCGAGCCGCGAGATAGAGTGCCAATCGTGCGGGGGTCGGTTGTCTTGCCAGATCTTTATATTTTCTTTTTGAACACCAGATATTTACATTGTCTGATGATTTTATAACTCGCACACAAGTACACAAAAATATGATTCTTCAAACCGTTATGATTAGGCATTGCATGTAGATGTAGTTCAAATTTGAATTACGGTCATTAAATGGCTAGAAAATCACTTAGATGTCTTTAAAAGGTCAAATGACCGCAGAAATTTTCCAAATTTTCACATGACAGTTGTATTAGTGCATGTTAAACATAGAAAAAAATTAAAGGTCGTAAGAGAAAGCTATCTCCCGTTCGTCATCAAACATGCATTGTTCCCTCTCGGAACCACGAACCTTCTAGTGAGTTGCTCCGGTTTGTGAGGGGTGTGACCAAACTTTCCTCAAACAGGCCAATTTTTTTACCACATCATCTTGGTGGCATGACATTAAATCAAGCAAGGTTTCATGTTTTTCTGATTATTTTTTAATTTTTTGGAATTAAAATGCCATGGAACTCCATGCATGTGCCCATGCCGTGAGACCAATATGTTTGAAAATTCCTTCTAATTTACTGCACCTGGAATTAACTCGCACACAAGTACACAAATATGATTTTTCAAACCGTTATGATTAGGCGTTGCATGTAGATGTAGTTCAAATTTGAATTACGATCATTAAGTGGCTGGAAAATCACTAAAATGTCTTTAAAAGGTCAAATGACCGCTAGAATTTTCAAATTTTTCACAGTATAGTTGTAGTAGTGCACGTTAAACGTAGAATAAATTTTGAAGGCCGTAAGAGGAAGCTATCTCGCGTTCATCATGAAACCTGCATTGTTCCCTCTCGGAACCACGGGCCTTCTAGTGAGTTGCTCCGGTTTGTAAGGGGTGTGTGTCCAAACTTTCATCAAACATGCCAAATTTTTTTACCACGTCATCTTTGTGGCATGACATTACAGTAAGCAAGGTTTCATGTTTTTTGATATTTTTTAAATTTTTTCGAATTAAAATGCCATGTCACTCCATGCATACATATGCATGTGTCCATGTCGTGAGACAAATGTGTTTGAAAATTCCTACTAATTTACTGCACATGCAATTAACTCTCACACAAGTACACAAATAAGGTTTTTCAAACCGTTATGGTTAGCCAGTGCATCTAGATGTAGTTCAAATTTGAATTACGATCATTAAATGGCTAGCAAATCACTGAAATGTCTTTAAAAGGTCAAATGACCCCTAGAATTTTCCAAAATTTCACATTACAGTTGTAGTAGTGCACGTTAAACGTTGAAAAAAATTGAAGGTCGTAAGAGGAAGCTATCTCCCGTTCGTTGTCAAACATGCATTGTTCCCTCTTGGAGCCACGAGCCTTCTAGTGAGTTACTCCGGTTTGTGAGGGGTGTGTATCCTAACTTTCGTCAAACATGCCAATTTTTTACCACATCATCATGGTGGCATGACATTACATCAACCAAGGTTTCATGTGTTTCTGATATTTTTTTAATTTTTTGGAATTAAAATGCCATGTCACTCCATGCATACATATGCATTTGTCCATGTTATGAGACAAATATGTTTGAAAATTCCTTCTAATTTACTGCACATGGAATTAACTCGCACACAAGTACACAAATATGATTTATCAAACTGTTATGGTTAGCCGTTGCATGTAGATGTAGTTCAGATTTGAATTACTGTCGGCGTTCTGGGTACGGGGGTCCCAAGACTTGCCTGCTTGCGGCCTGCAGCGTGGCTCAAAGGGGGGCCCATCACGGCCCATCTTCATCAACACAAGCTCAAGAACCTCGCGAGGGGCCAAGCCTCATGAGGCGGGCAACAGAAGCTTCCTCGGGCACGACCTCATCAGGCAGGCTCACGAGGAGGCGGAGAGATCAAGGCGGGTACCTCACGAGGTGCCCATGACGCATAGCCGTGATTTACCGAGGCGCCCAGCGGGCGCCAGCCCGCGCAGTGTCCTCCTTTCCTCTTTGGTGCAAAGGGAGCAAGCGCAGGCGAGAGCATCAAGCAAAGGCATCCATTCCGGTTCAACAAGACCAAGACTAGTCCAACGGTAGGAAGGAAGTCATTGTGGAGCCCAAGCCGGCGTCACCACCAGAGCCTTTGACAGGCGAGGACCAACTTTAGTCAGGATAAGTGTACTAGATGTTCCCCTTCAAAATGGCCAATTGTTGGCACCCTTCCCGCTCAATATTTGGGAAGAGGCCTAGGGCCACTGCTTATATAAGTAGAGCTAGCCACCATAGTAGGGACGTCTGATCAGTAGCTGGATGCGCCTTGGACAGAGAGAGAGAGAGAGAGAGAGAGAGAGAGAGAGAGAGAAGGTGACTGAACTCCCCCAAGCAGTTCATCGCCCCAGCCAAGAATGTACCCTCATGAGGCTGTTCTTCCTTGTATTGTTCAGCACCATCAGCCCAAGAGGCAATCCACCACACCACAAACTAGAGTAGGGTCTCTTGTGCTGGTCCGAACTAGTATAAACCATGGTGGTCCGAACTAGTATAAACCATGTGTCTCTTGTGCTGTTCTTTTCGTAGTTTAGATCCTAGTGAGGCGGCGGGGTGCAGGTAGGTAGAGGGTGAGATTCCGCGCGCACCCCAGTGTTCGAACCTCAAGGGTCTGCTGGAACCCGAAATCCGACATTGGGCGCGCCAGGTAGGGGCGCGCCGGAGTTTCCCTCCCGCCACCGCCGCGACCCGCCTCGCGATGAGCAGCGCGCCGCCCGCTCCAGCCGCCCGGCCTTGAGGCGAGGCCATGGGGCTCGAGCCTGGCCCGGCCTTGCAACGGTGCGGTGGCGGACAAGTTCAAGCCAGCAGCGCCGCCGCGCGCTGTGGCAGCGCGACCGATCCGATGGCCTTCCTGCTGGCGTACGAGGAGGCCGTCCTCGAAGTTGGAGGTGATGACAGGGTCATGGCCAACTAGCTCCCCATGGTCCTCACCAGCGCTCCGCGCGTGTGGCTGCTCCACCTTCCGGCAGCCTCCATGGCCTCTTGGGAAGAGCTCTGCGGCCACTTCCTCACCCACCACGATGCGCCGGCGCCCCCGGTCGTCGCGGCCCTCCTGGGCGGCTCGTGGGCGCCGCCCTCGAGTCACCACGTCAAGCCGTTCGTCCGTCGGGTCGGCGCCGTCTCCACGCAGCAGGGAGCCCCCGGGACGGTCGGCGCCCAAGGCGATCGACCTTCAGCTCGGAAGACCACCTCCAACTCAGCCAGCTGGTGCGCTCCCCATGCTGTGCACCCCACCATCTGCCAGGTGGCCATCACCAGGACTCTCATCGACGGCGGCGCGGGCCTCAACGTGCTCTCAGTCGAGGCCTTCAACCTCCTCTGCATACCCCGGGAGCGGCTGCAGCCCAGCCGTCCTTTCTTGGGCGTCGGGGGTGGGTCATCTAGCTCCTTGGGACAGATCCGGCTCCCGGTAACTTTCGGCACCTACGACAACTTCCGCACGGAGCAGGTCGATTTCGACATCGCCCCCATCGGCCTCCCCTACAACGCCATCCTCGGCTACCCAGCACTGGCCCAGTTCATGGCCGCGACTCACCCGGCGTACAACCTCATGAAGATGCCCGGGAGCAACGGTGTCCTCACCGTGCCCGGGGACACCGGAGATGCGCTGCGAGTGCTCAAGCTCGCCTTCAAGACGGCGGCGCGCCAGAACCCGCCGACGCGAGACCCCCGAGCCCAAGGGGGCTGCACCAACCAAGAAGAAATAGTTGTTCACAAAAGACAAGGCAGAGACCAAGCAAATACCCGTCGACGAGGACGGGTCCACTGACGCCACTTTCACCATAGGCGCCAACCTCGAGCCTGAGCAGGAGGAGGCCCTGGTCAAGTTCCTGCGCGCAAACAAGAAGGTATTTGCCTGGGAGCCTGATCAGTTGGCGGGGATCCCTAGGGGCGTAATCGAGCATCACCTCCACGTGTGCCCCAACGTACGCCCCGTAAAACAGAAAGCGAGGCGGCAGTCCACTGAAAAGCAAGCCTTCATCGTCCAGGAGACCCGCAAACTAGAAGCCGCTGGGGTCATTCGCGAGGTCCGGTACCCGGATTGGTTGGCCAACCCTGTCGTTGTACCAAAGAAGGGAGGGAAGGAGCGCATGTGTGTCGACTTCACCAACCTCAACAAGGCATGCCTGCAAGATCCGTTGCCGCTTCCTCGCATCGACCAGATCGTCGATTCCACCGCTGAGTGCGACCTGTTGTGCTTCTTGGATGCCTTCTCCGGGTATCACCAGATCAAGATGGAGGTAGAGGACGTGGAGAAGACAGCCTTCCTGACCCCGTGCATGGTGTACTGCTACATGTGCATGCCATTCGGGCTACGCAACGCTGGGGCGACCTTCCAGCGGCTGATGCACATCACCTTTGGTCCGCAGCTCGGGAAGAATGTAGAGGCTTACGTCGATGACATTGTGGTGAAATCTCGGGAGGCCAGAACCCGTATACAAGACCTGGAGAAAACCTTCATGAGCCTCGACGCAGTGAACCTACGGCTCAACCCGGAGAAATGTGTGTTTGGAGTCCCCTCGGGCAAGTTCTTGGGCTTCCTCGTATCCCACCGAGGCATCGTGGCTAACCCAGAAAAGGTCAAGGTGGTCGAGGACATGAGCCCGCCAAAGACCCTCAGGGAAATGCAGAAGCTCACTGGGCGTGTGACTGCGCTAGGGTGCTTCATCTCCAAGTTGGGGGAACGAGCGCTGCCTTTCTTCCAGCTAATGAAGAAAAAGGGGACTTTTGAATGGACTGAAGAGGCCGACAAGGCGTTCCAAGATCTCAAGAGGTACCTGACCAGCCCTCCGATCATGGTGGCCCCACGCCCGCAGGAACCCTTGGTGCTCTACCTCGCCGCCAGTCCCTACTCCGCCAGCCCAGCTCTGGTGGCGGTTAGGGAAGAGCGTCAGACCAAAGCCACAGCAGCAGTCCAGGTCAAGGCAAAGCAGGAACAAGGAAGACCCACAGAAACCACTACCGCGGCTGAGAAGGGTCAGCCGGCGCAGGGGAGCGCGCTGGGGGTGGAAGAGGTCCTTTCCCCAGACTACCAGCCTCTGGAGGCCCCACTGCCTCAGGAGGCGCCACGGTCCCCGGAGGGCGCCCGGCATCTTGGCGCTCAAACCTCGTTGAGCACCCAGTATACTTCGTCAGCACGGTGCTGCGGGACGCAAGGGCACGGTACCCCATGCCTCAGAAACTCCTCCTCGCGCTATTGGTGGCTTCACGTAAGCTGCGGCACTATTTTCAGGCTCACCCCATTAGGTTGTCTCAGCATACCCCTTGGAAAGGGTGCTCAGGAGCCCTAACTCAGCCAGAAGGGTCGCTGAGTGGAACATTGAACTGCAAGCGTTTCAGCTCGAATTCAGCACGACCAGAGTCATCAAGGGGGCCGCGTTAGCGGATTTCGTGGCAGAACGGATGGAGGCACCGGGCCTCAAGGCCGACGAGGATCGGTCCCTCTCTCCGGGAAGCGAAGCGCCGGAAGGCTGGGTCATGTACTTCGATGGGGCGTTCTCCAGGCATGGCGCTGGGGCTGGGGCAGTGCTCATATCTCCCACTCAGGACAAGCTCTACTACGCTGTGCAGCTCTGTTTCCAGCAAGGTGAAAAGGTCTCCAACAACTTAGCGGAGTATGAAGGTCTAATAGCGGGCTTGAAGGCTGCAGCAGCCCTAGGGGTGAAGCGCCTTACCATCAAGGGCGATTCGCAGCTCCTTGTCAATTTCTCCAACAAGGTATACGAGCCAAAAGATGAGCACATGGAGGCCTACCTTGCGGAGGTCCGCAGGATGGAGAAGCAGTTTTGGGGGTTGGAGTTGCAGCATGTGCCCCGCGGCACCAATCAGGAGGCCGACGACATCGCCAAACGAGCATCCAGGCGGTTACCTCAGGAGCCTGGCGTGTTCGAGGAGCGGCTTTTCAAGCCCTCCGCCATGCCATCACTATCAAACACGGCGCAGCCTCGGGAGGAGCTCCCCCAGCCACCTGCCTCAGAGCCCGGTATGTGGCCCGGCCTCGAGCGCGCCTTTGCTCGGCGATGGAGCCTCAGGAGGGGTGCTGGATCACAGAACTCCGGAGCTACTTAACGCAAGGGACCCTGCCGGAGAAGGAGGAGGAAGCGGAGCGCGTGGCGCGGCAAGCCACAGCGTACTGTATCAGGGATGGAGAGATCTATCGGAAGTGACCGAATGATGTGGCACTGCGCTGCATCTCCAGGGAGCAAGGGAAAGAATTGCTGGCGGATATACACGGTGGAGACTGTGGGCACCACTCGACATCACGAACCCTCGTGGGCAAGGCATTCCGAAGCGGTTTCTATTGGCCTACTGCGCTCAACGACGCCGTAGAACTAGTGAAGGCTTGCGAAGCCTGCCAATTCCATGCCAAGCAGATCCATCAGCCGGCAGGAGGTCTACAAACTATACCCCTCTCGTGGCCATTCGCAGTCTGGGGGCTGGATATCCTGGGCCCGTTTCCTCGGGCGCCAGGGGGCTATCGCTACCTCTACGTCGTCGTGGACAAGTTCACCAAGTGGGCTGAAGTGGAAGCCGTCCGCACCATCCCCGCAGGTTCTGCGGTCAAGTTCGTCAAGGGCCTCGTGAGCCGGTTCGGGGTGCCGAACCGCATCATCACCGACAACGGTTCGCAGTTCACCAGTAACCTCTTCAAAACATATTGTGCTAACCTGGGAACGTAGATATGCTACGCTTCGGTGGCGCAGCCCCGAAGCAACGGCCTGGCTGAGCGGGCCAACGCAGAGGTCCTGAGGGGCCTCAAAACTAGAACATTCAAGAAGAAACTGGAGGCCTGCGGCAGGGGTTGGTACGACGAGCTTCAGTCTATGCTGTGGTCCATCCGCACGACCACAACCAAGCCAACTGGAGAGACCCTGTTCTTCCTGGTCTATGGAGCCGAAGCGGTCCTTCCTCACGAGGTCAGACCTCATTCTGCACGGGTCCTGGCGTTCGACGAGGCGCAGCAGGACTCCATGCGGGGACGGATCTCGTGCTGGGGGAGGAGCGCCGTCGAGAAGCTGCGTTGCAAGCGGCAAGGTACAAACAAGCACTATGACGATACCACTGCCGCAACATCTGCCCCAGAACTCTCGAGGTAGGGGACCTCGTGCTCAGGCGGGTTCTCTCCAGGGAAGGGTTGCATAAGCTCTCTCCCATGTGGGAGGGCCCGTTCAAGGTTGTTCATGTTTCGGGCCCGGCTCCGCCGCTTGGAGACTCAAGAGGGGTGCCAGTCCCGTAACGCGTGGAACATCCAAAGACTTCCGGAGGTTTTACCCTGAAAAGGCCCAGAGCACATGAAGAAGGCGAATGCCTGTGAAGCTATCTTTTGGAAAAGGCCGGGGCACGTGAAGAAGGCAAATGCCTGTGAAGCTGTCTTTTGGAAAAGGCCCAGAGCACATGAAGAAGGCGAATGCACGTGAAGCGATCTTTTGGAAAAGGCCCAGAGCCTGTGAAGAAGGCGAATGCCTGTGAAGCTGTGTTTTTAGAAAGGGCCCACAGCCTGTGAAGAAGGCAAATGCCTGTGAAGCTGTCTTTTTAGAAAGGGCCCAGAGCCTGTGAAGAAGGCAAATGCCTGTGAAGCTGTCTTTTTGGGAAAGGCCCGGAGCCTGTGAAGAAGGCGAATGCCTGTGAAGCTGTCGCGTTTTCGGAAAAGGCCTAGAGCCTGTGAAGAGGGCCAATGCCCGTGAAGCTTGCTTCCCCCAAGAAAGGCCCGGAGCCTGTGAAGAAGGCCAACGCCTGTGAAGCTCGCCGCCCATGACACTCTCACGTAATAATGAGTTGGGGCTGTACACGCCTGTAGTCTCAGAGCGCCCGGCCTCAGGCCCTGGGGCTCCCTCCCACGCCCAGTGGCAGCACTTAGCTCCACGCTGGTGAGAAGACGTCGAAGACTAGATTAGGTGCCGGATGTGGCTTTTCCATTTGCTTTCTGCAGTTGGCTTGTTCATTCTCATTTGAAGTTTTATCGAAGCTGTTGTCGTTTTTGACTTGGGGCTCTTCAACCTTTCGCCCTCTTACCTCGATTTCTCTCGCGCAAGGTCACGCGAGGGGGGCAGCCTGGGCGCCCCGCGAGTGTTCTCTGCCCTTATTGTTCAAGGTTTCCCTACCCGGGTCCACGCCTCACGGGCACCGCGACACGAACACAGGACCTGGGTCGGTCGCCTCCATAGCTTAGGCCGGGAGCTACCTCTCCAGACTAACCTTCGCAGGACATGAAGTATTCGACGAGGCCTCGACCCCGGGAAACGAGGGCCACGACAGGCGCCCCCGAGCTAAGTAATTTCTACGCGCGAGCGTGTAGCACAAGGGCATAATACCGAGATAGCAGAAACAATACGATAATTAACAACAATAGTCCAAGCACGCCCATGCGGGGCCCTACGCCATCTTGTTTCTTTGCAGAAAGGGAAAAAGAACAAAACAGGCGCGGCTCGCCTGAAACCAACTCGTGGGGGAGACTCGAACTGCCTGCGGAGCTCAGGCGGACTCCCTCTCGCGCTTCACTGGGGCAAGACGGCGGGCGGACTCGCTACCTCCCTCCAGGCGGGCGCGGCGGCGCGGGGGCTGGTCGCGACCACCGCTGGAGGAGCCGTTGCCCGAAGAAGAGCCGTCGAAGCTCGACGAGCCCCGGGTGTCGCCGACCACGCGCGCGTTGTCGTATTCATCGTCGCTGGGGCTGAACCCGCGGCCACGGTCATCGTTCTCAGGGCAGCACCCAGCGCGGCGACTATCTTCCCCGAACACCCTCACGTAGAGGGTGGCATCGCCGTCGAACTTGAAGTGCAGGGTGCATCGCCCGCTCAGACCACGCACGCGGGCAAATGTTTGCCAGCCGCGGGCCAGGGCCTGGCTCCCGGCTGCAGAGACCTCCAGCGAAGCCCAGGAGGCCCGACTGCAGCAACCATCCGCCAGAAGCCAGATGCCGCCCGGGGAACCGACCGGAAGCTCACCTAGGAGGAAGCGAGGGAGCTGGAGCCGGGTGCCAGTCGGCTCCGCTGATCGCACAACGAACTCCGGCAGCACCTCTGCCGAGTGGACGCGCGGCCTAGGAGGGCGCGCGTCAGAAGGCACTTCAAAGAGCGGCCTGCTGCCGCCACCATGGGAGATAACCTCCACGACCGCGAGGAGCCTATTGGAAATATGCCCTAGAGGCAATAATAAATTAGTTATTATTATATTTCCTTGTTCATGATAATCGTTTATTACCCATGCTATAATTGTATTGATAGGAAACTCAGATACATGTGTGGGTACATAAGCAACACCATGTCCCTAGTAAGCCTTTACTTGACTAGCTCGTTGATCAACAGATGGTTACGGTTTCCTGACCATGGACATTGGATGTCGTTGATAACGGGATCACATCATTTGGAGAATGATGTGATGGACAAGACCCAATCCTAAGCCTAGCACAAAGATCGTAGTTCGTATGCTAAAGCTTTTCTCATGTCAAGTATCATTTCCTTAGACCATGAGATTGTGCAACTCCCGGATGCCGTAGGAACGCTTTGGGTGTAACAAACGTCACAACGTAACTGTGTGGCTATAAAGGTGCACTACAGGTATCTCCGAAAGTGTCTGTTGGGTTGGCACGAATCGAGACTGGGATTTGTCACTCCGTGTAACGGAGAGGTATCTCTGGGCCCACTCGGTAGGACATCATCATAATGTGCACAATGTGACCAAGGGGTTGATCACGGGATGATGTGTTACGGAACGAGTAAAGAGACTTGCCGGTAACGAGATTGAACAAGGTATCGGCATACCGACGATCGAATCTCGGGCAAGTACAATACCGCTAGACAAAGGGAATTGTATACGGGATTGATTGAATCCTTGAAATCGTGGTTCATCCGATGAGATCATCGTGGAACATGTGGGAGCCAACATGGGTATCCAGATCCCGCTGTTGGTTATTGACCGGATAACGTCTCGGTCATGTCTGCATGCTTCCCGAACCCGTAGGGTCTACACACTTAAGGTTCGATGACGCTAGGGTTATAGGGAATAGATATATGTGGTTACCGAATGTTGTTCGGAGTCCTGGATGAGATCCCGGATGTCATGAGGAGTTCTGGAATGGTCCGGAGGTAAATATTTATATATGGGAAGTCCTATTTTGGCCACCGGCAAATGTTCGGGATTTTTCGGTATTGTACCGGGAAAGTTCTAGAAGGTTCCGGAGTGGGGCCCACCTACATGGGGGGACCCACATGAACGTGGGTAGTGGGGCAAGGCCCCACACCCCTGGTCAAGGCGCACCAAGATCCCCCCTTAGAAGGAATTAGATCATATCCCGAAGGGATAAGATCAAGATCCCTAAAAAGGGGGGATAACAATCGGTGGGGAAAGGAAAGGATGGGTTTTCTTTCCTCCCACCTTTGCCAACGCCCCAATGGACTTGGAGGGCAAGAAATAATCCCCCTCCACCCCTATATATAGTGGGGAGGCGCATGGGAGCTGCACCCTTGCCTCGGGCGCAGCCCTCCCCTCTCCCAAGTCCTCTTCCTCTCCATGGTGCTTGGCGAAGCCCTGCAGGATTGCCACGCTCCTCCATCATCACAACACCGTCGTGCTGCTGCTGGATGGAGTCTTCCCCAACCTCTCCCTCTCTCCTTGCTGGATCAAGGCATGGGAGACGTCACCGGGCTGTACGTCTGTTGAACGCGGAAGTGTCGTCCGTTCGGCACTAGGATCTCCGGTGATTTGGATCACGACGAGTACGACTCCTTCAACCCCGTCATCTTGAACGCTTCCGCTTAGCGATCTACAAGGGTATGTAGATGCACTCTCCTTCCCCTCGTTGCTAGTTTCTCCATAGATAGATCTTGGTGACATGTAGGAAAATTTTGAATTTCTGCTACTTTCCCCAACAGTGGCATCATGAGCTAGGTCTATTGCGAAGATTCTTTGCACGAGTAGAACACAAAGTAGTTGTGGGCGTTGATTTTGTTCAATATGCTTACCGTTACTAGTCCAATCTAGTTTAGAAGGTATTGTGGGATGAAGCGGCCCGGACCGACCTTACACGCATGATTCGTGAGACAGGTTCCACCGGTGACATGCACTTGGTGCATAAGGTGGCTAGCGGGTGCCAGTCTCTCCCACTTTAGTCGGATCGGATTCGATGAAAAGGGTCCTTATGAAGGGTAAATAGCAATTGAGACATCACGTTGTGGCTTTTGCGTAGGTAGGAAACGTTCTTGCTAGAAACCCATAGCAGCCATGTAAAACATGCAAACAACAATTAGAGGACGTCTAACTTGTTTTTGCAGGGTATTCTATGTGATGTGATATGGCCAAAAAGGAATGTGATGAATGATATGTGATGTATGAGATTGATCATGTTCTTGTAATAGGAATCACGACTTGCATGTCGATGATTATGACAACCGGCAGGAGCCATAGGAGTTGTCTTTATTTATTGTATGACCTACGTGTCATTGAACAACGCCATGTAATTACTTTACTTTATTGCTAACCATTAGCCATATTAGTAGAAGTTATAGTTGGCGAGACAACTTCATGAAGACACACGATGATGGAGATCATGATGGTGGAGATCATGGTATCATGCCGGTGATGATGATGATCATGGAGCCCCGAAGATGGAGATCAAAAGGAGCAAAATGATATTGGCCATATCATGTCACTATTTGATTGCATGTGATATTTATCATGTTTATGCATCTTATTTGCTTAGAACGACGGTAGTAAATAAGATGATCCCTCATTAAAATTTTAAGAAAGTGTTCCCCCTAACTGTGCACCGCTATGTAAAGTTCGTCGTTTCAAGCACCACGTGATGATCGGGTGTGATAGATTCTTACGTTCACATACAACGGGTGTAAGCCAGATTTACACTCGCGAAACACTTAGGTTGACTTGACGAGCCTAGCATGTACAGACATGGCCTCGGAACACTAGAGACCGAAAGGTCGAGCATGAGTCGTATGGTAGATATGATTGACATGAAGATGTTCACCGATGATGACTAGTCCATCTCACGTGATGATCGGACACGGCGTAATTGACTCGGATCATGTAATCACTTAGATGACTAGAGGGATGTCTATCTGAGTGGGAGTTCATAAGATGAACTTAATTATCCTGAACATAGTCAAAAACCCTTTGCAAATTATGTCATAGCTCGCGCTTTAGTTCTACTGTTTTAGATACGTTCCTAGAGAAAATGTAATTGAAAGTTGACAGTAGCAATTATGCGGACAGTAGAAGGCTTATGTCCTTAGTGCACCACTCGGTGTGCTGAACCTCGAACGTCGTCTGTGGATGTTGCGAACATGCGACATACACGTTTTGATAACTACGTGATAGTTCAGTTAAACGATTTAGAGTTGAGGCACCAAAGACGATTTCGAACGTCGCGGAACATATGAGATGTTTCGAGGGCTGAAATTGGGATTGCAGGCTCGTGCCCACATCAAGAGGTATAAGACCTCCGACGATTTTCTTAGCCTGCAAACTAAGGGAGAAAAGCTCAATCGTTGAGCTTGTGCTCAGATTGTCTGAGTGCAACAATCACTTGAATCGAGTGGGAGTTGATCTTCCGGATGAGATAGTGATGTTTCTCCAAAGTCATTGCCACCAAGCTGCTAGAGCTTCGTGATGAACTATAACATATCGAGGATAGATATGATGATCCTTGAGCTATTCGCAATGTTCGACACCGCGAATGTAGAAATCAAGAAGGAGCATCAATTGTTGATGGTTAGTGAAATCACTAGTTTCAAGAAGGGCAAGGGCAAGCAGGGGTACTTCATGAAACGGCAAATCAGTTGCTGCTCCAGTGAAGAAACCCAGGGTTGAACCCAAACCCGAGACTAAGTGCTTCTGTAATGAGAGGAACGGACACTGAAGCAGAACCACCCTGGATACTTGGTAGATAAGAAGGCAGGCAAGGTCGATAGAAGTATATTGGATATACATTATGTTAATGTGTACTTTACTAGTACTCCTAGTAGCACCAGGGTATTAGATACCGGTTCGGTTGCTAAGTGTTAGTAACTCGAAATAACAGCTACGGAATAAACGGAGACTAGATAAAGGTGAGCTATCGATATGTGTTGGAAGTGTTTCCAAGGTTGATGTGATCAAGCATCGCACGCTCCCTCTACCATCGAGATTGGTGCAAAACCTAAATATTGTTATTTGTTGTTTGTGTTGAGCATAGACATGATTGGATTATGTCTATTACAATGCGGTTATTCATTTAAGGAGAATAATGGTTACTCTGATTATTTGAATAATACCTTCAATGGTCTTACACCTAAAAGAATGGTTTATTGAATCTCGATCGTAGTGATACACATTTTCATGCCAAAAGATATAAGATAGTAATGATAGTACCACTTACTTGTGGCACTGCCATGTAAGTCATATTGGTGTAAAACGCATGAAGAAACTCCATGTTGATGGATCTTTGGACTCACTCGTTTTTCAAAAGTTTGAGACATGCGAACCATGTCTATTGGTGTATACGCATGAAGAAACTCCATGCAGATGGATCATTTGGACTCACTTGATTTTGAATCACTTGATATATGCAAATCATACCACATGGGCAAGATGACTGAAAAGCCTCGGTTTCAGTAAGATAGAACAAGATAGAAACTTGTTGGAAGTAACACATTTTGATGTGTGCAGTCCAATGAGTGCTGAGGTATGCAGTGAATATCGTTATGTTCTTACTTCACAGATCGAGTAGATGTTGAGTATATTTACTTGATGAAACACAAGTCTGAATTATTGAATGGTTCAAGTAATTTCAGAGTGAAGTTAAAGATCATCGTGACAAGAGGATAAAATGTCTATGATATGATCATAGAGATGAGTATCTGAGTTACGAGCTTTGGCACGCAATTAAGACATTGTGGAAATTGTTTCACAATAAATACCGCCTGGAACACCATAGTGTGATGGTGTGTCCGAACATCATAGTTGCACCCTATTAAATATGGTGCGTACCATGATGTCTCTTATCGAATTACCACTATCGTTCATGGGTTAGGCATTAGAGACAACCGCACTCACTTTAATAGGGCACCACGTAATTCCGTTGAGACGACACCGTTTGAACTATGGTTTGGAGAAACCTAAGTTATCGTTTCTTAAAAGTTTGGGGCTGCGATGCTTATGTGAAAAAGTTTCAGGTTGTTGAGCTCGAACCCAAAGCGGATAAAAATGCATCTTCATAGGACACCCAAAACAGTTGGGTACACCTCCTATCTCAGATCCGGAAGCAAAAGTAATTGTTTCTAGAAACGGGTCCTTTCTCAAGGAAAAAGTTTCTCTCGAAAGAATTGAGTGGGAGGATGGTGGAGACTTAATGAGGTTATTAAACCATCACTTCAACCAGTGTGTAGCAGGCACGTGAAGTTGTTCATGTGGCACCTACACCAATTGAAGTGGAAGCTGATGATAGTGATCATGATGCTTGGATCAAGTCACTACCGGACCTCGTGGTCGACAAGGACGCCAGATTACTTCGTGAGTGGTACGCAATCATGTCTTAGAGGTCATGTTGCTAGACAACAATGAACCTACGAGCTATGGAGAAGCGATGTTGGGCCCGTATTCCGACGAATGGCTCGAGGCCATAACATCTAAGAGAGGATCCATGACTTTGGAAGAAATACTTGATGGTCGTAAGGACGTTGGGTAAAGATGGATTTTAAAAGGAAGACAAACAATGATGGTAAGTATCACCATTAAGAAAGCTCGACTTGTCGTTAAAGTTGTTTTCCGACTAGGTCAAGGAGTTGACTATGGTGAGGCTTTCTCACTCGTAGCGATGCTAAGAGTCTGTTGGAATTGGATTAGCAGTTACTGCATTATTTATGAAATCTTGCATATAGGATGTCAAAACATTGTTTCCTTGACAGTTTTCTTGAGGAAAGGTTGTATGTGATACAACCAGAAGGTTTTTGACAATCCTGAAAGACGCTAACAAGTATGCAAAGCTCCAGCTATCCTTCTAAGGACTGGAGTAAGCATCTCGGAGTTGGAATGTATGCTTTGATGAGATGATCAAAGATTTTGGGTCTATACTAAGTTTATGAGAAACTTGTATTTCCAAAGAAGTGAGTGGGAGCACTATAGAATTTCTGATAAGTGTATGTTGTTGACATATTGTTGATCAGAAATGATGTAGAATTTCTGGAAACCATATAGGGTTATTTGAAAAGTGTTTTTCAATGAAAAACCTGGATTAAGCTACTTGAACATTGAGCATCAAGATCTATGAGGATAGATCAAAAACGCTAAATGGTACTTTCAAATGAGCACATACCTTGACATAATTTTGAAGGTGTTCAAGATGGATCAGTCAAAGAAGGAGTTCTTGCCTGAGTTGTAAGGTATGAAGTTAAGAGTTAAAGCTCGACCACGGCAGAAGAGAGAGAAAGGACGAAGGTCGCCCCTATGCTTCGCATTTAGGCTCTATAGTATGCTATGCTATGTACCGCATCGAAGTGTGCCTGCCATGAGTCAGTCAAGGGGTACAAGAATGATCCAGGAATGGATCATTGGACAGCGGTCAAAATTGTCCTTGGAGTAAATAAGGACATGTTTCTCGATTATGGAGGTGATAAAGAGTTTGGCATAAAGGGTTACGTCGATGCAAGCTTTAACACCTATCCGAATGACTCTGAGTAGCAAACCGGATACGTATAGTGGAGCAACCATTTGGAATAGCTCCAAGTGGCGTGGAAGCATCATTTACAATATGACCTAGAGATTTGCGAAGTACATACGGATCTGAATGTTGCAGACCCGTTGACTAAAACCTCTCTCACAAGCAAAACATGATCAAACCCCAGAACTCATTGAGTCTTAATCACATGATGATGTGAACTAGTTTAGTGACACTAGTAAACTCTTTGGATGTTAGTCACATGGCGATGTGACCTGTGATTGTTAATCACATGGCAATGTGAACTAAATTATTGACTCTAGTGCAAGTGGGAGACTGTTGGAAATATGCCCTAGAGGCAATAATAAATTAGTTATTATTATATTTCCTTGTTCGTGATAATCGTTTATTACCCATGCTTTAATTGTATTGATAGGAAACTCAGATACATGTGTGGGTACATAAACAACACCATGTCCCTAGTAAGCCTCTAGTTGACTAGCTCATTGATCAACAGATGGTTACGGTTTCACGACCATGGACATTGGATGTCGTTGATAACGGGATCACATCATTTGGAGAATTATGTGATGGACAAGACCCAATCCTAAGCCTAGCACAAAGATCGTAGTTCGTATGCTAAAGCTTTTCTAATGTCAAGTATCATTTCCTTAGACCATGAGATTGTGCAACTCCCGGATGCTGTAGGAATGCTTTGGGTGTACCAAACGTCACAACGTAACTGGGTGGCTATAAAGGTGCACTACAGGTATCTCCGAAAGTGTCTGTTGGGTTGGCACGAATCGAGATCGATTTGTCACTCCGTGTAACGGAGAGGTATCTCTGGGCCCACTCGGTAGGTCATCATCATAATGTGCACAATGTGACCAAGGGGTAGATCACGGGATGATGTGTTACGGAACGAGTAAAGAGACTTGCCGGTAACGAGATTGGACAAGGTATCGGCATACCGACGATCGAATCTCGGGCAAGTACAATACCGCTAGACAAAGGGAATTGTATACGGGATTGATTGAGTCCTTGACATCGTGGTTCATCCGATGAGATCATCGTGGAACATGTGGGATCCAACATGGGTATCCAGATCCCACTGTTGGTTATTGACCGGAGAACGCCTCTCATTATGTTCATGATTCCCGAACCCGTAGGGTCTACACACTTAAGGTTCGATGACGCTAGGGTTATAGGGAATAGATATACGTGGTTACCGAATGTTGTTCGGAGTCCCGGATGAGATCCCAGATGTCACGAGGAGTTTTGGAATGGTCCGGAGGTAAAGATTTATATGTGGGAAGTCCTATTTTGGCCACCGGAAAATGTTCGGTATTTTTCGGTATTGTATTGGGAAGGTTCTAGAAGGTTCCGGAGTGGGGCCCACCTGCATGGGGGGACCCACATGAACGCAGTAGTGGGGGCAAGGCCCCACACCCCTGGTCAAGGCGCACCAAGATCCCCCTTAGAAGGAATAAGATCATATCCCAAGGGATAAAATCAAGATCCCTAAAGGGGATAACAATCGGTGGGGAAAGGAAACGATGGGATTTCTTTCCTCCCACCTTTGCCAACGCCCCAATGGACTTGGAGGGCAAGAAATAATCCCCTCCACCCCTATATATAGTGGGGAGGCGCATGGGAGCTGCACCCTTGCCCCTGGCGCAGCCCTCCCCCTCTCCCAAGTCCTCCTCCTCTCCCATGGTGCTTGGCGAAGCCCTGCAGGATTGCCACGCTCCTCCATCATCACAACACTGTCATGCTGCTGCTGGTTGGAGTCTTCCCCAACCTCTCCCTCTCTCCTTGCTGGATCAAGGCATGGGAGACGTCACCAGGCTGTATGTGTGTTGAACGCGGAGGTGCCGTCCGTTTGGCACTAGGATCTCCGGTGATTTGGATCACGATTTAGTACGACTCCTTCAACCCCGTTCTCTTGAACGCTTCCGCTTAGAGATCTACAAGGGTATGTAGATGCACTCTCCTTCCCTCGTTGCTAGTTTCTCCATAGATAGATCTTGGTGACACGTAGGAAAATTTTGAATTTCTGCTACGTTCCCCAACAGTGGCATCATGAGCTAGGTCTATTGCGAAGATTCTTTGCACGAGTAGAACACAAAGTAGTTGTGGGCGTTGATTTTGTTCAATATGCTTATCGTTACTAGTCTAATCTTGTTTAGACGGTATTGTGGGATGAAGCGGCCCGGACCGACCTTACACCTACACTTACGTGAGACAGGTTCCACCGGTAGACATGCACTTGGTGCATAAGGTGGCTAAGCGGGTGCCGCCTCCCACTTTAGTCGGATCGGATTCGATGAAAAGGGTCCTTATGAAGGGTAAATAGCAATTGACATATCATGTTGTGGCTTTTGCATAGGTAAGAAACGTTCTTGCAAGAAACCCATAGCAGCCATCAGAAACATGCAAACAACAATTAGAGGACGCCTAACTTGTTTTTGCAGGGTATGCTATGTGATGTGATATGGCCAAAAAGGAATGTGATGAATGATATGTGATGTATGAGATTGATCATGTTCTTGTAATAGGAATCACGACTTGCATGTCGATGAGTATGACAACCGGCAGGAGCCATAGGAGTTGTCTTTATTTATTGTATGACCTGCATGTCATTGAACAACGCCATGTAATTACTTTACTTTATTGCTAACCATTAGCCATAGTAGTAGAAGTAATAGTTGGCGAGACAACTTCATGAAGACACGATGATGTAGATCATGATGGTGGAGATCATGGTGTCATGCCGGTGACGATGATGATCATGGAGCCCCGAAGATGGAGATCAAAAGGAGCAAAATGATATTGGCCATATCTTGTCACTATTTGATTGCATGTGATGTTTATCATGTTTATGCATCTTATTTGCTTAGAACGACGGTAGTAAATAAGATGATCCCTCATTAAAATTTTAAGAAAGTGTTCCCCCTAACTGTGCACCGTTGCGAAAGTTCGTCGTTTCGAAGCACCACGTGATGATCGGGTGTGATAGATTCTTACGTTCACATACAACGGGTGTAAGCCAGATTTACACACGCGAAACACTTAGGTTGACTTGACGAGCCTAGCATGTACATACATGGTCTCGGAACACAAGAGACCGAAAGGTCGAGCATGAGTCGTATCGTAGATATGATTAACATGAAGATGTTCACCGATGATGAATAGTCCGTCTCACGCGATGATCGGACACGGCCTAGTTGACTCGGATCATGTAATCACTTAGATGACTAGAGGGATGTCTATCTGAGTAGGAGTTCATAAGATGAACTTAATTATCCTGAACATAGTCAAAAACCCTTTGCAAACTATGTCATAGCTCGTGCTTTAGTTCTATTGTTTTAGATATGTTCCTAGAGAAAATGTAGTTGAAAGTTGACAGTAGAAATTATGCGGAGAGTAGAAGGCTTATGTCCTTAATGCACCACTCGGTGTGCTGAACCTCGAACGTCGTCTGTGGATGTTGCGAACATCCGACATACACGTTTTGATAACTACGTGATAGTTCAGTTAAACGGTTTAGAGTTGAGGCACCAAAGACGATTTCAAACGTCACGGAACATATGAGATGTTTCGAGGGCTGAAATTGGGATTTCAGGCTCGTGCCCACGTCAAGAGGTATAAGACCTCCGACGATTTCTTAGCCTGCAAACTAAAGGAGAAAAGCTCAATCGTTGAGCTTGTGCTCAGATTGTCTGAGTGCAACAATCACTTGAATCGAGTGGGAGTTGATCTTCCAGATGACATAGTGATGTTTCTCCAAAGTCATTGCCACCAAGCTGCTAGAGCTTCGTGATGAACTATAACATATCGAGGATAGATATGATGATCCTTGAGCTATTCGCAATGTTCAACACCGTGAATGTAGAAATCAAGAAGGAGCATCAATTGTTGATGGTTAGTGAAACCACTAGTTTCAAGAAGGGCAAGGGCAAGAAGGGGTACTTCATGAAACGGCAAATCAGTTGCTGCTCCAAAGGAAGAAACCGTGGTTGAACCCAAACACGAGACTAAGTGCTTCAGCAATGAGAGGAACGGACACTGAAGCAGAACCACCCTGGATACTTGGTAGATAAGAAGGCAGGCAAGGTCGATATAAGTATATTGGATATACATTATGTTAATGTGTACTTTACTAGTACTCCTAGTAGCACCAGGGTATTAGATACCGGTTCGGTTGCTAAGTGTTAGTAACTCGAAATAACAGCTACGGAATAATCGGAGACTAGATAAAGGTGAGCTATCGATTTGTGTTGGAAGTGTTTCCAAGGTTGATGTGATCAAGCATCACACGCTCCCTCTACCATCGAGATTGGTGCAAAACCTGAATATTGTTATTTGGTGTTTGTGTTGAGCATAGACATGATTGGATTATGTCTATTGCAATGCGGTTATTCATTTAAGGAGAATAACGGTTACTCTAATTATTTGAATAATACCTTCAATGGTCTACACCTAAAAGAATGGTTTATTGAATCTCGATCGTAGTGATACACATTTTCATGCCAAAAGATATAAGATAGTAATGATAGTAACACTTACTTGTGGCACTGCCATGTAAGTCATATTGGTGTAAAACGCATGAAGAAGCTCCATGTTGATGGATCTTTGGACTCACCTGCTTTGGAAAAGTTTGAGACATGCGAACCATGTCTATTGGTGTATACGCATGAAGAAACTCCATGCAGATGGATCGTTTGGACTCACTTGATTTTGAATCACTTGATATATGCAAATCATACCACATGGGCAAGATGACTGAAAAGCCTCGGTTTCAGTAAGATGGAGCAAGATAGAAACTTGTTGGAAGTAACACATTTTGATGTGTGCAGTCCAATGAGTGCTGAGGTATGCAGTGAATATCGTTATGTTCTTACTTCACAGATGATTCGAGTAGATGTTGAGTATATTTACTTGATGAAACACAAGTCTGAATTATTGAATGGTTCAAGTAATTTCAGAGTGAAGTTAAAGATCATCGTGACAAGAGGATAAAATGTCTATGATATGATCATAGAGATGAGTATCTGAGTTACGATCTTTGGCACACAATTAAGACATTGTGGAAATTGTTTCACAATAAATACCGCCTGGAACACCATAGTGTGATGGTGTGTCCGAACATCATAGTTGCACCCTATTAAATATGGTGCGTACCATGATGTCTCTTATCGAATTACCACTATCGCTCATGGGTTAGGCATTAGAGACAACCGCACTCACTTTAATAGGGCACCACGTAATTCCGTTGAGACGACACCGTTTGAACTATGGTTTGGAGAAACCTAAGTTATCGTTTCTTAAAAGTTTGGGGCTGCGATGCTTATGTGAAAAAGTTTCAGGTTGATGAGCTCGAACCCAAAGCGGATAAAAATGCATCTTCATAGGACACCCAAAATAGTTGGGTACACCTCCTATCTCAGATCCGGAAGCAAAAGTAATTGTTTCTAGAAACGGGTCCTTTCTCGAGGAAAAAGTTTCTCTCGAAAGAATTGAGTGGGAGGATGGTGGAGACTTAATGAGGTTATTAAACCATCACTTCAACCAGTGTGTAGCGAGGCACGTGAAGTTGTTCATGTGGCACCTACACCAATTGAAGTGGAAGGCGATGATAGTGATCATGATGCTTGGATCAAGTCACTATGGACCTCGTGGTCGACAAGGACGCGTACTACTTGAGTGGTACGCAATCCTGTCTTAGAGGTCATGTTGCTAGACAACAATGAACCTACGAGCTATGGAGAAGCGATGTTGGGCCCGGATTCCGACGAATGGCTCGAGGCCATAACATCCAAGAGAGGATCCATGACTTTGGAAGAAATACTTGATGGTCGTAAGGACGCTGGATAAAGATGGATTTTAAAAGGAAGAGAGACAATGATGGTAAGTATCACCATTAAGAAAGCTCGACTTGTCGTTAAAGATGTTTTCCGACAAGTTCAAGGAGTTGACTATGGTGTGGCTTTCTCACTCGCAGCGACGCTAAGAGTCTGTTTGAATTGGATTAGCAGTTACTGCATTATTTATGAAATATTGCATATAGGATGTCAAAACATTGTTTCCTTGACAGTTTTCTTGAGGAAAGGTTGTATGTGATACAACCAGAAGGTTTTTGACAATCCTGAAAAACGCTAACAAGTATGCAAAGCTCCAGCTATCCTTCTAAGGACTGGAGTAAGCATCTCGGAGTTGGAATGTACGCTTTGATGAGATGATCAAAGATTTTGGGTCTATACTAAGTTTATGAGAAACTTGTATTTCCAAAGAAGTGAGTGGGAGCACTATAGAATTTCTGATAAGTATATGTTGTTGACATATTGTTGATCAGAAATGATGTAGAATTTCTGGAAAGCATATAGGGTTATTTGAAAAGTGTTTTCAATGAAAAACCTGGATTAAGCTACTTGAACATTGAGCATCAAGATCTATGAGGATAGATCAAAACGCTAAATGGTACTTTCAAATGAGCACATACCTTGACATAATCTTGAAGGTGTTCAAGATGGATCACCAAAGAAGGAGTTCTTGCCTGAGTTGTAAGGTATGAAGTTAAGAGTTAAAGCTCGACCACGGCAGAAGAGAGAGAGAAAGGACGAAGGTCGTCCCTATGCTTCGCATTTAGGCTCTATAGTATGCTATCTTTGTAACGCATCGGAAGTGTGCCCGCCATGAGTCACTAGGTACAAGAATGATCCAGAATGGATCATTGGACATGATCAAAATTGTCCTTGGAGTAAATAAGGACATGTTTCTCGATTATGGAGGTGATAAAGAGTTTGGCATAAAGGGTTACATCGATGCAAGCTTTAACACCTATCCGAATGACTCTGAGTAGCAAACCGGATACGTATAGTGGAGCAACCATTTGGAATAGCTCCAAGTGGCGTGGACGCATCATTTACAATATGATCTAGAGATTTGCGAAGTACATACGGATCTGAATGTTGCAGACCCGTTGACTAAAACCTCTCTCACAAGCAAAACATGATCAAACCCCAGAACTCATTGAGTCTTAATCACATGATGATGTGAACTAGTTTAGTGACACTAGTAAACTCTTTGGATGTTAGTCACATGGCGATGTGACCTGTGAGTGTTAATCACATGGCGATGTGAACTAGATTATTGACTCTAGTGCAAGTGGGAGACTGTTGGAAATATGCCCTAGAGGCAATAATAAATTAGTTATTATTATATTTCCTTGTTCATGATAATCGCTTATTACCCATGCTATAATTGTATTGATAGGAAACTCAGATACATGTGTGGGTACATAAACAACACCATGTCCCTAGTAAGCCTCTAGTTGACTAGCTCGTTGATCAATAGATGGTTACGGTTTCCTGACCATGGACATTAGATGTCGTTGATAACGGGATCACATCATTTGGAGAATGATGTGATGGACAAGACCCAATCCTAAGCCTAGCACAAAGATCGTAGTTCGTATGCTAAAGCTTTTCTAATGTCAAGTATCATTTCCTTAGACCATGAGATTGTGCAACTCCCGGATGCCGTAGGAATGCTTTGGGTTTACCAAACATCACAACGTAACTGGGTGACTATAAAGGTGCACTACAGGTATCTCCGAAAGTGTCTGCATTGGGTTGGCACGAATCGAGATCTGGATTTGTCACTCCGATGTAACGGAGAGGTATCTCTGGGCCCACTCGGTAGGACATCATCATAATGTGCACAATGTGAACAAGGGGTTGATCACGGGATGATGTGTTACGGAACGAGTAAAGAGACTTCTTTGTAACGAGATTGAACAAGGTATCGGCATACCGACGATCGAATCTCGGGCAAGTACAATACCGCTAGACAAAGGGAATTGTATACGGGATTGATTGAGTGCTTGACATCGTGGTTCATCTGATGAGATCATCGTGGAACATGTGGGAGCCAACATGGGTATCCAGATCCCGTTGTTGGTTATTGACCGGAGAACGTCTCGGTCATGTCTGCATGGTTCCCGAACCCGTAGGGTCTACACACTTAAGGTTCGGTGACGCTAGGGTTATAGGGAATAGATATACGTGGTTACCGAATGTTTTTTGGAGTCCCGGATGAGATCCCAGACATCATGAGGAGTTCTGGAATGGTCCCGAGGTAAAGATTTATATATGGGAAGTCCTATTTTGGCCACCGGAAAATGTTCGGGATTTTTCGGTATTGTATTGGGAAGGTTCTAGAAGGTTCTGGAGTGGGGCCCACCTGCATGGGGGGACCCACATGAACGTGGGTAGTGGGGGCAAGGCCCCACACCCCTGGTCAAGGCGCACCAAGATCCCCCTTAGAAGGAATAAGATCATATCCCGAAGGGATAAAATCAAGATCCCTAAAAGGGGGGATAACAATCGGTGGGGAAAGGAAAGGATGGGATTTCTTTCCTCCCACCTTTGCCAACGCCCCAATGGACTTGGAGGGCAAGAAATAATCTCCCTCCACCCCTATATATAGTGGGGAGGCGCATGGGAGCTGCACCCTTGCCCCTGGCGCAGCCCTCCCCCTCTCCCAAGTCCTCCTCCTCTCCCGCGGTGCTTGGCGAAGCCCTGCAGGATTGCCACGCTCCTCCATCATCACAACACCGTCGTGCTGCTGCTGGATGGAGTCTTCCCCAACCTCTCCCTCTCTCCTTGCTGGATCAAGGCATGGGAGACATCACCGGGCTGTACGTGTGTTGAACGCGGAGGTGCCGTCCGTTCGGCACTAGGATCTCCGGTGATTTGGATCACGACAATGCGACTCCTTCAACCCCGTTCTCTTGAACGCTTCCGCTTAGAGATCTACAAGGGTATGTAGATGCACTCTCCTTCCCCTCGTTGCTAGTTTCTCCATAGATAGATCTTGGTGACACGTAGGAAATTTTTTGACTTTCTGCTACGTTCCCCAACAGTGGCATCATGAGCTAGGTCTATTGCGAAGATTCTTTGCACGAGTAGAACACAAAGTAGTTGTGGGCGTTGATTTTGTTCAATATGCTTACCGTTACTAGTCCAATCTTGTTTAGACGGTATTGTGGGTTGAAGCGGCCCGGACCGACCTTACACGTACACTTACGTGAGACAGGTTCCACCGACTGACATGCACTTGGTGCATAAGGTGGCTAGCGGGTCCCAGTCTCTCCCACTTTAGTCGGATCAGATTCGATGAAAAGGGTCCTTATGAAGGGTAAACAGCAATTGGCATATCACGTTGTGGTTTTGCGTAGGTAAGAAACGTTCTCGCTAGAAACCCAGAGCAGCCACGTAAAACATGCAAACAACAATTAGAGGACGTCTAACTTGTTTTTGCAGGGTATGCTATGTGATGTGATATGGCCAAGAAGAATGTGATGAATGATATGTGATGTATGAGATTGATCATGTTCTTGTAATAGGAATCACGACTTGCATGTCGATGAGTATGACAACGGCAGGAGCCATAGGAGTTGTCTTTATTTATTGTATGACCTGCGTGTCATTGAACAACGCCATGTAATTACTTTACTTTATTGCTAACCGGTAGCCATAGTAGTAGAAGTAATAAGTTGGCGAGACAACTTCATGGAGACACAATGATGGAGATCGTGATGATGGAGATCGTGGTGTCATGCCGGTGACGATGATGATCGTGGAGCCCCGAAGATGGAGATCAAAAGGAGCAATATGATATTGGCCATATCATGTCACTATTTGATTGCATGTTATGTTTGTCATGTTTATGCATCTTATTTGCTTAGTACGACGGTAGTAAATAAGATGATCCCTCATTAAAATTTCAAGAAAGTGTTCCCCTAAGCGTGCACCGTTAAGTTAAAGTTCGTCGTTTCGAAGCACCACGTGATGATCGGGTGTGATAGATTCTTACGTTCACATACAACGGGTGTAAGCCAGATTTACACACGCGAAACACTTAGGTTAACTTGACGAGCCTAGCATGTACAAACATGGCCTCGGAAAACAACAGACCGAAAGGTCGAGCATGAGTCGTATGGAGGATACGATCAACATGAAGATGTTCACCGATGATGACTAGTCCGTCTCACGTGATGATCGGACACGGCCTAGTTGACTCGGATCATGTAATCACTTAGATGACTAGAGGGATGTCTATTCGAGTGGGAGTTCATGAGATGAACTTAATTATCCTGAACATAGTCAAAAGATCTTTGCAAATTATGTCGTAAGCTCGCGCTTTAGTTCCACTGTTTAGATATGTTCCTAGAGAAAATATAGTTGAAAGTTGATGATGGCGATTATGCGAGACAAAAAAAGCTTATGTCCTTAATGCACCGCTCGGTGTCTTTGAACCCCAAACGTCTGCATGGATGTTGCGAACATCGGACATACACGCTTTGATAACTACGTGATAGTTCAGTTAAGCGGTTTAGAGTTGAGGCACCAAAGACGTTTTTGAAACGTCGCGGAACATATGAGATGTTTCGAGGGCTGAAATTGGGATTTCAGGCTCGTGCTTACGCCAAGAGGTATAAGACCTCCGACGATTTTCTTAGCCTGCAAACTAAGGGAGAAAAGCTCAATCGTTGAGCTTGTGCTCAGATTGTCTCGAGTGCAACAATCACTTGAATCGAGTGGGAGTTGATCTTCCGATGAGATAGTGATGTTTCTCCAAAGTCATTGCCACCAAGCTGCTAGAAGCTTCGTGATGAACTATAACATATCAGGGATAGATATGATGATCATTGAGCTATTCGCAATGTTCGACACCGCGAATTTAGAAATCAAGAAGGAGCATCAATTGTTGATGGTTAGTGAAACCACTAGTTTCAAGAAGGGCAAGGGCAAGAAGGGGTACTTCATGAAACGGCAAATCAGTTGCTGCTCCAAAGTGAAGAAACCCGAGGTTGAACCCAAACCCGAGACTAGGTGCTTCGTAATTAGAGGAGCAGAACCTTTGAAGCAGGATTACCCTAGATACTTGGTAGATGAGAAGGCTGGCAAGGTCGATAGAAGTATATTGGATATACATTATGTTAATGTGTACTTTACTAGTACTCCTAGAAGCACCAGGGTATTAGATACCGGTTCGGTTGCTAAGTGTTAGTGAGGGAGTTCCGGACTAGGGTGTGTCCGGGTGGCCGAACTATTATCATCGGCCGGACTCCAAGACTATGAAGATGCAAGATTGAAGACTTCGTCCCGTGTCCGGATGGGACTTCCCTTGGCGTGGAAGGCAAGCTTGGCGATACGGATATGTAGATCTCCTACCTTTGTAACCGACTTGGTGTAACCCTAGCCCTCTCCGGTGTCTATATAAACCGGACGGCTGTAGTCCATAGGACGAACAACAATCATACCATAGGCTAGCTTCTAGGGTTTAGCCTCTTTGATCTTGTGGTAGATCCACTCTTGTAACACACATCATCAATATTAATCAAGCAGGACGTAGGGTTTTACCTCCATCAAGAGGGCCCGAACACAGGTAAAACATCGTGTCCCTTGTCTCCTGTTACCATCCGCCTAGACACACAGTTCGGGACCCCCTACCCGAGATCTGCCGGCTTTGACACCGACATTGGTGCTTTCATTGAGAGTTCCTCTGTGTCGTCACCGATAGGCTCGATGGCTTCTTCGACCATCATCAACGACGCAGTCCAGGGTGAGACTTTTCTCCCCGGACAGATCTTTGTATTTGGTGGCTTCGCACTGCGGGCCGATTCGCTTGCCCATCTGGAGCAGATCGAAAGCTACGCCCCTGGCCGTCAGGTCAGATTTGGAAGTTTGAACTTCACGGCTGACATCCGCGGGGACTTGATCCTCGATGGAGTCGAGCCACAGCCGAGCGTGTCGCATTGTCACGGCAAGCATGATTTAGCTCTGCAGCCGGATAGTACCCTGGAGGCCGCACTCGAACCCGCTCCGATCTTCAATTCGGAGCCGGCTGCGCAGATCGGGGACGGATGGCTAGACACCGCCTCGGGGCTGCAACCTCTCTGGTGATAGAGCCGAACACCGATCTTGCCCCTCATAAAGCTCGCGACTCCGAGGTGCCGGACTCCTTGCCGGACTTGAACCTCCGCGCCCCCTCCGATCGAATCCGATTGGGCGCCGGTCATGGATTTCACCCCAGCGGACATCTTTCAACTCTCACCTTTTGGCGACATCTTGAGTTTGCTAAAGTACCTCTCATTATCAGGAGAGCCCTGGCCGGACTGCGGTCAGGACGGTTGGGATGCGGACGGCATAGAAATTCAAAGCCCACCCACCACCCACTTGGTAGCTGCTGTCGACGATCTAACCGACATGCTAGACTACGACTCCGAAGACATCGACGGTATGGACGACGATGCCGGAGACGAACAAGAACCAGCGCCTACCGGGCACTGGAAAGCCACCTCATCATATGACATATATATGGTGGATATCCCAAAGGATGGGAATGGAGAAGGAACAGAGGAGGATGACCCCTCCAAGAAACAGCCCAAGCGCCGCCGTCAGCGGCGCCGCTCTCAATCCCGCCACAGCAAGAATGAAGATTCCGGCACCGGAGATAACAATACACCGGACAGTGCCGAAGACAATCCACTCCAGCAAGATCCAGCGCAGGAGGATGGAGACGCCAGCCCTCACGAGAGCGGCGTAAGAAGAGGTAGAGGATTATATGCCTCCCTCCGGAGACGAAGCAAGCCTCGACGACGATGAATTCGTCGTGCCTAAGGATCCCGTCGAACAGGAGCGTTTTAGACGCAGGCTTATGGCCACGGCGAACAGCCTCAAGAAAAAGCAACAACAGCTTAGAGCTGATCAGGATCTGCTAGCCGACAGATGGACTGAAGTCCTCGCGGCCGAAGAGCATGAGCTCGAACGCCCCTCCAAAAGCTACCCTAAACGCAAGCTGCTCCCCTGATTAGAGGAGGAGGCTTATGAACCCGCATCACCAGGAGACAATACGGCTGACCGACCACCCCGTGGTCGCGACAGAGAGGCCTCTAGGCCCTTCACTAGAACCGTACCCCGGCATCGCTCAAAAAGCACACGGCCACAGGGGAACGCTCCGGACCTGCGGGATATATTGGAGGACAAGGCAAGACAATCAAGATCGATCTATGGATCGCGTGGGCGCCCCACGGTACGTGACGACAACCGTCGCGCCGGACACAGTAAGTCCGGTCGGGCCGAACAAAACAGACAAAGCTCTTTTGAGCTCCGTCGTGATATCGCCCAAAGACATGTAGGCGCCGCGACACCCACTATGCTTCACAGACGGCGTAATGGATCATCAAATCCCGAAGGGTTTAAACCCGTCAATATTGAATCCTATGATGGCACAACAGACCCTGCGGTTTGGATCAAGACTATCTCCTTCACATCCACATGGCCCGCGGTGACGATCTTCACGCCATCAAATACCTCCCCTCAAGCTTAAGGGACCAGCCCGGCATTGGCTCAACAGCTTGCCGGCAGAGTCAATTGGGAGTGGGAGGACCTGGAAGCCGCATTCCTCGATAACTTCCAGGGCACTTATGTGCGACCACCAGACGCTGATGACCTAAGCCACATAATTCAGCAGCCAGACGAATCGGCCAGACAATTCTGGACACGGTTCTTAACCAAGAAAAACCAAATCATCGACTGTCTAGATGCGGAGGCCCTCGCGGCCTTCAAGCATAACATTCGTGACGAGTGGCTTGCCCGGCACCTAGGACAGGAAAAGCCGAAATCCATGGCAGCCCTCACATCACTGATGACCCGCTTCTGCGCGGGTGAGGACAGCTGGCTAGCACGCAGCAACAACCTCAGCAAAAATTCCGGCAGTCCGGACTTCAAGGACCGAAATGGCAGGCTGCGTCGTAATAAAAACAAACGCCGCATTAACGGCGACAATATTGAGGATACGGCAATCAATGTCGGATTCAGAGGCTCTAAACCCGGTCGCGGAAAAAGCCATTCAAAAGAACTACTCCGGGTCCGTCCAATTTGGACCGAATACTCGACCGCTTGTGCCAGATACACGGCACCCCCGAAAAGCCAGCTAACCACACCAACAGGGACTGTTGGGTATTCAACAGGCAGGCAAGTTAATTGCGAAAACAATGACAAGGGCTGCATAGCGATGACGAGGACGAGACCCAACCGCCAAACAATAGAGGATGAAGGGTTTCCCCAAAAGTGCGGACGGTGAACATGATATACGCAACGCACATACCCAAAAGGGAGCGGAAGCATGCACTCAGGGATGTCTATGCGATGGAGCCAGTTGCCCCGAAGTTCAATCCATGGTCCTCCTGCCCGATCACTTTCGACCGAAGGGACCACCCCACCAGCATCCGCCACGGCGGATTCGCCAGACCGGTCTTAGACCCAATCGTCGATGGATTTCACCTAACCAGAGTCCCGATGGATTGGCGGCAAACTGAACCTGCTTTACCAGATACAAAGGCGCAAAATGGGCATAGACCCCTCAAGGATTAAACCTACCAAAACGACCTTTAAAGGCGTCATACCAGGTGTAGAAGCCAATTGTACAGGCTCAATTACACTGGAAGTGGTCTTCGGATCCCCGGATAACTTCCGGAGCGAGGAGTTAATCTTCGACATAGTCCCGTTCCACAGCGGCTATCATGCCTTGCTCGGAGGTATCCTGTTTGCAAAGTTCAACGCGGTGCCGCACTACGCATACCTCAAGCTCAAGATGCCAGGCCCTCGAGGAGTCATCATGGTCAACGGAAACACTGAACGTTCTCTCTGCACGGAGGAACATACAGCGGCTCTCGCGGTAGAAAGTGCAATGCAGCCTCTTAAGGCAATTCTCGAGTCCGGCCGTTAAGCGGCCGGACACAGCTAAGCGCGCCCGGAGTAACTTACAACAAGACCACCTGGCACGTTCCGAGCACGCGTAGCAGTGCGGCCCCAACCCCAGCTCCTGCGAAACGTCAAAGCAGGTCCTTCGCGTACACCATTACGCTCTGAAGATACCATGGGCATGGGGAGAGGGGCACGACCACGATAAACCCAGACTGCGGCTCAACCACACCAGGGGCTCTCAAGTGTGTCATTCCTTTTTTTTCTTTTTTACCTTTTACTTTTTACCCACAGGACTTCATTTGTCAGAAGCCCTATCCGTGACAGAACCTTCCGAACTCACGATGCAACAGCCAGGAAGGATAAAGGCTACAACGAATATCTGGTGGTCTCCATTACGAGCATTTTTATACACCAATCTGCAGCCTACCCCTGGAGGGGGACATGTTTAACAGTCCCATACCTTGCTTATCGCACTATTTGTATCGTTCTGCATTTGTAACAACACTTATTGAATAAAACAATGCAGCACCTTTTTGCTTATAATTGCATTTCTTTTTCATACATATGTTCATTCACGGCATGTTGCATCTGTACACTTTGGTACGGCTAATATACACCAGGGGCTTATGTTTCCCGGATTATGGTATGATGAGTCCGAACACTTTTTCACAAGTGCGGCACCCCGAACTTATAGCACTATATGCATCGGCTCTGAATCATGTCTTGGGTCAATAGTTGGGTTTGCCCGGCTCCCATGTTTTGGTACCTTACGATCCGTTATATCGGCTAAGGTCACATTGGGAGAACCACTGCGATTCCGCCCCAGTTGAGCTGGGTTAACGCCTCAGTTGAGAAAGCTAAAACTGACCGTCATGATGAGGCGAGAGCCGGTCGCTGTTCGAGAGGTTTTTTGCGAGTCCTTAAAGACTTATGCCGCTTAGAGCGAGGAGTCGGATACTGTCCGGCCAAGGCGTGGATAGCGCCCCAAATTCGGCCTTCCAAAGACTAGGGGCTTCGCCGAAATTTAAAATTATAGAATTCTATGGCTAAGTGAGAGTGTTCAAGCATTATAAGTCCGGTTGCCTTGTTCGCTGTGTTGAGCGCCTCCCTAGATGGACCCAAAAATGGGAACAAGAGCGCTCAAGTTTATCCCGAACACCCCAGCACTCGTGGCATGGGGGTTGAAGCCGACGACTTGCCATCTCTCAGATTTGATAAACAACCGCATAGAAGGTAATATTTTAAATTAACAAGCGTTGCTTAGAGCATATGAACTAAGTTTTCAGCGCACATGATAACAAAATGCGAGTCTACTCAAATATTACATCTTTGGAGCACTCACCCGCAATAGTGCGGGCGCCCTTCAGCACACTCTTATAATACATCTCGGGCGTGCGATGCTCCTTGCCCTCTGGTGGCGGGTCCGTCACGAGCTTACAGGCATCCATCTTGCCCAGTGCACCTTTGTGCGGGCAAGGCCCGACGGGCACCCTCAATACAAGCGGAATGCTTCATGACTTCTACCCAGGCACGCATCCATCACCGCCGCTGGGGCGAAGTAGCTCCCAGTGCATGGCCTCCTTAGGCCACAGCCGAACTATGAGGCCCTTCATGGCCTGTTCGGCCGCCTTGTGGAGCTCGACCAGCTGCTTCAGCTGGTCGCTAAAGCACTGATGTCCGGCCTCGATACCGAGACCGTAACACCTTCTCCGTCGACCTCCCTCCTTGGCCCGGTAGAATGCGGCAGCATCGGACACGCTATGCGAGGAAGATCTGCGAACGCCCCTGGAGAGCTCCGAATTCGGGTAAGCAACATGTAATTAACACTCACATGCTTACTTTGCATGAAAAATGCCTTACCCGCTGCTATTTTCTTCACCGCCTCAATCTCCTGGAGGGCCTTGTAGGCTTCGGCCTTAGCGGCTTTGGCACTCTCAAGTGCCGTTGCAAGCTCAGACTCTCGAGTCTTCGAGTCACGCACCAAGCTCTCATGTTTTTTGACGAGATCCTGGAGCTCTTGTTGTACCTCCGCCACCTGCGCCTCTTGCTTCTCTCGCTCGGTGCGCTCCGCGGCCGCATTACGTTCGGTCGTGGCCACCGCCTCCTTCAGGGTCGCCACCTAGTTAGTGGCCCCTACAATACCCACGTTATCCTTGTCATTTTTCTTGCAACCAAATCCTTTTTCTCAGAAGGTACAATTTTCATAAGGTATTACTCACCTTCTTTTTCCTCGAGCTGCTTCTTGGCATGGCCGAGCTCGTTCTCGGACCGCTCGAGGTTTTCCTTCAAAGTATTGACCTCCACAGCCTGCAATCCCATATTGACATATTTTTTATGACTCCTGCGTTTATCTTTCTAAAGATCCTCAGTCCGGCTTTTCTTTCCGAACACCGAACCAAGCATCAGGGGCTACTGTCTATGCGGTACCATTTTACATATATTGAAATCCTTACCTCAAAGCCTGTTAGAAGGCAGCTGCAGGCTTCGGTCAGCCCGCTCTTGGCGAGCTGAACCTTCTGAATCACCGCACTCATAACAGTGCGGTGTTCCTCTTTGATGGAGGCGCTGTTGAGCGCCTCCGAAACTATCCGGCACCTCCGGTTGGATGGAGGCAGCCGGCGTCATGGTCTTGCCCTTCTTCACGAAGGGTTCGCCTCCGGACTTGAGCCACTATGGCCTCGAGGCTGAGTCCGGTGCAAAGTCCGGAGGGTGTCCTGTGACACCTCCGGGGCCTCCTCCTCCTGGTGGGTCCCTTCACAGGATCACACCTCGGCGTCGTCCATGACACGGGGGTGGAGGCGGTCGGAAGGAATCCATATCCGGACGCACCCAAGGACCCGCCGGCAAACGGGAAGATCATCCTTGGGCGGACTGCAGGGTTTTATGCGGCATTAGAAAGACATTATGTGGTGAAAAGAAAAAACCTTGAAGTTATTCGGGAGTCCGGATACTTACGATCTCGCCAGGGGCTTGGCCCTTGGAGGCCAGTCCTCGTCGTCGTCACTGGCGTTGGCGGAGCAGTCCGGGGGAAGAGTTTTTCCCTTCTTGGACCCTTCGGCCTCCCTTGTTGGGGAGGCCTTCCTTTTCTTCCCTCCCCCCGCTGGGGGAGAGGCTTTCTTCTTCTCCTCCTCGCCTTGGTGGGAGGAGTCGGCCTCAGATTCATCATCCGATAACACCTGAAAACGGGAGCTCTTCCGAGTCCCCGTGGCCATCTTCTTGGCCTTCTTCTCCGGCACCACGTCGGGTGCCGGAGCCAGCAGCCCCGTTAGGCGGGTGTCCGCTGGGTCCTCTGGCAATGGGGCCGGACAGATAGTTCGTTCGGCCTTCGCGAGCCATTCCTGTCAAAGGTAAAGGGAGTTTAGATCCTGCATAGAGCCAAACTATGGAAAACAAGTGGTGAAATCACTTACCTCGTCAGTAGAAAGTTGACAGTAGAGATTATGCGGACAGAAGAAAGCTTATGTCCTTAATGCACCGCTCAGTGTGCTGAACCCCAAACGTCGTCTGTGGATGTTGCGAACATCGGACATAGACGCGTTTTGATAACTACGTGATAGTTCGGTTAAACGGTTTAGAGTTGAGGCACCAAAGACGTTTTCAAACATCGCGGAACATATGAGATGTTTGAGGGCTGAAATTGGGATTTCAGGCTCGTGCCCACGCCAAGAGGTATAAGACCTCCGACGATTTTCTTAGCCTGCAAACTAAGGGAGAAAAGCTCAATCGTTGAGCTTGTGCTCAGATTGTCTGAGTGCAACAATCACTTGAATCGAGTGGGAGTTGACCTTCCAGAGATAGTGATCTTTCTCCAAAGTCATTGCCACCAAGCTGCTAGAGCTTCGTGATGAACTATAACAAATCAGGGATAGATATGATGATCCTTGAGATATTCGCGATATTTGACACCACGAAAGTAGGAATCAAGAAGGAGCATCAATTGTTG
Source organism: Aegilops bicornis (assembly GCA_021605145.1). Classification (NCBI taxonomy): domain Eukaryota; kingdom Viridiplantae; phylum Streptophyta; class Magnoliopsida; order Poales; family Poaceae; genus Aegilops; species Aegilops bicornis. Next base: position 362,631,482 of record CM038675.1, read on the forward strand.
ATGGTTGGTGAAACCACTAGTTTCAAGAAGGGCAAGGGCAAGAAGGGATACTTCATGAAACAGAAAATCAGCTGCTGCTCTAATGAAGAAACCCAAGGTTGAACCTAAACCCGAGACTAAGTGCTTCTGTAATAAGGGGAACAACCACTGGAGCAGAATCACCCTAGGTACTTGGTAGATGAGAAGGCTGACAAGGTCGATAGAAGTATATTGGATATACATTATGTTAATGTGTACTTTACTAGTAGTCCTAGTAGCACCAGGGTATTAGATACCGGTTTTGTTGCTAAGTGTTAGTAACTCGAAATAAAAGGCTACGGAATAAACGGAGACTAGCTTAAGGCGAGGTGACGATAGGTGTTGGAAGTATTTCCAAGGTTGATGTGATCAAACATCGCATGCTCCCTCTACCATCGAGATCGGTGTTAGACCTAAATAATTTTTATTTGGTGTTTGCGTTGAGCATAGACATGATTGGATTATGTCTATCGCAATATGGTCATTCATTTAAGGAGAATAATGGTTACTCTGTTTATTTTAATAATACCTTCAATGGTCTTACACCTAAAATGAACGGTTTATTGAATCTCGATCGTAGTGATACACATTTTCATGCCAAAAGATATAAGATAGTAATGATAGTACCACTTACTTGTGGCACTGCCATGTAAGTCATATTGGTGTAAAACGCATGAAGAAGCTCCATGTTGATGGATCTTTGGACTCACTCATTTTTGAAAAGTTTGAGACATGCGAACCATGTCTATTGGTGTATACACATGAAGAAACTCCATGCAGATGGATCGTTTGGACTCACTTGATTTTGAATCACTTGAGATATGCAAATCATACCACATGGGCAAAATGGTGAAAAGCCTCGGTTTCATGAAGATGGAACAAGATAGCAACTTTTTGGAAGTAACACTTTTGATGTGTGCAATCCAATGAGTCTTTGAGGCATGCAAAGGAATATCGTTATGTTCTTACTTCACAGATGATTCGAGTAGATGTTGAGTATATTTACTTGATGAAACACAAGTCTGAATTATTGAATGGTTCAAGTAATTTCAAAGTGAAGTTAAAGATCATTGTGACAAGAGGATAAAATGTTTATGATATGATCATAGAGATGAGCATCTGAGTTATGAGCTTTGGCACGCAATTAAGACATTGTGGAAATTGTTTCACAATTAATACTGCCTGGAACACCATAGTGTGATGGTGTGTCTGAACATCATAGTTGCACCCTATCGGATATGGTGCGTACCATGATGTCTCTTATCGAATTACCACTATCGTTCATGGGTTAGGCATTAGAGACAACCGCACTCACTTTAATAGTGCACCACGTAATTCCGTTGAGACGACACCGTTTGAACTATGGTTTGGAGAAACCTAAATTGTCGTTTCTTGAAAGTTTGGGGCTGCGACGCTTATGTGAAAAAGTTTCAGGTTGATAAGCTCGAACCCAAAGCGGATAAAATGCATCTTCATAGGACACCCAAAACAGTTGGGTATACCTCCGATCTCGATTACGGAAGCAAAAAGGATTGTTTCTAGAATTAGGTCCTTTCCGAGGAAAAGTTTCTCTCGAAAGAATTGAGTGGGAGGATGGTGGAGACTTGATAAGGTTATTGAACCGTCACTTCAACAAGTGTGTAGCAGGGCACGTGAAGTTGTTCTGTGGGCGCCTACACCAATTGAAGTAGAAGCTTATGATAGTGATCATGAAGTTTTGGATCAAGTCACTACCGTACCTCGTGAGGGTGACAAGGATGCTTACTACTTGAGTGGTACAGTAAAACTGTCTTGAAGGTCATGTTCCTAGACAACAATGAACCTACGAGCTATTGGGAATCGATGGTGGGCTCATATTCCGACAAATGGTTAGAAGCCATGAAATCCAAGATAGGATCCACGTATCAGAACAAAGCATGGACTTTGGTGGACTTGCCCGATGATCGGCAAGCCATTGCGATAAATGGATCTTTAAGAAGAAGACGGACGTGGACGGTAATGTCACCGTCTATGAAGCTCGACTTGTGGCGAAGAGTTTTTCACAGGTTCAAGGAGTTGACTACGATGAGATTTTCTCATCCGTAGTGATGCTTAAGTCCGTCGGAATCATGTTAGCATTAGCTGCATTTATGAAATCTGGCAGATAGATGTCAAAATGAGTTTCCTTACCGGTTTTAAATGAGGAAAGGTTGCATGTGATACAATCGGAAAGGTTTTGTCGATCCTAAGGATGCTAAAAGGTATGCTAGCTCCAGCGATCCTTCCATGGACCGGAGTAAGCATCTCGGAGTTGGAATATGCACTTTGATAAGATGATCAAAGATTTTGGGTTTATACAAAGTTTATGAGAAACTTGTATTTCCAAAGAAGTGAGTGGGAGCACTATAGAATTTCTGATGAGTATATGTTGTTGACATATTGTTGATCGAAATGATGTAGAATTTCTGGAAAGCATATAGGGTTATTTGAAAGGTGTTTTTCAATAGAAAACCTGGATTAAGCTACTTGAACATTGAGCATCAAGATCTATGAGGATAGATCAAAAACTCTTAATGGTACTTTCAAATGAGCACATACCTTGACATAATCTTGAAGGTGTTCAAGATGGCTCAGTCAAAGGAGTTCTTGCCTGAGTTGTAAGGTATGAAGATAAGAGTTAAAGCTCGACCACGGCAAAAGAGAGAGAAAGGACGAAGGTCGTCCCCTATGCTTCAGACATAGGCTCTATAGTATGCTATGCTGTGTACCGCACCCGAAGTGTGCCTGCCATGAGTCAGTCAAGGGGTACAAGAATGATCCAGGAATGGATCATTGGACAGCGGTCAAAATTGTCCTTGGAGTAAATAAGGACATGTTTCTCGATTATGGAGGAGATAAATAGTTTGGCGTAAAGGGTTACGTCGATGCAAGCTTTAACACCTATCTGAATGACTCTGTGTAGCAAACCGGATACGTATAGTGGAGCAACCATTTGGAATAGCTCCAAGTGGAGCGTGGAAGCAGCATTTACAATATGACCTAGAGATTTGCGAAGTACATACGGATCTGAATGTTGCAGACCCGTTGACTAAAACCTCTCTCACAAGCAAAACATGATCAAACCCCGAACTCATTGAGTCTTAATCACATGATGATGTGAACTAGTTTAGTGACACTAGTAAACTCTTTGGATGTTAGTCACATGGCGATGTGACACTGTGAGTGTTAATCACATGGCGATGTGAACTAGATTATTGACTCTAGTGCAAGTGGGAGACTGTTGGAAATATGCCCTAGAGGCAATAATAAATTAGTTATTATTATATTTCCTTGTTCATGATAATCGTTTATTACCCATGCTATAATTGTATTGACAGGAAACTCAGATACATGTGTGGGTACATAAACAACACCATGTCCCTACTAAGCCTCTAGTTGACTAGCTCGTTGATCAACAGATGGTTACGGTTTCCTTACCATGGACATTGGATGTCGTTGATAACGGGATCACATCATTTGGAGAATGATGTGATGGACAAGACCCAATCCTAAGCCTAGCACAAAGATCGTAGTTAGGTATGCTAAAGCTTTTCTAATGTCAAGTATCATTTCCTTAGACCATGAGATTGTGCAACTCCGGCCGTAGGAATGCTTTGGGTGTACCAAACGTCACAACGTAATCGGGTGGCTATAAAGGTGCACTACGGTATCTCTGAAAGTGTCTGTTGGGTTGTACGAATCGAGGCTGGGATTTGTCACTCCTTGTAACGGAGAGGTATCTCCGGGCCCACTTTCGGTAGGACATCATCATAATGTGCACAAAGTGACCAAGGGGCTGATCACGGGATGATGTGTTACAGAACGAGTAAAGAGACTTGCCGATAACGAGATTGAACAAGGTATCGGTATACCGACGATCGAATCTCGGGCAAGTACAATACCGTTAGACAAAGGGAATTGTATACGGGATTGATTGAGTCCTTGACATCATGGTTCATCCGATGAGATCATCGTGGAACATGTGGGAGCCAACATGGGTATCCAGATCCGCTGTTGGTTATTGGCCGGAGAACGTCTAGGTCATGTCTGCATGGTTCCCGAACCCGTAGGGTCTACACACTTAAGGTTCGATGACGCTAGGGTTATAAAGGAAGTTTGTATGTGGTTACCGAATGTTGTTCGGAGTCCCGTATGAGATCACGGACGTCACGAGGAGTTATGGAATGTACGTGTGTTGAACGCGGAGGTGCCGTTCGTTCGGCACTTGGATCTCCGGTGATTTGGATCACGACGAGTATGACTCCTTCAACCCCGTTCTCTTGAACGCTTCCGCTTAGTGATCTACAAGGGTATGTAGATGCACTCTCCTTCCCCTCGTTGCTAGTTTCTCCATAGATAGATCTTGGTGACACGTAGGAAAATTTTTGAATTTCTGCTACGTTCCCCAACAGAGCCACCATGGGAGCCACAGGGTGTTTGCGAGGACGGCCTCGACCGCGCTTGGGCGGGGGAGAGTCAGGCCCTACCTGGCGAGCCTTCCCCTTCTCTGCAGCCGAGAACCTCTTCGGCGGAGCCATGGGGAAGAAGAAGAAGCAAGGAGGAGATGGACTAGAAGGGCAGGCGCTGTCCCGTACTTATAGCCGGGGAAGGCCAACCGCCGACCTCCACGATCGCAGGCAATCATGACCCGCTCTGCATGCAGGGACTTGTCAATCGTGCAGTTGCCGAGGCATCATGGGGAAGTGGAGACGCCCACGTCCAATCAACTGCCACGCGGCGCCCAAGGCCGCAGGCTGTTAGGGCCCGCGGCGCCGCGCCTTGCGCCTCTCTGCTCGGCCAAGTCCGGGCGCGCCTTGGGCCTGGGGGCTACTGTCGGCTTTCTGGGAATGGGTGTCCCCAGACTTGCCTGCTTGCGGCCTGCGGCGTGGCTCAAAGGGGGGCCCATCACGGCCCATCTTCATAAACACAAGATCAAGACCCTCGCGAGGGGCCAAGCCTCGCGGGGCGGACGACAGGGAGCTTCCTCAGGCACGACCTCATCAGGCAGGCTCACGAGGAGGCGGAGAGATCAAGGCGGGGTACCTCACGAGGTGCCCATGACGCAAGCCGTGACGACCAAGGGCGCCAGGCGGGCGCCAGCCCGCGCAGTGTTCTCCTTTCCTCTTTGGTGCAAAGGGAGCAAGCGCGGGCGAGAGCATTAAGCAAAGGCGTCCATTCCGGTGCAACAAGACCAAGACCAGTCCAACGGCAGGAAGGAAGTCATTGTGGAGCCCAAGCCGACGTCACCACCAGAGCCTTTGACAAAGTAGGACCAACTTTAGTCAGGATAAGTGTACTAGATGTTCCCCTTCAAAATGGCCAATTGTTGGCGCCCTTCCCGCTCAATATTTGGGAAGAGGCCCAGGGCCACTACCTATATAAGTAGAGCTAGCCACCATAGTAGGGACATCTGATCAGTAGCTGGATGCGCCTTGGACAGAGAGAGAGAGAGAGAGAAGGCGACTGAACTCCCCCAAGCAGTTCATCGCCCCAGCCAAGAACAGACCCTCGCGAGGCTGTTCTTCCTTGTATTTTTCATCACCATCAGCCCAAGAGGCAATCCACCACACCACAAACTAGAGTAGGGTATTACACCACAATGGTGGCCCGAACTAGTATAAACCCTGTGTCTCTTGTGCTGTTCTTTTCGTAGTTTAGATCCTAGTGAGGCGGCAGGGTGCAGGTAGGTAGAGGGTGAGATTCCGCGCGCACCCCAGTGTTTGAACCTCAAGGGTCTGCCGGAACCCGAAATCCGACAATTACGATCATTAAATGGCTAGAAAATCACTTAAATGTCTTTAAAAGGTCAAATGACCCCTAGAATTTTCAAAAAAAATCATGTTACACTTGTAGTAGTGCACGTTAAACGTAGGAAAAAATTAAAGGCCGTAAGAGGAAGATATCTCCCATTCACCATCAAACATGCATTATTCCCTCTAGGAAGCATGAGCCTTCTAGTGAGTTGCACCGGTTTGTGAGGGGTGTGTGTCCAAACTTTCGTCAAACATGCCAATTTTTTACCACATCATCTTGGTGGCATGACATTGCATCAACCAAGGTTTCATGTGTTTCTAATATTTTTTTAATTTTTTTGAATTAAAATGCCATGTCACTCCATGCATACATATACATCTATCCATGTTGTGAGACAAATATGTTTGAAAATTACTTCTAATTTGCTGCACATGGAATTAACTCACACACAAGTACACAAATATGATTTTTCAAACCGTTATGGTTAGCCGTTCCATGTATATGTAGTTCAAATTTGAATTACGGTCATTAAATGGCTAGAAAATCACTTAAATGTCTTTAAAAGGTCAAATGACCCCTAGAATTTTCCAAAAATTTCACATTATAGTTGTAGTAGTGCATGTTAAACGTAGAAAAAAATTGAAGGCCGTAAGAGGAAGCTATCTTCCGTTCACCATCAAACATGCATTGTTCCCTCTCGGAACCACGAGCCTTCTAGTGAGTGGTTCCGGTTTGTGAGGGGTGTGTGTCCAAACTTTCGTCAAACATGCCATTTTTTTTACCACATAATCTTGGTGGCATGACATTACATCAACCAAGGTTTCATGCTTTTCTGATATTTTTTTAATTTTTTGGTTTTAAAATGCCAGGTCACTCCATGCTTAATTGTGTCTTAGCCATCAGACCAATAGGTTCTAAAATTCCTTCCAATTTACTGCACATGGAATTAAATCACACACAAGTACACAAAATATGAGTTTTCAAACCATTATGGTTAGCTGTTGCATGTACATGTAGTTCAAATTTCAATTACGGTCATTAAATCGCTAGAAAATCACTTAAATGTCTTAAAAGGTCAAATGACCCCTGAAATTTTCCAAAATTTGACATGATAGTTGTATTAGTACTACAAATATTCTCGTACATTTAAAACACCATCCATTGCCACTTTACTCCAAATTCGTCTTTCGCAGCTAATAAAAAATATCTACAACACCACACAATTTTTTTTCTAGGAACCGTTTGCGATGAAAATATCTGGGTCTATTTAAGTCTCCCTCCTTAAGCTTCACGGCTTGCTCGCTTCCAAAGGCCGCAACCCCGGAATCCATGAGTCCCGGTCCCCATTCCCACACCCCCTTCTTGCAAAGATGGCGCCGTGGAAATGCTTCGTGAATGCCCGTACGGTGGCGGCGTCCCCCCTCCCCCGGCCCCGAGCGCCGCCGCCTATGCCGAGAGCATGGCCATCTACGCCGAGAGTGCCACCGCGTTCGCATTGAGAGCGGTCGCTTCCGCCGAGAGGGCGTCTGCGGTAGCCGACAGGGCAGCTACAGCAGCCGAGAGGGCTGCAACAGCTGCTGCGATGGTGGCTGCAAGCGCCGAGAGCACTCGAGCTGTCGTCCGTGCCGCTGATGTCACCCTGGCCTGGGTCAAGGCCATCCACGCCAAGATCGAGGATGCACACGCCAAGATATTGCAGGCCACCTCGGACTCCAGCATGCAACCCACTTCCGAAAAGGCGGCGGTGGCCATGGAGCACCTGCTTCCTGATGAGGTCGCCGAGCGGTAGCTGGAGATGCAGGAGGCGGCGGAGATCGAGGAGCGCCGGGAGGAGGATTTGCGCGTGGCCGAGGTCGAGGTAGAGAAGAGTCTGTCCGTCGAGGAATCGGCGGGGGAGTACCAATGCGAGCTCTGGTGCGGCCACTACTACGAATACTACAACCTTGAGGGTGGCGCCGAGGACGAGGACGAGGATGCGGTCAACTTCAGCAGGGGGAATCGGAGTCCACCAACGGCGGCATGTCGCCAGGACAAGGTATCGACGTCTCATCTCACACCGGCGATGCATGGGCCGGAGCGGCGGCGGATTTGTTAAAATTATGTGTAATTAGGCTTTGCTTTTAATGATGGTCTTTTGTTAGAGTAATGTTTAGGTCAACTAGCTCTGTTTAATTACTAAAATTGCTCGATTTAGTAAGTGTGATATGTCTCATGCGGCTCTTTTGTGTGCCCAAATTAGCAAGCGATGTTAAATTATGCAATGACGTACCCGGGGAAATTTCCACCAAAATTTGAATTATCAAACTCATTCCATGCGCGTAAAGCAGAAGACTCATTTGTGATGCACACAATCGTTAAAAGTGAATGGTCCGGCGGCACCGGTGCAAAGTTTCCCTCCACATTTCCAAAATTTTGGCCTACCGCCAAAATATCTACCCCTGCCCCCCTCCCCCCTTCCCCACCCCCTTTTCTCCCTGACCACAAGTCACATTTCCCCTGTTTCCTCCTTCCTTCCTTCCTTCCCTCCTTCCTAAGCTATAGCAGCTTCCTCGCTCTCGTTGTCTCGCATCCTACCGCTAGGTCGCCATGGTCTTCTTCAAAGACCTCTCCAGCGGTTCCTCCTCCGGTGACGACTCCTTCACCACCTGGGTATGCCTCTCTTCTCTATGTCTGGCTATGACATGGAATGAAGGATTTTTACTCGGCAGTCGATTTGATTCATTTTTTCCTCTTGTAGCTCCCTAGGACCATCAGTGGCAATGAATGGAGCAGGGTGGCTGAAGATCTATCTGCTCGTTATCACCATCAATCTCCATGCGTGAAGCTAGTTGCGTTTGAATCTGTGGACAATGGGAGGAACTTTCTGGCATGTGCAGAGAAGGTTAGACCCTCTTTCATTGTTACAAATTATTAGTTAGATGTGATTCAGACACTATCACTATCCCAACCCATTCATACCACACCTTCAACCAAATGCATCCTAAGACAGTGTCACAGTTTGTACCTAGTATCTAAAATTGTTGCCATCTCATCAGCGGTGCCATTAGAAGATTATTTGGCACCGCTTCAGCAGTTTGTGCAGCCAACTTTGGTCCACACATCCGAGCAGCCAAGCAGTAAAATACTAAATCTTTATGGCATGAAGGAACTGGGCATCGGAGCAACTACGTGCTCCGGAGTCCGGGTCCCTGATTTTTTCCGCTGCATCGGCTCGCTAGCACAGGGCACTGGTGCGAGATGTAGCAATAGCTGTCTTTACCCCAGTTTTGGCATACATAGTGGATGGCCTTAGTGCTATTAGTTCTATGTTACTAAATTTGTGCATGTACACATCTGTTAGTATCAATTTGTTGTCATCCAAAAACTGTCGCTATGCTATTGTAGTTATATTTACCTTCCTCATAAAATGTTCAATTTGTTATTTATTGTACATGAGTGAGAACTTGTAGAGTTGTTGTAGTTAATTATAGCTTCTGATGTTCCAGAATTTGGTTGTTGACTCAGTAGCAATTAATTCATTTGCACATTGATCTTTGTGAGAAGATATGTCATAATTAACACGTTTCTTTAGTTTTTCAAAATAAGCGTTGGTGATTTTCTATGTTGCTATAAAACCATTTCCCCTACAATTGTTACTGATCTAGTTTTAAATATTATAGGATGAATGGAAGTGTTCTTACTTGGAGTGGGTTGATCAAGAGTGGCCACAGTATTTGAAGATCGATGTGCCTAGCGAAGCTCTGGAGCATGTATGAGGAAGAGAACAGACGTAGGCTGAGAGAAACTGTTATCAACGCTGAAGAATATTTGAAGATGCGGGATAAAAGGTTGAAGGTGGAGAATGAGCTCAGATTTTTTAAATCAGATTTTGCTCAGATGGTGTTAGCGAAGGAGGAGGCACTTTCCCAGTTGGCCCATGCAAAACAGGTTCTTAGTGAACTGAAAGCAGAGGTGTATAAGACGAGCCTGGATGATCTCGATTAGGTAAATGAATATATTGTTCTTATGAAGTTGACCTAGCTATATGTTGTACTGTGCTGTTTTCATGTAGCTATCGTACCGTGATGTTATAATATATTTATGTGTGTGATATGAAATTGGCAAACAGCTGTTCGATATGAAATATGAATTTGCGTAATATTGGAATTATTAATTGTAAACTAATAAACCTGATAAATGTGTCATGGAACTTTGCAAACGGTTCTAGCAGTAAAAGTGCTTGTGATGGATAGCCCAATGCCACACAGTTTTCTTCATCAAATCGTGTGTGATGTAGTTGATAAAAGCAAACAGTTAACCAAGGCAGAGCGTGTGTGATAGTTACACCTTTCACACACGAGCCTACACATAAAACTGTGTGGGATGTACATACGAACGGAAACGTTTTCCCTGGATTGACTGTGTGAGATGTACATAAGAACGGAAATGTATTCCTTGGATTGACTGTGTGTGATATACATACGAATGGAAACATTTTCCATGGATTGACTGTGTGGGATGTACATAAGAACGAAAATGTATTCCTTGGATTGACTGTGTGTGATATACATACCTACGGAAATGTTTCTCTGGGATTCACCGTGTGGGATGTACATACCTACGGAAATATTTTTCTGGGATTCACCGTGTGGGATGTACATACCTACAGAAATGATTGGGTTTCAATGCCTCGCCCGATCGCACACGGCCCCAGCCTGTGGCCCAGGAGGGCCTATCCCCGACAATTTCTGGGTCGTGTGGGAAGGACCCCCTTATCGCCCACACTCACATGGCGACGGCTCCAAATGCCGTTGCGGAAAGGGGTTAAATACTGTTTGTATAGCACTGACGCGTACCAGTGTACAGGCTTACTAGGGACATGTTGTGGTCTATGTATTCACACATGTATTACGGTTTCTGATTAATACAATTATCGCATGAACAATAGACAATTATCACGAACAAGGAAATCTAATAATAACCACTTTATTATTTCCTCTAGGGCATATTTCCAACAGTCTCCCACTTGCACTAGAGTCAATAATCTAGTTACATTGTGATGAATCGAACACCCATAGAGTTCTGGTGCTGATCATGTTTTTCTCGTGAAATAGGTTTAGTCAACGGATCTGCGACATTCAGATCTGTATGTACTTTACAAATATCTATGTCTTCATCATGAACATATTCATGAATGGAGTTCAAGCGACGATTGATGTGCTTGGTTTTCTTGTGAAACCTGGGCTCCTTGGCAATGGCAATAGCTCCAGTGTTGTCATAGAAGAGAGTCATCGGGCCCGAAGCATTGGGAATCACTCCTAGGTCGGTGATAAACTCCTTCATCCAGACTCCTTCCTGAGCTGCTTCTGAAGCATCTATGTACTCCGCTTCACATGTAGATCCCGCCACGACGCTTTGCTTGCAACTTCACCAGCTAACTGCCCCACCATTCAAAATATACACGTATCCGGTTTGTGACTTGGAGTCATCCAGATCTGTGTCGAAGCTAGCATCGACGTAACCCTTTACGACGAGCTCTTCATCACCTCCATAAACGATAAACATATCCTTAGTCCTTTTCAGGTACTTCAGGATATTCTTGACTGTTGTCCAGTGTTCCATACGGGGATCACTTTGGTACCTCCCTACAAAACTCATGGCAAGGTTCACATCAGGTCTGGTACGCAACATGGCATACACAATAGAGCCTATGGCCGAGGCATAGAGGATGACACTCATCCTTTTTCTTTCTTCTGCCGAGGTCAGGCGTTGAGCTGCGCTCAATATCACACCTTGCAATACAGGCAAGAACCCCTTCTTGTACTGATCCATATTGAAGTTCTTTAATATCTTCTCAAGGTATGTGCTTTGTGAAAGACCAATGAGGTGTCTCGATCTATCTCTATAGATCTTGATGCCTAATATGTAAGCAGCTTCTGCAAGGTCCTTCATTGAAAAACACTTATTCAAGTAGGCCTTTATGCTTTTCAAAAGTTCTATATCATTTCCCATCAATAGTATGTCATCCACATATAATATGAGATATGCTACAGATCTTCCACTCACTTTCTTGTAAATACAGGCTTCTCCATAAGTTTGTATAAACCCAAACGCTTTGATCATTTCATCAAAGTGAATGTTCCAACTCCGAGATGCTTGCACCAGCCCATAGATGGAGCACTGGAGCTTACATACCATGTCAGCATTCTTAGGATTGACAAAACCTTCCGGCGGCATCATATACAATTCTTCATTAAGGAAACCGTTAAGGAATGCCGTTTTGACGTCCATTTGCCAAATCTCATAATCATAGAATGCGGCAATTTCTAACATGATTCGGACGTACTTCAGCTTCGCTACGGGTGAGAAGGTCTCATCATAGTCAACCCCTTGAACTTGTCGATAACCCTTAGCGACAAGCCGAGCCTTATAGACGGTCACATTACCATCCGTGTTAGTCTTCTTCTTAAAGACCCAGTTATTCTCTATGGCTTGCCGATCATCGAGCAAGTCCGTCAAAGTCCATACTTTGTTTTCATACATGGATCCTATCTCGGATTTCATGGCTTCAAGCCATTTGTTGGAATCTGGGCCCGCCATTGCTTCTTCATAGTTCGAAGGTTCATCGTTGTCTAACAACATGATTTCCAGGACAGGGTTGCCGTACCACTCTGGTGCGGAACGTGTCCTTGTGGACCTACGAAGTTCTATAGCAACTTGATCCGAAGTTTCATGATCATCATCATTAACTTCCTCTCTAGTCAGTGCAGGCACCACAGAAACATCTTCCTGAGCTGCGCTACTCTCCGGTTCAAGAGGGGGTACCTCATCAAGTTCTACTTTCCTCCCACTTACTTCTTTCGGGAGAAACTCTTTCTCCAGAAAGTATCCATTCTTGGAAACAAAGATCTTGACTTCGGATCTGTGGTAGAAGGTATACCCAATAGTTTCCTTAGGGTATCCTATGAAGACGCATTTTTCTGATCTGGGTTTGAGCTTTCAGGTTGAAGTTTCTTGACATAAGCATCGCATCCCCAAACTTTCAGAAACGACAGCTTAGGTTTCTTCCCAAACCATAATTCAAACGGTGTCGTCTCAATGGATTTCGGCGGAGCCCTATTTAAAGTGAATGCGGCAGTCTCTAAAGCATAACCCCAAAATTATAGCGGTAGATCAGCAACAGACATCATAGACCGCACCATATACAATAGAGTGCGATTACGACATTCAGACACACCATTACGCTTAGTTGTTCCAGGCGGCGTGAGTTGTGAAACAATTCCACATTTCCTTAAGTGTGTGCCAAACTAGTGACTCAAATATTCTCCTCCATGATTGGATCGTAAGAACTTTATTTTCCTGTCACGTTGATTCTCTACCTCGCTCTAAAATTCCTTGAACTTTTCAAAAGTCTCAGACTTGTGTTTCATTAAGTAGACATGCCCATATATACTTAAGTCATCAGTGAGGATGAGAACATAACGATAGCCACTGCGAGCCTCAATGCTCATTGGTCCACACACATCAGTATGTATGATTTCCAACAAGTTGGTTGCTCGCTCCATTGTTCCGGAGAATGGAGTCTTGGTCATTTTGCCCATGAGGCATGGTCCACACGTCACTAGTAGAAAAAGGACCTAATATGAGACACATTAGTGATGGTTTGATTTTGAGCCGGCACTAATGTGTCCAATAGTGCTGGTTCCAACGGCTAGCCGGCCGTTCTTATTAGTACCGGTTCGTGCCATGAACCGGTACTAAAGAGAGTGGTGGCAGGGTGTTGTCGATGCTGGGCCCCCGGCACCTTTAATCTTGGTTCGTGGCACGAACCGGTACTAAAGGTCGACCTACATAAACCCTTCGTCCAGCCGAGCCACTCTGTTCTTCCCCTTTCCCCTCACATCCTCTGTTCTTCCCCTCTCTTCCTCGAGCTCCTCACAAATTTTGCCCAAAATTTGTCAAGATTTGAAGGCCCCATCCATTCAAATGATCACAAAGGTTAGCAACTTTGTCCTTTCAACTCTCATTTCTAGATTAGCTCTTGCAATGCTTTGTATAGTGATTAATTTGGGAGGAATTATATTTGCTAGTATTTGATTTATATGCAATTTGAGGTCAAAAATAACACTTAGTTTGCATATGTAGGTGTGGTTTACTTAGTGCCTTCTAAATCTCCGTCATAACCACCGTCGATCGCCCGCACCGTCCCGTCACGGGCACCACCTTGTGGTGAGGCTCTTGTTCATGAATGTTTTACATTACCAAATTGATGTTTGTGTGATTTGGATATATAGTTACTCGTATAATTATCTTACCCATACGTTGTTTGTTATACATAGTGCCATGGTTTTCATATCCGTCCCGTCGGCCCTCGTCCTTGTTATGATTCGGATGTGGTATATTCTCATTTAAAACTAGTTGTTGCATTTCGTGTTTATGACAAATTATGCCCATCAAGTTGACATAGATATTTTTATCTAGGAGGTATGCGAACCGAAAATTCCAACCGACCCTATTGTCGAGAGGTTAAATTTAGTTGAAAGAGAAAACGAGTATTTGAAAGAAAAATTGAAAAGAATTGAGGGGGAGAAGATGGAATTGGAGTTGCATGTTGCCGATGTCATCGATGATCACAAGATCAAGATGGAGAAAATGAGGTTGAAGATTAGAAAGATTAGAAAATATGCCATTGATAGTGTGGCTTGGTATCATTATGTTGTTGGATCAATTGTTACCTTAGTTGCGATCTTCATCGCATTTGTTGTTGCATTTAAATTCTTTAGCTAGAGTGTTATTTGTATGTTGCATTTAATTAAGTGTTGTATATGAACTTTATGTATGAACTTGTATTAATTTGGTCTATTCGGTGTTGTGTAATGAAGATGAGCTGACAATGGATGTATGATGACACATGCTCTCCCGAGTTCATTAATGGCGTGCATACTTTTCTGCTTGCCGCTGAGGCAAACAAGCGGGCGGATGGTTTTATGCCTTGTACATGTGCTGGCTGTAAGAATGGTCATAGTTACTCTACGTCAAGAACCATTCACGTCCAACTATTTGAGTCCGGTTTCATGCCCCACTATAATGTTTGGACCAAGCACGGAGAAATAGGGGTTATGATGGAAGACAATGAAGAAGAAGAGGACGACGCCAGCTATCCTGGCCATGGGTTCCCTGAATACGATGATACAACAATGGGGGAAGAAGCTGAGCCGGCAATGCGTAAAGAAGTCGAAGAAGAGGCATCGATGAGCCCACCGATGATCTAGGTCGGGCCATTCCGATGCAAAGAGAAACTGCAAGTGATCCGGAGAGGACGAAGTTGCAGCATGTTAGAGGATCACAAGAAATCGTTGTACCCGAATTCGAAGCTGACAAAAAAGTTGGGCACCACACTTGAATTGCTGCAATGGAAGGCAGAGAATGGTGTATCTGATAAGGGATTTGGAAAGTTGCTGGTAATGATAAAGAATATGCTTCCAAAGGACAACGAATTGCCCGAGAGTACGTATGATGCAAAGAAGGCTGTCATCCTCTAGGGTTAGAGGTGCAAAAGATACATGCATGCCCAAATGATCGCATCCTCTACCGCGGTGAGTACGAGGATTTGAATGCTTGCCCGGTATGCGGTGCGTTGCGTTATAAGATCGATCGCGATGACCACAGTGATGTCGAGGGTGGCGCCCAGAAGAAGATTCCTTCCTAGGTGATGTGGTATGCTCCTATAATACCACGGTTGAAACATTTGTTCCAAAACAAAGAGCATGCGAAGGCGATGCGGTGGCACGCAGAAGACCATAAGAAAGAGGGAAAGTTGAGAGTACCCGCTGACGGTTCGCAGTGGAGAAAAATCGAGGAAAATCTTTGGGAGGAGTTTGCAGGTGACCCAAGGAACGTATGGTTTGGTCTAAGCGCAGATGGCATTAATCCTTTTGGGGAGCAGAGCAGCAACCATAGCACGTGGCACGTGACTCTATGTTTGTATAACCTTCCTCCTTGGTTGTGCATGAAGCGGAATTTCATTATGATGCCGGTGCTCATCCAAGGCCCTAAGAAACCCGGCAGCGACATTGATGTGTACCTAAGGCCATTAGTTGAAGAACTCTTACAACCGTGGAATGGAACAGGTGTACGTCGTGGGATGCGCACATGGGGAAGAATTTGACCTAAAGGCGTCATTGTTCGTGACCATCAATGATTGGCCTGCTCTCGGTAACCTTCGTGACAGACAAACAAGGGATACCGCGGATGCACGCCGTTTGGATGATACCGACAAAGATATATTTGAATAGTTGTAAGAAGAATGTGTACACAGGACATCGTCGATTTCTTCCGAGCAGGCATCCCGTAAGAAAGAAAGGCAAGCATTTCAAAGGTGAGGCATATCACCAGACGAAGCCTCGCCACCGTACTGGTGCTGATGTACATGATATGGTCAAGGATTTGAAGGTAATCTTTGGGAAGGGTCCTGACGGACAACCTGTTCCGAAGGACGCTGACGGACGCGCACCCATGTGGAAGAAGAAATCTATATTTTGGGACCTGCCATATTGGAAAGACCTAGAGGTCCACTCTGCAATCAACGTGATGCACGTGACGAAGAATCTTTGCGTGACCCTGCGTGGCTTTTTGGGCGTGTATGGGAAGACAAAAGATACACCAGAGGCACGGGAGGACCAGCAACGTATGCACGGAAAAGACGACATGCATCAGGGTCAGGCCAGCTACGCTCTTACCAAAGAAGAGAAGGAAATCTTCTTCGAATGCCTTCTCAGCATGAAGGTACCGTCTGGCTTCTCGTCGAATATAAAGGGAATAATAAATATGGCAGAGAAAAAGTTCCAGAACCTAAAGTCTCATGACTGCCACATGATTATGACGCAACTCCTTCCGGTTGCATTGAGGGGGCTTCTACCGGAAAACGTTCGTTAGCCATTGTGAAGCTATGTGCATTCCTCAATGCAATCTCTCAGAAGGTAATCGATCCAGAAATCATACCAAGGTTACAGAATGATTTGGTGCAATGTCTTGTCAGTTTCGAGTTGGTGTTCCCACCATCCTTCTTATACATCATGACGCACGTCCTAGTTCACCTTTGTGAAGAGATTAACGTTTTGGGTCCTGTATTTCTACACAATATGTTCCCCTTTGAGAGGTTCATGGGAGTCTTGAAGAAATATGTTCATAACCGTGCTAGGCGGAAGGAAGCATCTCGAAGGGCCATCACAATGAGGAGGTCATTGAGTTTTGTATTGACTTTATTCGACCTTAAGCCGATTGGTGTTCCTGAATCATGCATAAGGGCAGACTGGAAGGAAAAGGCACGCTAGGAGGGCATCTAATAATATGTATGGACGTGCATTCTCTCACTGAAGCACACTACACAGTTCTACAGAATTCCGCCTTGGTGGCTCCGTATATGGAGGAACACAAGAATTTTCTATAGTCCAAACACCCGGAGAAGTCTGACGACTGGATTACATGCGAACAAACAAGGACTTTCGCCGGTTGGTTGCAGAAACGTGCCCTGAATGATGGCGATATTCAAAATGACCTGTACTCGTTGTCCCAGTTACCATCTTCGAATATAATGACTTTCAAAGGGTACCAGATAAATGGGAATACATTTTACACGATCGCCCAAGATAAGAAGAGCACCAACCAAAACAGTGATGTCCACTTTGATGCAACAACCAACACGGGAAAGGAAACATATTATGGTTACATAGAGGACATATGGGAACTTAACTATGGATCGTGTGATTTGAAGGTCCCTTTGTTTCGTGCAAATAGGTCAATATGACACGAGGCGGGGTAATGTAAGACCCACGATGCGGAATGACAACAAAGGATCTCAACAATCTCGCGTGTCGCAGACAAACCATTCGTCCTAGCCAATGATGTGGCGCAGGTTTTTTATGTGAAAGACATGTCTACCAGGCCGAGAAAAAGAAAAGATAAGGAAGCGAATGGATCATACGACGAGCCAAAGCGCCACATAGTTCTTTCAAGAAAAACAAACATCGTGGGAGTGGATGACAAGACAGACATGTCAGAAGATTATGAAAAGTTTGATGAAATTGCTCCATTCACAGTGAATATTGACCCGAGCATCCAGTTAAATGATGAAGATTTTCCATGGCTACGGAGCAAAGGGACACACGAGAAGAAAAAGTTTCACACCCAAAGATCCGGGATGTGATCGGCTTCATTATCATCACTTTCTTCCGTGTTTCACACCCGTGAGGGAATGTCTGTAATAGTTAGGGTAGTTAATTATGTGTTTTGGCATTTGAAACGCGAAGAAATTTTATGTGCAAACAAATTCTTTTCATGCATTTACTGATTTTTTCCAACTAAATGACCCTTAAATTGAAAAGCATTTGAAATGAACTCAGAAAAGGTTGAAAGTTGGCATGGTATCATAATTTCTTACAAATAGCATGTGCAAAAAAGTAGAGAGGGTTACGGCAAAAACTGGATACACTTCGTGTACAAAATGGACAATCTCTTTCGAAGTATCAGGGTTTCCGACGAAAACTGAAATGTTACAAAGGCATTTTATTTTTTAAATAACCTAAGCATTACCAAATTGAATATAATGATAAAACACACTAATATTAAACATAGGAAAAAGAATCACTGAAAAAACTTTTTTCAAAGTTAAGTTATTCACAAACTGGTGATTCAGACAAATTTCAAATAATTCAAAATTTAAACTATTCAAATTTGAAAACTACCGGCAGTAACAGAAAGTTTGTAATTTTTTGTACCTAAAGAAAAAATATTCACAAAGAAACTCTAAATACAGCAAAACACAACTCAAAAATAAATAAAACAAAAATAAATAAAGCGAAAAAAAATAAGAAAATAAAAAAGCCCGCCTACTGGGTCAAAGCGGCCTGCATACGACTAGGAACCCAACCTTTTGTTAGGCCAGGATGCAGGCCATAACGCCCAGAGGCCACTGTGCCGAAGAGAATAGGTAGGCCCAGTGGGCACTGCTTGGGAGAGGAGCTCGAGAGCTACCGCCTTTGAGGCTTATAAACCCGGTCTGGTAGCCCCTCGGCTAGCGAGGTGGGACTAAACTTGCGCACCGCCTGGAGCCAGCACACCCCCTTTAGTCGCAGGTCGTGGCTCCAACCGGTACTAAAGACCCCCCCCTTTAGTACCGCTTGGAGCCATCACCCGGTACTAAAGGGGGTGCGCTTCCCGCCGTTTGGTCTGGCCAAAACAGACCTTTAGTACCGGTTGGTGGCTCCAACCGGTACTAAAGGACCATCCTATATATACAACACTTAAAAAATTCAGTTTCCCTCTGTTTCTTCCCTATGTTTCCTCTCCTCTCCGTCGCCGCTTGCCCGATCGGCCTTGCCGTCGCCGTCACGCCGCCGCTTCGCCCTCGCCGACCCGACCGTCCCGCCCTTCGCCGCCCGTCGACGTCGCTGCCCCAGCCGTCCCGTCCCGTCGTCCCCGTCGTCCGTCGCCGCCCAGCCTCGCCCGCCCTGACGTCGCCGCCCACCGCCCCGCCCGTCGTCATCGCCGCCCCGTCCCGTCGCCCCGTCGTCGCCACCCCGTCCCGTCGCCCCGTCGTCGCCGCCCCGTAGTCACCTCACCGGTGAGCTCGCCCCTGCCGCCATGTCCACACACACACGCACACTACACACAAACACTACACACACACACTACACACACACACATTATTAGTTTGTTTGTTATAAATTTTTCTATTTTTTAGTTATAGAAATGTTAGGAAATTATTCTGTTTTTAGTTATATAAATATTAGAAATGTTAGTTATATAGAAATGTTATAAATGTTTTCTGTTTTTTAGTTATAGAAATATTTATAGAAATGTTAGCAATTTTTCTGTTTTTTAGTTCTATAAATATTAGAATTGTTATAGAAAAATGTTAGTTATATAATCAGGAAATTTTAGAATTAGTTTTAGTTAGATGAATTAGATTAATGTCAAATTGTTAGAATTTTCATATATATATAGAATTTTAGTTATCACAATCCAATCATTTAAAAAAATGTTACTTTTTGCGGGCATATAGTATTTGTTCTCGACGATATGCCCGGCCCGCATCCTCGCCGTCGACTCGTTCGCGACGACGTCTTGCTTCAGAGGACCCATGTCCGGGACTGGGCTCCGCCAGTCGGCACCGGGAGGTGCTACTGGAGGCGCGCCCGGCAGTGAGGAACCCGACCTCGGGTTCCGTCGTCATTCTGTTCTTCTTTGGTGGCGTTCGCGTGGGCCACATTCGGTGCAGAGGCAGCCGGCCCCGCCGGAGGTGGTGCGTCGCCGTTTCATGGAGGAAGATGAGCACGTCCATCGCTACATGGCTGCTATGGACGACGTCAGGTTCTCCACTACTTGGCGGGTTCTTTGGGCAGATGACCGGAGATATGATCCTGTGAAGGTTCCTTCTCTTTGGGTGTGCACCGCCCGCGCCCCAAGAACCGCGAGTGGCGCCCTAGATTCTTCTGTAGTACTCGATCTTTATTAGGTACCTAGCCAGTGATGTATTCGATATATAATATTCGAGACGATGTATTCGAGATTATATATACTAAGACGATGATGTATTTGAGATTATATATTCGAGACGATGTATTCGATATTCAGTTTTTCCTTATTGATTAATTGCATCCATGCATTGTAATTTGAATACTAAATTGTTTTATATTTCTTCTGTATTAATTAGTAAAGTAAAAGCTATGGCGGACAATACCGGCAGAGATAGAGAAGAGGAATTGTTCGACATCATACGCAGCCCTCATAGGGTAGATGATCTAAATGAAGATGACGGCTCCCAATATCTGAACAATACCAGAGAGGGTGATGAAAAGATATTCGATCTCGACGACCAAGCTGATGAAGTCATGAACTATGATTATGATGACACAGACAATGTTAGTGATGGCACGGACAATGCTGATCTTCAAATAACAAAGACTTCCGGCGAGGTATATATTTATATAAGCATGCATACTGGTGATCATCACATGTTTTTTTATTGAAGATATATTAACGAATCGATCTTTCTTCTTTCAACCCTCCGGATCGAGCAAATCTGCTTCTGAGACAGCAAGACAAAGCGAGGCCCAGGCAGATTGTTGAAGGATGGTGTAAAGTACCACATCGAATCCACCAAACTTAGTGGCGAACCCCTCACGCCTAAGAACGTTGCGGACAAGTGGACTCGTCAGTACGGAGTTCTTGTGAAGGACAAACTCCCGATCTCCATTAAAGAATGGAAAGAGCCTAAGACTAAACGTCCAGGTGTTACTTGGGTCAATGACAGAGCCAAAAAAGACCTGGTGAAATCTCTGATGGAACATTTCACCCTACCAGATCATTTCACTAAAGCAGATGTGCAGAAAGTCAAGGCCGTTGCTCTTAAGAAGATGGCAATTGCATTCAACACCCACAAGAAAACTGTATGGGCCAACTACCTCGCTAATGAAAGGAAGACTCCAGATTTCAAGGGAACACTGGAGAAGCAAAGAGAACACTGGGACGATTTTGTGACCTTCAAGGATTCATAATTATCTAAGGAATGGTCGATGAAAAACAAGGCAAATGCCGCAAGAAAGACGCAGTTCCATAGGCTGGGTCCAGGTGGCTATGCGGTGGCATTGCCTAAGTGGGATAAGTCTGGGCAAGAGATGGAGGGTGCAGGGGACACTCCGATTACTAGGAGCTGGCCCCTCAGGTGCAGAACTTGGTTCTATGCGCATGGGGGGGCGTTGGACCCGAAGACAGGCCTGGTTTCAAAGAAGGCAAGTCTAAAAGGAGCCGAACAAAAGATACTTGACGCAATAGAAGAAGCTCGAACGGGGGTGTTCACGCCTAACAGAGAGAACGACGAACGTACACGCGCCCTGGGAAATCCTGAACACCCGGGAAGAACACGAGGCATGGGCATTATTCCCTGGTATGAGGGCTTTTCGGACTGGAATGACGACTACAGGTCCCGTGCAAGAAAGAAGATGGAGGAGGAGAAGAAGAGGAAGCTGGAGGAGGAGCAGAGGAAGCAGGGGCCAGAACGCCTTCAAGGCCTAGAAGCAAGGCACGCGGACTGGCACTCAAATTCCAGCAGCAGCAGCAGCAGATCGACTCACTTAGCCAGAAAGGGGGTCTCAGAAGCGGCAGCAAAGAAGCGGATGATCATCCAAAGATTGGATAGCACCGTCCCATCCATGCCGAGAAGCAGCGTTGGTTCTGCCCGGGCGACACCTTGCTGGATACATACCACGTGGGATGACATCATAGAGAACACTAACTGTGAGCTACACTCCAAAATGAAGAACATATCCATGAAGGTGGCGGACGGCGTTGCTTTTCCAGTGACCCCCGAAGCAACCTACCATTGCATCCCGATTACTGAGGGTTATGCTCCTGTCATGGTTGATGAAGTGGTGGACCCATATTAGGGGCTAACGCTTGAGATTCCTGGAGGTGAAGACGAGCGCACACTGGGAAAGGCCATACATCGGATCATCCTATGGAGAAAGG
The DNA here is from genome assembly GCA_021605145.1 of Aegilops bicornis. Taxonomy (NCBI): domain Eukaryota; kingdom Viridiplantae; phylum Streptophyta; class Magnoliopsida; order Poales; family Poaceae; genus Aegilops; species Aegilops bicornis. The sequence continues at coordinate 362,653,778 of CM038675.1, forward strand.
ATTGCATCATCTTTCGAAGTCCACCGACACCGCGTCGTCTACCGACTCCTCGAAGTCCGCCACCGAGTCAGCAGACTCCCGCTCCTCCAAGTCCACGAGCGTGAGATGACTCCTCCTCGAAGTCCGCCACCTCCTCCGCCGGTTTCAAGTCCGGCACCGTGTCAGGCCACACCTCCTGCTTCAAGTCCGGCACATCGTCAGGCCACTTCTCCTGGTCCAACTCCATGTCAGTCGTCTCCGCCGTCTCAGCAATCGCAGAAGAGACATGCCGCAGCTTTGGTTCGTAGCGGTATGAGTCGAGGTAGTTCAGAAAGTACAGGCAGAGACAAGCGATATAAATATGGTCCAAGACTCGCTCCTCTTCCTCAGAGGCCTTACGACATGACCGAGGAGCAAAACGCAGCCATGGTGCAGGCCCAAGTGGACGCCCATTTTGGACCGAAACCGGCACCGCCGCCAAAGGAGAAAGTGCCTGAGAAAATGATTGACCACTTCATTCATATGGCTAGAGCACCAGCTCCCAAGCCCGTTGACTCAGACTATGAGCGTCAAATCAAGAAACTACATCGAGCACGGCATTTCTGAAGGAAGCGAGCTCGAGCTCGAGCCAACAAGCAGGTGGCAAAAATGCGGGAAAACCGTTCCCCATTTGGGAAAACAAGGCGCATAAGCGATCCCCGCTTGTTGTGCCAACAACACATGAGAGGAGTACGCTACCAAATATTATTGTGGGCAAACCGTTTGCGTTCCCCAGCAGGGCAAAGTGGTAATAACGGAGGAGCATATCAAGCAGGCTGAAATGCTCAAGATCTCTGTTGGACAACTCCTCGAAATCGAGCCCATGTCTCCGCTTAGAGAATCGGAAATAAAATGGAAATATGCCTGGGGCAAACCTTTGGTCCATCCAGACAAGGTCAAGGACCTCTCAACGAGAATGTATGAATTGCATCAATGGTACATGAACATGACCAAGATTTCCAATCGAGTGTCCCTCATGGTCAATGTCAAGAAGGATCATTATTACCATGAGAAAGCTCTGTCCATTGAGTATACAGAAATTTTTCAGTTATACAATCAAGGCGCTTTTCGACAAGTCTATCGTCGCTGCTATTGTCTGTAAGTGATTTCTTTCTGTAATTTAAGTCTCAAGCTAATTATGTAGTGATAATTTTGATCAATCATTACATGTAATTATCCTCACTATATTCTTTTACGTGGTATTATATGCAGGATGAAGATGTATGAAATGAAAAAAATTGGACGCTATGGCATTGGGTTCATTGACCCAAATACCGTTAATGAGGACATATGGAAGTTTCCATTTTATCAAGCAGATGTAGAGGCCAGCATGGTAGAGATCTTGAAGCGCCTGAATAGCAATGAATATATACTACTTCCTTACAACTTCCCGTGAGTCACACTGTCTTGTACTACAAATTCTGTTTTTGCTTACTAGCTTTTTAGCTAGATGTTAATAATTAAGTGTATACGGTTTATGGTAGTTGATTAAATTTATGCACATGCCTACTTATTTAAGACATGCAAACATGTGTGCATGCAGTTGGCACTGGGTCTTGATAGACATTAAAGTTGAGGAAGGAAAAGTTGAATTACTGGACTCACTAACTAAAGAAGAAAGTGACTTCACCATCGTGAAGGGGATAGTCAAGAGGTAATTTCAATCATTATTAACTATATATATCTCGGCCTATTATTAGTTCGCCATTTCCTGATATGAACTATTTAATAACCCTTTTATTAATTTTCTTTGCTGGCGGGCAGGGCATGGGCAAAGTTCATCGCGATGACTCCAAGCGAATGGAAACAAAAGTTGTTTTGGCATCGACCAAAGGTAAGTAATTAAGTAGTACTAGCAAGCTACCATATCTTTAATTCTTGTTTAAATATCATTAATTAATTATCATGCTTGATTAATCATTATCTGATTCAATTCCATTCTCGTAAAGGCCCTGAAGCAGGCGTCGGGGAATAATCTGTGTGCATTCTACGTTTGCGAGAACATTCGCATGATGACGTCCGAAAGGAGCAGATCGATAGACAGGATCGGGTACGTTTGTCGTAACACTATTCACACCATTATCGATATCTAGTCACACAACTAACACACATGCATATTGATCTCCTTCTTAACAGTTCAGAGAGGTGCGAGATAAGCTCCTACCATCGGACCGCATACTAGCACTTCAAGAGGAAATAGCCGGATTTTTGCTCGACCAGGTCATAAATCCCGAAGGAGAATACTATTACCTGCTACCGCCCCAATGAACCACTTGTCATCGTGCTCCGGAGGCACCAAGGCAACATATGTAGGAGAAATTGTAATTGTATATGTACGAGAAAATCTATTTATATATATGCATAACGTGTACAATTTGTAGTATCGTGAAATACAAGCATTTAGTAATGGAAAAAATGTAACAGAAAATAAAAAAAACACCAAAACATTTAGTACCGGTTGGTGTTACCAACCGGTACTAAAGCCCCACGCCGCACTCGGCCTGGCTCGTGCCACGTGTTAGCACTTTTAGCGCCCGGTTCGTGATTTAACCGGTACTAAAGGGGGGGGGGACCTTGAGTCCCCAGTCTTTAGTGCCGGTTGTAGAACCGGCACTAAAGGCCGTTATGAACCGGCACTAAAGGCCGGTTCTGCACTAGTGCGTGTCAAATGATTCATAATCAAGAGACTCCAAAAGTCCATCTGCATGGAGTTTCTTCATACGTTTGACACCAATGTGACCAAGGCGGCAGTGCTACAAGTATGTGGGACTATCATTATCAACCTTACATCTTTTGGCATTCACACTATGAATATGTGTAACATCACGTTCGAGATTCAACAAAAACAAACCATTGACCAGCGGGGCATGACCATAAAGCATATCTCTCATATAAATAGAACAAGCATTATTCTCGGATTTAAATGAGTAGCCATCTCGCATTAAACAAGATCCAGATACAATCTACATGCTCAAAGATGGCACTAAATAACAATTATTGAGGTTTAAAACTAATCCCGAAGGTAGATGTAGAGGTAGCGTGCCAACGGCGATCACATCGACCTTGGAACCATTACTGACGCGTACCGTCACCTCATCCTTCACCAGTCTCCGCTTATTCCACAGCTCCTGCTTTGAGTTACAAATGTGAGCAACCGCACCGGTATCAAATACCCAGGAGCTACTACGAGCGTTGGTAAGGTACACATCAATAACATGTATATCATATATACCTTTGGCGTTGCCGGCCTTCTTATCCGCTAAGTACTTGGGGCAGTTCCGCTTCAAGTGGCCATTTCCCTTGCAATAAAAGCACCGAGTCTCAGGCTTGGGTCCATTCTTTGGCTTCTTCCCGGCAACTGACTTGTCGGGCGTGGCAACTCCCTTGCTGTCCTTCTTGAAGTTCTTACCCTTGCCTTTCTTGAAACTAGTGGTCTTATTCACCATCGACACTTAATGTTCCTTTTTGATCCCCACCTCCGCTGATTTCAGCATTGAATATAACTCAGGAATGGGCTTCTCCATCCCTTGCATATTGTAGTTCATCACAAAGCTCTTGTAGCTAGGTGGAAGCGACTGGAGGATCATGTGAATGACCAAGTCATCTGGAAGATTAACTCCCAGCTGAGACAAGCGGTTGTGCAACCCAGACATTTTGAGTATATGCTCGCTGACAGAACTGTTTTCCTCCATCTTACAACTGTAGAACTTGTCGGAGACTTCATATCTCTCGACCCGGGCATGAGCTTGGAAAACCATTTTCAGCTCTTGGAACATCTCACATGCTTCGTGTTGCTCAAAACGCTTTTGGAGCCCCCGTTCTAAGTTGTACAGCATGTCGCACCAAACCAGGGAGTAATCATCACTAGGCGACTGCCAGGTGTTCATAACGCCTTGAGTTGCTGGGAAAATGGGTGCGTCACCTAGTGGTGCTTCAAGGACATATGCTTTCTTGGCAGCTGTGAGGATGATCCTCAAGTTACGGACCCAGTTCGTATAGTTGCTACCATTGTCTTTCAGCTTGGTTTTCTCTAGGAACGCGTTGAACTTGAGGGCAACATTAGCGTGGGCCATTTTATCTACAAGATAGATTGTAAAGACAATTTTTAGACTAAGTTCATGATAATTAAGTTCATCTAATAAAATTATTTAATGAACTCCCACTCAGATAGACATCCCTTTAGTCATCTAATTGATACATCATCCGAATCGACTAGGCCGTGTCCGATCATCACGTGAGACGGACTAGTCATCAACGGTGAACATCGCCATGTTGATCGCATCTACTATACGACTCATGTTCGACCTTTTGGTCTCTCGTGTTCCGAGGCCATGTTTGTACATGCTAGGCTCGTCAAGTCAAGCTAAGTGTTCTGCATGTGTAAATCTGGCTTACACCCATTGTATGCAAACGTTAGAATCTATCACACCAATCATCATATGGTGCTTCGAAACAACGAATCTTCGCAACTGTGCACACTTAGGGGGAACACATTTCTTGAAAATTTAGTGAGGGATCATCTTATTTATGCTACTGTTGTTCTAAGCAAGTAAGATGTAAACATGACAAACACCACTTGCAAATCATAAAGTGACATGATATGGCCAATATCATCTTGCGCCTTTGATCTCCATCTTCGAGATGCCGCATGATCACCTTTGTCACCGGCATGACACCATGATCTCCATCATCGTGATCTCCATCATTGTATCTTCATGAAGTTGTCTCGCCAACTATTACTTCTACTACTATGGCTAACGGTTAGCAATAAAGTAAAGTAATTACATGGCGTTTACATTGACTCGTAGGTCATACAATAAATTAAGACAACTCCTATGGCTCCTGCCGGTTGTCATACTCAACGACATGCAAGTCGTGATTCATATTACAAGAACATGATCAATCTCATACATCACATATATCATTCATCACATACTTTTGGCCATATCACATCACATAGCATACCCTGCAAAAACAAGTTAGATGTCCTCTAATTGTTGTTGCATGTTTTACGTGGCTGCTATGGGTTTCTACCAAGAACGTTTCTTACCTATGCAAAAGCCACAACAGTGATATGCCAATTGCTATTTACCCTTCATAAGGACCCTATTCATCAAATCCGATCCGACTAAAGTGGGAGAGACAGACACCCGCTAGCCACCTTATGCAACAAGTGCATGTCAATCGGTGGAAGATGTCTCACGTAAGCTTAGGTGTAAGGTCGGTCCGGGCCGCTTCATCCCACAATGCCACTGAATCAAGATAAGACTAGTAAAGTTAAGCAAATTGAACAAATCATCGCCCACAACAAGTTGTGTTCTACTCGTGCATAGAACCTACGCATAGACCTGGCTCATGATGCCACTGTTGGGGAACGTAGTAATAATTCAAAAAAATTCCTACGTGTCACAAGATCAATCTAGGAGATGCTAGCAATGAGAGAGAGGGAGTACATGTTCATACCCTTAAAGATCGCTAAGAGGAGCGTTACAAGAACGCGGTTGATGGAGTCATACTCGCGGCTGAGGGAGTCCTGGACTAAGGGGTCCTCGGGCGTCCGACCTGTTATCCATGGGTCGGACTGATGGGCTATGAAGACATGAAGGCCAAAGGTTGTACCCGTGTCCGGATTGGACTCTCCTTGGCGTGGAAGTCAAGCATGGAGATCAACTATGAAGATTCTTTCCTATGTAACTGACTCTGTGTAACCCTTAGATCCCTCTGGTGTCTATATAAACCAGAGGGCGTAGTCCGGATAGGATACATTCATTACCATAGTCATACAGGCTAGACTTCTAGGGTTTAGCCATTACGATCTCGTGGTAGATCAACTCTTGTAACACTCATATTCATCAAGATCAATCAAGCAGGAATTAGGGTATTACCTCCATAGAGAGGCCCGAACACAGGTAAACATTGTGTCCCCGTCTCCTGTTACCATCGATCCTACATGCACAGTTCAGGACCCCCTACCCGAGATCCGCCGGTTTTGACACCGACTGTCGGTGTCAAAACCGGTGGATCTCGGGTAGGGGGTCCCGAACTGTGCGTCTAGGCGGATGGTAACAGGAGACAAGGGACACGATGTTTTACCTGTGTTCGGGCCTCTCGATGGAGGTAATACCCTACTCCCGCTTGATTAATATTGATGATATGGGTAGTACAAGAGTAGATCTACCACGAGATCGAGAGGCTAAACCCTAGAAGCTATGCTATGGAATGATTGTTGTTAGTCCCACGGACTAAAACCCTCCGGTTTATATAGACATCGGATAGGGTTAGGGTTACCTGAGTCGGTTACAATGGTAGGAAGATCTACATGTCCGTATCGCCAAGCTTGCCTTCCACGCCAAGGAGAGTCCCATCCTACACGGGACAAAGTCTTCAATCTTGTATCTTCATAGTCTAGGAGTCCGCCAAAGATGATAGTTCGCTATCCGGACACCCCTAGTCCAGACTCCCTCAAGAGCGCATGAACCAGGCTTCAATGACGACGAGTCCGGCGCGCATATTGTCTTCGGCATTGCAAGGCGGGTTCCTCCTGCGAATACTTCATAGAAGGTTTTGAACACAAGGATAGTGTCCGGCTCTGCAAAACAAGCTCCACATACCACCGTAGAGAGAATAATTTTTGCACAGATCTGCTGACGTATTCCACGGCGTGACATCACACCACGGCCAGGCCTTTATATGAATCGTTTTTTACCGTTCCACCTTAGCGCGTTTAGCGGCGGTTTCTTGGCACGTCTTATCAAAGCATAGATCGTGCCCCTTATTCCGGGATTCTCATCAATACGGACGTGGGTAACCCATCCGCGCCATTGATTATGGCGCTTGGGAGATAAGCGAGTTTTACCAGTGGCGGGGGGACGCATAGCCGTCCGTCCATATAAGGATAAGGATCCACCTTTTCACCTACGCCTTCTTCCTCCTTTGCTCATCCATTTCCGCGCACTCGAGCTCCAGCGCCCAAGCCCGCACACCCCACCTCAACCTTCTCCAACTATGTCCGGAGTGGGAGGCAGGTGGATGGCCTCCTCCGTCATGGAGGGGCACATCGAAAAGCTGCGGGAGGCCGGATACTTGTCCAGCAACATCACGCACCGGCTGCCCGACGCGGGGCAGCTCATTCCAACCCCCAGGCCCCATGAGAGGGTGGTGTTTCTCCCCCACTTCCTCCGCGGACTAGGTTTTCCACTTCACCCATTTGTCTGGGGGCTCATGTTCTACTACGGCCTGGACTTCCACGATTTGGCCCCGAATTTCATCCTCAACATCTCGGCGTAAATCATCGTGTGCGAGGCTTTCCTCTGCATCCAACCCCACTTCGGCTTATGGCTGAAGATCTTCAATGTCAGGCCGAAGGTAGTGGGCGGCCGCCAAGCGGAGTGCGGAGGCGCCATGGTTGGCAAGATAGCCAAAGTCCTATGGCTCGAGGGCTCCTTCGTGGAGACCATAAAGGGGTGGCAATCGGGGTGGTTCTACATCACCGAGCCGCGCGACTCTAAATGGGCGGCGGCCCCCGAATTCCGATATGGCTTCCCCACACGGCTCACATCATGGAAAGAGACGGGCCTGACGTGGCGGGATTGGGACAAGCTGTCCGGACTCCAAACTTGCGTCCGAAACCTGGTGGACAAGAATCTCAGGCTTGTCAACGTAATCCAGGTGATGCTCATCCGCCGGATTCTCCCATGCCAACAATGGGCCTTCAAATTGTGGGAGTTCGATCCGGCACAGCATCCAACTCTGAAAAGGCTCTTCGACACTACGTACGAATATGCCTGGAAGGTGCTGTTCAAGGGCGCCGAGGCTCCCTCATCCGCTACTGAAGATCGCGGATTCAGCTCGCAGCATCAAGCCAGCGAGGTAAGTTATTTTACCCTTTAAGGGACTCTTGTTTTTCATAGATTGAATCTATGTGGGATCTAAAACTCCCTAACCTTTGACAGGACTGGCTGAAGACGTCCAGATAGATTAACTGTCCGGCTCCTTTGCTAGAAGACCCAGCGGACGCCTTGATTTGGAGGTTCTTGGCTCCGGCACCTCACGTGGTGCCGGAGAAGAAGGCCAAGAAGGAGGCCACGGGAACTCGAAGGAGCTCGCGGCGCCAGGGGCTGTCAGACTCATCGCCCGACAACACTAAGGCAGAATCCTCCTCTGAGGAAGAGGAGGAGGAAAAAGAAGCCTCTCCCCCAGTGGGGGGAGGGAAGAAAAGGAAGGCCGCCCCAACTGGGGAGGCCGGAGGGTCCAAGAAGGGAAGGACCCTTCCTCCGGACTTCTCCACCAACGTCGACAACGACGAGGAGGAGTGGCCAACAAGGGCCAAGCCCCTGGCGAGATCGTAAGTGTCTGGATACCCATGGCTTTTTTTTTTGCATTGCATAATGTTCTCTAATGCCGAACAATCGTGCAGCCCGCCCAAGGGCGAGCTCGCCACTTCATCGAGCGGGTCCCTGAGTTCGTCGAAAATGGAGAGTACTTCACTTCCGGCCGCCTCCTCACCTCACGCTGCGGACGACGCCGAGGTGGGGCCCCAAGGGGGGCTTGGTCAAGAGGAGGTGGTGCAGGAAGCGCCGCAGGGAAACCTCCCGGACTCAGCGGTTCCGAAGTCCGGCAAGCGGTCCCTTCATAGGAAGGGTAAGACGCCGGTGTCCTCCGTCCAACCGGAGGCACCGGATAGCTTACTGAAGGTGCTTAAGGGCGCCTCCATCGACGAGCAGCACCGCAGTGTTATGAGTGAGGTGATCCAGAAAGTTCAGTCCGCCAAGAGCGGGTTGACTGAAGCCTGTACCAGCATTCTAACAGGCTTTGAGGTAAGTTTATAATATGTAAAAATAATACCGCATAGACAGTAGCCCCTAATGCTTAGTTCGGGGTTCGGAAAGAAAAGCCGGACTAAGGATCTAAAAAGATATACGCATGAGTCTAACATAAGTATGTCAATATGGGAATGCAGGCTGCGCTGCTGACCTCTGCCAGACCGATCGCTGGAGGTTAATGCATTGAAGCAGAGCCTCGAGCGGTCCGAGAACGAGCTCGGCCTTGCCAAGAAGCAGCTCGAGGACAAGGAAGGTAAGTAATACCTTATTAAAGAAATACCTTATAGAAAGGATTTGGTTGCAAAAGATAACAGGAATAACATGGGTACTGCAGGGGCCACGAGCGAGGTGACGGCCCTGAAGGAGGTGGTGTCCGTGGCCGAAAAGAAAGCGGCTGCGGAGCGCACCGAGCGAGAGAAGCAGGAGGAGCGGGTGGCGGAGGTGCGGCAAGAGCTCCAGGCTCTCGTGGAAAAACACGAGAGTTTGGAGCGTGACTCGAAGACTCGAGAGTCCGAGCTCGCCTCGGCTCTTGAGAATGCCAAAGCCGCTAAGGCCGAAGCCCAAAAAGCCCTCCAAGAAATTGAATCATTAAAGAAGATAGCGGCGGGTAAGGCATTCTTTATGCAAAGCAAGCATGTGAAAGTGAATTACCTATTAGTTAACCGGATTCGAAGCTCTCCAGGAGCATTCGCAGATCTGCCCCGTAGTGTGTCTGATGCTGCCGCGTTCTACCGCGCCACGGAGGGGAGCTCGACGGAGAAGGTGTTCTGGTCTCACTATGCTTTGAGGCCGAGCGTCCGGCAGTTCTCGAGCGACCAGCTGAAGCAGCTGGTCGAGCTCCACAAGGTTGCCGAACAGGCCATGAAGGGCCTCATAGTTCGGCCGTGGCCATTGGAAGCCATGCACAGGAGCTACCGGGTTAGTGCAGCGGTTGGTGGGCCTTTGTCCATGGATTGAAGTCATCAAGCGCCCGTCTGCATTGAAGGTGCCTGTCGGCCCTTGCCCGTGCTAAAGTGCACTGGGCAAGCTGAATGCGGAGAAGCTTGTGACGGACGGGCCACCGAAGGGCTAGGAGCATCGCACGCCCGAAATGTACTATGATGGCGTCCTGAAGGGTGCCCGCCAGATAAGCGGATGAGTGCTCCAAAGATGTAATTTTTAATAGACTACATTTGTTATCCTGTACGCTGAAAACTTGTTCATATGCGCTAAGCAACGCTTGTTAATTTAAAATATTACCTTCAGGCGGCCGCTTATCAAATTTGAGAGATGGAAAGTCGTTGGCTTCAAATTTCCCATGCCACGAGTCTTTGGGGTGTTCGGGATAAACTTGATCGCTCTTGTTCCCATTCGTGGGTCCATCGAGGGAGGCGCTCAATGCAACGAACAAGGCAACCAGACTTATAGTGCTTGAACACTCTCACTTAGCCATAGAATTCTATAATTTTAAATTTCGGCGAAGCCCCTAGTATTCGGAAGACCGAGTTCGGGGCGCTATCCATGCCATGGCCGGACAATGCCGGTTCCTCGCTCTAAGAGGCATAAGTCTTTAGGGACTTGAAGAAACCTCTTGAACAGCGACCGGCTCTCACCCTATCATGACGGTTAGTTTTAGCTTTCTCCACTGAGGTGCTCAACCCAGCTCAACCGGGGCACAATCACAGTGGTTCTCCCAGTGCTACCTTAGCCGATATAACGGAACGTAAGGTACCAAAACATGGGAGCCGGGCAAACCCAACTATTGACCCAAGACATGATTCGGAGCAGATGCATACAATGCTATAAGTTCGGGGTGCCGCACTTGTGAAAGTGTTCGGACTTATCACACCATAATTTTGGGGTACTTAAGCCCCTGGTGTATTGGCCGTACCAAATTGTACGGTTGCGCAATGCATAAATGAACATATATAATGGGAAAGAATGCAATAATAGGCCAGAGCTATATATTGGTTATTAAAAAGAAACTGCAAGTAAAAGCAGAACGATACAAATTATGCGATAAGCAAGGGATGGGACTATTTAACATGTCCCCCTCTAGGGGTAAGCTGCGGGATGGTATGTAAAACAGGTATACTGCTCGTAATAGAGACCACCTGGACACTCAACGCAGTTTTCTGCTTCCCTGGCTGTTGCATCGTGTATTCGGCGCGAATGTCGGACAGGGCTTTTGGAGAACAGAGTCCTGAAAGTAAGAAAAAAGAAAAAAAGAAAAAGAATGACACAATCGGGAGCCCCTGGTGCGGTTGAGCCGCGTGCAGGCGTCAGGTGGTCGTGCCCTCTCCTTATGCCCATGGTATCTCCGGGCGTAGTTATGTACGCGTAGTACTGGCTTCGCAATTTTGCGAGGGCTGGGGTTGGGGCCGGATTGCTAAGCATGCTTGGATCGTGCCAGGCGGTCTTGTTGTAGGTTACTCCGGGCGCGCTTGACAGTGTCCGGACGTTTAGTGGCCGGACTCGAGAATTGCTGTGAGAGGCTGCTTTGCACCTCCGCCACGAGGGCCGCCGTGTGCTCCTCCGTACGGAGAGCGTTCGGTGTTTCCATTGACCGTGATTACTCCTCGAGGGCCTGGCATCTTGAGCTTGAGGTATGCATAGTGCGGCACCGCATTGAACTTTGCAAATGCGGTTCGTCCGAAAGCGATGCGTGATAGCCGCCGCGAACGGGACTATGTCGAAGATTAACTCTTCGCCGAAATTATCCGGGTATCCGAAGACCACTTCGAGTGTAAATGAGCCTGTACAATTGGCCTCTACACCTGGTATGACGCCTTTAAAGGTCGTTTTTGTGGGTTTAATCCTTGAGGGTTGTATGCCCATTTTTCGCACTGTATCCTGATAAAGCAGGTTCAGGTTGCTGCCGCCGTCCATCAGGACTCTAGTGAGGTGAAATCCGTCAATAATTGGGTCAAGAACCAATGCAGCGAAACCGCCGTGACGGATGCTAGTGGGGTGGTCCCTTCGATCGAAGGTGATCGGGCAGGAAGACCATGGGTTGAACTTCGGGGCGACTGGCTGCATCGCATATACGTCCCTTAGTGCATGCTTCCGCTCCCTTTTGGGTATGTGGGTTGCGTATATCATGTTCACCGTCCGCACTTGTGGGGGGAAACCCTTCTGTCCTCTATTGTTCGGCGGCCGGGGCTCTTCCTCGTCATCGCTATGCAGCCCCTTGTCATTGAGTTCGGCACTTAACTTGCCTGCTTGCTTGAACACCCAACAATCCCTGTTGGTGTGGTTGGCTGGCTTTTCGGGGGTGCCATGTATCTGGCACAAGCGATCGAGTATTCGGTCCAAGTTGGGCCAGACCTGGTATTTCTTTTGAATGGCTTCTTCCACGACCGGGTTTAGAGCCTCTGAATCCGGCATTGACTGCCGTATCCTCGGCATTATCGCTGCGCACGCGGCGCTTGTTCTTGTTGCGACGCGACCTGCCATTGATGTCCTTGGTATCCGAACTACCAGAGTGTTTGGCCAAGTTGTTGCTTTGAGCTAGCCAGCTGTCCTCTCCCGCGCAAAAGTGGGTCATGAGTGTGGTGAGGGCTGCCATGGATTTCGGCTTTTCCTGTCCTAGGTGCCGGGCTAGCCACTCGTCGCGGATGTGGTGTTTGAAGGCTGCTAGCACCTTTGCATCCGGACAGTCGACGTTCTGATTTTTCTTTGTTAGGAACCGTGTCCAGAATTGTCTGGCCGATTCTTCTGGCTGCTGAATTATGTGGCTGAGGTCATCGGCGTCTGGTGGTTGCACATATGTGAACTGCAAGTTATCAAGGAATGTGGCTTCCAGGTCCTCCCAACAACCAATTGATTCTGCTGGCAAGCTGTTGAGCCAATGCCGAGCTGGTCCTTTAAGCTTGAGTGGGAGGTATTTGACGGCATGTAGATCATCACCACGGGCCATGTGGATATGGAGGAGATAGTCCTCGATCCAGACCGCAGGATCTGTGGTACCATCGTATGATTCGATGTTTACGGGTTTGAAGCCTTCAGGGATTTGATGATCCATTACTTCATCTGTGAAGCATAGTGGGTGTGCGGCGCCTCTGTATTGGGCTATACCACGACATAGCTCAAATGAGCTTTGTCTACTGTGTTCGGCCCGGCCGGAGTTGCTGTATCCGGCGTAACGGTTATCATCACGTGTCGTGGGGCGCCCACGCGATCCGTAGATCAATCTTGTATGCTTTGCCTTATCCTCCAATATATCTCGCAGGTCTGGCGCGTTTCCCCGCGCCTTGGTAGAACAGCGCCGGGGTGCGGCTTGAATGGAGGGTCTAGAGGCCTCACTGTCGCGACCACGGGGTGGCCGGTCGGCCGCTTCATGCGTTGGTAATGTAGGTTTGGCTGTTGCTTCCTCTAGTTGGGGTAGCAGCCTACGTTTGGGGTATCTCTTGGAGGGGCGTTCGAGTTCATACTCTTCGGCTGCAAGGACTTCAGTCCATCTGTCACCAGCGTGTCTTCGTCAGCTCTAAGCGGTTGCTGGTTTTTCTTGAGGCTTCTTGACGTGGCCAAAAGCCGGTGTTTGAAACGCTTCTGTTCGGTGGGATCCTCAGGCACGACAAATTCGTCGTCGTCGAGGCTTGCCTCATCTTCGGAGGGAGGCGCATAATTATCGTCCTCTACCCCTCTTTCTGTCGCACTGTCGTGCGGTCTTGCTTCCTCCTCCTCCTGCGATGAATCCTGCTGGAGGGGGTTGTCTTCGGCACTGTCCGGGGTGTTATTATCTCGCGTGCCGGAATCACCGTTTTTGCTGTGGCGGGATTTAGAGCGGCGCCGCTGATGTCGGCGCTTGGGTTGTTTCTTGGAGGGGTCATCCTTCGTTGTTCCATCGCCATTCCCATCTTTTGGGATGTCCACCATGTATATGTCATATGACGAGGTGTCCTTCCAGGTGCCACAGAGGCATCTTTGGATCTTGGTCGCCTCCGGCATCATCGTCCATACCATCGATGTCTTGAGTCGAAGTCGAGCATGTCGGTTAAATCATCGGCAGTGGCTACGAAGTGGGTGGTGGGTGGGCGTTGAATTTCTTCGTCGTCCACATCCCAACCTTCCTGATCGTAGTCCGGCCAGGGCTCTCCGGATAAAGAGAGAGACTTTAGTGAATTCAGGATGTCGCCAAAGGGCGAGCGTCGAAAGATGTCCGCGGCAGTGAACTCCATAATCGACGCCCAATCGGATTCGATTGGCAGGGGCGTGGAGGGCTCGGAGTCCGGAGAAGAGTCCGGCACCACAGAGTCACGGTCGCCATAAAGGACGAGGATGGAGTTCGCTCAATCGCCGTTGAGATCGTAGCCCCGAGGTGGTGTCCAACCACTCGTCCTCGATCAGGAATCCGCTCCGGATTAAGGGTCGGGCGGAGCCTTTAGTGCGGCCTCCAGGAGCCTTTGTTGGTGAGCTAGATCGTACCCATCCATCGAGACGGTCTGGCGCGCTTGGCGTGGCTCGAATCCGTCGAAGATCAAGTCTCCGCGGATATCGGCCGTATAGTTCAAGCTTCCAAATCTGACTGATGGCGGGCGTAGCTTCGATTCGCCCGGATGGCCAAGTGAATTGCCCGCAGCAAAGCCGCCCGAATCTGAAGATCTGTCCGGGAGAAAAGTCTCACCACTGGACTGCGTCGTTCTTGATGATTGAAGGAGCCATCGGGCCTATAGGTGACGACACGGAAGGAACTCTCAATGAAAGCACCAATGTCGGTGTCAAAACCGCGGATCTCGGGTAGGGGGTCCCGAACTGCAAGCGTCTAGGCGGATGGTAACGAGGAGACAAGGGACACGATGTTTTACCCAGGTTCGGGCCCTCTCGATGGAGGTAATACCCTACTCCCGCTTGATTAATATTGATGATATGGGTAGTACAAGAGTAGATCTACCACGAGATCAAAGAGGCTAAACCCTAGAAGCTAGCCTATGGTATGATTGTTGTTAGATCCCCACGGACTAAAACCCTCCGGTTTATATAGACATCGGATAGGGTTAGGGTTACACGAGTCGGTTACAATGGTAGGAGATCTACATATCCAGACGCCAAGCTTGCCTTCCACGCCAAGAAAAGTCCCATACGGACACGGGACGAAGTCTTCAATCTTGTATCTTCATAGTCTAGGAGTCCGGCCAAAGATGATAGTTCGGCTATCCGGACACCCCCTAGTCCAGGACTCCCTCACCGACATTGGTGCTTCCATTGAGAGTTCCACTGTGTCGTTGACAAATGGTTTGATGGCCCCTTCAGTCATCGATAGTGACGCCATCCAAGGAGAAACCTTCCTCCCCGGACAGATCTTTGTGTTCGGCGGCTTCGGGCCAACTCACTTTGCCATCTGGAGCAGATCGACTGCTACGCCCCTGGCCATCAGGTCAGATTCAGAAGCTTGAACTATGTCGCGGACGTCCATGGAGACTTGATCTTCGACGGATTCGAGACCGTGACGATCGCTCCCCCTCGTCCCGATGAACATGACTTAAATCGGTCATCGGATCACATCCAGGAGATGGTTCCTGTTGCTGCGACGGCCTTAGAACCAGAGCAGGTCGAGCCATCCGAGGCCACGGAGTCCGCAGCGTTGGAGCCGCACACGGGCTCGACACCCTGCAACATTCGCGTCAGCGGAACTCCGGACTCGTCTCCGGCTATAAGTTCTGGACCATGTATGCCTGCAGACACCGAGCTGGATCGGTTGTTGATTTTCGAATTCAGCGCCGCAGACATATTCCAGCACTCACCTTTGGGTGATGTGCTAAATTCTTTAAAGAATTTGTCCTTGGAGAAGGACTCACAGCCGAACTATGTTCAGTTCGAGCTAGAGGCTGATGATGGGGAATTTCGTTTCCCACCTGCCACCCACTTTATAACCACTGTCGATGACCTAACCGACGTTCTTGACTACGGCTCCGAAGACATCGATGGTATGGACGACGATGCCGACAAGGAGCAAGGCCAAGACCCGCCATTCACTGGACGCTGGACGGCCACCTCTTCATATGATGTGTACATGGTTGACACACCTAAAAAACTAGCGACGATGACAAAGAAGATCCAGTCGCGAATAAACCTTCTAAGACACAGTCCAAGCGCCAGCGCCCTAAATGCCGTTCTAAGCCTCGTCGCTCAAAAGATGGCAACACTGGCTCCGAACAGGAGCAACAAGACAAAGGGCAAGTTAACCCTGACAAACAGGCCATGCCCAATGACCCGGATGACGATAGTTATCGTCCAGTCTCCGAGGATGAGGAGAGCCTCGGCAGCGAGGATTTCGTCGTGCCTGAAGCACCCCTCGAACAGGAGCACTTCAAGTGTCAGTTAATAGCTACTGCAAGAAGCCTGAAGAAATAGCAGCAGCAGCTCCAAGCCGATCAAGACCTACTCATTGACAGATGGACTGATGTCCTGGCAGTCGAAGAATACGGCCCCAAGCGCCCAGCCAAGAGTTACCCAAAGTGCAGACTGCTACCTCAGTTCGATGAGGAGGCACCAGACCCCATACCTCCCTCGCGTAATGCAGAACGACCACCACGCGGTCGGGATAGTGCAGCGGACCGACCACCTCGCGGTCGAGATAAAACAACAACTCAGGCTGAACAACAGCCCGCCCCACCGCCTCGTAAAAACAGGGACAGAACAGCTTGGGACCATACATATGACCTTCGGCATGACCTGGACAGTAGAGCAGGACATACCAGATCAATCTACGGATCGCGAGGACGCTTCCCAACTCGGGATGACGGCTACCTATTCGGACGTGACAAAACCATTCACGCCCGGGCCGATAACCGCAGACGGACTTCATCGGAGGTGCGCCGTGACACGGCCCGATATAGAGGCGTCGCACACCCTCTCTTCTTCACAGATGAAGTACTGGATAATGAATTCCCCGAAGGGTTCAAGCCCGTCAATATTGAATCATACAACGGCACAACCGATCCAGCAGTGTGGATCGAAGATTTTATTCTCCACATCCATATGGCTAGAGGAGACGACCTCCACGCCATCAAATACCTCCCACTAAAATTAAAAGGGTCAGCTAGACACTGGCTGGATAGCCTGCCTGAAAATTCTATTGGCGGCTGGGAGGACTTGGAAGAAGCTTTCCTCGACAACTTCCAAGGCACTTATGTCCGGCCACCAGATGCCGATGACTTAATTCATATAGTTCAACAACCTGGAGAATCAGCCAGAAAATTCTGGACTAGGTTCCTAACCAAAAAGAAGCAGATCGTCGACTGTCCAGATGCCGAAGCCCTAGCGGCCTTCAAACACAACATCCACGACGAATGGCTTGCCCGCCACCTCGGCCAAGAAAAGCCGAAGTCTATGGCAGCCCTCACAGCACTCATGACCCGCTTTTGCGCGGGTGAGCATAGTTGGCTGGCTCGTAGTACAAACACAGCCAACGAGGCAGGCCCCTCTGAGGCCAAAAACAGCACTGGCAAGCTCCGGAGCAATAAACACAAACGCCGAAGTAATGGCGATAACACCAAGGACACGATAGTTCATGCCGGATTCAGCGGCTCCAAGTCCGGCCAGCGGAAGAAGCCCTACAAAAGGAACAATGAGGGACCATCCAGTTTGGATCGCATACTCGATCGTCCGTGCCAGATATATGGCACCCCAGACAAACAAGCCAATCATACCAACAGAGATTGTTGGGTTTTCAAACAGGCTGGCAAGTTAAATGCCAAGAACAAAGAAAAGGGATCACCAAGTGAGGACGAGGACGAAGAGCCCCGGCAGCCGAACATTGGGGGGCAGAAGAAATTTCCCCCTCAAGTCAAAACGGTGAACATGATATACGCTACACACATCCCCAAAAGGGAGCGCAAGCGAGCACTCAGGGACGTCTATGCGGTAGAGCCAGTTGCCCAAAATTCAATCTGTGGTCGTCATTCCCTATCACCTTTGACCGACGTGACCACCCAACTAGTATCCGTCATGGCGGATTGGCCGCACTGGTCCTTGACCCAATCATCGACGGATTTCACCTCACACGAGTCCTAATGGACGGTGGTAGCAGCCTCAACCTGCTCTATCAGGATACAGTGAGGAAGATGGGCATTAATCCCTCACGAATCAAACCCACAAAGACTACCTTTAAAGGAGTCATACCAGGCGTAGAAGCCCGTTGTACGGGCTCAATCACGCTGGAGGTGTTTTTTGGTTCTCCGGATAACTTCCGAGGCGAAGAGTTAATCTTTGATATCGTCCCTTTCCGCAGCGGCTACCATGCACTGCTCGGAGAAACCGCGTTTGCTAGATTCAACGCAGTGCCACACTATGCTTATCTGAAGCTCAAGATGCCCGGTCCACACGGTGTCATAACAGTTAATGGCAACACTGAACGCTCCTTCCGAATGGAGGAGCACACAGCCGCCTTAGCAGCAGAGGTACAAAGGGGCCTTCGCAAGCAGAACCGAAATCCGGCTGCCGAGCCCCTGGACATCGCTAAGAGAGTCCGGACCACACTGCAACAGGACAGCTTGGCTCGTCAAGAGCTTGATTAGCAATTCGGCCTCCGTCCCAGTCCCAATGAGGTAGTGGACTTCGTACCACGCGTACATAATTATGCACTCAAAATTCCATGGGCATCTACGGAGTCACAATTAGCTAGTGATCCACAGTTCGGCTAGACAGATCCCAGGCTAACATATAAACTTCATTATTTTCTTTTCCCTCTTTTTTCAGGTTTCTTTTATACAGGCCCCCTTCGACGGCCTGATTGACATCTGTCCCGCTAAAGGATAAGTACACCAGATGGGCACAGAGCACAGGTATACCTGGGAAGCCCTAGAGGACAATCCAGTGATCACTCTACCTCTTTCTTTCAGTACCCAACTGCAGCTCTCCTTTGGTTGTGGCATGTCAAATAGTCGGTCGCCCATTACACTATTTTGTATCAATGTGCTTTGACGCATTAATCCAAATATAATGGAAATAGTTCATGGCGCAAGTTCAAAGGCCCCAGATACTATCTATGTTCTCCTTATGTTTTCCTTTAATTACTTATTTTCTAGCATCCGTACATTTCTGGTACGTTTCATATTCGCCAGGGGCTCCTCATCGCCCCATAACACGACAACAAAGTCTGAACACTTCTTATAAAAAAATCGGCACCCCGAATTTAGCATTATATGCATTGGCTCTGAATCATGTCTTTGGTCAATAGTTGGGTTGCCCAGCTCCTGTGCTTGCTACCCTATGTTCCGCTACATCGGCTAGGGTAGTAAAGGGAGAACTATTGCGATTGTGCCCTGGTCTAAATCGGATGAGAACCTCAGTAGAGAAAGCCGAAAACTGACTATCATGATGCGGCGAGAGCTGGTCAGCTATTTGAGGGTCACAAATCGCTGTAGATTTTTTCCGCATTATGCGAAGGATCGGTACTTCCTGATCAGACGCTGACAGTACCCTGGTTCGTATACCAAGGGCTGCGCCCATGTTTTATTATAAAACTCCTATGGCTAAGTGAGGGCGTTCAAGCCGCATATTCTGATTGCCTGGTTCGTTGCGCTAAACAACTCCTTCAAGGACCATATAATTGGATCAAGATTGTTTAGATTCCATCCCTAACACCTTCGTACTACATACGTGAGGGCAGAAGCCGACGACTGGCCAACCCTCAAAATTCCATACACCACGGCCGCACAGGAGGAAACAGTCAAAACGTAACAAACATTATATTACAAACCGAATATGTTTCAATCATACAAAGCAAAGACAACACGAATGTATTCATTCAAAAATGATGTCCTGCCCGCACTGCGCTGCTACAAGTCGAGACCCTTCTAGGACATCCGCAAAATATCGCTCGGGTGTGCGGTGCTCCTTGCCCTCTGGTGGCCCTCCGGCCACTTCAACGGCATCCATCTTCGCCCACCACATCTTGCAACGGGCGAAGGCCAGGCGAGCACCTTCGATGCAGACTGATCGCTAGATGGTGTCCAGCCGCGGACAGGATTCCACCAGCCTCCTCACGAGTCCGAAGTAGCTGCCGGGCATAGCTTCGGCTGGCCACAGCCGGATCATCAAATCCTCCATGGCTAGTTCGGCCACCCTGTGCAGCTCCACCAACTATTTTAGCTGGTCGGTAAAGGGCACCGGATGCTCTGGCACAACGTCTTCGCGACGAACAGCTTCTCCGTGGAGCTCCCTTCTCTGGCTCGGAAGAACTCCGCAGCATCGGACACGCTGCATGGTAGATCCGCAAACGCCCCTGGGCAACTCCGAATACGGGTTAGTAATAGGTACTTCCTCTCTGCATACTTGCTTTGCATGTTAAATGCCTTACCCGCTGTGATCTTCCTGGCCTCCCGGATCTCCTAGAGAGCGCCCCGGGCTTCATTTTGTGCGGCTTCCGTGCTCTGGCGAGCTTTGGTAAGATCGGTCCCTCGAACCGACGCCTCGCTCTCCAGGGCCTCGCACTTCTTCACCGCGTCCTGGAGCTCCTTCTGGACCTTCTAGACCCGGGCCTTGAGCTTTTTACGGGCGGCTTGCTGCTGGACAACCTTCCCATCGACTTCACCCAGGGCCTTTTTTAGGGCCTCAACCTCGGTCGCGGCTCCTACACATATTACGACACTACGGTCAATATACAGCGCGTATTCTTTCCGAACACACCGCAAGTCGTCACTCACCTTGCTTCTCCTGGAGCCGAATCTTCACCTCGCCGAGCTCGTTCTCGGTCCGCTCCAGCCTCTGCTTTAGTTCAGAGACTTTGGCAGCATGCGAGGTTGCGGCCAACAGCGACGCCTGCTTATTCATACATATTAAGTTGGCCTACTATAACAAAGAATTGATCCTCTGTCCGGTTCTTCTCGCCGAACACCGGACAGTGTCTCAGGAGCTATTGTCTACATAGGGTTTTCTCTTTCTACGATATTTACCTCGAAACCTGTCAACAGGTTGCCGCAGGATTCGTTCAGTCCACTCTTGGCGGACTGAACCTTCTCGATCACCGCACCCATAAGGACAAGGTGTCCCCCACAACGGAAGCGCCTCGTAGCGCCTCCATCAGGTTATCTGCGCCCCTGGTTGGACAGGGGCCACCGATGGAATTGGCGCACCCCCTCCTTCGAAGGGGGTTGCTTGCAGGACTCCGGAGCCATATGGGTCTCCGAAATCGTATTCGGCTGGGGGCCGAACTGAATACGGCCCTCTTCGCCAGTCTCCATGGGGATCTGCTCCCCCATGCGTCCGGTAGTGGAGGTCTCGCCTTGAGTCGCCTCCTGTACAGCGTCCTGGGCTCCTTCCCGACTCGAAGCGGTCCCCCGGGATAACACTTCGGTGTCGTCCCTGTCCCCGGGGGAATAAGCGGGCGGCGGCGACATGCTGGCCATTTCTGCCAGATCCAACGAACCTCCGGATGAGGATCAATGGATGTGGTCGCGGGCCGGACTGCAATAGTATAGTTAACCATATCAAGATGATGAAGAGAAAGGGCTGGATATGCGCATGCACGAGTCATGACACTTACGATGCGGCCTGGGGCTTAGTGTGAGGGCGTCGTTCCGGACTGCTATCAGCGTCCCACGCGGTGTTGACCGCTGGGATGCCCTTCCCCCTCTTGGGCGTTTCCGCCCCTAGATGCGCGGAAGTTGCCCTCTTCTTCTTTCCCTCCTCGGGGGGAGGGTTGTTCTCCTCCTCCTCCTCCTCTTCCTCGTCGTCCTCCTCAAGGACGGAGGAATGGGTCTCTTCGTCCCCGGATGTCATGTCCGAAGTACCCTTGCGGCGGGGGCCCTTTTTGGCCCCCTTGGCCTTCTTCTTGGCTTTCTTCTCCGGCGCCTTATATGGTGCCGGCACCAGCATCTTTGCCAGACGCGGGATGACCGGTTCTTCAGGCAGCGGAGCCGGACACCGGATCCGCTTCACCCTCTCCATCCAGTCCTGAAAAAGAAATTGCTAAAAAGCTCGGACGTCATCCTCGAAACAAATAAGTAGGGGATACGCTGAAAATAACATACCTCGCTGGCGGGGTGTTTACAATCGTGACCATGGTCTGAATCCGTGGCCAGCGGTTTCTCGTTGCCCTTAAAAAGCAACTTCCAGGCACCTTCGTGGGTAGTTTCGAAGAGCCTCTCCAGGGTTTGGTGCTTCTTCGGATTAAACTCCCACAGAGGGTGACTTCTGCGCTGGCAAGGGAGAATCCGGTGAACTAGCATCACCTGGATTACATCAACAAGCTTGACGTTTTTGGTTACTATGATTTGAACGCGCGTCTGCAGCGCTATTAGCTCGTCAGGTGAACACCAGTCCGGACTCTTCTCGACCCAGGAGGTGAGTCGCATGGGAGCGCCGGAGCAGAATTCGGCATCTGCAGCCCAGGTGGTGCCGCGGGGTTCTGTGATGTAGAACCAATGTTTCTGCCGCTCCTTTACGGTGTCCACGAAAGTGCCTTTCAGTGAGGAGACGTTGGTCAGCTTACTCACCATGGCTCCTCCGCACTCCGTGTGCTGGCTAACCACCACCTTCGGCTTATGTTGAAGACTTCGAGCCACAGCCTGAAGTGGGGTTGGATGTGGAGGAAGGCCTCAGATATGATGATAAACGCCGAGATGTTGAGGAAGGAATTTGGGGACAGATCATGGAAATCTATCCCGCAATAATACATCAGCCAACGGACGAAAGGGTGGAGTGGGAACCCTAGCCCGCAGAAGAAATGGGGGATGAATACTACCCTCTCAGCGGGCTTCGGCATGGGGACGACTTGTCCCTCGGCTGGCAGACGGTGGGTGATTTCCTTCGCCAAATATCCAGCCGCCCGAAGCTCGGTAATGTCCTACTCCTTGGAGGAGGAGACCATCCACTTGCCCTGACCTCCGGATCCGGACATGGTTGAGTGCTTGAGTGGAAAGGAGATGAGAACTTGGCCGCTGGAGCTCGAGATTGGAAGGGCGGAGACAGAGAGAGGGCGTGAGAGGGTAAGAGGGAATTCTTGTCCCCTTATAAAGGCAGCGAATATTGAACGCCTCCCCACTCGCCCTAAAAACTTGCATGTTCCCAAGGGCTGTATAAACGGCATGGTTGGGTTACCCATACCCGCATTGATGAGAATCCCACTATAAGGGGGCACGATCTCTGCTTTGACAGGACGTTCCAATGGCAACCATGTCTCGGGACGTGGAGCGCTGGGCACAAAACGGTTCGGAATTATGACTGGTTGGACGTGATGTCATGAAACCGAAATTTGTCAGTGGATTGAACTCGTGCGAAATTATATTCTCTCTGTGGTTGTGTATGGTGTGTGTGACAGGTCCGAATACTATCATCGCGTCCGAAGACTATCTTGGAGTACGGAAGGGAGGGAACCCACCTTGCAATGCCGCAGACAATCTGCGTGACGGACTCCTCGTCATTGAAGCCAGGTTCGGGGGCTACTGAGGGAGTCCTGTACTAAGGGGTGGTCGGGTGTCCGGCCTGTTATCCATGGGCCGGACTGATGGGCTATGAAGACATGAAGGCCAAAGACTGTACCCGTGTCCGGATTGGACTCTCCTTGGCGTGGAAGGCAAGCATGGCGATCATCTATGAAGATTCTTTCCTATGTAACCGACTCTGTGTAACCCTAGATCCCTCCGGTGTCTATATAAACCAGAGGGCATAGTTTGGATAGGATACATTCATTACCATAGTCATACAGGCTAGACTTCTAGGGTTTAGCCATTACGATCTCGTGGTAGATCAACTCTTGTAACACTCATATTCATCAAGATCAATCAAGCAGGAAGCAGGGTATTACCTCCATAGAGAGGGCCCGAACCTGGGTAAACATCGTGTCCCCCGTCTCCTGTTACCATCGATCCTAGATGCACAGTTCGGGACCACCTACCCGAGATCCGCCGGTTTTGACACCGACAGCGGCGATTCAAATCGAAGATCCAATCCAAGCGCCGAATGGACTGCGCCTCCGCGTTCAACATATGTATAGCCCGGGGACGTCTCCTCCTTCTTGATCCAGCAAGGGGAGAGGAGAAGTTGCGAGAGAGCTCCGGCAGCATGACGGCATGGTGGTGGAGCTTGCGGTTCTCCTGCAGGGCTTAGTCAAGCACTACGGAGCAGGAGGACGTGTTGGAGGGGGGAGGGCTGCGCCAGGGGAAGAGGTGTGGCTACCATCCCACCCCCACTATTTATAGGGTGAAGGGGAGAGGGGGTCGGCCCCCTAGGAGGGGGAGACTTGCCCCCCAAGCAAGGTGGGAGGCGCCCCCTCCCCTAGGGTTTCCAACCGTAGGCGCCTTGGTCCCTTGGGGGTGCACCAGCCCACTAAGGGGCTGGTCCCCATCCATATTTAGCCCACTAGGCCCTCCGGGGAAGGTGGCCCCACCCGGTGGACCCCCGGATACGTTTCGGTGGTCCCGGTAAAATACCGATAATCTCTGAAACCATTCCGGTGACTGAAACTGGACGTCCCATATATAAATATTTGTCTCCGGACCATTCTGGAACTCCTCGTGATGTCCGGGATCTCATCCGGGACTCTGAACAACCTTCGGTAACCACATACAATTTCCCACAATAACTCTAGCATCACTGAACCTTAAGTGTGTAGACCCTACGTGTTCGGGAACCATGCAGACATGACTGAAACATCTCTCCGGCCAATAACCAATAGCGGGATCTGGATACCCATATTGGCTCCCATATGTTCCACAATGAACTCATCGGATGAACCACGATGTTGGGGATTCAATCAATCCCGTATACAATTCCCTTTGTCCATCGATATGTTACTTGCCTGAGATTCGATCGTCGGTATCCACATACCTTGTTTAATCTCGTTACCGGCAAGTCTCTTTACTCGTTTTGTAACGCATGATCTCATGGCAAACCCTTAGTCACATTGAGCTTATTATGATGAAGCATTACCGAGTGGGCCCAGAGATACCTCTCCGTCATACGGAATGACAAATCCCAGTCTCGATTTGTGCCAACCCAACAGACACTTTCGGAGATACCTGTAGTGCAACTTTATAGCCACCTAGTTATGTTGTGACGTTTGATACACCCAAAGCATTCCTACGGTATCCGGGAGTTGCACAATCTCATGGTCTAAGGAAATGATACTTGACATTATAAAAGCTCTAGCAAACGAACTACACGATCTTATGCTATGCTTAGGATTGGGTCTTGTCCATCACATCATTCTCCTAATGATGTGATCCCATTATCAACGAAATCCA
This sequence comes from Aegilops bicornis, assembly GCA_021605145.1. Taxonomy (NCBI): domain Eukaryota; kingdom Viridiplantae; phylum Streptophyta; class Magnoliopsida; order Poales; family Poaceae; genus Aegilops; species Aegilops bicornis. Next base: position 362,678,784 of record CM038675.1, read on the forward strand.
ATGTCCATGGTCAGGAAACCACAACCATCTATTGATCAACGAGCTAGTCAACTAGAGGCTTACTAGGGACATGTTGTGGTCTATGTGTTCACACATGTATTACGGTTTCCGATTAATACAATGATAGCATGAACAATAGACAATTATCATGAACAAGGAAATATAATAATAACCACTTTATTATTGCCTCTAGGGCATATTTCCAACACCGGCTTAGACAGAACAACCCGATCAAACGAGGCCTGGCATACCTCGTAATGGAGGAAGCGGCCTTGTGTTCGATCGCCTACGATCGAAACAGGATCATGTTCACTGGGAGGGGTGTGGCGTACCGCAAAACGGAGGAAATATACTTCTCTTCGACCTCCTACAGTCGAAACGGGGTCCTGTTGATCAGGAGGGGTGTGGCATACCACAAAAACGGAGGAAACGGACTTGTGTTGGAGCGCTATGGTCGAAATGGGGGTTCTGTTCATTGGGAGGGGTGTGGCGTACTGCAAAACGGGACTCCACGGGCTACTGTTCATCTCTACCGTCGACCTACTCCAGCCTCCACGGGCTACTGTTCATCCATCGTCGACCTCCTCCAGCCTCCACCTGCGAATGTTCATCCACGGATTCTCCCCTCCTGCCTCCACCAGCTACTATTCATCCATGGGCTCCTGTTCATCCAGCCTCCACCACCGGCTACTGTTCAACCAGCCCTCTCCACGGTGTCCTGTTCAACCACCCCTCCACGGGCTACAGTTCATCTAGCCCTCCATCGGCTACTGTTCTACCAGCCCTCCACGGGGTCCTGTTGATCCAGCCCTCCACGGGGTCCTGTTGATCCAGCCCTCCACGGGGTCCTGTTCATCCACCCCCAACTAGCTCGATCGTGATCCTGTTCATCCAGCGGAAACGGCCTCTACTACCACAGGGTCCTGTTCATCCAACCCCCATCAGGAACTGTTAATCCAACCCCCCAACGATGCTCACTGTTCATCAAGAGGCAGCAGGTTCGATCTGCTTCTGTTAGCAGTAGTAGCGAAGGAATCGCTCAATCGGGTTCGATTATGCCAGATCGATTATTTGCTCGGGTTGATAACGTGTAACTGCGGTCTGCAATCGCCGGGTTCGATGAAAACGCCTCGCTCGGGTTTAGTTAGAGCCCAATGCCTCGAACCCACGTGCATACGTGTATGAGAGAAACGCGCATCGCTCGGCCCCGACCACCCACTGTAACCGGGAACTCCCCGATATTTTCCTCGCCCTCGCTTCTACCATGTTTTTTTCCGTCATAGACGGCCCAAAGAATGTCATGCAGCTGCATCTCTGGCCTGCCTCAGACGAAAAGCCCGTTTTCTATCATGATTTTTTCATAGAAGTAGGATCCCACCATATCTATGATGATACTGGGTTTTGTCACAATTATCATCATAGAAGTGTCATAAGCATGACAGGAAAAAAATTCGTTCGGCCCAAAATGTCACGGATGTGTCTTTTTTTTGTAGTGTATCTACAATGTTGCGGTCACCAGGACCCTCCTTGACGGCGGTGTTGGCCTCAACGTCCTATCCATGGAGGACTTCGGCCTACTCCATGTGCCTTACGACCGGCTCCTCCCCACCAAGCCTTTCTCAGGGGTCACCGACGGCTCCACCCTCCCTTTGGGGCAGATCCGCCTCCCTGTCACCTTAGGCATGCGCAACAACTACCGCACCGAGCTCATCGACTTCGACGTCGCCCGCATCGGCCTCCCGTATAATGTCATTCTCGGGTATCCGGCCCTCGCCAAGTTCATGGCAGCGACTCACCCCTGCTACAACGTCATGAAGATATCGGGGAGCAGCGGCGTCCTCACCGTGGTGGGAGACACCAAGGATGCGCTCATGGCCCTCAAGCTTGCTTTCAAGGCCACGGCCGGCCGCGTGAAAAAATGTGGAGGGAGCTCCGGAGGTCCTTGAGGCCACGCCGGCAAAGAATAAGCAGTTGTTCTCCCAAGACCGGGCCGAGATGAAGTAGGTGCCAGTCGACGATGACGGGGGATCAGGCTCCACCTTCACCATAATTTCCAGCCTCCCCCGGACCAGGAAGAGGCGCTGGTCAGCTTCCTCCGTGCGAACAAGGACGTGTTTGCATGGGAGGCAACGGATTTGGTAGGCGTCCCGCAAGGGGTGATCAAGCACGACTGGATGGTGTGCCCCAATGGACGCCCCGTGAAGCAGAAGACGTGGCGTCAAGCCCCGGAGAAGCAATCGTTCATTGTCCAGGAGGTTCATAAGCTGCAAGAGGCCGGCGTCATTCGAGAGGTGCGACATCCAGATTGGGTGGCCAATCCATTCATTGTCCCCAAGAAGGACGTAAGGAGCGCATGTGCATCGACTTCACGAGCCTCAACAAGGCTTACCCACAGGACCCTTTCCCTCTTCTACGCATCGACTAGATCGTCAACTCCACCACCGAAAAGCGACTTGTCATGCTTCCTGGACGCTTTCTCGGGCTACCACCAAATCAAGATGGTGGTGCAGGATGTTGAGAAGACAGCTTTCCTGACCCCGTGCGGGGTGTACTGCTACACTTGCATGCCATTCGGGCTGCCTAATGCCGGCACAACTTTCCAGCGATTGATGCACGTCGCCCTAGGCCGGCAGCTCGGAAGGAATGTTGAGGCGTATGTTGACAACATAGTGGTCAAGTCACGAGAGGCGAGAACCCTCGTCGAAGATTTGGAAGAAACATTCGCCAACTTACGCAAGGTGAACTTACGACTCAATCCGGCGAAGTGCATGTTCGGCGTCCCATCCGGCAAGCTGCTAGATTTTTTGGTGTCACACAGAGGGATCGAGGCTAACCCTGAGAAGATCAAGGCAATAGAAAGGATGAGCCCTCTGCAAACCCTCAAGGAGATGCAGAAGCTCGCGGGCTGCATGACTTCATTAGGGCGCTTCATCTCCAAGCTAGGCGAGTGCGCCCTTTCATTCTTCAAACTGATGAAGAAGAAGGGCCCGTTCGAATGGACTCCGGAGGCCGAGGCGGCCTTCCAGGACCTCAAGAGATACCTCACAAGCCCACCAGTGATGGTAGCACCTCGCCCTCTTGAGCCCCTGGTGCTTTACCTGGCCACCACACCCCACTCAGCCAGCGCGACACTTGTGGCGGTCTAGGAAGAGCGTGCAGATGCGGGTGTATGGCGTAGCACCCCGCGCCCGGCCACGACACTTCAGCCTAAGGACGGCGCCCCATAGGCCTCGGTTGCCTCATCGGACAGCAAGGCTCCCAAGGCTCCCTCGTCTCAGGAGGGGCAGGACACCGTCGATGTTCCCTCCTTCATCGAGCATCTCATTTACTTCGTCAGCACGATGCTGCGCGATGCGTGTTCACGCTACCCCATGCCATAGAAGCTCCTGCTCGCGCTCCTTGTCGCCTCCAGGAAGCTGCGCCACTACTTCCAAGGCCACCCAAGTCATTTCCGCATACCCCTTGGAGAAGGTGCTCCGGAGCCCCAACGCCGCGGGAAGGGTTGCTGAGTGGAACATCGAGCTGTAGGCATACCAGTTGGAGTTCAGCACCACCAGAGTAATCAAGGGCGTGGCCCTTGCTGACTTTGTGGCGGAGTGGACTGATACCCCTGACCGAGGGGTGGGTGAGGACCGTTCCCTCATGACCAGAGATGAAGCACCAGATGGTTGAGTCATGTACTTTGACGACGCGTTCTCACGCCAGGGCGCGGGGGCTGGAGCCGTGCTCATCTCGCCTACTCAGGACAAGCTCTACTACACCGTGCAGCTCTGCTTTCAGCATGGTGAGAAGGTCTCCAACAACATCGCCGAGTACGAGGGCCTGATTGCCGACCTCAAGGCCGCGACGGCTCTTGGGGTCGGGCGCCTAACCATCAAGGGCGACTCCCAGCTCCTCGTCAACTTCTCCAACAAGGCATACAAGCTAAAAAACGAGCACATAGAGGCATATCTTGAAGAGGTACGCAAAATTGAGAAATGATTCTTGGGCTTGGAATTGCAACACGTACCGCGTGGCACAAACAAGGAGGGAGGACATCGCCAAGAGGGCGTCGTGTCGCGACCCCCAGAAGCCTGACGTCTTCGAAGAGCGGCTCTTCAAGCCATCGGCAACTCCCCCCACTACAGGACCAGCACTGCCTCGGGTGGAGCCGCCCATGGCACCCTCCTCGGGTGCCCCGGCTTATGACCCGACCTCCGGGCCCGCCTGCTCCTGGCACTCAAACCTCAGGAGGGGTGCTGGACCGAGGAGTTCAAGGCGTGCCTGATCTGAGGCACCTTGCCAGAGAAGGAGGAGGACGCGGAACGGGTGGCCCGCCAGGCCGCACCATACTGCATCCAGGACAACGAGCTCTACCGAAGGCGCCCAAATGACGTCTCTCTGCGATGCATCTTCAAGGAGTAGGGGCGCGGGCCGCTGGCCGACATCCACAACGGGGACTGCGGGCACCACTCCTCGCCACGCACCCTCGTGGGCAAGGCATTTTGCAGTGGGTTTTATTAGCCAACGACGCTCAATGACGCCACCAAGCTAGTGAGATCTTGCGAGGCATATCAGTTCCATGCCAAATAGATGCACAAGCCTGCCTAGGACCTCCACACCATCCCGCTCATGTGGTCGTTCGCGATCTGGGGGCTGGACATCCTGGGCCCGTTTCCCTGAGCAGCCGGTGGCTAACGTTACCTCTACGTCACCATCGACAAGTTCACCAAGTGGGCGCAAGTGGAGCCCGTGCGCACCATCCCAGCTGGCTCGGCCGTCAAGTTCATCAAGGGCCTCGTGAGCCGTTTCAGGGTCCCCAACCATAACATCACTGACAATGGCTCTCAGTTCACGAGCAACCTTTTCAAAACATATTGTGCTAACCTTGGAACGCTGATATGCTATGGTTCGGTGGCACACCCATGGAGCAACGGCCAAGCCGAGCGTGCCAACGCGGAGGTCCTAAGGGGCCTCAAGACGAGGAAATTCAAGAAGAAACTCGAGGCCTGCAGCAGGGGCTAGCTCGATGAGCTCCAGTCTGTGCTACGGTCCATCCGCACTGTCGGATGTGGGGTTCCGGCAAACCCTTAAGGTTCGAACATTGGGGTGCGCGCGAAGTCTTTCCCTCCTACCGATCTACGCCCTAGCTCGCTAAGATCTTGTGGACAAACTCGACAAACTCACAACGCAAGGAGACACGAGATTTATACTAGTTCGGGCCACCGTTGTGGTGTAATATCCTACTCCAGTGTGGTAGTGGTGGATTGCCTCTTGGGCTGATGAAGAACGGTACAAGGGAAAGAACAGCCTCCTGAGGTTGAGCAGTTCTTGTGCTTGGTGTCTTGGCGGGTGATAGCTAGGTGAACTGCTCGATGCCCCTACTGTGGTGGCCAGCTCTACTTATATAGCCCCTGGTCCTCTTCCCAAATGTTGAGCGGGAAGGGAGCCAACAACGGCGGGCAAATTTGAAGGACGACAGCTAGTACAAGCTATCCTGACAAAAGTGGTCTTCGCCTATGAAAGGCTCTGGTGGTGACGCCGTCTTGGGCTCCATGATGACCTCCGCCTTGCCGTCCTCCTGGTCTTGGTCTCTTTGCACCGATATAGCAACCTTTGCCTAATGCCTCGGTACTCCTCGCCTGCGCTGGCCTCCTTAGCACCAAAGAGGAAACAAGGATGTTGTGCGCGCTGGCACCCACCTGGCGCTCGCCTGGCGCAGATCGTCACAGCTCATGTCACGAGAGCCTCATTAGGTTTGCCCTACCTTGATATCTCCGCTCCTCATGAGCCTGCCTGACTAGGCTACTCCCGAGGAGGTCTTGTGCCGTCCGCCTCGCGAGGCTTGGCCCCTCGCGAGGGTCTTGGATGCCTTGTTGATGAAGATGGGTCGTACGGTCTGCTGGCTTAGCCTCGTCGTGGGCCACAGGCAGGCAAGTCTGGGGACCCCCGTTCCCAGAACACCGACAGTAGCCCCCGGGCCCAGGGCGCGCTCGGCCTTGGCTTCGCGGCGAAGCCAAGGGTCAAGTATGGAGCACCGCAGGCCCCAAAAGCCTGCGGCCTCGGTTGACGTGTGGGGTTGATTGGACGTGGGCATCTCCGCTTCCCCACGCTGCCTCGACAACTGCTTGACCTGGCAAAAGGCTGGTGCAGGCAGCACATGCCTTCATTGCTTCTTCCTCACCTCGCTCCAGATCCCCTTTCTTGCTCCTCACCACCGCTACCTCCAGATCCGCTCCAATCGCATCCTGCGTCCGCAATCCATGGCGCCGCGCAAGGTCAAGACTTCCTCAGCACCGGCTTGGTACGAGCCGGCCCTTGAGGCGCCCACCGTCACGGAGAAGAGCCTTGCCTCTGTGCGCCTGCTGACGGCTCCGGCTTGCCTCCGACGTGCCGGAGCCCGAGGAAATCACCTTCTTCCCCTTCTTCTCGAGCAGCGTTGCCGTCGGGTTGGTTCCTCCCTTCTCTGATTTCTTTTGTGAAATCCTCGACCTGTTGGGGAACGTTGCATAAAATAAAAAATTTCCTATGTTCACCAAGTTCCATCTATGAGTTCATCTAGCAACGAGAGAGAGAGATGCATCTACATACCCTTGTAGATCGCGTGCGGAAGCGCTCAAGAGAACGGGGTTGAGGGAGTTGTTATCGTCGTGATCCAAATCACCGGAGATCCTAGCGCCGAACGGACGGCACCTCCGCGTTCAACACACGTACGGTCAGCGTGACGTCTCCTCCGTCTTGATCCAGCAAGGGGAAGGAGATGTTGATGAAGATCCAGCAGACCTGACGGCGTGGTGGTGGATGCAGCAGGCTCGGCGAGGCTTTGCCAAGCAACTACGGGAGGAGGAGGAGGTGTAGCAGGGGGAGGGAGGCGCCAAGACTTCAGAGTGCGGCTGCCCTCCCTCCCCCCCTTTATATAGGCCCCCTGGGGGGGCGCCGGCCCTGGAGATCAGATCTCCCAAGGGGGCGGCGGCCAAGGGGGGAGGCTTGCCCCCCAAGGCAAGTGGGGCGCCCCCCACCCCTAGGGTTTCCAACCCTAGGCGCAGGGGGGCCCAAGGGGGGGCGCACCAGCCCACCAGGGGCTGGTTCCCTCCCCACTTCAGCCCACGGGGCCCTCCGGGATAGGTGGCCCCACCCGATGGACCCCCGGGACCCTTCCGGTGGTCCCGGTACAATACCGGTGACCCCCGAAACTCTCCCGATGGCCGAAATAGCACTTCCTATATATAATTCTTTACCTCCGGACCATTCCGGAACTCCTCGTGACGTCCGGGATCTCATCCGGGACTCCGAACAACATTCGGTTTGCTGCATACTCATATTCACACAACCCTAGCGTCACCGAACCTTAAGTGTGTAGAACCTACGGGTTCGGGAGACACGTAGACATGACCGAGACGGCTCTCTGGTCAATAACCAACAGTGGGATCTGGATACCCATGTTGGCTCCCACATGCTCCTCGATGATCTCATCGGATGAACCACGATGTCAAGGATTCAAGCAACCCCGTATACAATTCCCTTTGTCAATCGGTATGTTACTTTCCCGAGATTCGATCGTCGGTATCCCAATACCTCGTTCAATCTCGTTATCGCAAGTAACTTTACTCAGACAAGAATGCATGATCCGGTGACCAAACACTTGGTCACTTTGAGCTCATTATGATGATGCATTACCGAGTGGGCCCGATGATACCTCTCCGTGATACGGAGTGACAAATCCAGTCTCGATCCGTGACAACCCAATGTACACTTTCGGAGATACCTGTAGTGCACCTTTATAGTCACCTAGTTACATTGTGACGTTTGGTACACCCAAAGCACTCCTACGGTATCCGGGAGTTACACGATCTCATGGTCTAAGGAAAAGATACTTGACATTGGAAAAGCTCTAGCAAAACGAACTACACAATCTTGTGCTATGCTTAGGATTGGGTCTTGTCCATCACATCATTCTCCTAATGATGTGATCCCGTTATCGACGACATCCAATGTCCATAGTCAGGAAACCATGACTATCTGTTGATCAACGAGCTAGTCAACTAGAGGCTCACTAGGGACATGTTGTGGTCTAAGTATTCACACGTGTATTACGATTTCCGGATAATACAATTATAGCATGAATAAAAGAAGATTATCACGAACAAGGAAATATAATAATAATCTTTTTATTATTGCCTCTAGGGCATATTTCCAACAGTCTCCCACTTGCACTAGAGTCAATAATCTAGTTACATTGTGATGAATCGAACACACATAGAGTTACGGTGTTGATCATGTTTTGCTTTCATGGAAGAGGTTTAGTCAACGGATCTGCGACATTCAGATCCGTATGCACTTTGCAAATTTCTATGTCTCCATCTTGAACATTTTCACGAATGGAGTTGAAGCGACGCTTGATGTGCCTGGTCTTCTTGTGAAACCTGGGCTCCTTGGCAAGTGCAATAGCTCTAGTGTTGTCACTGAAGATTTTGATCAGCCCCGACGCATTGGGTATGACTCCTAGGTCGGTGATGAACTCCTTCACTCAAATTGCTTCATGCGCTGCCTCCGAGGCTGCCATGTACTCTGCTTCACATGTAGATCCCGCCACCACGCTTCGCTTGCAGCTGCACCAGCTTACTGCCCCACCATTCAACATATACACGTATTCGGTTTGAGACTTAGAGTCATCCAGATCTGTGTCGAAGCTAGCGTCGACGTAACCCTTTACGACGAGCTCTTCGTCACCTCCATAAACGAGAAACATGTCCTTAGTCCTTTTCAGGTACTTAGGATATTCTTGACCGATGTCCACTGTTCCTTGCCGGGATTACTTTGGTACCTTCCTGCCAAACTTACGGCAAGGTTTACATCAGGTCTGGTACACAGCATGGCATACATAATAGACCCTATGGCTGATGCATAGGGGATGACACTTATCTCTTCTATATCTTACGTCAGGGTGGGACATTGAGCCGAGCTCAATTTCACACCTTGTAATACAGGCAAGAACCCTTTCTTGGACTGATCCATTTTGAACTTCTTCAATATTTTATCAAGGTATGTGCTTTGTGAAATACCGATGAGGCGTCTCGATCTATCTCTATAGATCTTGATGCCTAATATATAAGCAGCTTCTCCAAGGTCCTTCATTGAAAAACTCTTATTAAAGTAGGCCTTAATGCTGTCCAAAAGTTCTATATCATTTCCCATCAAAAGTATGTCATCTACATATAATATGAGAAATGCTACAGAGCTCCCACTCACTTTCTTGTAAATGCAGGCTTCTCCATAAGTCTGCATAAACCCAAATGCTTTGATCATCTCATCAAAGCGAATGTTCCAACTCCGAGATGCTTGCACCAGCCCATAAATGGATCGCTGGAGCTTGCATACCTTGTTAGCATTCTTAGGGTCGACAAAACCTTCCGGCTGCATCATATACAGTTCTTCCATAAGATAGCCGTTAAGGAATGCCGTTTTGATGTCCATTTGACATATCTCATAATCATAGTATGCGGCAATTGCTAACATGATTCGTACGGACTTCAAATTTTCGCTACGGAGAGAAAGTCTCATCGTAGTCAACCCCTTGCACTTGCCGATAACCTATAGCGAAAAGTAGAGCTTTATAGATGGTAACATTACCATCCGCGTCCGCCTTCTTCTTAAAGATCCATTTGTTTTCTATCGTCGCCGATCATCGGGCAAGTCTGTCAAAGTCCATACTTTGTTTTCATACATGGATCCTATCTCGGATTGCATGGCTTCAAGCCATTTGTTGGAATCTGGGCCCGCCATCACTTCTTCATAGTTCAAGGTTCACCGTTGTCTAACAACATGATTTCCGGGACAGGGTTGCCATACCACTCTGGTGTGGAACGTGTCCGTGTGGACCCTCTGATTCAAGAGCAACTTGATCCGAAGTACCTTGATCATCATCATTAATTTCCTCTCCAGTCGGTGTAGGCACCACAGGAACATTTTCTTGTGCTGCACTACTTTCCGGTTCAAGAGGTAGTACTTCATCGAGTTCTACTTTCCTCCCACTTACTCCTTTCGAAAGAAACTCTTTTTCCAGAAAGGATCCGTTCTTGGCAACAAAGATCTTGCCTTCGGATCTAAGGTAGAAGGTATACCCAATGGTTTCCTTTGGGGTATCCTATGAAGACGCATTTTTCCGAGCTTGGGTTCGAGCTCTTCAGGTTGAAGTTTCTTGACATAAGCATCGCATCCCCAAACTTTTAGAAACGACAGCTTAGGTTTCTTCCCAAACCATAATTCATGCGGTGTCGTCTCAACGGATTTAGACGGTGCCCTATTTAAAGTGAATGTAGCTGTCTCTAGAGTGTATCCCCAAAATGATAGCGGTAAATCTGTAAGAGAGATCATATATCACACCATATCCAATAGAGTGCGACACTGACGTTCAGACACACCGTTCTGTACCGAGGTGTTCTAGGCGGCGTGAGTTGTGAAACGATTCCACATTTCCTTAAGTGTGTACCAAATTCATGACTTAAATATTCTCCTCCACGATCTGATCGTAAGAACTTTATTTTTCGGTCACGTTGATTCTCTACCTCATTCTGAAATTCCTTGAACTTTTCAAAGGTCTCAGACTTGTTTCATCAAGTAGACATACCCATATCTACTCAAGTCATCACTGAAAGTGAGAACATAACGATATCCTCCGCGAGCCTCAACGCTCATTGGACCGCACACATCGGTATGTATTATTTCCAATAAGTTGGTTGCTCGTTCCATTGTTCCGGAGAATGGAGTCTTGGTCATTTTGCCCATGAGGCATGGTTCGCATGTGTCAAATGATTCATAATCGAGAGACTCTAAAGTCCATCGAATGGAGCTTCTTCATGCACTTGAGACCAATGTGACCAAAGGCGGCGATTACCACAAGTATGTGGGACTATCGTTATCAACTTTACATCTTTTGGTATTCACACCGTGAATATGTGTAATATTACGTTCGAGATTCATTAAGAATAAACCATTGACCATCGGAGCATGACCATAAAACATATCTCTCATATAAATAGAACAACCATTATTCTCGGATTTAAATGAGTAGCCATCTCGTATTAAACGAGATCCTGATACAATGTTCATGCTCAAACTTGGCACTAAATAACAATTATTGAGGTTTAAAACTAATCCCGTAGGTGATCACATCAACCTTGAAACCATTCCCGACGCGCATCGTCACCTCGTCCTTCGCCAGTCTCCGTTTATTCTGCAGCTCCTGCTGTGAGTTACAAATATGAGCAACGGCACCGGTATCAAATACCAGGAGTTACTACGAGTACTGGTAAGGTACACATCAATTACATGTATATCAAATATACCTTTAGTGTTGTCGGCCTTCTTGTCTGCTAAGTATTTGGGGCAGTTCCGCTTCAAGTGACCCTTCCCTTTGCAATAAAAGCACTCAGTCTCAGGCTTGGGTCCATTCTTTGACTTCTTCCCCAAGAATCGGCTTACTGGCGCGGAAACATCCTTGCAGTCCTTCTTGAAGTTCTTCTTACGCTTGCCCTTCTTGAACTTAGTGGTTTTATTGACCATCAACACTTGATGTTCTTTCTTGATTTCTACCTCTGCTAACTTCAGCATTGAAAATACTTCAGGAATAGTTTTCACCATCCCCTGCATATTGTAGTTCATCACAAAGCTCTTATAGCTTGGTGGGAGCGGCTGAAGGATTCTGTCAATGACCGCCTCGTCCAGGAGGTTAATGTCCAAATGACAGGCGGTTGTGCAACCTCAGACATTTTGGGTATGTGCTCACCGATGTAACTATTTTCCTCCATCTTACAACTATAGAACTTGTCGGAGACTTCATATCTCTCGACCGGGCATGAGCTTGGGAAACCATTTTCAGCTCCTCGAACATCTCATATGCTCCGTGTTGCTCAAAAGCGCTTTTGGAGCCCGGTTCTAAGCTGTAAAGCATGCCGCACTGAGCGAGGGAGTAATCATCAGCACGAGACTGCCAAGCTTTCATAACGTCAAGGTTCTCTCTGATGGGTGCTTCACCTAGTGGTGCTTCTAGGACATATTGTTTCTTGGCTGCTATGAGGATGATCCTCAGGTTCCGGACCCAGTCCGAATAGTTGCTGCCATCATCTTTCAGCTTGGTTTTCTCTAGGAACGCGTTGAAGTTCATGGTGACATGAGCGTTGGCCATTTGATCTACAAGACATTTTGCAAAGATTTTAGACTAATGTTCAAGATAATTAAGTTCATCTAATCAAATTATTTAATGAACTCCCACTCAGCTTTGACATCCCTCTAGTCATCTAAGTGTTACATGATCCGAGTCGACTAGGCCATGTCCGATCATCACGTGAGACGGACTAGTCATCGTTGGTGAACATCTCCATGTTGATCGTATCTTCCATAAGACTCATGTTCGACCTTTCGGTCTCTTGTGTTCCGAGGCCATGTCTGTACATGCTAGGCTCGTCAAGTTAACCTAAGTGTTTTGCATGTGTAAAACTGTCTTACACCCGTTGTATGTGAACGTAAGAATCTATCACACCCGATCATCACGTGGTGCTTCGAAACAACGAACTTTAGCAACGGCACACAGTTAGGGAGAACACTTTCTTGAAATTATTATAAGGGGTCATCTTATTTACTACCGTCGTTCTAACTAAACAAGATGCAAAAACATAATAAACATCACATGCAATTATATAGTAGTGACATGATATGGCCAATATCATATAGCTCCTTTGATCTTCATCTTCGGGGCTACATGATCATCTTGTCACCGGCATGACACCATGATCTCCATCATCGTGTCTCCATGAAGTTGCTCGCCAACTATTACTTCTACTACTATGGCTAACGCGTTTAGCAATAAAGTAAAAGTAATTTACATGGCGTTTCTCAATGACACGCAGGTCATACAAAAAATAAAGACAACTCCTATGGCTCCTGCGGTTGTCATACTCATCGACATGCAAGTCGTGATTCCTATTACAAGAACATGATCTCATGCATCACATATATATCATTCATCATTCATCACAACTTTGGCCATATCACATCACAAAACACTTGCTGCAAAAACAAGTTAGACGTCCTCTAATTATTGTTGCAAGTTTTTTACGTGGCTGCAATAGGGTTCTAGCAAGAAAGTTTTCTTACCTACGTGAAAGCCACAACGTGATTTGTCAACTTCTATTTACCCTTCATAAGGACCCTTTTCATCGAATCCGCTCCAACTAAAGTGGGAGACAGGACACCCGCTAGCCACCTTATGCAACTAGTGCATGTTAGTCGGTGGAACCTGTCTCACGTAAGCGTCGCGTGTAAGGTCGGTCCGGCCGCTTCATCCCACAATACCGCCAAGCAAGATAAGACTAGTAGCGGCAAGAAAGTTGACAACATCTACGCCCACAACAAATTGTATTCTACTCGTGCAATAGAGAACTACGCATAGACCTAGCTCATGATGCCACTGTTGGGGAACGTTGCATAAAATAAAAAAATTCCTATGTTCACCAAGATCCATCTATGAGTTCATCTAGCAACGAGAGAGAGAGAGAGATGCATCTACATACCCTTGTAGATCGCGTGCGGAAGCGTTCAGGAGAACGGGGTTGAGGGAGTCGTTATCGTCGTGATCCAAATCACCAGAGATCCTAGCGCCGAACGGACGGCACCTCCGCGTTCAACACACGTACGGTCAAAGTAACGTCTCCTCCGTCTTGATCCAGCAAGGGGGAAGGAGAGGTTGATGAAGATCCAAAGAAGACGACGGCGTGGTGGTGGATGCAGCAGTGCTCCGGCAGGGCTTCGCCAAGCAACTACGGGAGGAGGAGGAGGTGTAGGAGGGGGAGGGAGGCGCCAAGACTTCAGGGTGCGGCTGCCCTCCCTCCCCCTTTATATAGGCCCCCCTGGGGGGGGGGGCGGCCCTGGAGATCAGATCTCCCAAGGGGGGGGCGGCGGCCAAGGGGGGAGGCTTGCCCCCCAAGGCAAGTGGGGCGCCCCCCACCCCTAGGGTTTCCAACCCTAGGCGCAGGGGGGCCCAAGGGGGGCGCACCAGCCCACCAGGGGCTGGTTACCTCCCCACTTCAGCCCACGGGGCCCTCCGGGATAGGTGGCCCCACCCGGTGGACCCCCGGGACCCTTCCGGTGGTCCCGGTACAATACCGGTGACTCCCAAAACTCTCCCGATGGCCGAAATAGCACTTCCTATATATAATTCTTTACCTCCGGACCATTTCGGAACTCCTCGTGATGTCCGGGATCTCATCCGGGACTCCAAACAACATCTAGTTTGCTGCATACTCATATTCATACAACCCTAGCGTCACCGAACCTTAAGTGTGTAGACCCTACGGGTGCGGGAGACACGTAGACATGACCGAGACGGCTCTCTGGTCAATAATCCCAGGTTCTTTTGCTCCCAGGTTATTTTTCTCCTGCTGCTGTTCTAGAACGTGCTCTTGCGGAGATGACCCAGCTGCAGGCGAATCTCCTGGGCACGGACCCATGCCTTGTGGCCGGGCGTCTGGAGCTGGCCTCAGGCTGGCTCCACTCTGAATTGGCGGTTCGCGCAGCGCTAGGCCAGGCCGCTGCGGCTTCTGAGAAGGAGAAGCAGAGTGCCGCCAACGCCGCAGCCGATCATGAGATGGCGCTGAAGGATGCCAAGGCCGCCCGTGACCGCTGCCAGATGCTGGAGGATGAGTTGCGGAGCCTGCGCGACAAGCACGCCGAAGAAACACGCTGCCATCAAGTGAAGGAGGAGGAAATGAAGGCCCGGGAGGACGCCATCAAGAACCGTGATGCTGAGCTGGCGGAGTTGGGGAGGATGCAGGATGCCGAGCGCAATCGGTTGGAAGAGCTGGAGTGGAAGGCGACGGCGAGGGAGGCCGATCTTGACACCAAGGCGTGAGTCCTGACCGAAGACCGCACGTCCTTTGCCGACCTCGAGAAGAGATCCCGCAAGGCACTGAAGACGCTCTATGAGCACGGCCTAGAGAAGTTGCTGGCCACCGATGAGGACGGCCCCGCCCGACTGCTTCCTCTCTTGGTGAAGGCGCTTGAGGAAGTCGTTGATGGCGGTTGTCCCATGGCGGAGGCGGAAGCTCGTGTCCTGTCTTCAGCTGCATTGACCCGTGTCTTCAGCCACCTGCACCTTCGCGACCCCAACGCTTGTCTTGACGAGCTGCTGGAGCCTGTGGCTGAACATGAATATGAGGCCGCCGCCGCAGCCGTGCAAGGTCAGGTGGAGGCTTTGCTGAAGAAGTTCCGCGGCTTTGTTTTCGCTCCTCTGTCCAGCGATGTTGTCGATCCTGCAGCTGGTGGTGGAGGTGAAGACAACGTTGCTCACGAAGTAGCGCCTTCCGCAGGTGATGGCAGCGTCCGGGGGTGACCTGCGGCTATTCTCCTATTTCGTTCCTGCAACATGCATTAGGCCTCATGGAGGCGTTTAGAATTTTCATTTGGTATCGTGAGAACAATGTGTTTGTAATATTTGCTTCGAGATTTTGTGATTTCCTTCCTATTTGCTTTGCGTTCTGCGTCGGCAGAGCCCGGCCCCGTGCATACCTCAACCGCCGTTGGGCCGACCGGAGACCAGGACGGACCAAGGAGTGAGGGGCTACGTGACCAGTTAGGCTCCTAAGTTGTGATGCTCAGGAGTCCCCCTTGACACGCAAACAGCTTATAGGGAGAGTTCGTGAGGATAGATGAATGTTCTACGTTGGTAGAGCCCGGCCCCGCGCATACCTCAACCGCCATTGGGCCGACCAGAGACCAGAACAGACCAAGGAGTGAGGGGCTACGTGACCAGTTAGGCTCCTGAGTCGCGATGCTCAGGAGTCCCCCTTGACGTGCAGACAATTTCCGTACCTGCCCTCGCCGAGGCCTCGGGAGGGGCGCGCGATGCCCAGGTCTGGGAGACCTGGTTGGGTGGCGTGCGCTTGGGTGCGACCCGTGCGCAGCCCCCGTGCCCAGCCCCCTCGCATGGCTCTCTCGAGGGGAGGCGTTGTAGTGAGGCTGGACGCTGAGCTGTGGGCTCCCTGAGGTTGGTACGACCATGGGGCCGCCCTCAGTTGTTTATCACTAGCGCGGAGCATAGTGCTTCCGCTTGTGCACGGGCATAGCCGCTCCTCGGTAGTGTCGACGGCCAGCACGGAGCATGGTGCTTCCACTTATGCGTGGGATGGGGGGCCCCTCCGGGAGGAGCCCCCGGGGCGTGTACAGCCCCGCCCTGACATGTGGCTTGCATGGCAGGGCTGCGAGGTGTATCTGGGCACTCATGAGCCAGCGCGGGACTCGTGAGGCCCTGCCTCAAGGCGAGTTGCGCCTGGTCTTGAGTCTTGGTGACTGTATGTTCCTGCAAGGCGGTTAGATGCAAGCACTCTACGTCCTCACGTCCCGGCCCTCGAGCGAGCTCAGCCGCCGCTGGTATGCCAGGTCGTGATGCCGTGGTCAAGGCCAGGGGGTGAGGGCTGGAGAGCCAGTAAGAGCTCCTTAGTCGCTATGCTCAGGAGTCCCTGAGGGAGTTCCGGACTAGGGGGTGTCCGGATAGCCGAACTATCATCATCGGTCGGACTCCAAGACTATGAAGATACAAGATTGAAGACTTCGTCCCGTGTCCGGATGGGACTTTCCTTGGCGTGGAAGGCAAGCTTGGCGATACGGATATGTAGATCTCCTACAATTGTAACCGACTCTGTAACCCTAACCCTATCCGGTGTCTATATAAACCGGAGGGTTTTAGTCCGTAGGACGAACAACAATCATACCATAGGCTAGCTTCTAGGGTTTAGCCTCTTTGATCTCGTGGTAGATCCACTCTTGTAACACACATCATCAATATTAATCAAGCGACGTAGGGTTTTACCTCCATCAAGAGTGCCCGAACACAGGTAAAACATCGTGTCCCTTGTCTCCTGTTACCATCCGCCTAGACGCAGCAGTTCGGGACCCCCTACCCGAGATCCGCGGTTTGACACCGACATTGGTGCTTTCATTGAGAGTTCCTCCGTGGTCGCCACCGATAGGCTCAATGGCTCCTTCAATCATCAACAACGACGCAGTCCGAGGTGAGACCTTTCTCCCGGAAAGATCTTCGTGATTCGGCGGCTTTGCATCGGGCCAATTCGCGGCCATCTGAGCAGATCGAAAGCTACGCCTGGCCGTCAGTCAGATTCGAAGTTTAAACTAGGCGGCTGATATCCGCGGAGACTTGATCTTCGACGGATTCGAGCCGCAACCCGGCGATGCCGCCTTTGTTTCGATGGGCATGATCTAGCTCAGAGCGAACGATTGCCTGGAGGCCGCACCTGCATCCGCTTCGACCCTTAATCAGGAGCCGGATTCCCCGATCGAGGACGAGTGGTTGGACACCGCCTCGGGGGCTTTTATCTCTACGGCGATCGAGCCGAACCCCATCCCTATCCTTTGCGAAGACCTCGACTCCAGGGTGCCGGACTCCTCTCCGGACTCCGAACCCCCCGCGCCCCTGCCAATCGAATCCGATTGGGCGCCCGTCATGGAGTTCATTGCCGTGGACATCTTTCAACACTCGCCCTTTGGCGACATCCTCAATTCACTAAAGTCTCTCTCTTTATCTGGAGAGCCCTGGCCGGATTACGGTCAGGAAGGTTGGGATGCGGACGATGAAGAAATTCAACGCCCACCCACCACCCACTTGGTAGCCGCTGTAGACGATCTAACCGACATACTAGACTACGACTCCGAAGACATCGACGGTATGGACGACGATGCCGGAGACGACCAAGACCCAGCGCCTACAGGGCACTGGAAGGCCACCTCGTCATACGACATATATATGGTGGACATCCCAAAAGATGGGAACGGCGATGGAACAACGGAGGATGACCCCTCCAAGAAGCAGCCCAAGCGCCGGCGTCAGCGGCGCCGCTCTAAATCCCGCCACAGCAAGAATGAAGATTCCGGCACCGGAGACAACAATACACCGGACAATGCCGAAGACAATCCACTCCAAAGAAGATCCAGCGCAGGAGGATGCAGACGCCAGCCCTCACGAGAGAGCGGCAGAAGAAGAGGTAGAGGATTATATGCCTCCCTCTGGAGATGAAGCAAGCCTCGACGATGATGAATTCGTCGTGCCTGAGAATCCCATCGAACAAGAGCGTTTTAGGCGCAGGCTTACGGCCACGGCGAACAGCCTCAAGAAAAAGCAGCAACAGCTTAGAGCTAATCAGGATCTGCTAGCCGACAGATGGACTGAAGTCCTCGCGTCAAGAGCATGAGCTCGAACGCCCTCCAAAGCTACCCTAAACGCAAGCTGCTCCCCGATTAGAGGAGGAGGCTTACGAACCCGCATCACCAGGAGACAATACGGCTGACCGACCACCCCGTGGTCGCGACAGAGAGGCCTCTAGGCCCTTCACTAGAACCATACCCTGGCATCGCTCAAATAGCACACGGCCAAAGGGGAACGCTCCGGACCTGCGAGATATATTGGAGGACAAGGCAAGACAATCAAGATCGATCTATGGATCGCGTGGGCGCCCCACGGTACGTGATTTACAACCATCGCGCCGGACACGATGAAGTCCGCCGGGCCGAACATAACAGACAAAGCTCTTTTGAGCTCCGTCGTGATATCGCCCGATCTGTAGGCGCCAAGACACCCACTATGCTTCATGCATTTAAGTAATGGATCATCAAATCCCGAAGGGTTTAAAACGTCAATATTGAATCCTATGATGGCACAATGCACCCAGCGGTTTGGATCGAAGACTATCTCCTTCACATCCACATGGCCCACGGTGACGATATTCACGCCATCAAATACCTCCCCTCAAGCTTAAAGGACCAGCCCGGCATTGGCTCAACAGCTTGCCCCAGAGTCAATTGGGAGCTGGGAGGACCTGGAAGCCGTATTCCTCGATAACTTCCAGGGCACTTATGTGCGACCACCAGACGCTGATGACCTAAGCCACATAATTCAGCAGCCAGACGAATCGGCCAGACAATTCTGGACACGGTTCTTAACCAAGAAAAACCAAATCGTCGACTGTCCGGATGCGGAGGCCCTCGCGGCCTTCAAGCATAACATCCGCGACGAGTGGCTTGCCCGGCACCTAGGACAGGAAAAGCCGAAATCCATGGCAGCCCTCACATCACTCATGACCCGCTTCTGCGCGGGTGAGGACAACTGGCTAGCACGCAGCAACAACCTCAGCAAAAATTCTGGCAGTCCGGACTTCAAGGACCGAAATGGCAGGCCGCGTCATAACAAAAACAAACGCCGCATTAACGGCGACAATATTGAGGATACGGCAGTCAATGCCGGATTCAGAGGCTCTAAACCCGGTCAGCGGAAAAAGCCATTCAAAAGAACTACTCCGGGTCCGTCCAATTTGGACCGAATACTCGACCGCTTGTGCGGATACACGGCACCCCGAAAAAGCCGATAACCACACCAACAAGGACTGTTGGGTATTCAAGCAGGCAGGCAAGTTAATTGTCGAAAACAATGACAAGGGGCTGCATAGCGATGACGAGGACGAGACCCAACCGCCGAACAATAGAGGACAGAAGGGTTTCCCCCCTCAGGTGCGGACGGTGAACATGATATACGCAAGCGCACATACCCAAAAGGGAGCGGAAGCGTGCACTCAGGGATGTCTACGCGATGGAGCCAGTTGCCCCGAAGTTCAATCCATGGTCCTCCCGCCCGATCACTTTTGACCGAAGGGACCACCCCACCAGCATCCGCCACGGCGGATTCGCCGCACTGGTCTTAGACCCAATCGTCGATGGATTTCACCTAACCAGAGTCCTGATGGACGGCGGCAGCAGCCTGAACCTGCTTTACCGGGATACAAAGGCGCCAAAATGGGCATAGACCCTCAAGGATTAAACCTACCAAAACGACCTTTAAAGGCGTCATACCAGTGTAGAAGCCAATTATGCAGGCTCAATTACACTAGAAGTGGCCTTCGGATCCCGGATAACTTCCGGCGAGGAGTTATTCTTGACATAGTCCCGTTCCATGGCGGCTATCATGCCTTGCTCGGACGTGCAGCGTTTGCAAAGTTCAACGCGGTGCCGCACCACGCATACCTCAAGCTCAAGATGCCAGCCCTCGAGGAGTCATCATGGTCAACGGAAACACCGAGCGTTCTCTGCATGGAGGAACATACAATGACTCGCGCGAAGTGCAATGCATCCTCTTAAGGCAATTCTCGAGTCCGGCCGTTAAGCGGCTGGACACAGCCAAGCGCCGCCGGAGTAACTTACAACAAGACCACACTGGCACGTTACGAGCACGCCAGCGTGGCGATGCGGCCCCAACCCCAGCTCCTGTGAAACATCAAAGCAGGTCCTTCGCGTACACGATTACACTCTGAAGATACCATAGGCATGGGGAGAGGGGCACGACCACGATAAACCCAGACTGCGGCTCAACCATACCAGGGGCTCTCAAGTGTGTCGTTCCTTTTCCTTTTCTTTTTACCTTTTACTTTTTACCCACAGGACTCCGTTTGTCGAAGCCCTGTCCAAGCAGCAGACTGCGAACTCACGATGCAACAGCTGGGAAGGATAAAGGCTACAACGAATATACAGGTGGTCTCCATTACGAGCATTTTTATACACCAATCTGCAGCCTACCCCACGGAGAGGACATGTTTAACAGTTCCATACCTTGCTTATCGCACTATTTGTATCGTTACGCATTCGTAGCAGCACTTATTGAATAAAACAATGCAGCACCTTTTTGCTTATAATTGCATTTCTTTTTCATACATATGTTCATTCACGACATGTTGCATCCGTACACTTTGGTACGGCTAATATACACTAGGGGCTTATGTTCCCCGCATTATGGTGTGATGAGTCCGAACACTTTCACAAGTGCGGCACCCCGAACTTATAGCACTATATGCATCGGCTCTGAATCATGTCTTGGGTCAATAGTTGGGTTTGCCCGGCTCCCGTGTTTTGGTACCTTACGTTCCGTTATATCGGCTAAGGTAGCACCGGGAGAACCACTGCGATTCCGCCCCAGTTCGGCTGGGTTAACGCCTCAGTGGAGAAAGCTAAAACTGACCGTCACGATGATGCGAGAGCCGGTCGCTGTTCGAGAGGTTTTTTGCGAGTCCTTAAAGACTTATGCCGCTTAGAGCGAGGAGCCGGATACTGTCCGGCCAAGGTGTGGATAGCGCCCCAAATTCGTCCTTCCGAAGACTAGCGGCTTCGCCGAAATTTAGAAGTATAGAATTCTATGGCTAAGTGAGAGTGTTCAAATATTATAAGTCCGTTGCCTTGTTCGCTGTGTTGAGCGCCTCCCTAGATGGACCCAAAAATGGGAACAAGAGCGCTCAAGTTTATCCCGAACACCCCAGCACTCGTGGCATGGGGGCTGAAGCCGACGACTTGCCATCTCTCAGATTTGATAAACAGCCGCACAGAAGGTAATATTTTAAATTAACAAGCATAGCTTAGCGCATATGAACTAAGTTTTCAGCGCACAGGATAACAAAACGCGAGTCTACTCAAATATTACATCTTTGGAGCACTCACCCGCAATAGTGCGGGCGCCCTTCAGCACACTCTTATAATACATCTCGGGCGTGCGATGCTCCTTGCCCTCGGGTGCCGGGTCCGTCACAAGCTTCTGGGCATCCATCTTGCCCCAGTGCACCTTTGCGGCTGGCAAGGCCCGGCGGGCACCCTCAATACAAGCGGAATGCTTGATAACTTCAACCCACGGGCACGCATCGATCGGCCGCACCAGGGCGAAGTAGCTCCTGTGCATGGCCTCCTTAGGCCACAACCCGAACTATGAGGCCCTTCATGGCTTGTTCGGCCGCCTTGTGAAGCTCGACCAACTGCTTCACCTGGTCGCTAAGGGGCACCAGATGTCCGGCCTCAGCATACTGAGACCAGAAGACCTTCTTCGTCGAGCTCCCCTCCTCGGCCCGGTAGAATGCGGCAGCATTAGACACGCTGCAAGGAAGACCTGCGAACGCTCCTGGAGAGCTCCGAATTCGGGTAAGCAACAGGTAATTAACTCTCACATGCTTACTTTGCATGAAAAATGCCTTACCCGCTGCTATTTTCTTCACCGCCTTAATCTCCTGGAGGGCCTTGTAGGCTTCGGCCTTAGCGGCTTTGGCACTCTCAAGAGCTGTTGCAAGCTCAGACTCTCGAGTCTTCGAGTCACGCTCCAAGTTCTCATGTTTTTTCACGAGATCCTGGAGCTCTTGCTGTACCTCCGCCACCCGCGCCTCCACCTTCTCTCGCTCAGTGCGCTCCGTGGCCGCACTTCGTTGACGGCCACCGCCTCCTTCAGGGTCGCCACCTGCGTTAGTGGCCCCTACAATACCCACGTTATCCTTGTCATTTTCTTGCAACCAAATCCTTTTCTCAGAAGGTACAATTTTCATAAGGTATTACTCACCTTCTTTTCCTCGAGCTGCTTCTTGGCATGGCCGAGCTTCGTTCTCGGACCGCTCGAGGTTTTTCTTCAAATTATTGACCTCCATGGCGGTCTGGCGGAGGTCCGCAAATGACACCGCAATCCCATATTGACATATTTTTTATATGACTCCTGCGTTTATCTTTCTAAAGATCCTCAGTCCGGCTTTTCTTTCCGAACACGAATCGAGCATCAGGGGCTACTGTCTATGCGGTACCATTTTACATATATTGAAATTTCTTACCTCAAAGCCTGTTAGAAGACTGGTACAGGCTTCGGTCAGCCCACTCTTGGCGGATCGAATCGTCCGGATCACGGACTCATAATAAAGGCGGTGCTCCTCCTTGATGGAGGCACCGTTGGCGCCTCGATAAGCTATCCGGTGCCTCCGGTTGGGACGAAGGACACGGCGTCTTACACTTCTTGCGAAGGGATCGCTTGCCGGACTCCGGAACCACTGAAGGTTCTGACATGGAGTCCGGACAAGGGTCGGGCTTAGAGCCCCTGGGGGTCTTGCCCCCCACGCGCCTGGAGTCCGGGAGGTTGCCTTGTGGCACCTCCTGCGCCACCTCCTCGTGACCAAGCCCCCTTTGGGGCCCCGCCGCGGCGTTGTCCGCAGCATGAGGCGAGGAGGCGGCCAGAAGCGAAGTGCTCTCCATTTCCGACGAGCCCAGGGGCCCGCTTGATGAATCAGCGAACTCGCCTTTGGGCGGGCTGCACGATTGTTCGACGTTAGAGAACACTCTGCAATAATAAAAAGCCATGGGTATCCGGACACTTACGATCTCGCCAGGGGCTTGGCCCTTGTAGGCCAATCCCCCTCGTCGTCGTCGACGTTGGTGGAGAAGTTCGGAGGAAGGGTTCTTCCCTTCTTGGACCCTCCGGCCTCCCTAGTTGGGGCGGCCTTCCTTTTCTCTCCTCCCCGCTAGGGAGGAGCTTCTTCTTCTTCCTCCTCATCTTCAGGAGAAGATTCTGCTTCATAATCTGACAGCACCTGGCGTCGGGAGCTCCTTCGAGTTCCCATGGCCTCCTTCTTGGCCTTCTTCTCCGGCACCACATGGGGTGCCGGAGCCAGCCTTCCGTCAATCAGGCGTCCGCTGGAGTCTTCTGGCAAAGGAGCCGGACAGTTAATCTGTCCGGTCGTCTTCAGCCAGACCTGTCGAAGAATAGGGAGTTTTTAGATCCCACGTAGAGTCAATCTATGAAAAAAGAGTCCCGTAAAGGGTAAAATAACTTACCTCGCCGGCTTGACGCCGCGAGTTGTATCCGCGATCTTTGTTAGCGGTGCGGGGGCTTCGGCGCCCTTGAATAGCACCTTTCAGGCATCTTCGTGCGTGGTATCGTAGAGCCGGCTCAAGGTTCGGTGCTGTGCTGGATCGAACTCCCACAAATTGAAGTCCCGTTGTTGGCATGGGAGAATCCGGCGGATGAGCATCACCTAGATTACGTCGACAAGCCTGCGATTCTTGTCCACCAGGTTTCGGACCCTTGTTTGGAGTCCGGATAGCTCGTCCAAATCCCCCCACTTCAGGCCCGTCTCTTTCCATGATGAGAGCCGTGTGGGGAATCCAGATCTGAATTCGGGGGCCGCCACCCATTCAGGGTCGCGTGGCTCGGTGATGTAGAACCACCCCGATTGCCACCCCTTTATTGTCTCCACAAAGGAGCCCTCAAGCCATAGGACTTTGGCCATCTTGCCGACCATGGCGCCTCCGCACTCTGCTTGAGGCCGCCCACAACCTTCGGCCTGACATTGAAGGTCTTGACCATAGGCGAAGTGGGGCTGGATGCGAGGGAAGGCCTCGCACACGCACGATAAACGCCGAGGCGTTGAGGACGAAAGTCGGGCCAGTCGTGGAAGTCCAGGCCGTAGTAGAACATGAGCCCCCGGACAAATGGGTGAAGTGGAAAACCTAGTCCGCGGAGGAAGTGGGGGAGAAATACCACCCTCTCATGGGGACTGGGGGTTGGAATGAGCTGCCCCGTGTCGGGCAGCCTGTGCGCGATATCGCCGGACAAGTATCCAGCCTCCCACAATCTTGTGATGTGCCCCTCCATGACGGAGGAGGCCATCCATCTGCCTCCCGCTCCTGACATGGTTGGAGAAAGTTGAGGAGGAAAGTGCGGACTTGGGCGCTAGAGCTCGAGTGCACGGGAATGGATGAGCAAAGGAGGAAGAAGGCGTAGGTGAAAGGGTGGATCCTTATCCCCTTATATGGGCGGACAAAAACATGTGTCCCCACCGGCCTGGTAAAACTCGCTTATCTCCCAAGCATCACAATCAATGGCGCGGTTGGGTTAGCCACGTCCGTATTGATGGGAATCCCGGAATAAGGGGAACACGATCTCTGCCTCGACAAGACGTGCCGAGGAAACCGCTTCGCTAAACGCTGAGGTGGAACAATAAAACAATTTGAGTAAAGGCTTGGTAGTGGCGCAGCGTCACGCCACAAAATACGTCGTGATTGATCTTGTGTAATATTATTCTCTCTCTGATTGGTATGTGGAATTTATTTTTGCGAGCGAACACTATCCTGGTATTCACAATCTTCTATAAATTATTCGAGGAAGAACCCGCCTTGCAATGCGAAGACAACATGCACGCCCGGACTCATCGTCATTGAAGCCTGGTTCAGGGATACGGAGGAGTTACGGACTAGGGGTGTCCGGATAGCGAACTATCATCATCGGCGAACTCCAAGACTATGAAGATACAAGATTGAAGACTTCGTCCCCGTGTCCGGATGGGACTTTCCTTGGCGTGGAAGGCAAGCTTGGCGATACGGATATGTAGATCTCCTACCATTGTAACCCGATTCTGTAACCCTAACCCTATCCGGTGTCTATATAAACCGGAGGGTTTTAGTCCGTAGGACGAACAACAATCATACCATAGGCTAGCTTCTAGGGTTTAGCCTCTTTGATCTCGTGGTAGATCCACTCTTGTAACACACATCATCAATATTAATCAAGCAGGACATAGGGTTTTACCTCCATCAAGAGGGCCCGAACCTGGGTAAAACATCGTGTCCCTTGTCTCCTGTTACCATCCACCTAGACGCACAGTTCGGGACCCCCTACCCGAGATCCGCCGGTTTTGACACCGACATTCCCCTTTTAACGCGCAAGCGAATTGCACAGCGTGAATGGACCCGTGGCGGGTGGCGATCGAGCAGGCGATAACCGTAAGCAGGTTAAGCATGGAAAGCAACTCAACTTGGGTAAATGCAGGAAGATACATGCCACTGGGTCCGGCCCGAGCGGCTTGGGGATGATGTAGCCCGAGGGGCCCTGTCGGTGTCAAAACTGGCGGATCTCGGGTAGGGGGTCCCGAACTGTGCGTCTAGGCGGATGGTAACAGGAGACAAGGGACATGATGTTTTTACCCAGGTTCGGGCCCTCTCGATGGAGGTAATACACCTGCCCCGCTTGATTAACATTGATGATATGGGTAGTACAAGAGTAGATCTACCACGAGATCGGAGAGGCTAAACCCTAGAAGCTAGCCTATGGTATGATTGTTGTTCGTCCTACGGACTAAAACCCTCCGGTTTATATAGACACCGGATAGGGTTAGGGTTACACAGAGTCGGTTACAATGGTAGGAGATCTACATATCCGTATCGCCAAGCTTGCCTTCCATGCCAAGGAAAGTCCTATCCGGACATGGGACGAAGTCTTCAATCTTGTATCTTCATAGTCTAGGAGTCCGGCCACGATGATAATTCGGCTATCCGGACACCCCCTGGTCCAGGACTCCCTTAGTAGCCCCTGAACCAGGCTTCAATGACGACGAGTCCGGCGCGCATATTGTCTTCGGCATTGCAAGGCGGATTCCTCCTCCGAATACTTCATAGAAGGTTTTGAACACAAGGATAGTGTCCGGCTCTGCAAAACAAGTTCCACATACTACCGTAGAGAGAATAACCTTTGCACAGATCTGCTGACGTATTCCGGCGTGATAGCACACCACGGCCAAGCCTTTATACGAATCGTTTTTTTAATATTCCACCTTAGCGCGTTTAGCGAGGCGGTTTCCTTGGCACGTCTTATCAAAGCGTAGATCATGCCCCCTTATTCCAGGATTCTCATCAAATACGGACGTGGGTAACCCAACTGTGCCCGTTGGCACGCCTCCTCTATCGAAGGCGAGTCCTAATCGACCACGGGGAGGGCTCTTGGTATTCAACCTCTTTATAATGAGACCAAGACCCTCTTCTTTTTTCCACCCTCCATCGAGTTCGCCTCACGCTTTAGTTCTAACACCCAAAGCTTCAGATTTAGGCGCTTCGGACCTTCGACGATGTCCGGATCCGACCAGCTCGGCCGATGGATGTTTTCTTCCGTCACAGAAGAAGATGTGCTAAAGCTGCGAGACGCCAGGTACCTAACCGGCGAGATTTCGCATAGGCTGCCTGCTCTAGGGTAGGTCATTCCCACTCCCGAGCCCGGCGAGAGCGTGGTGTTCGTGTCTCACTTCCTTGAGGTTTAGGCTTCCAGACGGATCCCTTTGTCTTGAGGCTCATGTTTTATTATGGGTTGGATTTCCATGACTTGAATCCGAGTCCATCCTCCACATCTCGCCATTCATTGTCGTATGTGAAGCCTTCCTCCATATTACCCTCACTTTGGATTGTGGCTCAAGACCTTCAAGGTGGAGCCGAAGATGATTGAGGGGCAACAAGCGAGTCTTGGAGGAGCGGTCATAAGCAAGTGTGTTGATACTCCGTGGCCCGAGGGCTCTTTTCAAGAGGAGCTTGGTTTGTGGCAGCAGGGTGGTTTATATCACCGCTCCTGTGGGCACCAAATGGGTGGCGCTTCACGCCTTCCGCTCAGTCCACCACAGCGGCTAGCGTCATGGGTCAACAAGGGGCTCGACTGGGGCCGTCCAGGGCGTTCCTCTGCATTGCAGGGCCGTGTCGAGACCTCCAAGAAAGAGAGATCAATCTGGTCGCAAATGGCGCGGAGTTATGTTGATTCGGCGCCTTCTGCCTGCAAGCGTCGCCCCCCCTGTGCAGGAATTCAATCCGGAGGGACCACGAGCTCTCCAACATTTTATGGAGTGCGACGCTCGTGGAGATGTATGAACTGTTCTTCGGATCACAAGAGAAGTGTTCGGACCTGACTGAGGACGCAGGACTAAGCTGCAATCGCCCAGATACTCAAGTAAGTAGTCCCGTACCCCGACAGGTTGTCCGTTCATTTATCATAAACTTGCCCTTAAAGGAGCTGTTTCTTGAACAGGAGTGGATAGCGAAGGCAAAGTTGATAAGGTGTCCGGCTCCCCTCCAAGAGACCACGCCAGATCCCATGCTGACCAAGATCTTTGAAGGCCGCGCTTTTGAAGAAGGCGAAGGGGGCGGGGAAGCAACTGCCTCCATGAAGGAGGCTTCGAGGAAGGAGGGATCAAAGTCCCACCCTCCAAGGAGAGAAGAGGACCGCCGGAAGATCCAAGGTCAAGGCCTCAAAGAGGGAAAGAAATCTTCGTCAGAGAGTCCGGCGCTGGGAAGTACCCCAGCCGCACTATTTCCCCAAGGGGATCAGCCCTCCAGCGAGCCGTAAGTAAAAAGAAGGGGTCCTGTGAATAAAGAACATCCTAGTATTTATTTCTGAAGATAACCGAAATTGTACCTTGTAGTTCGGGTCTCAGCCCTTCTCGTGAGCTCGTCTTGAGGATCTTCTTCCGGAGATGATGGAGAGAGAAACGCCTCCACCTGTTGCACCTTCATGCGGCGGACGACCACGAGGTGTCGCCGAGGAGGGTTTCCGAGTCCGGTGGGGCCGGAAGGTCCGGCGCCAACTGGTGTGCAGTCGGAGGAGCTGAAGGATCTGCTCGGGCGAGCGGCTATCTCAGAAGATCACCGTGCGCTAATGGGTACAGTGATTGAAAGAATTGCATCCGCTGAGAGCGGATTGCATGAAGCCGTCAGAAGCTTGCTGACGGTGTTCGAGGTACGCAAAAATGATGTACCTTCTGACAGGTATGCATATAGAATGCGCCCTGTATAGATAGTAGCCCCTGAGACTCGGTATGTTGTCAAAATTGACAGCGTGCCGAGGATCATAATCTCAGTTATAACATATCGCCGCTCCTAAATAGGTGGCGGGCGTCCGTGGCTAGCCGGATCGATGAATTTGCTGAATCAAGCGGCAACTTGACGAGGCGGATGCGGACATCGCTGGTCAATAAGCGGTTTGACGAGTCACAAGGTATGTGACTTCTCCGCGGACACACTGGTAAGTGAGCTTGACGCCCATGCCTTACTACTTGTATGCTTTTGATGCGAGCGGTGCGCTCTTTGTGGAAGAGCTGCGGGCGGAGCTCGCCCGAGCAAAAGAGCAAGCCAGAGATAGTAATGCGGCCGCTTTAAAGGCGGCCGAAGAGCTAAAAGCCGAACGGGCTGTTCACTGCCGAAGCAAAGAGGAAATGGCTGATATGGCCATAAAGTTGAAGAGTACTACCGACCGCTGCGAGGTTCTTGAAAAAGAACGTCAAGCGGAGCAAGAGGACCTGAAAAAGGCCACGGCCGAATCCAAGGATGCCCGTTCCGCTATGAGAGCTGCCAAGGAGGAGCTGAGTCAGGCCGGGGCTATTGCGGCTGGAAAACCGTTTCTGCTGCGGAGGAAATATACGGATCCGAAGTATGCTCAGTTGGACAAGTTGTGGAGTTCGGAGGATGCTTATCTAGACTTAGCGGCGAGCGCTGCGGACGCGATTGAGCACTTCCGAGGCCAGAAGGGGCACAGAAGGGAAGAGCTATATTGGTCGCAATTCCATAGTCCGGAGCGTCCACTTCCGTTGACCGATCGGTTGGCCGAATGGGCCGAGCTGAATCGATTATCCGGACTTGCCATGAAGCAAGTCATGACTCATTTGTGGCCAGGCGGACCCCAGCCGAAGAGTTATTTTGGCTTAGTACAGCAGTTCCTTGGTGCGGTTCCGCGTATTGACGCAATGAAGCGGTCGGCGTGTATAGAGGGAGCGCGGATGGCTCTTGCCCGTGTCAAGACATACTGGGCGGACATGAAGGCCATCGACGTTGCATCCCAAGACTCGGACAGGAGCCGAGTACCAGCCGAGAACTATTTTGAGGAAGTCCTGCAGGGCGCTCGTTTAATAGAGACGCAGTGCTCGAAGGATATTATGTTTAAATGACATGTATGATTTGTGAAAACAATGTTTCAATATAATATAAGAGCTTTTTATACTTGTGCGTTCAAGTATTAAAAGCGCCTCTGTCTTGGCCGTTGATGTATATGTGTATATAACCTGAAAGATGGCAGTCTTGACTTCATCCCCACGCACATAGTGCGGGGTGTTTGCAAAAAGCGCAGTTTCACACTTAATCCAACGTCTTGGTCCTGTGAAGGAGGTGCTAGCGTAGCAAACTAGGCAACCGGACTATAATGCTTTATCACTTTCACTTAGCCATAGGAGCTCGATGGTGGGGCTACTATATAGCCCCTAGGGGCACCGCGCTCTCGAATTCGGGCACGTATGTGCCTGACCGAAGCTTGGCCCTTCGTCAATGCTGGGGAATTCAAAACATTCTGCTGGGTCATCGAGTGGTTGAACAGTCTCACGCTATATCATGACAGTGTGTTTTAGCTTTCTCCACTGAGGTGCTCAACCCAGCTCATCCGGGTTAAAATCGCTGTGGTTCTCCCAGTGCTACCTTAGCCGATATAACGAAACGTAAGGTACCAAAACATGGGAGCCGAGCAAACCCAACATTTGACCAAAGACATGATTCGGAGCTGATGCATATAAGGCCTAACTCGAGGCGCGAACATTCCCTAAGGTATTCGGTCTTTATGAAAAGCAGGCGTAATAATGCCCTAAGCCCCACAGTGTCCAGTGCGTGCAAAAATTCTGGGGCGGCCGATGCCAAAACACCAGCCTCCTCCTCGGTTATAGTAAGAAACCGGGATGTGTATCAACAAGAGACGATAAGAAAGGTTTACGCGGTCTTAATCTGAAAAGAATCCTTGCGACGGGTCCCTGCTTTGCGTCTGCGCTGTGTCTCCGTTGTGCCGTATCTTGGACGGGTGTAGCACGGTGTTCATCTGTAGAAGAGAAGAACTTAGTTGAAAAGAAAAAATATCGTGCGAGAAATGTACTTTATATTAAATAAACAGAGTACGGTTTGGAAGTTGAATAAAATTGAGCTTTATTGTCTCTTGTTGTACGTGCGTGCAACCCCTTGTATGGGGGTATGCCGCTAGTAGGCGCCGGACTCGTCTAGCCGTGTCTGGGGTTTGAATAACCTATTTAGGTGCTTTGATTAGCAGAGCCGGATTGGTGTGGGGCTGTCAAAGCAGTCTCACGTTCTTCCGTGCTCGAGTAACACTTAATACACCCTTTTAATGAGATGATGTCGCGTGGACCGGGCATTTTAAGTGTAAGAGATGCATAATGTGGTATTGCGTTAAAGCGGGCGAAAGCTTCACGCCCCAGTAGTGCTTGATAGCTACTTTCGAATGGGGCGATGTGGAAGGTTAACTTTTCACGGTGGAAGTTGTCGGATGAGCCGAACACAACTTCTAGCAGTAAGGAGCCCGTACAATGGGCATACAGGCATGGCATTACCCCTTTGAAGGAGGTGTTGCTATGGCGAATTTTGGTTGGGTCTATCCCCATCCTGCGGATTGTGTCCTGATATATCAGGTTTATGTCACTGCCGCCATCCATGAGGACTTGTGTAAATTGGAATCCGTCGGTTATAGGATCCAATATCAAGGCGATCCATCCTGCGTTCGGATACTTTCGGAGTAGTCCCGATGGTCGAAGGTGATTGGTTTTGACAACCGGTGTTGGTACTCATGAGGGTATTATGTGGCGCGCATCTTCATGGGCGCCGCTCTGTTTTCCTTTTATCACGTGAAGTGAGTTTACTGTTTTAACCTCTTGTGGGAAATTCTTTTGTTTTCCGGTGCTCTGCTTGTGGGGTTCGTCATCATCCTCACTTGGTGTGTCGAGCCCCTTGTGTTCGGCGTTGAGTCTGCCAGACTGCTTGAAGACCCAACAATCTCTGTGGGTATGGTTTGCAGGCCTCCGGGAATCTTGTGGATTTGACATATCTTGTCCAAGATTTTGTTTAAGTTGGATAGGTCATCGCTATTGTCCTTAAGGGGCAGTTTTTTATTGTTCTGCCGTGAGCTTTTGAATCCGGCATTGACTACCGCGCTCTTTGTACCATTCCCCGTAATCCGGCGCTGGTCCTTGCTGCGTCGTGGTTTTCCATTTCCATCCCTTACTTCGGATGTACTTGGGTCGCTGGTGCTGCATCTTGCCAGCCAACTATCCTCTCCCGTCCAAAAGCGGGTCATGAGGCTTGTTAATGCAGCCATGGTTCTCGGCTTCTCCTGGCGAGGTGTCATGCGAGCCATTCGTCTCGGACGTTGTGTTTGAAAGCTACTAAGGCTTCAAGGTCCGGACAATCGACTATTTGGTTCTTTTGGTGAGGAACCTGTTCCAGAATTTGTGGGCTGACTCTCCGGTTGTTGAGTTATATGACTTAAATCGTCTCAGATCCGGAGGGACGGACATAAGTCCCTTGAAAATTTGCCCGAAAAGCATCGTCGAGCTCTTCCCAACTTCCAATGGTATTTTCGGGGAGGCTTTTGAGCCAATGCCGGGCTGGCCCTTTGAGCTTGAGGGTAAGTATTTTTATGGCGTGGAGATCATCTCCTCTAGCCATGTGTATGTGGAGGATGTAATCCTCAATCCAGACTCGAGTGCATTGTTCCGTCGTATGCCTCTATGTTTACGGGTTTGAATCCCGGCTGGGAATTCGTGATCCGGCACCTCATCGGTGAAACATAGGGGTGTCGGCACCCTATATTTGGGTGTGCCGTGATGTTAAATATATTTAGCGTCTTTGCATTGCTTTGAAGAGCTTGCTTTCTCAGCCCATAGATGGACCTAACTGGGCCATCCTTTTGATGTGAATCCTTATGCCGATCGCATACCAGCTTGTGTGCGGCGTCATTTGCCGCTCTCTGTTTGCCGTGGGGTCGTCCATCCGACCGGGTGGCCTTCTTGCTTTTTGATTGTGGGGGGCTCTACGGCCTCCTCATCAAATTCGGAAAGTAGTTTTCTCTTTGGGTAGCTCTTTGTTCGGCCATCGTCAGCCGTATTTGTCTATGATGTTGAGTACTTTGCTCCATCTGATTCTGAGTGCATCTTCCGCTGTTTTGAGCTTCCGCTTCGCTTTTCAGGCTCTGGCAGCGATGGCGACGAGCCTTTTGTGGAGGTTCTTCTGCTCCAACAATTTGTTCGGCGTGAGATCGTCCGGACTGTTATCTTCGCCGTTGTTTATCCAAGTTGTCCTGTTCGGACGGTTGCTCGATAGCATGTTCGTCGTCCACCGGTTCGCCCTGCTCTATGGCTGGGTCTTTGTCGAGGCGGGACTTGGTGCGGCATTTACGTTGCCGTTTTGACTGCTTTTCGAGGGATTTATCCTTCGTGAGTGTCCCGTCGTTCCTCGTCGTCGCTTCCTTTAGGTGTATCCACCATGTATACATCATGGGATGAGGTGGTTGTCCGATTACCCTATAGGTGCTGGTTCATGGTTGTCTCCTACATCGTCGTCCATACCGTCGATGTCTTCGGAGTCGAAATCGAGCACGTCGTTTAAGCTTTCGACAGTGGCTACAAAGTGGGCGGTGGGTGGGCGTTGAATTTCTTCGTCGTCCGCATCCCAACCTTCCTGACCGTAGTCTGGCCAGGGCTCTCTTGACAAAGAGAGAGACTTTAATGAGTTCAGGATATCGCCAAAGGGTGAGTCTTTGAAGGATGTCATGACGGTGAACCCCATAACCGGCGCCCGATTAAACCGGCTGGCGGTAGCTGGAGTTTCGAAGTCCGGAAAAGAGTCCGGCACCTGGGAGTCACGAGCTTTGCAAAGGACAGGGATGGTGTTCGGCTCAATTGCCGTAGAGATTTCAGCCCCCGAGGTGGTGTCCAACCAACCATCCTCGATCGGCGAGACCGGCTCCGAATCAATGGTTGGAGCGGACACTAGTGCGGCCTCCAGGAGACTGTTCGGCGGCAGAGTTAGATCATGCCCATCGAGATAGTGCGGCGTGCTTGGCTGCGGCTCGAATCCGTCGAAGATCGAGTCTCTGCGGACGTCGGCCGTGTAGTTTAAACTTTCAAACCTGACCTGATGGCCGGGGGCGTAGCTTTCGATCTGCTCCAGATGGCCAAGCGAATTGGCCCGCAGAGCAAAGCCGCTGAATACGAAGATCTGTCCGGGGAGAAAAGTCTCACCCTGGATTGCGTCGTTGCTGATGATTGAAGGAGCCATCGGGCCTATAGGTGACGACACAGAGGAACTCTCAATGAAAGCACCAATGTCGGTGTCAAAACCGCGGATCTCGGGTAGAGGTCCCGAACTGTGCGTCTAGGCGGATGGTAACAGGAGACAAGGGACACGATGTTTTCACCCAGGTTCGGGCCCTCTCGATGGAGGTAATACCCTACTCCTGCTTGATTAATATTGATGATATGGGTAGTACAAGAGTAGATCTACCACGAGATCGGAGAGGCTAAACCCTAGAAGATAGCCTATGGTATGATTGTTGTTCGTCCTATGGACTAAAACCCTCCGGTTTATATGGACAAGGGATAGGGTTAGGGTTACACAGAGTCGGTTACAATGGTAGGAGATCTACATATCTGTATCGCCAAGCTTGCCTTCCACGCCAAGGAAAGTCCCATCCGGACACGGGACGAAGTCTTCAATCTTGTATCTTCATAGTCTAGGAGTCCGCCACGCCGATAGTTCGCTATCCGGACACCCCTAGTCCAGACTCCTCAGCGCCCCAAGAAGGTAAGCTAAAGACATAAGCAAAAGGGATACATGCCGCAGGGACGGACCCACGCGGCCTGGGAATAATGCAGCCCGAGGGGCGCTCCCAGCTAAACGAGCTTGGAAGATGTCACCTGGTTCTCTATACGAAGTAGAGTTGGTGCAGCTGAAGGTGTACGTCGAAGAAATGACTCCTCATGAGCCACCAGAGCCCTGAGCCTCGGGAGGCTCTGGGGGCTCGGGAGGTTCCCTAAAGACCGTCTCCATTTCCTCCAGGACGGCGTGGTACCTGGCCTCCTGAGCCGCCAGGACCCACCGCATGTTGCACTGATAGGTTGACGCCACGCTCGGCAAGCCGAAGGGCATGCGAACATAGCTGTGTGGCGGGCCCTCGCAGCGGCCCACACACGAAGGCCAGAAGCGCTCCTGAGATGCGGCCCTGTTGAGCCCTGGAACGTCGATGCAGACACGCAGCCCAGCATTCTCGCCAGGATGGGGAGCGGCGCCTCGTGAGCGGCTATCGCTGCGCATGGCTCTTGCGTCTTGCAGTTCCTGAGTGGTCTTGGTGATGAACTTATGAGTGGTGGGAACTCCTTGCCTTGTGCTCTCCTGAGGGACACGTGCCGCGAAGCACACCTCCAAGTGGTGCCCAAACGCCTCCCTCGTGAGGTTGGCAAGGTCTGAGGCCCTCCAGAAGAGAGCCCCCGAGCCCTGCCCGAGGAGGGCACCGGGCGCGCCTTCCTATGCGATGGAGGGAGGTGCCCCTGGGACGGACGCTGATCCTGATAAGGCTCCTGCCGCGTCGCCATCCTCCTGAGGTCCTGCGCGGCGTAGCTGCTTCTTCTTGGGGATGGCCTCCAGAGGACCCTCACTTCTGCTGTCGGAGTCGTCGATTGCTGCAGCTTGGAAGGCGCGCTCAAGGGAGCACACCGCATCTCTCTCTTCACATGGGACCGTGATGATTCCTCCACTTCCTGGCATCTTGAGGACGTTGTAGCCAT
This sequence comes from Aegilops bicornis, assembly GCA_021605145.1. Taxonomy (NCBI): domain Eukaryota; kingdom Viridiplantae; phylum Streptophyta; class Magnoliopsida; order Poales; family Poaceae; genus Aegilops; species Aegilops bicornis. The sequence continues at coordinate 362,714,018 of CM038675.1, forward strand.
GATGGGTGACTGCCATGAACTTGGCCAAGGCCGGATACCCGAGGATGGCGTTGTACAGCAGGCGGATGTGCGCGACGTTGAAGTCAACGAGCTCGGTGCGGTAGTTCTTGCGCTCCCCAAAGGTGACAGGCAGACGGACCTGCCCTATCGGTGTGGAGGAGCCGTCGGTCACTCCTGAGAAAGGTTTGGTTCGCCGGAGTTGCTCATATGGCACTTGGAGGTTGTCAAACGTGTCGATGGACAGGACGTTGAGCCCTGCACCACCGTCGATGAGGGTCTTGGTAACCTGCACATTGCTGATGACTTGGGAACACAACATCGGGAGGACGCCGGCGGTGGCCGCGCACTTGAGCTGATCTGCCGAGTTGAAAGTGATGGAACATTAGGACCACTTGAGTGGGCGCGTGGCTTCGAGCTTGGGGAGCACCGCGTTCACCTCGCGAGCAAACTGTTTGAAGATGCGCTGAGAGGCTGGGGCCCGGGCGCCGCCCAAGATGCATGCGATTGCACGTAGCTCCTGGAAGCCCCTAGCCCCCTCGTCCTGATGGTGGTCGTCGTTCCTTCTTGGTGGTCGTCGTTCCTTCTTGGTGGCGGCAACAGGGGAAGACCGGTGTTGCCTTGGGGGCGATCCTCACGAGGCTGGTCCCTCCAGGCCCCCTCGCGAGGATGGTCCTGCCAGCGGTCCTCACGAGGCATGTCGCGCCACTCCTGGCGCGGGCCACGGTCGTCCCAGCGTCCGCCTCCGCGTCCTCCTCCTCGGTCGTAGCCCCGGTCGCTGCGCTCGGGGCGTCGACCGAAGCGTCCTTCTCGTATGGCTCTGAGCTCTTGACAGTCGCTGGTGTTGTGGGTGTTCACGTTGTGGAAGGCGTAGAACGGTCTGCTATTCTTGGATGACTCGGGCTGATCTCTGCCCCGCTTGGTGTCGGGCTCCGCTGCCAGTACTGCTGCTTCCTTGCGCTTCACGTCCTTGGCCTTGGCTTTCTTCTCCTCTGCTCCCGCGCCTGGCAGCTCAAGGAGAGAGAGGCGCCCCTCCTCAGCTCTTGCGCACTTGGTCGCCAGGTTGAACAGCTCCTGAGATGTGCAGAGCTCCTCGTGGATAGCGAGCTCTTCCTTCATCTTGACGTCACGGACGCCGTCTGAGAACACGGAGATGATGGCCTCGTTCGTGACCTTGGGGATCTTGAGGCGGGTGTTGTTGAAGCGCTGGATGTACTTCTGGAGGGTCTCTCCTGGTTGTTGCTTGATGCAGTGTAGGTCGCCCGCGGCCGGCGGGCGATCGCGAGTGCCCTGGAAGTTGGCGACGAAGCGGTCGCGCATCTCGTCCCAGGAGGAGATCGAGCCGTGCTGTAGGTTCAGGAGCCAGGATCGGGCTCCATCCTTGAGAGCCATGGGAAACCAGTTCGCCATGACTTTCTCATCGTCGTTGGCTGTTTCGATACTGAGCTCATAGAGCTGTAGGAACTATGCGGGGTCGGCGGTGCCGTCGTAGCGAGGAGGCAGATCAGGCTTGAACTTGCCTGGCTAGGCGACGCTACGCAACTCGGGGGTGAAGGCGCGGCACCCAACTGTGGTTGCTGGGGCCCGCTTTGGAGGAGGAGCTTGGTCTTGACGAGGTCCGCGCGGTGCCGCTGCTGGCGGTGCGCGGTCTTGACGAGGTGGCGCGGGAAGCGCGGGCGCAGCTTCTCGCAGCCGCGGGATTTCTTGGCAGCTTCTCTCTTCGCGCGCGGGCAGCGGGCGTGGTGGATCACGCCGTGGGGCCGCGCGCCTTGGTGCCAAGGCACCGTCTTGGGGCATAGGTGGTGGAGACGCGCGATGAGCCTCATCGCCCCGTGGCTGGATGAGGGTGAGGTAGAGAGAGGGACGGCGCCGGGGAGCCCCCTGCGGCACGGACGAGCTCGGCGACGCGGTCGAGCCACTCCTCGTAGAGGTCGTCGACGGGGCGGTAGCGCAGGAGTTCGTTTGCGGTGAGGAGTGCGGACCGTGCCTCCATGGGAGCGCGACAAGCGTGAGATGAAGAACCGGCCGGGGTCAGCGATGGAGTGGCGGTGCGGCCGTCCTGCCGCACCGAAGGATGCAGCGAGGATGCCTGCTGCTCGTTCCCCGCCGGGCCAGTGGCAGCATTGGCGGCGGGAGACGGAGAACGACGAGGTGGCCCGCCGACGGGAGCCGTCTGAGCAACGCGAGCAGTGAGGGCAGCCCGACGCTCAACTCGAGCATGGCGAGCGTTTGCCATGGAGACGACGGAGCGACGAACTGATGGAAGGGAAGCTACGGCGCACCCCTACCTGGCGGGCCAAATGTCAGATGTGGGGTTTCGGCAAACCCTTAAGGTTCGAACACTGGGGTGCATGCGAAGTCTTTCCCTCCTACCGATCTACGCCCTAGCTCGCTAAGATCTCGCGGACGAACTCGACGAACTCACAACACAAGGAGACACGAGATTTATACTGGTTCAGGCCACCGTTGTGGTGTAATACCCTACTCCAGTGTGGTAGTGGTGGATTGCCTCTTGGGCCGATGAAGAACAGTACAAGGGAAAGAATAGCCTCCTGAGGTTGAGGTGTTCTTGTGCTTGGTGTCTTGGCGGGTGAGAGCTAGGTGAACTGCTCGATGCCCCTACTGTGGTGGCTAGCTCTACTTATATAGGCCCTAGTCCTCTTCCCAAATGTTGAGCGGGAAGGGAGCCAACAACGGCGGGAAAATTCAAAGGGGGGCAGCTAGTACAAGCTGTCCTGACAAAAGTGGTCTTCGCCTGCGAAAGGCTCTGGTGGTGACGCCGTCTTGGGCTCCACGATGACCTCCGCCTTGCCGTCCTCCTGGTCTTGGTCTCGTTGCACCGATATAGCAACCTTTGCCTGATGCCTCGGTACTCCTCGCTTGCGCTGGCCTCCTTAGCACCAAAGAGGAAACAAGGACGCTGTGCACGCTGGCACCCGCCTGGCGCCCGTCTGGCACAGATCATCACGGCTCACGTCACGAGAGCCTCGTGAGGTTTGCCCTGCCTTGATATCTCCCCTCCTCGCGAGCCTGCCTGACTAAGCCACTCCCGAGGAGGTCTTGTGCCGTCCGCCTCGCGAGGCTTGGCCCCTCGAGAGGGTCTTGGATGCCTTGTTGATGAAGATGGGCCGTACGGTCTGCTGGCTTAGTCTCGTCGTGGGCCGCAGGCAGGCAAGTCTGGGGACCCCCATTCCCAGAACGCCGACATGCACCACCGCGACCAAGCCCATGGGCGAGACCCCGTTCTTCCTCGTTTATGGAGCTGAAGCAGTTCTCCCTCATGAGGTCAAACATCACTCCCCACGGGTCTTGGTGTTTGACGAGGCATGCCAGGACACCTTGCGGGGGATGGACCTCGTGCTGGGGGAGGAGCAACACAGCCAAGCCATGCTTCATGTAGCGAGGTACCAGCAGACACTGCGGCGGTACCACTGACGTAGAGTCCGCTCCAGGACCCTTGAGGTGGGTGACCTCGTCCTGAGGCGGGTGCTCTCCAGGGAAGGGCTTCACAATCTCTCGCTTGTGTGGTAGGGCCCGTTCAGGATTACCCGTGTCTCCAGGCCTGGCGCCACGCTCTTGGAGACAGAGGACGGGGTCCCCATCCAAAATGCCTGGAACATCCAGCATCTTTGGAAGTTCTATCCGTGATCAAGGTCTTCACTCGTGACACTCCCATGTAATAATGAGTTGGGGCTGTACACGCCCCGGAGTCTCCTGAGTGCTGCCCTCGGGCCTCACGGGGGCTCCCACCCATGTCCTAGTGGAGGCCCCATGCTCCGCGCTGGTGGGAAGACAAGAAGACTAGTGTAGGTGTCGGACGCGGTTGTTCTTTTGCTTGCTTTCTGTAGCTGGTTTGCAACTTCTTGAATGAAATTTGGAGCTTTCGTGTTTTTTGTTTGAAAGGTTGGAAAAAAATTTCTTCTCGAAGCATTCGCTCTTTCAGGTCTTGCCTTAGGGAGAGTAACAGTTGCCCATTGCTCTCCCTCGCGCATTGCGCGCGTGGGCTGGGCACGGTGTCCCAGCCTTTGGCATCTTAATCCTCGCGCGATGCTCTCAAACGAGCTTATGGGTACACACGGCCCCTTGAGTCCATGCTGTCGGCGTCCTGGGAACGGGGGTCCCCAGACTTGCCTGCCTGCGGCGCACGGCGTGGCTCCACCAACGGCCCTATACGGCCCATCTTCACTAGCAAACACTCAAGACCCTCACGAGGGCCAAGCCACGCGAGGCGGACAACGCAAAACCTCCTCGGGGGCGGCCTCCCCTAGCTAGCTCACGAGGGGTGGAGAGATCAAGGCAAGGGGCACCTCGCGAGGTTCCTGTGATGCAAGCCATGACGACCGGGGCCAGGCGGGCGGCAATTGGCGCCAGCCTTGATGTCCTCGTTTTCTCTTTGGTGCCAAAGAGGCAAGCGCAGGCGAGGAGTCCCGAGGCATCAGGCAAAGGTTTCCATATCAGTGCAACGAGACCAAGACCAGCAGGACGGAGGTCACCATGGAGCCTGATACATCTCCAACGTATCTATAATTTTTGATTGTTCCATGCTATTATATTATCCATCTTGGATGTTTTATGGGCTTTACTATGCACTTTTATATTACTTTTGGGACTAACCTATTGACCCAGAGCCCAGTGTCAGTTTCTGTTTTTCCCCTTTTTCAGTGTTTCACAGAAAAGTAATATCAAACGGAGTCCAAACGGAATGGAACCTTCGGAAAAGGTATTTTTGGAAAGAAAGCAATACGGGAGACTTGGAGTGCACGCCAGGGGATCAACAAGGAAGGCACGAGGCAGGGGGGTGCGCCCACCCCCTGGGCACGCCCTCCACCCTCGTGGGACCCTCGTGGCTACCCTAACGTATTTCTTCCTCCCATATATACCAATATACACTAAAACCTTCAAAGAACAGAATAGATCGGGGGTTCCGCCGCCGCAAGCCTCTGTAGCCACCAAAAACCATTCGGGACCCTATTCCGGCACCTCACGGAGAGGGGATCCTCACCGGTGGCCATCTTCATCATCCCGGCGCTCTCCATGACGAGGAGGGAGTAGTTCACCCTCGGGGCTGAGGGTATGTACCAGTAGCTATGTGTTTGATCCGTCTCTCGTGTTCTTGATTTGGCACGATCTTGATGTATCGCGAGCTTTGCTATTATAGTTGGATCTTATGATGTTTCTCCCCCTCTACTCTCTTGTAATGGATTGAGTTTTCCCTTTGAAGTTATCTTATCGGATTGAGTCTTTTAATGATTTGAGAACACTTGATGTATGTCTTGCGTGGGATACCCGTGGTGACAATGGGGTATTCTATTGATCCACTTGATGTAATGCGTTTTGGTGATCAACTTGCGGGTTCCGCCCATGAACCTATGCATAGGGGTTGGCTGCGTTTTCGTCTTGATTCTCTGGTAGAAACTTTGGGGTACTCTTTGAGGTTCTATGTGTTGGTTGAATAGATGAATCTGAGATTGTGTGATGCATATCGTATAATCATACCCACGGATACTTGAGGTGACATTAGGGTTTTGGTTGGTGTGTGTCTTAAGGTGTTATTTTACTACGAACTCTAGGGTTGTTTGTGACACTTATAGGAATAGCCCAATGGATTGATCGGAAAGAATAACTTTGAGGTGGTTTCGTACCCTACCATAATCTCTTTGTTTGTTCTCCGCTATTAGTGACTTTGGAGTGACTCTTTGTTGCATGTTGAGGGATATTTATATGACCCAACTATGTTATTATTGTTGAGAGAACTTGCACTAGTGAAAGTATGAACCCTAGGCCTTGTTTCCTAGCATTGCAATACCGCTTACGCTCACTTTTATCATTTTTTACCTTGCTGTTTTTATATTTTCAGATTACAAAAACTTATATATACCATCCATATTGCACTTGTATCACCATCTCTTCGCCGAACTAGTGCACCTATACAATTTACCATTGTATTGGGTGTGTTGGGGACACAAGAGACTCTTTGTTATTTGGTTGCAGGGTTGTTTGAGAGAGACCATCTTCATCCTACACCTCCCACGGATTGATAAACATTAGGACATCCACTTGAGGGAAATTTGCTACTGTCCTACAAACCTCTGCATTTGGAGGCCCAACAACGTCTACAAGAAGAAGGTTGCGTAGTAGACATCAAGCAGTTTAAAGCGCCCGTTGCGAGGTGAGTGCTTGAAGGTATATCTTTAGATCTTGCAATCGAATCTTTTTGTTTCTTGTTTTACCACTAGTTTAGTTTATAAAAGAAAACTACAAAAAAATGGAATTGAGTTTATCTCATACGCTTCATCTTTTTAATATCTTTCGTGAGTATGATGGAACAGAAAATTGTGCCAAAGTGTTAGAAGAAGAATGCATTAAAATGTTTGGCACTAAATCTTTGAATGATGAGCATGATTGCAATGTTGTTAGTATGAATTCCTTGAATATCAGTGATGCTAATGATATGCAAAGCCACAAGCTTGGGGAAGCTATGTTTGATGAAGATGATATTTTTTGTCCCCCAAGTTTTAATGAGCAAATATATTATGATAAAAGCATGCCTCCTATCTATGATGATTATTGTGATGACACATATGCTATAAAGAATAATTATAACCATGAAACTTGTCATCTTGATTTCAATTTTCAATCCCATGAAAGTTATTTTCTTGAATTTGCTCCCACTATTACGAATGAGAAATTTTTTGCTTATGTGGAGAGTAATAAATTTTCTATGCTTGTGGGTCATGAAAGGAATGATTTATGTGATGGTTATATTGTTCAATTCATTCATGATGCTACTCAAAATTATTATGAGGAAGGAACATATGCTTGTAGGAATTGCAATAATGTCAAGTTTCCCCTCTATGTGCTTAAAGTCTTAAAGCTATGCTTCTTTTGCCTTCCTATGCTAGTTGATTATTGTTCCCATAAGTTGTTTGCTCACAAAATCCCTATGCATAGGAAGTGGGTTAGACTTAAATGTGCTAGTCATATTATTCATGATGCTCTCTTTATGTTTCAATTCTTATCTCTTATGTGAGAATCATTGAAAGCATCATGCCTAGCTTGGAGCGTTAAACGATAGCGCTTGTTGGGAGGCAATACAATTTTTATTTTTGTTCCTTTCTTTTTGTTCCTGTTTAGTAATAAATATTCTATCTAGCCTCTGGTTAGATGTGGTTTTATGTTTTAATTAGTGTTTATGCCAAGTTAAACCTATAGGCTCTTCTTGGATGATAGTTATTTGATCTTGCAGAAAATTCCAGAAACTTTCTGTTCACGAAAACAATTGTTTAAAATCACCAGAACGTGATAAAATACTTATTCCAATTGCAGCAGATCAATAAACAAATTTTTAGGTCTTCCTATTTTGGCTGAATTTTTGGAGTTCCAGAAGTTTGCGTTAGTTTTACATATTACTACAGATTGTTCTGTTTTTGACAGATTCTGTTTTTCGTGTGTTGTTTGCTTATTTTGATGACTCTATGGCTAGTAAAATAGTTTATAAACCATAGAGAAGTTGGAATACAGTAGGTTTAACACCAATATAAATAAATAATGAGTTCATTACAGTACCTTGAAGTGGTGTTTTGTTTTCTTTCACTAACGGAGCTCACGAGATTTTCTGTTAAGTTTTGTGTTGTGAAGTTTTCAAGTTCTGGGTAAAAGATTTGATGGATTATGGAACAAGGAGTGGCAAGAGCCTAATCTTGGGGATTCCCAAGGAACCCCAAGATAATCTAAGGACACCTAAAAGCCAAAGCTTGGGGATGCCCCGGAAGGCATCTCCTCCTTCGTCTACTTCCATCGGTAACTTTACTTGGAGCTATATTATTATTCACCACATGATATGTGTTTTGCTTGGAGCGTCATTTTATTTTATTTTGTTTTGCTTGCTGTTTGAATAAAATACCAAGATCTGAAATTCTTAAATGTTAGAGAGTCTTCACATAGTTACATAATTATACAACTACTCATTGATCTTCACTCATATCTTTTGGAGTAGTTTGTTGTTTGCTCTAGTGCTTCACTTATATCTTCTAGAGCACAATGGTGGTTTTATTTTGAAGAAATAGATGAACTCTCATGCTTCACTTATATTATTTTGGGAGTCTTAAACAGCCTGGTAATTTGCTTAATCCTAATATGCTAGGTATTCAAGACTAGTAAAAACTTTCTTATGAGTGTGTTGAATACTAAGAGAAGTTTGATGCTTGATGATTGTTTTGAGATATGGAAGTAGTGATATTAAAGTTCTGCTAGTTGAGTAGTTGAGAATTTGAGAAATACTTGTGTTGAAGTTTGCAAGTCCCGTAGCATGCACGTATGGTAAACGTTATGTAACAAATTTGAAATATGAGGTGTTCTTTGATTGTCCTCCTTATGAGTGGCGGTCGGGGACGAGCGATGGTCTTTTCGTACCAATTTATCCCCCTAGGAGCATGCGCGTAATGCTTGGTTTTTTATGACTTGTAGATTTTTGCAATAAGTATGTGAGTTCTTTATGACTAATGTTGAGTCCATGGATTATACGCACTCTTACCTTTCCATCATTGCTAGCCTCTTGATGCACTGCATTACCCTTTCTCACATTGAGAGTTGGCGCAAACTTCACGGGTGCATCCAAACCCCGTGATATGATACGCTCTTTCACACATAAACCTCCTTATATCTTCCTCAAAACAGCCACCATACCTACTTATTATGGCATTTCCATAGCCATTCCGAGATATATTGCCATGCAACTTTCCACCGTTCCGTTTATCATGACACGTTCATCATTGTCATATTGCTTTGCATGATCATGTAGTTGACATAGTATTTGTGGCAAAGCCACCATTCATAATTCTTTCATACATGTCACTCTTGGTTCATTGCATATCCACATCACGGAGGCATTCATATAGAGTCATACTTTGTTCTAGTATCGAGTTGTAATCATTGAGTTGTAAATAAATAGAAGTGTGATGATCATCATTTTCTAGAGCATTGTCCCAAGTGAGAAAAAAAGAAAAAAGAGAAAGGCCATAAAAAGAAGAAGGCCCCCAAAAAATGAGAGAAAAAGAGAGAAGGGACAATGTTACTATCCTTTTTACCACACTTGTGCTTCAAAGTAGCACCATGATCTTCATGATAGAGAGTCTCTTGTTTTGTCACTTTCATATACTAGTGGGATTTTATCATTATAGAAATTGGCTTGTATATTCCAACAATGGGCTTCCTTAAATGCCCTAGGTCTTCGTGAGCAAGCAAGTTGGATGCACACCCACTTAGTTTCTTTTGTTGAGCTTTCATAGCTCTAGTGCATCCGTTGCATGGCAATCCCTACTCCTTGCATTAACATCAATCAATGAGCATCTCCATAGCTCATTGATTAGCCTCGTTGATGTGAGACTTTCTCCCTTTTTGTCCTCTCCACATAACCCCCATCATTATATTCTATTCCACCCATAGTGCTATATCCATGGCTCACGCTCATGTATTGCGTGAAGGTTGAAAAACTTTGAGATTACTAAAGTATGAAACAATTTCTTGGCTTGTCATCGGGGTTGTGCATGATGAGAGCATTCTTGTGTGACAAAATGGGAGCATGACTAAACTATATGATTTTGTAGGGATGAACTTTCTTTGGCCATGTTATTTTGAGAGGACATAATTGCTTAGTTAGTATGCTTGAAGTATTATTATTTTTATGTCAATATGAACTTTTATCTTGAATCTTTCGGATCTGAATATTCATATCACAGTTAAGAAGAATTACATTGAATTAATGCCAAGTATCATTCCACATCAAAAATTCTGTTTTTATCATTTACCTACTCGAGGACGAGCAAGAATTAAGCTTGGGGATGCTGATATGTCTCCAACGTATCTATAATTTTTTATTGTTCCATGCTATTATATTATCCATCTTGGATGTTTTATGGGCTTTACTATGCACTTTTATATTACTTTTGGGACTAACCTATTGACCTAGAGCCCAGTGCTAGTTTCTGTTTTTCCCTTGTTTCAGTGTTTCGTAGAAAAGGAATATCAAACGGAGTACAAACGGAATGAAACCTTCGGAAAAGTTGTTTTTGGAAAGAAAGCAATACGAGAGACTTGGAGTGCACGTCAGGGGATCAACAAGGAAGGCACGAGGCAGGGGGGCGCATCCACCCCCCTAGGCGTGCCCTCCACCCTCGTGGGCCCCTCGTGGCTCCCCTGACGTATTTCTTCCTCCCATATATACCAATATACCCTAAAACCTTCAAAGAACAGAATAGATCGGGAGTTCCACCGCCGCAAGCCTCTCTAGCCACCAAAAACCAATCGGGACCCTATTCCGGCACCCTTCCGGAGGGGGGATCCCCTCACCGATGGCCATCTTCATCATCCCGGCGCTCTCCATGACGAGGAGGGAGTAGTTCACCCTCGGGGCTGAGGGTATGTACCAGTAGCTATGTGTTTGATCTCTCTCTCTCTCTCTCTCTCTCTCTCTCTCTCGTGTTCTTGATTTGGCACGATCTTGATGTATCACGAGCTTTGCTATTATAGTTGGATCTTATGATGTTTCTCCCCTCTGCTCTCTTGTAATGGATTGAGTTTTCCCTTTGAAGTTATCTTATCGGATTGAGTCTTCTAATGATTTGAGAACACTTGATGTATGTCTTGCGTGGGATACCCGTGGTGACAATGGGGTATTCTATTGATCCACTTGATGTATGTTTTGGTGATCAACATGCGGGTTCCGCCCATGAACCTACGCATAGGGGTTGGCACACGTTTTCGTCTTGATTCTCCGGTAGAAACTTTGGGGCACTCTTTGAGGTTCTATGTGTTGGTTGAATAGATGAATCTGAGATTGTGTGATGCATATCTTATTATCATACCCACGGATACTTGAGGTGACATTAGGGTATTGGTTGGTGCGTGTCTTAAGGTGTTATTTTACTACGAACTCTAGGGCTGTTTGTGACACTTATAGGAATAGCCCAATGGATTGACCGGAAAGAATAACTTTGAGGTGGTTTCGTACCCTACCATAATATCTTCGTTTGTTCTCCGCTATTAGTGACTTTGGAGTGACTCTTTGTTGCATGTTGAGGGATAGTTATATGATCCAACTATGTTATTATTGTTCAGAGAACTTGCACTAGTGAAAGTATGAACCCTAGGCCTTGTTTCCTAGCATTGCAATACCGTTTACGCTCACTTTTATCATTTGTTACCTTGCTTTTTTTTATATTTTCAGATTACAAAAACTTATATCTACCATCCATATTGCACTTGTATCACCATCTCTTCGCCGAACTAGTGCACCTATACAATTTACCATTGTATTGGGTGTGTTGGGGACACAAGAGACTCTTATGTTATTTGGTTGCAGGGTTGTTTGAGGGAGACCATCTTCATCCTACGACTCCCACGGATTGATAAACCTTAGGTCATCCACTTGAGGGAAATTTGCTACTGTCCTACAAACCTCTGCACTTGGAGGCCCAACAATGTCTACAAGAAGAAGGTTGCGTAGTAGACATCAGAGCCCAAGACGGCGTCACCACCAGAGCCTTTGGCAGTCGAAGACCACCTTTTGTCAGGATAGCTTGTACTAGCTGTCCCCCTTCAAATTGGTCGTTGTGGGATCCCTTCCCGCCTAATATTTGGGAAGAGGACCATGGCCTCTATAAATAGGACTAGCCACCACCTTGGCAAGGGAGGAGCCCGACCATTCTCTACTACGCAAACTCACCAAGAACAAGAGCACCTCTCCTCAGGAGGCTGTTCTTCCCTTGTAACTGTTCATCCTCAGCCCAAGAGGCAATCCACCACACCACACTGGAGTAGGGTATTACACCACATCGGTGGCCTGAACCAGTATAAACCTTGTGTCCCTTTGTTCTTCGGGTTCGACACGCTGAAGCTTTGAGATTCCGGTGAGGGCGTGCGCTAGAGGGGGAGAGATCTTCGTGTGCACCCAAGTTTTCGAACCTCAAGGGTTTTGCCGGAACACGAAATCCGACATTTAGCGCGCCAGGTAGGGGGTGCGCCGAAGCCTTCCTTCTGTCGATTCACGCTCCGCCATCACTGCGCCTTGCTCCCATGGCCGGCGTTGCTCTTCCGGCTACAATGACGGATGCCCGTGGCGGGGCCGGCCAGGGGCTCCATGCCTTGGCCCCCGCCTTGCGGCGGGTGCAGTGGCCACCCATGTTCAAGCCAGAGATGCTGCCGCGTTACAACGGCGCGGCGGACCCGTCGGCCTTCCTGCTGGTGTATGAAGAGGCCGTCCTAAAGGCTGCGGACGACGACAAGGTCATGGCCAATTGGCTTCCCATGGCCCTCGCTGGAGCACCGCACGCCTGGCTGCTCACCTCTCAGGATCTACGGTGGCATCTTGGGAGGAGCTGCGCAGCCACTCAGCTGCGTGCTTTGCGACACCGGCGCCCCTCGCCGTCGCGGCCATCCTCGGCAGCTCGCAAGCGCCGCCCTCGGGCCGTCACACCAAGATGTTCCTTCGCCAGATCAGCGTCGCTTCCGCACGGCAGGGAGCTCCCCCGGGTTGGGCGGCGCCCAAGGCCGACCTAACCTTTGACTCGGGGGATCACCCAGTCACCACCATCGTCTCAGGCGTGCTCCCAACGCTTTGCACGCAAACCATCTGCAGCGTAGCTGTCACCAAGACCCTCATTGACGGCGGCGCCGGCCTCAACGTGCTCTTTGTGGAGGCTTTTAGCCTCCTTCGCATGCCGCTCGAGCGGCTCCGCCCTAGCAAGCCCTTTTTAGGGGTTGGTGGTGGCTCTGCCAGCCCCCTGGGGCAGATCCGTCTTCCGGTGACCTTCGGCACCCATGACAACTATCGCACTAACCTGATCGACTTCGACGTCGCCCGTATTGGCCTCCCGTACAACGCCATCCTCAGGTACCCGGCTCTGGCTCAGTTTATGGCGGCAACCCATCCGGCCTACAACCTCATGAAGATGCCCGGGCGCCTGATAACCCACAAGTATAGGGGATCAATTGTAGCCTCTTTCGATAAGTAGGAGTGTCGAACCCAACGAGGAGCTAAAGGTAGAAAAATATTCCTTCAAGTTCTATCGACCATCGATACAACTCTACGCACACTTGACGTTCGCTTTGCCGAAACAAGTATGAAACTAGAAGTACTTTGTAGGTGTTTTTGGATAGGTTTGCAAGATAATAAAGAGCACGTAAATAAAAAGTAGGGGCTGTTTAGATAAAGACACAACTAAATTAGTTTTAGTAGAGAGCTTTTTGTCATGAGAAAGTTATTTTTCCCTAGGCAATCGATAACTAGACCGATAATCGTTATAGAAATTTTATATGAGGGAGAGGCATAAGCTAACATACTTTCTCTATTTGGATCATATGAACTTATGATTGGAACTCTAGCAAGCGTCCGCAACTACTAAAGATCATTAAGGTAAAACCCAACCATAGCATTAAGGTATCAAGTCTTCTTTATTCCCATACGCAAACAACCTACTTACTCGGGTATATGCTTCTATCACTCAAGCCACCCACCATAAGCAAATCATGAATATATTGCAAACCCTACAGCGGGGATCCCTCATGCTTGCGCGACACGGAGAGCACCATAGGACAGCACCAATAATAAAACATGCAACTCAAACCAATCACGATCATCAATTAACCCATAGGACAAAACGAATCTACTCAAACATCATAGGATAGTCATACATCATTGGGAAATAATATATAGCGTTGAGCACCATATTTAAGTAGAGATTACAGCGGGTAAAAGAGGGGTTACACCGCTTCATAGAAGGGGGGAGAGTTGGTGATGATGGCGGTGTAGTTGTTGGTGAAGATTGCGGTGATGATGATGGCCCCCGGTGGCACTCCGGCGCCACCGGAAGCGAGGGGGAGAGAGCCCCCTCCTTCTCCTTCTTCCTTGACCTCCTCCCTAGATGGGAGAAGGGTTTCCCCTCTGGTCCTTTGGTCTCCATGGCATGGGAGAGGCGAGAGCCCCTCCGAGATTGGATATGTCTCTCTGTCTCTCTCTGTTTCTGCGTTTTTAGATCTGGCATTTCACCGTTTCTTTTATAATCGGAGATCCGTAACTCCGATTGGGCTGAATTTTGGACACGATCTCTATCCAGAAATTAGCTTTCTTGCGGCGAAAGAAGGGCTCCAACAGCCTTACGGGGTGTCCACAAGGGTCAGGGGCGCGTCTGCCCGTGGGGTGTGCCTCTGCCTCGTGGCCCCCTCGGGTATCATATCCCGTCAATTCTTCTTCCCAAAAATCATAAATATTCCAAAAAAAAAATCTCCGTCAGTTTTTATTTTGTTTGGACTCTGTTTGATATGGATTTTCTGTGAAACAAAAATATGCAACAAACAGTAACTGGCACTGGGCACTGGATCAATATGTTAGTCCCGAAAAATAGTATAAAAAGTTGCCAAAAGTATATGAAAGTTGTAGAATATTGGCTTGGAACAATAAAAAATTATAGATATGACGGAGACGTATCAGCATCCCCAAGCTTAATTCCTGCTTGTCCTCGAGTAGGTGAATGATAAAAAAGATAATTTTTGATGTGGAATGCTACCCAGCATAATCTTGATCACATAATCTAATCATGGCATGAATATTAAGACACGAGTGATTCAAAGCAATAGGCTATCATTTGACATTAAGCAATAATACTTCAAGCATACTAACCAAGCCATTATGTCTTATCAAAATAACATAGCCAAAGAAAGCTCACCCTACAAAATCATATAGTCTGGCTATGCTCCATCTTCACCACACAAAGCTTTCAAATCATGCACAACCTCGATGACAAGCCGAGCAATTGGTTCATACTTTTAATGCGCTTCAGCCTTTTCAACCCTCAGGCAATACATGAGCGCAAGCCATGGATATAGCACTATAGGTGGAATAGCATATGATGGTGGAGGTTGTGTGGAGAGGACAAAAAATGATAAAGTCTCACATCGACGTGGCTAATCAACGGGCTATGGAGATGCCCATCAATTGGTGTCAATGTGAGGAGTAGGGATTGCCATGCAACGGATGCACTAAGAGCACTAAGTGTATGAAAGCTCAAACTGGAAACTAAGTGGGTGTGCATCCAACTTGCTTGCTCATGAAGACCTCGGGCATTTGAGGAAGCCTATCATCAGAATATACAAGCCAAGTTCTATAATGAAAATTCCCACTAGTATATGAAAGTGATAACTCAAGAGACTCTCTATATGAAGAACATGGTGCTACTCTGAAGCACAAGTGTGGTAAAAGGATAGTATCATTGTACCTTCTCTCTTTTTCTCTCATTTTTTTGTATTTTTTTGTTTTTTTGGTCCTTCTCTTTTTTTGGCCTTTCTCTTTTTTTTTCTTTTTTTTTCTTTTTTTCGTCCGGAGTCTCATCCCGACTTGTGGGGGAATAATAGTCTCCATCATCCTTTCCTCACTTGGACAATGCTCTAATAATGATGATCATCACACTTTTATTTACTTACAACACGATACTAGAACAAAGATATGACTCTATATGAATGCCTCCGGCGGTGTACCGGGATGTGCAATGATCTAGCGTAGCAATGACATCAAAAACGGACAAGCCATGAAAACATCATGCTAGCTATCTTACGATCATGCAAAGCAATATGACAATAAATGCTCAAGTCATGTATATGATGATGATGGAAGTTGCATGGCAATATATCTCGGAATGGCTATGGAAATGCCATGATAGGTAGGTACGGTGGCTGTTTTGAGGAAGATATAAGGAGGCTTATGTGTGACAGAGCATATCATATCACAGGGTTTGGATGCACCGGCGAAGTTTGCACCAACTCTCGAGGTGAGAAAGGGCAATGCACGGTGTCGAAGAGGCTAGCAATGATGGAAGGGCGAGAGTGCGTATAATCCATGGACTCACATTAGTCATAAAGAACTCATATACTTATTGCAAAAGTTTATTAGCCCTCGAAGCAAAGTACTACTATGCATGCCCCTAGGGGGATAGATTGGTAGGAAAAGACCATCTCTCGTTCCCGACTGCCACTCATAAGGAAAGCAATGAAAGAACACATCATGCTCCAACTTCGTTACATAACGGTTCACCATACGTGCATGCTACGGGACTTGCAAACCTCAACACAAGTATTTCTCAATTTTATAATTACTTAACTAGCACGACTCTAATATCACTACCTTTATATCGCAAAACTATTGCAAGGAATCAAACATATCATATTCAGTGATCTACAAGTTTTATGTAGGATTTTATGACTAACCATGTGAATGACCAGTTCCTGTCATCTCTCTAAATAGATATAAGTGAAGCAAGAGAGTTTAATTCTTTCTACAAAAGATATGCCCATGCTCTAACAAATACAAGTGAAGCAAAAGAGAATTCTACAAATGGCGGTTTTCCATGTGAAGAGAAACAGGCAATCCAAACTTCAAATGATATAAGTGAAGCACATGAAGCATTCTATAAAGCCATACTCAAAAGATTTAAGTGAAGTGCAATGAGAATTCTATAAATCAACCAAAGACTATCTCATACCAGCATGGTGCATAAAAGAAAAGAGAAAACTAAATGCAAAAGACGCTCCAAGATTTGCACATATCGCATGAACGAAACGAATCCAAAAACATACCGATATTTGTTGAAGAAAGATGGGATGCCTTCCGGGGTATCCCCAAGCTTAGATGCTTGAGTCTCCTTGAATATTTACATGGGGTGCCTTGGGCATCCCCAAGCTTGAGCTCTTTCCTCTCTTCCTTCTTCTCATATCGAGACCTCCTCAATCCTCGAACACTTCATGCACACAAAACTTCAACAGAAAGCTCGGTAAGATCCGTTAGTATAATAAACAAAATCACTACTCTAAGTACTGCTGAAAACCAATTAATATTTTGTTTTTGCATTATAGCTACTGTAATATAATTTTTCCATGGCTTAATCCACTGATAGGAATCGATAGTTGTAACGCCCCGGATACAATTTTCCATATTCGTAACTCCAACTCTTGCCTTTTCCGGAGATGCGATATGATATTTCCTCCGTGGTTGGGTTTTTGTCTTTTGTTTTGCATTTTGTTCATGTCATGCATTCTTCATTGCATCTTTTGCATTGCATCATGTCATCATGCATCCCCTTTTTAAAAACTCTACTAAATAAATCAGGTGGATCCTCGATCCATTTAAATTGAGGGATATTCACAATGTTGATTTCTCTTTATAACATATCCTCCCATATTAGGGAGCTATTATTAAATATTCCATTAATTTGGAATTCACCATAACACACTTGCAAAATTCCCATGCCTTTTCTACTTCAAGTTTGGTCCCCAAACTTTGCCAACAATCTTATCTCTTTTATCGAGGCTCCTTTTAAAGGCTCAACATTTTTGGACCTCCCTAGCACCTCCTTCCGATGCAAGACCCTTTGAATTAAATTCAAATGAGTTTGAATTCTAACCTCTCACACGTGCGCACTCCTATTGTCTTGGATCACGCTGCTTTTATGCGAGTCCAAGAAAATTGCCCTCCTGCCCAAGCTCCACCCCTAACCTCTCTTTCTTTTCTTTCTTCTCTCTGCTTTTTTAAGAGGAGGGAGAGAGCTGCCAGTGGGCCTCCCAGCCACTGCAGCTCGGCCTCCTCCCAGCCGCCAGCCCACCTCATCCCTCAAGAGCCCACCAGTTTCTCTAACCCTAGGCTCGACCCCTCTTCTCTCCCTCGTCCCCTCACACGCAGCCACTCCATCTCGATCCCCTCATCCTTCTCCTAGCGTTGCCGCGGGGCATCTCGCCCGACCTGCGCCACCTCGTCTCCGCCAACTCTCCTCACGGAGGAGCACCAGGAGGAGTGGAGCACCACCTTCATCGCCACGTTCCTTGCTTCCCTGGAGTCTTCACCATGAGGCCTTCTTCGAGCCAAGGTCGTTTGCCATACCGCCTTGCTCAGACTTCATGAGTTCCAAAGCAAGTCCGGTGCCTCCCTAAGCCCGGCGGCCGTCCTCGCGCCTCGCGCTGATCCCCATGCCCGAGCGCCGTCTCCTCTGCGCCCCTTCCTCAGGCCACACCTCTACTCCCTCGCGCCTCCCGTTACGGTTGCCCGCCTCGCCAAGCCCTCGCATCACGCCACTGTGTCCTCTCCTTCAACCTGCGTCGCCTCTGCCAGCCCTGTCGCTGCTTGCATCCGCCAAGCTCCTCGACCCGTTCGCCTTGGCCTCGACCGAGGAGGGGCGAGCAGCATTGCTGCCTGCTCGATCCGCCTGCCGCAGCGCCTCTCAGCGTTGACGCGACCATATCCATGCCCGAGCGAGCACGCTCCTGTTCCCGATGCCCAGGACCACCCAAGTTGTCGCCTCTATGCACCATGCAATGTTACCATAGACGCATGCACCCCCGGATCGGAACCTCAAGCACCAAGTACACCACCGGTAAGACCCGGACTCCGAACGCCAAGTACAACTACGAACCCGAAGACCTCGGATGCATCAAGTTCCTCTACGACCTTGTGTACAACTACCGTCGCCAAGAACGGACCGACAAGTACCCCCACAACGTGTGTACCACTACCGTCGACCCTCGAAGACAACGTGGACGTCAAGTTCCTCGCCGTGACCCCGAACGTCTACGAAACATGAACCACTACTTCCACTATCGTTGTCGTGTACCACTACTTCCACTACCGTCGCGAGAACGACTACTTTCACTACGACCCGTGAACGACTACTTCCCTCGACATTTTTGAACTGCCTCGAAATGCACGCTTCGAAGGTATAACCACCGAAACGACTGCCGTGGACCGAATGCATGTGTCCTATGAGATGTACCGTTTGCGCCATGTCCGAATTGTCACTCGTTTCCATGCCACTAACCCGTGGGAACCCGGTAGTCGGGAGCACCCCACCATCTCTAGCATGTTCCGCACATCCGCACGCTTCCTTTTGCACCGGTATCTCCATGAGCTACCGGTATCGATATGTTGCCGTGGCATCATTTTCGGATTCGTCGCCGTGGCACCCTTTTCCTTCTGCCATAGCGACAAATGCCTCGTATCATGCTCATGTCAATATTTTCATAAAATTGCTTAAAACTTGCATATGTCATTCGCATCATGATAACAACATTTAAAATGTTTAAAATTGTGTTTGCATTAAAATGCTAAATGCATGTGGGGATTTTCCGGAATTGTTGTTTGTTGTTTCGGCCTCATTTACAATTGCCTAGATAGGTAGTTTTATTATGTTTCACCTTTTGCCATGTTAACAACATTTAATCCGGAGATGCATCATACTTGTTTGTGCATCATGCCATTTTTATGCTTGTGGGTTTACCATGTTGTTTGTTTCTTTCTGGTTGTGCTCCTTCTCATTAGTTCCTGTTTCGTTGCGATCGTGAGGATTCATTCGCCTACGCCTGGTTCTCGTCTTTGTGGCTTCATCTTCTTCATGGATTCGTTCTTCTTCCTTGCGGGATTTCAGGCAAGATGACCGTCACCTTGGATCTCATTACTATCATTTCTATGCTAGTTGCTTCGTTCCATCGCTATGCTGCGTTACCTACCACTTGCTGCTCAAGCCTCCCAAATTGCCATGAACCTCTAACCTTTGTCACCCTTCCTAGCAAACCGTTGTTTAGTTATGTTACCGCTTTTGCTCAGCCCCTCTTATAGCGTTGCTAGTGCATGTGAAGATGAAGATTGCTCCATGTTGGATTATGTTTATGTTGGGATATCACAATATCTCTTATATTATTAATGCATCTATATACTTGGTAAAGGGTGGAAGGCTCGGCCTTATGCCTGGTGTTTTGTTCCACTCTTGCCGCCCTAGTTTCTGTCATACCGGTATTATGTTCCCGGATTTTGCGTCCCTAACGCGGTTGGGTGATTTATGGGACCCCCTTGACAGTTTGCTTTGAATAAAACTCCTCCAGCAAGGCCCAACCTTGGTTTTACCATTTGCCTCACCACCACCTACTTTTCCCTTGGGAGTCACTCTCTCGAGGATCATCTTTATTTTAGCCCCCCCGGGCCAATGCTTGTCTAAGTGTTGGTCCAAACTAGAGCACCGTGCGGGATCATCCCTTGGCAACTTGGGTTACGTTGGTACCTGTACGCTTCGCTTATCCGGTGTGTCCTGAGAACGAGATACGTGCGACTCCTGTCGGGATTGTCGACACATCGGGCGGCTTTGCTGGTCTTGTTTTACCATTGTCGAAATGTCTTGTAAACCGGGATTCCGAGACTGATCGGGTCTTCCCGGGAGAAGGAATATCCTTCGTTGATCACGAGAGCTTATCATGGGCTAAGTTGGGACACCCCTGCAGGGTATAAACTTTCGAGAGCCGTGCCCGCGGTTATGTGGCAGATGGGAATTTGTTAATATCCGGTTGTAGTAAACCTGAAGTAAACTCTTCTAAAAATACACCAACCGTGTGCGTAACCGTGAGTGTCTCTTTTCGGGGCTGATCGAGAGGAGAACACGGTTCCTGGGTTATGTTTGACGTAAGTAGGAGTTTAGGATCACTTCTTGATCATTACTAGTTGATGACCGCTTGCTTTGCTTCTCTTCTCGCTCTTATTTGCGTAAGTTAGCCACCATACATGCTTAGTCGCTGCTGCAACCTCACCACTTTACCCCCTTCCTTTCCCATTAAGCTTTGCTAGTCTTGATACCCATGGTAATGGGATTGCTGAGTCCTCGTGGCTCACAGATTACTACACCAACAGTTGTAGGTACAGGTTATGCGATGATCATGACGCGAGAGCGATGTTTTACTTGTGTTGGAGTTCTTCTTCTTCTTCTTCGTCGATCTTGGGTTAGGTTCCTGGTCGTTTGAGTTTCTGTTTATGTTTCATCCATAGTCGGATGTTGATCCTGTATATGATGTATTGTTGTATTCATGTGACATTGTATGTCTTGGATGTATCCCCACTATTATGTAATGTTGATGTAATGATATCCACCTCGCAAAAGCGTCTTCAAGATGTGCTTCTATCCTTGGTGGGACCTTCGAGTTCCTTTAGGATAGGGGCGCATCTTGGGCGTGACAAGTTGGTATCAGAGCCTCGACCGACCATAGGAGCCCCCTTGATTGTTGGCCGTTGTTTAATCTAGAAGAAAATTATTTTGAGTCTTAGGATTATATATATCGGAGAGTAGGATTCTTTTGACTCCTCAGCCCCTTCGTCGCTCTGGTGAGGCCTCCTGACATAGATGTTTTGTCTTTCCTCTCCTCAAATTTCACGAATTTTTTTTAGGATCACGCGGGTATCTTGGGATTGTTCCGATATTCTTGTGATGAGAACATTGTTCTTGGTGCCTCCTGACATTTAGGGGTTGTGACAGTGTCCCGTGCAGTTGAGCTCCGAGGTGTTGTCGTCACAATTTTATCGTTGCAGTTCTGGAATACCTGAGTTTTGCCGACATCGAAAATCTCTTTTATGCAGTTGTTGGTGAGATAACCTCGACGCCACCCAGTACTGGGGAGTTCGGTAGTATTGCCATAGCTCGTATAACGGATGCTTTTTGAAGGTTGAGGTACATGATTTCCGGAGTTTTCTTGGTTATGTGTTGAAGGATGGATACAGCTGGATCTAGGTATTGTTAGTTTGGGTGATATATTTTGTGTCCCCTGTATCCCCAACACCTGATTGCATAACCATAAAGTTTCGGGAGTTTATAGGTGGGAATTCAAGTAGCTCCTAGAATATCTTTCCGGCAGATGCATGATATGAGATTGGGTAAATCTCTATCATATGTATTTGTTCTGGCTTATTCTGCAAGCCAAATCCTTTGTTTTGTTTTATTTGTGGTATTCGAGTTGCTTCGAAGTCGGATGTTGAATCCATACCTTTCCTAAACGGTGTTCTCATATTGCTATTTGAATACTAATCCTTCTTGATCATCGAGGTCGTCTTGTTAATTCTTTTCCCAACTGGCGTGCTTCTCTTCAAATGGATCCGATCATTTCAACATTTGTGAGATCAATTCTAGGTTTTCTCAACGGTGTTTGTTTCATCCATCCCAAGTTGTCTTTGTTTTCCCGCCCTCCCACCCTTTTTCTGCAAGGAATTATATATTTTAATCAAGTATCCATTTATTCATGTGAAGTCCCTTCACTCTTTTCAATCAATGTTCTGATCCAGTGATCCCTCATGAAGGTGCTCAACAGCTCCAAGTTCATCATTCTTCATTCTCGTATTCTTTTCTGGTGGATTTAACTCAAGCTTTCAGTGTTGATCATATTCCTTTCCTTGTTGCAAATGCTTTCTCTTGCCGATGCACCTCTTAATCATTCATTTCTCGCTATTCATTTGTTCTGGAGTGTTGAAGATATCTCGTAAGGCCTGCCTTTTCATTCCAGATCCGTTCAAGTTATTTTGAGGTTGTTATCTCATTCAAGCCATTTAATTCTACCGGTGCAATCTTTATTTCTAGCAATCCTTCAACGATGTTTCTTTCGAGTGGGCCCTAACCCACAGGTCTTTTCCCAGGATCTTACTTGACTCTTCTAATTTTCCGGGAGCCATTCCCAAATTCATTTCAAAGTTTGACGTAAGAATGAATTTTCATCAGTCACATGCCTTCTCCAAGGTCGCTTTCAAACTCTTTTCATCTTTGGCTCAACCTTTCCTCTTTTAATCCTTCCGGAGTTTCTCAACAATTCATGGTGATGTTTCTCATCGTCATTCTCAACATTTGAAGACCGAAGAAGAGTTCCTCTTAAATACTTACCCATTCTTCCAAAGATGCATAGTTCAAGTTTGATGCCATCCTCTCATAATTGTTTTCGATTGTGGGAATTCTTTTCACCCATCCGGAGCATTTCATGAGTTGTTTCCATTTCTTTCCTCCGAAGGCCATCATGTCATAATTCTTCATTCTCAGCGTGTAGCTATCGTTCTCCAAATCTTACCGGTGAATCGTTCAAATATCCTCTAATCAGTTCATGTTCTCTTCGTTCTCATGTATCTAAATCCCTTCAAGTATCCTCACTCGTTTTCAAATTCTTTCCGGTGAATTGTGCCCTTGCTACTCTCTTTTCCAAAAAATTTACGGTGGTTCGTTCAAGATTTCACTTCCTTCGTTATCATATTAATTCATTCGTTGTTTCCAAATTCCACCGGTGGTTCCATCAATACCTTCTCAAGTTTGCGCTATCTCTATCCTTAATCCCTCTAGAAGAATAAGTAGTATGCCAAATCCGTTGCTTTTCATCAATTAAATTGGTGAAGGATACACATAACATAATTCTTATTCTTGTTTCATCCAAGTGATTAATCCTTTCCTTCAGAGTTTGTTCATGAGAAATAAATTATCGGTTCTAAGATGTTCATCTTTTCTTTCCGGAGTTCCAAGTTCTCTCGGTTATATAATCACGAAGCTCCATCTAAATCATCGCAAGGCTTCACCTTGTGTCTTCAACTTCTCTTTCGTTTTATCATTCTTTTATTACCTGAGTTCTTCATGGAGGCTCTACATGATGGTTCGTCAAGGATTTTTTTTATTCTTCAATTGTTCTTCAAGATTTCTCTCGAAGTTATGATTCGCCAAGCTATTCTCTAAAATAAACATGGTGTTCAACACATGTTTTGTTTTGAGGAGCTCAAGTATTCTTCATCTTGCATTCCAAAGTGCAATTCTTTCTACCTTATCTTTTGAGGTGGTGTTATGTCACTCTTGACAATTTCCTTCATGTTTCACGATTCATATGTTGTCAAGAATGAGGTATTTTAAATCCATCATTTTCTCTTCGTTCAAGAGATCTTTTCAACCAATCAATCTTTTTGTTGGAGTTATATTGGGTTATATTTCACCTACAACATTCCCTAATGAATGTAGCTATCTGTGGTGCTTATCAATGATCCAATTTTCTCCTTCTCATCTTGGTGAAGAAGTTTTTCACCTCTTCGGTGCTCTCAATCAAATCAATGGTTTCCACTAGTGGCCGGTTGTCACCTCATCATTTTGAGATGTTTGCCATAAGCCCACAACAATCTTGTGCTTTTCGTTGTTGATTTTGCAATAACTCCGTTCAATTCTTCTTTGCAAGGATGCTTTCCAAGATCATTTGTGGCAGAAGTTGGCATTTTCTTCTCCATTCTTTTATTTCAATGATCTATCTCCTATTCTTTCTTCCGGAGGCATGGTGATGTTGCTCTCTTCACTCATCATCTCGAATTGTGAGGATCGTATTCTTTTCATGCTTATCCATTTAACCAGAGTGTTGTGTCATCTCTTCAAGTTCTTTTCATCTTATCAAGTTTTCCTTCTTCTTTCAGTCGGAGTGCTGCCCAAATTATATCAATTCTTCCTCTCTCATCTTGTTTTAACCGGAGTGGTTTCGAATTCTATCTTGTCCATTAAACTCTTGATTCATGTCTTTGCAACCTTCAAGTTCTCGTAATGTTCCTTTTTCCTCTTTTCTAAGGATTGTTTGCAATCTCGTTCATCTCTGTTGTACTCTTTCTTTTAAATTGCTCAACCTCTCAAGGTTCGTGGTTTCACTCGTTCGTCAAAGAAGCAACTTAGTTTTACCTCTTATCTTCCTCTTCCTTTTCTCTCCGGTGCCATCCTAGATCTCGGGACGAGATCCTCTCGTAGTGGTGGAGTGTTGTAACGCCCCGGATACAATTTTCCATATTCGTAACTCCAACTCTTGCCTTTTCCGGAGATGCGATATGATATTTCCTCCGTGGTTGGGTTTTTTTCTTTTGTTTTGCATTTTGTTCATGTCATGCTTTCTTCATTGCATCTTTTGCATTGCATCATGTCATCATGCATCCCCTTTTTAAAAACTCTACTAAATAAATCAGGTGGATCCTCGGTCCATTTAAATTGAGGGATATTCACAATGGTGATTTCTGTTTATAACATATCCTCCCATATTAGGGAGCTATTATTAAATATTCCATTAATTTGGAATTCACCATAACACACTTGCAAAATTCACATGCCTTTTCTAATTCAAGTTTGGTCCCCAAACTTTGCCAACAATCTTATCTCTTTTATCGAGGCTCCTTTTAAAGTCTCAACATTTTTGGACCTCCCTAGCACCTACTTCCTATGCAAGACCATTTGAATTAAATTCAAATGAGTTTGAATTCTAACCTCTCACACGCACACTCCTATTTTCTTGGATCACGCTGCTTTTCCGAGTCCAAGAAAATTGCCCTCCTGCCCAAGCTCCACCCCTAACCTCTCTTTCTTTTCTTTCTTCTCTCTGTTTTTTTAAGACGAGGGAGAGAGCCAGCCCAGCTGGGCCTCCCAGCTACCGCAGCTCGGCCTCCTCCCAGCGCCAACCCACCTCATCCCCGCAGCCCACTAGTTTCTCACCCTAGGCCCGACCCCTCTTCTCTACCTCGTCCCCTCGTCCAGCAGCCACTCCATCTCGATCCCCTCATCGTCCTCCTAGCGCCGCCGCGAGGGCATCTCGCCCGACCCTGCGCCACCTCGTCCCGCCGCCAACTCTCCTCGCCGGAGGAGCACCAGGAGGAGTGGAGCACCACCTTCATCGCCCCGTTCCTTGCTTCCCTAGAGTCTTCACCATGAGGCCTTCTTCGAGCCAAGGTCGTTGCCATAGCGCCTTGCTCAGACTTCATGAAGTTCCAGCAAGTCCGGTGCCTCCCTAAGCCCGGCGGCCGTCCTCGCGCCTCGCGCCCGATCCCATGCCCGAGCGCCATCTCCTCTGCGCCCCTTCCCCTCAGGCCACGCCTCTGCTCCGTCGCGCCTCCCGTTCTGGTTGCCCGCCTCGCCAAGCCCCTGCATCACGCCGCTGTTTCCTCTCCTTCAACCCGCGTCGCCTCGCCAGCCCTGTTGTTGCTTGCATCCGCCAAGCTCCTTCTGCCTGCTTTCGCCTTGGCCTCGACCGAGGAGGACGAAAGCGTTGCTGCCTGCTCGATCCGCTTGCCGCAGACGCTGGCCGCGTTGACCACGACCATCTCCATGCCCGAGCGAGCACGCTCCTGTTCCCGATGCCCAGCACCGCCCAAGTTGTCGCCTCTATGCACCATGCAGTGTTACCGTGGACGCATGCACCCCCGGATCGGAACCTCAAGCACCAAGTACACCACCGGCAAGACCCGGACTCCGAATGCCAAGTACAACTACGAACCCGAAGACCTCGGATGCATCAAGTTCCTCTACGACCTTGTGTACAACTACCGTCGCCAAGACTGGACCGACAAGTACCCCGACAACGTGTGTACCACTACTGTCGACCCTCGAAGACTCTGTGGACGTCAAGTTCCTTGCCGTGACCCCGAACGTCTACGAAACGTGAACCACTACTTCCACTACCGTCGTCGTGTACCACTACTTCCACTACCGTCGCGAGAACGACTACTTCCACTACGACCCGTGAACGACTACTTCCCTCAACATTTTTGAACCGCCTCAAAATGCACGCTTCGAAGGTATAACCGCCAAAACGACTGCCGTGGACCGAATGCATGTGTTGTATGAGATGTACCGTTTGCACCATGTCCGAATTGTCACTCGTTTCCATGCCACTAACCCATGGGAACCCGGTAGTCGGGAGCATCCCACCATCTCTAGCATGTTCCGCACATCCGCACGCTTCCTTTTGCACCGGTATCTCCATGAGGTACCGGTACCGATATGTTGCCGTGGCATCATTTTCGGATTCGTCGCCGTGGCACCCTTTTCCTTCTGCCATAGCGACAAATGCCTCGTATCATGCTCATGTCAACATTTTCATAAAATTGCTTAAAAACTTGCATATGTCATTCGCATCATGATAACAACATTTAAAATGTTTAAAATTGTGTTTGCATTAAAATGCTAAATGCATGTGGGGATTTTTCGGAATTGTTGTTTGTTGTTCCGGCATCATTTAAAATTGCCTATATAGGTAGTTTTATTATGTTTCACCTTTTTCCATGTCAACAACATTTAATCCGGACATGCATCATACTTGCTTGTGGGTTTACCATGTTGTTTGTTTCTTTCCGGTTGTGCTCCTTCTCGTTAGTTCCTGTTTCGTTGCGATCGTGAGGATTCGTTCGCCTACGCCTGGTTCGTCTTTGTGGCTTCATCTTCTTCATGGATTCGTTCTTCTTCCTTGCGGGATTTCTGGCAAGATGACCGTCACCTTGGATCTCATTACTATCATTTCTATGCTAGTTGCTTCGTTCCATCGCTATGCTGCGTTACCTACCACTTGCTGCTCAAGCCTCCCAGATTGCCATGAACCTCTAACCTTTGTCACCCTTCCTAGCAAATCGTTGTTTGGCTATGTTACCGCTTTTGCTCAGCCCCTCTGAGGGAGTCCTGGATTGGGGGGTGTCCGGATAGCCGAACTATCACCGTTGGCCGGACTCCTGGACTATGAAGATACAAGATTGAAGACTTCGTCCCGTGTCCGGATGGGACTTTCCTTGGCGTGGAAGGCAATCTTGGCGATACGGATATGTAGGTCTCCTACCATTGTAACCGACTCTGTGTAACCCTAACCCTATCCGATGTCTATATAAACCGGAGGGTTTTAGTCCGTAGGACGAACAACAATCATACCATAGGCTAGCTTCTAGGGTTTAGCCTCTCTGATCTCGTGGTAGATCTACTCTTGTACTATCCATATCATCAATATTAATCAAGCAGGAGTAGGGTATTACCTCCATCGAGAGGGCCCGAACACAGGTAAAAACATCGTGTCCCTTGTCTCCTGTTACCATCCGCCTAGATGCACAGTTCGGGACCCCCTACCTGAGATCCGCCGGTTTTGACACCGACATTGTTGCTTTCATTGAGAGTTCCTCTGTGTCGTCACCTATAGGCCCGATGGCTCCTCCAATCATCAGCGACGACGCAGTCCAGGGTGAGACTTTTCTCCTCGGACAGATCTTCGTATTCGGCGGCTTTGCACTGCGGGCCAATTCGCTTGGCCATCTGGAGCAGATCGAAAGCTACGCCCCTGTCCATCAGGTCAGGTTTGGAAGTTTAAACTACACGGCCGACATCTGCGGAGACTCGATCTTCGACGGATTCGAGCCGCAGCCAAGCGCCGCACTATCTCGATGGGCATGATCTAACTCTGCCACGAGCAGTGTCCTGGAGGCCGCACTAGTGTCCGCTCCGACCATTGATTCGGAGCCGATCTCGCCGATCGAGGATGGTTGGTTGGACACCACCTCGGGGGCTGAAATCTCTACGGCGATTGAGCCGAACACCACCTCGGGGGCTGAAATCTCTACGGCGATTGAGCCGAACATCATCCCTGTCCTTTGCAAAGCTCGTGACTCCCAGGTGCCGGACTCCTCCGGACTCCGAAACTCCCGCGCCCCTGCCAGTCGAATCCGACTGGGCGCCGGTTATGGAGTTCACCGCCACGGACATCTTTCAGCACTTGCCCTTTGGCGATATCCTAAACTCATTAAAGTCTCTCTCTTTGTCAGGAGAGCCCTGTCCGGACTACGGTCAGGAAGATTGGGGTGCGGACAACGAATAAATTCAACGCCCACCCACCGCCCACTTTGTAGCCACTGTCGAAAGCTTAAACGACGTGCTCGATTTCGACTCCGAAGACATCGACGGTATGGACGACGATGTAGGAGACAACCACGAACCAGCACCTATAGGATACTGGACAACCACCTCATCCCATAATTTATACATGGTGGATACACCTAAAGGAAGTGACAACGAGGAACAACGGGACGCTACGAAGGATAAATCCCTCGATAAGCAGTCAAAACGGCAACGTAAACGCCATACCAAGTCCCGCCTCGACAAAGACCCAGCCATAGAGCAGGGCGAACTGGTGGACGACGAACATACTATCAAGCAACCGTCCGAACTAGACAACTTGGATAAACAACCCGCCCCCAGCGAAGATAACAGTCTGGACGATCTCACGCCGGACAAATCGTTGGAGCAGAAGAACCTCCACAAAAGGCTCGTCGCCACTGCGTGTAGCCTGAAAAAGCAGAAGCGGAAGCTCAAAACAGCGGAAGATGCACTCAGAATCAGATGGAGCAAAGTACTCAACACCGCACACAAATCCGGCGACAGTCGCTGAACAAAGAGCTACCCAAAGAGAAAACTACTGCCCGAATTCGATGAGGAGGCCGTAGAGCCCCCACAATCAAAAAGCAAGAAGGCCACCCGGTCGGATGGACGACCCCACGGCAAACAGAGAGCGGCAAATGGTGCCGCACACAAGCCGGTACGCGATCCGCATAAGGATTCACATCAAAAGGATGGCCCAGTTAGGTCCATCTATGGGCCGAGAAAGCAAGCTCCTCGAAGCAATGTAACACGCCAAATACCCGAACATCACGGCACACCCAAATATAGGGGTGCCGCACACCCCCTGTGTTTCACTGATGAGGTGCTGGATCACGAATTCCCGGTGATTCAAACTGTAAACATAGAGGCATACGACGGAACAACAGACCCTGGAGTCTGGATTGAGGATTACATCCTCCACATACACATGGCTAGAGGAGATGATCTCCACGCCATAAAATACTTACCCCTCAAGCTCAAAGGGCCAGCCCGGCATTGGCTCAAAAGCCTCCCTGAAAATACCATTGGAAGTTGGGAAGAGCTCGAGGATGCTTTTCGGCAAATTTTCAAGGGACTTATGTCCGCCCTCCGGATCTGAGACGATTTAAGTCATATAACTCAACAACCTGGAGAGTCAGCCCATAAATTCTGGAACAGGTTCCTCACCAAAAAGAACCAAATAGTCGACTGTCCGGACGCCGAAGCCTTAGCAGCTTTCAAACACAACGTCCGAGACGAATGGCTCGCCAGACACCTCGGCTAGGAGAAGCAGAGAACCATGGCTGCATTAACAAGCCTCATGACCCGCTTTTGCGCGGGAGAGGATAGTTGGCTGGCAAGATGCAGTACCAGCGACCCAAGTACATCCGAAGTAAGGGATGGAAATGGAAAACCACGACGCAGCAAGGACCAACACCGAATTAAGGGGAATGGTCCAAAGAGTGCGGCAGACAACGCCGGATTCAAAAGCTCACGGCAGAACAATAAAAACCTGCCCTTAAGGACAATAGCGATGAGCTATCCAACTTAAACAAAATCTTGGACAAGATATGCCAAATCCACAGTACTCCCGGGAAGCTGGCAAACCATACCCACAGAGATTGTTGGGTCTTCAAGCAGTCCGGCAGACTCAACGCCGAACAAAAGGGGCTCGACACACCAAGTGAGGATGATGACGAGCACCACAAGCAGAGCCCCGGAAAACAAAAGAATTTCCCACAAAAAGTCAAAATAGTGAACTCACTTCAAGTGACAAAGGGAAAAACAGCGGCGCCCATAGAAACACGTGCCGCACGGTCTATCCCAGCAGAGTCCCAACGATGGTTGTCCAAACCAATCACCTTCGATCATCAGGACTATTACGGAAGTATCCGGAGCGCAGGATGGACTGCCTTGATATTAGATCCTATAATCGACCGACTCCAATTTACACAAGTCCTAATGGACGGAGGTAGCGATCTAAACCTGCTATATCAGGACACAATTCACAAAATGGGGATAGACCCAATCAAAATTCGCCATAGCAACACCTCCTTCAAAGGGGTAATGCCAGGCCTGTATGCCCATTGTACGGGCTCCCTTCTGCAGGAAGTTGTGTTCGGCTCATCCGACAACTTCCGCCGCGAAAAGTTAACCTTCCACATCGCCCCATTCAAAGTAGCTATCAAGCACTCTTTGGGCGTGAAGCTTTCGCCCGCTTTAACGCAATACCGCATTATGCATCTCTTACAGTTAAAATGCTCGGTCCACGCGGCATCATCTCATTAAAAGGGTGTATTAAGTGTTACTCGAGCACGGAAGAACGTGAGACTGCTTTGACAGCCCCACACCAATCCGGCTTCGCTAATCAAAGCACCTGAATAGGTCATTCAAACCCCGGACACGGCTAGACGAGTCCGGCGCCTACTAGTGGCATACCCCCATACAAGGGGCTGCACGCACGTACACAAGAGAGAATAAAGCTCAATTCTCCTTCCGAGCCGTACTCTGCCTATTTAATATAAAGTACATTTCTCGCACGATATTTTTTCTTTTCAACTAAGTTCTTCTCTTTTACAGATGAACACCGTGCTACACCCGTCCAAGATACGGCTGCAACGGAGACACGGTAGCAGGGCGTGCAGCGAGGGACCCGTCGCAAGGATTCTTTTCAGATTAAGAACCTGCGTAAACCTTTTTCTTGTCTCTTGTTGATACACATCCCCGGTTTCTTATTATAACCGAGGAGGAGGCTGGCGTTTTGGCATCGGCCGCACCAGAATTTTTTGCGTGCACTGGACACTAGGGGCTTAGGGCATTATTCTGCCCGTTTTCATAAAGACCGAATATCTTAGGGAGTGTTCGGCGTCTCGAGTTAGGCCTTATATGCATCAGCTCCGAATCATGTCTTTGGTCAAATGTTGGGTTTGCCCGGCTCCCATGTCTTGGTACCTTACGTTCTATTATATCGGCTAAGGTAGCACTGGGAGAACCACTGCGATTGTGCCCTGGTTGAGCTGGGTTGAGCACCTCAGTGGAGAAAGCTAAAACCGATCATGTCACGATATAGCGTGAGACTGGTCAACCACTTGATGACCCAATGAATGTTTAGAATTCCCCGCATTGAAGAAGGGCTGCTTCCGGCCAGCACATATGCGCCCGAATTCGGGAGCGCGGTGCCCCTAGGGGCTATATAGTAGCCCCACCATCGAGCTCCTATGGCTAAGTGAAAGTGATAAAGCATTATAGTCCGGTTGCCTAGTTTGCTACGCTATCACCTCCTTCACAGGACCAAGACGTTGGATTAAGTGTGAAAATGCGCCTTTTTGCAAACACCCCCGCACTATGTGCGTGGGGGCTGAAGCCGAAGACTGCCATCTTTCAGGTTATATACACATATACATCAACGGCCGCACAGGAGGCGTTTTAATACTTGAACGCACAAGTATAAAAAGCTCTTATATTATATTGAAACATTGTTTTCACAAATCATACATGTCATTTAAACATAATATCCTTCGAAACCTTTGCGTCTCTATTAAACGAGCGCCTGCAGACTTCCTCAAAAGAGTGCTCGGCCGGTACTCGGCTCTGTCCGAAGTCTTGGGATGCAACGTCGGTGGCCTTCATCTCCGCCCGGTATGTCTTGACACGGGCAAGAGCCATCTGGCGCTCCTCTATGCACGCCGACCGCTTCATTGCATCGATACGCGGTACCGCACTAAGGAATCGCTGCACTAAGCCAAAATAACTCTTTGGCTGGGGTCCGCCTGGCCACAAATGAGTCATGACATGCTTCATGGCAAGTCCAGATAATCGATTCAGCTCGGCCCATTCGGCCAACCGATCGGTCAACGGAAGAGGACGCTCCGGACTATGGAATTGCGACCAATATAGCTCTTCCCTTCTGTGCCCCTTCTGGCCTCGGAAGTGCTCAATCACGTCCGCAGCGCTCGCCGGTAAGTCCAGATAAGCATCCTCCGAACTCCACAACTTGTCCAACTGAGCATACTTCAGATCCGTATATTTCCTTCGCAGCAGAAACGGTTTTCCAGCCGCAATAGTCCCGGCCTGACTCAGCTCCTCCTTGGCAGCTCTCATAGCGGAACGGGCATCCTTGGATTCAGCGGTGGCCTTTTTCAGGTCCTCTTGCTCCGCTTGACGTTCTTTTTCAAGAACCTCACAGCGGTCGGTAGTATTCTTCAACTTTATGGCCATATCGACCATTTCCTCTTTGCTTCGGCAGTGAGCAGCCCGTTCAGCTTTTAGCTCTTTGGCCGCCCTTAAAGCGGCCGCATTACTATTTCTGGCTTGCTCTTTCGCTCGAGCAAGTTCCGCCCGCAGCTCCTCCACAGCAACGGCACCGTCTACATCAAAAGCATACAAGTAGTAAGGCATGGGCGTCAAGCTCCCTTACCAGGTGTCCGCAGAGAAGTCACATACCTTGTGACTCGTCAAACCGTTTATTGACCAGCGCGATGTCCGCATCCGCCTCGTCAAGTTGCCGCTTTAGTTCGGCAAATTCATCGATTCGGCTAGCCATCGGACGCCCGCCACCTATTTAGGAGCGGCGATATGTTATAATCGAGATTATGATCCTCGACGCAGCTGTCAATTTTGACAACATACCGAGTCTCGTGGGCTACTATCTATACAGGCACATTCTATATGCATAACTGTCGGAAGGTACATCATTTTTATGCGTACCTCGAACCCCGTCAAAGAAGCTTCTGACGGCTTCATGCAATCCGCTCTCAGCGGATGCAATTCTTTCAATCACCGTACCCATTAGCGCATGGTGATCTTCTGAGATAGCCGCTCGCCCGAGCAGATCCTTCAGCTCCTCCGACCGCACGCCAGTTGGCACCGGACCTTTCGGCCCCACCGGACTCGGGGAAACCCTCCGCGACGACACCTCAGGGTCGTCCGCCTCGCATGAAGATGCGACAGGTGGAGGCGTTTCGCTCTCCATCATCTCCGGAAGAAGATTCCCCGAAGACGAGCTCTGCTGAGAAGGGCTGAGATCCGAACTACAAGGTATAATTTTGGTTATCTTCGTAAATAAATACTGAGGATGTCCCTTATTACAAGGCCCTTCTTTTTACTTACGGCTCATTTGGAGGGCCGATCCCCTTGGGGAAATAGTGCGGCAGGGTACTTCCCAGCGCGGATTCTCTCGACGAAGATTTCTTTCCCCTCTTTGAGGCCTTGACCTCCGGATCTTCCGAAGCGGTCCTCTTCTCTCCTTGGAGGGTGGGACTTTTGATCCCTCCTTCCTCGAAAGCTTCCTTCGTGGAGGCAGTTGCTTCCCCGCTCCCCCCTTCGCCTTCTTCAAAAGACGCAGCCTTCAGCATCTTGGTCAGCACGGACACCTTGTCAACTTTGCCTTCGCTATCCACTCGTGTTCAAGAAACAGCTCCTTTAAGGGCAAGTTTATGATAAATGAACGGACAGCCTGTCCGGGTACATGACTACTTACTTGAGTATCTGGGCGATTGCAGCTTAGTCCTGCGTCCTCAGTCAGGTCTGGGCACTTCTCTTGTGATCCGAAGAACAGTTTATACATCTCCACGGGCGTCGTACCCATAAAATGTTGGAGAGCTCGTGGTCCCTTCGGATTAAATTCCCACAGACGGAGGGGGCGACGTTTGCAGGGTTGAAGGCGCCGAATCAACATAACCTGCGCCACTGCGACCAGATTGATCTCCCTTTCTTGGAGGTCCCGAATACGGCCCTGCAATGTGAGAACGCCCTTGGGCGGCCCCAGTCGAGCCCGGTTGACCCATGATGCCAGCCATGGTGGACCTGAGCGGAAGGCGGGTGGCGCCACCCATTTGGTGCCCCTGGGAGCGGTGATATAAAACCACTCCCATTTCCACAAACCAAGCTCCTCTTGAAAAGAGCCCTCGGGCCACAGAGCATCAGGACACTTGCTTATGACCGCCCCTCCGCATTCTGCTTGTTGCCCCTCGATCATCTTCGGCTCCACCTTCAAGGTCTTGAGCCATAATCCAAAGTGAGGGGTAATATGGAGGAAGGCTTCACATACGACAATGAATGACGAGATATGGAGGATGGACTCCGGATTCAAGTCATGGAAATCCAGCCCATAATAAAACATGAGCCCTCAAGACAAAGGGATCCGTCGGGAAGCCTAAACCCCGAAGGAAGTGAGACACGAACACCACGCTCTCGCCGGGCTCGGGAGTGGGAATGACCTGCCCAGGAGCAGGCAGCCTATGCGAAATCTCGCCGATTAAATACCTGGCGTCTTGCAGCTTTAGCACATCTTCTTCTGTGACGGAAGAAGACATCCATCGGCCGAGCTGGTCGGAGCCGGACATTGTCGAAGGTCCGAAGCGCCTAAATATGAAGCTTTGGGTGTTAGAACTCGAAGCGCGAGGAGAACTCGATGGAGGGTGGAAAAAAGAAGAGGGCCTTGGTCTCATTATAAAGAGGTTGAATACCAAGAGCCCTCCCCGTGGTCGATTAGGACTCGCCTTCGATAGAGGAGGCACGCCAACGGGCACGGTTGGGTTACCCACGTCCGTATTTGATGAGAATCCCGGAATAAGGGGGCACGATCTACGCTTTGATAAGACGTGCCAAGGAAACCGCCTCGCTAAACGCGCTGAGGTGGACAATAAAAACGATTCGTATAAAGGCCTGGCCGTGGTGTGATGTCACGCCCGCGAATCACGTTAGCGGATCTGTGCAAAAGTTATTCTCTCTACGGTAGTATGTAGAACTTGTTTTGCAGAGCGGACACTATCCTTGTGTTCAAAATCTTCTATGAAGTATTCGAAGAGGAACCCGCCTGCAATGCCGAAGACAATATGCACGCCGGACTAAATGCGTCATTGAAGCCTGGTTCAGGGCTCTTGAGGAGTCCTGGATTAGGGGTGTTCGGATAGCGAACTATCACCGTTGGCGGACTCTGGACTATGAAGATACAAGATTGAAGACTTCGTCCCGTGTCCGGATGGGACTTTCCTTCGCGTGGAAGGCAAGCTTGGCCCGGATATGTAGATCTCCTACCATTGTAACCGACTCTGTGTAACCCTAACCCTATCCGGTGTCTATATAAACCGGAGGGTTTTAGTCCGTGGGACGAACAACAATCATACCATAGGCTAGCTTCTAGGGTTTAGCCTCTCTGATCTCGTGGTAGATCTACTCTTGTACTACCCATATCATCAATATTAATCAAGCAGGAGTAGGGTATTACCTCCATCGAGAGGGCCCGGACCTGGGTAAAAACATCGTGTCCCTTGTCTCCTGTTACCATCCGCCTAGACGCACAGTTCGGGACCCCCTACCCGAGATCCG
This sequence comes from Aegilops bicornis, assembly GCA_021605145.1. Classification (NCBI taxonomy): domain Eukaryota; kingdom Viridiplantae; phylum Streptophyta; class Magnoliopsida; order Poales; family Poaceae; genus Aegilops; species Aegilops bicornis. Next base: position 362,749,831 of record CM038675.1, read on the forward strand.
CCGGTTTTGACACCGACACCCTCTTATAGCGTTGCTAGTGCATGTTGGATTATGTTTATGTTGGGACATCACAATATCTCTTATATTATTAATGCATCTATATACTTGGTAAAGGGTGGAAGGCTCGGCCTTATGCCTGGTGTTTTGTTCCACTCTTGCCGGCCTAGTTTCCGTCATATCGGTATTATGTTCCCGGATTTTGCGTCCCTAACGCGGTTGGGTGATTTATGGGACCCCCTTGACAGTTCGCTTTGAATAAAACTCCTCCAGCAAGTCCCAACCTTGGTTTTACCATTTGCCTCACCACCACCTACTTTTCCCTTGGGAGTTGCTCTCTCGAGGGTCAACTTTATTTTAGCCCCCCCCCCCCAGGCCAATGCTTGTCTAAGTGTTGGTCCAAACTAGAGCACCGTTCGGGACCATCCCTTGGCAACTTGGGTTACGTCGGTACATGTACGCTTCGCTTATCCGGTGTGTCCTGAGAACGAGATACGTGCGACTCCTATCGGGATTGTCGACACATCGGGCGGCTTTGCTGGTCTTGTTTTACCATTGTCGAAATGTCTTGTAAACGGGATTTCGAGGCTGGTCGGGTCTTCCCGTGAGAAGGAATATCCTTCGTTGATCGCGAGAGCTTATCATGGGCTAAGTTGGGACACCCCTGCAGGGTATAAACTTTCGAGAGCCGTGCCCGCGGTTATGTGGCAGATGGGAATTTGTTAATATCCGGTTGTAGTAAACCTGAAGTAAACTCTTCTAAAATATACCAACTGTAAAGCGTAACCGTGAGTGTCTCTTTTCGGGACTGATCGAGAGGAGAACACGGTTGCTGGGTTATGTTTGACGTAAGTAGGAGTTCAGGATCACTTCTTGATCATTACTAGTTGATGACCGCTTGCTTTGCTTCTCTTCTCGCTCTTATTTGCGTAAGTTAGCCACCATACATGCTTAGTCGCTGCTGCAACCTCACCACTTTACCCCCTTTCCTTTCCCATTAAGCTTTGCTAGTCTTGATACCCATGGTAATGGGATTGCTGAGTCCTCGTGGCTCACGGATTACTACACCAACAGTTGTAGGTACAGGTTATGCGATGATCATGACGCGAGAGCGATGTTTTACTTGTGTTGGAGTTCTTCTTCTTCTTCTTCTTCGTCGATCTTGGGTTAGGTTCCTGGTCGGCAGCCTGGGCTAGCAGGGTGGATGTCGTTTGAGTTTCTGTTTATGTTTCATCTGTAGTCGGATGTTGATCCTGTATATGATGTATTGTTGTATTCATGTGACATTGTATGTCTTGGATGTATCCCCACTATTATGTAATGTTGATGTAATGATATCCACCTTGCAAAAGCGTCTTCAAGATGTGCTTCTATCCTTGGTGGGACCTTCGAGTTCCTTTAGGATAGGGTCACTTTCACTTTCCTTTCGGAAAAATTTTTAGGTTCCCCTCTTTATTTTTTTGTTTTAAAACTAAATGAAAGCACTCAACAGAAATAAATGACTCTCTAAAACTTCCTTGTCTCCCTGGCAGCGCTTTCTTTAAAGCCATTAAGCTAGGCATATAGTGCTCAAGTAATGGATCCACCCTGATCCCAAGGTATATCAAAGCCAGTTTTAATTAACAATGATTTGTGATTTAGTAGTGAGCACAAAGTAACATATATCATGCAACAACGAAGTCTAACTCTCTTCCTATACATCGGCATGTCATAAAAGAACAATTCATGCACACATAGTAAAGGCCAATGCATAGTATAAATAGTTTCTTGCAATTTTTTCGTGTGGGAAACATAGAGAGGTGGAGATATAGTTCCTCTCTCATAATAATTGCAAGTAGGGGCAGCAAGCACATGCATATTATACTCATCAAAATCATCATGTGCAGTGGTAAAAGGCAACCCATCAATATAATCCTTAATAAGGGCAAACTTCTGCGATATAGTGTAGTCGGGAGAATTCAAAAAGATAATGGGACTATCATGCGTGGGTGCAATAGCAACAATTTCATGTTAAACATAAGGAACTATAGCAAGTTCATCTCCATAAGCATAATTCATATTGGCATCTTGGCCAGAAGCATAACAAGCATCATCAAAAAGGGATATTTCAAGAGAATCAACGGGATCATAACAATCATCATACCAATCATCCTTCGGTAAGCACGAAGGGAAATTAAACAATGTATGAATTGAAGAGTTACTCTCATTAGAAGGTGGGCACGGGTGATCAATCTGCTCTTCCTCCTTTTGTTCTTCGCTCTCCTCCTCATCTTTTTCCTCAAATGAGTTCACAATGTCATTAATTCCTTCTTCCATAGACTCCTGCAAAATATCAGTCTCTTCTTGGACAGCGGAGACTTTCTCAATAAACGCATCAATATCGGCATTGTATTCATAATTCTCATAGCAATATTTAAGGATAGCTAAATTTTCGTGTCTATAAACTGAATCATCAAAATCTTCAAACTCTTTAAACAAAGATTCAATTTCACATGCACCCTTAAAAGCAACAAATTCTTTTATTTGTTCCACATCATAGTAATCATATATACCTCTAGCATAAGAAGCCAAGGTTTCATTATCATCAATTTTGCATAAAAAGGGAAGGTGTGGAGCCTTCATCCTAGAGCAACAAGTATAATCATATCTCAAGCATAGTTGCCTAGCATACCACTTCAACATATAAATTTGATTCCATAATAGTTTCCCTTTTCGAGTCAAGCGATAATCCCTAAAGTATTCACATTGATCCAACGTGTCTCCCATTACAAAATTGAATGGGGTTTTATTGGGATTATCAAAGTAGTACATAATATCTTTCACATAATGAGCATCGAGGGTTTTAGGAGGTTCCCCATCTCCATGAGTAGCAAGTAAACCTAATTTTTTTGGTATTTCGTGTTCCATATCCATAACTAAAGATAGAGAACAACTAAGAACAGCAAATAAAAATTACTTAGTGATAAAGCAAACAAGCACACACGAGAATATTCACCCTACGCTATGACTCCCCGGCAACGGCGCCAGAAAAAGGTCATGATAACCCACAAGTATAGGGGATCAATTGTAGCCTCTTTCGAAGTAGGAGTGTCGAACCCAACGAGGAGCTAAAGGTAGAACAAATATTCCTTCAAGTTCTATCGACCACCGATACAACTCTACGCACACTTGACGTTCGCTTTACCAGAAACAAGTATGAAACTAGAAGTACTTTGTAGGTGTTTTTGGATAGGTTTGCAAGATAATAAAGAGCACGTAAATAAAAAGTAGGGGCTGTTTAGATAAAGACACATCTAAATTAGTTTAAGTAGAGAGATTTTTGTCACGAGAAAGTTATTTGTCCCTAGGCAATCGATAACTAGACCGATAATCGTTATTGAAATTTTATATGAGGGAGAGGCATAAGCTAACATACTTTCTCTACTTGGATCATATGCACTTATGATTGGAACTCTAGCAAGCGTCCGCAACTACTAAAGATCATTAAGGTAAAACCCAACCATAGCATTAAGGTATCAAGTCCTCTTTATTCCCATACGCAAACAACCTACTTACTCGGGTATATGCTTCTGTCACTCACGCCACCCACCATAAGCAAATCATGAACATATTGCAAACCCTACAGCGGGGATCCCTCACGCTTGCGCGACATGGAGAGCACCATAGTACAACACCAATAATAAAAAATGCAACTCAAACCAATCACGATCATCAGTTAACCCATAGGACAAAACGAATCTACTCAAACATCATAGGATAGCCATACATCATTGGGAAATAATATATAGCTTTGAGCACCATTTTTAAGTAGAGATTACAGCGGGCAAAAGAGGGGTTACACCGCTGCATAGAGGGGGGGAAGAGTTGGTGATGATGGCGGTGAAGTTGTTGGTGAAGATTGCGGTGATGATGATGGCCCCCGGTGGCACTCCGGCGCCACCGGAAGCGAGGGGGAGAGAGCCCCCTCCGTATCCTTCTTCCTTGACCTCCTCCCTAGATGGGAGAAGGCTTTCCCCTCTGGTCCTTGGTATCCATGGCATGGGAGGGGCGAGAGCCCCTCCGAGATTGGATCCGTCTCTCTGTCTCTCTCTGTTTCCGAGTTTTTAGATCTGGCCTTTCACCGTTTCTTTTATAGCCGGAGATCCGTAACTCCGATTGGGCTGAATTTTGGAAAAGACCTCTATCCGTAAATTAGCTTTGTTGCGGCGAAAGAAGGGCTCCAACCGCCTTAGGGGGTGTCCACGAGGGTCAGGAGCGCGCCTGCCCCCCTGGGGCGCACCCCTTGCCTCGTGGCCCCCTCGGGCATCGTATCGCGTTGATTCTTCTTCCCAAAAATCATAAATATTCCAAAAAAAATCTCCGCCAGTTTTATTCCGTTTGATATGGATTTTCTACAAAACAAAAATGTGCAACAAACAGGAACTGGCACTGGGCACTGGATCAATATGTTAGTCCCAAAAAATAGTATAAAAAGTTGCCAAAAGTATATGAAAGTTGTAGAATATTGGCATGGAACAATCAAAAATTATAGATATGACGAAGACGTATCAACGCCCTCACCGTAGTCGGAGATACCAAAGAAGCTCTGGCAGTGCTCCGTCTTGCCCTCAAAACCGCTGCGGCAGCACGACCGGCTGACGAGGTCACCGCCGGAGTCAAGGAGGCCGCACTAGCTAAGAAGAAGCAGTTGTTCACTCAAGATCGGGAAGAAACCAAGTAGGTGCCAGTCGAGGAAGATGGATCCTCTGGAGCCACCTTCACCATAGGTGCCAACCTCGACCGGGATCAAGAGGAAGCATTGGTGAAGTTCTTGCGCACAAACGAGGAAGTATTTGCATGGGAACCCAAACAGCTGGTAGGGGTCCCAAGAGGGGTGATCGAGCATCATTTGAGGGTGTGCCCCAATGTGCACCCCGTGAATCAGAAAGCGCAGTGGCAGTCCACGGAGAAGCAGTTCTTCATCGTCCAAGAAACCCACAAGCTAGAGGCAGCAGGTGTCATTCGCGAGGTTCGGTACCCCGAGTGGATGGCGAACCCTGTCGTCGAGCCAAAGAAAGGTGGGAAGGAGCGCATGTGTGTCGACTTCACCAACCTCAACAAGGCATGTCCCCAAGATCCGTTCCCACTTCCACGAATTGAACAGATCGTCGACTCCACTGCCGAGTGTGACCTGCTATGCTTCCTGGATGCGTTCTCAGGCTATCATCAGATCAAGATGGCGATAGAGGATGTGGAGAAGACGGCCTTCCTAACCCCGTGCAAGGTGTACTGCTACACTTGCATGCCGTTCGGGCTGCGTAATGCCGACGCGACCTTCCAACGACTGATGCACATCGCCCTGGGCTGGCAGCTCGGGAGGAACGTGGAAGCCTACGTCGACGACATTGTGGTAAAGTTCGGGTGGCGAGAACTTTGATTCAGGACCTGGACGAGACGTTCGCGAGCCTCCGCCAGGTGGACTTGCGTCTCAACCCGTAGAAGTGTGTGTTGGGCGTCCCTTCCGGCAAGCTACTGGGTTTCCTCGTGTCCCACAGGGGGATCGAGGCCAACCCAGAGAAGGTCAAGGCGATCGAAGACATGAGCCCACCGCAAACCCTCAAGGATATGCAGAAGCTTGCCGGCTGCGTAACTTCGCTAGGGCGTTTCATCTCCAAGCTGGGAGAGCGCACCCTACCATTCTTCAAGCTGATGAAGAAGAAGGGCCCATTTGAGTGGACCCCGGAGGCCAACCAAGCGTTTCAAGACCTCAAGAGATACCTGACCAGCAATCCGGTGATGGTGGCGCCCCGCCCTCTCGAGCCCCTGGTGCTCTACCTTGCCTCCACTCCTTACTCTACCAGTGCAGCTCTGGTGGCGGTTCAGGAAGAGCGCCAGGCCAAGGATACGTCACGCCGAGCTACGCCCCCAGCAGGGGCGATACAAGACCCGGAGGGTGCCGCAAGAGCTGCAGCGATGCCAACGGATGACCAGGCCCAGCAAGACGGCGTCCTTGGGCCTGCAGAGGCCCCAATGAGCAACCGGGCTTTGGGGGTTCCATCGCTCCGAGAGGCGCCTCAACCTCGAACAGGCGCTGGCACCGCCGACGCGCCTGCCCACGTCGAACACCCAGTGTATTTCGTCAGCACGGTACTGCGGGATGCAAGGGCACGATACCCCATGCCTTAGAAGCTCTTGCTCATGCTCTTAGTGGCCTCGCATAAGATGCGCCTCTACTTCCAAGGTCACCCACTCAAGGTCGTCTCAGCCTACCCGCTAGAGAGGGTACTCAGGAGCCCCAATGCTGCGAGAAGAGTCGCCGAATGGAGCATCTAGCTGCAAGCATTCCAGTTGGAGTTCAGCACAACCAGGGTCATCAAGGGAGCCGCGCTCGCCGACTTCGTAGCAGAGTGGACTGACACCCCGGGGTTTGAAGCAGGCGAGGACCGATCCCTCTCGCCAGGAAGTGAAGCACCAGATCGTTGGGTCATGTATTTTGATGGCGCGTTTGCACGCCAGGGCGCGGGAGCTGGAGCAGTGCTCATCTCGCCTACTCAGGACAAGCTCTACTACGTCATGCAGCTTTGCTTCCAGCATGGCGAGAAGGTCTCCAACAACATCGCGGAGTATGAAGGCCTCATCGCTGGCCTTAAGGCTGCGGTGGCCCTGGGGCTGAAGCGCCTCACCATGAAAGGCGACTCGCAGCTGCTCGTCAACTTCTCCAACAAGGTATACGATCCAAGGGACGAGCACTTGGAGGCGTACCTTGCGGAGGTACGCGGGATGGAAAAGCATTTCCTGGGCCTAGAATTGTAGCACGTGCCCCGCGGCACCAACAAGGAGGCTGACGACATCGCCAAAAGGGCGTCCAAGCGACAACCCCAAGAGCCTGGCATCTTTGAGGAGCGGCTCTTCAAGCCTTCGGCAGCACCCCCGCTTTCAGGACTGGCACCGCCTCGGGTGGAACTCCCCCAACCACCAGCCTTGGGAGCCCCAGCCTGCGGCCCAATCTCGGGAGTGCGCCTACTCCTGGCGCTCGAGCCTCTGGAGGGGTGCTGGACCAAGGAGTTCAAGGAATACCTGACACAAGGGATGCTCCTGGAGAAGGAGGAGGACGCGGAGCGCGTGGCTCGGCAGGCTACGGCGTACTGCATCCAGGACGGTGAGTTATACAGGAAGCGGCCAAATGACGTGTCCTTGCGTTGTATCTCCAGGGAACAGAGGAATGAGTTGCTAGCTGACATACACAGTGGAGACTGTGGACACCCCTCATCGTCTTGAACCCTCGTCAGCAAGGCATTCCGCAGCGGGTTCTACTAGCCTACGGCGCTCAACAAGACAACCGAGCTGGTGAAGTCCTGCGAGGCCTGCCAACTCCATGCCAAGCAGATCCATCAGCCGGCTCAGGGCCTCCAGACCATCCCGCTCTCGTGGCCATTCACAGTCTAGGGGCTGGATATCTTAGGCCCGTTCCCCCGAGCGCCTAGGGGCTACCGCTACCTCTACCTCGCGAGGGGCCAAGCCACACGAGGCGGACGATGCAAGACCTCCTCGGGGGCGGCCTCCCCAGGCTAGCTCACGAGGAGCAGAGAGATCAAGGCAAGGGGCACCTCGCGAGGTTCCTGTGACACAAGCCATAATGACCGGGGCCACGCGGGCGCCAGCGCGCGCAGTGTCCTCGTTTCCTCTTCGGTGCCAAAGAGGCAAGCGTAGGCAAGGAGTCCTGAGGCATCAGGCAAAGGTTTCCATATCAGTGCAACGAGACCAAGACCAGTAGGACGTCAGGACGGAGGTCACCATGGAGCCCAAGACGGCGTCACCACTGAGCCTTTGGCGGTCGAAGACCACCTTTTGTCTGGATAGCTTGTACTAGTTGTCCCCCTTCAAATTGGCCGTTGTGGGATCTCTTCCCGCCTAATATTTGGGAAGAGGACCAGGGCCTCTATAAATAGGACTAGCCACCACCGTAGCAAGGGAGGAGCCCGACCATTCTCTACTACGCAAACTCACCAAGCACAATAGCATCTCTCCTTAGGAGGATGTTCTTCCCTTGTAACTGTTCATTCTCAGCCCAAGAGGCAATCCACCACACCACACTGGAGTAGGGTATTACACCACATCGGTGGCCCGAACCAGTATAAACCTTGTGTCCCTTTGTTCTTCAGGTTCAACGCGCTAAAGCTTTGAGATTGCGGTGAGGGCATGAGCTAGAGGGGAAGAGATCTTCGTGCGCACCCCAGTGTTCGAACCTCAAGGGTTTTGCCAGAACTCGAAATCCGACACATGCCTCCAGGCATCGCGACGTGTGACGTACTGACGGCGATCAGCTCGCGCCTAGGGGCTCGCGCGAGGTTTGGCAGCTCCGGAGGTACCCTACCCCTACGGTCACCGTGCGCCCCCTGAGGCTTGACGACTTCTGAACCCTCAAGAAGGAAACCTCTGGAGGACCCCTCTGGAACAAAGGACGCGCAGGGATTCCAAGCTCCGGAGAAGCCCGCTCCCATAGCACGGGAGTCTACTGCAAGAACACTAAGCTAAGTCATCCCAATCACAATCAGGGACAACATGAATACCAGGATGCGATATGAAAGCGATAACATAAGGGTGCAAGTGCCGCGGTCCATTACATGCCCCGAAAGGGCCTTCCATCTTTTTTTTGATGCGGAAGAAAGAAAGAAGCAAAAGCAGCCGCGCGACTACAGCGGCTCCTGCGGCCCAGCTCCAGCAACGCCCGCATTCAGTCGGAGTCCTCCTCCTTCTTCACTAGGGCGCATCGGCAAGGCGGCTCTTCTACCTACCTAGTCCGAGCCCGGCGGCATGGTGACTCGTAGTAGTCGCCGTCGCTCGTGCTCTCCCCGGAGGAAGAGCAGCCGCTACTGGAGGCGCCACGACCATCTCCAAGGGAAAGCTCACCACTGGGGATGGCGCCACCCCTCCTGCCCCCACCGCCATCGTCGTCGTTGTCGTTCTCGGGCCAGCACCCTAGGCGCCGGCCATCTTCCTCGAAGATCCGAATGTAGAGGCTCGCCGCGCCGTCATACCTGAAGTGGAGGGTACACCTCCCCTGCAGGGCGCGAGCACGGGTGAATGGCTTCCACCTACGGTCCAGGAACACGTTGCCAACGGAGGTGACCTTGACCTCCACCCACGAGAGGCCTGCTGCAGTAGTCATCTGCCTGCAACCAGAGGCCGACGGGTCCCCTTGCCGGCAGCGCGCCCGCAAAAAGGTGCAGAAGCAGAAGCCGGATGACGAGGGCCTCCCTGTCCACACCACGAACTCCGAGGATGCATCGGCCAAATGGGATCGCAGACGCGGCGGCCGAGCGGCCACCGCACGCCTGCCTTTGCCGGAGTGGCCACTCCGGCCGCGGCAACTTCCGCTGCAGGAAGGGGCATCCTCATGGCTGCCGGAAGCGGTGCCGGCCTTCGAGTGGGTGCGCCCACGCGCTCGGGGAGCCACCGCCGGCGTTGCAGCATACTTGCGGGGACGACCGCGCCCCTTCTTGGCCGGCGGTGAGTCCGGCCCCTCCTTGGGAGCCTTTACTTTATCGGCGGTGGAGAACCTCCTCACTGGTGCCATGGATGCTCTGGCAAGATGGTGGATCAAAGAAGAGGGAGAAGCAGGGCAAGAAGATGAAGACGGGCAGGGGGCTCCGCCCCTCGCCCCATTTATAGCCGGAAGAAGGCCAACCACCGGCCACTCATGCTCCGAGCCATGATGACCTTTCTGCATGAACCAGGCAGTTGTCACGTCGAGCAGTTGCCGAAGCAGCATGGGGAAGTGGAGACGCCCACGTCCCATCAAGCGCCGCGTGTCGGCGGTCCGCAGGCGATTTGGGCTCATGGCGCTTCGCCCTTGCCCTTTGGCTTTGCCTCAAAGCCAAGTCCAAGTGCGCCTTGGGCCCGGGGGCTACTGTTGGCATGCTGGGAACCAGGGTACCCAGAATTGTCTGCCCGCGGCCAACGGCATGGCTTCATCGACAGCCTAGTACGGCCCATCTACGACACCAATAAGACAAGACCCTCACTAGGGGCCAAGCCTCGCGAGGTGGGCGACATCAAGACCTCCGGAGGGAGCGGCCTCCCTGGGCTGGCTCCCGAGGAGCGGAGATTTCTATGCAGGTGCTCAACCTCATGAGGTTGCGGTCACGCAGGCCATGACGACCAAGTCCAGGCGAGTGCCAACGGGCGCAGAGGAGTGATAATCTCCAAGTGCAGGGAATCATCGTAGCAATTTCCAAAGGTGGAAGTGATAAGTATGGAGTGTCGAACCCACAAGGAGCTAAAGGTAAGATCAATATTCTCTCAAGCCCTATCTGCCACTGATACGACTCTACGTACATTGAACGTTTGCTTCCAACTTGCAACGAGAAATAAAACTATGTTGTGGGTATGAACAGGATAACTTTGCAAGATATCGGAGAGCTAAAATATGAAAGTAGGTGCTGTTATCATAAAGTTAGAATTATAAATAGCGAGTGTGGAATAATGGTGGATCAGTGTGCGGAATTGTCCTAGGCAACCGTTGACAAGACCGGTGATCACTATTGCAGTTTCATATGAGGGAGAGGCATAAGCTAACATACTTTCTCTACTTGGATCATATGCACTTATGATTGGAACTCTAGCAAGCATCCGCAACTACTAAAGATCATTAAGGTAAAACCCAACCATAGCATTAAAGCATCAAGTCCTCTTTATTCCCATACGCAACAACCCCCTTACTCGGGTTTGTGTTTCAGTCACTCACCAACCCACTATAAGCGAATCATGAACGTATTGCAACACCCTACAGCGGGAAACCCTCACACTTGCGCGACACGGAGGGCACCATAGGACAGCATCAAAGTAAAACATACAACTCATACCAACCTAGATCATCAATCAACCCAAAGACAAAAGATATCTACTCAAAAATCATAGGATGGCAACACATCATTGGATCATAATATGTGACATAAAGCACCATGTTCAAGTAGGGATTATAGCGAGGTGCGGGAGAGTTGACCGCGTAAAAGAGATGAGGATGGTGATGGTGATGGTCATGTTGATGAACACGATCACTGCGGCGATGATTCCCCTCTCGATGGCACTCCGGTGCCACCAAGAGAGAGGACGAGAGGTTATCCCCCTTGTGCTTCCACCTCCATGTCCTCCCCCCTCTGGTCCTTGGCCTTCATGGTGATGATGGCCCCTCCGGGATCCTCCTCCATGCCCTCCGGTGATGATGCCCCCCTCCGGCAGGGTGCCAGAGAGGGCCTAGATTGGTTTTCGATGGCTACGGATGCTTTTGGCGGCGGAACTCCTGATCTAGGTTAATTCTCCGAGGTTTCTGTATTTATAGGAATTTTTGGCGTCGGTCTCACGTCAAGGAGGTGCCCGAGGCGTCCACGAGGCAGACCCACGCTGTCACGCCCAATATGTGACCCTATCCAAAAGGAACTCGACGGTCCCACCAAGGATAGACCCGCATACTGAAACGCTTTTGCAAGGTGGATATCATTACATCAACATTACATAATAGATGGGGATACATACATAAGGCACAAATGCCACAAGAATACATCAACATCATATACAAGATCAACGTCCGACTACGGATGAAACATAAATGTAAGCTCAAACGACATCCACCTCGCTAGCCCAAAGCTGCCGACTGGAACCTATCCCCTGATCAAGAAGAAGCGGAAGAAGAACTCCAATACAAGTAAACATCGCTCTCGCGTCATGATCATCGCATAACCTGTACACACTGGCAATCGTGGTGTAGTAATCAGAGCCACGAGGACTCAGCAATCCCATTACCATGGGTATCAAGACTAGCAAAGCTTAAAGGGAAAGGAAGGGGTAAAGTGGTGAGTTGCAGCAGCGACTAAGCATATATGGTGGCTAACTTACGCAAATGAGAGCGAGAAGAGAAACAAAGGAACGGTCGTCAACTAGTAATGATCAAGAAGTGATCCTGAACTCCTACTTACGCCGAGACATAACCCAGAAACCGTGTTCTCCTCTCGATCGACCCCGAAAAGAGACACTCACGGTTACGCACACGGTTGGTGTATTTTAATTAAGATCAACTTCGGGTTTTCTACAACCGGACATTAACAAATTCCCATCTGCCACATAACCGCAGGGCACGGCTCTCGAAAGTTTATACCCTGCAGGGGTGTCCCAACTTAGCCCATGATAAGCTCTCGCGATCAACGAAGGATATTCCTTCTCCCCAGGAAGACCCGATCAGTCTCGGAATCCCGGCTACAAGACATTTCGACAGCAATAAAACAAGACCAGCAAAGCCGCCCGATGTCGACAAATCCCGATAGGAGTCACACGCACCTCGTTCTCGTGGCACACCGGATAGGTCAGCCTCTGAGTAAAACCAGACCTCGAGTTGCCCGTGGTGGCCCCTTGATCTGCCCATTTCGGACCAACACTCGAAGGAGCACTGGCCCGGGGAGGGGGGGCTAAAATAAAGATGACCCTCGGGCTCCGGAAACCCAAGGGAAAAAGGGCATAGGTGAGGCAAATGGTAAAACCAAAGTTGGGCCTTGCTGGAGGAGTCTTACTCAAAGCGAACTGTCAAGGGGGTCCCATAAATCACCCGACCGCGTTAGGGACGCAAAGTCCGGGAACATAACACCGATATGACGGAAACTAGGGCGGCAAGAGTGGAACAAAACACCAGGCATAAGGCCGAGCCTTCCACCCTTTACCAAGTATATAGTTGCATAATAATATAAGATATATTGTGATATCCCAACAAGTAAACATGTTCCAACAAGGAACAACATCTCCATGTTCGACAAGGAACAAACTTCATCTTCACCTGCAACTAACAACGCTATAAGAGGGGCTGAGCAAAGCGGTAACATAGCCAAACAACGGTTTGCTAGGAATGGTGCAAAAGGTTAGAGGCTGACATGGCAATTTGGGAGGCTTGAGGAACAAGTGATAGGTAACGCAACATAGCGATAGAACGAAGCAACTAGCATAGCAATGATAGTAGTGAGATCCAGGGTAGCGGTCATCTTGCCTGAAATCCGCAAGGAAGAAGAACGAATCCATGAAGAAGACGAGCGGATGAAGCCGAACCAAGCGTGAGCGAGCGAATCCTCACGATCGCAACGAAACAGGAACTAACAAGAAGAAGCACACAACATAGTAAACACACCACACATAGACAAGGCATGATGCACAACCAAGCATGATGCATGACAAGACTACATGAGGCTACTCATGGCAAGAGATGATGCAAACAAGAGCAATACATCAAGGCAAGTTTAAATGAGGCCGGAAACAACATAGAACAACTCCTAAGTCCTCATATGCAAATTTCGAAATTGTTCCAGATCTGATTAAACCTTAAGTTCAAGTTGTTAAACAGCAAGTTAATATGCACCACGATGATCTACACGAAATTCTAGTCAAGTTACATATAAAGTTCATTAGATTCGGAGCTACGGCCTAGAAGATATGAGCAAAACAAGATAAACATGGCATTGATGCAAAATGCATACAAACATCAAGCAAACACCTCAGAACATGGATGCAACATGATAATATGAAACTACATGAAAATCAAGCAAGTTTCATATAGAGCACACTCAAAACGGAGCAACGGTTCAACACATACACCCTATACAAGTCATAGTAACAATCTGTCCAAAACAGCAACTAGGCATATAGCAAGCATCAAAACAACATGCTACAGGACCTTAACATGAGAACAAAAGGCATGGGCATGATGTACAGGTAAAGCATTACAAAACATGAACACTGAGCTAACTCCAGAAACAACTAGAACATGCTCAAAATGACATGGCAAGATTGCAATTAATAACAGTTTCAGACTGGCAGAAATAACATCAGGTTGCAATGTTTAGAGCTATCAAACAACATGTTACAGGAACTTATCATGGCAAAAAAAGGCAGGGCATGAATCTACTAATAGCATAGAACAAAAGTCCTTTAGTGACCATAAGCCAAAAAGGATCAGAAAATATGATGGCACCCATGTAAACATGGCAAGTTATATTACAGATTTAAACATGGCAGGAACAACAGCAAGTAGGCATGTTGGTGAGCTTGAACCACTCACCACAGAGCAATACATGGCATGGAAAGGCAACTCACAGTAAGAAGACATGTTATAGAAGCTATACATGGCAAGAAAAACATCATAGCATACACGGATCAACTACAACAACCTTGGCAAAATTGAATAACATGTAAACAACCTGCCAGGAAACATTTTATATCAAAAGTTGAGCTCGATTGGCTCAAGCTATGGCACTCCATAATTGCAAACAAGGGCATGGATGGATAGAGCAAGACATGTATAACAAAACATCCTTACTTAAGTATCTCAAAATATGCATTGATCTCTCGGTAGCATCAAGTTAACATGGCATAAAAATAACAGCAAACATGGCTGAAATCAGCAACATCAAGACACCTAGTTTGCATGCTTGTGCTAGTCACCACATAGATCACAAAAATACATAGCAAGCACCACTGGAGAGATGGCATGGCATATTACAAAACACATGTAGGACTCAAGTTCATAGGGTGCACACATCAATCATGGCTAAAAAGACAAAAGTGCAAGTTCTGTTAAGAAACAGAAACTAACACCACATAGCACTTTTCCAACAGCATTTAGGGCATCAAGATGAGCTCAAATAAAAATGATGCAATGAGATGAAATGATCTACTCTTCGGGGCGAACATTTTGACATATTACACGCCCAAAACGGAGATACGGATGCAGAGTTATGGCATGATGAAAAGAAACAAAATATGCAGCAATTTCGGGGACTTAGTGGAATTTAGGAGGGAGGGGAAAGTCAACCTCCGTGCAGGGTTTTCGAGGCGAGCCGGATCTCGCCGGAGATGGACGAGATGGTGGCCGGAGATGGCGGGGTCGGCGACGAGGGAGGAGGCCGGAGAGGGAGGCGCCGGACCCGGGCGGAGGAGGTCGGGCTCGGCGCGGCGGCCGAGGCGGGCGAAGCTCGCCGGAGCTTCATGCGGCGCGGCGAACGGCGTAGGCGGCGGAGGGAGGCGGCGCTGAAGGCCGGGGCCGGAGTGGGTGGCGGAGGCGGCGGAGGCCGAGCTCGGACGGCGGAGGCCGAGCTCCGGCGGAGGCGGCTCCGGCGCAGTGGCGGCGCGCGCCCTCGAGGCGCGGCGGGCACGCCGACGAGGTCCGGCGGCCGGAGAGCGGCAGCACGGGCGCTGGCGCCCAGGCTGCGCCAGCGGCTCGGGCCTGACCCACGGCGGCCGGATCTGGCTGGAGGGCCGGCGAGAGAGAGTGGCGGCGTGGCGCGCCGTGGTTGGCGGAGAGCGGCGGCGGAGGTGAGGTGGCAGCGCCCATTGGCGGTGTGAGGTGGCGGCTGACGCGTTCGGCGCCGGGCGGACATGTCCGCGCCGGAGGAAGAAGGGGCTAGGGTTAGGGGCGTTTGATCCGCGAATTTGGGGAGGTCTAGTTTTATAGGTAGAGGGAGCTAGGAGAGTCCAAATGAGGTGCGTTTTTCGGCCACGCGATCGTGATCGAACGACCGAGAGCATGGAGGGGAGTTTGGTGGGTTTTGGGCCAGTTTGGAAGGGGTGTTGGGCTGCAACAAAAGATGCTTTCACGGTTACCCGGTTAACTGTTGGAGTATAAACGACCTCCGAATGACACGAAACTTGACAGGCGGTTCACCGGTGCTATACCAAGGCAGCTTGACAAACCTCGGTCCATTCCGAGAAAGTTTAGCACCCGCACACGAGAAGAGGTAAAAGGAGCGCGGGGAGCATAGGAGTGCCGGATTGCAAAACGGACAACGGGGAAAATGCTCGGATGCATGAGACGAACACGTATGCAAAATGAAATGCACAAGATGACATGACAAAGTGCAACGCACAAGCACATGACATGGCAAAGACGACGAATAACTGATGGACACCTGGCGCATCGAATCCGGGGCGTTACACACGCGCCTGGGGGGGGTGGGCACGCCCCCCACCCTCGTGGACACGCCGGGACTCTCCTGGCCCAACTCTTTTACTCCGGGGTCTTCTTTTGGTCCATAAAAAATCGTCAAAAATTGGCACGTCAATTGGACTCCGTTTGATATTCCTTTTCTGTAAAACTCAAAAACAAGGAAAAAAACATAAACTGGCATTGGGCACTAGGTTAATAGGTTAGTCCCAAAAATCATATAAAATAGCATATAAATGCATATAAAACATCCAAGGTTGATAATATAATAGCATGAATACTTCATAAATTATAGATATGTTGGAGACGTATCAGCATCCCCAAGCTTAATTCCTGCTCGTCCTCGAGTAGGTAAATGATAAAAGAAATAATTTATGAAGTGTGAATGCTAGCAAGTGCATAAGTTTCATCAATGATAGTTTCAATCACTTTTTATAGCATCATTATATATCATAACAGTAGCTCATTTTCATAAAACTTTTCATGATCAAGTAACAAGCTATTCACATGTTAAAGTATAGATCATAAACTTTCTTGAAACTAACAAACTATATTCTCAGTCATCAAACAATTGCAATTCATCTTATTTTCAGGAAGGGTCTATGTCAAAGCTTTGATTTAGCAAACTCCACATACTCAACTATCATTTAGTCTTTCACAATTGCTAACACTCACGTGATATTTATGGGTTCAAAGTTTTAATCGGACATAGAGAAAGATAGGGGCTTATAGATTCGCCTCCCAACCTTTTACCTCAAGGGTAATGTCAACAATAATAGTTCATGATAACTTACATCCAATTGGATACATATATCAGGATCTTTTCCCACACAATGTGCTTGCCAAAGGATAAAATGTAAAAAGTAAAGGTGAAGATCACCATGACTCTTGCATAAGGGTAGAAGATAAAAGTAAAATATAGGCCCTTCGCAGAGGGAAGCAGAGGTTGTCATGCGCTTTTATGGTGGGATGCACAAAATCTTAATGCAAAAGAACGTCACTTTATATTGCCACTTGTGATATGGACCTTTATTATGCAGTCCGTCGCTTTTATTTCTTCCACATCACAAGATCGTATAAAGCTTATTTTCTCCACATTAATAGTCATACATATTTAGAGGGCAATTTTTATTGCATGCACCGATGACAACTTACTTGAAGGATCTTACTCAATCCATAGGTAGGTATGGTGGACTCTCATGGAAAAACTAGTTTAAGGAATGTTGGGAAGCACAAGTTGTATCTCTACTTGGTGCAAAGAATTTGGCTAGCATGAGGGGAAAAGGCAAACTCAACATGTTGGATGATCCAAGACAATATACTTTATTTCAGATATAAGAAAACATGACCCATTACGTTGTCTTCCTTGTCCGACATCAACCTTTTAGCATGTCATATTTTAATGAGTGCTCACAATTACAAAAGATGTCCAAGATAGTATATTTATATGTGAAATCTCTCTTCCTTCAATATTCTTTCATGAATTGTTCAAGTGACCAATTCTGAGTTTGCTAACCTTCAATAAGTTTACTACCTATACTTATTATGTGTGAAGTCATTACTCCCAATGTTATAAGCATATGAAACATATATAAATTCAGATTTACGATATTGAATTCATTCAACCATTTACTCATAGGATATACGTGAAGCACGTGAGCAAAAGACAAACTACTCCAAAAAGATATAAGTGAAGAACACTGAGTAGGCAAATAATTAACTAGCCATGGGAGGATTCTTTTTCATTCAATATTTTAGATCCAATGATTGTATTCAAACAGCAAGTAAAATTGAAAATACGCTCCAAGCAATACACATATCATGTGACTAATAAAAATATAGCTCCGAGTAAGGTATACCGATAGTTTTGAAGACGAAAGAGGGGATGCCTTCCGGTGCATCCCCAAGATTAGGCGCTTGAGTCTTCCTTGAATATTACCTTGGGTGCCTTGCGAATCCCCAAGCTTAGGGTATTTCCACTCCTTATTCTCCTCATATCGATATCTCACCCAGAGCTTCAAAACTTCAATCACACAAAACTTAATAAAACTTCGTGAGATAGGTTAGTATGATAAAGAGTAAACCATTCCCTTTGGTACTGTCTAAGAAAAGGTTCATAATTTTTCCCACACAATGCCTACTGTACCATATCATTTCTACAATTTATATTTAGGAATATAAGCCATAGAAACTAGAAAACAAGCAAACTATGCGATGAAAACAGAATCTGTCAGAAACAGAAAAGTCTATAATGATCTGAACAGCAACCATACTTATGCTACTCCAAAAATTATGAAATAAATTTGTGGACATGAGGAATTTTTCTATTAATCATCTGAAAAAATAATAAACTCAAAAGCACTCTTCTGTAAAAAATGACAGCTAATCTCGTGAGCATACAGTTTCTGTTTTTTACAGCAAGATTACATTAACTTTCACCCAAGTCTTCCCAATAGTCTTACTTGGCACTTTATTGAAACAAAATCTATAAAACATGATTACTACAGTATCTTAATCATGTAATCACACAAAAACAGTAAGGGTAAATATTGGGTTGTCTCCCAACAAGCGCTTTTATTTAGTGCCTTTTAGCTAGGCATGATGATTTCAATGATGCTCACACAAAAGATAAGAATTGAAACATAAAGAGAGCATCATGAAGAATATGACTAGAACATTTGAATCTAACCACTTCCTATGCCTAGGGATTTTGTGAGCACATAATTTATAGGAACAAGAATCAACTAGCATAGGAAGGTGAAACAAGTATAACTTCAAAACTTTAAGCACATAGAGAGGAAACTTGATATTATTGCAACTCCTACAGGCATATATTCCTCCCTCATAATAACTTTCAGTAGCATCATGAATGAATTAAACAATATAACCATCACATAAAGCATTCTTTTCATGATCTACAAGCATAGAAATTTTTCTACTCTCCACATAAGCAAAATTCTTCTCATTCGGAATAGTGGGATCACTAATTCCTAAAGTTGACACTCTTCCAAACCCACTTTAGATGATAATATTATTCATACTCCAAAAGATATAAGTGAAGTTCATGGAGCATTATATGATTAATATATACTAACCAATATCCAAGCTCAAAATGTATAAGTGAAGCACACGAAGCATTCTACAAAACCATACTCAAAAGATTTAAGTGAAGCACAAAGAGCAATTCTATAAGATCATACTTAAAAGATATAAGTGAAGCACATGAAGTATTCTATAAATCAATGAAGGGTTATCTCATACTATCATGGTTCTTAAAGAAAAAAGAAAAACACAAAGGACACAAATCATATGAACAAAACAAAAACTGAGGTATATCGGTATTTGTTGAAGAAGAAAGATGGGATGCCAACCGGGGCATCCCCAAGCTTAGATGCTTGAGTATCCTCTGGAATATTTACTTGGGGTGCCTTGGGCATTCCCAAGCTTGAACTCTTGCCTCTCTTTATTCTTCTCATATTGATAGCTCCTCGATCTTCGAACACTTGATCCACACAAAACTTTAACAAAAAAAGTGTAATAAAGCAAACTACCACTTTAAGGTACTGTAATGAACTCATTCTTTATTTAAATTGGTGTTAAACCTACTGTATTCCAACTTCTCTATGGTTCATACCCCCCGATACTAGCCATAGATTCATCAAAATTAGCAAACAACACGCGAAAAACAGAATCTGTCAAAAACAGGACAGTCTGTAGTAATCTGGAAGTTTAGTATACTTCTGTAACTCCTAAAATTATGAAATAAATTTGACAATTTGTAAAATTTGTACAGAAGTAATGTGCAAAAAGTTTCAGACCCATTTGACTTTCCAGTTAAAAATGTAAAATCACACACTACAGCCAAGTTTCTGTTTTTGTTCTGCACATAGTAAACAAGCAATCTAATCATCCTAAAACAAAAGCTTGGCACATTATTTTTATAATACGAGATGAACCTGTGTTTGGTGAATGGAAGTTGGCCTTAGGTGTAATAGGACTCCCAATTACTGCGCGTGATCGTATAATGAGGTCAATGGATATGCACAAGGGGATAATTATTTACAGAGAAACTTCCATGAAAAATTATACATTGTTTCCGTGAGCATTAACACAAGTGCTCAAGGTCGACCCTCACTTCTTCAATGCACAACTTTCCAATCACTTCTCTTTTTGAAAAACTTTTTAGGCATGAAAGGCAAGTAATTTTTTTTGTATTTTCATTCCTTTAATTTTTTTTGTATGTTTCACCCACAACTAAACAGAAACAAAAAGGGAAAAAATCTACTTAGTGAAGAAAGCAAACAAGCGCACACGAGAATATCAACCCCACGCTATTGCTCCACGACAACGGCGCCAGAAAAGAGCTTGATAATCCCCAAGTGCAGGGAATCATCATAGAAATTTCCAAAGGTGGAAGTGATAAGTATGGAGTGTCGAACCCACAAGGATGTAAAGGTAAGATCAATATTCTCTCAAGCCCTATCTGCCACTGATACGACTCTATGTACACCGAACGTTTGCTTCCAACTAGCAACGAGAAATAAAACTACGTTGTGGGTATGAAGAGGATAACTTTGCATGATATCGGAGAGCTAAAATATGTAAGTAGGTGCTGTTATCATAAAGTTAGAATATATTACTAAGTATTATAAATAGCGAGTGTGGAATAATGGTGGATCAGTGTGCGGAATTGTCCTAGGCAACCATTGACAAGACCGGTGATCACTATTGCAGTTTCATATGAGGGAGAGGCATAAGCTAACATACTTTATCTACTTGGATCATATGCACTTATGATTGGAACTCTAGCAAGCATCCGCAACTACTAAAGATCATTAAGGTAAAACCCAACCATGGAATTAAAGCATCAAGTCCTCTTTATTCCCATAAGCAACAACCCCCTTACTCGGGTTTGTATTACAGTCACTCACCAACCCACTATAAGCGAATCATGAACGTATTGCAACACCCTATAGCGGGAACCCCTCACACATGCGTGTCACGGAGGGCACCATAGGACAGCATCAAAGTAAAACAAACAACTCATACCAATCTAGATCATCAATCGACCCAAAGACAAAGATATCTACTCAAAACATCATAGGATGGCAACACATCATTGGATCATAATATGTGGCATAAAGCACCATGTTCAAGTAGGGATTACAGCGGGGTGCGGGAGAGTGGACCGCGTAAAAGAGATGAGGATGGTGATGATGATGGTGATGTTGATGAAGACGATCACCATGGCGATGATTCCCCTCTCGATGGCACTCCGGTGCCACCAAGAGAGAGGAGGAGAGGTTCTCCCCCTTGTGCTTCCTCCTCCATGGCCTCCCCCCTCTGGTCCTTGGCCTTCATGGTGATGATGGCCCCTCCGGGATCCTCCTCCATGCCCTCCGGTGATGATGGCCCCCTCCGGCAGGGTGCCAGAGAGGGCCTAGATTGGTTTTCGATGGCTACGGAGGCTTCTGGCGGCAGAACTCCTGATCTAGGTTAATTTTCCGAGGTTTCTGTATTTATGGGAATTTTTGGCATCGGTCTCATGTCAAAGAGGTGCCCGAGGCGTCCACGAGGCAGGCCCACGCGCCTGGGGGGGTGGGCGCGCCCCCCACCCTCGTGGACGCCTCGGGACTCTTCTGGCCGAACTCTTTTACTCCGGGGTCTTTTTTTGGTCCATAAAAAATTGTCAAAAATTGGCACGTAAATTGGACTCCTTTTGATATTCGTTTTCTGTAAAACTCAAAAACAAGGAAAAAACATAAACTGGCATTGGGCACTAGGTTAATAGGTTAGTCCCAAAAATCATATAAAATAGCATATAAATGCATATAAAACATCCAAGGTTGATAATATAATAGCATGAATACTTCATAAATTATAGATACGTTGGAGACGTATCAAGGAGCAGGATTCCTCTTTGGTTCTAAGGAGGCAAGCGCAGGCGCGAAGTCCTGAGGAATCAGCCAGAGGTTTCCATTCCCATGCAATAAGACCAAGACTGCCAGGACGGCAGGATGGATGTCATCGCCGAGCCCACCGCGATGTCACGACCAGAAGCTTTCCAGGAGAAGACCACCTTTTGTCAGGATAAGATGTACTACTTGTCCTTGTTCGAATTGGCCACTATGGGATACCTTCCCGCTTACATTTTGGGGGAAAAGGATCAAAGCCGCTATAAGTATAGGTTAGCGACCACCATAGCAGGGGGTCGGTAGGTTGAATCCCTTCATCTCACATCCACATCAGAGTAGACCTCGCGAGATTGCTCTTCCCCTGTTTTCATCCTCAACCCCTCATGAGGCAAATACACCACAAAGCAGGAGTAGGGATTTACACCGCAAGGTGGCCTGAACCTGGGTAAATTACCGTGTCCATCTTCTTCCTTGTTCATCGAGCTAGGCCATGGGGGCGACGAACGGGTTAGCTGAAGGGGTTGAGTTCTTCACACATGCCCCAGAGTTCGAACCTTTTCTTGGGTCTGCGGAGCCCTGAATCCGACAGTTTATCGTCAGCGGGAGAGGTGCTTTACAATGGGTTCCATCTTATGGCCCTCGCCTAGTGACAGTATGTGTAGTGAGGCAAGTATCTGTTTTCTTTCCATTAAGGATAAAATTATGGGATTTACTCATATTGCTTGGTTTTATTCTATCTACATCATGTCATCTTGCTTAAAGCGTTATTGTGTTTGTCATGAACTTAATACCATAGATGCAAGGAGGAGTCAGTGGATTGGTGGAGTAATATTAGTAGATGTAGGCATGTGTCGGTGAAAACGACACCTATGGGATCACTGGGATCTCTTCTATGGTTGGCGGGCGTGGGGTCGTGCAAAGAGCGGGTCTAGGAGCCAGTACAAGGATTGTTTACCCAGGTTCGGGCCGCGAGGATGCGTAAAACCCTAGTCCTGCTTTGGTGTATGTATTTGAGTGTTCTTGAGTTCTTGAACTAGCTACCGAGCGTGTCTAGTCGAAAAGATCTGAATCCTCCTCCTGGACACCTTGGGCCTCCTTTTATAGACAAGAGGGGTTGCCACAGTGGCACACACGAGGTGGAAAGGTGTATAGTGCGCAAGCTTATCGCCTGCCATTATGGGACAATACGCATTAAATGCGCTCCCTTAGGTGTCATGTTACTTTATTGGGGATGGCAATGAGGCCCTTCACGTCCCTTGCCGACCCGCCTTGCTCCGACAAGCGTCCAGGCCAACGATGTATGCAGCGCCATGTAAGCTGGCAGGCTGCTGAGATGGCGTGGTGGTAGGATCTTCACGAAGATCTGCATGCCGCCACGCAGGTGTTTGCTGAGTTGGCCTGGAAGCCGCATGTCGCCACGCAGGTGCCTGCCTAGCTGGTCGTGCTGGCAGCTGCATGGGAACGGCGGTGGAGTCTAGCCAAACGCAGGCCTAGCTGCGGCCCCATAGGTGTCTTCGGCAAGGGCCTTGCCGGGGCCCTGGCAAGGGTCTTACCGCGGCATCGCGGTCGTCCCCAGCAAGGATCATGTCAGGGCTCTCGTGGATTTCCCTCGGCTAGGATCCCGCCGAGGATCGTCATCTTCTGGTCCTCATCTGATCTTAAGTGTTCATGATCTTCACAAAGATCTGCATGCCACTACAGAGGTGCCTCCCGAGCCTTGGTTCCAATATGGTTGATGACGTTGGAACCCCTGGGCTCAAGGGTGGCGCACTCCGTTGGCATCGGGCGAGTTGCCTTGGCAAGGCTCTTGCCAGGGCCACGGGGGCCGTCCCGGCAAGGGTGTTTCCATGGGAGTCCCGGCAAGGCTCTTGCCAGGGCCACTAGTCTTGGCGTTGCTTGGATTGCCTCGTGCCTCTGGCTTCGCTCCTCTGCCCTACTTAGTGTGGCCGCAGGCGCGGCTCTGACTGCCCGTGCACAAGTAGAGGGGTAAAAAAGGAGAGCCCCTACTTTTGTACACTGATAGGAGCCCCCGGGTCTGGGCCACACATAAGCGCAACGCGTTTTTGGGCCAGGCCCAGAACGGTGCGAGGGCAGGCGGGGCGGATTTTTATTGCGGTAACTTTCCCGTCCGATGCGCTTCCCCACGACCCGCGCTGAACGCGCGACGTGGAGGGTCATGCGTGACGTGGAGCTCATGCGTGGGGCAGCTCCCGCACGCATGCGTCACATCGTGGTAAAGAGGCGGCTCGCACCTTCCCCATAAAAAGAGGAAAACATAGAGGCGCAGCTCATTTACTGAATGGACTCGAGTCGCGGTCTTCGAGGTGCCCGCGCTCCATGATCACGGGGTGTAGAATGGTCGCCTCACCTGTCTCCTTGATTTCTGCTTGCTCGCTACATGTCACCCATGCCCCCAAGGTGGCAAGCGACGGACGCGGGGGCGGGGGGGCATGTGTCTTAAATAATGAGGCGGGAAACCAGGCCGTCACTGATTGGAGCAGTGGGTCGGTCCGGATTTCCTGCGCCCCTGATGGCCGGATTGGTTGAGTGCAGCGGGCGAGCCCCCACCCTGCCCCTTTATAAGAAGGGGGAGGGGGATGGCACCCCACAATATTCATCATCCATCTCCTTCCACCTTGGCTCCTTTCTTCCATCTATCATGGCGAGAGGAGGCGCCGGCCCTTCGACGGTGGCGGCGAGGGTCTCTGCTCGACAGCGCGTCCCTCCTCCCCAAGATCTCATGGCGACGGAGTCGGCCACGAGAGGAAGGGGGAGGGGGCGAGGCCGAGGTCCCCGTGGCACTCGGGGAAGAGGGGGGGGGCGGGGCGGCGCACTGGCCTTGCCTCCGCCAGCGATGCCTCCCCCAATGGAGGGCCACGTCGGGCACCAGCCTTGTGAGTTCTTCATCAGGCTGCGCCGGCCACCGCGTCGTCGTCTTCGTCTCCCTACTCCATTCGCTCGGGAGATGAAGCTCGACCCACCACAGACCCTCAGGTTGCATATGAGGGGCTGCGGGAATGGCGGCACGCGGGTTGACGTCGATTTTCCGCTCCTCACGTCATGTACCTTTGTCGCGGATGGAAGACTTTTGCTCGTGTCCACAGCCTGATGGCAGGGCTCGTTCTCTACTTCAAATTAATGGAGAACGGCCTGCTCTACGTCAAGGTCTTTGGGGACCTTGGAACTCGCCTAAAGTGCTACGTGGAGAGCTCCTCCGATGATGAAGACTCCTCCTCAAGTGGGAGTGACGAGGTGGACAGCGATAGCAACGACGAGGGCGTCGAGCGGGGCAACACTGACTGACCGCGTCACCCCTCCCTCGGCCACGCGCCCTGCCGAGGGCCTTCCTTGTCAAGTTCTCCATCGGCGCGTTCCTCGCCGCCTCCTTGGGCGGCTGGCGTAGGAGGGCCGGAGAAGACGAGGAAGGCGGGCCGTCAAGTCGGAGTATTGTCGGCCCGCTACCTCATATTTCGGCTCCTCTCCCGGCACCGGGATGCCCTCTTGGTGTCTTCTGCTGCTCGTACCTCGCCTAGGCGCTCTTTTTGCCCTCCTGCTGTCTCATTCCATCTTCTAAGGAGAGGGACAAGAAAGGGATCACGGGCATCTTATCTCTTTTTAGTTTGTAAGCCCGCGGGCATTTGTTAAATTTAAAACTTGTAATCCCCTTGCTCATGTTTTTCATTCCGTATGAACTATACCTGTACGGGATGTTTTTAATGAAAAAGGGTGCTTGCCGGGTTATTTGTGCGTGAGCGAGGCCCATGCCAAGGAGTGAATCCTTGTTATTTTTAAGATAAACATTGCCGCTCGGCAACAGGCCTTGTCGTCCCCTTACCTTGTTCGACCATTCTCACGCTCTTGGCGGAGGCAGGAGAGAGGTAGAGTTAGGCCCTTCGTTTATTTCCTTGTCACCGCGACTACGACCCAGTTCCAACCCAGGGAATAGTTCTTGGGTACAGAAAGAAGGGGGAGCATGGCGGTCTAGGAATAAAACGAGGTTTCATACGTCCCAACTCCATATGGAAATGCATAATTGGGGATGAAAGACTTATCTGGATCTGCAGCCCCCGGCAGCCGTGGCTTGCCGTGGTTGGGTTCTTGTGTGTGCAGCCCCCGACAACATTGGCTTGCCGGGGCCGGAATGTCGGCTTGTTCTCTTCCTTCCAAATAGCTCAGCAGAAACGTCCATGTACCCTGCGAACCAAAGAGGACGGAAAGTAACAGAGAGACGCACACTCAAACTCTATGCTAGGGGTTAGTCACCGCTAAGCACTATCAACCCTAACCGAGGGAGAGACTTAACCTAGCATGCATGCTAAAACTTAGGGCGCCAGTGCTTCATTTATTTATGCTCAGGGTCTGCGCCTCGCTTTGTACAGAGGGTTACATGCCGCGCCGGCAAGGCTTGTACAAAAGGTGGTTTGCCGGGGGGCGGCAACCGCGCCTTATGGGTAAAACTTGCGAAGATGTTCGATGTTCCAGGAGTTGCTCACTTGAATAGCATGTTCGGTCCCCAGGCGGACTACGCCAGGCCAGGTGACTCGTATTACCCGATAAGGGCCTTCCCACTTCGGCGTCAACTTGTTGGAATTCTTGGCCGATTGAACGCTGTAGGACCTTGAAGTATGTCTAGAGGGGGGTGATTAGACTTCTTGACCAATAAAAACTTAACCTTTTCCTAATTTTATAGTTTGGCAGATTTTAGCTATTTTAGGACAAGTCAAGCAATCATCACACAATTCAAGCAAGCTTGCAAAGAGTATATAGGCAGCGGAAATTAAAGCATGCAACTTGCAAGAATGTAAAAGGAAGGGTTTGGAGGATTCATACGCAATTGGAGACACGGATGTTTTTGGCGTGGTTCCGATAGGTGGTGCTATCGTACATCCACGTTGATGGAGACTTCAACCCACGAAGGGTAACGGCCATGAGTCCACGGAGGGCTCCACCCACGAAGGGTCCACGAAGAAGCAACCTTGTCTATCCCACCATGGCCGTCGCCCACGAAGGACTTGCCTCACTAGCGGTAGATCTTCACGAAGTAGGCAATCTCCTTGCCCTTACAAACTCCTTGGTTTAACTCCACAATCTTGTCGGAGGCTCCCAAGTGACACCTAGCCAATCTAGGAGACAACACTCTCCAAGAAGTAACAAATGGTGTGTTGATGATGAACTCCTTTCTCTTGTGCTTCAAATGATAGTCTCCCCAACACTCAACTCTCTCTCATATGATTTGGATCTGGTGGAAAGAGGGTTTGAGTGGAAAGCAACTTGGGGAAGGCTAGAGATCAAGATTCATATGGTAGGAATGGAATATCTTGGCCTCAACACATGAGTAGGTGGTTCTCTCTCAGAACTGGTAAGTTGGAAGTGTAGGTTTGTTCTGATGGCTCTCTCCACGAATGAATAGGAGGTGGAGGGGCATATATAGCCTCCACACAAAATCTAACCGTTACACACAATTTACCAAACTCGGTGGGACCGAATCGTTAAACTCGGTCGGACCGATTTAGTATACCTAGTGACCGTTAGTGATTTTTGGTGGGACTGACATGCATCTCGGTGAGACCGATTTGGTTAGGGTTAGGGCATAACGTAATCTCGGTGAGACCGATTACACAAACTCGGTGAGACCGATTTGGTAATAAGCTTTCCAGAGAGTTGGTCAGGTAAACTCGGTGGGACCGATTTGCTCTTTCCGGTGAGACCGAAATGTTACAAAAAGGAAACAGAGAGTTTACATTGCAATCTCGGTGGGACCAATCGCTCACTTCGGTTAGACCGAAACGTTACAAAGGGAAACAGAGAGATTGCAACCCCATCTCGGTGAGACCGAGATCCCTATTGGTAAGACCGATTTGCTTAGGGTTTGTGGCAGTGGCTATGACTTTTGGAATTGGTGGTGTCGGATAGAAAGAATCGGTGTGACCGATTTTGGCTTTAGATTTAGGTCATATGTGGATGTGGGAAAGTAGTTGAGGGTTTTGGAGCATATCACTAAGCACATGAAGCAAGAGGCTCATTAAGCAACACCTCATCCCTTCTTGATAGTATTGGCTTTTCCTATAGACTCAATGTGATCTTGGATCACTAAAATGTAAAATGAAGAGTCTTGAGCTTTTGAGCTTGAGCCAATCCTTTGTCCTTAGTATTTTGAGGGATCCACTTTCATCATCCATGCCATGCCATTCATTGAGATTTCCTGAAATAATAGTCTTGGAATAGCATTAGCTCAATGAGCTATATGTTGTTATGAATTACCAAAACCACCTAGGGATAGTTGCACTTTCAATCTCCCCCTTTTTGGTAATTTATGACAACATATAGATCAAAGCTTTGACAAATGATAATAAAATTTAAATAACATCGTCGCTTTGAGAAGTATGTGATAAGCCAGAGCTCCCCATAACTTTGTGCCTAGTTTTAGATTTGCTTTGGACTGCAAATGCACAATGAATTAGGCTCATGGGTTACTCTTCCATGTCACATACATCTTGGTGGAGCGCTCAAAATAATAAACAATGAATACATGCACTCATCACCAAGCAAAGTGAGTGATCACATAAGATAGATAGGATAATATCAAGCATGCATAAGTGTAGCTTATGATCAAACACATGATCATCAATGTCTCACAAACATAGCATAGTATCTCAACCAAAAGCAAACAAAGATTGAAAAACCATCAAATAAAGCAAGAGAGAACAAAAGCAACACTCTCTCTCTCTCTCGAAGCCTATGATCTATACATTTTTCTCCCCCTTTGGCAACAAGTTACCAAAAAGTTCATAGAAAATGCATAGTGCTAGATCGACTCTCAGGCTTGATCTGCTGGTGGTGGAGTCCGGATAACACCGAGGACGAAAGCTTCAGTTGAAGTAGATGGAGCTGGAGCTGATGTAGATCTTTGGAGCTGGTGGCACCGAGGTCAGAGCTGGTGCATGAAGTTGCTCTTGTGTCTGTCATTGGCACCGTGCATCGACCTCTCTGGGCTCTAGGCACTTTGGCAAATGCATCGCTTGTTGTTTTGCCCTTCCTCTCCTGCATGTCCTCTTGTAGTTCCTCCACTGCAGATCAATCTCGCCATTTTCACATCTAAGTTATAGAACTTTTATTCTATGATTCTCTCCAAGCTCTCCTGATTTTGAGTGAGGGTGACCAATCCCTTCTCAATCCTTAGGGTTGATGCTATTAAGTATCTGAGCTGCTCCTGCTTGTTCTTCAAGAAATACTCAGATGCCTCCTCTTGAGTTGGCATCTTGGCAGCCTTCTCCCTCTTTGCCTTCTCCTTCTTCTCCTGAGCTTGAACTGATTGTGGATCATCTTCATTCATGACAACCTCATTGTCCTCAAAGTCTGGATAAACTGGAAAGTGTTCCTTATCCAACTGATATTTTCCTGTGCCCATCTTTGAGTTTATCAATTCTTGAATTTGAGGTGCATATTCACAGCTCCTCTTCTGATCTGGTGCAGTCCTCTTGATTGTTTCAATGATCAGGCTCGTGACTTTGAACTTCTATGGCACATCAAACACATGCAACATTTTGATGGCATGCCCTCTGATCATGTTATGGTCACCAGACTTGGGCAACAAAG
Organism: Aegilops bicornis; assembly: GCA_021605145.1. Lineage (NCBI taxonomy): Eukaryota > Viridiplantae > Streptophyta > Magnoliopsida > Poales > Poaceae > Aegilops > Aegilops bicornis. Next base: position 362,779,294 of record CM038675.1, read on the forward strand.
TGTGCCTCAGAATCCAATTTATGGTTGGCAACTGTGACATCAGAAAGTGAACTGATCCAAACTTGTGAGTTCCTAATGTCTTGTCTGGAATTTTCTTGTACATGTGAGCCATTGAATTGTGACCCATCTTCTTCTTTGCATAAATGTCTAGGTTATCCTCATTTTCCTCTGGGGCATTTATCAGCTTTGCCCATTCTTCAACAGTTGACTGGTACCTTGTACCTTCAGACATCCAAACAATTCTTCCATCTGGGTAAAAGTGTGTCAGGAGTAGAACTGCATGATAAGTTCATCATTCCAATTTGTGAGCTTTTGCCCAACAAAATCTGCAACTCCACAAGAAACATAGCTATCTTGCACTCCAGGATAGTGCTCTTCATTCTCCTTGATGAAATCCCAGTCAACCCACCTCATGTCACAGACTATGGGCTTCTTGTCCAACAGAATTGTTTCATAGAAGTCCTGTTGTTCCTTGGTGTGGAACCTGTAGTCAACAGCAGTTCTTCTCCTTGTGGCATATGGATCTTCCATCCTCCATATCCTCAATCCTGAGTCTTTCCTGATTCTCATGTCCTCAGCCACATGATGGGCATCATTGTGGTCTGGTATCTTGGGCTTGAGCTTCCTCAGAACTTGTCCTTCTTCATCTTCCTCATCAGCATCCTCGAACCTTTGGGGCCTTGTTCTTCTCAGCAGCTGGAATACTCCTGGTATTCCTCTTTGGTGCAAACTTGGCCTTGGGGCAGCTTTGGGTACTTCCTTGGGCTTAGATGTGGCAGCCCTTGATCTAATAGCATCACCCATAAGCTTTGGTGCCTTTGGAGCTGGTGCAGCAATTTCATCTTCCTCTTCCATCATGGAAGGCTTCCCAATAACTCTGGCTGTGGTCTTCTTGACCCTTTCCTTTCTTTTCTTCCCTTCATCAGCAGCTGGTTCTTTGGGTTGGGTTTCCAAAGAAGCTTGTGTAGACACTCTGGCTTTGGACATTGGTTGTCTTCCTGCAGGCCTTTTGGTCTTCATGCCTGGCTTTATATCCTTTGCTGAGCCATATTCCTTCTTGAGCACCACTTTCTTGGAAGTTGCCTCATCTTCCTCAGCTTTGTAATCTTCATCCTCTGAATCTGAAGTTCTTTTCCTCCTTTTCCTAGTTGCAGCCTTAGGCAAATTGCTAGGAGTACTTCTGCTCCCTTCATCTAAAGTTGAGGGACTAGTGCCCTCACTCAAGTCCATCTGTTCTCTTGACTTGTTACGGCTGTCACTTTGATCGGACATACCGCAAAAGCGGACTGCGACCTGTGAAGAGTTATAGATGAGATAGAAAAGATGAGCATCACAAAATGCAGAGGTTTTTGCAAAAGAATGACTCAAAAGTTCAATCTTAGTTTTCCACGTAAAGCATTTGGATCCACCGATTTTCAAACTCGGTGATACCGAAGCAGTTTTGGAACCTAAATCGATGATCTCGGTTGGACTGAGTTTGATTCGGTGGTACCGAGACTGCTAGGGTTTCACAGAATCCTCAAATCGGTTGCACCGATTAGTAATTCTCGGTCAGACCGAGAGTCACTAGTGCAATGGCATAAGCCAAATCGGTGAGACCGAGTTTTTCAACTCTGTGGGTCCGGGATGGTTTCGGCGGAAACCTAAATCTAAAAATTTGAATCACATCTAATCTATGAACTACTTTGGCTGGATAGAAGAGTTTCAATCGTGGCAAGAATCAATATGAAAACAATGTGCCAGGAATCAGACGTGGATATCACAAAGATTAAGTCCATACCCTATGTCGGGGATATACCCCGTGGCGTAAACCGGCCGGAAGTATAACCCGGCCGGACTTGGCGGTTTACTTGAGATCCGGCTGACACTTGGCGATTCACTGGTGACCCGCCTCGACACAGCGGTTTACAAGCAACCCACCTGGTCATTATGACTCACTGGTGATCCGGCATACGGGACAGACGGATGACAAGGCCCAAGGCCCAGAAGGTCGGTTCACGTTCAATGGTGGGCTGGTTTATGAAAAAGCAGAAGGACTATTCTCCTACAAAGGAACCAAGACTAGGACTCCACTTGTAATAGAGTAGTCCTAATCCAACTAGGACTAGTCATGTAAACTGCCCCTTCAACATATATAAGGAGGGGCAGGGCTCCCCAAAGAGGGAGAAGCTACAAGCAAGAAGAAACAATCTTAGGGCTAGACACAAAGAGGAGAGCCGGTTTACAGCGACTCCCTCGTGATGATAATGAGACCTAGCCTCAAACAGCATGTAGGGTTTTTACCGGACGATGTTTCCCGGGGCCCGAAGCTGTCTAAATCCCTGTCCTGTGTTGCGTCTCTCGATTCCGCTCAACCCCTCTCAAGCTACCGCATAGATGCGTTGGCCTCGCGACTAAGTCCTCACAGAAAGGACATCTGCCGTGATAATTCCACGACAGTTGGCGCCCACCATGGGGCATGCGCACGGTGGTGTTGAGTTCTTGAAGGGATCTGTTTTAGGGTTCGAGAAGTTTGCAATTTTCCGTCTCAACAAAGGCCGGCGTGGAAAAATTCACATCAATCAAGATTGAACGAATATTCTGCGGCGACGGATATGAGATTGAGATTGTTTAGGGTTACATGTTGTGCGGCCGCCTCACACACCATGGTAATCCGCCGAGTCCGAGTTGAGGTTTTCTGCAGGAGGCGATTTCTCTGCTGCGTTCTTACTCACGGGCCGACTGAAAATTCAGGCGATCCGTCCGACCGCAGGTTCCGCCGAGTCATTGTAGCCACAGCTTTTTATCTGTTTTACCCGGTGGAAGATCCCGAAGGACTGCAGCCATCCTTGCTCTTCCGTCGCCTTGCAATTGCTGCTCTGTACGCAATGTCCGCAAGGGAATCGAGTCCTGAGGCAAGAATTGATCTACCACTGCTGCTTTATGTGTGAAGACCAAAGTCAAATTGTCAACTACTATACCATTATCCACTAGGACGTGTGGAGGCGTATAGACCATATTACTAGTTACAAAGAGTGCTATACACAGCAGAATAAACTGATCTAAGCCGGACTGCGGCCACGATTCGGATGTGGATTGATCCAACTGGCCACGACCTTCAACCTGCCTCTGTCGCCGGATCCATGGCCCTTACACGCCAAACCGAGCCATCTCTGAGCCACTGACGGATTACCTCTCACGCAACACCTCAAGTCGCCGCCCGCGCCCCAGGCCTCCGCGCCTTCGAGTGCTTCATCGCCGTGAGCCGCCGTGATCTCGGCTTGATTTGTGAACCGCCTCGAGCCGCCGCTGAACTTCAAACCGGCCTCGCTTGCTTTATGAACCGCCGCGCACCGAGTCGTCTTCATGGACCTAATGGCCGACCCGCCATTTTCCTTGCTGACATCGCTTCTGAGCCGCCACTGTGGGTCGTTACCTCCGAGCCTTAAGTTTCTAGCTCTCGCGGCCTCAATGGCCCGGCTGTGCATCACCGTTCGCACCTGAACCGCGGGCGAGTTGCTTCACAGCCACCCCGTCGGCCATACTCCGTGGACAAATCTGCAAGCCGTCATGACTTTCCTTCAAATCGCCAAAATCAGTCGAATACAATTGGATATTGTATTTGGAAGTGGCCAAAGATTACATCGTTTTCCTTAATGAGTGTGGAGGGACCCGTACTGGGGAAACTGACCTTTCTAAAAAGCTAAACACAAGCTTAGTGGTCAAAGACTTGCACAAATTTTTGCTACGGACATCGCTCATGTGGGCATCAAATACCATCGGTCAGAGATTATCAATGAGAAGGTTCTGCCTGGAGTCAACTCTGGCCGAACGGCCGTGTCACGGCCGCATCAAGTTGCTTGCCTCGCCGCTCCTCCGCCTCTCTCCGACCCTGCTGTCATAGACGCGCGTCGAGCCGCTGCTCCGCGAGTGCCTCTCTGCCTCGTTTGTCGCTGAGCCGCCTCTGCCAGGTGCCCCTCGCCGTGCCTCACCTTGAGCCACCGCAACGGGCCGGTTTCAACCCGCCAGAGTCTGCTTTGAATCGCCATCACAACGCTCAAAGGGGAACCCGCGGGCTCGTCCTTTGTTGGCACCTGTTCGCCTTGGCCGCTGAGCCGTCCTGCCCCCTACTGTTGTGCGGGCTTCCCTCCGCCACCTCCAAGTGGCCCTATGTCTGCGCCAAACCGCCTCCGCTGCTACGGACGAACCGCCGTCCGCTCACTTTCAACTTGGCCGCGCACGCGTTCACTCCATCTCAAGACTGCTGCACCTCCGAGCGCCCCCGTTTCCGCCGGATTACCCCGCTGATGTGTCAGGCTGAAACCTAGTTTCTGTTGGCTTGTCTTTGTTTTTTACGAGTCAAAATTTCGGTCCGAGCTTCTTCAGAGATTAGCACTGCCGGCCTGACTAAGTGCCCAGCCAGAGCACATGTTTGATGCCTTTATACGCAGTGTTTTCTGCCTAATCTAGTCTCACGTATGTCGTCGGTGCCGAATTTGGACTTCAAGTCAACACCCTCCAACATCAAGGTCAACAACACAAAACCATTATATTGTCAAAGAGACACAGGCGACAGACTGAATCAAATACTGGATGACGTGGTATTCATGCAAAAAGAATAAAAGAACAGTGAGATTTAAAGAAGGACAGGGTCACGTTTCAAAATGTTGTCAAACAAAGGTGCTGACATGCTATGGAGCTCCATCAACATTACGTGGAGCTAAAAAGCTATTATCCATTCACGTCCAGACAAGAGTATGGAGACAAGAGTATGGAGCATTACTATTACTACGTGCATAAATTTCACATACAGATCATCCAGATGAATCAGGTGACATCTATCTAAGTTTAGTTTATTAGCACGTATTATTTTGTTAAAGAGCAATTACTTTGATCTGTGTATTTTTATATACAGGACAATCATTCGCTACAAATATGATTTATACCATGGGTATGGAGCACGGGATGACAATATTCCGCCCGGCGATAGTCCGTAATATATTACCTGATGAATGGACGCGCACAAGCCGCCGCCCGTACGGCCCGGTCTACATCAACTAGCCGGGGTTGCGCCTGTGATTGACTCGCGCGTCCGCACCAGCTTACAACGCCACGGACGACTCGCCCTTCCGCTCTCGCGGCCGGTTTACGCGTCCGCGCCGGTTTACAACGAGGAGGACAATTTGCTTGTCCGCACCGGCATACAACGCCGTGGCCGACTCATCTATGTTGCCTCTGATGATGCGGTTGTTTTTACCGTCCGTCTCTCGCGGTCTGATCTACATCAACATACCGGGCCGCACCTGTCTGCATGAGCTGTTTATTGAGCATGAGCAAGTCACAACTTGGGTAGCCCAGTTTTCTTCCAATAAATTGGAGGCAAATTATCATTCAGCCGCAGTCTCCACTGGATGGATCAATGGACGTACGCACAAATCACTGCCACTACAGGTTGGTCAACTTCAAATAGCCGGTTGGAAGGAACCATTGGCCGAGTTGCTGACACGGCTCATACAGGATCATTTATAAACCGCCGCAGTCACCTCAACCTTCTATGGATTCACATCGTGCGATCAACACCAATGATATACAAGTTATGCCGGTTCATATCACGGTCAAAAATGGAGAGTTTCAGGCCAACTCCTCGAGTCGCCTTTCAAACTCGGGGGCTATGATGACATGATTCAGCAAATCTTGCCGGTTTCAGCAAATTTAAGAACCCCAGGACGATGGAGCGAAAGATAACCCGGTCTCGGAGGCTACTATTATATTGTTGAAAATTTGAAGGCCGTCAGAAAATTTCCGGCTTAGAAAGTATATGAAGGTTAAAAAAACCTAGCTCAATGAAGAAGTTCCGGATCATCAGAAAGGATTCCGGTTTAAAGTCCGGCTCAAGGGAAGTCAGTTTCACTGAAGCTCTCAAATATCCGGTTTACAATCCGGTTCAAGGGAAATCTGTTCTCTCACAAAGTTTTGAAACTCCCAAATCCGGTTTAAAAATGTCCGGTTCAAAAAGGAATTAACTTCTCGCAAGCTCGAGTTTAAAGGCTGTCAGAAAATTTCCGGCTGAAAATGAAGATTCCGGTTTAAAATCCTGTTCAAGGGAAAGATGTCTCCCACAAAGCTTTGAAGCTCTCAATATCCGGTTTAACATCCGGTTCAAGAAGGATTTATCTCTTGCAAAAAGTTAAAGGGTGCCAAAGAGGACATGCTGCGATGATGCGCGGTTCAAACATGGGTATCATGCCCTATTGGCTTATCATATTATTGATCACTTGGGGGCTTGGTCGTATCCGAACCATAGCTACACCTCTTGATCGGCTCAATGCCACAGCATCACTTGGGGGCTTTGGTCGTATCCGAACCATAGTCACACCTCTTGATCGGCTCAATGCCACAACATCACTTGGGGGCTTTGGTAGTATCCTAACCATAGACACACCTCTTGATCGGCTCAATGCCACAGCATCACTTGGGGACTTGGTCAAGTCTGAACCATAGTCACGTCTCTTGATCGGCCTAGTGCCACGGCATCACTTTGGGGCTTTGGTCGAACCCGAACCATCGCTACACCTCTTGACCGGCGTAATGCCAATGCATCATTTGGGGACCTGGCTGACTCGAACCATAGCTACGCCTTTTTGGAGGCATGGTCTTGTCCGACCATGGTAATGCCACTTGATCGACTCAAAGCCTCATTTGCAATGGTTTTATCTTGGCCTTTGCTTCTGTTTTTCTTTTGATAAAATATTTTTTTTCTGTTGCGTTTTCAACCAACATTATTAAATCCGGTTCACCTATCAATTACAAATTGGCGGAACACGGTCAAATCTTAATCCGGAGACTATCTGCCCGGTTTGATTTTATGTTACCATCTTATTATGGAGTAAACCGGTGTTCATTAACCCGGCTTTACTTTCAATTACAAGTTGTCAGTACATGATCAAATCATAATCCGGAGACTATCAGCCTGGTCTAGTTTGACTATGAGTCGCCAGTATTATATATAGTTAAACCGGTGTTTATCACAACCCGGTACGGTTTTATCGTAAACCGGCACAGTATGAAAGGAGTTATCATTACTCAAGATTGGGGTTATCACCCTTACTACAAGAAGTTGGGAAACCAATGATGTGATTCAATGTCACAGGTATGATATATTTCATATTTGATTATTCTTAAGTGCAGCCTTGGTTATAAACCTGGGTTATATGTTGGGCATTATGACCCGTCCGTGATAAACCGCCAGGACACTTTAAACCTTTTGTATGCAGAAACAGGTTGAATAAAGCATGATGATAAATTATCCGGTGTTTATTAAACCGGCCTGGCTTTAAGACGATAAGTCGCCAGTATATGATGAGAAATTATTCGGTGTTTGTTAACCCGGCCTGGCATTGGACTATAAGTCGCCAGTACATATTTGGATTGCGCCACTGGAATCATGCGCTTATAAATCATTGGGTTATATTATTCAAATAGCCAAACTTGGCTGAATTTTCATTATGATATTGAATGAATAATGTTTTCATACCGGATTATATTATCTTGAGTAGCCAACATGGCTGGATTTTATTATGGTTATTAATAACCGGTATTATTGAGGTTTTCAAAGTCGCTTTAGCACGATGGCTATTATTTTATCAAAGGATATGATTTATTCTACAATGGAAGGAATAGTCCCGAGTTGCTGCAGGCTTACGACCCGGCACTTGGGGGCTACATTATTCAAATTGAGATTACATGCAAGTCTCATGTCACTGCAAGCATGCACCATGACACTTGGGGACTAATGCAAAGTCATTTTTATTGGCCTTATATTGAAGACCCGACTCATCATATCATAATGAGCCGGCCTTTGGGGGCTACACATCGCTGCTCAAGTCTACGTGATCATATTTATAAAGTCCCTGCTCATTATTGCATAATGACCCAACCCTTGGGGGCTACATCGGTTGAAGTTTTATCGGCATCAGTCAATTACAAGTCCCAGGTTGCTGTAAGCATGACAACCCGGCACTTGGGGGCTACATAATATGGAGTATTCAGCTTTTACTAATGACTAGGATGAACAACATGGATTTCTTCGAAAATGGCAGTATTTATATTGAAGCAAGTCTTAAGCCATCACTTTGTTCTGCTCAAGACTTGGGGGCTACAAGTATTATATTATTATCGAGAAATACTTTCAAATTCTCTCGTTTTGAGCAAACCAGATTGACCGGTGTCACCAATTATTATGACCACGTGGTTCCGCAACCCAAAGATCATCAATAATCATGAACCGGCGTTGGCAACAATCATGAACCGGCGTTAGCAACAATCATAACCCGGAATTATCAGTTTTTATAACCCGGTAATTTTGGTAATATTAAACCGGCAAGTTTTACATCTTCAAACCGGCCTGATATCAGATGAGTATTTCAATATCAAAATTTGTTAAGCCGGCGTTTTGGAAGCCGATCAAATGGATTATTCTTCACAATATTTTTCTATGAGAAACCAACGTCAGCAATTTAAAGTATGAAGCTGGTTATTGATCCGGATTTTCTAGGAGGGAATGACAAGGACTTAAGGATGATCAGGTGTCGGTCTACAAGAATTCTTAACCCAGAGCACAACCCGCCAAATTTGTTCTTTTGTTCATGTTGCAGATCAGTTTAACATGGACAAATCCAAATTAAACTGGGGGCTAATGTCGGGGATATACCCCACGGCGTAAACCGGCCGGACTTGGCGGTTTACTTGAGATCCGGCTGACACTTGGCGATTCATCGGTGACCATACGACACAGCGGTTTACAAGCAACCCACCTGGTCATTATGACTCACTGGTGATCCGGCATACGGGACGGACGGATGACAAGGCCCAAGGCCCAGAAGGCTGGTTCACGTTCAATGGTGGGCCGGTTTATGAAAAAGCAGAAGGACTATTCTCCTACAAAGGAAGCAAGACTAGGACTCCACTTGTAATAGAGTAATCCTAATCCAACTACGACTAGTCATGTAAACTACCCCTTCAACATATATAAGGAGGGGCAGGGCTCCCCAAAGAGGGAGAAGCTACAAGAAAGAAGAAACAATCTTAGGGCTAGACACAAAGAGGAGAGCCGGTTTACGGCGACTCCCTCGTGATGATAATGAGACCTAGCCTCAAACAGCATGTAGGGTTTTTACCGGACGATGTTTCCCGGGGCCCGAAGCTGTCTAAATCCCTGTCCTGTGTTGCGTCTCTCGATTCCGCTCAACCCCTCTCAAGCTACCGCATAGATGCGTTGGCCTCGCGACTAATTCCTCACAGAAAGGACATATGCCGTGATAATTCCACGACACCCTAACTTGGCGGTGGACTTGCTACGGCGGCAACGGCAGGGACGAAATCCGTTGACGGCGGCGAAGACCAGCGACAGGAGGCTGCTGGCGACGAGGAGACGATCCGGAGACCACGATGGCAGAGCGAGCTGTTGCACGGGCGAAGGGTTTCGGAGAAATTTCCAAAAATTTTCCCGTGGCTATATATAAAGCTCGACTCTGTCGGTGTGACCGAGTGGAACAATTCGGTGGCACCGAGATGCATAACTGTGCTCAGTTACAGCAAATCGGTGAGACTGAAAAGTTCAAATTGGTTGCACCGAGATTGAAAACTCAGATCAACTTGATGATCTCGGTAGGACCGAAATGGAAGGATCGGTCAGACCGAGAATCATTAAGAGGTTTTGGAAGTTAAGTATATGACGAATCGGGGACTCCAAGTTCTCCTCACACAGAGTGGTTCGAATCTGACTTGATCAAATTTTGTGATGTAGCATGAATAGAGTTTGAGACGAGAAAAGCATAGATAGCTAAAGAAGGTTCTTAGGCATTCTTGTCCATCCACTTGGCACAAAGAAAAGAATCCAAACAAACAAAACAACAAGTGGATGTCCGTGAATGAGTAAAATATGCACCAACATGCTCACACAATAAGATGGCAATTGAAATATGTGGCAAAGCATGCACAACCAATTCTAGCAACTATCAAGCAATTGCCGATGACTAGGTCATCTATATATGAGTATATTGACTTAGGAGTCAAATGAGAACATTTGATCATAGGTCATACTCATCGTTTAAGCTCAAGTGGGGTTACCACTTTTACATAATGCATTAATGTGTTCACACCATTAGGGTTGCTTTGACTCAATTCCTTAGAGTTAAGCTCCCCCTAGATTTGAAATACCCCCTTAGAGGGATGAACTAACCTTGGGTTTTGTCGATGATGACTTCATGTAGGTGTTGAAGATGTAGATGCTCAATGTTGATGTAGATCATTTGGAGAAATCCTTTGGAGTGAGTTGCACTTTCAACTTGCCTACATGGGTTAGTCCCACAAGGAACAAACAAGAATATCCATAGACATAGAGTGATGCACACACAAGATGATGTCCATGAAAACATTAGGTTACCTTGTCCCTTGCCTTACCAACATGAGGGTTTGTGACTCCTTGAACTAGTGCAAGATGTGAAAGTTGATTGCACTTGTTCTTGCCAAAATGATATGAGTGAAGAATGTTGGCGAAGTAACCCTCAAGAACTTTCTAGTTCTTCTTCTTCGGGATCCACATCATCTTGATGAGAATCCTTGGAGTTGTAGTTGTACTTGATGAAGTAGAACTTGACGTAGTCTTGGGGACCCACTCGAACGAGGCTTTAGGTGCTTCTTCAAATGCATCAATCTCTTCTTGAAGCTTGTCCCTGCCTTTGTTCTTGTGGTCTTGTGGTGGAAGATCATCTTGAGCTTGTGTCCCCTTGAAGGAAGTAGGATCATACTTCTCTTGCTGAGGAACAAACTTTGTCTTGGGGTATTGATCTTCTTCCCACTCAACTCCATTGGCGTTGAACTTTCGTTCAAAACCAACACCTTGAATCTTCCTGTGCCATCCTTGCTTATGCGTACCATTTCCTCGAATTGCTTACTCCCGGCAAGGCTCTTGTAAACACCTTTCTCTATAATTCCTTCAATAAACTATTTTCTTGCTCAAGTGTAACTTGGCTAAGAGAATCATTAGTGGAATAAAGAGAACTACTAGAAGCAACAACATTGGATTTGACATTATTATTGTTACTACTAGAGGAAGTATCTTTCTTGTACTTGTTACTAGACTTGACTTGAGGCATGTAAGTATATAAGAGTAAACGCTTGGCAATGTAAGAAAAACTTTTCTTGCGGAGATCATCATTGATTGCCTTTAAGAACTCATGCTCTTGCTCAAGATTGAGCTTTTCAAAGCGTAACTTCTCATGAGCCCTTAACAGTTCTCGATGATCTTCAAGATAGTTTCATGAGCCAACTTAAGAGTGTTTAGTTCTTTAGTTAGAAGCTCAATTTTCTCCTTATCATTGTCATTCGTTTGATTAGCATGATTAATTGACGTTTCATCATAGTATTCATCACTAGAGTTGTCAACAAGTAAATCATCATCACCTAGCAAGTCATCTTCATCACTATTAAAATCTACATACTCGGGGTGTGTTACCTTAGGACCTTTGGCCATGAAGCATCTTCCAACACCTTCATTTGGTGAGTCAAATATGTCGTAGGAGTTGGTTGACACAAGTGCTAGACCGGCAACACCTTCATCTTGAGTATATTCGGAGTCGGAGTGATAGCTTCTCTCGGAGTGATTGTCGGAGTCGGAGCCGGAAACCCATTCACAACCATGAGCTTGATGTCTTCGTTTTGTGTAGCTCTTTGATGACTTGTCCTTCCTTTCCGAATCCTTGCTTCTCCGTGAGGGTCTTCGTTCATAACGATCATCTCTACTCCTCCTCTCTCTTGGTGGTGATTCTTCTCTTTTGCTCCTTCTTCTTGGAGAATCTTCTCTTCTTTTGTAGGGTGTCGTACACTCATTGGAGTAGTGTCCGGGTCTCCCACAATTGTAGCAATGGCGCTCTCGACTAGAAGATCTCTTGTCATTGTAAGACCTTGACTTGGAGCTTCTTTCTTTGCTTCTACTTTTGTAGAATTTGTTGAAGTTCTTCACCATTAAGCTCAATTCTTCATTGAAGGTTGGTTTCTCACTTGATGATGTGGGGGCTTCACTTGAGGCTTTGTAAGCACCACTTGACTTGTTGTGAAGTTCCTCCTTATCCTTGAGTGACATCTCATGAGCAACAATCCTTCCAATGACTTCCGTTGGCTTGAGATCTTTGTAGTTTGGCATCATTTGGATCAATGCGCACATGGTATCATACTTTCCATCCAATGCTCTTAGGATTTTCTTGATGATGAATTTGCCGGTCATCTCTTCACTCCCTAAGCCGGCAATCTCATTTGTGATAAGAGCAAGCCTAGAGTACATTTCAGCGATACCTTCACCATCCTTCATTTTGAACTTGTCAAGCTGACTTTGGAGCACATCCAACTTGGATTCCTTGACGGACTCGGTACCTTCATGCATATCAATCAACGTATCCCAAATTTCCTTTGCATTCTCAAGACGGCTGATTTTGTTGAATTCTTGAGGCACAATCCGTTGAAGATGATGTCACATGCTTGAGCGTTGTATTGTAGCATCTTCAATTCTTCCGCATTAGCTTCACGGTTCGGTTCTCTCCCATCGAAGAATTCACCTTGCAAGCCAATACACATAATTGCCCAAACGGCGGGTTATGTCCAAGAATATGCATTTTCATCTTATGCTTCCAACTAGCAAAATTAGTACCATGAAAGTAAGGACCTCTACGGTGATAATTTCCCTCGCTAGACGACATACTCTCCTAGGTTGTGAAACCAAGGCTATGGCCACCAAAAGCTATGAAAATCAAAGCAAATGGAGACCAAGGCTCTGATACCACTTGTACGACCTTGAAGTATGTCTAGAGGGGGGGTGATTAGACTACTTGACCAATAAAAACTTAACCTTTTCCCAATTTTATAGTTTGGCAGATTTTAGCTATTTTAGGACAAGTCAAGCAATCATCACACAATTCAAGCAAGCATGCAAAGAGTATATGGGCAGCGGAAATTAAAGCATGCAACTTGCAAGAATGTAAAGGGAAGGGTTTGGAGGATTCAAACGCAATTGGAGACACGGATGTTTTTGGCATGGTTCCGATAGGTGGTGCTATCGTACATTCACGTTGATGGAGACTTCAACCCATGAAGGGTAATGGCTGCGCGAGTCCATGGAGGGCTCCACCCATGAAGGGTCCACGAAGAAGCAACCTTGTTTATCCCACCATGGCCGTCGCCCACGAAGGACTTGCCTCACTAGCGGTAGATCTTCACGAAGTAGGCGATCTCCTTGCCCTTACAAACTCCTTGGTTCAACTCCACAATCTTGTCGGAGGCTCCCAAGTGACACCTAGCCAATCTAGGAGACACCACTCTCCAAGAAGTAACAAATGGTGTGTTGATGATGAACTCCTTGCTCTTGTGCTCCAAATGATAGTCTCCCCAACAATCAACTCTCTCTCATAGGATTTGGATCTGGTGGAAAGAGGGTTTGAGTGGAAAGCAACTTGGGGAAGGCTAGAGATCAAGATTCATATGGTAGGAATGGAATATCTTTGCCTCAACACATGAGTAGGTGGTTCTCTCTCGAGGCCTGGTAAGTTGGAAGTGTAGGTTTGTTCTGATGGCTCTCTCCACGAATGAAGAGGAGGTGGAGGGGCATATATAGCCTCCACACAAAATCTAACTGTTAGACACAATTTACCAAACTCGGTGGGACCGAATCGTTAAACTCGGTCGGACCGATTTAGTAAACCTAGTGACCGTTAGTGATTTTCGGTGGGACTGACATGCATCTCGGTGAGACCTATTTGGTTAGGGTTAGGGCATAATGTAATCTCGGTGAGACCCATTACACAAACTCGGTGAGACCGATTTGGTAATAAGCTTTCCAGAGAGTTGGTCAGGTAAACTCGGTGGGACCAATTTGCTCTTTTCGGTGAGACCGAAATGTTACAAAAAGGAAACAGAGAGTTTACATTGCAATCTCGGTGGGACCGATTGCTCACTTGGTTAGACCGAAACGTTCTGAAGGGAAACAGAGAGATTGCAACCCCATCTCGGTGAGACCGAGATCCCTATCGGTAAGACCGATTTGCTTAGGGTTTGTGGGCAGTGGCTATGACTTTTGGAATCGGTGGCGCCGGATAGAAAGAATCGGTGTGACCGATTTTGGCTTTAGATTTAGGTCATATGTGGATGTGGGAAAGTAGTTGAGGGTTTTGGAGCATATCACTAAGCACATGAAGCAAGAGGCTCATTAAGCAACACCTCATCCCTTCTTGATAGTATTGGCTTTTCTTATAGACTCAGTGTGATCTTGGATCACTAAAATGTAAAATGAAGAGTCTTGAGCTTTTGAGCTTGAGCCAATCCTTTGTCCTTAGTATTTTGAGGGATCAACTTTCATCATCCATGCCATGCCATTCATTGAGCTTTCCTGAAATAATAGTCTTGGAATAGCATTAGCTCAATGAGCTATATGTTGTTATGAATTACCAAAACCACCTAGGGATAGTTGCACTTTCAAACGCGCCGAAGAACAAGGCCGCATTCCTCACAGCTTCGGCATGAACCTTGCGGATATGGTAGCGGCGCAAGGCTAGCTACTAGCGTGCTGCTCTCACAGCCTCCCGAAGACGATCTTCCTCAAGGAGCGTTGCGTCATCTTGCCGCAATTGCTCTTGCTCAAGCTCTTCATAAGCGAGCACTCGAGGTGACCCGTATGTGAGTTCCGTGGAGAGAACTGCTTCTGCCCCGTATACCAGGGCAAAGGGTGTCTGGCCGGTGTCTTGATTTGGCGTCGTTCTGATTAACCAAAGAACCGCCGGCAACTCATCAATCCAGCGCCTTCCGGTCTTGTGCAGCCTGTCAAAAGTCTTTGTCCTTAGGCCTCGTAGTACTTCAGCATTTGCCCTCTCCGCCTGGCCGTTGCTCCGTGGGTGTGCCACAGAAGCAAAACAGACCTTGCTTCCGAGATCTTGGATGTACTGCATGAAGGTGTGGCTTGTGAACTGCGTGCCATTGTCGGTGACTCTGTTTGGCACAGCAAAATGGCAGACTAGCCCCTTGAAGAACTTGATGGCTGACTGCACGGTCACCCTCCTCACTGCTTCCACCTTCGGCCACTTTGTGAACTTGTCGATTACAGCGCATAAGTACTCAAAGCCCCGACAAATCTTGGGGAAAGGGACCAATATGTCGAGCCCCGGACGAAAATGGCCAGAGAGAGGAATTGTTTGAAGGGCTTGAGCTGGTTGATGAAGCTTCTTCGAATGGAACTGACACGCTTCACACTTGGTTACTAGTGATGTTGCATCCTGGAGGGCAGTGGGCCAGAAGAAACCTTGCCGGAATGCTTTGCCGGCAAGGGCCCTCGACCCTATGTGCGAACCACATATGCCTCCGTGTATCTCTGCCAACAACTCCAGTCCTTCCTCCCGGGGAATGCACTTCAATTTCACCTCGTTTGGTCTTTTTCTGTACAGGACGTCATCGACGAACTGATACATGGCAGACCCACGGGCTACTTTCTCCGCTTCTTCCTGCTCCTCAGGGAGTTACCCTGTTTGGAGGAATCAAACAGTATGACGTGCCCATGCCGGAGCCTGGGGCTTGACGACAAGTACTAAAGGTATTTCCTCTGCCATGGGAGCGGCCGTCTCTACTGCCAGGGCTTGACGCCCTGCCGGAGTCGGTTGCCCCTCGGCGGGCTCAGTGTCCACGGCAACATCCTTGCCGACGGCTCCCGGGGGCTCGGCGGGAAAGTACTTGCCGGGGCCTGATTTCCTTCGCTTATTCTGCTCTGTCGATGGTTCAACGTATGGTTGAGTTAACTGAAGGACAAAAATACCTAGTTCCACAGGTAGTTTGAAGGCAGCGCGCTTCGACAGGTAGTCAGCAATGTCGTTCTCCACTCGGGGAACATGCTCCGCTTGTATACCGTCAAAGCGCTCCTCCAGCTTCCTCACCTCATCTATGTATGCCTCCATCAACGGGCTTTGATAGTCTTTGTTGACTTCCCTGACGACAAGCTGTGAATCACCCCTGACGATGAGCTTCTTGATCCCGAGGTCTACCGCGATCCTGAGACCGGCAAGCAACCCCTCGTATTCAACAATGTTGTTCGTGGACATCTCCCTGGGAAAGTGCATCTGGATTACATACTTGAGGTGCTCTCCGATGGGCGCAACGAAAGCGATACACCAGACGGCGCCTTGTAGCGAAAGCCCGTCAAAGTACATAATCCGATTCTGACTTGCTTCCTTGCCGGGGAGAGTGGTCTCCTGGATCTCTTCGTCGGGCGTTGAGGTCCAATCCGCAATGAACTCTGCCAAGACTCTACTCTGGATTGTCGAAGTACTTTCAAACTTCAAGCCAAAGCTCGACAGTTCCAAGGCCCACTCCACGATTCTCCCGGTCGCGTCTGGGTTATGCAGTATCCGTTGCAACGGGAGGCGGGTGACAACGGTGATTTCGTGGGCTTGGAAGTAATGACATAGCTTCCTCGAGGCCATAAGGAGGCCGAAGAGCAATTTTTGCACGCCGGAGTACCTTGACCTAGCCCCCTTCAAGAGGGAGCTGACAAAGTAAACCAGGTGTTGCATCATCATCTTCTTCTGCACCACTTCATTTGGTTACACGGGCCCCGTCCCGATGGTGTCAGACTCTGCCGGGGGCCTTGCCTTGCCGGCACCAAGCCCTGATGGGGGGAGCCCTGGCTCGCCATCCGCCAGTCCTGTCGTTGCCACTACCTCTTCATAGACCTCCCTCTGTGCCACTAGCGCGGCGCTGACCACTTGATTCGTTGTCGCTAGGTATAGTAGCAATGGCTCTTGTGGTTTAGGCGCAACTAGTATCGGCATAGAGGAGAGGTATTTCTTCAAATCCTGTAACGCTGCTTCGGCCTCTGGGGTCCATTCCATTGGTCCCGCCTTTTTCAAGATTTTGAAAAAGGGAAGGGCACGCTCAGCAAACTTGGAGATGAACCTGCTCATGGCGGCAATGCACCCAGTGAGCCGACGCACATCCTTGATCCGCTTGGGCGCCTCAATCTGCTCGATAGCCTTGGTCTTGTCTGGGTTCACCTCGATCCCACGCTGTGACAAAAAGAACCCGAGAAGTTTGCCGGACAGAACACCGAAGACACACTTCTCAGGGTTCAACTTGAGGTTGATCTTGCGCAGATTTGCAAACGTCTCTTCTAAGTCTTGTATGAGTGTTGCCCTGTCCTTTGTTTTGACCACTACGTCATCCATATAAGCTTCCATATTTCGATGTCGCTGGGGCTCAAAACCAATTTGGACTGCTCTTGCAAACGTTGAGCCAGCACTCTTCAACCCGAAAGGTAATCGTGAGAAACAATACGCACCACATGGGGTGATGAATGTTGTCTTCTCTTCATCTTCTTTCGTCATGAAGATCTGGTGGTATCCCGAGTAAGCGTCAAGGAACGATAACAAGTCACACCCGGCCGTGGAGTCAACAATCTGGTCGATGCGTGGTAATGGGAAAGGGTCCTTTGGTCAGGCCTTATTCATATCTGTGTAATCAATACACAGTCTCCACTTCCCATTTGCCTTGCGCACCACCACCGGATTGGCCAACCACGTCGGATGGAGTACCCCGCTCACCAAACCTGCCACTTCCAACTTCCTGATCTCCTCTGTGATGAACTCTTGCCATTACAGAGCCTGCTTCCTGACCTTCTGCTTGATAGGCTGCGCATGAGGCCAGACAGCAAGGTGGTGCTCAATCACCTCCCTGGGAACATCGGGGATGTCGGATGCTTGCCATGCAAACACATCGACATTCGCCCGAAGGAAAGTGACGAGCGCGCCTTCCTATTTGCTATCGAGGGTGGAGCTTATGGTGAAAGCCCCTCCCGTGCCATCCTCCTTGACGGACACCTTATTGGTCTCTGGTGGTGCAGCTCTGGATTTCTTGCTCTTGCCAGTGGAGCTCTCTGGCACGTCCTCGATGGGAGCACTACACTCCGAAGAGGTGCGCTTGCCGGAGTGGGTGCGAGGGGCCTTACCGGTCTTCTTCCTCCCCGGGGCTTCAGCGGCAGGAGCAAGTGCCTTGGCAGCAGTCACTTCAACTGCTTCCCGGTAGAGTTGATCGGCGCAGATCAGCGCGTCCTTCTTGTCGGAGGGGACGGTGATGATGGTCATCGGCCCAGGCATCTTCAGCGTGTTGTAGGCGTAATGCGCCGCTGCCATGAACTTGTCTAGTGTCGGGCGGCCGAAGATCCCGTTGTAGGGCAAGGGGGTCTCGGCTACATCGAAGACAATCCTCTCCATCCTGTAGTTCTACTCGCCTCCAAACGTCACACGCAGTGTGACCTTACCCTTCGGTTGACTCCTTCCCGGGTTGACCCCTTGAAACGTGTGAGGGAGTCCTGGATTAGGGGGTATCCGGACAGCCGGAATGTATACATCGTCCGGACTATTGAAGCGTGAAGATACAAGACTCAAGACTTCGACCCGTGTCCGGATGGGACTTTCCTTGGCGTGGAAGGCAAGCTTGGCGATCCGGATATTATATTTCCTTCCTTGTAACCGACTCCATGTAAACCCTAGCCCTCTCCGGTGTCTATATAAACCGGAGAGGTTGGTCCTTAGAAGGCCGATCACAATTACAATCATACCATCATAGGCTAGCTCTTAGGGTTTAGCCTCTATGATCTCCTGGTAGATCTACTCTTGTACTACCCATATCATCAATATTAATCAAGCAGGAAGTAGGGTTTTACCTCCATCGAGAGGGCACGAACCTGGGTAAACATCTGTGTCCCTTGCTTCCTGTTACCATCAGCCTTGACGCACAGATCGGAACCCCCTACCCGAGATCCGCCGGTCTTGACACCGACATTGGTGCTTTCATTGAGAGTTCCTCTGTGTCGTCGTTACTGGGCTCGATGGCTCCTTCAACCATCATCAATAACACAGTACCGGACAGTCACGACGAGCACGGCTTAGACCTGCTGTCGGACAAAGCTTGGGGTATCACCCCCGCAGTAGCCTCGGACCTAAATCCGGAGTAGGCTGCGTTGCCTGAGGACGGAGCGCTGGACCCCACCCCGCAGGTCGCGCACTCATCGGTGGTGGAGCCGAACACGGGCCTTACCTCTGTGGTGGCCTGTGATTACGGACCCCCGGATTCGTATCCGGATGATGGTTCCGATCCGCGCACTCCCGAGCCAGTCGAACCAGGTTGGGCTCCGGTAATGGAGTTCACCGCTGCAGATATCTTTCAGCACTCGCCCTTTGGCGGCATGTTGAACTTATTAAAAACTCTTTCTTTGACAGAAAATTCTGGACCAAACTATGTCCGGCTCGAGTGAGAAGCAGACGACGAAGAAATTCGTTGCCCACCCACCACCCGCTTCAAAGCCACGGTCGATGACTTAACCGACGCGCCTAACTTCGACTCCGAAGACATCGACCGTGTGGACGACGATGTACGAGAAGATTCGGAATCTATGGGGTGCTGGACTTCTCCCTCGTCACACGACATATACATGGTGGATACGCCCAAAGAGGACAAAGGCGACAATCCGGACGATAAAATCCCCGGACAAAAGCCAAAGCGACGGTGCAGATGTCGTTCTAAGTCCAGCAACAGTAAAAATAGCGACAGGAGCGCCAGAGGGATCGATACTACAATCAACTCCGAATGCAACAATGACCATACGGACCCAGCGATGGAGCAGGACGAACCAGGTCACCCCGAACACAGTTCGGAGCAGACGCCCGAGGACAATGATCCCGACGGACGAGGTCATCAAACCGAACCAGCACAGGAAAATAGTCCGGATAATGATGCAATCCCGGAAAAACACTTGAAACGAGATAACCTCCAAAGAAAGCTCATGGCCACCGCAAGAAGTCTAAAGAAGCAGAAGCAACGACTCAAAGCCGCACAGGAAACGCTCAACCGTAGATGGAACAAAGTGCTAGACATTGAAGAAAGATACGGCGATGATCACCATACAAAGAGCTATCCAAAACGCAAGCTAATGCCAGAATTCGATGACGAAGCCGTGCCACTTCATAACCGCAACAAAGCGGCTACCGACGCCGCACATGATCCACGTGAACACCTGAATAAGAAAGCCGGAGCTGCCAGGTCCATTTATGGATCCAAAGCACGTCCAGATACAGAGGGGCCGCTCACCTCTTGTGCTTCACCGAAGAAGTACTGGACCATGAATTTCCACAGGGCTTTAAACCTGTGGACATAGAGGCATACGACGGAACGACAGACCCAGGTGTCTGGATTGAGGATTTTATCCTGCATATACATATGGCTCGTGGGGATGACCTCCACGCCATCAAATCACTTCCCCTCAAACTGAAGGGACCAGCCCGACACTGGTTGAAAAGCCTCCCCGAAAATTCAATTGGGAGTTGGGAGGAACTCGAGGACGCTTTGAGGACCAATTTTCAAGCGACCTATGTCCGGCCTCCGGATGCTGACGACTTAAGTCACATAGTCCAACAGCCCGGAGAATCCGCCCGCAAGCTTTGGAATAGATTCCTCACTAAGAAAAATCAAATTGTTGACTGTCCAGATGCCGAAGCCTTAGCGGCATTCAAACACAACATCCGTGATGAGTGGCTTGCCATACACCTCGGCCAAGAAAAGCCAAGGACAGTGGCAGCCCTAACAAGCCCTATGACCCGCTTTTGCACGGGTGAGGATAGCTGGCTAGCCCGTAAAGGCACCAGCGACCCCAGCACATCCGAAATAAGGGATGGCAACGGGAAGCCACGGCGTAATAAAAACAAATGCCCAAACAAGGAAGAGAGCCCGGATAACACAACGGTTAATGCCGGATTCAGGGGATCTCGACCTGATCAGCAAAAGAAGCCATTTAAAGGCAGTAAAGAGGGACCGTTCGGTCTGAATAGAGTCCTAGACAGACTATGCCAAATTTATGGCACCCCTGAGAAACCTGCGAACCACACGCACAGAGAGAGCTGGGTCTTCAAGTAGGCCGGAAAATTAAATGCCGAACACAAGGGAAGGGAAACACCAAGTGAAGACGAGGATGAACCTCGCCAGCCGAACACTGAGGGACAGAAAAAAATTCCCGCCAGAGGTTAAAACAGTGAACATGATCCGCGCGACTCACACATCCATGAGGAGGCACGAACACGCGCATAGGGACGCGCTCGATATAGAGCCCATCGTACTCACACCTAACCACTTGATGCCCTATCCGATCACCTTCGATCACTTGAACGACCGAACTAGTATTCGGCACGGAGGATCAGAGGACTTGGTGCTTGACCCAATAATCGACGGATACCATCTCACCCACGTCCTCATGGACGGCAGCAGTAGTCTCAATTTAATATATGAGGACACTATCCGCAGGATGGGGATAGACCCATCCAGAATTAACCAAAGCGACACCACCTTTGAAGGGGTGATACGAGCGTTGAAGCCCACGTGGGGCTCCGTTGTAATCGAGGTAACATTCGGCTCTCCAGCAACTCCGAGCGAAGAGCTACTCTTCATCATCGCACCCTTCCAAAGCAACTATCATGCATTGCTTGGAAGAACGGCCTTCGCCCGTTTCAACGCATTGCCGCACTATGGCTACCTTACACTCAAGATGCCCGGTCGACGTGGCATCATCACCGTTAGCAGAATAACAGAGCGCTCGTCACACGCAGAGGAACACGCGATGGCCCTCGCGGCCGGACTATAAGCGACCTCCAACATCAAAAAATATGACCGGTCGTTAAGACCAGGGACACGGTTAGACGAGTCCGGTAGCCCAGATCGAACCAAGGCACCGTATATGTAATCCTATAGCGGATACCAGGGGCTATAACTACCTAATAAAGCCCCACACTTGGCTCAACCTTATTGGCAGGCCAATGGCTTACACTTTTATCCATCGCGTACTAACGTTGTAACCTCCTATGAGTTTCCTTTTTCCGCATACAACTTTCACGCGATACCCTTCCAGGATACGGCACAACGGAGACAAAGGCACAGACGTGCAGCAGGGCCCCGTTCAACAGGTTTATTTTTAGATTAAGCCCCTGTGTAAACCTTTTCTATTGCCTCTTGTTGTTTAACCATCCCATGGGTTCCATACCCACAGAGGATACTGCCGTTTTTGGCATTTTGCCACGAAAGATTAACGCACGTACCTGGAAACACATGGTTTATAATGAATGGGCATTCTTGAGCCCATCGTCTACTATAAAGTCCGAACACCTTCGGGAGTGTTCGGCGTCACGAGTTTGGCCTTATATGCAGCAGCTCCGAATCATGTCTTTGGTCAAATGTTGGGTTTGCCCGGCTCCTGGGTTTGCCGCCTTACGTTCCGTTATTGTCGGCTAAGGTGGCCAAAGGAGAACTACTGCGATTGTGCCCTGGTTATTCCGGATTAGCACCTCGGTAGAGAAAGCCGAAAACTGACTGTCATGATACAGCGAGAGACTGTTCAACCACTTGAAGACTTATCGGAATCTTTAGGATCCCTCCGCATTAACGAAGGACCGTTTCCAGGTCATGTACACACGCGCCCGTATTAGGATGCACGCGAATGTACCAGGGGCTACATAGTAGCCCCAACATTAGATTCCCATGGCTAAGCGAAAGTGTTACAGCTATATAGTCCAGTTGCCTAGGTCGACATGCGATCACCTCCTTCATGGACCAAGACGTTGGATCAAGCATATTTTTTGCGAACACCCCGCATTGTTTTGCGTGGGGGAAAGCCGATATTTGCTATCTTTCGGATTACACATTCATATATATATATATATATATATATATATATATATATATATATATATATATATATATATATATATATAAACGGTATTGAGGGACATAATAATACTTTCGGGCAAAAAGTATAAATATAGCCTTATAACCAAAATAACATTGTTCTTACAATGATTCGATTCATCACTCGAATAAGATATTCTTCGAGCACTGCGCCTCTATTAGGCGGGCACCTTCTGTGACCTGCGCCAAGTAGTGCTCGGCCAGATATTGGCCCCCCGCTGGATCTTGGGTCGCTATAATGGTGGCCTCCATATCCGTCCAATAGGCTTTAACGCGGGCAAGAGCCATTCGTGCACCCTCTATGCACGCCGACCTCCTCATGGCGTCGATTCGAGGCACGGCCCCAAGGAATTGCTGCACCAAGCCAAAGTAATTGTCCGGCTTAGGCCCTTTCGGCCAAAGATGGTCTATCACAGACCGCATTGCAAGACCGGACAACCTGTGAAGCTCCGCTACAGCAGCCATCTTGTCACTTAACGGCAGCGGGCGAGTGGGAGCATCAAATTGCGACCAGAAAAGCTTCTCCACTTCCTTATCACCCTGCTCCTTGAAGAACTTGGCAGCGTCAGCCGTACTCTTCGCCAAATCCTAATACGCGTCCGCAGGACTCCAGCGCCCATCCAGGGGAGCGTACTTCGGATCGAAAAACTTCGTCTGTAGCAAGTAGGAGCCTCCAGTCGCGATTTTACCGGCCTGTTGAAGTTCCTCCCGCGCCCCCCTAAGCGCGGTACGTATTTCCTTGGTGGCATTACGCGCCTTGTCCAGCTCGGCCAAACTTTCCTTATGCTCCTTTTCAAGGAGCTCATACCGGTCAGCGGCATTTTTTAACTCCACAGCCATTTCGGCTATCTTTTCCTCGCTTCGGCAATGAGCAGCCTGTTCGGCTCTCAATTCTTCGGCCGCCTTTAGGGCAACCACATTGATAACCCGAGCTTGTTCCTTGGCTTGGACAAGTTCTGCCCTCAGGGCCTCCACGGCAGCAGCACCATCTGCAGCTCGAACATATTACATTAATATCATGCCGCCTCCATATTTTCCTATACAAAGGAAGGCAGAGCACATACCTTGTGATTTGTCCACCCGCTCGTTCACCAGCATGATATCGGCATCAATGGATTGAATCTGCCTGGTCAGTTCGGAAACTTCAACGGACTGGTCGGCGGCCGGACTCACAGGTACCTGCACGTATTTATAGCACAATCATTGATTCATGATCCCCCGTTTGCCTCCTAGGGCGGGCAACCAGAGTCTCATGGGCTACTATCTATATGGAGCACACCTAACGCGTGCCTCACAGCCAAAAACAGTGTATTCTTCACTACATACCTCAAAGCCTCTGAGCAGACTTGTAAATGCTTCATTCAAACCGCTTGTAGCGAACGAAATCTTCTTGAGCACCGCGCTCATTAATGAGCGGTGCTCCTCCGATAGCGCAGCCCGCTCCAGTAGGCCCGTCAGTATGTCCGGCCCGACTTCGAACCGTGCCGGACCCTTCCCATCGCCCCTCGTGGGAGCCAAACGCTCCGGGCTCAGGGGGGCTGACGCATTGGCTTCCGGCTTCGGCAGATCTGGACTCCTCCGTGACGACACCTCGGTGTCGCCCGCTTCATGAGCCGGAGAGGTGGGTGGGGTCTCGCTCTCCATCATCTCCGGAGGGAGATCCCCCGAAGACGAACTCTGTTGAGAAGGGCTGCTAGCCGGACTGCAAAAGACGAATCCTGGTTATTGATCTAGGAGAAACGCAGTACCTTCGAATCAAAAATTGACTTACAACTCGGTGGAGGGCTGGCCCGTTGGTGGGCACGATGCGGTGAGGGTGCCCATCGGGGTAGAGCCCCCTGGGGATATCTTTTTCACTGGTTTGGGCATCTTCGTCTCCGAGTCTTCGGAGGCAGCCCTCTTCTTCCTGCGCGGGGAGGAGGCCTTAGTCCCCCCCCCTTCCCGACTATCCTCCTTAGGGGAGGCAACAATTCCCCCGGTTCGGATGTGTAGTGTGTGGAGTTCGGTTTCTTCGTTCTTCCCCTTGTCTTTCCCTGAGGGCATTCTGCTGAGTACCCGGTCAAGCATCTTGGCCGTGGTGGGACCAGGCGAGCCTTCGGGAAGTGGCGCCGGACACCTGATTCTCTCCGCCTTGTTGAGCCATTCCTGTCCATGGGTGATTTTCAGGATAAACAATTATGACAAATGCAAAACACGGTGTCCGGTACCAAGTTTACTTACTTGGGTATATGGGCGATTGCAGCTTAGGCCAGCATCCTCGATGGTGTCCGGACACTTTACTTTCGGTCCGAAGAATAATCTACACATCCCTTCGAGCTTTAGGCCGAAGAAGTGCTTAATAGTCTGCGGACCCTCTGGATTAAACTCCCACATCCGGAGAGGCCCGCGTTGGCACGGCAACATCGGTCGGATTAACATCACTTACATTATGCTGACAAGGTTAATGTCCCTCTCAAGAAGCTCTCCGATGCGGCTCTGCAGGACTGGTACATCACCAGCAGGCCCCCAATTCCGTCCTACGTCGGTCCAAGACGCTAGTTGCAACGGAGGGCCCGAGCAGAACTCGGGAGCAGCCGCCCACTTTGTGCCTCGGGGAGCCGTGACATAAAACCACCTCCGTTGCCATACATCACATACTTCTGGGAAAGAACCCTCTGGCCATGGGGCATTAGCATTCCTGCTTATTACAGCACCTCCGCACTCCGCGTGTCGCCCCTCGATCATCTTCGGCTTCACATTGAAGGTCTTGAGCCATAAGCCGAAGTATGGGGTGACGTGGAGGAAGGCCTCGCACACTATGATGAACGTCGAGATGTGGAGGATAGCGTCTGGAGCCAGATCGTGAAAATCCAACCCATAATAGAACATGAGCCCCCTCACAAAGGGATCGAGGGTGAAGCCCAAGCCGTGGAGAAAGTGCGGGACAAAAACGACGCACTATTAGGCTTCGGTGTGGGGATGACCTGCCCTGGGGCAGGAAGCCGGTGTTGGATGTCAGCGGTCAGGTATCCGACCTCCCTAAGCTTCGCAATGTCGTCCTCTTGAATTGAGGAGGCCACCCACTGGCCTTGAGGGACGGATCCGGACATATTGGAGGATCTGGGGTGTTGAAGCTTGGGTTTTGGGTGTTAGAACTCGAGATGCGAGGAAGCGCGAGGAAGGTGGAAAAGAGGTATAGGCCTCGACCCTTTTTATAAAGGGGATGAATATCAAGAGTCCTTGGTGTGGCTGTTTGAGGCTTATCTAAAAACACACGGAGTTATACCAACGGCCGTCGTGGGGTTGCGTGCGCCCCTATTGATGGAAAAATCCCGTAATAAGTGGAACACGATCTCTGCCCCGACGGGACGTGCCAATGAAACCGTCTCGTAACGCGAGTCGTCATGGGGTAAGAAATGCCGGTTCGCATTGGACCAGGCCACGATGCACGGGCACGATGCACGAAGATTGCCAGCATATCAGGTTTATGCCATGTGAAGACCATCTTGTGGATCCGGACACGATACAAGTGTTCGATAATTACTTTGGAGTATTCAGAAAAGGAACCCGCCTTGCAATGTCAAGACAATCTTGCTACCGGACTCATCGTCATTGAAGCCTGGTTCGAGGCTCTTGAGGAGTCCTAGATTAGGGGTATCCGGACAGCCGGATCAGATACATCATCCGGACTATTGAAGCGTGAAGATACAAGACTCAAGACTTCGACCCGTGTCCGGATGGGACTTTCCTTGGCGTGGAAGGCAAGCTTGGCGATCCGGATATTATATTTCCTTCCTTGTAACCGACTCCATGTAAACCCTAGCCCTCTACGGTGTTTATATAAACCGGAGAGGTTGGTCCTTAGAAGGCCGATCACAATTACAATCATACCATCATAGGCTAGCTCTTAGGGTTTAGCCTCTATGATCTCGTGGTAGATCTACTCTTGTACTACCCATATCATCAATATTAATCAAGCAGGAAGTAGGGTTTTACCTCCATCGAGAGGGCCCGAACCTGGGTAAACATCTGTGTCCCTTGCTTCCTTTTACCATCAGCCTTGACGCACAGATCGGAACCCCCTACCCGAGATCCGCCGGTCTTGACACCGACATTGGTGCTTTCATTGAGAGTTCCTCTGTGTCGTCGCTACTGGGCTCGATGGCTCCTTCAACCATCATCAATAACACGGTACCGGATAGTCACGACGAGCACGACTTAGACCTATTGTCGGACAAAGCTTGGGGTGTCACCCCCGCAGTAGCCTCGGACCTAAATCCGGAGTAGGCTGCGTTGCTTGAGGACGGAGGGCTGGACCCCGCCCCACAGGTCGCGCACTCATCGGCGTTGGAGCCAAACACGGGCCTTACCTCTGTGGTGGCCTGTGATTACGGACCCCCGGATTCGTATCCGGGTTGACCCCTTGAAACGTGTGAGGGAGTCCTGGATTAGGGGGTATCCGGACAGCCGGACTGTATACATCGTCCGGACTATTGAAGCGTGAAGATACAAGACTCAAGACTTCGACCCGTGTCCGGATGGGACTTTCCTTGGCGTGGAAGGCAAGCTTGGCGATCCGGATATTATATTTCCTTCCTTGTAACCGACTCCATGTAAACCCTAGCCCTCTCCGGTGTCTATATAAACCGGAGAGGTTGGTCCTTAGAAGGCCGATCACAATTACAATCATACCATCATAGGCTAGCTCTTAGGGTTTAGCCTCTACGATCTCTGGTAGATCTACTCTTGTACTACCCATATCATCAATATTAATCAAGCAGGAAGTAGGGTTTTACCTCCATCGAGAGGGCCCGAACCTGGGTAAACATCTGTGTCCCTTGCTTCCTGTTACCATCAGCCTTGACGCACAGATCGGGACCCCCTACCCGAGATCCGCCGGTCTTGACACCGACAACGTGCCCGTCTCCTTGAGGTCTCCATCAGGAATCTGCAGCCTTTTTATCACAACGGGCGAGATCAGGTTCAGACCGGCCCCGCCGTTAACTAGCATCTTGGTCACCTTGAGGTTGCGTATCATTGGTGAAACCAACAACGGCAAACACCGGACCACAGTTGTGCAATCAGGGTGGTCCTCAGTGTCAAAGATGATAGGCGTGCTGGACCATTTCAGTGGCTTCTAAGCATCTAATGATGGCTCTGCTGCTGTGATCTCACGCGCCCACTGCTTGAGCTGGCGGTGAGAAGTATGTAGCGAGGCGCCACCATCGACGCACATGGCCTCCGTAGCTTTCTGGAACTCATGCTCGCCGGACTCGTCGTCCTCGTCATGATCATTGTCTTCCTGCTTCTTGTCGCGGCCCTGAGCGGGCCTCTCTTGCTGGTTATCCTTGCCACGGCGGCCTCCTTGGCCGCCATGATTCTTGCGGGATCCTTCGGCACCATCCTGACCCTTCTCCTTGTCCCGCCTCTCATACTTGGCTTTTTGCTTTTCAGCAAGCAGCTCAACTTGTCGGCAGTTCTGGAGGTCGTGGCCCTTGGTGCGGTGGATCTTGCAATACTGCTTGTCGGAGCCTCCTGGCTTATCGGCAGCTGGTAAGGCCCGGCAAGCGGCGCACCCGGCAATCTCCTTGTCGGGGTCGTCTGCCTTGGTCTTCTTGGCAGCGCCGGTGTCGCCAGATCCCTCGACGGCAAGCACGGCCTTGCCCTTGCGCTTCCTGTTGCGATGCCGGCCCTTCTTCGTCGGGGCGGCGGTGTCTTCGTCTGTAGAGTCAGTTTCCGCACCAGTGTCCTCTCCAGGGTACTTCCTTCCCTCTTCATCTCGAGCGCATCTATCAGCCATAACATAAAGCTCGGCCACATCCTCGACCTTGTTCATCGCCAACTCTTCACGCATCTTGCGGTTGCACACATTCTAATGGAATGCGCTCATCACGGCGGCGGGATGAACATCTGGGATGTTGTACTGCACCCGGCTGAATCTCTGTATGTACTTGCGCAGGTTTTCACCTTCCTTCTGGGGAATGATATGCAAATCGCTTGCCTGGCCATGAGCTTGGTGGCCTCCAGTGAAGGCACCAACGTATTCATGACACAGATCCAACCAAGAAGAAATGGAACCCGCCGGCAAGTGCATCAACCATGACATAACATTGGGTTTAAGTACCAACTGGAAGTAATTGGCAAGCACCTTGTCATCGCGGGCCCCAGCAGCTTGAATGGCGATGGTGTAGATGCTGAGGAACTCCGACGGATGGGTCTTGTCGTTGTACTTATCGCCGATGTCGGGCTTGAACGTGCGGTGGGAGGGCCACTGGAACTGCCAAAGCTCACGGGTAAAGGCTGGGCAACCCACCTCGTAAGGTAGGCCGCCAGGGCCTCCTGGAGCTGGGTGGTCCGTAGTGGGCCCCGCCCGCCTATCTGACTAGTGGCGTGCATCGCGCCGGCGCTCGATGATGGTTCGAGCGTATTCATGGGCTCGCTCCCGAAGAACTTGGCACTGATCGCGGTGAGTCCGTGGGTCGGACGACGCTATGGATATATTATCACCAGCGCCATCACGACTGACCGACACCCCGGGTGGCTGGCGTGGGGGAGGAGAGTGCACCGTGGCTGCAGCACCTCCAGTCTTGCTACCACTGGCATGCGGTGGCTCGACGGAGCACCGGCCCGAGGGCTCCGCTGGCCGCGGCTCATCTTTGTTGGCCACGCCGACGAGGATCGAATGGTGGCTCTCCACTCGTCGAGCTTTTCCGCAGCTGGAGGAAAATCGAGAAGCAACTGATGTGAGCACGACCTCAGGCGTGCCGATGATTTGTCCCAATCTTTTACGATGCAACGGACTCCTCCAGATCCATCGATAAAAAATACGCGCAATTACACGAGCAGTACACGTAACCTGAAGTAGGGGTGACAACGACCAACGGACAATCCCCCGGCACACGAGGAACCTCCCGCCGTAGTAGACGTAACCAGCGCAACCTGTCGATGATGACGGACCTCGAGCCAAGTGCAACTTTCACGTAGAAAATTCACACAAAATAGATAACTATGACACCCAAAGAGGTTCGTTTAATAGTCGATACACATGTTGTCTAAATCGAAGAAAATAACCTAATTTTTACATCCGCTATACTTGGCTATTTATAGCCTTACATGACTTGCACACGTACCTAACACGACTGAAAAAAAAACTGACTTGAATTAAACAAACGAACGACAAGTAGAGACCGGCCATAGAAGTTGCTATATAAAATCTGGACTCTATTCACGTTGGTCTCTCTTGGTGGGCCCCATCCAGTTTCCTTCAAGCACAAAAATCTCCATGGTAGAAAATCTCTGGACCTGCCTTTTATTTCCTTTCGTGGTAAAAAGATAAACCAAAACCTGATCTTGATCACTTGCCGTTTGAATAAAAGGTAGATGGATGTCCATGGGAAGCAATAGGACTTGTTCCTAACAAAATCAAACAACCCTTCACGTAATTCTCTAGGTTGGTAGCTTCTGGTTAATATTTGGCTAGGCCCACTTGCATGTGTAGCTAATTTAGCCTTGCATTTCAAGGTGCTAGCTTGCCTCTGGTCTTTCTCTTTGAACCGAAAATACACAGTCCCGTGAGTAACATTATATATTGGCAGCGCCACATCATTCTCCCCCTCTTCAAACGAAACCGTCCTCGGTTTCGAGTCATCTTCTGCAGCAACATCTTCATCAACAGGTATGTCGTCAACACAGACATCAACAACTTGACCTGCACATAAAATAGGAGCAACACAAACTACAGGAGCGTCATCTTGCATGTGAACTAGCGCGGACAGAAGTATAGCAGCGCCGGCTTCCTTCTTTTTGGCTTCATCGCGCTCTTTCATCTTTGATTTCTCTTCATCTTTCTTCTGTTGAAGCCTGTCATCTCTCCAAATTTTGAACAGAGCCATATTCATAGACAGCAAAATATACTCAACCTGACCAGACGAAACAACATATTTATAATACCAATTTGTGTGATCAAAGTAGGGAACTGCTCCGTGTACGTCATACCATGGTTTACCGAGAAGAAAATGACACGACACCATGTATACTGGAAGAATATCACAACAAACCTCTTCAGAAAATTTGCCCAAATGAAAGTGTACCTTGGTCTGTTCGGTGACAGTGAACTCGTTGGAACCCCAACGCAAAAAATATGGTTGCGGATGTAGCGTCCTTGGCAAACCTAATTTCTCCACAATCTCATGCTAGCAGCATTGATCGAACTCCAATGGTTGATCGTCAAAGCACATGCTCTGTCCCGCACAATCGCCTTTGTGTGAAAAAGTTTATCATGGAGGCCTCTCTCTTCGAGCCGAAAACCTGCTGACATAACAGCCATATTCTTAATATACTAAACCTAGCTAGGTTTGATTTACCCTATTTTTTTGACTTTTTTTATTAGTGAAAATCTGCCCAACCGGGAGATGCCACGTGCTTTATTGGGGGAAATGGACTGGTAGACTTTGGTGTGGGTCTAGCCAACTTCTGATGAATTTGTGGCATTGTTTCTCATTGGTTAGCATGTGTATTGTACCAGTTTGTCTTTGCTACTGCGTATGTGTGGGCTGCATTCTGTCCTTTTGCATTTAGCTTTACATGCCCATGCTTTGACCGCCGCTGTGCTATTTGTTTATACTTGTGCATGTGCGTGTCCCATGGTCCTTCATGCATGCATGCGTGTCTTCCTTGTGTATGCTGACACGTGCATGACTGCTTCGAAATTGTCTTTGTCCCAAATATGCGTGTGGAGGCGGCTGCCGCTTGCATCGCATGTTCTGGGGTTTTCATGTCTAGCCGTTTGGAGTTATTGATTTGATTTGTTCCTTCTTTACACCTGCTATAAATATGAGCCTTTCTTGCCGCTGCTCCTTGCATTCCGGACTGTACTACGTGCTCATTAGTATTTGCATTCACTGATGTTTCGTTATCCGCATACAACACGGTCGCCACACTGCGGAGGTTGTCGCTGTCGCTCATGAGCTTCGTCATCGCCATCTGACTAAGGCTTCCGCCGGTCTGAGTCGCGCTGCTTAAGTGAAAGTGATGCCAGTGCCACCTTGCGGCATCAACGACAAAGAAGCGAAGCGATGGCCACCACGGTGCGCGAGCGCCGCCGTGCGTCATCTATTGCAAAGAAGCGACGACCACCACAGAGCGGCGGTAGCTCGCCCAGTCTGCCGCCACTTCCAACTCGCGACTGCTGCGTCGACCTTGCACTTGTGGTTGGCACTTCAACGTCTCGGGTCCGCGTCTTTACTCTGGGGAACTGTCGCCTCGGGAAGGTTAGCGCTAAAGGCGACACAAGAAAGTGCTGCAACTGTCGCTCCGCCTCCGTATGAACTGCTCGATGGCGAGCGCATGATGGCTGTGTGCTCATCGCTCTCTTGGCGATGCACCTTGCTGCCCCGACCTGCTGTTGCATGACGTGCATGCGTGGGAGTAGTTGCTGCTGCATGGTTGTGGGAATGTGGGCTTGGTCCGTGTGTGCGCTAGGTAAGGTTCCCTGCTCTCTCTTTGTTTTTCGAAAGAAACTCCCCGCTCTCCATCGTGCATCTCCCCAGGCGGGCAGATAAAAGGTCCCTGCTCTCTCTCTCTGTGTGTGTGTGTGTGTTTTTCAAGATCAAGAGATAAAAGGTCCTTGCACTTTAGGCATTAGCGCTAGTATAATACTGGTTTTGACTCTATGAAGTGTCCCATACAAAGTGTGTCTGTGTGCTTTAAATGGGACTGTTTATTTCTGGGCTGCTCAATAGAAATAGGGTGTGTTTGAAAACCATCAGCTAGCGATCCAGGACTTCATCCTAAACTGCTATTGAATTCACAAGATGGAGCATTTCAATAACAAAAAAAATCTAGCAATGGTTTATAATATCATCCATATATGTATGATGTACCAACAGTTTTCTATTAGTTCTATTTTGTACCAAAAAATGAATTTGCAATGTCTAAACAAATAGTATTAAGTATGAATTTGCACGTATTCATAGTTAACCGCACTTGTTTGGGGTAATTGCACCTTACATCTCCATAAGAGGACAAAAACACTACCCTTCTAGCGATTATCGAAAACAGCTGGACGGGCTCCCCACTTCCTGTGCCATTTAATTTTAAATTGTACTTCAGAGAGCGTTCACCGGTTAACTGTAACTTTTTGTGTTCTAAATTTTACTTCAGGCAGTGTCTTTGGACTAAGGCCACTCTGAAAAGGTAACATTAGCATAATTGATGGTTGTTTTTTCTCCCATGTTGACATGTATCTCCTTTATTTAGATGTGAATACATCAATAGAATAGGGATTTACAATATTACTGTCTTACGGAGTTCACAGATTGGGAAGCTTTTTGCAGCTATGAAAATCCGACCGAACATTATTCGGTCCTACCTCTGAATTGAAGATATATTGTCTCTGTATATGAAGTGTAAATGTTTACATATGTATGTTACTCCCACTGTAAACTAAATAGGACCATTTAGACCACTACTTTGATCAGTAAACTAGTGGTCTAAACAGTCATATATTAGTTTACAGAGGGAGTACCTCCTAATCACTCTTCATAGATTTATTATCTATGAAATGCATGCAAGCTAGCCCTATCTTACAGGCAAGTACCCCCTTAGATACTGGAGTTTAGGGCTCACAATCCTTCTAACTTCTCTACTGGCTGTATTTCTCTGACAGTTTGGAGAGAGGAATAAGTAGTGTTAGTCA
This sequence comes from Aegilops bicornis, assembly GCA_021605145.1. NCBI lineage: Eukaryota > Viridiplantae > Streptophyta > Magnoliopsida > Poales > Poaceae > Aegilops > Aegilops bicornis. The sequence goes on from CM038675.1 coordinate 362,812,760, forward strand.
TTCTATGACATGCATAATGCAATGCTAGAGATGTGAATTGATGGAGTTCATTTAGTGGATTATTAGTAGATGATGATTTCTTTTTGTCGCATTCAACCGGTATAGATATTTTAGTCCGTTCCCAAAATAGTTTGTAAACTAGCCTTAACAATAATACAACCACCATGTGTATTAGTACTCTGTTTTTTGGGCAGCTGGAAGAAATCAGTTTATCGTAACATGTGAAAAATGAGTTTATTTGCCTGCACTGTTGCTTTTATCAGTTAACAAAGATGTTTGTGAAATAGTTAGTTAGGCATCACAGTGAAGCTTGGCGAAGGGACATATTGTGAGGCCTACAAGGCTGGATGCACTGTATCAAAGTGGTACCTGTCGATGGACATTCGTTTGCCAACTAATACATGGCCATATCAGAGAAGTGTGTATACACAAGGGCCCTAACATGTTCTAAATGTGTACGTGGACGATCTTTAAATATCATGTGCTCTAAATATTCTTTTCAGTAATAATGCAAGAATGTAAGTGCCAACTGTAAATGTCGGGAGAAAAACTTACCATATGGAGATGCATCTAAGTGCCACATGAGTTTATATTTATATCAGCCAAGCTAATTTTATAAATTGTTTCTTCTCCATGAATTTATCAATTAGTTTTATTAATTCATTGGCATCGTTGAAATAAAAATAAATTAATTTATATCTCATTGGCTACTCTCCGTATCTGAGGCTCTCCTTTTTGCATTTGCAACAAAGAAGAGAAGAGGTGGAGCTAGCATACCTGCAGATGGGCTGGTGACGGTGAGGTCGCCATAAATACACCCAACTCTGGCTGAGGATGCCGGCTCCTGCTTCCTATGGTTATGAAATATGTTGCTTTGTGGCTACTGATTAAAGAATGCATAGTCAATTTAGCTTATGAAATATGTTGCTTTGTGGCTATTGATTAAAGAATGGATATTCAATTTAGCTATGTTTTCTTCCAGGAAAATTCATTGGATTTTGAATAGCTGATATATATGTCAGTTGTCATGTAATGTATACGTCGTAACTTTGGAATACTTACTTTCCTTTTTTGTGGAGGTGTGATGTAGACAAGTATTCAGCCATGCATCATGAATATAATTAATGAAGTTTCTATCTTTCTCGGTCGTACAATCATCCTGTCGGATTTCGGATTCCGGCAGACCCTTAAAGTTCGAACTCTGGGGTGCGCGCGGAGATCCAACCCTCCAACTCTGGGGCAGACCCTTAAGGATCGGGTCTCTATCTCTCTCTCTGGATTTCGAATGCCAGCCTTCTATCCGATCGTCCCTCTCGATCGTCCTTCTACTCTGAGTCTGGCTACTCCTATTTATAGGCGAAGGCCCTGGGCCTCTTCCCAAATATTGAGCGGGAAGGGCGCCAACAATTGGCCATTTTGAAGGGGAACAACGGGTACACTTATCCTGACTAAAGTTGGTCCTCGCCTGCCAAAGGCTCTGGTGATGACGCCTGCTTGGGCTCCACGATGACTCCCTTCCAGCCGTTGGGGTTGGTCTTGGTCTTGTTGCACCGAAACGGATGCCTTTGCTTGATGCTCTCGCCTGCGCTTGCTCCCTCTGCACCAAAGAGGAAAGGAGGACGCTGCGCGGGCTGGCGCCCGACTGGCGCCCCTGGTCATCATGGCTTGCGTCATGGGCACCTCGCGAGGTACCCTGCCTTGAACTCTCCGCCTCCTCATGAGCCAACCTGACGAGGCCGTGCCTGAGGAAGCTCCTGGTCGTCCGCCCCGCGAGGCTTGGCCCCTCGCGAGGGTCTTGAGCTTGTGTTGATGAAGATGGGATGTCATGTGCCTCCTTTGAGCCACGCCGCAGTCCGAAGGCAGGCAAGTCTGGAGACTCCCGTTTTCAAAACGCCGACACATCCCTCTGACTCATATTTGTTTTTGACGAAACGCTGATGGAGCAGCTTTTCTTTTCAATTATAGGAAGAAGGGTGTTACAGGTATTGTGGCCTGCACAAGTGCCAGGCCGAGAATAGGAACATAGCAACATCAGGCATCACAATAACTATATATCAGTGCCCAAGTCAGTCCGGCTCACGTGGTCTATCTAGAATCTGCTGAATCATGTGACGCCCAGCCTGGTTCCATAGCATAAACTCATCCATCATCGAATTGAACACTGTGGACACCTTGTTTTGGAAAATTCGAGCGTTCCTCTCGCGCCAAGTGAACCACCAGATGGCCACCCGCAAGACCACCCCAGCCCCTTTAGTTGGGCAGATTAATGCTCACCATGTTGGACTCCCACCATATGTATAGAGTTGCCGTCTTACCGAGTTAGCTTTCTTATATAATGCCTGCTCTTTGATGAATATTCTGTTGCAAGTACTAAAGAAAATTGATGTTGCGCAAGGAGAGGTTCCTACAAAATCAGATTGTTTTAAGGGATGGTCTGCTACACCTTTGGGAGTTAATGGATGGTTCTTCTTTCATTTTTTTTCTCAGTAACCAATAGTTTTTAATAATTCATTGAATTAATATAGTTAACTAAGCTCAGTAGCGGAAACTTTTCGGTCAATATATGTTAGAGAAAACTATAATGTGTTATTGTTCTTCGATTGCAAAATTCCAACATATACACATGACGTAACTACGGGGCGCGGCGTGCCGCCGCGCGGGTATGGCTAGTCATCCATAATAGTCGGCAAAAAGCAGTAGCTACGGCAGAACATTGCTCTTTCCAAGCAAAGACCCAAATCCAATCAGAAGTAGTACCAACACGGATTGACCTCCGGTATGATGTAGGCCTAGCTAGCTATCCACGTTAATTGCAAACTACGTCTCAATGGAAACAATCTGCACCAATCTTCTCGGACTCCAAGACGGAATCCAGCAAGACTCACGGTATGGAACTACCTGTTCGTCCAATCCAACCAGCAAAACAAATACAGCTATCCAATACAACTTGACATACCAGCAGATCAGCGTTACAGAAAAAACAATTACACTGTAACAAACCCAGTAATCTGATACCACTTGATGTGAGCACGACCTCAGGCGTGCCGATGATTTGTTCCGATCTTTTACGATGCAACGAACTCCTCCAGATCCACCGATAAAAAATACTCCCAATTACACGAGCAGTACGCGTAACCTGAAGTAGGGGTGACAAGGACCAACGGACAATCCCCCGACACACGAGGAACCTCCCACCGTAGTAGACGTAACCAGCGCGCAACCCGTCGATGATGACGGACCTCGAGCCAAGTGCAACTTTCACGTAGAAAATTCACACAAAATAGATAACGACACCCAAAGAGGGTCGTTTAATAGTCGATACACATGTTGTCTAAACCGAAGAAAATAACCTAATTTTTACATCCGCTATACCTGGCTATTTATAGCCTTACATGACTTGCACACGTACCTAACACGACTAAAAAAAACTGACTTGAATTAAACAAACGAACGACAAGTAGAGACCAGCCATAGAAGTTGCTATATAAAATCTGGACTCTATTCACGTTGGTCTCTCTTGGTGGGCCCCATCCAGTTTCCTTCAAGCACAAAAATCTCCATGGTAGAAAATCTCTGGACCTGCCTTTTATTTCCTTTCTTGGTAAAAAGATAAACCAAAACCTGATCTTGATCACTTGCCGTTTGAATAAAAGGTAGATGGATGTCCACGAGAAGCAATAGGACTTGTTCCTAACAAAACCAAACAACCCTTCACGTAATTCTCTAGGTTGGTAGCTTCTGGTTAATATTTGGCTAGGCCCACTTGCATGTGTAGCTAATTTAGCCTTGCATTTCAAGGTGCTAGCTTGCCTCTGGTCTTTCTCTTTGGACCGAAAATACACAGTCCCGTGAGTAACATTATATATTGGCAGCACCACATCAGCAACTGCGCGCGCGCCAAGGCTTCTGCTGGCGTGAGCGGCGGCGAAAGCTGCGTGGACCGTGACACGCTTCGACTTCTAACCATGTTAGAAGGAGCTCTATCACGGCCTTGTGGATGTCCGCCATTTTCGCCGACGTCTCAGCGTGCATGCTGGTCTTCTACGTCCCGCGAATGAGGCACATGACTCTTTTCGCGGCGGCGCCCAGGGTCACCAGCGTGGTGACGCTGCTCGTCGCGCACAACCTGGGAAGAGCGCGTCGTGGCCACCGGCGTGGGCGTCTTGGAAGTCACCGCACTGCCCGTGGGCGGCACGGCGTCGCCCTTGGAGGGCTCCGCCCCGCCTGCGGGGGCCCGACTCCGTCTTTGGACATGGCGGCGTGCGGACCATCGTCTCGCGCACGAACGACGCCGCTCGCCCGGCTTTGACTACCGGAGCGATGAGGGTGTTCATGGGCCGCACCTCGGCTTCCATCCACGACCGCCTCGCCACTCGCCCACACTAGTACGGGCCGTTCGGCTCCCGACGAACCGATTGCCGTGATCGTCTTCTTCTTGGGAGCCATGGTGACGAAAAACTGCTAAACTAGCTGCTAGACCAGATTCTCACAACTGTGCCCCTACCTGCGTGCCAAATATGTCGGTGGAAACGACAACTATGGGATCACTGGGATTGGCGGGCGGGCGCGGGGTCGTGCAAAGAGAGGGTCTAGGAGCCAGCACAAGGATTGTTTACCCAGGTTCGGGCTGCGAGGATGCGTAAAACCCTAGTCCTTCTTTGGTGTATGTATTTGAGTGTTCTTGAGTTCTTGAACTAGCTACCGAGCGTGTCTTGTCCAAAATATCTGAATCCTCCCCCTGGACGCCTCGGGCCTCCTTTTATAGACAAAGGGGTTGCCACAGTGGCACACAGGAGGTGGAAAGGTGTACAATGCGCAAGCTTATCGCCTGCCATTACGGGACAAGATGCATTAAATGCGCTCCCTTAGGTGTCATGTTACTTTACTAGGGATGGCAACGAGGCCCGTCCCGTTCATCGCCGCCCCGCCTTGCTCCGACACGCGTCCAGGCCAACGATGCATGCAGCGCCTTGTAAGCTGGCAGGCTGCTGAGATGGCGTGGTGGTAGGGTCTTCACGAAGATCTGCATGCCGCCATGCAGGTGTTTGCTGAGTTGGCCTGGAAGCCGCATCACCACGCAGGTGCCTGCCCAGCTGGTCGGGCTGGCAGCTGCATGTGAACGGCGGTGGAGTCTTGGCAGATGTGGGCCTAGCTGCGGCCCCGTAGGTGTCTTCGGCAAGGGTATTTCCGCGGCATCGCGGCCGTCCCCGGCAAGGATCTTGCCGGGGCTCTCGTGGATTTCCCTCGGCTAGGATCCCGCCGAGGATCGTCGTCTTCTGGTACTCATCTGATCTTAAGTGTTCATGATCTTCACAAAGATCAGCATGCCACCACGGAGGTGCCTCCCGAGCCTTGGTTCCAATATGGTTGATGACGTTGGAACCCCTGGGCTCAAGGGTGGCGCGCTCCGTTGGCATCGGGCGAGTTGCCTTGGCAAGGCGCTTACCCGAGGCATGAGGGCCGTCCGGCAAAGGGTCTTCAAGAGTCCACCTCGCCCTCTTGCTCTTGTGTATCTGGTCTTGGCGTTGCTTGGATTGCCTCGTGCCTCGGCTTCGCCTCCTCGCCCCTACTTAGTGTGGCCGCAGGCACGGCTCTGACTGCCCGTGCACAAGTAGAGGGGTAAAAAAGGAGAGCCCTTACTTTTGAACGCCGACAGGCATGAGTCGGTCTACCTATCACGAACGTGAGGCCTATATACATGATCATTGCCATGAATAACATCATAACTATGTGTTTTTCTATCAATTGCCCAACAGTAATTTGTCTACCCACCGTATGCTATGTTTCGAGAGAGAAGCCTCTAGTGAAACTATGGCCCCCGGGTCTACTTTTATCATATTACTAAAACCAAAAAATACCTTGCTGCAATTTTACTCCTTCTGTTTTACTTTTCAATTTATCTATCTGTCACTACCAAATTTAATCCTTGCAAATGCTTGAGTTCAAGGGATTGACAACCCTCTTGCCCGCGTTGGTTGCAAGTATTTTCTCTTGTGTGTGTAGGTACCGATTACTAGGATTTACTTGGTTCTCCTATTGGTTCGATAACCTTGGTTCTCACTGAGGGAAATACCGACCGCTACTATATTGCTTCAAACTTCTTCTTCAAGGAAAATCCCAATGCAACTCACAAGTAGGAGAAAGAATTTCTGGCGCCGTTACCGGGGAGACATCACAAAATACCTACAGGTCCCTTCACACAAATGATCAATTACTTGCTCGACTTTTTATTTGCCTCTCTTTTTCGTCTCCATCCACTTGTCTAAAAAAATCAAAAATACCAAAAATATTTTGGGTGCTATCTTTGCTTGTGCTGCAATATGCCTTCTATTTGCTTGCATCTTCGCTTCCTAAAAATTATTGATATGGATCCTCATCCACTTGCTAATCATTTCAAAAAATCAAATTATGATGAGCCAATTACTAATGGGTTGAGTGCACTAGATTATCTTAAGTTTAGCTTGAAAATCATGAATATGTAAATTGTAACGAAGTGTTAAAAGAAGAAATTTATAAAGTGACTCATGATAGCTCCTCGAACGAAAAGCATGATTGTAATAATGTTATTATAAATTCTATTAATGTCAATTGTGCTAATGATATGCAAAGCTACAAGCTTGGGGATGATAATTTTGTTACGCTCACTACTAATTGTAATGATCATGATTGGTGTGATGCTTCTTATGATCTTGATAATTTATTTAAGGCTCATCATGAATATGATATTGATAATAAAGTTTGCAATAATATTGAAAGTGGGTTTGTAAGAGTGTTAAATTTAGGAAAAAAGAATCCCACATATTCGAAGAGTGTTCAATCTCATGATTTTTTATAAAATTGTGTTCGGAGAGGTCATGACTTGAGTTGATGTTGATCCACTATCTTGGAAGAGAATAAAAACTTTATGTATGTGGATCATAGAAAGAGTACTTTATATGATAGCTATATTGTTGAGTTTGATTATGATACTACATGTAATTATCATGAGAGAGGTAAATATGGTAATAGAAATCTTCGTGTTAATAAATTACCTCTCGACATGTTGTGATTGCTATTGTTTCTTTATTCTTCCTTGCATGTGCTAGGTTTTTCATAATTTGTTTGCTTATAAAATGCCTATGCATAAGAAGTTTGTTAGACTTAAATGTGTTTGTCACATGTTTTATGATGCTCTGTTTATGTTTTAATTCTTATCTTGCATGTGAGCATCATTGAAATCTCAAAGCCTATATTAATGACTATAAAGGAAGAGCTTGTTGGGAGACAACCCAATAGTTTTTTTAATATTGTGTGATGACATGATTACTGCTACTGTAATGATTTTGTTTTTATCTTTTAATTAGTGCATGTGCCAAGTAAAGCCTTTGGGATGATTTGGATGATAGTTGACTTGATTCCATGAAAAAACAGAAACTTTTGCTCTCGGGATAGGAATTACTATTATTCACTGGAATGTGATGAGCTCAAATTTTTACACATGATTGATATACAAATTTCCCACTATGTCCTCAGTTTTCAGAATTTTTGGAGTTAGAGAAGTATAGTTTTTGCTCATATCATTATAGACTATTCTTAGACAGATTCTGTTTTTATTGCATATTGTGCTTATTTCAATGATGCTATGGATTATATCAGGGGGTATAAGTCATGGAGAACTTAGAATGCAGTAGGTATTATGCAAGAATAATTACGAATGAGTTTACAACAGTACCTAAAATTTATGATTTGTCTATTATACTAACAGATCTCACGAGATTTCTGTATAGTTTGTGTAGTGAAGTTTTCAAGTTTTGGGTGAGATCACGATGGGTGAAGGAATAAGGAGCAGCAAGACCCTAAGCTTGGGGATGCCCAAGGCATCCCAAGGTAATATTCAAGGAATACCCAAGCATCTAAGCTTGGGGATGCCCTGGATGGCATCCCCTCTTTCGTCTACAATCTATCGGTATATTACTTGGAGTAATATTTTGATTCATCACACGATATGAGTTTTGCTGGAGCGTCTTGTACCATAGTTTTTGCTTTGTTTGCTTTTTAGTTTGCCACAATCATTGTTTGCTAGACACACCTTTTGAGAGAGACAAACATTTATCACGATTTGTTAGCATACTCTATGTGCTTCACTTATATCTTTTGAGCTAGGCAGTTGCTCTTGTGCTTCACTTATATCTTTTGAGCTAGGCAGTTGCTCTTGTGCTTCACTTATATTTGTTAGAGCATGGCGATGGTTATATTTTACAGAAATTATTGCACTCTCATGCTTCACATAAATCTTTTTGATAGTCCTTTAAATAGTAAGTGGTAAAATGCACGCGTTATAAGACTAGTCCGAAAGTGATAGGTGTTCAAGGGGATATAATAAAAACTTTCATGTAGATCACTAAATAAAAAATGTATATCATTGGTTAGTAGAAATATCGGTATTGGATCTTGTTATTAACTTCTCATCTAACTGTTGGTCATGGCATGGTGGGGAGGTTTGAGGATTTTTATGTCCGATTGAAATTCTTGAGTGCTGTCATAATCGGGGGTGCGCGATGGTTAACTCCTACCAACGTCCTCCCTAGGGTCATGCGAGTAGTACCTTGCTTCGAGGCCTAATGAACTTTCATAATAAGTATATGAGTTCTTTATAACTAATGCGAGTCAATGAATTATACACACACTTACCCTTCTGCATATTGCTAGCCTCTTCGGCACCATGCATTGCCCTCACTACAAAAAAAAGACACATCCGTGACATTTTGGGCTGAGCAATTTTTTCTGTCATACTTATGACACTTCTATGACAATAATTGTGACAAAACACGGTATCATCATAGATGTGGTGGGGTCCTACTTCTATGACAAAAAATCATGACAGAAAATGGGATTTTCATCCTGGGCGGGCCGGAGACGCATCTGCATGACATTCTTTGGGCCGTCCATGACGGAAAAAACCGTGGTAGAAGCGAGGGCGAGGAAAATATCGGGGTGTTCCCGGTTACGGTGTGTGGTCGATGCCGAGCGATGCGCGTTTCTCTCATACACGCACGCGCGTGGGTGCGAGGCGTTGGGCTCTAACTGAACCCGAGCGAGGCGTTGGGCTCTAACTAAACCCGAGCGATTGTCTTTGCGGGCTACGCGTTCATCGAACCCGAAAGCGATCGAAAGTGATGGCCGTTAACTTAACCCGATTGAGCGATTCTTCGCCATCGCTGCTAATCGAAGCCGATCGATGCTGCCTCTGGATGAGCGATGGCGTTCTTTGGGGGTTTGGATGAACAGTTCGGCGGGGTGGATGAACAGGACCCCGTGGTGTTGCCTCTGGATGAACAGGACCCCGATCGATCGAGCGGTTGGGGCTGGATGAACAGGACCCCGTGGAGGCGGGATGAGCAGGACCACCCGTGGAGGGCTAGATGAACGATAGATGGTGGAGGGCTGGATGAGCGATGGCCCGTGGAGGGTGGTTGAGCAGAGCCCGTGGAGAGCGCTGGTTGAGCGATGGCAGTGAGTAGCGCGCGGTGTAAGCTGGATGAACAGGAGCCCATGGATGAACAGTCGCAGGTGGAGGCTGGAGGAGGTCGACGTGGATGAACAGTAGCCCATGGAGGCTGGAGGGGGTCGATGGTGGAGATGAACAGTATCCCGTGGAATCCCGTTTTGCGGTACGCCACACCCCTCCCGATCAACAGGACCCCTGTTTCGACCGTAGCGCTCCAACACAAGTCTGTTTCCTCCGTTTTGGAGTACGCCACACCCCTCCCGATCAACAGGACCCCCGTTTCGACCGTAGGAGGTCCGTTTCCTCAGTTTTGCGGTAGGCCAGACCCCTCCCGATGAACAGGATCCCGTTTCGAACGTGGCCGGTCAAACACAAGGCCGTTTCCTCCGTTCATCGGTACGCCAGGCCTGGTTTCCATCGGCTGTTCCGTCCAAGCCGGTTGGCTCCCACGCGTTCCGTTGCCTCCCGATGAACACGACGCATTCCGTTGCCTCCCCATGAACATGACGACGACGCAGTTTCTCCGTTCCGACCCAGCCATGTACACGAGCCCTGGCCGTACGTATGCGCGAGTAGGCGTTCGAGACCCCGCCCGTATGTACGTACGTGGTCGTATTTACTTTCTTGCACCCTGGCCGTTGTACGTACGTGTACATGCTATATGCGCGCCTCTACACACGTGCGTGCCTCTACATCGACCAGTATGTACGTACATGTTCGCGACCAGAAAGACAACACTACGTACGCTTCGACCAGGTGGGTCCCGACTGTTAGGAACTTCCTTGCGTGCGAAGATGTAGCTGGTGGGTCCCAGCAGTCAGGGGGGCGAATCATTTTTTTGCCCGGACGCACTTCCTTGCGTGCGAGGATGTCGCTGGTACGTCCCAGCAGTCAGGGGGGAAACGTTTTTTCACGACATACGATTGCCCGTCCAGTGGGTCCCTGCTGTCAGGTGGAAGAATCATTATTTTCCGCGTAATAAGGAGGCACTTCCTTGCTGCGGCCATGGACCCAGCTATCAGCCTCTCCACGTACAGTCCACGTCCGATGGAAGCCGTTCCTTGACCACGTTGACCACGCCGCGCCGAGAGCACCAGGGCGATGGACGACGAGGCCTAGGAAGGGGACGACACGGAGCCGGGGAAGACGCGGCGATGGATGCCCACGCCAGAGAGGAGTATGAGGGTTCACCGTTCGCTGCGGTGTGAGGCTGCCGTCGCCGCAGAATAACAGGGGTGTGGGTGAGTAGAGGGATGGCCTGCCAGCGGTGGGAGTAGTAGGGCGGTGAGGAGTCCGCGCATCGCAGCCGCCACGGGAGGCGTGGAGCACGAGGAACGACCGGCGCTGCTTTGGGCTGGAGTAAGAAGACCAGAGGTTGAAGAAGCACTACGGCCGTTGGATGGACATCGTACGGTCACTGGAGCTAGAATCGTTCATATTGACTAAGTTGACAAAGTCCTCCGTCCCCGTCAACTTAGTTGGGCCAAAAGTCACTCCCACTATTGTGGGTCCTAGCTAGCAGGGGGTATTCATTTTTTGTGCGTAATAAGGAGGCACTTCCTTGCGTGCGAAGATATAGCTGGTGAGTCCGACCTGTCAGCGGTGGGAATGTTTTTCGCGAAATCTGAAGGCCCTTCGGTGGGTCCCATTTGTCGATTGGAGGAATCATTATTTTGCGCGTAATAAGGAGGCATTTCCTTGTGTGCGGCCATGGACCCGGTATCAGCCTCTCCACGCACAGTCTACTTCCGATGGTGTCGTTCGTTGACCATGTTGACCACTCCACGCCGAGCGCATCCAAGGTGGTGGATGACGGCGAGGCCCCGGACAGCAACGAGCCGGAGATGGGAAGACGCGGGAGTAGAGTCGCAGACGGAGAGGTGTACGAGGTTAACGGTTACAGTGCGGTGTGGTTCGACGATCGGTGGAGAAGAACAGGAGATGTGGAGGGTGGAGGGACGGCTGGCCAGCGGTGGAGTAAGCGCTTCACAGGCGTGCTGCATGAAGCTGCTAGCAGCAGGAGGCGGGAGCAGGTGGTCCCAGCGGCGCTGGAGGAAGAAGACGAGAGATTGAAGATGGATGCTGGTCGTTGGATGTAAATCCAACGGCTAACGATGTCAGAATCATTTGTTGACTAAGTTGACAACGACTTGCATTGGCTTTGACCTTTTGGCCCACATTTCAGCCTCCAAAATGTGGCATGTATTCAACCCATTTTTTTAGAATTTACAGTCTTTTTTTGCGGGGTAGAATTTACAGTCCATCTGATCTCTTTTTTTTGAATTACAGTCCATTAGATTGGCTGGGTGAACAAATAATGTAGTGTCCATGCGGCCCATTTATGTTTTTCCTAAAAAACAGGCCATTTGCACTTTCTCGAAATACACGATTTTGCTGGGCTTATTCTAATTATAATGTTGAGGTGGGCGCATCAATTTTATCAAAAAATAAACAGTGGCTGAGCATTTTTTAATATATATATATATATATATATATATATATATATATACATACATATATATATATATATATAAAAGAAGTGATTTATTATTACATTGGTCCTTAAATCTTACCGCGCTTTTGTACACAATCACCAGGATTTTCGTTGCCAAAAAAATCCAGGATTTTATTGTTAAGAAATTATTTTTATAAGTTAATAAGATGTGGGATATTGTTTTCTTACATATGTAAGTATCTGTTAAATATACGATGACAATAACAATAATATATAATAACATATAAAATAATTTAAATATATATAATATAGTTAGAAGGGAAACATAAGTTGGACCATGCGTTCTTATTCTTATATAGAAAAATAGAACAGACCTCTGCATTTTCTTCAAAAAAAATACATAAATTGGGCTGCCGATGTTTCAGGAAAAATAAAACCTCAAATGGGAGGTCCATAGGCCGGTCGATACATGATGGCCCTCAAGAAAATACAAACAGGCCTATGGACCTCCCATCCGAGGTCGTGGGCTACGCATGTTAAAAAAGAAAGCCTAGACGGGGCAACCCAAAACCCAGCTGATACTTGCTTCCCTAGTGATAATAAATGATACCTGCCAGCTCCCCGGCTTCATTGTGAATTTATCTCCTATAGTAACTACGTTGAAGCACCTAAAAAATGTAACTATGTTGACAAACCCGTGGGCCCCAACGTCAGTATAGCATTAGGAGGAAGTATTTTTTTAATGAGGCACTTGCTTGCGTATGGCCATAGACCTGGTGGGTCCCGACTGTCTGCCTCTCCACGTACATTCCGCTCCAGATTCCTCTTGTTTGTTCAGCATGTTCACAACGGCAGACAGTGCCATCGCGGCGAGCGCACAAAGGCGCAAGAGGAGATCCGACCACCTGAGGAAGTGCCTTATTAGTAACGAAACAACTGAACTAGCCTAGTGGCCGAGTGACACTACCCGACAGCTGTTCCGCCCGGTTTCGATTCCACCTGTGCAGAGAAAATATCTCCAAATTTTTTGCCTCTGCCTTTATTGAAATGTGGGTCCCAATTGTCATCTACGCACACCACGTCCAACACTTGCCAAAACTTCGTACCTCGTTTTCTCTGTTTTTTGCACACTCGACATTGTGTGGGCACCTTGAAAATAGCATATCTTTTTGACTGTGCATCATATGAAGATGTGCTATGCATGAATGTTCATCAGCATGATGTTAACTGGCTGGTAGTTCCAGTTTCGACCATGCATAAAACTTCCAGGATGATGTTAACACTGTTTGAAAAGGCCGTGCTAATATAAATGCTCTTCCTCTGAAAGTTGCAGTTTCTTATCTGGCCCGAACTTGGAGTTTCTTATCTGAAACTGAAACTTGCGAGTTTCTTCTCACGAGAATCACATTATGCGCACTTTTATACTCCTATGAAACTACATTTTTAAGTGCTAAAATAGATCTCTGGAATTCATAAAATATTTCATATGCTCAATCTTGCAAATCTGAAATTCAAAAGACATTCATATCTGAAAGTACTCTCAAAATACACAACACAAAACACAATTCACAACCTGCAAATACTAACAACCCTAAGCTCCTCCCCGACAATTCACAACCTGCCCGACTATTGGTGCAGGGGGCAATCCCTCCTATTCCTCGGCGGCAGACATCCGCCCCGTGAGACGATGTGAACGGCGAGGGAGAGGATGGCGGGAACCATCATTGGGCCAACTGTTTTTCTCCTCTTGCAGTTGGGTTCGGTCGACGAAGACTCCACTGGCTCGCTCTGGCACGACACCCTCACAAACGGTACCCTGTAGATGCTCGATCCTTCAATCTCTGGTGGATGCTCCATCTGGGATCGATACTCCCACCACCGCTCCGGCACGATCGGATTCGATGAATCTGTTTGCTCCATGGCCCAGAGGAGCAGCTCTATGTACTCCTGCGCGACTCCCTTCGGGAGTATCACCGCCTTTTCACTCATTGCAGATATTTGGCCATGGATGTCGCCGTCGCCGCTAGTTGGTCCTTGTTGTCAAACCAAGACTGTATCTCCAACATCCTAGCTGGCTTCACAGGGTCGCCGTCTGCGATCCTCATGTATCGGTTGTACTCCTCCATCAATCTACTTCTCCACAGCACCTTCACTCACCGGCGGTGGTTTTTGAATGGAAGAGGAGAGGAGCAGCGCTAGTTTTGGTTTAGAACAGGAGAGGAGCGACGCTGGTTTTGTATTGGAACAAGAGAGGAGGGGTGATGGTTTTGAAATGGAAGAGGAGAGGAGTGGCGCTGGATTTAGATTGGAACAGGAGAGGAGCGGCGGTGGTCTTGGAAGTATTTTTTTAGTTTTGTGTATTTTGGGTCAAAGTTTGACCACTTATTGTATTTGACAAGGAAAATGTGAATGCATGTCACCAAAAAATGTATCGTTTGGTTCGTATCTGAATGTACTTTCAAATTATATTATTTTTGCAACGTATAACATATATTTTGTTTGTGAAAATCATGGTCAATTATGACTCAGAATAAAAGGGAGACTAGTTAATGTGGGGTCGCTTTCTTAATTGAAGGGTAAATTGATTTTGATTTTGATCCAGTCATAGCGCTTGCCCTCTCTCGTCCAATCCTAGATCGGCTGCATACGCTCCTCTCCCTCTTCTCCATTGCAAACCACCTCCTCTCCTCTCCATCATCTCCATTCAGAAACCACCGTCTCGCCTCTCCCTCTTCTCCATTGCAAAACCACCTCCTCTCTCCTCGGACGAGGATCCCCTGACGTAGCCCATCCTGCCATTGAGACACTGACACATGGGTCCCACCAAGCGCGGGGCCCACTGTCACGGCGAAAAGGCAGGGAACCTCTCATCCATCATCTCCATTCCAAAACCACCGTCTCGCCTCTCCCTCTTCTCCATTTCAAAACCACCCCCTCTCCTCTGCATCATCTCCATTCCAAAACCACCGTCTCGCCTCTCCCTCTTCTCTATTGCAAGACCACCGTCTCTCCTCCCATCTTCCAAAGCTAGCACCGGACCACTCGGAAGGACATCTATGGAGGGGATGCAGCAGCGAGATCACGGCTGACCGAGCAAAGTTAGCCAGGCTGAAGGAGATCCTTACTTGGTTTGACAATGAGTGGGAGATTTCAAGGACGATGAGGGCCATGTGGCAATGTATGCAAAAGAGCGAGACGACGGCGATGAGGCCGGCGATGTACTCCTCGGCGGCAGTCACGCCGCAGTCCTTCGCGAGTATCTCCTCTGGGCGATGGAGCAGACAGATTCGCCCGAGGCAAAAGTCAGGCGGAGGTGGTGGGCGTACAGGTCAAAGGTAGAGCACCTAGAGGATAACGAATCGATCGAGTACGGTGTGCCGTTCGTGAGGGTGCAGAGCCAGCCGGAGCCACAGGAGTATTTGTTCTCCCACCGCAAGAGGAGGCCGGATGGCACGACGTCGCTTCCCTGCCGTTCTCCACGGTTCCCTCGACGCTCGCCTCGTTTCAACGGCGTCGGTAGGGTTTAAGGCAAGCTTCGCACTAACCTAATCTTCCATCTGCTCATGCTTACAATCAGTGTGACTACTAATAAAAATCATGCTTACAATCAGTCTCCGAGTACTACGCCAATCACCCTAAAATAGCACTGGACCTTTGGGTCAAAGTTGTGACACTGTGTACAAATAAAGAAAAATAGATTGGTGCTTCTTTCAGAAAAGAGTACACCCCTAGAAAACTGCCAATATAAGCTACTAGTATTTTTTAAGTCTAAGCTACTAGTATTTGGTTAGAGGATTTGCTGCCGAGAAAGATCCGTCCACTGAGCGCCACACATCCCAATCGATGGTGGTGGATGCCAATGCTTAGATGGAGCAGGGTTGGTGTCGGTAATTTTTACTTGGCACCTCGCACTCTGCATATATGCCGGTTCCATCCGTACATTTGTGCAGTTCCACCAAAATGCAGCTGAATAACCCTGTTTGCATAGATAATGAAAAGGCGTGATTACATTATAGTGGCACTAGTTGATGAAACATACACTAATAAACAGAAGAAAATATTACATCATACTGGAAATCAACCCAAGTCTCCCCGATACACCTTCTTCCAGTGATGAACATCAGTGTACAGTGGTAGTACAAGGAGGGGCCTTGAGACATTCAAATCTCTATTTTTGTGCAGATCAACTAAAATTAAGCACCCCAGTTTGCAGAAACGCTTAAAAATTAACAATGGGACTAGTTGATGAAACATACATTACCAAAGAGAAGCACTTTCATTATCTACATTAGAAATGAAATGATAGAGAGGACACTCGCTCTATTTTAACTATATTATTACTTCATTTTATCAGTGACACTAGGGTCGAGCAGGTGGAAAACGAGGTGTACCGTGCGTCCCAAGGATGAAGGCCGGGGGTGCTTAGACTGGGATGATGAAGCTGGCTCTTTCAGTCCCTATCTTCCCCCTGATGTTTCTGTGGTTGCATTTGGGTTGTAATACAAACTTGGTTGAGCTGGTGCTGCGTCCCCCTATCTGCCTAGCTTATGTGGCGAACTTGTCTCCTGCTAGTACTCAGTTCGTTCTAGTAGTAGTTGCATTACTGCCCATTTACACTGAGATGTTGTCGGATAATGGTTCTCTATGGTTGGGTTTCTTTAATGAAATCGGAGGGAACCCCCTCTTTCGATATATAAAAAAACAGTGGCACTAGCGGTGCCAAAACATTGCCTCAAATTAATAGTGCCACTAGATTAAGGTGCAAAATAATAGCATTACTCCTTTATCATGGCAGTGCCAAAACAGTAGCACAAGAGCAGGATCAACATGTAGGATCTTTGGCAAACGGTTAGACCAAAAAGGAGCATACCTCGTGATGGGAACCATATCTGCAGTCAACGCCATCGTAGAAGGGATGACACCAGTCACGAACATGGATGATTCAATTCATGGGACCTTTTGGTGCAGTTCACCTAAAATGAAGCAATGTCCCATGAGCTAGCAGCTTCTTCTTTTTTTTAAGAAAAGGGCTCCAGCCCTGGTTCCATTTCCATCAGAAAACGAAACCCACAGAGCTTCTTCTACATTAGTTGCAATAAAATTGAGCAACATCAAGGTTGGTCGTGAAGCTCCTGGAGAGTAGGCGGACCAGGACAGTTCATCTCTAACGAAAAGAAGCAACTTATCTTAATGGGAAATTTAGCAGGACATGAAAAAAACTGCCATTGATTCATATTACTGGAGGCATTACATTGAAAACAACATTGGTTTAACGTGTCCTTACTTTTAACAGTGCGACTTCTGCATTTTACCAGTGGCATTACATAAGAGGGGATTGGGGCAACAAACATCATAAGAGGATATCTGGGTTGGTCCAATTTTTGTTTGATATATAGCTACCTTATACTATGTGAGGCTAGCAAATCTAGTGCTGGACTTACTCTGTTGACTTGTCCCCCAGTCCCCACTTTCTTTCCTTTTTCAACCAATAGATCGGGTTTATATTGAGTTTGTACTGTGTTCCCTTTATTTCCCTATTAGACCTAGAGACCAGTTGGATAGCCAGTCTCTACTACTTTTCGCCCCCATTATTTCCTCTTTCGACCAAGTCCTAGATTCATGTAACAAATCTTCCCCCACCCCACCCCCTTTCTTCCTTGTTTGAACCAAGTACAACTAGATTCGAGTGCATGAACTAGTTTTACCTTTTAATAGTAAAAAATTAGGTGGTTTTCGAACAGCCGATCGATCCTATCTACATGAGGGGGACTGAGAAATAGTAAAAGATACAAATGCAGCAACGTCAGGAGCTCGGGAAGTAGAGCAAGGCCAGTTTCGAAGGAAGTTATACCTGAGGGTCGCCGGGATGTCACTAGGTGAACGGCGGGAGGCCGGATCTGCCCACACTACGGCAGCGAGGAAGAAGGGGTGGGAGGCCCTCCCCCGCCAGCGATGCTTGGGAGAGAATGGCAAGGCACGCTGATCGGGACGCCGGCAGTGGTGGGTAAGAGCCGAGGACGACCGCGTGAACATTGCACCTTCTCACCTTCCCCGGCAGAGAGGATCCGGCTGGATCTGTGACCAGCGGTGAGTAGAGAGAGAGAGTGTGTGGCCACCGCTGTCGTGTTTAGATCTAGAGAGGACGAGACAATGTGAAGAGAGCAACACTATCAAGCAAGCGCGGAGGCTCCTGCCTATATAGTGTAGTACTAGTTTTCATTTGTCTACCGGCTAGAGCCGGCTTGACCTCGGCAATGACTGTCGAGAAGTCTTCATGCACGTGCCCCGGAGGCGCAGTTGTCGTCATTTTGATCTGAAGCACCGGATTATAACATATAACACGAAAAAAATGCCACATGACAAGAAATCATAACCTCACTGTCCAAGGAGACAAGATGAATCCCGACGGACAAACTAGACGAGGATCAAAGCTCAAATTAAAGATAAACTCGTAGAAAAGGGGTCCATTGATAGATGTCCTAATTAGCATAGCCGGCTTGACCTAGATGTCAACCGAGTAGTCTTCGTGCATGTGCCCCCAATGACTAGCCCAACTCAATTGTCGTTGTATAACCCTCGCAGTGATCCGAAGCACATGACACCTAATTTTGCGAGATGACAAGAAACCTTTTTTTAGATTACTCACCAGAACTACAGCCCTGTACAACACAGCCTACACGATATGTAGACGATAGCCAACCTAGGCGTGTCTGCTGGAGTCTGGTCACATGCATGGACGAACTGATCTTCCGTGTCTTGCAGGGATCGTCTAGGTACCAACGTAAGTACTTATATTAACTCACCCGACTTGCGGGGCCGGGGAGTGTGCCTATGGTCGGTTCTCAACTGCGGTCCCACATGTGTGTGCAAACGCAATATGACGCGCGTTCCATTCGGAGAGCGGCGTGCTAGACCGACCGACCGTCTGGGGTGCGACGCGGATGCGACGGGCGTGCTGTATACTCCGTACATGTGTGCCGCCATTTTCTTGAGGCTTTGCTCCATGGCGCTATCCATGGATACAAAATTAGTATACTGTACTATTTAAAAGTCGAGGGCGGGGCTTTTCCCGCGCGGTAGGCGGGATAGTTCCGCCTAGTCGGTTCGACAGAGACGCGAAAAGATGAGGGAGTAGGCTGCTGCAAACGTAGGGCTGTGTGATTTGACAGTGGGTTACTGCAGGTGGGGCCCAGTGATTTGACTTCCATTATCATTTTAACTGCGGCGCTACGACCGCCTTGAGTCTCCCGATTCCTGACCACCTCCATACATGTGCCTCTCCCGATGCTCCACCATGTAGAGGCTGGCTCTTGCTTGAGAGCCCACTCCTCCACTTTTTCCTTGCCTCTTTCCCCCACATATGCAAAAATGCCATGTAAAGCGGGCTTATAGCCCACTATTGTACTTGATCCTACAGGTGCTAAGCCTGCCACATAGGCATAAAGTCTGATGTGGCAAGTTAATTAAGAAGAGCGAGACTAGTTTGGTGACCCCAGGAAGAAACAGTGATAAGCGCGTGTACCTAGATGAAGCAAACTTAGAAAAAAACTAAGCACCTATGCATTGGGGACTTGAGTTGCTAAGCCATTTAATGCCCATAGCACCACATCTAAGCACCATTTCATTGGAAGAGGTCACTCCTTGGAAAATGCAATAAATACTATGAAGAAAGAGATAGAGAGAAGTAAACAAAAAATACTCTTATAGCTAACCTTATAGCTAACCTTGTTGTATGAGTGACTAAGTGATGACTATGTATGACATGCCAACATCAATTAGCCTAACACATCGTGTTAAATCTCCAAGGGCGCGACCGCGCGAGCGAGGCGATGGTTGTGGTAGGCGCGACCATGATACGGGCTGCTGACAGCCCTTGGATCTGAGATCGAACGGCCGCATGCTAAGTTGCTGAAAATTTGCAGAATAACCCTCCAGGATAGGATATTCACCCATAGGTATAGAATCACGCCATGCAACCATTCAATCTCAGATCCAAGGGATCTCGGAAGCCCGTATCATGGGAGAATGGAAAGCTTCGTATCACCTGTAATTTCCCGACAGTTGACATGACATCGAAAGCCATTAAATTGGGCATCGAGTAGACATAATATCTAATTGGGCCCCCATAGTACTGTGCATGAATCCATTTATCCAACAGGCAAGCCACTACCCTGCCATTCACACGCCCCCCACTCGATATTTTTACAATCGATAAACCGCTCCTAGTCGTCCCGTCCTTTCACATTACGGCAGTTCCACTAATCCTAAGCCTCCTCCCAAATCCATGGCATCCCAAATCTCCATGATCGGCGGTGAGTACAAGGTTAGAACCATCATCGGCAATGAGTTCGACGTCATCTACACCCGTTCTTCCGCAACGGTGAAATAATGCCTTGCTCGCTTCAAACGCATGTTCGAAAACTCAAATGATGAGTGGGTCGCTGGGCTAGATGTTGAGTACACCACAGTCCTGGGAAGCGAGAAGAAACTAAAGGAGGCAGAGAAGAAGAAGCCCGCCGTGATCCAGGTTTGCGTGCATGACTTATGCTTGGTCTACCACATATGCCATGCCGATGTTGAGTGCGAGGAATTTAAGAAGTTCCTCAAGGGCGGCCGAGTAAAATTCATTATTGTAGACTTTAGGAACGACAAGGAAATCCTGGGTCGGATAGGCTTCGTTGTAGGCGACCCCTTTGGCCTGCAGAAGGAAGGGCTGGTCCCCTCCCTAGACCAGCCTTCAATGCTGACCCTGGCAGGAGCCATGGTTCATCCTTCGTATGTTGAACTGAAGAAACCTCCGCACACGTTTCATCATGCATGGCAGTGGACTGTACTAGATATAGAACACATCTACTACGCTGCAATGGATGGCTACCTTTGTTTCAATATCTACAAGGGTTGGATGAAGAGCAAGAGCCAAGTCTGCGGTTCAAGCAAAGAAGTTTCGCCCAAGAGGAAGAGGGACAAGGACGAAGTCGAGGATGTGGACGAGGACTCCGAGTAAGGTGGTAGTGTCGTTGCTCATGGTGGTTCTAATGCAGTGTCTACCGGATTAGTTGCTTAGTTTAATTTGGATTAGTTTCTTAGTTTAATTTCTGGTGTGCTTAGTTTTATTTGAGGGGTGTGTTGTGCTGAGCCCCCAGCAGAACTATGTTATGTTTCTTCTCGTTATATTTCGTACATTCCATCTTTTAGTTGGTATAGTACCACCACTCGTTTCTTGACATTATATACGTACAATATATATGGCCAATGTCGGTGTCAAAACCGGCGGATCTCGGGTAGGGGGTCCCGAACTGTGCGTCTAGGCGGATGGTAACAGGAGACAAGGGACACGATGTTTTACCCAGGTTCGGGCCCTCTTGATGGAGGTAAAACCCTACATCCTGCTTGATTAATATTGATGATGTGTGTTACAAGAGTGGATCTACCACGAGATCAAAGAGGCTAAACCCTAGAAGCTAGCCTATGGTATGATTGTTCATCCTACGGACTAAAACCCTCCGGTTTATATAGACACCGGATAGGGTTAGGGTTACACAGAGTCGGTTACAAAGGTAGGAGATCTACATATCCGTATCACCAAGCTTGCCTTCCACGCCAAGGAAAGTCCCATCCGGACACGGGACGAAGTCTTCAATCTTGTATCTTCATAGTCTTGGAGTCCGGCCGATGATGATAGTTCGGCTATCCGGACACCCCCTAGTCCCGAACTCCCTCAGTAGCCCCTGAACCAGGCTTCAATGACAACGAGTCCAGCGCGCATATTGTCTTCGGCATTGCAAGGCGGGTTCTTCCTCCGAATAATTTATAGAAGATTGTGAACACCAGGATAGTGTCCGGCTCTGCAAAACAAGTTCCACATAACACCGTAGAGAGAATAATTTTTGCACAGATCTGCTGACGTATTCCGCGGCGTGACATCACACCACGGCCAGGCCTTCATATGAATCGTGTTTTTTTATTGTTCCACCTCTGCGTGTTTAGCGAGGCGGTTTCCTTGGCACGTCTTATCAAAGCGTAGATCGTGCCCCCTTATTCCGGGATTCTCATCAATACGGACGTGGGTAACCCAACTGCGTCTGCTGGCCTGCCTTCTCTATCAAAGGCGAGTCCTAATCGACCACGGGTGGGCTCTTGGTATTCAACCTCTTTATAGTGAGACCAAGGCCCTCTTCTTTTACACCCTCCATCGAGTTCGCCTCGCGCCGAGTTCCAACACCCAAAGCTTCAGATTCAGCGCCGGACTTTCGATGATGTCCCGCTCCGACCAAAGCATGGCCGATGGATGTCTTCCTCCGTCCACGTAAGAAGATGTGCTAAAGCTGCGAGACGCCAGGTATCTAACCGGCGAGATCTCGCATAGGCTGCCTTCTCCAGGGCAGGTCATTCCCACTCCTGAGCCTGGCGAGAACGTGGTGTTCGCGTCCCACTTCCTTCGGGGTTTAGGCTTCCCGATGGACCCCTTTGTGCGGGGGCTCATGTTTTATTATGGGCTTGATTTCCATGACTTGAATCCGGAGTCCATCCTCCATATCTTGTCATTCATTGTCGTATGTGAGGCCTTCCTCCATATTACCCCCCACTTTGGATTGTGGCTCAAGACCTTCAAGGTGGAGCCAAAGATGATCCAGGGGCAGCAAGCGAAGTGCGGAGGGGCGGTCATAAGCAAATGTGTTGATGCTCCGTGGCCCGAGGGCTCTTTTCAAGAGGAGCTTGGTTTGTGGCAACGGGAGTGGTTTTATATCACCGCCTCGGGGGCACCAAATGCGCTGACACTCCTGCCTTCCGCCAGTCCACCATAGCGGCCGCATCATGGGTCAACAAGGGGCACGACCGGGGCCGTCCAAGGATGTTCCCCTGCTGCAGGTCGTATTCGAGATCTCCGTGAAAGAGGATCAATCTGGTTGCGATGGCGCAGGTTATGGTGATCCGGCGCCTTCAGCCTGCAAACGTCACCCCTCCGCCTGTGGGAATTCAATCCGAGGGACCACGAGCTCTCCAAAATTTTATGGGCACGACGCGCGTGGAGATGTATAAACTGTTCTTCGGATCACAAGAGAAGTGTCCGGACTTGACCGAGGACGCAGGACTAAGCTGCAATCGCCCAGATACTCAAGTAAGTAGTCCTGTAACTGGACAAGCTGTTCATTCATTTATTATATATATATGCCCTTTAAAGGAGCCGTTTCTTGAACAGGAGTGGATAGCCAAGGAAAAGTTAATAAGGTGTCCGGCTCCCCTCCCAAAGACCACGCCGGATCCCATGCTGACCAAGATGTTGAAGGTCGCGCCCTTTGAAGAAGGCGAAGGGGGGAGCGGGGAAGCGACTGCCCCCATGAAGGAGGCTATCAAGGAAGGAGGGATTAAAAGTCCCACCTTCCGAGGAGAGAAGAGGACCGCTTCAGAAGATCCGGAGGTCAAGGCCTCAAAGAAAGGAAGGGAGTCTTCGGCAGAGAGTCCGCGTATTTGGAAGTAACCCAGCCGCATTATTTTCCCAAGGGGATCAGCCCTCCAGCGAGCCGTAAGTAGAAAGAAGGGGTTTTGTAAATAAGGAACATCCCTGTATTTATTTATGAAGATAACCGAAATTGTACCTTGTAGTTCGGACCTTAGCCCTTCTCAGCAGAGCTCGTCTTCGGGGGATCTTCTTCCGGAGATGATGGAGAGAGAAACGCCTCCACCTGTCGCACCCTCATGTGAAGCGGACGACCCGGAGGTGTCGTCGCGGAGGGTTCCCCCAAGTCCGGCGGGGGCGGAAGGTCCAGCGCCAAGTGGTGTGCGGTCGGAGGAGCTGAAGGATCTGCTCGGGCGAGCGGCTATCTCAGAAGATCACCGTGCTCTAATGGGTACGGTGATTGAAAGAGTTGCATCCGCAGAGAGCGGATTGCACGAAGCCGTCAGAAGCTTACTGACGGGGTTTGAGGTACGCAAAAAATATTGTACCTTCTGACAGTTATGCATATAAAATGCGCCATGTATAGATAGTAGCCCTTGAGACTCGGTATGTTGTCAAAATTGACGACGTGCCGAGGATCAAATTCTCGATTTTAACATATCGCCGCTCCTAAACAGGTGGCGGGCGTCCGGAGGCCAGCCGGATCGATGAATATGCCGAACTAAAGCGGCAGCTTGATGAGGCGGATCATGCGACATCGCGCTGGTCAATAAACGGTTTGACGAGTCACAAGGTATGCGACTTCTTTGCAGACACCTGGTAAGGGAGCTTGACGCCCATGTCTTACCGTTTGTATGCTTAATGCAGATGGTGCCGCTGCCGTTGAGGAGCTGTGGGTAGAACTCGCCCGAGCGAAAGAGCAAGCCAGAGTAGTAATGTCGGCCGCTTTAAAGGCGGCCAAGAGCTAGAAGTCGAACGGGCTGCTCACTGCCGAAGCAAAGAGGAGATGGCCGATATGGCCAAAAAGTTAAGGAATGCTACCGATCGCTGCGAGGTTCTTGAAAAAGAGCGTCAAGCGGAACAAGAGGGCCTAAAGAAGGCCGCCGCCGAATCCAAGAATGCCCAATCGGCTTTGAGAGCTGCCAAGGAGGAGCTGAGTCAGGCGAGCAATTGCGGCCGGAAAACCGTTTTCATTGTGGAGGAAATATACAGATCCAAAGTACGCTCGATTGGATAAATTGTGGAGTTTAGAGGATGCTTATCTGGACTTGGCGGCGGCGCCGTGGGCCAGTTGAGCACTTCCGGGGCGGAAGGGGCCTGAAGGGAAGAGCTATATTGGTCGCAATTCCATAGTCCGGGCGTCCTCTGCCACTGACCGATCGGTTGGCGAATGGGCCGAGCTGAATCGATTGTCCGGATTTGCCATGAAGCATGTCTTGACTCACTTGTGGCGGACGGACCCCACCAAGAGCTATTTTGGTTTAGTGCAGCAGTTTCTTGGTGCGGTGCAGCGTGTCGGCGCAATGAAGCGATCGGCGTGCATTGAGGGAGCGCGGATGGCTCTTGCCCGTGTCAAGACATACTGGGCAGAGATGAAGACCACTGACGTTGCATCCCAGGATTCGGACAGAGGCCGAGTACCTGCCGAGCACTTCTTTGAAGAAGTCCTGCCGGGTGCTCGTTTAATAGAGACGCAGTGCTCGAAGGATTTTATGTTTAAATGATATGTATGATTTGTGAAAACAATGTTTTCAATGTAATATAAGTGATTTTTATACTTGTGCGTTCAAGTAGTAAACTACTCCCTATGCGGCCGTTTATGTATATGTGTATATAACCTGAAAGATGGCAGTCCTTGGCTTCAGCCCCCACGCACATAGTGCAGGGGTGTTTGCAAAAAAAGGCGCTTTTTCACACTTGATCCAACGTCTTGGTCCTGTTAAGGAGGTGATAGCGTAGCAAACCGAACAACCGGACTATAATGCTTTATCACTTTCACTTAGCCATAGGAGTTCGAGGTGGGGCTACTATATAGCCCACAGGGGCACCGCACTCTCCGGTCGAAGTGCGTATGTGCCTGACCGAAAACCGGTCCTTCATTAATGCGGAGGAATTCTAAACATTCATGTGAGTCATCGAGTGGTTGACGGTCTCTCGCTATATCGGGGCCGATCGGTTTTCGGCTTTCTCTCGAGGTGCTTTCGCCCGGCCGAACCGGGCACAATCCTAGTAGTTCTCCTGGTGCCGCGTTAGCCGTGAAAGCGGAACGTAAGGCAGCAAAACACGTGAGCAGGCAACCCAACATTTGACCAAAGACATGATTCGGAGCTGATGCATATAAGGCCTAACTCGAGATGCCGAATACTCCCTAAGGTACTCGGTCTTTATGAAAATGGGCAAAATAAGGCCCTAAGCCCTTTGTGTCCGTGCACGCATAAAAAATTCAGTGCGGCCAATGCCAAAGCACCAGCCTCCTCCTCGATTATATTTAAGGAACCGGGGAATGTATATCAACAAGAGACAGTGAAAAAAGGTTTACGCAGGTCTTAATCTGAAAAGAATCCTTGCAACGGGTCCTGCTGCACGCCTGCGTACTGTGTCTCCGCAGCCGTATCTTGACGGGTGTAGCACGTTGTTCATCTGTAAAAGAGAGGAACTTAGTTTGAAAGAAAAGGAGCGTCATAAAGATGTACTTAATATTAAATGAACAGAGTACGGTTCGAAGAGGTGAACAAAATTGAGCTTTATTGTCTCTTGTTATATATGCATGCGGCCCCTCGTATGGGGGTATGCCACTGGTAGGCGCCGGACTCGTCTAGCCGTGTCCGGGGTTTGAATGACCAATTCAGGTTCTATGCCTAGCAGAGCCGGATAGTTGTGGGGCTGTCAAGGCAGTCTCCCGTTCTCCCGTGCTCGAGTAACACTTAATACTTCCTTTTAACGAGGTGATGCCGCGTGGACCGGGCATTTTAAGTGTTAGAGATGCATAATGCGGTATTGCGTTAAAGCGGGCGAAAGCTTCGCGTCCCAATAGTGCTTGATGGCTACTTTTAAACGGGGCGACATGGAAGAGTAACCTTTCGCGATGGAAGTTGTCGGATGAACCAAACACAACTTCTAGCATTATGGAGCCCGTGCGGAGGCGTATGGGCGGGCAGCACTCCTTTAAAGGAGGTGTTGCTACGGTGGATTTTGGTTGGGTTTATCCCCATCCTGCGGATTGTGTCCCGATATATCGTGTTTATGTCATCGCCGCCATCCATGAGGACATGTGTAAATTGGAATTAAATCGATTATAGGATCCTATATCAAGGCAGTCCATCCTGCGTTAGGATATTATCGGAATAGTCCTGATGGTCGAAGGTGATTGGTTTTGACAACCGGTGTGCGGCGCGCTTTTTAGGGGCGCCGCTATGTTTTTCCTTTTGATCACGTGAAGTGAGTTTACTGTTTTAACCTCCGTGGGAAAGTTTTTGTTTTTCGGGTTACGCTTGTGGTGCTCGTCGTCATCTTTACTTGGTGTGTCGAGCCCCTTTTGTTCGGCGTTCAGTCTGCCGGACTGTTTGAAAACCCAACAATCTCTGTGGGTATGGTTTGCGGGCTTCCCGGAGGTACCATGTATTTGACACAGTCTATCCAGAATCTTGTTTAGGTTGGATAGTTCGTCCTTTATTATCCTTTAGGGCGATGTTTTGTTGTTCGCCGAGAGCTTTTGAATCCGGCGTTGACGGTCGTACTATTTGGGCCATTTTCCTTATTCCGGCTGATCTTTTCTGCGTCGTGATTTCCCATTTCCATCCCTGATTTCGGATGTACTCGGTCGCCGGTGCCGCATCTAGCCAGCCAGTTGTCCTCTCCCTGCAAAAGCGGGTCATGAGGCTTGTTAATGCGGCCATTGTTCTTGGCTTTTCTTGGCCGAGCCATTCGTCTCGGACGTTGTGTTTGAAAGCTGCTAAGGCTTCGGCGTCCGGACAGTCGACTATTTGGTTCTTTTTAGTAAGGAACCTGTTCCAGAATTTTCCGGGCTGACTCTCCGGGCTGTTGAGTTATGTGACTTAGATCGTCTGCTCTCCCCAGCTTCCAATGGTATTTTCGGGGAGGCTTTTAAGCCAATGTCGAGCTGGCCCTTTGAGTTTAAGTGGTAAGTATTTTATGGCGTGGAGATCGTCTCCTCTAGCCATGTGTATGTGGAGGATGTAATCCTCGATCAAGACTCCAGGGTCTGTTGTTCCGTCGTATGCCTCTATGTTTACGGGTTTGAATCCCGCTGGAAATTCATGATTCAGCACCTCATCGGTGAAACATAGGGGGTGTGCTGCGCCCCTATATTTGGGTGTGTCTTTGTGATCTTGAATTTTGGCGTATTGCATTGCTTTGACGAGCCTGCTTTCTTTGCCCATAGATGGACCTAACTGGGCCATCCTCTTGATGTGAATCCTTATGCGGATCGCATATTGGTTTGTGTGCGGCGCCATTCGCCGCTCTCTTTTTGCCGTGAGGTCGTCCATCCGACCGGGTGGCCTTCTTACTTTTTAATTGTGGGGGCTCTAAGGCCTCCTCGTCGAATTCGGGCAGTAGCTCTCTTTTCGGGTAGCTCTTTGTTCGCGATCGTCAGCCAGATTTATATGCGGTGCTGAATACTTTGCTCCATCTAATCTCGAGTGCATCTTCCGCTGTTTTGACCTTCCGCTTACCTTTTTTCAGGCTACGCTGCAGCGATGGCGGCGAGCCTTTTCTGGAGGTCATCTTGCTCCAATGGTTTGTCCGGTGTGAGATCGTCCGGACTGTTGTCTTTGCCGGGACAGATTGTTTATCCAAGTTGTCTTGTTCGGACGATTGCTCGATAAGCTTGTCCGTTGTCCACCGGTTCGCCCTGCTCTGGCTGGGTCTTTGTTGAGGCGGGACTTTGTTCGGCGTTTACGTTGCCGTTTGACTGCTTTTCGAGGGTTTATCCTTCGTAGCGTCCCGTTGCTCCTCGTCTTCATTTCCTTTAGGTGTATCCACCATGTATACATCATGGGATGAGGTTTTCCAGCATCCTATAGGTGCTGGTTCATTGTTGTCTCCTACATCGTCGTCCATACCGTCGATGTCTTCGGAGTCGAAATCGAGCACGTCGTGTAGGCTATCGATAGTGGCTACGAAGTGGGTGGTGGGTGGGCATTGAATTTCTTCGTCGTCCGCATCCCAACCTTCCTGACCGTGGTCCGGCCAGGGCCTTCTGGATAAAGAGAGAGACTTTAGCGAATTCAGGATGTCGCCAAAGGGCGAGTGCTGAAAGATGTCCGCGGCCGTGAACTCCATAACGGGCGCCCAATCGGATTCGATTGGCAAGGGCGCGGAGGGTTCGGAGTCCGGGAGGAGTCCGGCACCACAGAATCGAGGTCTTCGCATAAAGGGCGAGGATGGAGTTCGGCTCGATCGCCGTAGAGATTAAAGCCCCTGAGGCGGTGTCCAACCACTTGTCCTCGATCGGGGAGTCCGACTCCGGATTAAGGGTCGGAGCGGATTCTGGTGCAGCCTCCAGGGCACTGTTCGGCTGCAGAGCTAGATCATGCCCATCGAGGCGGTCTGGCGTGCTTATTGCGGCTCGAATCCGTCGAAGATCAAGTCTCCGCGGATATCGGCCGTATAGTTTAAACTTCCAAATCTGACTCGACGGCGGGCGTAGCTTTTGATCTGCTCCAGATGGCTGCTTAATTGGCCCGCAGCAGTAAAGCCGCCCGAACACGAAGATCTGCCCGGGAGAAAAGTCTCACCTGGACCGCGTCGTTGTTGATGATCGAAGGAGCCATCGGGCCTATCGGTGACGACAGAGGAACTCAAAATGAAAGCACCAATGTCGGTGTCAAAACCGGCGGATCTCGGTAGGGGTCCCGAATCTGCGTCTAGGCGGATGGTAACATGAGACAAGGGACACGATGTTTTACCCAGGTTCGGGCCCTCTTGATGGAGGTAAAACCCTACGTCCTGCTTGATTAATATTGATGATGTGTGTTACAAGAGTGGATCTACCACGAGATCAAAGAGGCTAAACCCTAGAAGCTAGCCTATGGTATGATTGTTAGTCTCACGGACTAAAACCCTCCGGTTTATATAGACACCGGATAGGGTTAGGGTTACCTGAGTCAGCTACAAAGGTAGGAGATCTACATATCCGTATCGCCAAGCTTGCCTTCCACGCCAAGGAAAGTCCCATCCGGACACGGGACGAAGTCTTCAATCTTGTATCTTCATAGTCTTGGAGTCCGGCCGATGATGATAGTTCGGCTATCCGGACGCCCCCTAGTCCGGAACTCCCTCAGCCAACATCATATAGCCAGCAGTTTAGTTGTCAAAGAATTTCAGGGTGCTTAGTTTTGTCAAAGAATTCCAGGGTGCTTAGTTTTATTTGAGGGGTGTGTTGTGCTGGATACCATTAACTTATCATTGTGAGAATTGGCTTATTTTTGTCATGTAACATGGTCAACGGGTTTGACGTGAAAATAGCAATGTCTAATGGCATTTCTGAGCAAACATCTAACTTAACGATGGCATTTTTTAGATATCTAATTGCGTTTTTAGCAGGCATCTCACAGATCGATGGCATTTTTTAGTAGCTGTAACTTCTAATGGCAAAAATGAGTAGTGATACACAACTAGTGGCATAAATAATAAGAACCCAAGAATTATATAGGTATGCTAATTTCTTTATTTCTTTATTTCTTTATACCTTTGTGTGTGAAACAATATACGCTGCCTCCCCCCAAATTTTCTTTACAGAGGCAACATAGAACTATATGAGTGCCCTGTTAAAATTTGGAATTATTCTGGGTTCGTTTGGCCTTCTTTATACATTAATTGAGTTTCTTGTCATTTAATGTGCATAATTCAAATTTGAACTACAAGCACATGTTCCCGTGCACCAAAGTTGACTGAAAAATCACATGTGCGTCCTCGGGTAAATTTCTAGGTCCCATGCAAGAAATGAGAATGAAGTTCAAACATCTGGGCATCGTGGTTCGGCCGAGAACATTGAGAAGCTTGGTTTTAAAATTCTTTTAAATCCAAAACATGCTTGAAAATCATGAAACTTGGCATGGTGTCATGTCATGGTACTACCATGTTGTGGTAATTATTTTTGCAGAATAGGAACAAGTTTTGGTATAAGTTCCTTGCAAACCGGAGCTTCTCTTAAGAAGGCTCGTGGTTCTGAGAGGGAACGTGTCACCTTTGTGTACATAATTCAAATCTTAAATACAAGCACATGCTCCAGTGCACCAAAGCTGGTTGAAAAATCACATGTGTGTCCTCGGGTAAATTTCTAGGTCCCATGCCAGAAATGGGAATGATATTCAAACATCTGGGCGTCATGGCTCGACTGGAAACATTGAGAAACTTGGTTTTTTAATTCCTGTAAATCCAAAACACGCATGAAAATCATGAAACTTGGCTTGGTGTCATGACATGGCACCAACATGTTGTGGTAATTTTGTTGTCCGAATTGCGAAGGCGCACACATTAAAAATCAACAAAGTCATTTTGGAAACACAAGTATTCTTGAGTGGATAATAATTGTCTTACATAATTAGGAAGATAATTAAAAAGGCCACATGCAGCTACGCCTGAAATACACAAGGGCAAAAGAAGAAGGAAGACACATACAACGATCTGGCTCGCTGATCTCTACTTTCTTTATGTGCTGCAGGTCACGGAGACTAGTTCTCACGGCGGGCGATGATCTCTTTCATCAGTTCATGTCCTTAATACGCTGCTTGGCAGCATCCATGTATTCCTCCACCAGCCTGTTGCGCTTGATGCGGAGCATGGCATTCTCGTCCATAAGTTTCTTGATGATGACGCCCGTCCTGTCCAACAAGGCAGCGGTCTCCTCCTCCTGCTTCGCCCTTCCGGCGGTCTTTGCCCTCAGCAGGTCGCGCTTGCCTCGGAGCTTCGCATTACCCTCCCCTAGTTGCCGGATGACGCCGGTAGCCTCGTCCTGCATCCTCGCCCAGCCGGAGATCTTATACATCTGGCTATGGACTATCGCATGCATGCGCCTGTAAGAGTCCTCGCCTGCCCGCGAGAAATTTTCCCAGGCCACCGCGGCGCGGCGGGACATCTCTGCTGCTTCCGCGGCATGGCCAGACCAGTCTGCTACATCGACGGCGCGGCGGGACCTCCGTGCTGCTTCAGCGGCGCGGCGGGACCTCCGTGCTACTTCAGCGCGCCGGGACCTCTGTCTTTGCTCTTTGCTGCGGCTGGACATGTCGGCTGCTTTCACGGCGGCGGGACATCTCTCGTGCTTCTGTTCCATGCTCACCTCTCCTGGTGGAAATCTCTCGACCCGTAACTCACGCTGGCTATGGCTTGATTGACTTGATTGTTTTTGTGGATGAGGAGTTGAGGAGGAATGTGCGATCATCTTAGCATAGTAGTATTTATAACCGAGTACTACTAATACGCTCCTAAGTGGGAAACCGTTTAGGTTGTGATCGGTGTGAACAGGTTTGCAATTAAATATAACGTGGTAGTAGTAGTAGTAATTTGGAACGTGACGAGGCGCGCTCAAAATTTATTGACGGTACTAGTTTCAAAGTGCGGCACTATTCTCGGATGGTGTAACGTCGACACGTTTTTTCGGCCATGGTGTAGCATATGCCATGGTACTAGTTCTTTTTCTACTACTGTGTACGTGCAAAAACTGGAACCGTCGGATACATATCTTACGCTTGGCGTTCGACGAGAATAGCCTCGTGGCGAGCTATAGACTAGTCTTTTTTTCAGACGCATTACACCTATCTCTCGGGGCTTCTCGCACGCACCATCACTGCTCTCTAGGTCGATGCCACCCACATACAGTTCTACTCGGAGAAGAGGTGCACGCACGCACTCGTCCTTTCTCACACACGCATCTGTAGCTACGAATTGTAGTGTTCTCAACCATCCGATTGGCTCTATCATAGGTTTCACGCTGCTCCTTGGCCTTGAGATTGAGAAGTTTAAAACATGGAGGCTAAGATGGAGGCACGAGGTTTTGGTTAATGTGCGGGCCGCACACGGCACCAACACGACACGAGCTTCGTCTGCCTGGTGCCCATGCAGTCGGGTGAGTTGTCCAAGTATAGACATAACCAGGCCCTCGTTGGTATCCGCGCCTCAACTTTGGCTGGTCATAGTGGAGAGTAGCATAGACTAGTTACTAGTCTATGTTACTAGTACCTTCAGAGTGGGTAGTGTCATATAGTATATGCATAATTTGGCGATGAGCGCTCTCTATATGTACCACCTTTTTTTCTTTAATTACATCTTATTAGTTTTGCTCCATGGCGTAATCCATCGATACTACTACTATACAAATGTATCCATCGATTAGTCTAGCTTGGTCCTTTTCACGAGAGGCGAGGGCCTTTGTGATTTGACGGCTCATTACTGCTGGAAGGCGGGGCCTTGTGATTTGTTGCTTTCAGATAAATGTGCCGGCGACACGAGGACGAGCAAAGAACCGTGCGGTATACTCAAGTTTTCCACTGGAGTACGACGGAGGAGCACGAAACACGGCAGCCCAATGCCATATCCTCTACTCTCTACTCTTATTATATATTACTAGCAAGAGGCATTGTTCTATTGGCGATAAAGAATGATCTAATTTGCTAGTCATCTCATTTTTAGCATTGTTTTATTCATGCCTCGCAGAGAAGGTGACACGTGCGGCCAAACACCCGAAGCAAAATAAGAAACACATGAGCAAAAGAAGAAGGAGGATTATCACCCCAAAAAAGAAGGAAGACGCACACACAAGTCTGGGGCGCTGCTCTCACTACATGAAGGGTTGCTGGCCGCGGAGTCGTAACTGCTTCTTCATCGCCTCCACGACCTCCATCTCCTTGCGCGTCTCCTCCGCCATCTTCATCATTGTGTCCATGACGCGGGATTTCTCGACGCGAGCCTTCATCATCTGTTCCACGGCCGCATTATGTACCTTGACAGCAGTAGGGTGCTCGATGCGGAGCTTCGCCAACTCCTCCTTCTGTTCCATGACGAGGGCCTACAACATCTTCATCGAGGAACTACTATTCTCATGCAGCTTCTTCCAGCCAGCGTTCTCCTCCTTCAGCAGGTCGAGCTCATGGCAGAGCTTCGCATTGTCCTCCTGAAGTTGCAGGATTTCGCCAGTCGCCTTCTTCTCCGAGGCAATGCTCTTCTTTAGCAGCATCACCAAGCCGACGGTCAACTCCCCCTACTCATTGAGCTCAGCGGGCATGTCGACGAGGCTCTCCTTCAGCAGCTCCACCAAGCCGTGGATGGACTCCTTCTGCTTATTGAGGTGCTTATTGAGCTGATTGGGCATGCCGTCGAGGGATAACGACTCCAGTGCTGCTAGCTCGGCATGTTCACCTCCGCGTCTAGGGCGCTCCTGGGAGCCATCGCCTGCCCGTGAGAGATCTTTCGACGTCTCTGCGTGGCGGCGAGCCCTCTCTTTTTTTCCACAGCCTTGGTTGCCGCTCCCTTGTTACGAGTAGTTCTCGACCTAGAGCTCTGCACACCGGCCATGGCAAGGACGGACGAAGGAGGAGGACTTATCAGGAGGAAGGTAGAGTAATTTTCGGTTAGGTAGTTCCCCTTTTTATAACCTAAGTACTAGCACTACTACTAAAACCTGCATAGTGGGAACACGTTCAGGTTTGGTACGTACTGGTAGGTGTGAGCAGTCTTGCACCTAATTGTAGCACTAGTACTTTCGAATGTGATGGGAACAAGGTAAAGATTAATTGATGGTTTTTGGTTTCGAGGCCTGAAACGGCTCCCGATGAGTTTAGTGGAACATAAATTTCAAGTAGACTACACTGCTGAGATGCGTAAATAGTATGTTACTGTCAAAAATTGGCACAAAATACGAAGGAGACCAATGGAAGTACTACTAGCAACCCATGATTTAACTAATCGCATGCGCGCAGTGGAGTAGTAATGTCTTTCTTCCGCCCTCACGTCCACTCAATTTGCATGCGTTGTATTAATTGACCATCAATGAAGTGAAGGACTTTGCACGCGTCAAATTATCACATGGGGTGGATCTTGGTACAAAATTCCGTCCGCCCGTGTACCCGCGTGTGCGTGCGAGGGAATGAGTGCGTGCGTGGCGTGCGTGCACATCTTCGCTTCATGCATGTACCGCCAGTGCGGCTCAGGGAGGACGAGTACATTCTTCTGGAACCAGCAGCACGTCACTGTGATCAATCCACACAAGGATGTCGCGACAGCACCTCCATATGTGCCACGTGGCTTCATGAACTGTAACAGAGACACTGTGTAGCGTGCCATTGTGTTTTGCACATACTCGAAGTACTAGTAAGGTACACGTGCATTGCACGCGTCAGATTTTGAAACCAAATTATGAATAAATACCACGCTGTAGCATGTAAGCTCCGAGTCATATATGCCTGATGTAGACCTTCATTTAATTCTTATAGTTCATCTCATTCAAAATCAATTAGTTTTTATAAAAAACCTAGGGCCTCTTTGATTCGTAGGATTTCCAAAGCAGCGGGAATAGGAAGAACATGGGATTAGAGTGGAATGTCGCCTTGAATCCTCTGAGGATTGTACGAGTGTTTGATTGTGCATAGAAAAAACGCAGAATTCTTTCAAAGAGGTTTGAATGGATGGGATGTTTCCTATGAAATCTAGTGCAAATGAATCATATGGAAAAATTCCTATGGTTTACAATCCTACTAGTCAAACAACCAAGATAGGAAAAATTCCTAAGGATTAGAATCCTCCAAAATTCCTTCGAGAATCCTTTGAATCAAAGAAGCCCTTAATCTATTTTATGATTCATGGAATTGTGCGTTGTAAAGCATAAAGTAAAAAAAATAATGGCAATTCAACTAGAAAAAAAGTTTGGGCAGTTACGATATGGAAGATTCTAGAACAAAGGAGAACCACTGTTGTGAGATTTGTGCATTATGCTTAAGTTAACCATGGAGTCTGCTAGATTGTACATGTGGCAAAATCCGGTGGGGGGCTAGAAGATGGTGCGAGGGGCCGAGTGGAGGGAGACTATGAAGGAGTGCACAACTGCGAGATCGATATTTAGAGAGAGGGGGCGAGAATGTGCGCTCTTGCGCACAGTGGCGGAGCCATGAAAAATGTCCCATGAGCTAGGGGCCCAAGCATTGCTAATCCTTTACGAGGAGGGCCAATTCATCAACTTAAACCATTTTTACCAGCAATTTTCTAATGATCACATTCATATTAGCCTCGATATATTTTAGGGGGGCAGGGCCCTTGCTGCCCCCTGTCTTCGCCAGTGTGCGCGCGTCTGAGAGATGAAGCAGGAAGGCATGGATGATGAGAGGGTGCGTTGGATATATAATTAATGTGGGTGTATTAGCTATATATGTAATCCTATATAGAGAGGTATAGATTGATCGATGTGGACGTGGGAAAGAGGTGAGACCTCACTAGATATATAGATTGATCGGTTTATGTGGAAAACTATGGAAGACCTAGCTATACACACACACACACACACACACACATAGAGGAACATCGATCGTTGCGCATGCACGTGAGAGATAAAGAATGCCCGATATGATGGAGAGGGGGATGTGTGTGTGTGTGACTTCATGGGAGACCGACCTGAAGAAAAAGATTGCATGTGTGCGATGGATAATGCCAACTGGTAGTATGTGTGCATGCATGCACGAGAGAAAGTTAGTGGTACAATTATGAAGAGAAGACCAATGTGTGGGTGTAAAAGACTAGGTTAGGTCATAATCAACGTAAAGTTGAATTCCAATATTTGAATACGAGATCATGATGTTTGAAACCCATGCATGCATGAATATAACGGAGATCTGCGCGGTGTGGTTTGGAAACGAGCATGTTGTGATGTATACACATTGAGCAAGGTCAGACTGGTTTGAATTTGAGATACCGATGGCAGACATCGTTTGGCCACATTGCATCCGTGCATGGACACACTATTCTAATTGGAGATGATGGGTGGCTTTCGCATCACATATCTATATCTATACCCCTATATATATTATATTTTATATTTTTTATATAGTGTGCGGATAACTTTAACTTTGAAAGATGGTCGTTGGATGAGGCCAATCCGATGGTGCAGAGCTGGCAAATTTGAGAACTACTGGCCGTTGGATATCATCTAGATTCCACCAGATTTTGCCACATGTACAATCTAGAAGACTCTATGGTTGAACTTAAGCATAATGCACAAACCTCAAAACACAAGCACTTCTTATTTGTTCTAGAATCTTCCGTATCAGAATTGCCTAAATGTTTTTCTACATGATTTGTTTTTACTTTATGCCTTACAACGCACAATTCCATGAATCTTAAAATAGATTAGCTTTCTTATAAAAACTAGATGATTTTGAATGAAATGAACTATAAGAATTAAATGAACATCCACATCATGCATATATGATTCAAAGATTACATGCTATAATGTGGTATTTATTCATAATTTGGTTGCCAAATCTCATGCGTGCAATGCACGTGTACCTTACTAGTATAAATGGTGTATGTGTGTGTTGTGCGTGTTAAACACATTGTACATAGTATATCATACTAGTCTAAATTGTCTTTTTTTCTTTTGGGTACACGTTAAGCTTGTTCTCCCGAAATTTCAAGCCGCGCCTTGTTATGCCGAAATTTCAAGCTAGCGTCTCTGTCTATCGTGCTGCGAAACTCCCGCCTCTTCAACCCGCGCCTTGTTACCCCGAAATATTTAAGATAAATCTTTGTCTCGTTGTGCTCCAACAACTCCCTCCATCTCAACCCGTACCTTGCTATTCCAAAATTACAACGCGCGCGAAAACTCCCACCTCCTGTGAAATCCCGACACGTGAAATGCCCGTGATACCCCTGAACCGAATGAACCGCCTCAAATCGGTGGGGGTACTTTCATAACTTACCCCACATTTCGGACAAGAGCATCCTTAAGCCATGGTTCCCCACTCCCATCCCATCCGCCCACCCATTCGTACACCGAGGCCGGCAAAACCCGTGAAGCCCCACACCCTCCTTCGTCCGCCACCCAGCCGGAGCCTCTTCCCCAACGACGTCGTCCATAGCAACACCTTGACGTCCCTCATCCACCGTACCGTATGAGGATCCGTCGTCGATCTGGTCATCCCGCCGGTTCAGCCACCCCGTCCTCCACCTCCAAGGAGCTGCCCTGACGTTCCCCTCATCTTTCACGCCACCTCCCTTCCCACACCACCGTCTTCACCTGCACCACCGGAAGAGCATCATCATCACAGTTTCCTCGAATGAAGCTGCGGCCTAATCGGTGCTACCAAAGAGGTTGTACTCTAATCGCCACATTTTCTTCTTGATTCGATCTCAAGGTGCTGTCGGCGCTCGGTCCCAAGCCGACACGGCGCGGCTCCATCCACGGCGGCGGCGCCGGCCACTTCCTCCACGGCGTCACTCCCTCAGCGGCGACGTCCACATCAGTAGGAGTTGCTGCTACTTTAGCTCTCGCTGCTGCTCTGCTCTTGCTCTCGGTCCCCCTGCTGGTCTGCTCTTGCTTTCATGCTGCTCTCGCTCTTGCTATTGCTTGTGATGCTGCTCGATTTAGCTACACTTGATCGACCGAATCAATTTTGGGTCGATCGATTTTGAGGGTGGGTGGGCTCATGGGAGTTAAGGAAGAACCAGCCATATCGGGGAGGGGGGCTCTCCGGAGAGGTACCCCACTATCTATCTTAGGGTTCAGGGTGGGGGCGGTGGTCGCCGGCGGTGGTGGGGCGGTGGCGTGGGGATCGCCGGAGAAAAAGCTCGGCATGGGGAGCCTAGAGGGATGGCCAGGGCGGCGGCGTATCGGCGGTGGGGAGTGTTTTCGGGGCGGGCCGGGCAGCAGGGGCGGCTGTTTGGTGGTGGTTGACGGCTCAGAGGGGTGGAGGTTGAAGATGAACTGCAGGCCCTTGATTTCGTATCCAACGGCTGCAAAATCGACTGATCAAAGATGAAAAAATTAGTTGCCTGACGTGTAGCCTCACCTCTAGTTCATTCAGTTTCGACGGTACAATTCAGTTTAAATGACAAAATTCAGTTTTGTGATTAAGTTCAGTTTCGGCCGATTAAGTTCAGAGATGAGCGGCTGATGTATACATCTAGCACTTTGTGGTTATGTATTTTACGTCATCTATTGGATATGCTATTAGAATTCCACTCAGGTTAACGTTGTCTCTCTTGTCCTACTTCAGGCTCGGTGTCGTACAACTCACCGGAGCTGCTCCAACGACGAAACCCTCCATCACAGCGGAGCAGTACCTCGGGCTCCATCTCCAGACGCCTAAGATCTTCTTCCCCTCCTCCGACAGCCAAGTCATCTGGAGCATCCTCACCGGCCAAC
Source organism: Aegilops bicornis (assembly GCA_021605145.1). Lineage (NCBI taxonomy): Eukaryota > Viridiplantae > Streptophyta > Magnoliopsida > Poales > Poaceae > Aegilops > Aegilops bicornis. The sequence goes on from CM038675.1 coordinate 362,851,470, forward strand.
CCAATCACGCTGAGATCGACATGGCTTCGCCAAAGAGGTTGTACACTTCTTGTGGTTTGACTTAATCTCACCATGCTTCTTTGCATCATGTGATCTTCCAATTCTTGTGAACCAAACACCCAGTTGATGTAAATCCTGTGTTTTTAAATTCTCTGCTTTGCACGTGCATTCCTATCCTATTCTGTCTATTTCCTATCCCTGCATTTTAGAATCCTCAAATTCAAACAAGCCCTTACACAATTACTTCATTATAGATATGTGTCAAAGAAAACCTTGTGTGGTTTGTCCTGCTCCTGCGATGTTGTGTTCCATCCCAGCTCAGTTGCTCCAACGACGAAATGGTTCACCACAGCAGGGATCCGCTCTCCAAACTGTCTTTCGCCGCCTCAGATCTTCTTCCCCGCCACCGGCAGCCACGAAAACTGCATTACCATCATCAAGCGAGCGAGATGACCTTGAGGACTACACGGGTCCGCAAGAGAGGTTGCACTCTTCCGTGTTCCGCTTCGTTATGCACTGCTTAATATGATGACATGCTACTTTATCGTCGTGTTCACCTATTAGACTCCAACTCAGGTCCAAACTTATGCTGAAACTTGAGTTTTTAAATGGTTGTGGGGTACATATTGGGGCAGCAATCAGTACTATATGTCTACTATCTGGTTAATCTCGGGTGACTACTATGAGTTTCATGTTGGGTGCAAACAAACATTAAAGGAGCCATCATCTATTTTTTAACTAAAGCTATTATCTACCTGCTATCATTTGTTTTGGGTCTATCCACAGTTTGCTACCATCACTCTGGATTTGTGCATGCACTCCTTACATAATCTCACTATGTTTTATTCCTATGCATGTCAGTTATTGTACACAATGGAACTGAACATGTAGAGCAAAAGAGACGAGCCTTGCGTGGCAATAAAATTTCATGCAGACATCACTCCATGGTGGGCGCAAAGGCAGCCCCCCTCCACCCATTTAGGATTGTAATCAAGAGGAAGATAACTGTTCTGAGGGGGATTCAGAAGTAGAAGACCACTCCTATTTACGCCATGAGGTCTTCACTCTAACTTGGCATGCTGATGTTGGTAAAATCATGCATATGGTGCCTTGCATAGCTTACTGTATAGATCAAAGATGTCATCTGCTTAGTTTAGACATGCTTTGTGTCAATGCCATCTGTTTAGTTTCTTTATCGTATATGTGAATCATGCAATGCCATCTTCTTTAGCCAGGCCTCATATATGTGAATTTTGCAATGCCACCACTGGTTAGCCACCATCTTATATGTGAATTATATCATGACATCATTTTTTATTACGTGTTAAATTTGTCAACAATTTCAGTACATTCAATTACTCTTCACTGTGCATCGACCATTCGGCACGGTCATGGAAAAATCTGGAGTGGAAACAAGGTCTTGGAGCAGACAATGCTATCTGACGAAGAACATGTCTTCTTTGATTCTGAATAGCTCCTCGAGAGGAGGATTCAGAGACAGATGACCAGTCCTATCACCCTCGCCCCGAGGTGCATGCTCTAACTTGGCGAGGTTATGTTCTTTGATATCGTATGCGTATGGTATCTTGCATTGCTATGTCATTTGCTTAGTTTAGACATGCTTTGTGTGAATGCCACATGTTTAGTGTCTAATTACCATATATGTGAATTATGCAATGCCATCTTGTTGGAAGACATTATATATGTGAATTATGCAATGCTATCTTGCTGCAAGTTATTATATATGTGAATTATGCAATGCCATGCTATTTAGCCAAGCGTCATATATGTGAATTATATCATGCCGTCCTTTTTTTGTATTTCTCATTGCTTTTGTTGGCAATGTTTGTATATTCAACTGCTCTTCCTGTGCATCGGCCATTTGGATTGGTGATGGAGAAATATGGAGTAAAAACAAGGTCTTCAGAGCAGACAATGCTACCTCGTGAAGTAGATATCTTGCTGGTTACAGATATCTATTCAGAGGATGATTCAGAGGCAGATGACCAGTCCTATTATCCCCCTGAGGTGTATGCTCAAACTTGGCAGGGTTATATTACTCATATCATGCATATGTTGTATTGCAATGCTTAGTTTTTACATCATATACATGATATTGAATGCCATCTCCTTAGTTGACACATCGTATATGTGATTGCCCTCTGCTCACTTCCTTAGTATATAAATCATATATTTTAATTATATCATGCCATGATGTTTACATAGACATCATGTATCTGAATTATGGCATGCCAACCCATTTTCTAAAGACATAATATAGTTATATCATCTCATCCTGTTCACGCTTCACATAGTCATCATATTTTGAATTATGTAATTCTATCCGTGAATTATATCATGCCATCATGTTTCCATCGACGGCATGTTTGTGATTTATGGCATGCCAACCACTTTAATAGACACATCGTATAGTTATATCATGTCATCCTTTTTACATAGTCATCATATTTTGAAGTATGTCATTCTATCATGTTTAGTTAGCCATCATACATGTGAAATTGTGTCATGCTATCCTATTTAATTAGCCATCATATATGTGAAATTATGTCCTGCTATTCTGTTTGGTTAGACAACATAAATGTGAATTATTTCATGCCATGTTTTCTTCCTTACTATCCATTGCACCTGTCTATCTTACAATGTCTGTACATTCAATTACTTTTCTTGTTTATCAGCCATTTCAATTGGAGGGGGTGATGGCAGTATCTGTGGGAGTAAAACACGGTCTTAAGAAAAGATCGTGCTACCTGTCGATGGAGATAGAACCACGGTTGTACTTGCCCAAGAACCAGCCCTACCACACATAACCCAGACTCATGCAGATTGTGCCCCTACCCAGTTGGACAGAGAACCAGCTACACCCCTTCTAACCCCAACCCCAGCAGATAGTAACCCAGTTCCCGTTGACACAAAGACCGTCTCCACCATAGAGCACCCAAACACGAAAAGTTAGTAAGGCAACTGCAGTGCCCAAAGCACGAGGACCACCACTCCGAACCCCAAGTCAACGCTTAAAGCAGAAGAAGAATTGTTCTCAGGTCAGGTTCGGTAGCTATGGTTCATACTACTTTGCTCTTGCATCACTGTATTTACTCATACCAGCTAATTTCAAATTTGAAGGATGCAATTGAAACTCCAATGGCGCAACAGGTATGTTTTAAACCTATTTATTTAACGCATTTGCTGTTGTAACTTGCTCTATGTTGATTTCAGTTTCAATTGAATGAACAGTTATATTCTCATGCCATGCACCTTACAAGTGTTGTTATTGTTGTGTAGTTTCCCACACTTATATTCTGTCTAAGTTGCTTTGTCTTAAATAGATATGATTTGGACGGTATCTATATTGATTTGGCAACATAAAATAGAATGATATAGACCATACAGTGACCATACTACATAGATATATGTTTGTTTCATGTTGTTATCCTGTCCACCTTACTACTGAACTGGTTTACCAAAATGAGTTTCATATACTACATTGTAAACCTGTGATGTGTTTCTTTGTTTCTCTTTTAGAATGCGGATAAAATATTGGAGAAGAGTACCCCATTATGCAATGGTACAGGAAGTAATGCAGATAAGGTTCAAGATAGTGAGACATCCCTGTTGGTCTCCAAGAAAGCTGATAAAAACTATATTGAAGAAACTGAGACAACCCCAAAGTCATGTCTTGATGTAGTGTTTGAGTTACTGGCTACTACTGCTGGCACCAGCTCTTCGAACTCGTTGCCTGAATCGGTTAAACTTCTTGAGTCTCAACTTCAAGTTGAAAGACATCGATCGAGATGTTATGCGACAGAAGTCAAGGACCGAGGAAGTCCCTGCAGAATTCAGATGCATACTTTCCGTGCAACAACAAGTCTTTGGAGGATTTAAGCGCCAAACAAGAGAAAGTTAATAAGCTTGCTAAGCATCTTGCTACCATTATGGGTACCAGGATATTGTTTCTTGACTCTTACGAAGTGGTTTCAGTTCTGGACTTGTTTTGCTGCGGCGTTTATATGTCGCTTTGTTCCCTATATTTGCACTTTGGTGGCGAACTTTGACGCCTTGATGGATGTAATATGTAATAGCCGTGATAGCCTAGCGTAAGTTGCTTGCCTATTTATTTCCTTATTGTCTTGTTTATTTGTTTTCTTGTAGTCAGTGCAGTTCTTTTTCCGCGGTTTGCTAGTGGCTGCAATAACCTATTTTTTCAAAACTAGGCCACATTAACCATGGGCTACATATTTACTGTAGTTAACATGGGTCTCCTATGGGCCATAGAAACAATGGGCCTTCTAAGGGACGTAGAAACAATGGGCCTTCTACGTTGCGTAGAAACCGTGGGCCTTATACGGGCCGTTGACACAATGGGCCTTCTACGGGCCGTATCATCAATGGGCCTTCTACGGGTCGTATGATCGGTTGGCCAAACATGGGCCAATGACAGACCACATTATGGCCGTAAATGGGCTAGAGTTGAAATCGTCCGTTCATGGGCCGACCATAACGGGCCGTCGTTAATCGGTCGTATTTGATGACGCTATGAAAATGGCTGAACGTATTAACGGGCCACAAACGGGCCGACTGTAACCACGGGCTGAATTTGGCCCACAGGCAGAAAATGACAGTAACGGACCGAAAGTAAACGAATGATGGAAATGAGCCCAAGAATAAATGGGCCCTGAGAAGGCCAAAAGATAACATGGGCTGGAAACGGCCCAACGGAATAATGGGTCGTTAATGGGTATAAAGTGATACGCTATTCATTATGGGCCAGTTTTACCACGGGTCGTTAATGGGCCGAGGGTTACTAAGGGCCTCATATGGGCCGAAAGACGTCATCGACCATACATGGGCCGGAAGTTAAAACGGATTGGAATTATATTGGGCGGCCCAGATGACGCTACTGGGCCTAATTCGGATAGGCCGTAAACAGGCCCTGGGTTAGCGGGCTGTAAATGGGCTATATGCGAACATGCCATTAACAGGCTTGCCATGGGCCGGCCCGCCACCTTTTGACCAAGTCAAACGGGCCGGCCTTTTCACAGGAATGGGCCTCTGTTGGGTCGTGCCACGTGTCGACGTATCATAGGCGCCTCCTGTCCAATGAGTGGATGACATCTGTCCCAACGGTGAGCCGACACGTGTTCCCTCCAGCCAATGATGATTTTACACGTGGAAAATCCCCATTGGTCGGGGCTGTTAACGGGTTATCGGATCCAAAACCAGACCTGATAGCTTAACAGCGTTCCGTTACGGTGGATGCCACGTGTCGGTCACCCTTGATGAAAGCACTTCTGTGACGCGCGATTTATCGTCATGGAAGTGGACACTTCCGTGATGATAATTTTGGTAATGTCATGGAAAACTTCTACGACAGTACAAGTATGACTATCTTGATTCTGTCATAAAATTGTCATGGATGTACATGCATGACAGAAAACATGACCTACTGTGACAAACACGTATCATCACGGAAGTGTATTTTTTTGTAGTGCCTTTCTCACCTCGAGAGTTGGTGCAAACTTCGCCGGTGCATCCAAACCACGTGATATGATATAGTCTATCACACATAAGCCTCCTTATATCTTCCTCAAAACAGACACCATACCTACCTATCATGACATTTCCATAGCCATTCCGAGATATATTGCCATGCAACTTCCACCATTCTGTCTCATGACATGTGTGTTCATCATCATATTGCTTTGCATGATCATATAGAGCTGACATGATATTGGTGGAAAAGCTACTGTTCATCATTGTTATACATGTGACGCCGAACATCCTGGTAGACTGCTAGAGGCATTCATATATGTTGAGTATAATGTTTATTTAGGAAACATAGGATACCTTAGGATTTATTCAACCTTGCCTTGTACTCCAAGATGATCATGTACTCCTATATATATGCCCACGAGGCTCAAGCAAACAACATCGATTCCACCAATGCTCTCTAATCCTCGCTAACATGGTATCAGCCTAACCGATCCAAACCCTAGCACGCCACGATCCGCCTCAAGACGCCACCTGAGGCGGTCTGCCTTCATGACCGCCGCCGGGGGCCGGGCCGCCTCTACCTATGGTTCGTCCGCCGTTCATGTTGACCAACTGCCCTAGAGAGTCTTTTTCTCAATCTCTTCATCCGGGTGTTTCTCTCTTGCCGGTTGCTTTGATCGGTGTTTCCTTTTTGGTTTTCAGATCTATGGTCGGTTTGCGTCGCCGCCGCCGCCATTGACCCCTTGCCTCTACTCCGACACCAGCACGACCGGTGGGACACTTCTCTGACTTGACGCCCTCACATGACAGGCGGCCCGTCACGATCGTCGTCCCATCTCTGCGCGCCCGTTTTCATGCGCCGGCTATCGTCACCCTACCTCAAATAGGATTCCTGGATCACCACCCCGCCTCTGCCTCCGCCGCGTATGTACGTCCGCCTCCACATGGCGTTGCATTCGTCGCTCGGGGCTGGCTGCTCGGGCGCCGTTGTGTTGGCCGCCTGGGCGCCGGCGCTGACGTGCTCATCCACCCGTCATCACACGCCGGTCGTCGTCACCAGTTTCAGCTCGGACTCCGCCACCATCCCGCCTCCACCGAGCAGCATCCACGATCTCGTGCGCGATCTGAGTGATCACTTGTCCGCGTCGTGATTCACCCTGCCAGCGCCATGCGACCGATCAGGCCCGTTGGTTGCGTGTGCCTCCGCAGGTCTCGTGAAGATTTTCCCGAGTACAGCGCGCCCCTCCACCGATCGAGCATCGGGCTGCCGCTATGTCACACCATGGTTCTCCCCACGGCAGCATCAACCCATGTGCTACCGTTGCAGCGCCCCTTTGGGTTGTAGTGCCGCAGCCCGTGGTCTACCGCGACCCCTAGTACATCCATTCCAGGTCGTCTCCGTGGCTGCACTAACCCTCGCGCTGCCGCTGCATCGCCCCATCGGGCTGTAGTGACCGTGGCACAGGGTCTCCGCCGCCCGAGGTCGTCCCCGCGGTTGCACCGACCCGCGCTCCGCAGCTGTGCCAACCCTTCAAGTAGTAGCGTCACGGCTCGTGGTCCCCGCTGCCTCGAGGTCTTTGCTACTTCTTGAGCTTGCGTTGGTTTTTCCCTTGAGGAGGAAAGGGCGATGCAGCAAAGTAGAGATAATATTTCCCTCGGTTGAGAACCAAGGTATCAATCCAGTAGGAGGAACACACAAGTCTCCAATAATTGCACCTACACAAACAAACAAATACTTGCACCCAACGCGATAAAGGGGTTGTCAATCCCTTCACGGTTACTTGCAAGGATGAGATCTGAAATTGATAGATATAAAAGATAAGTAAAAGTGGAAAATAATATAAAGGTAAATAAATTGCAGCAAGGTATTTTTGGGTTTTGGTTTTGTAGATTTGAATATAGTATGATAAAAGATAGACCCGGGGCCCATAGTTTTCACTAGAGGCTTCTCTCTTGAAAGAAAGCATACGGTGGGTATACAAAATATTGTTGAGCAATTGATAGAAAAGCGCATAGTTATGACGATATCCAAGGAAATGATCATGTATATAGGCATCACATCCGAGACAAGTAGACCGACTCCTGCCTGCATCTACTACTAATACTCCACACACCGAACGCTATCCAGCATGCATCTAGTATATTAAGTTAACAAGAACGGAGTAACGCCTTAAGCAAGATCACATTATGTAGAGGCATAGATTGAATCAATATGAACAAACCCCATATTTTTATCCTTAATGGCAACAATACAAATACGTGTCATGTCGCTTTCTGTCACTGGGATTGAGCACGCAAGATTGAACCCACTACAAAGCACCTCTCCCATTGCAAGAAAAAACAATCTAGTTGAACGAACCAAATCAATAGAGTGGAGAGAAATACAATGCTACAGAAATCATGAATAAAAGAGTTCAGAGAAGACACAAATAATATTCATAGATAATCTGATCATAAACACATAATTCATCGGATCTCAACAAATGCACCACAAAAGGAGATTACATCGAATAGATCTCCAAGAACATCGAGGAGAACATTGTATTGAAGATCAAAGAGAGAGAAGAATCCATCTAGCTACTAGCTACGTACCCATAGGTCTGTGGTAAACTACTCACACATCATCACAAGGGTAGCAATGTTGATGTAGAAGCCCTCCGTGATAGAATCCCCCTCCGGTGGAGTACCGGAAAAGGCCCCAAGACGGGAACTCACGAGGATAGAAGCTTGCGGCGGCAAAAAAGTATTTTTGGTGTGCCCTTTGTTCTTCGGGGAATATTTGGGTATTTATAGAAGAAATATTAGGGTTGGAAGTGCCACAGGGGGCCCACAAGCTTGGGGCGCGCCCTCAGAGTTTGTGGCCATCTCATGGCACTTCTGGCCTCCTCCCGAAGCTTCCAGGGTGCTTGTGGTCCAAGAAAAATTGTCAAAAAGTTTCGTTCCATTTGGACTCCGTTTGGTATTGATTTTCTGTAAAGACAAAAAAAGGGGGGGAAATAGCAACTCGCACTGGGCAGTAGGTGGGTTAGTCCCAAAAAATGATATAAAATAGCATAATAATGCATATAAAACATCCTATATTGATAATATAATAGCATGGACCAATAAAAAATTATAGATAGGTTGGAGAGGTATCAAGCATCCCCAAGCTTAATTCCTGCTCGTCCTCGAGTAGGTAAATGATAAAAACATATTTTTTTGATGTGGAATTCTACCTAACATGTTTATCATGTAATATTTATTTATGTTGCATGAATGCGTAGATCCATTTGATTCAAAACAAAGGTTTAATATTGACATAAAAGCATTAATACTTCAACAATACTAGAAAGCAATCATGTCTTTTCAAAATATCATGGCTAAAGAAAGTTATCCTTACAAAATCATATAGTCTTGTCATCCTCCATCTTCTTAACACAAAGTATTTATCATGCACAACCCCGCTAACAATCCAAGAAATTGGTTCATACTTTTTATGTGCTTTAGTTTTTTCAACTCTCACGCAATACATGAGCGTGGGCCATGGATATAGCACTATGGGTGGAATATAATATAATGTTGGAGGTTGTGTGGAGAAGAAAAAAAGAAGGAAGTCTCACATTGATGAGGCTAATCAACGGCTATGGAGATGCCCATCAATTGATATCAATGTGAGGACTAGGAATTGCCATGCAATGGATGCACTAGAGCTATAAGTGTATGAAAGCTCAAAAGAAAACTAAGTGGTTGTATCCAACTTGCTTGCTCATGAAGACCTAGTGCATTTGAGGTCCCATCATTGGAACATACAAGCCAAGTTCTATAATGAAAAATTCCTCCTAGTAATATATGAAAGTGACAAAATAGGAGACTCGCTATCATGAAGAACATGGTGCCACTTTAAAGCACAATTGTGGAAAAGGATAGTAACATTGTCCCTTCTCTCTTTTTCTCTCCTTTTTTTGTTGGGCACATTGGCCTCTCTTTTTTAAGTCCGAAGTCTCATCCCAACTTGTGGGGGAATCATAGTCTCCATCACATGGACAATGCTCTAATAATTAATAATGATCATCACACTTCTATTTACTTACAACTCAAAAATTTCAACTCAATACTAGAACAAAAATATGACTCTAGATTAATGCCTCCGGCAGTGTACCGGGATGTGCAATGATCTAGTGTGACATGTATAAAAGATATGAACGGTGGCCAAGCCACAAATACAATGTCAACTATATGATCATGCAAAGCACTATGACAATGATGATATGTGTCATAATAAAACGGAACGGTGGAAGTTGCATGGCAATATATCTTGGAATGGCTATGGAAATGCAATAATAGGTAGTTATGGTAGCTGTTCTGAGGAAGATATAAGGGGGATTATGTGTAGAGCGTATCATATCACGGGTTTTGGATGCACCGATGAAGTTTACATCACAACTTGAGATGAGAAGGGGCAATGCACGACACCGAAGAGACTAGTAAAATGCGGAAAGGGAAGAGTGTGTATAATCCATGGACTCAACATTAGTCTTAAAGAACTCACATACTTATTGCACAAGTTTATTAGCCCTCGAAGCAAAGTACTACTACGCATCCTCCTAGGGGGATAGGTTCGTAGGAAAAGACCATCGCTCATCCCCGACCGCCACTCATAAGGAAGACAATCAATAATAAATCATGCTCCAATTTCATAGCATAATGAGAGACCATATGGGCATGCTTCGGGAATCACAAACCTTAACACCAATATTATTACTAATCCACAATTTACTACTAGCATGAGTCTAATATAACCATCTTTATATCTCAAAACAACAACAAGGAATCAAACTTCTCATATATTCAATGATCTTCTTGAAAGTTTTTATTATATCCCTCTTGAATACCCATCATATCAGGACTAAATTCATAACCCAAGAAAAGTGCCATACTATTTATAAGACTCTCAAAATTATATAAGTGAAGCATGAGAATTCATCAATTTCTTTAAAATATAGCCACCGTCATGCTCTAAAAGATATAAGTGAAGCACTAGAGCAACTCCCTAGCTCAAAAGATATAAGTGAAGCTCAAAGAGTATCCTAATAAATTCATGATTAATGTGTGTCCCTCTCAAAAAGGTGTGTCCAGCAAGCATGATTATGGAAAACTAAAAATAAAATAAAGCAAAGACTCATATAATACACGACGCTCCAAGGAAGACACATATCATGTAGTGAATAAAAATATAGCCTCAAGTAATTTACTGATGGATCGTAGACAAAAGAGGGGATTCCATCTGGGGCATCCCCAAGCTTAGACGCTTGGTTGTCCTTGTATATTACCTTGGGGTGCCATGGGTATCCCCAAGCTTAGGCTCTTGCCAAACCTTATTCCTTTGCCCATCAAAACTTCACTCAAAACTTGAAAACTTCACAACACAAAACTCAACAGAAAACTTCTGAGATCTTTTAGTATAATAAAGCAAATCACCACTTTTAGGTAAACTGATTCCAATTTTATATTTGCATTATATATATTGTATTCTAACTTCACCATGGTTAATACCCCCCGATACTACCCATAGATTCATCAAAATAAGCGAACAACACAATGAAAACAGAATATGTGAAAAAACAGAACAATTTGTAGTAATCTAAATAATGACTATACTTCTGTAACTCTAACAATTCTGAAAAATTAGGACAATGTTGGCAATTTTTATACCAGTCTTATGTAAAACATTCAGAGCAAAATCACGTTTTTGTGAATTTACAAAATTCCAGAAGTGGGCGCAAAAGTTCCTGTTTTTTCACATAATCAAATCAACAGTCTTCCAAATCACCCCAAAGGTCGTCTTACTTGGCACAAATACTAATTAAAATACTAAAACACAATCATAACATAAGCATAATGTTATAAACACATATTAACGGAAAATAAAAATATTGGGTTGTCTCCCAACAAGTGCTTTCCTTATAGCCATTAAGATAGGCTAAAAAAATTATTGATGCTGACGAGAAAGATAATAATTGAAACAGAAAGAGAGCTTCATGTAGCATGTGAAAAACACATTTAAGTATAACATACTTCCTATGCATAGGCATTTTATAAGCAAACAAATTATCAAAACAAGAAAAACTAGCATAGGCAAGGAAGAAGAATAAAACATTGACAATCTCAACATGAAGAGAGGTAATTTAGTAACATAAATTTTTTACAACCATATTTCCCTCTCTCATAATAATTACATGTGGGATCATATTTAAATTCAACAATATAGCTATCACATAATATGTTCTCTAATTATTCCACATGCATACAAAGTTGACACTCTTCCAAAATAGTGGGATTATCATAAAATAAAGGCATGACTTCTCCAAGCCCACTTTTATCAAAAAAATTGTAAGACTGATCAATCTCCAAAGTAGTGGGATCATTATTACCTAAAGTTGACACTCTATCAAACCCACTTTCAATATTATTGCAAACATTATTATCAATATCATATTCATCATGAGGCTTAAACAAAATTCAAGATCATAAGATGCATCACCCCAATCATGATCATTATAATATGTAGTGGACATAGCAAAATTAGCGTCCCCAAGCTTGGGGTTTTGCATACCATTAACACAATTGGAATTAATATAATTTATAATAACATCATTGCAATCATGCTTTTCATTAAAGGAGCTATCGTGAATCACTTTATAAATTTCTTCTTTTAACACTTCATCACAAATTTTAGATTCACAAATTTCAAGCAAAACTTCATAAAGATAATCTAGTGCACTCAACTCGCTAGCAATTGGTTCATCATAGTTGGATATTTTAAAAAGATTAGCAAGTGGATGAGGATCCATAAAATTTTTGCTTTCTGATTTGGAATAAACATACAATTATGCCAGGCAAACAAGCAAACAAACCAAGTAGGACATAAAGGCAAATGAAAAGGCAAACGGAAAGAAGGCAAGTAAAAAAGGCAAATATTTTTGTATTTTTCTGAAAATGTTTAGAAGGGGGGGAAGGGTGTTAGGAATGAGTATATCGACCAAAGGGGGGTGGGGGTGAATGGGCGGTTCAAAAAATCTTTCGAATGTTTTGAACTGATCCCAAACACAGCAGCGGAAATAAGGTTCGGTAGACAAGTTATCAATCATGCACACTAGATAGAAACATATCTATCGAGGAAAGCAGGGATTATAGTTCGAGCATAGGATATCACAGGTCTGACAACAATGATAGTGATGCAGTATGCGAACAGATATAGTAACATGAAGGAAAAACATGGTAGGCACTATGAAAGAAAACGCATGATAGATGAAACGAGTGATATGTAACTAGCACACCAGCATAGTGTTGAGGACTGAACAGAATGGACGGAAAACATTAATATGGCCAATGCAAACGATATGCAACAAACAATAGTTGATCAGGTAATTGTCGGTGCAATGAACTTTTACAATCGTTGCCCGGACTTACACACACACGCACTAGCATCACTTGTTGAGCATCAACACCCAAACAAAGGTCAAGCCAGAGAAACAACTCGTAGTGAGATCAAAGAGTGGATCAATAAGACCAAGGATAACCAAGACAGAAGAATATCACCTTAGGAAAGCCTCCCTGGTCGGGCAGGAGAGCCTGGCTAGGTAAAGGCCACCCATGGACGAGTCCAAGATTTCTTTCGGCAAGCTTGCCACGTCCGCCACGGGCAGGGCTCCTCGCCAAGACACCACCGCTCCACTGCACAGCCCCCAAGTGATTAAGTGAGCTCTGCTAAGCACGTGGCGGCTTGTTGGAGTACCAGATTTGTCCAAGTGACACCCGCCCAGAGGTGTGTCAAGATAATAAGAAAAAGGTGATTAAGCGGTGCGGCAGGCTGGCCGGGCTCCCCCCTCTACATGACACCTTGCAGTGCATTTAATGCCCTTTGTCCTAACTGTCAGAGTTAGGTATGATAGCACTATTGGCAATCTAATCAGTAGATAAAGATTGATTTGCCATTGTGGTTACCCCTTGAACTATAAAAGGAGGTCCAAGGCAACCTAGCAAAAGGATTGGAACCCCCGCACACTTGTACGCGCGTAGCTGCTCTCCCCGAGGCACCCTTGCCGGGCCTTAGTGTTGCGTGCCCGTTTGTGTTCTCCCACTCGATCCACCAAAGAAGGAGTAGGGTTTTATGCTATCCAGCGGCCCGAACCTGGGTAAACACCACTAGCGTCACCACCGTCGTGTTGTGTCATGGTTTCTGCTCTTTGTGCAATGTGATCTCCCCCTTTGTTGAACCACAAGGGGCTCATGGCAACATAGGTGTTCGTGACACCCACGACATCTTTGGCGCGCCACGTAGGGGGTGATTGCTTGCGCGAACCAGAAACCGCGAGGAGCGTGTTGAACTCCATCGTCGTCATCGCCTTCGTGCATGGTGCCCAAGAAGAAGTCCGGCGCGATCGAGACCCTTCCACTTCGAACGCCCCCTCCCACGTGGCCGCAGACGCCCTTGGCGCCGCAGCGGTGTTAGGTGAGGTGGGTACCATGGGCGGCATGACCGGCGCAGGCGGCGCTGTCATTGTATCCCCCGTGGTCGAAGAAATAGCAGAAGGCATCGGAGGAGGACAACAACAACAAAATCTGGACAATCTTAATCCGCAAGCAGCGGGCGGGGGAGGCATGCTACCTTCACCACCCCACCACACTAGCGGACGCAGTCACAGCGATAACGCCCACTCTGGCGCGAGTCATGACCCTCCGGTCGTGCCCGCCACGAGCGTGGCCACTGGACACGTAGTTCGCCCTAAGCAAGGCGAGCGAGCCGAAGCGCTGAACGGAGTTGCTGATCCCCAAGCGCGGCCCACTCATCATCAGCCCGCCTTGGAAAATAATCCTCAACGATGTGAGCGCAGCGACGCCCCTGCTGGTACTTCCAGGAGTTGGGCAACGTCGTGATCCGTCTTGTCAACTATGTCAAGCACAGCCACGGAAGCCATGGCACAGGCCCAACTCCTACTAAGATTTCCTCTGGCAGCAGATTAGATGGATGAGTGGAGGGCCACCATCCAGAGCATCAGCTTTGCTGAAGCTGGAAGATCATGGCAGGCGGAGCCATCACAGCACCCACAGGCGACGACAACAGCTCGAGCTGCTGGCCGCGTTGATAGGGCCGCAGCAACGGTGCAGTCCCTCCTCGACAGCAAACTCAGAGGCCGCAACAAGAGCAACACGACCATGAGCCCAACGAAGCCTCGATGGCTTTGTCTGATCCTTGAACCCATCAAGATCAGTGGCATGTCCAGGAAGATTGGCGAAGGGAAGATGCGCGTCTCACAATAGAGCGACGCCAGGAGACCCGCCGTCAATCTGACAGACGCAATGGCCCAAAAGTCGACGAACCCGCGCCCAGTGAGGGCTGGTACTTGCCCTTCGAGGTTGGGTGCCCTACCTTCTCTCGTGAGCTGCGTCGAGTCCCTTGGCCGTCTGCCCGCGTTTTTAAGCCAAAATTGCCAGAAAAATATGATGGAAAGTTGAACCCGACAGAGATCTTGAGCATCTACATGATTGTTGTTCAAGCCGTCGGGGGCAGGGATGAGAAGGTATGTGCCAACTACTTCCCTTAGGCGCTCAAGTCAAATGTGAGGTCGTGTCTGATGCACCTGTCGGAGAACTCCATCTAATCATGGGCTGACCTGTGCAATGAGTTTGTTGGCGCCTTCACGGGCGGCCACCAAGAGCCAGGGCGCCCCATTAATTTGCAAGTCCTCCCATAGAAGGAAGGGGAGAACTTGCGAAAATATATGCAGAGATTCAGTCGAGTGCACCGCAACATTCCAGAGATACACCCGGCAGCTGTGATTGCCGCGTTCCATTCAAACGTGTGCAATAGAAGGATACGTTCTAAGATGAACGTCCGACTGCCCAAGACCGTCAATGAGTTGTATACCTTGGTGGACAAATGTGCTTGAGCTGAAGAAGGGAGGCGGCTTCCTGGAGAAGAGGAAGGGGCCAGTGAGAAAGGTGACTGCACAATCAGCTATCAAGTTCTTGAAAGGATTGGTGTGTTGTTTTGGAGTACCCGCCAGAGTGATAACCGACAACGGCACCCAATTCACAAGTAGCGCCTTCATGCAGTATGTCCAAAACCTTGGAATTAAAATTTCTTTCGCCTCCGTTTCTCATCCCCGGAGCAACAGACAGACTGAGAGGATGAATGCTAAAGTGTTGCGTGGGCTCAAGACAAGAACTTTTGATAAGTTGAGGTGCAGCAGACGATGGATCAATGAGTTGCCAGTGGTTATTTGGTCCCTCCATATGACACCAAATCGAGCCACCGACCATACTCCCTTCTCCCTAGTATATGGGGTAGAAGCAATGCTCCCCACGGAACTCACATAGGGGTCATCTCGAGTACTTTCCTACGATGAAGTAGAGCAAGAGCAGCACCGGCATAACGATGTCGTGCTCCTTAAGGAAGATCATCTCCGGGCCGTTGTGCGTGCTGCACGTTACCAGCAAGCTTTGCGCCGCTATCATAGCCGCATGATCCATGCCCGGAGCCTTGAGGAAGGCGACCTTGTCCTTCGGCGTGTTTAGTCCGCCAGGGGTTCCAACAAGTTGACACCAAAGTGGGAAGGCCCTTACCGGGTAGTACGAGTCACCAGACCTGGTGCAATCCGTCTGGAGACCAAAGATGGCATTAAGGTGCAAAACTCATGGAACATTGAGCTCTTCGCAAGTTCTACCCGTAAGGCAGCGCTGTCGGGCCCAGACCCGGCAGCCACCTTCTGGACAAGCCTTGCGGACGTGCATGTAACCCTTTGTACAAAGCCAGGCGTAGACCCTATGCAAAGATAATAAAAGAAAGCGTTGGCGCCCTAAAAACTTGCATGCATATTTAACTTGAGCATATGTTAGGATTATGATAGTGCTTAGCATGAGCTAATTAATCCTTTGCAAAGATATCACTCACGGTTGGTTTTTCCTAGTACTCCTTTTGTTCACAACTTCCGCCGCAGGTGAACTTCCCAGATGGAAAAGTGAAAGGCAGGCCGGTGCATTGATCTTCCGACGGCCTATTACTGCCAAGGAATATAAGAAGAACATCAAACACAACTAAGTTCGAACAACCACCCATTGATACATCTTCAATGTATCTATAATTTTTGATTGTTTCATGCTATTATATTATCCATCTTGGATGTTTTATATGCATTTATATGCTATTTTATATGATTTTTGGGACTAACCTATTAACCTAGAGCCCAGTGCCAGTTTATGTTTTTCCTTGTGGTTTGAGTTTTACTGAAAAGGAATACCAAATGGAGTCCAATTGACCTGCCAAGTTTTGTGGATTTTTTATGGACCAAAAGAAGCCCCCGAAGTAAAAGAGTTGGGCCAGAAGAGTCCCGAGCCATCCACGAGGGTGGAGGGCGCGCCCTATCCCCCTAGGTGCTCCCCCCTACCTCGTGGATGACTCGGAGACCCCCCTGACGTGAGACCGACGCCAAAAATTCCTATAAATACAAAAACCACCGAAAAGAAACCTAGATCACGAGTTTCGCCGCCGCAAGCCTCTGTAGCCACCAAAAACCAATCAGGGCCCTGTTCCGGCACCCTGCCGGAGGGGGGATCCATCACGGGTGGCCATCTTCATCATCCCGGCACTCTCCAAGACGAGGAGGGAGTAGTTCACCCTCGGGGCTGAGGGTATGTACTAGTAGCTATGTGTTTGACCTCTCTCTTGTGTTCTTGATTCGACACGATCTTGATGTCTCACGAGGTTTGCTATTATAGTTGGATCTTATGATGTTTATCCCCCTCTATCTCTTGTAATGGATTAAGTTTTCCCTTTGAAGTTATCTTATCGGATTGAGTCTTTAAGGATTTGAGAACACTTGGTGTATGTCTTGTGTGGGATACCCGTGGTGACAATGGGGTATTCTATTGATTCACTTGATGTATGTTTGGGTGATCAACTTGCGGGTTCCATGACCTTGGGAATCCATGCATAGGGGTTAGCACATGTTTTCGTCTTGAATCTCTGGTAGAAATTTTGGGGCACTCTTTGAAGTTCTTTGTGTTGGTTTGAATAGATGAATCTGAGATTTTGTGATGCATATCGTATAATCATACCCGTGGATACTTGTGCTGACATTGGAGTATCTAGGTGACATTAGGGTTTTGGTTGATTTGTGTCTTAAGGTGTTATTTTGCTACGAACTCTAGGGCTGTTTGTGACACTTATAGGAATAGCCCAATGAGCTGATTGGATAGAATAACTTTGAGGTGGTTTCGTACCCTACAATAATCTCTTCATTTGTTCTCCGCTATTAGTGACTTTGGAGTGACTCTTTGTTGCACGTTGAGGGATTGTTATATGATCCAATTATGTTATTATTGTTGAGAGAACTTGCACTAGTGAAAGTATGAACCCTAGGCCTTGTTTCAAAGCATTGCAATACCGTTTGTGCTCACTTTTATCATTAGTTACCTTGCTGTTTTTATTTTCAGATTACAAAAACCTATATCTACCATCCATATTGCACTTGTATCACCATCTCTTCGCCGAACTAGTGCACCTATACAATTTACCATTGTATTGGGTGTGTTGGGGACACAAGAGACTCTTTGTTATTTGGTTGCAGGGTTGTTTGAGAGAGACCATCTTCATCCTATGCCTCCCATGGATTGATAAACCTTAGGTCATCCACTTGAGAGAAATTTGCTACTGTCCTACAAACCTCTGCACTTGGAGGCCCAACAACGTCTACAAGAAGGAGGTTGTGTAGTAGACATCACCCATCACGTGTTTCTGTATGAAAAAAATGGGCGTGAGAAAACCTAGTCACTTCTATCTTTTGTGCTCCCACCTTTTATTGATCTGAAGTTCCTTTGACTAGGTGACAGACGTGAAGAGCTGACAAGGGGCTTGCTCCTACCCCCGCTCCTACCCTTAGCACAGAGGCATAGTAGTATCAGTGGAAGGAGCCGGCAAGATGTGCTGTCGGGGAACGTTGTTTACTTAAAAGTATTGAGGATTCACTCCTCAGCATGGACATTACACATGCACAAAAGTACCCGGCAAGCTCTCTTTTTCATTAATACGCTAGTAAACAAGTACAAGTCATAAAGGGTACAAGTGTGGGTAGAGGGCTACATATTTCTAGACTAAAGATTGGCAAATGCCTACATACTTTTGATTGAACGGGATAAACGCCCCGTAATGCCTTTCTTGTCCCTCTCCTCCTAGAAGCTGCAGGGAGGGACAAAGAGGGGAAAAGGAGCGCCTGGGCAGAAGCCCAGCCTGACCCCATCAGGGCCTGCGAGATGGAGCCTGACAAGATCAGGAGTGGCGGAGGCGAAGACGACGGACGAAGAGAGCGGCTAGGCGATGCCCAGGTCACCACCGCTAGGACCAGTAGAACCCGGCAGGGCAGACAAAGCCAGAGCCCATGAGGAAGCCTGTCGGGGCCCAACCGAAAGACTGCTGGAGGAGGCGGAGGCATCCACACCCAACACCCCGGCAAATCGCTCTGCCGGGGGAAGAAGACCCAGGTGCAGATGATGGTGCCACCGTCGCCCTCCTAACCGTGATGGTGCGGCTTGCACTTAGCTGGAGCTCAGCCTCCATCCTCCCGCTTGGAGCCCCCGGGTCTACTTTCATCATATTACTGAAACCAAAAAATACCTTGCTGCAAATTTACTCCTTCTATTTTACTTTTCAATTTATCTATCTGTCACTACCAAATTTAATCCTTGCAAGTAACGAGTTCAAGGGGATTGACAACCCTCTTGCCCGCGTTGGGTGCAAGTATTTACTCTTGTGTGTAGAGGTACTGATTACTAGGATTTACTTGGTTCTCCTATTGGTTCGATAACCTTGGTTCTCACTGAGGGAAATAATGACCGCTACTATATTGCTTCAACCTTCCTCTTCAAGGAAAATCCCAATGCAACTCACAAGTAGGAGAAAGAATATCAGGCGCCGTTATCGGGGAGACATCATCAAATACCTACAGGTCCCTTCACACAAATGATCAATTACTTGCTCGGCTTTTTATTTGCCTCTCTTTTTCATCCCATCCACTTGTCTAAAAATACCAAAAATATTTTGTGTGCTATCTTTGCTTGTGCTGCCATATGCCTTCTATTTGCTTGCATCTTCGCTTGCTAAAAATTATTGATATGGATCCTCATCCACTTGCTAATCTTTTCAAAATATCGAATTATGATGAGCCAATTGCTAATGGGTTGAGTGCACTAGATTATCTTAAGTTTAGCTTGAAAATCATGAATCTGTAAATTGTAATGAAGTGTTAAAAGAAGAAATTTATAAAGTGATTCATGATAGCTCCTTGAATGAAAAGCATGATTGTAATAATGTTATTATAAATTCTATTAATGTCAATTGTGCTAATGATATGCAAAGCTACAAGCTTGGGGATGATAATTTTGTTATGCTCACTACTCATTGTAATGATCATGATTGGGGTGATGCTTCTTATTATCTTGAAAATTTATTTAAGGCTCGTGATGAATATGATATTGATAATAATGTTTGCAATAATATTAAAAGTGGGTTTGTAAGGGTGTTAACTTTAGGAAAAAAGAATCCCACATATTTGAAGAGTGTTCAATCTTATGGTTTTTTTATAAAAGTGTGTTCAGAGAGGTCATGACTTGAGTTGATGTTGATCCACTATTTTGGAAGAGAATAAAAACTTTATGTATGTGGATCATAGAAAGAATACTTTATATGATAGCTATATTGTTTAGTTTGATTATGATACTACATGTAATTATTATGAGAGAGGTAAATATGGTAATAGAAATCTCCGTGTTAATAAATTACCTCTCTACATGTTGTGATTGCTATTGTTTCTTTCTTCTTCCTTGCATGTGCTAGGTTTTTCATAATTTGTTTGCTTATAAAATGCCTATGCATAAGAAGTTTGTTAGACTTAAATGTGTTTGTCACATGTTTTATGATGCTCTATTTATGTTTTAATTCTTATCTTGCATGTGAGCATCATTGAAATCTCAAAGCCTATCTTTATGGCTATAAAGGAAGAGCTTGTTGGGAGACAACCCAATAGTTTTTTTTGTATTGTGTGATGACATGATTACTACTACTGTAATGATTTTGTTTTTATCTTTCAGTTAGTGTTTGTGCCAAGTAAAGCCTTTGGGATTATTTGAATGATAGTTGACTTGATTCCATGAAAAAACAGAAACTTTTGCTCTCAGGATAGGAATTACTATTATTCACTGGAATGTGATGAGCTCAAATTTTTACACATGATTGATATACAAATTTCCCATGTTGTCCTCATTTTTCAGAATTTTTGGAGTTAGAGAAGTATAGTTTTTGCTCATATCATTATAGATTGTTCTGTTTTAGACAGATTATGTATTTATTGCATATTATGCTTATTTCAATGATGCTATGGATTATATCAGGGGGTATAAGTCATGGAGAAGTTAGAATGTAGTAGGTATTATGCAAGAATAATTATGAATGAGTTTACAACGGTACCTAAAGTTTACGATTTGTCTATTATACTAACAGATCTCACGAGATTTCTGTTGAGTTTGTGTAGTGAAGTTTTCAAGTTTTGGGTGAGATCATGATGGGTGAAGGAATAAGGAGCAGCAAGACCCTAAGCTTGGGGATGCCCAAGGCAGCCCAAGGTAATATTCAAGGAATACCCAAGCATCTAAGCTTGGGGATGCCCCGGATGGCATCCCCTCTTTCGTCTACAATCTATCGGTATATTACTTGGAGCAATATTTTGATTCATCACACGATATGAATTTTGCTGGAGCGTCTTGTACCATAGTATTTCCTTTGTTTGCTTTTTAGTTTTCCACAATCATTGTTTGCTGGACACACCTTTTGAGAGAGACACACATTTATCACGATTTGTTAGAATACTCTATGTGCTTCACTTATATCTTTTGAGCTAGGCAGTTGCTCTTGTGCTTCACTTATATTTTTTAGAGCATGGCGGTGGTTATATTTTATAGAAATTATTGCACTCTCATGCTTCACTTAAATCTTTTTGAGAGTCCTTTAGATAGTAGGTGGTAAAATGCACGCGTTATAAGACTAGTCCGAAAATGATAGGTATTCAAGGGAATATAATAAAAACGTTCATGTAGATCACTAAATACAAAACGTATGGTTTAATTATATTGACATCGTAATATGAAAGGGTACTGCTTCATGATCATTGGTTAGTAGAAATATCGGTATAGAATCTTGTTATTAACTTCTCATCTAACTATTGGTCATGGCATGGTGGGGAGGTTTGAGCATTTTTATGTCTGATTGAAATCCTTGAGTGCTGTCATAATCGGGGGTGCGCGATGGTTAACTCCTACCAACCTCCTCCCTAGGGTCATGCGAGTAGTACCTTGCTTCGAGGGCTAATAAACTTTCACAATAAGTATATGAGTTCTTTATAACTAATGTGAGTCAATGAATTATACACACACTTACCCTTCCGCATATTGCTAGCCTCTTTGGCACCATGCATTGCCCTTTCTCACCTCGAGAGTTGGTGCAAACTTCGCCGGTGCATCCATACCACGTGATATGGTACACTCTATCACACAAAAGCCTCCTTACATCTTCCTCAAAACAGACACCATACCTACCTATCATGACATTTCCATAGCCAGTCCGAGATATATTGCCATGCAACTTCCACCATTCTGTCTCATGACATGTGTGTTCATCATCATATTGCTTTGCATGATCATATAGAGCTGACATGATATTTGTGGAAAAGCCACTGTTCATCATTGTTATACATGTTATGCCGCACATCCCGGTAGACTGCTAGAGGCATTCATATATGTTGAATATAATCATGCCTTGTACTCCAAGATGATCATGTACTCCTATATATATGCCCACGAGGCTCAAGCAATAAACATCAATTCCACAATTCCTCTCTAATCCCTACTAACATGGTATCAGCCTAACCGATCCAAACCCTAGCCGCCGCCCGCCGCTTTCGCCCTGCACGCCGCCCCTGGGGCGGTTTGCCTCCATGACCACCGCCGGGGGCCGGGCCGCCTGTACCTTGGGTTCGTCCGCCGTTCATGTTGACCAACTGCCCTAGAGAGTCTTTTTCTCAATCTCTTCATTCGGGTTTTTCTCTCTTGCTGATCGCTTTGATCGGTGTTTCCTTTTTGGATTTCCGATCTACGGTCGGTTTGCGTCGCCGCTGCCGCCATTGACCCCGCGCCTCTACTCCGACACCAGCACGACCGGTGGTACACTTCTCTGACTTGGCGCCCTCGCGTGACAGGCGGCCCATCATGATCGTCGTCCGCACCTCTGCGTGCCTGTTTTCATGTGCGCCAGCTATCGTCACCCTACTCCAAACAGGAGTCCTGGATCACCACCCCGCCTCTGCCTCTACCGCGTATGTACGTATGCCTCCACATGGCGTTGCATTCGTCGCTCGGGACTGACCGCTCGGGCACCGCTGCATTGGCCGCCTGGGCGTCGGCGCTGACGCGCTCATCCGCCCGTCATCACACACCGATGTCGTCATGAGTTTCATCTCAGACTCTGCCACCATCCCGCCTCCACCGAGCGGCATCCACGATCTCGTGCGCGATCGGAGTGATCACTTACCCTACCGTTATTCGCCCTGACAGCGCCATGTGACCGATCAGGCCCGTTGGTTGTGCATGCCTCTGCAGGTCTCGTGAAGATTTTCCCGAGTATTGCGCACCCCTCCACCGATCGAGCATCGGGTTGCCGCTGTGTCACACCATGGTTATCCCCACGGCAGCATCGACCTACGTGCTGCCGCTGCGGTGCCCCTTTGGGCTGTAATGCCACAACCCGTGGTCTACCACGACCCCGAGGACGTCTGTTCCAGGTTGTTTCTGTGGCTGCACCGACCCTCGCGCTGCTGCTGCATTGCCCCATTGGGCCGTAGCGAACGTGGCACATGGTGTCCGCCGCCCGAGGTCGTCCCCGCGGTTGCACCGACCCGCGCTCCGCAGCTGCGCCAACCCTTCGAGTTGTAACGTCGTGGCCCTGGTCCCCGCCGCCTCGAGGTCTTTGCTACTTCTTGAGCTTGACTTGGTTTTTCCCTTGAGGAGTAAAGGGCGATGCAGCAAAGTAGAGACAATATTTCCCTCAGTTGAAAACCAAGGTATCAATCGTAGGAGGAACACACAAGTCTCCAATAATTGCACCTACACAAAAAAACAAATACTTGCACCCAACGTGACAAATGGGGTTGTCAATCCCTTCACGGTTACTTGCAAGGATGAGATCTGAAATTGATAGATATAAAAGATAAGTAAAAGTGGAAAATAATATAAAGGTAAATAAATTGCTGCGAGGTATTTTTGGGTTTTGGTTTTGTAGATCCGAATATAATATGATAAAAGATAGAGCCATAGTTTTCACTAGAGGCTTCTCTCTTGAAAGAAAGCATACGGTGGGTAAACAAATTACTGTTGAGCAATTAATAGCAAAGCACATAGTTATGACAATATCCAAGGCAATGATCATGTATATAGGCATCACGTCCGAGACAAGTAGACCGACTCCTGCCTACATCTACTACTAATATCGACTCATCGACCGCTATCCAGCATGCATCTAGTGTATTAAGTTAACAAGAACGGAGTAACGCCTTAAGAAAGATGACATGATGTAGAGGGATAGTTTGAATCAATATGAACAAACCCCATCTTTTTATCCTTAATGGCAACAATACAAATATGTTTCATGTCCCTTTCTGTCGCTGGGATTGAACACCGCAAGATTGAACCCACTACAAAGCACCTCTCCCGTTGCAAGAAAAATCAATCTAGTTGGACGAACCAAATCAATAGAGTGGAGAGAAATACAAAGCTATAGAAATCATGCATAAAAGAGTTCAGAGAAGACACAAATAATATTCATAGATAATCTGATCATAAACACACAATTCATCGGATCTCAACAAATGCAACGCAAAAGGAGATTACATCGAATAGATCTCCAAGAAAATCGAGGGGAACATTCTATTGAAGATCAAAGAGAGAGAAGAATCCATCTAACTACTAGCTATGTATCCATAGGTCTGTGGTAAACTACTCACACATCATCAAAAGGGCAGCAAGGTTGATGTAGAAGCCCTCCGTGATAGAATCCCCCTCCACCGGAGTACCGAAAAAGGCCCCAGGATGGGAACTCACGAGGATAGAAGCTTGCAGCGGCAAAAAAGTATTTTTGGAGTGCTCTCTGTTCTTCGGGGAATATTTGGGTATTTATAGAAGAAATATTAGGGTTGGAAGTGCCACAGGGGGCCCACAAGCTTGGGGGTGCGCCCTCCATGTTTGTGGCCATCTCGTGGCTCTTCTGGCCTCCTCCTGAAGCTTCCAGGGTGTCTTGTGGTCCAAGAAAAATTGTACAAAAGTTTCGTTCCATTTGGACTCCATTTGGTATTGATTTTCTGTAAAGACAAAAAAAGGGAAAATAGCAATTGGCACTAGGCACTAGGTGAACAGGTTAGTCCCAAAAAAAATGATATAAAATAGCATAATAATGCATATAAAACATTCAAGGTTGATAATATAATAGCATGGAACAATAAAAAATTATAGATAGGTTGGAGATGTATCAAGCATCCCCAAGGTTAATTCCTGCTCATCCTCGAGTAGGTAAATGGTAAAAACATATTTTTTGATGTGGTATTCTACCTAACATGTTTATCATGTAATCTTTCTTTATGTTGCATGAATGCTTAGATCCATTTGATTCAAAACAAAAGTTTAATATTGACATAAAAACAATAATACTTCAAGCATACTAGAAAGCAATCATGTCTTTTCAAAATATCATGGCTAAAGAAATTTATCCTTACAAAATCATATAGTCTTGTCATGCTCCATCTTCTTAACACAAAGTATTTATCATGCACAACCCCTCTAACTATCCAAGCAATTGGTTCATACTTTTTAACGCGCTTTTTTTCAACTCTCACGCAATACATGAGCGTGAGCCATGGATATAGCACTACAGGTGGAATAGAACATAATGTTGGAGGTTATGTGGAGAAAAAAAAGAAGGAAGTCTCACATTTACGAGGCTAATCAACGGGCTATGGAGATGCCCATCAATTGATACCAATGTGAGGACTAGGAATTGCCATGCAATGGATGCACTAGAGCTATAAGTGTATGAAAGCTCAAAAGAAAACTAAGTGGTTGTATCCAACTTGCTTGCTCATGAAGACCTAGTGCATTTGAGGAAGCCCATCATTGGAATATACAAGTCAAGTTCTATAATGAAAAATTCCCACTAGTAATATACGAAAGTGACAAAATAGGAGTCTCCCTATCATGAAGAACAAGGTGCCACTTTGAAGCACAATTATGGAAAAGGATGGTAACATTGTCCCTTCTCTCTTTTTCTCTCCTTTTTTTTGTTGGGCACTTTGGCCTCTCTTTTTAAGTCCGAAGTATCATCCCAACTTGTGGGGGAATCATAGTATCCATCATGCTTTCCTCACATGGGACAAATGCTCTAAGAATTAATAATGATCATCACACTTCTATTTACTTACAACTCAAAAATTACAACTCAATACTAGAACAAAAATTTGACTCTAGATTAATGCCTCCGGTGGTGTACCAGGATGTGCAATGATCTAGTGTGACATGTATAAAAGCTATGAACGGTGGCCAAGCCACAAATACTATGTCAATTATATGATCATGCAAAGCACTATGACATTGATGATATGTGTCATAATAAAACGGAACAGTGGAAGTTGCATGGCAATATATCTTGGAATGGCTATGCAAATGCCATAATAGGTAGGTATGGTGGCTGTTTTGAGGAAGATATAAGGAGGATTATGTGTGATTGAGCGTATCATATCGCGGGGGTTGGATGAACCGGCGAAGGTTGCACCACAACTCGAGGTGAGAAGGGGCAATGCACGACACCGAAGAGGCTAGTAAAATCCGAAAAGGGAAGAGTGCTTATAATCCATGGACTCGACATTAGTCATAAAGAACTCACATACTTATTGCAAAAGTTTATTAGCCCTCGAAGAAAAGTACTACTACGCATGCTCCTAGGGGGATAGATTGGTAGGAAAAGACCATCACTCGTCCCCGACCGCCACTCATAAGGAAGACAATCAATAATAAATCATGCTCCAATTTCATAGCATAACGAGAGACCATACGTGCATGCTTCGGGAATCACAAACCTTAACACCAATATTATTACTAATCCACAATTTACTACTAGCATGACTCTAATATAACCATCTTTATATCTCAAAACAACAACAAGGAATCAAACTTCTCATATATTCAATGATCTTCTTGAAAGTTTTTATTATATCCCTCTTGAATACCCATCATATTAGGACTAAGTTCATAACCCAAGAAAAGTGCCATATTATTTATAAGACTCTCAAAATAATATAAGTGAAGCATGAGAGTTCATCAATTTCTTTATAATATAGCCACCGTCGTGCTCTAAAAGATCTAAGTGAAGCACTAGAGCAACTACCTAGCTCAAAAGATATAAGTGAAGCTCAAAGAGTATCCTAATAAATTCACGATTAATGTGTGTCCCTCTCAAAAAGGTGTTTCCATAAAGGATGATTGTGGCAAACTAAAAAACAAATAAGGCAAAGACTCATATAATACACGACGCTCCAAGCAAAACACATATCATGTAGTGAATAAAAATATAGCCTCAAGTAATTTACCGATGGATCGTAGACAATAGAGGGGATGCCATCCGGGGCATCTCCAAGCTTAGACGCTTGGTTGTCCTTGAATATTACCTTGGGGTGCCATGGGCATCCCCAAGCTTAGGCTCTTGCCAAACCTTATTCCTTAGCCCATCGAAACTTCACTCAAAACTTGAAAACTTCACAACAGAAAACTGAACAGAAAACTTCTGATATCTTTTAGTATAATAAAGCAAATCACCACCTTTAGGAAGACTCATAGCAATTTTATATTTCCATTATATATATTGTATTCTAACTTCACCATGGTTCATACCCCCCGATACTACCCATAGATTCATCAAAGTAACCGAACAACACAATGAAAACAGAATCTGTGAAAAACAGAACAATTTGTAGTAATCTAAATAATGACCATACTTCTGTAACTCTAATAATTCTGAAATATTAGGACAATGTTGGCAATTTTTATATCAATATTTTGTAAAACATTCAGAGCAAAATCACGTTTCTGTGAATTTACAAAATTCCAGAAGTGGGCGCAATAGTTTCTGTTTTTTCATAGAATCAAATCAACAATTTTCCAAATCACCCCAAAGGTCTTACTTGGCACAAATACTAATTAAAATAATAAAACACAACCATAACATAAGCATAATTTTATAAACACATATTAACGGAAAATAAAAATATCGGGTTGTCTCCCAACAAGTGCTTTCTTTATGGCCATTAAGATAGGCTTGAAATTTTATTGATGCTCACGAGAAAGATAATAATTGAAACAGAAAGAGAGCTTCATGTAGCATGTGAAAAACGCATTTAAGTATAACATACTTCCTATGCATAGGCATTTTATAAGCAAACAAATTATCGAAACAAGAAAAAACTGGCATAGACAAGGAAGAAGAATAAAACATTAACAATCTCAACACGAAGAGAGGTAATTTAGTATCATGAATTTTTTTACAACCATATTTCCCTCTCTCATAATAATTACATGTGGGATCATATTCAGATTCAACAATATAGCTATCACATAACATATTCTCTAATTGTTCCACATGCATACAAAGTTGACACTCTTCCAAAATAGTGGGATTGTCATAAAAATAAAGGCGTGACTTCTCCAAGCCCACTTTTATCAAAAAATTCATAAGATTGATCAATCTCCAAAGTAGTGGGATCATTATTACCTAAAGTTGACACTCTTTCAAACCCACTTCCAATATTATTGCAAACATTATTATCAGTATCATATTCATCATGAGGCTTTACCAAAATTCAAGATCATAAGATGCATCACCCCAATCATGATCATTACAATATGTAGTGGACATAGCAAAATTGGCATCCCCAAGCATGGGGTTTTGCATATCATTAACACAATTGGAATCCTATATACCTAAGAACTTTATCCCCACTAACCAATTTATCTTAACATGCAGCTACTCCAACTCAGCAATGCATCCACATGTGCATCCGTTTCCAACCATGCACTCACATGCAGCCACGTCATGCCTCCGTTTGTAGTATGGCTTTCTCTCGAAAAAATTGGAAAAAGGAAAATGCTCGAGACCTTTCTGTAAACTGATCGACTCCTCTCCCCCTCATCAACAGAATTGAAACCAATCTTTTCCCCACAGCCAGATTTGTGGCGACTGGATGGCGATCTCCCCAGGGGGCTCCTCGGCTCCTACCGCTGGTGTGCTCACCTCCAACGCTCTTCGGATCAAGCACAACCAACGATCCAACAGCTCATCCGGGTACGCGCCTCTGATAGCTCTCCTCCTCTTTGCCATTTCGATCCCCTTGCCGGTGGGCTCCTTGGGCACCACCGCTGGTGTCCTCGCCTCCCACTGCTCTCCCAATGAGGTACGACCTCTGCTCCACCTCACCCGTAGTGTTAATTTTCCTTTTGTCGTCACCTGGTCGAAGCTAGCTCCTGCCCAGGAGGCTATCTTCCTTTTCGGTCTGGAAGGAACTGGCCAGTAAGAGCCTCAGGCATGGCATGGCATGGACGTTCACAGGCACTGCTCAGATAAGTGTTGGATCGATCAACGACGAATTTGTCTTGCCCCAACCGCGACCTTCTGCTATGGAGATGATCATTTTCCTGCAAGCTGACCTTTTGTAAATGATGGTAAGCTGTCATGGTCATTTAGTGCATCATTCTGTTAGTCATGGGCGTGCGGGCAAGGACCTCCAGTTTCATACTACATCGATGACTTCTGCAATTTGAATGTCATGTACTCTATTCTCTTCAGTATTTTTTTGCGAGTCTCTTAAGAAATACCACAATATTCCACCATATGCAGACCACACCTCTTCAGCCCTTATGCAGCAACCTGCTCCAACCATCCCATACTGTTTATCTTCCTGCCGTTTATAGCCGCCGAACGACCTGATTCTCCTAACAAGAAAAAACATATGGTGTAGCCTGCAGGTACCAAATAATTGGCGTTTGACACTCCATCTCCTAATCTTCGCGATGGCGTTCCACTTCCTCCCCCCATGTTCTCCACAAGAAACTGTTGGACGATCTTTTAAAGTCTCTGCTCAGCCTCGCCTCATTGTGCTCCGATCGTAAGCATGGGTGGGTGTTTTCCACACCACTCATATTGCCGTGGATGGTAATACCGTCTCCTTCTGATGTTTGAATATGCACAGTTTTTAATCTATGTCGGCAAGGTCTGATGGAAATGGAAGTAAAATACAATTTGAAAATAAATGTTGGTGATGTTTATGCTCCACTGTTTACACTATGTTTTTTTTTTGAAACTTTGCTGCATCATGCTAACAACTTCATTAGATGTTTTTTGTGCAGACTTTTTAATATATGTTGGCAAGGTCCGAGTAAAATGGAAGCAGATTAATTGCAGTTTGAAAAAAATTCCGGATAATCTTTATGCTCCATTGCTTACTGAATATGTTTTCTGAACCTTTGCTGCAGTAAGTGATAACAAGTTCATTAGTTCATATCCCTCGAAAAAAAATTCGTTAGCTCATATAGCAATTCATAATTTGCAATTTGGAACATAATGAGTTCAGTAAGTGTATGATCCATATTTACCTTATGGACTATAAGTTATCTATCTAGTAGTGTAGTAATAATATCCGGTGTCTCATCTTGATAGGTATGACCCATTGTTACTCTTTTTCTTGAATACACGTAGCGCGCGTATCATATTATATAGAAAGATGGGTGGGGCTTAGCACCAAATCCACCATGTGGTAAAACAAAGTTTTACACCACTCACTCTACTCCACGTTCTAATACAAGAAAAGGATTACTCTCGCCTAATCCACGCGTCCACCACTCCCATTGCTACTCATAATCTTTCTTTAGCATTATAATTGCTTAAAATCTAGCATACAATAGCATTGCACTGCAGTCCTCTCTCCTTCGCCGCTATGTTTCTCTTAGATCCCTAATCCCCTATTCCTTTTACATTACTGAGTCAGAAGGTCATTTTGATTATTGATGAAATTTCTATTGATTTTGAATCAGTGTCCATCAGAGATTAAGACTGAACAGTCAGTACTGCCACAATTAGTGATCTATACATTATTTGATGTTGTTGTGAAAATCTTTTATCTATGCTTCTATTATTGATCTACATGTCGATTATGCAGATTTTTTTCCATTGTCTATCAACAAGTTGTTTGATGAAAACCAAGGCAGGCCAGCAATCTTCCTTAAGTCTTATTCCAGCTAATCTACGGTTATCTTCTTCTTACGTTCATGTACTAAGGTCATCTCTCTTTTGTATAACCTATACATGTACCCTGTATCTCCTTCACATTAACATAATAGGTCAGTTTTGAACAAAGATTGAAGTGTGCATGCAGCCTTGCCAAACATGGTGTTTTTTTGTATGTACAGTCTGCTCGGGCAGTAGTTTTTTTTTCTATTGTCCTGGTTGTATGTTGTAGATATACTTACAGCCTAGGATCTTGAGCGAATCCTGCCATGCAAAATATTATGCATATTAAATTGATTTGTAAGTATGGAATTTTGTTATCCCATTCAGTTTATTTGAATTTTGCCATTGGTTGTACAATCAACTTCTGATCATTGCAAGAGATTTTTTTCATTTGGGTCTATATATATCTTTGTAAAATATATCAAGTATACATAATCTGATTCATTGTTTATATATGTAGTTAAAGTTAGCCAGATTGTCTGCATGTCATGTTGTAATTGTACTTGCATGGCCAAGTAGTTCTGGTCCACGAAGGTTAATTTATTATCCATAAGCCATACATCTAATTATTGTTGGAATCTTGTTTTCAAACTTTGAAGAATGAATGCATTACTACAATTGCTTCATTTGTTTGATAAGCTTACTGCTATTTGCAAGATTAACTGAAACAACATAGAACTATCATTTAACCATGACTACGTATACATTGTACTGTTGTAGTTTCTGTGAGCTAGCGAAAAAATATCCTACTAAAGTCTTAGATTTCATTTCCTTCTCATCTCTTAGTTGTCCTATAATAATACACCTTATGAATTTGTAGAGTTTGGCATGCTAATATTCCGCAGCAACGCGCGGGGTATTATCTAGTTAATAGAATTTATAATAACATCATTGCAATCATACTTTTCATTAAAGGAGCTATCGTGAATCACTTTATAAATTTCTTCTTTTAACACTTCATCGCAATTTTTAGATTCGTGAATTTCAAGAAAAACTTCATAAAGATAATCTAGTGCACTCAACTCACTAGCAATTGGTTCATCATAGTTGGATATTTTAAAAAGATTAGCAAGTGTATGAGGATCCATAAACTTTTTGCTTTCTGATTTGGAATAAACATACAATTATGCCAATCAAACAAACCAAGTAGGACATAAAGGCAAACGAAAAGGCAAACAAAAAGAAGGCAAGTAAAAAGGCAAATATTTTTGTATTTTTCTGAAAACGTTTAGAAATGGGGGAAGGGTGTTAGGACCGAGAGTATATCGACCAGAGGGGGGTGGGGGTGAATGGGAGGTTCAAAAATTCTTTCGAATGTTTTGAACTGATCCCAAACACAGCATCGGAAATAAGGATCAGTAGACAAATTATCAATCATGCACACTAGATAGGAACATATCTATCGAGGAAAGAAATGATGATAGTTCGAGCATAGGATATCACAGGTCTGACCGAATAGATATAGTAACATGAAGGAAAAACAGGGTAGGCACTACGAAAGAAAACGCATGATAGATGAAAGGAGTGATATGTAACTAGGACACCAGCACAAAGAATAAGATAACATAATGTTGAGGACTGAACAGAATGGACGGAAAACAATAATACGGTGAATGCAAATGATATCCGACAAACAATAGTTGATCAGGTAATTTTCGGTGCAACGAACGTTTGCAATCGTTGCCCGGACTTACACACAGACGCACTAGCGTCACTTGTTCTGCATCAACACCCAAACCAATGTCAAGCCAGAGAAACGGCTCTTAGTGCGATCAAAGAGCGGATAAAAAAAACCAAGGATAACCAAGACAGAAGAATATCACCTTGGGAAAGCCTCCCTGGTCGGGCAGGAGAGCCTGGCTAGGTCAAGGCCGCCCCATGGACGAGTCCAAGATTTCTCCTGGCAAGCTTATCGGGTCCGCCAGGGGCAGGGTTCCTCGCCAAGACACCACCGCTCCACCGCACAGCGACGCAAGTCACTTATTCGTGCGGTGTCAAGCCCCCAAGTGATTAAGTGAGCTCTGCTAAGCATGTGGCGTCCTGTTGGAGTACCAGATTTGTCCAAGTGACACCCGCCCAGAGGCGTGTCAAGATAATAAGGAAAAGGTGATTAAGTGGTGTGGCAGGCTTGCCGCCCCCCCCCCCCTCTGCGTGACACCTTGCAGTGCATTTAATGTCCTTTGTCCTAACTGCCAGAGTTAGGTATGATAGCGCTCTTGGCTATCTAATCAGTAGATAAAGATTGTTTTGCCATTGTGTTTACCCCTTGAACTATAAAAGGAGGTCCAAGGCGACCTAGCAAAAGGATTGGAACCCCCGCACACTTGTACGCGCGTAGCTGCTCTCCTCGAGGCACCCTTGCCGGGCTTGAGCGTTGTATGCCCGTTTGTGTTCTCCCACTCGATCCACCAAAGCAGGAGTAGGGTTTTACGCTATCAAGTGGCCCGAACCTGGGTAAAAACCACTAGCGTCACCACTGTCGTGTTGTGTCATGGTTTCTGCTCTTTGTGCAACGTGATCTCCCCCTTTGCTGAACCTAGCCACATAGGTGATCATGACACCCACGACATCTTTGGCGCGCCGCGTAGGGAGTGATTGCTTGCACGAACCAGAAACCGTGAGCAGCGTGTTGAACTCCATCTCGTCATCGCCTTCGTGCATGGCGCCCTAGAAGAAGTCCGGCGCGACCGCGCATCCTTCCACTTCGAAGGCTGGAGGAGGGGCTATCAAAGCACCGCCGCGTCCTCCCCGGCCCGAGCACCGTGACAACCGGTCCCACGTCCAGCAGCGCCACCTTGCGCACTGGACTCTGCTCCTGCGTCCCCGGCGAGAGGAGGGAGGTGTTGTCGAGTAGAAACTCTCGTCGCCACCATTTGAGGTCGATCGCGTCCTCTTCCTCTCACCATGGTGGAAGAAGGGTAACAGACAGGAAAGGAGGAGATGTGTGTGGGTGAGCCTCGCCGTGTCCCTTTATAGGGAAACATGGCGGGCCTGGCTCCCCACCGCTTGGGAGGAGCCGCCTGGCCCGCCAATCCTGCCTTTCAAGGCCATCGACGGCGTCTGAATCGACAACCGCCTCACCGCGCCTATCCACGACGTCTGGATTTCTGCCATGGCACTCATTCCCGCGCCCTTCACGTCCACCACCAACCCTGCACGATGCATGCAGCGAACGTGGCGAAAACGGTAGGAGTGGTGGGTGAGTAAAATGGCAATTATAACCCCATGAACATGGGTAGCGCGTGGGTTACTATCTTGGGTGCTCCCACGTCATTCCGCATGACTCGCGGGAAAACTAGTACTGACTTAATCACAGGTTAATGAAGAAGCAAGGAGAACGTCAGGAGAGACGTAAAACCCGTGATGGCGTGGCCCGAGTGCTTGCCTATGTGATTGTTGGGCCTACCCCAATGATGCTCAGCAGCACGTATGGGCCAGGCCCAGGGGCTCCTGTCGGTGCAACGAACGTTTACAATCTTTGCCCGAACTTACACACAGACGCACTAGCGTCACTTGTTCAGCATCAACAGCCAAACCAAGGTCAAGCCAGAGAAACGACTCTTAGTGAGATCAAAAAGCGGATCAAGAAGACCAAGGATAACCAAGACATAAGAATATCACCTTGGGAAAGCCTCCCTGGTCGAGCAGGAGAGCCTGGCTAGGTCGAGGCCGCCCATGGACTAGTCCAAGATTTCTCCCGGCAAGCTTGCCGGATCCGCCAGGGGTAGGGCTCCTTGCCAATACACCACCGCTCCACCGCACAGCGACGCAAGTCACTTATCCGTGCTGTGTCAAGCCCCCAAGTGATTAATTGATCTCTACTAAGCACGTGGCGGCCTGTTGGAGTACCAGATTTTTCCAAGTGACACCCGTCTAGAGGCGTCTCAAGATAATAAGAAAAGGTGATTAAGCGGTGCAGTAGGCTTGCCGTGCTCCCCCCTCTGCGTGACACCTAGCGGTGCATTTCATTCCCTTTGTCCTAACTGCCAGAGTTAGGTATTATAGCACTGTTGGCTATATAATCAGTAGATAAAGACTATTTTGCCATTGTGGTTACCCCTTGAACTATAAAAGGAGGTCCAAAGCGACCTAGCAAATGGATTGGAACCCCCGCACACTTGTACGCACATAGATGCTATCCCCGAGGCACCCATGTCGGGCTTGAGTGTTGCGTGCCCGTTTGTGTTCTCCCACTCGATCCACCAAAGCAGGAGTAGGGTTTTATGCTATCCAGCAGCCCGAACTTGGGTAAAAACCACCAGCGTCACCACTGTCGTGTTATCTCATGGTTTCTGCTCTTTGTGCAACATGATCTCCCCCTTTGCCGAACCACAAGGGGCTCATGGCCCCATAGGTGATCGTGACACCCATGACAGTAATCTATCGACCTAGAGCATGAATGAGAACTACTATAGATAATGCAGTAAAATAGATAGAATCAGTGGTGCTCGATGGCGACAGAGAGATTTGGTAGACCAGTTCGCCCTTATGCCAAAGGACTACGTCTGGTTGCAGGGGTTGTGATTTTACACAGAAGATAAAGTCTCTTCGCCCTATTCTCCTTCAACTCAAAGCTGATCAGACTCCAGTTGATTTCACTTGTGGTAGATACTTATCAGCGATCTCCAAACGTTCGGACGACCTTCGCAAGCCACAATGACTCTTGGTTGCTAAAGATCTAGCTCGATGAAGACAACAACTCTTCAATCACTCGATTTGAAACCTAACCGTCTAGTGAATGCGTAGCTCTCATGAGTAATAGGTAAAAGAACTCTAACTCAGAACTACTATGATGCTCAACCATTGTCTAAGTTTGGGCTCTTGATTTTTCTCTCAGTGGATCATAAACTCAAATCAATCAGAGAGCGGATGCTCAATCAATCTTCCCAGAAATCTTAAGCGGAGCAGCCAACGGACAATGTTGGATCGGGGTGGCTATTTATAGCCACAGCCTTCCCTGAAGGGAAAAAACCAAATTGGACATCGGGAGCATCCAATGGCCAAATAACACAAGTCCAACGGTCGGATTTTGAGCACAACGGTAACATTATTTGTGGACCAAGTAATGCTAACTCCTCAGTACAAAAGATATCTCCTGCAGCATGAAGAACAACATCTACTACTGCCAGGTAATCATTCGAAGCATGAAGAGATTTCTCACGCATCTTTCATAGGTTTGGACTAAGCATCACAACGGATCTAAGCATCGAGAACCTATACCCCTCTTAATAGTATGGAGGTGCTATGACTCAAATAAACGAAAGAAGAACAACAAAATGAATACTACGTCTTCACTTTGTCTTTGACTTTCATTCGCTGCAGCCAATTTCATTGAACCGGAACTCTGAACCGATAGCTTCACGTCAACAATAAACCTTATAGGGGTTAACTCCTTCTTATCAATCTTCTCGCCTACATGTCTTCAACAGATTGTAGCTCATTCTTCTCTGCATCGCAGATATTCTTCAGTGAAGTTCATCGAACTTGATACCGGAGACAACATTCTCTTCGGTTCTGCATGGACTATTTCTCTCTATTGTGCACTAGCAAACAAATCAGTCCATGCATGTTTCTATCAACAAACTCCAAAACATAGGAGGGCAAATATTGCACCAACAATCTCCCCCTTTTTGGATGATTGTTGACAAAATAAAACACATTGAAGGATAGATAGATGGAAATGAAATGCGAAGGATAATAAAAGACTAGAGATAATCACGAAAATAAATCACGCTCCCCCTGAAAATATGTAGTGAGCTGAGTCTTCGCACCAGTGATATTGATGTATGATCTCATCTATGGTTTCTGTCAATACACTCGACAATGTCTGAGGTGTTTCCTATCACACAATCTTTGAAAAGGATGTCAGATCAAGTGAATACTTTGAAATGATTTGTGACGAATGATAATTCATGACTATTTTCTCAGGGCATTGTCTGAATCCACACGAGATATAAGTTCCCTGCAAGTTAGATACTCGAGGAAAATCAGAGCAAGAAAATACAGATATATTTGCTCAGAATGGATATGCTTTAGACAAGTTTTCCTGCAACAAGGATGAAGTATAGTATATGTGCGAGGAAAAAAATGACTTGAGACAAAGATAGTTAGAATTTGCTTTCGAAACTCGAGAGTTTCAAACTGAAGCAATTCTCTTCTCCTGCAGGGATAGATATCGGTGTTGAAGTAAACCACGAATCAAAGCCTAGGCTAGCCTATCAGTAAAGAGATTCCTTCTAGGAAAGGTTTATCCTGGTGATGGGCTATTCCAATGGGCATGCATCTGAGATATGGGCTTTGAGCGTAGGAACACCCACCTTTACAAGAGCTCAGTTCTAAGATTGTAATTAATGTCCTACAAGATAGTCTCAAGGAGTAAAATATCTCTCCTAGAGATGTAGGATTTTCAATCCTCCTTGAGACGCTTTCATTGTCCCTGGACAATACATAAGTATTTCAAGGAAGATAAATTTTCAGTAGAACCTGCAGACAAATAGCTGAAAGCAAAAAGCATTGCATGGGGGTTATCAATGTTACATGACAATCGAGTATATCAACACCACAGGCGGTGCTTTAAGTTCCACAAGCAAAGAGTTCGATGAAACCAAATTGTTCAGAGGAAAAAGTAATAAGGCGAATGAAAACACCCCTGCAGATAACCTGCTATCCTATCACTCAATGTTCTTCTCCCCTTTTTGTCGACAAGTGTCAAAAAGAAGAGAGAAAGCATGCGAGGAACTACTCGTCTGAAGAACCCTAAGAATCAGAGCTCGAACTGTTCAGCGAAGCAAAACGAGCAATTGTTGAGGCTGAAGCATGAGTTGGTGTTGCAGCTTGGGATTCAAGATTGGCTTTGGGAGTTGTAGAGCGAGTTGCATCCGGCTTGAAAATGAGCCTTCTAGCTGTGTCCTCAAGAATATCATCAGGTTCGACAAACAGCAGGCGAGTTGAAGCAGAACCCTGAGGCAGCACAGGTGTTTGCCTTCGGATGTGAGGCACTTCAAATAGCTCCAGGTGGTCATGTTCCTTCTCAATGCATGTAGCAGATAGTTGCTTCCGAGAATAATGCTTGCACAACAGAGTCCAAGAGCGCTTCTATTGTTCCTTTTCGAAGAGAAGGGCTTGGAGAGCATAATTGTGGGGCTTATTGATATCTCTCCATCTTCTCTTTGCGATTAAGCTTGATGTGGCTTTCCAGTGCCTGCTGGGTGCAGAAACAGATCTCGTACAGCGAAGGATTTTCATTACGAGGGATTTCAACCTTGGCTTTCTTAACCTTCGGAGCAGATGCAGACGCAGAAGCTATAGCAGTACCATCAAAAGGCATTTTTCCTTTGCCAATGTCCTTTATAATTCGCAGAGTCTCACGAACGGGTGGCATGAAAACTTTCGAGACATAGGGGCAGAAGAACTTTTCTTCAAGAAGTTGCTCAACAACATACATGATCCGTGGTGCATACGGCTTCAGAGCTTGCGGGGTATTAGCTACATAGGCCAAGTTTCGAATGAAAAGATCTGGGACATCAAAGCGAAGACCCTGAGCAATGGCAAGCAGTGCATTTCCCATGATGCCATTGATTGTTTCCGGCCTGTTAGTAGGAGTGAGAGAGTTGCACATGATATAGAATAGAACTTTATTCTCATAGGACAACTTCTCTGGATTTACTTCCATGCATTCATCACCAACAAGTGATGGATCCATTAGAATGTGTAGTTGGGCCTCGGAAACTTCCAAGTAGTGCAGCCTATGTTCATGTTTGGCATCGAACTCGCACCGAGGAAGATTTAATAGTGCCAGGAATTGATCTGCCGATCATTTAATCCTTTGCTCTCCTGTCATCCATTCGAGGATCCAGGTGCTACTATCTATAAGATCTCCAGTGATATAGAGAGTGGCATAGAATTGATGAATTACTTCTCATTTCCACCCATCACTGAAGCACAAGAAACCTTTCAGGAACACATGTTCAATGTGCTCGATAGTGTGGTGGAAGTAGGGCATATCTTCGAGTTCGGCAAAGTTCAGAATCTGGTGCTTGAAGACATGATTCTGTCCATACAGGATTCGAGCATAATATACTGCCTATTCTTTTGTCCAAAACCTAGGCGACAGGGAAGTTCTCTCTCCTTCATACGGGCTGGTCCCAAAGAATGCGAGTTTCGATAGGTGAAACTGCGCATTGAATGCAAGACCATTTGGACCATCTTCAGCTGGGAACAGAGGAAATATAATGTTTCCATAGGATTCTTCACGTGTTCAACACTCACATTCCTAGTCCAAATATAACCATGTGCTTGTACACTTTCTTCTATAGGCTTCAGTGGGGCACGAAGCTTCCTTGACTTATGTGCAGATTTCTCTAATGAACTGCACTAACCATCTTTCTCTTTATTTTCTTTAGTGTGGCGCTCAAGAACTTCTTGCTCGGACGCTTGAGTCACAACTTGTGGGGCAATCACTTCATGATCCATGGGCTCTTCAGGTATCTTTCTTCCTTTTCAAACTGAGATTCAGTGGAAACATGAGCAGGATCAACATCCATCTGGGTAGGGGCACCGCGATGTGACCGGGTAGTTTTCTCTCCGAAGCATTGAGCTCCCCCTCAATCTTTTCACTCTCCTCCTTATGTACTTCGGAGGGCTCAGCTTGCACCTTCTTTGGAGGCGATGGGTCTGTCTTTTCAGCCTTAATCTCTTCATCAATATCATCATCAATGGCTTGCTGCTCTGGCACAACATTCCTTCAGCATCTTTCTCGAGGAAGATATCAATAAATTCTTCATGCACTGCAGGAGTAGGAATAATAACGTCCACACGGCCAGCCTGATGCATGGTTTCATCTTCATGAGGTGGAGACAGTGGGATCTACTGCAGAGGGGTGCTAGAATTGATTGGTTGATCATCAGCCACACTCAAAGGTCCAGAGAGTCAAAAGCCTTCTCAAAATCAAGCTTGAGAATAACAATGTGCCTCTTGGACTGATGACACTGGTGCAAATACTCAAAGGTCCAACCAATGCAGTCCTGAATTGTTCTGCTTTTAATAAAACCTTACTGGTTCTTATGAATACACTCCATAATCACATCTTGAAATCTGTTAGCTGCCATTTTTTGAAAGAAACTTCAAGCCCATCGCAGTCAAAGTAATAGGTCTGAAATCTCCCACTTCCTCTGGTGAAAGCTTTTTAGGTACTAGAGTAATGTAAGAACCATTAATGTTCTCCAGAGCAGTAGTACCATCATAAAAAGCCCAAGCTAGCTCATAAAAATCCTTGGAAATGATATGCCAACATTTTTTTAAAGAAAAGACCATTGAAACCATCTTGTCCTGGGGCTTTATCAACTAGCATGTGCTTCACAAAATTATCCATTTCCTCCTTCTCAAAAGGCTTGGTGAGCAGATCAAGTCCCTCTACAGGAGTGATAAGAGCAGAGAGTTCAAACCCCATCACATTTCCTCTAGAAACACCCATTCTGTTCTTAAAACAATTCTAGATCACTCCCTCCATTTGGGAATGTTCAATGACCACTATACCATCAGACAGCCTCAGACTTGCAATTGAATTTCTCCTATGTCTTTCAA
This sequence comes from Aegilops bicornis, assembly GCA_021605145.1. Lineage (NCBI taxonomy): Eukaryota > Viridiplantae > Streptophyta > Magnoliopsida > Poales > Poaceae > Aegilops > Aegilops bicornis. The sequence continues at coordinate 362,891,962 of CM038675.1, forward strand.
TGGCCATTGCATGGAAGAACTTTGTATTTTCTCCCCCTACTTTAATGTACCTAATATTACATCTTTTCTTCCAATAAAGGAATTGAATATGAAGGAGTTTTTCCACATGTGCATTAACAATTCTTCTAAAATTAGACTCATGTCTGAACAGAGGTGATACGTCTCCAATGTATCTATAACTTTTGATTGTTCCATGCTATTATATTATCAATCTTGGATGTTTCATAATCATTTTATAGTCATTTTATATCATTTTTTGGTACTAACCTATTGATATAGTGCCAAGTGCCAGTTGCAGTTTTTTGCATGTTTTTTACATCGCGGGAAATCAATACCAAACGGAGTCCAAATGAAATGAAACTTCAAGGAGAATTTTTAAGGACCAGAAGACACCTAATGGGCCAAGTCTGCCCCTGGGGGTGCACCGAGGGGAGCACAACCCACCAGGGCGCGCCAGGAGGCCCAGGCGCGCCCTGGTGGGTTGTGCCCACCTCGGGTGCCCCCCGGACCACCTCTTTGCTCTATAAATACCCCAATATTCCAGAAACCCTAGGGGAGTCGACGAAAATCAATTCCAGCCACCGCAGAGTCCAGAACCACCAAATCCAATCCAGACACCATCACGGAGGGGTTCAACACCTCCATTGGTGCCTCTCCGATGATGCGTGAGTAGTTCTTTGTAGACCTTCGGGTCCTTAGTTAGTAGCTAGATGGCTCTCTCTCTCTCTCTCTCTCTCTCTCTCTCTCTCTCTCTCTCTCTCTCTCTCTCTTGCTGATTTCTCCATACAATGGTCTCTTGGACATCCATATGATGTAACTCTTTTTGCTGTGTGTTTGTTGGGATCCGATGAACTTTGAGTTTATGATCGGATCTATCTTTTATATCCATGAAAGTTATTTGAGTTTCTTTGATCTCTTATATGCATGATTGCTTATAGCCTTGTATTTCTTCTCCGATATTTGGGTTTTGTTTGGCCAACTTGATCTATTGATCTTGCAATGGGAAGAGGTGCTTTGTCGTGGGTTCGATCTTACGGTGCTTGATCCCAGTGACAGGAGGGTAACTGACACGTATGTATCGTTGCTACTAAGGATAAAACGATGGGGCCTATCTCTACATAGATAGATCTTGTCTACATTATGTCATCGTTCTTATTGCATTACTCCGTTTCTCCATGAACTTAATACACTAGATGCTTACTGGATAGTGGTCGATGTGTGGAGTAATAGTAGTAGATCCAGGCAGGAGTCGGTCTACTAATCTTGGACGTGATGCCTATATAATGATCATTGCCTAGATATCGTCATGATTATTTGAAATTCTATCAATTTCCCAATAGTAATTTGTTTACCCACCGTTTGCTATTTTTCTCGAGAGAAGCCACTAGTGAAACCTACGGCCCCCGGGTCTCTTTCTCATATCATTTGCCTTTGCGATCTACTTTTACTTTGCATTTATTTTCAGATCTATTAAACCAAAAATACAAAAATACCTTGCTTCATTTTATTCTTATTTATTTTATTTGGCGTTCGATCTATCAATCTACTACAATTTATTTCACGTCTATTTGACTATCTTGAGGCGCCGCTACCCGAAAGGGATTGACAACCCCTTTTACACGTCGGGTTGCGAGTATTTGTTATTTGTGTGCAGGGGTTGTTTACGTTGTGTTGCTTGGTTCTCCTACTGGTTCTATAACCTTGGTCTCATAACTGAGGGAATACCTACCGCCGCTGTGTTGCATCATCCCTTCCACTTTGGGGAAATACCGACGTAGCTTCAAGCCGCATCAAAAGGAATTTCTGGCGCCATTGCCGGGGAGGATCTTCAACATATACCAGGTTCCTAATCACAAATCTCATCTCCTTGCAATTTACATTATTTGCCATTTGACTCTCGTTTTCCTCACCCCCACTTCACAAAAATTTGCCATTTCATTCGCCCTCTTTTTCGTTCGCAGTTTTCTTGCCGAAACTGTTTTTCAGTGCAATCTTGTTCCATAGTCATCATGACTCAAGAGAACACCAAGTTGTGTGATTTCTCAAATACCAACAACAATGATTTTATTGGCACTCCGATTGCTCCTCCTGCCACTAGTGCGGAGTCTTGTGATATTAATCTTGCTTTCTTTGAATCTTGTTATGAAAGATCAATTTTCCGGTACTCCTAATGAGGATGCCGCGTCCCATCTTAATACCTTCATGGAATTATGCAACATGCAAAATAAAAAATATGTGGACAATTATGTGGTGAAGATGAAATTACTTCCGCTTTCTTTGCGTGATTCTGCAAAAAAAATGGTTCTCTTCTTTGCCTCGCAATAGTAACAATTCTTGGAATAAGTGCAAAGATGCTTTTATCACAAAGTATTTTCCGCCCGCAAAAATTATTTCCCTTAGAACCCAGATCATGAATTTCAAGCAACTTGAACATGAGCATGTTGCACAATCTTGGGGAAGGATGAAAATGATGCTAAGGAATTACCCAACTCATGGGTTAAATCTTTGGATGATCATACAAAAATTTTACGCGGGATTTTAGATTCCTCCGGGGGTGGTACTTTTATGGAAACTACTTTGGGGAAAGCCACTAAATTTCTTGATAATATTATGGCAAATTATTCGCAATGGCATACCGAAAGAGCTCCTACTAGTAAAAAAGTTACTTTGGTTGAAGAAATTTCTTCTTTGAGTGAAAAAGTTGATGCTCTTATGAAACTGGTTGCTAGTGAAAGTTCTCCTATTGATTTTAATGATATGCCTTTGTCTACTTTGATTGAGCAAAATAGTGATGCCATAGATGTGAATTTTATCTCTCGAAATAATTTCAATAAAAATGCTTATAGAGGTAATGTCAATCCTAGGCCTTTTCCTAGTAATTCCTCTAATAATAATGATAATTCCTATGGAAATAAATCTTATAATAATAATAAGAACACCTTTGATCTTGAGAATAATATTAAATAATTTATCGACACACAAAAAGTTTTCAATACTACCATAGAAGAAAAGTTGAATAAGATTGATGATTTGTCTAGAAGTGTTGATAGAATTTCTCATGATGTGGAAAATCTCAAGATGAAAATTTGTGTGACTAAGTTTGATGAATCAATTAAAGCTCTTTATGTTTATATGGATGAAAGTAAGAAAAGAACTGATATGCTTAGAGCTAAAAGAGAATTTTTAGAAAAAGCGTTTTCTAGTGATTACTTTCGCAAAAGTGATGAAGATCTTAAAATAATTGGTGTTTCTTCTATTGACTCCTTGTTTGGTAAAATTAAGATTGATGAAAAAGGGACTGGAGAAGATTCAACTTTAGCTAGAAGGCGTCCCGATAATTCGGAGGGTGGAAATCTTGTAGAGAAAATTGATAAAAGTGGGTTTGAAGAGGTCAAAACTTTAACTAGTGATGTGCCCACTCTTTTGGATTACAAAGAATTTAATTATGATTGTTGCTCTTTGATTGATTGTATTTGTTTTTTGCAATGGATGATAAAGGAAATTGGAACAAAATAAAGCTTTTACTAAACACATTGTTGATGCTATGATGAAAGCTTTTGAGGAAAAATTGGAATTAGAAGTATCAATTCCTAGAAAATTGCATGATGAATGGGAACGTACTATCAAAGTCAAGATTAAAAATTATGAGTGTTTTGCTTTGTGTGACTTGGGTGCTAGTGTTTCTACAATTCTGAAATCCTTATGTGATGTGGTTGGTCTTACCGATATTGAATCATGTTCTTTAAATTTGCACTTGGCAGATTCTACTATTAAAAATCCTATGGGAAGAATTAATTATGTTCTTATTCTTGCAAATAGGAATTATGTGCCCATATATTTTATTGTTCTTGATATTGATTGCAATCCGTCTTGTCCAATTATTCATGGTAGACCATTTTTACGCACTATCGGTGTCGTGATTGATATGAAAGAAGGCAATATTAAATTCCAATTTCCTTTGAGGAAAGGTATGGAACACTTCCCTAGAACAAGAATTAGACCACACTATGAATCAATCATGAGGGCCTCTTATGGATATCAAAATAAAGATGTCAAAACTTAGATCCTTGCTTTATGCCTTGCTAAGGGCGTAAAACTATAGCGCTTGTTGGGAGGCAACACAATGAATAAAATTTATGTTTGCTTTTTTATTTCTATTCTTGAGTGTTTGAAAAATTATTCTACTTCTATGATTGTGTTTTTTGTGTTTTAATTAGTGTTTGTTCCAAGTAAAGCCTTTAGGATCTTCTTGGGTGATAGTTATTTGATCTTGCTAAAAAAACAGAAAGTTTTGCACTCACGAAAACAATTCTCATTTTTTACCAGAGCGTGATAAAATGACAATTCTCTTTGCATAAGATTAATATACAAATTTCTCAGGTTGTCCTAATTTTTCAGAATTTTTGGAGTTTCATAAGTATTTGAACGATTCAGATTGCTACAGATTGTTTTGTTTTTGACAGACTTCTGTTTTCTTTGTGTTGTGTGCTTGTTTTGATGGCTTTATGGTTTTCTTTGATGAGTTTTTGCCATATAAAATTTGGGATACATTATATATAATGCAAAAAAAAATATGAATAGGTTGCAACAGTACTTATAGTAGTGATTTATTTTCTTATACTAACGGATCTCACAAAGGTTTTGTTGAGTTTTGTGTGATTGAAGTTTTCAAGCTTTGGGTTATCTTTCGATGAATGAAGGAATAAGGAGTAAGAAGAGCCTAAGCTTGGGGTTGCCCCGGCATACCAAGCTATTATCCAAAAGAGAGCAAGCAACTAAGCTTGGGGATGCCCCGAGTGGCATCTCCTCTTTCTTCTAACGACCATCGGTATTTTACTCGAAGCTATATTTTTATTCGTCACATACTATGTGTTTTGCTTGGAGCGTCTTGTATGATATGAGTCTTTGCTTGTTTTACTTTGTGTTTTAAGTCTTGATTCCTTGTTGGACACACCTATTTGAGAGAGCCAAAATTATGTCATGACTAGTTAGAATTGCTCTCTATTCTTCACTTAAATCTTTTATGAGCTATGGACTTGCTCTAGTGCTTCACTTATATCTTTTTTAGTACGGTGTGCTTTAGTATTTTTGAAAAAAATGCTCTCTTGCTTCACTTAGATTTATTTGAGAGTTAGTAAAATTTTCAAGAAATTCTCTCTTGCTTCACTTAAATTAATTTGAGAGAAAGAAATTTTATGATCACGATCTTCACTTAAAGAAATTTTATGCTCATGATCTTCACTTATATTTGTTTGAGCTTATTAAAAGCAACATATGAAAATTAGTTCCAAAGTGATAGATATCCAAGAAGGATATAATGAAAACTTTCATGAAGATCATTGGACAAAATAAACTTGATTCTTAGTAATAGTTTTGAGATATGATGATGTGATATGTGAGTCATCTTGATGAGTAAATATGCTTTAGTTAGAATATTGGTGTTAAGGTTTGTGATTCCCTATGCAAGCACGAAAGTCAATAATTATGCATGAAACTATATCCTACTTGTGGTGCATTATTCGGTGTTAATTATGCTTAATGCTCTCTTATGAGATTATTTGTTTCTTCACTGGTCGCTTCTCAATCTTTTGCGAGCCTTCATTTTGCACTAAGTATGATCTCTACTTGTGCATACAAAAACCTTTAAACCAGTTTTGCCACATGATTCCACTATATCTACCTATATGTGATATTCTTTTGTCGTTCTAAGCAAATTTGTATGTGCCATCTCTAATTTTCAAAATAAACTTCTCTTTTGTGTGTTCGTACTGCTCACGGAGCGGTGAGGGGTGTCTAATATTTTCCATGCTAGATGTGTTATTCTCACGATGAGTGTTTATTCAATTGTCATTGCACGAGAGTAAGGCAAAGGTATTAGGGATGCCCACTCCCGAAATAAAAAATGGATTTACTTTATGTTGTCAAATAATAAATTCCTTGGAAAGTGTTGGCATGGAGGGCAACCGTGGATACGGCTGGCCATAGAAAGTGAAAGTATGGTTGAAAAAGGAATAAACTTTATTTTCTGTTTGGGAACCGCCTATGATATATCTAGCATGGAAAGTGTTGGGAACTCTAAGCCGTTTTCGTTGGTGGGAAAGACACACCTCCCAAAATGTTTTTATCTCTAAGTTTTTCGCTTTGAGCTCTGGCACCTCTACAAATCCCTAATTCCCTCTATGAAGGGCCTTTATTTTACTTTATGCAGTTTTTATTTTGAATTTGATTCTCCATCTTCTCTTATAAAAGCCCCAACTAGGAGGCAATATGATCGTACTTGAGTATTGAGTGTAGTTAATGTGCGAGTGTGTTTCATGAATTGATCAATGATTGAGCATGATGAGCTAGGGATAACTTATTTTAGCGTTGATATTTTGAAAGACATGGTTGCTTGTTGATATGCTTGAGTATTTAAGTTGTCATGTTAAAACTAGACTATTGCTTTGAATCACATAAAAGTCCAAATGTCCATGCTATAAGGAAAAGAATATGATATGACATGTTAGGCAGCATTCCACGTCAAAAAAGCTGTTTTTATCACTTACCTACTCGAGGACGAGTAGGAGTTAAGCTTGGGGATGCTGATACATCTCCAACGTATCTATAATTTTTTATTGTTCAATGCTGTTATATTATCAATCTTGGATGTTTTATAATCATTTTATAGTCATTTTATATCATTTTTTGGTACTAACCTAATGACATAGTGCCAAGTGCCAGTTGACGTTTTCTGCATGTTTTTTACATCACAGGAAATCAATACCAAACGGAGTCCAAATGCAACGAAACTTCACGGAGAATTTTTATGGACCAGAAGACACCTAATGGGCCAAGGTTGTGCCTGGGGGTGCTCCGAGGGGAGCACAACCCACCAGGGTGCACCAGGAGGCCAGGCGCGCCCTGGTGGGTTGTGCCCACCTCGGGTGCCCCCTGGACCGCCTCTTTGCTCTATACATACCCCAATATTCCAGAAACCCTAGGGGAGTCGACGAAAATAAATTCCAGCAGCCGCAGAGTCCAGAACCACCAGATCCAATCTAGACACTATCACGGAGGGGTTCACCACCTCCATTGTTGCCTCTCCGATGATGTGTGAGTAGTTCTTTTTAGACCTTTGGGTCCGTAGTTAGTAGCTAGATGGCTCTCTCTCTCTCATTGAATTCTCAATACAATGGCCTCTTGGAGATCCATATGATGTAACTCTTTTTGCGTTGTGTTTGTTGGGATCCGATGAACTTTGAGTTTATGATCAGATCTATCTTTTTATATCCATGAAAGTTATTTGAGTTTCTTTGATCTCTTATATGCATGATTGCTTATAGCCTCATATTTCTTCTCCGATATTTGGGTTTTGTTTGGCCAACTTGATCTATTTATCTTGCAATGGGAAGAGGTGCTTTGTAGTGGGTTCGATCTTACGATTGCTTGATCCCAAAGTGATGTAAGGGGAACCGACACGTATGTATCATTGCTACTTAGGATAAAATGATGGGGTCTATCTCTACATAGATAGATCTTGTCTACATCATGTCATCGTTCTTATTGCATTACTCCGTTTCTCCATGAACTTAATACACTAGATGCATGCTGGATTGCGGTCGATGTGTGGAGTAATAGTAGTAGATGCAGGCAGGAGTCGGTCTACTAATCTTGGACGTGGTGCCTATGTAATGATCATTACGTGGATACCGTTATGATTATTTGAAGTTCTATCAATTGCCCAACAGTAATTTGTTTACCCACCGTTTGCAATTTTTCTCGAGAGAAGCCACTAGTGAAACCTACGGCCCCGGGGTCTCTTTCTCATATTATTTGCCTTTTGCGATCTAATTTTCCTTCGCATTTATTTTCAGATCTATTAAACCAAAAATACAAAAATACCTTGCTGCATTTTGTTCTTATTTATTTTATTTGGCGTTTGATCTATCAATCTACTACAATTTATTTCACATCTGTTTGCCTATCTTGAGGCGCCGCTACCCGAAAGGGTGACAACCCATTTTACACGTTGGGTTGCGAGTATTTGTTATTTTTGTGCAGGGGATGTTTATGTTGTGTTGCTTGGTTCTCCTACTAGTTCGATAACCTTGGTCTCAAAAATGAAGGAAATACCTACCGCCGTTGTGCTGCATCATCCCTTCCTCTTTGGGGAAATACCGACGTAGCTTCAAGCCGCAACAAGAGGCCTAACCTCTTCCAGCTCATCCAAAAGCAGGATTACATGATTGCATTTTGTAACCTGAATTTTGAGTTTGGAAACATTCATTTGCCACCTCTTGAGACTCATCCTCAGTGTCGTAAGCTTATCTGCAATCCTAGCAGTAACGTGACCCTTCCAAGAAGGATTTTGCCAAGATAATTCCACACATTCATAAAACCCTCCAACTCTAACCAATAATTCTCAAACCGAAAAAGATTTGATTTTGGAATGGAAGTCTTGATAGTAACTACACATGGAACATGATCAAACACAGTTCTAGCTAGAGGAATCACCTCAGTCATAGGATAGTTTGATATCAAATCCATAGAAGTGAAAAACCAATCTAGCTGTTCTAGAAGGGGGGTGCCTTGCATGTTTGACCGTGTAAAATATCTTCCCTTTAGAGGCAGTTCCAAGAGACCCAAATGTCCAATTATCTCATTAAAAATGAAGATATCATTTAAATCACCCCCAGGCAAATTTCTATTATCAAGGGACCTCAAAAAATTAAAGTCACCTAACTAAAGCCAATTATCTCCCAAGGGAATCTGTAAATTATAAAGCCAATTAACAAAATTATCTCTGGCTTCACCTTGGCAAGGACCGTAGACAGAGACCAATGTCCATCTTTCATTATTTTGCCTAGATACAAATTCAATCACCACAGCAAACTATTGAACTTCTAATAAAGTCCCAACAAAAATTGATGAATTCCAGACCACAAGGATTTCTCCTGAAGCACCCAAGGAAGGAGAATAAGCAAAGCAATCAAACCTATTTGGACATAAATTTCTAATTGTTCTTGAATCAAAAGAGGTGCATTTAGTTCCCTGTAAACATGCAATAGCACATTGGCTCTCATCTATTTTTTGCCTGACTGCCCTTTGCCTAGTCTCAGCATTCAAACCCCTGACATTCCAACAGAGAACATTCCAGTTTCTACAAGGATCACTCATTTAAAATGATCAACATAAAGTCTACAAACCACATGGCACACAATGCCACATGCACATAATACCTAGACAAGTCTGTGGGACCAATATTACATAAAAGTTTTCCACAAAATAACATCCATAAGAAGAGGAGATAAGTAGCACATTTAGGGGCTTGCAAGACACAGAAAAAAATAAGCACACTATTCATTAGAAGTAGTGTTGCCAGCATTCGAAGGATCGACCATAAGCGCATCCACAGTTAGGAGATTTTCATAAATTCCTAGTTCCTACCCAATTGCCTGGAGACGACTGATTGTAGTTGCTGGAGGAATATCTGCATGTGCAGGGTCATCTGGCATCTCAGCAGAAAGGGGCTTGGCCTTGGGCTTCTTTTAGTTTCGGTTGCAGGGCCAACTCCTGGAAGGTGGGCTTGAACCCATCACGCTGAACAGAACTCCTGGTGCACCATCTGACAGAGGTTTCCATAATTGGAGTTGGCCCCAAAGTTTTGCGTGGCCTCCTTCCTTTCTTGCCCAACGCGGTGGAGGGAACAGCCTCTGTGGTTGATTTCTTCTCAACATCCTCAGAAAAAAGAGCTCCGGGAACAGGCCTGGTAGGTTCCTGCTCCTTCCAGGTAAGCAGAGGGAGACCATCCTGACTGAATACAAAATCCCAGTTTCTCTTGGATAGTATCACAGGAGGTGCATGCTGGAACATCAATGGTTTTGGCACTTCAAAAACTGTGGGTGTTTCCAATAGATTTTCAAAAGACCTCCTCCAAATCATCTCTGGAGGCAAAGGTGGCCCAAATGGGACAGCAAGTGAGCGAATCTCCAAAGATGGCAGGTGAATCACAGGAGGTTGATAGACCACAATTGCCCAATTGCTAGCCTCCACATATTCCTGAACATCCACCATAGGCCCATCATGATCTTCTGGCTAATCCTCTTCAATAACAATCACTGCATCGATCAAGACTCTCGGCCGAGCCTCTAACTAGGCTAATCAGATAAATCCAGAACCATGGACTCTTGATGTTGGACTACTGGCTGTTCATCAGCTTCATTCCAATTACCCCAATTATCTTCTTCCACCTCATTAGGTGTTGGCTGTTCTGGAGGGGGAGGGGGTACATCATTCCATCCCAATGCAGGATATGGGGGCAAATTAAAAGGAGGCATCTTAGGGAAGGGCACACCAGGCAAAGGTGTGGGTTGCCATTGATGGGCATCCAATCCTCATCCTGGGGCATTTGCTCCGCAAAGTTGGCACCAAGGATGTATAGGGGAACTGTCCAGGAAACTCTAGCACCTCCCCAGGCCGCATAATCCATGAAAACCACATCCCATGGTACAAGAATATCTTCTGGAACTGAGGCAAAAACCAGAGTTCTAACTAGATATGGATCCTCACTGTTTCAATGGTGGAACTTGCCAAAAGTGTTCACTGCTGCCCTGATGTTCTCAGTGTCACGAAGATCCAAAGGGTTTCCCAAGAACATAAGCAGACCTTGACGAAAACCCTGAGCCCCATGAGAATTTTCTCCCTCATCATGCTTCATAAAACGGACGAAACAATCATTGCCAAGAGCTTGTGGTGGAAGTTGGAGAAGTGAGTAACTGCAGCATCCCTAAGCTCAAAAAGACCAACAGCGCAAAACCATGGCTGCGCAGACCTCACGAAAACCCCATGGGCTTGCAGCCATTGAACCAGTTCCTCCCAAGCAGCGCCAGTCTTACCTCAGCAAGCATGAACTCCTCGTGGCGGTGCACAATCGGGGTATGTGGCGTCACAAAATTCGGGGCATACGAGCTTCACCACCATCAACTACTACTTCGAGTGATAAAATGGATGCTCCTATGAAAATGGTTGCTAGTAAAAATTCTCATGTCGATCCCAATGATGTGTCATTATCTACTTTGATTGAGAAAAATAATGATGCTATTGATGTGAATTTTGTCTTTAGAAGTAATTTCAACAAGAATGCTTATAGACGTAATTTTAATCCTATGCCGTATCCCAAAAATTCCTTTAATAGTTATGGTAATTCCTATGGTAATTCTTATAATAATAATAGGATACCTACTGATCTTGAGAACAACATTAAAGAATTTATTAGTTCTCAAAAGATTTTTAATACCATGGTAGAAGGAAAATTGAATAAAGTTGATGATATGGCTAGGAACATGGATAGAATTGCTCATGATGTGGATACTCTTAAAATTAAAATTTTGCCACCCAAGCATGGTATTAATGAGTCTATTAAAGCTATTCATGTCTCCTTTAATGGAAGTAAAGAGAGGACCGCTAGGTTGAGAGCTAAGCAAGAATTCTTAGAAAAAGCTATTCCACCCGATTTTTACCGTAATCATGATGAAGATATTAAAATGATTGGTGTCTCAAATATTGAATCCTTGTTTAGTAATATAAAACTTGATAAAAAAAGGGTATGGAGATGAGTCAACTTTAGCTAGAAGGTGTCCCAATTATTCGAAGGGTGATGATCTTAATGATAAAAGTGGGTTTGGAGAGGTCAAGACCTTAAATAGTGATGTGCCCACTAATTTGGATTACAAGGACTTTAATTATGATAGTTGTTCTTTAATTGAATGTATTTCCTTGTTGCAATCCATGATAAATTCACCCAATGCTTATGAACAAAATAAAGATTTTACTAAACATATTGTAGAACCTATGATGAAAGCTTATGAAAAAAGGCTAGAGTTGGAGGCTTCAATACCTAGAAAAGTTGTATGATGAATGGGAACCTACTATTAAAGTAAAAAATTAAAGTTTATGAATGTAATGCTTTATGTGATCTAGGTGCTAGTGTTTCTACTATACCAAAATCTTTATGTGATATGCTAGGCCTTGTTGATATGGATGAATGTTGCCCTAATTTGCACCTAGCATATTCAACTATTATGAAACCATTGGGTAGAATAAATGATGTGCTTATTCTTTCTAATAGAAATTATGTGCCCGTGGATTTAGTTGTGCTTGATATTGAATGTAATCTGTCTTGTCCTATAATACTTGTAGGTCTTTCCTACGAACCATATGTGCTATTATTGATATGAAAGAAGGAAATATAAGATTCCAAATCCCATTAAAGAAAGGGATGGAACACTTCCCTAGAAAGAGAATAAAACCACCATATGAATATATTATGAGGGCCACCTGTGGAATTAATGCGAAAGATGGCAACACTTGAAACAATGCCTTACGCCTGGCTAGGGGCGTAAAACAATAGCGCTTGTTGGGAGGCAACCCAATATTTATCTTTGATTTTCTTGTTCTTCTTTCTGTTTTTGTGTGTTGACACAATTATGCTACTGTTATGATTGTGTTTTCATGTTTTAGTTAGTGTTTGTGCCAAGTAAAACCTCTGTGATGATTTGGTTGATAGTTGACTTGATACTGTGAAAAAATAGAAAATTTTGCGCCTAGTATTGGAATTTTCATGATTCACTGGAATGAGATAAAATTCTGAATTTTTTACACATTATTTATATACAAATTTCTCATGTTGCTCTAATGTTTCAGAGTTTTTGGAGTTAGAGAAGTATAGTGTTTGTTCAGATCATTATAGATTGTTCTGTTTTAGACAGATTCTGTTTTCTATTGCATAATTGCTTGTTTTAATGATGATATGGATTATATCGGGGGGTATAAGTCATGGAGAAGTAAGAATATAGTGGGTATTATGCAATAATAAAATACGGATGGATTCATAACAGTACCTAAAGTTTTTGATTTTCTTATTATATTAACGGATCTCACGAGGTCTCTGTTGAGTTTTGTGTGCTGAAGTTTTCAAATTTTATGTTAGATCATGATGGATGAAGGAATAAGGAGTAGCAAGACCCTAAGCTTGGGGATGCCCAAGGCACCCCAAGGTAATATTCAAGGAGACTCAAGCCTCTAGTCTTGGGGTTGCCCAAGATGGCATCCCCTCTTTCGTCTACAATCCACCGGTATACTACTTGGAGCTATATTTTTATTCATCACATGATATGAATTTTTCTTGGAGCTTCTTGTTCCATTAAGGTAGTAAAAATCTCAACTTGACTCCTAGAAGCCTATGACTTCATGACCCTACGGAAGCATGTCGATCCAAGTCCCACTATGAATCTCGATCTAGTAGAATCCATGTTCAGTCGCGACCCAAATCGCAAAATCCTATTCTAAACGGTAGAATCCCGACTATGTTATGGACTGTGTTCGATTCTACTAATTTATGTAAGCCACTTGTTTAGTTCTAGCAAAATAGTATGCCATCATCCAAACCCCTCTTCACATTCCTCATGGCCCTTTATTCGCCTCCCAAGCCCAAATGCTCAGCCGCCGACACCTTTGATCTAGCTCTCAGAAACCCTAGATCAATATTGAGGATCAGGCTGGCCGACGAATGGAATCGGTGTGACAAATAGCATGCGTCAAGATTGAGCAGGGAAGGTGAGCAAGACCCTTAAAGGTTCAGCATTGCAGGTCAGCTATCACTACTAGGGAAAAGCCTAGTAGTAGCGCAGGTCAAATGCCTTGCAGTAGCGCGGGTGGCTGCGCTACTGCTACGATGCTACAGCTAACTTTTAGCAGTAGCGATTATTGGCCCGCACTACTGCTATATAGGGCTAGCAATAGCGTATGTTACAGAAATGTGCTACTGCTAAGAGCTCGCTGCTGCTAAAGTCATACCCCTCGCTACTGTTATTTGTTTCTGATTTTTTCCCTACTGCATATTTTCCTTTGTATTTATATATCCTTATACAAATTTTGATATAGTAGCAATTAAGGGATTGTTATATCATTATGATCATGTTGATTTATTATATTATTAGGTGGAAGAAACACGTATTAGACTCATGTGACCAAAATTTGGATTAGTAGGACGACTAATCCAACTTTTGGTCACATGAATCTAATTCGTGTTTCTTCCACCCAATGACATAATAACTCAACATGATCATAATAACTCATCATCATATCCATATAAGAACTCATACATCATCATCATCATTATAATAAAAACTCATCATCATAGTCATATAGGAACTAGCTCATCATTCTAGCACAAGGTAGCACATAACTCATCATCATCATAACAAAAACTCATCATCATAGTCATATAAGAACTAGCTCATCATTCTAGCACAATGTAGCACATAACTACCCAAGACCTCCTACTCTCTCGAAGGTAAAATAGCATAAAATAGGTAAACCCCTGATTCTCCATTATGGAGAATATAGATGAACATGTCTCCCATTTGTGGGCTGCGCTTGATGTTGCTCCCAAGTAGTTCTATGCGATCATTCAGAACTTTTCTCCAGTCTTTGATTGTGAGGATGCCATCACTTCGATGAATTGCGTATGCACTTAGGTGAAGCGTAGGCCAACTTGGCTGTAAGCTTATAATGTTCATGTCACCTTTCATTTCCATAAGACGAGGTACACAATCCACCGGGAGTTTCTATTGAAGAACATCATAATAACATACTTAGCAAAATGTAGTTTAGTTTAAGAAGAATATATGCAAAAAATGCATTGGTGACATAATAGGAAAAATATTACCATGATATCTCGATGGATGTTATCGTAGTTGAACACGTGCACTAGTGGCACGTATTACCATAAGTTTGAGGGATATGATGACTCGTCTTTAAAGTCTCAACATCATTAATCCATGAAACAAAATGATTTATCTCCTCGCAAGTTAGCTCAGACCCATAACTATAGTAGGTTTTGTCTACTACTTTCCATACATTTTTTGAAGAATGGAAATAAGATGTCAACTATTTTAAATAAACAATATAAATTGCTTAAAAAATATGTTTGAGAAACTCACATAGAGGTAGAAGTGGAAGCATATCAACATTGACCCAAATGCCGATATTATCTTGGGATAATTGGTTTTATGCCCCTAGTTGTGTCCCACTTGGGATAATTGACCGTTTGACAATCACTTTGAAAACTTCATAACTAATTCATACTAAATCAGAAAAATGCAAATAAGATACCAAAATGTTTGGGAAAATATCACCTACATGTCAATGTCATTTGCATTCATGACAAAAGTGTTGGAAAGTGCCCATCCAAGTTTTAGCTCTTATCATACCACCATGAACAGTAAAATCCAAAAAATTTAAAAAATTCAAAAATAAATTTGGTGGCAAAGAATGAAAAATGGTTTTAAGTGCTTGCCAAGTTTTATCAGGGAATGACATTCGTGGAAGTCGTGGCAAAAAAATAATCTATTTTGGAGTGTTGATTTTTTTTGCCATGAATTTCATTCCATGATAAAACTTGGCAAGCACTTAAAACATTTGTCATTCTTTGCCACCAAATTTATTTTTGAATTTTTTTATTTTTTTAGATTTTACTGTTCATGGTGGTATGATAAGAGCTAAAACTCGGATGGGCACTTTCCAACACTTTTGTCATGAATGCAAATGACATTGACATGTAGGTGATGTTTTCCCAAACGTTTTGGTATCTTATTTGCATTTTTCTGATTTAGTATGAATTAGTTATGAAGTTTTCAAAGTGATGGTCAAAGGGCAAAAGCACAAGACAACCAAAGGGGGTTGGACAGAACCACTGGCTTTTGAAAATTAGGGGCAATCCTGTCGAGTGGGGCACAACTAGGGGCATAAAACCAATTATCCCTATTATCTTTGTCGGTGTCATCTTGAGGATTGCCAAGATCGAAGGTGACATGCATACCCTCCTGAAAACCATACGCCTTGCATAGTGCTGCCCAATTCGAGCAACAAAATGGGAGTAGGTCACCGCATTGTATAGCTTTACGTTAAAAGCATAACCATGATGGGTCCTGAGGTGAACTCTCTTTATCTGCATATTCTCATGATCTTCAAAATCCAGCTTCTCCAAGACATAACGTCTTGCACGGCAGGGGATACACTAGTCGAATTGTAGAAAGCGGAATTTACACGTTGAAGAAACAAAAGTCATGCCTAATTACGAAAAAAGACTTGTCGTCATTGCGTACCGTATAAACATCGAAGGTCTCGTCGAGCTTAATACTGAAGCGCCGACCACCTTCCAGGTGAGGCCTGTCGAAGAGACCCCGGTCGTCGCTGCAACACTCGCACTCAGGGATCCTATCATCGTCGTCAGACATTTCCTATGTTCGTAATTCAAATATTAAAGTTCTGAAATTCAATATATGTACTACGGAAACTAAATTAGATCATTGTTATTCATCACGGATTGACTATCGGTCTGTCGGGTCTTTTCTTGAAAACTCCACCTCTCTAACATTTGCGACCGTCGGTGATGGAAGCTCCTACTTTCATTTGAAAGTGCTTTACACCAAAATGTCTAGCACCATCAAATGAAGAAGAAGCTCCCCTCACGACAATAGTCCAGATTCTTCTTCTCTCATATATGGTGGACACTCTCCCTCATTGTTTTTTTACTCTCATGTATGGAGTCCAGATAGACTTAAAGTCAACCCAAAATGTCATTTAATTCTCTTTCCAGCAAATCCAAGGCACTCGATATTTCCTACATTCTAGCACAAGCCATGCTAAAATTCACGGAAAAATCCAGCATGACCTTTGCTAAAAAGGACATATCGAGCGCCTGGAATTTGCCGGAACAGAAATTAATCAACACTCTAGCAAAACATAGGCCACTCGGAGGTGTTTTCTGTACTGATAATGAAATAGAAGTGCATATAATAGGGAGTAGCCTCTAATGACCCACAAGTATAGGGGATCAATTATAGCTCTTTTCGATAAGTAAGAGTGTCGAACCCAACGAGCAGCAGAAGGAAATGACAAGTAGTTTCCAGTAAGGTAATGTCTGCAAGTGCTGAAACTGTAAGTAGCGAGTAGTTTGATAGCAAGGTAATTTGTAACGAGCAAGTAAGGATAATAGCAATAAGTATGCAGCAAGGTAGCCCAATCCTTTTGAGGCAAAGGACAGGCCAAAACGGTCTCTTATGATAAGCAAAGCGTTCTTGAGGGTACACGGGAATTTCATCTAGTCACTTTCATCATGTTGGTTTAATTCGTGTTCACTACTTTGATGATTTGATATGTGGGTGGACCTGTGCTTAGGTGTTGTTCTTACTTGAACAAAACTCCTACTTATGATTAACCCTCCCGCAAGCATCCGCAACTACGAGAAAAGTATTAAGAAAAAATTCTAACCATAGCATTAAACTTTTGGGTCCAATCGGTCCCTTACGGAATAGAGCATAAAATGGGGTTTAAGCTTCTGTCACTCTCGCAACCCACCATCTATTTACTACTCCACAATGCATTCCCTTAGGCCCAAGTATGGTGAAGTGTCATGTAGTCGGTGTTCACATGACACAACTAAGGGAATCACAACATACATACCATCAAAATATCGAACACATATCAAATTCACATGATTACTTGCAACATGATTTATCCTGTGACCTCAAGAACAAAGGTAACTACTCACAAATAAAGAACATGCTAATGATCAGAGGAGTATTAAATAGCATCATGGATCTGAACATATAATCTTCCACCAAATAAACCATATAGTAATCAACTACAAGATGTAATCAACACTAATAGTCACCCCTTAGCAACAATCTATAGTTCCGGTAACAAGATTGAATACAAGAGATGAACTAGGGTTTGAGATGAGATGGTGCTGGTGAAGATGTTGATGGAGATTGCCCTCCCCAAGATGGGAGAGTTGTTGGTGATGATGATGACGATGATTTCCCCCTCCCGGAGGGAAGTTCCCCAGCAGAATCGCTCCACCGGAGGGCAAAAGTGCTCCTGCCCAAGTTCCGCCTCGAGACGGCGGCGCTCTTTCCCAAAAGCCTTCTACCCACCAGGGCACGTCAGGGGGGCCTGGCACGCCTAGGTGGGTTGTGCCCACCTGGTGACCCCCTCTGGTGTTTATTGGCTCCAGTATTTCTTAAATAATCCATAAAAAATCTCCCTGAAGTTTCAACTCATTTGGAGTTCTTGCGGAATAGGTATTTGACGTAGCTTTTTCAGGTCCAGATTTCCAGCTGCCTGCATTCTCCCTCTTGGTGTGTACCTTGCAAATTATGAGAGCAAAGTCATTAGAATTACTCCAAAAAGCATTATTATGGATAAAACATTATAAATAACAGTAAGAAAACATGATGCAAAATGGACGTATCAAATCGCCCAATCTTAGACCTCGATTGTCCTCAAGCGAAAACCGAAATCGAAAAACATGTCCACATGCTTTGAGAGAGAGGTGTCGATAGAAACAAAATACGGACATAGAAGCATCATGTTGATTATTATAATAGCAACAAAATTAAACATCAGACTTTTATCATACACTTCCCATGAAGAAGTAACAGCTCATTACACAATCGAAGTATAAAGCAAAAACTCTATTAGAAACCAACAAACTATGTTCTTAGTCAACTTTGCAACTACAATTCATCATCTTTCCAGGAAGGGTCACGTGTCGGAGCCTTTAGGCAAGTCCACATACTCAACCATCATATAGTCTTCTATGATTGCCAACACTCACCGAGTACACATGAGCAAAACGTTTCAACCGGACACATAGAAAGATAGGGGCTAATAGTTTCGCCTCCGGGGTGATGTCAACAATAATAACTCATGCTATCTATATTCAACTGGACAGATGTGCCTAATCTTTCCTCACCACATAATGCTTTCCAAAAGAGAAAAATAAAAAGGAATAGAAGGAAAACTTTGACTCTTTGCATAAAAGTAAATACATAAAAGTAATGGATAGGCCCTTCGCAGAGGGAAGCAAAGCTTTTCATGCGCTTATTTGTTTGTATGCTCAATCACTTAGTGCAAAAGAACATCACGTTGCATTGCCCCTTAAGATGACAACCTTTATTATGCAATCTATCGCTTTTATTCTTTGCCATCCAAGTTTGTGCAACACTCAATTTTCTCTTACACTAAACAAACTCACACATTTAGAAGCAATTTTTATCTCCTTTTTACACCGATGACAACTTACTTGAGGGATCTTGCTCAATCCCTAGGTAGGTATGGTGGACACTTGAAAAAGATTTGGGTTTAAGGGTTTTTGGATGAACATGTAGTATCTCTACTTAGTGCGGAATTTTTGGCTAGCAAAGATAGGGGGCAAGCACCACATGTTAAAGGATCTATCACAATATGATTTCTATGTGAATATAAACAAACATAAACCATTACGTTTTCTTCCTTGTCCAACGTCAACAATTTTGGCATATAATATTTTGATGAGGGCTCACAATCACAAAAGATTTCTAGGATGGTATATTTATATGTGAATCTTCCCTTCCCTTATTAATTCTTTCATGAGTTGCATCACTGACTAATGCTATGTTTGTCAATCTCTAATAAAATTTTCTTACCTATACTTTTCCTTATGTGGTGCTATCACCTACCATAGGATTAGTATATGATATTATTGATTTATTTCCTTTCTTTTATTTGCTTCCTTTCTTATTTCTTTTCTTTATTCGCAACATGAAAGTAAAGAAAGTAAAAACTCAAACTAAACTTTATTATATAACTTGCACACGGTTACAATGATATATCACTAAGCAAACTCTCAAATAAGAAAAGGATCGAACTAAATTTTATTTCATCTAAAGCAAAAAGGTCGAACTAAGATAAGTAAAAGCAAAAGATAGTGGGGTGATACAATACCGGGGCACCTCCCCCAAGCTTGGCGGAAGCCAAGGGGAGTGCCCATACCCGATACTCAGTTCTCCTTTGGTGGTGAAGAAGATGATGGTGGTGATAATTGTGCCTTCAGATTTTTCATATTGTAGTTGAGGAGAGCAATCTCCTCTTTTAAATCATTGACCTCCAACTCCAACTTCAAGATCTTGTCACATAAATCCCCTTTGCTTTTCTGCCTAAAACGAACAGGAATAGATCGGTTAGCCCTTTTAGGGAGACTGGACTTCTTGAATTTCACGTGCATATCCCCTGGTTGAGGTAGAAGGACATCCTCCTCCTCCGAGCTTGAATCATCGATCCTCATCAAGTGAGCATCCTCCTCGTCATCAGTAGTTCAACCACAAGGAGATAGGTCCCCGTAGGTCTTTGGGTCAGCAATGAGATGTGAGACATAGCTTTCTCCGTCAGAATCTTGGAAGGACATATTTTCAGATCTGCGTCGACAACAGCAAGAAAAGAGAACAGAGGATTTTCTCCGTGATATGGAGGTTAACAGGTTCCGTAAGTATATATAGATTTTTTATCTTGGGGGACAAGTACATGGGAGAAAAATGGAGTACGGAAGGTGTCCCAGGTGGGCACAACCCACCTGGGCGCGCCAGGCATGCCTAGCGCACCCTCGTGTCTTGTGCCCACCAGGGGATGCTTCCTGGAAGTTTCTTTATTTCCAAAATTCTAAAATATTCGAAAACAGACAAAAAATATTTTTGCGGATTTTTTGGAGTCCGTTTACTTACCGTATCATGTACCTCCTTATTTTGACGATTCTAGAGTGTTCCGGAAGGACTCTTTTATGTGTTCTTCCGGTGTCAAAGTTTGGATAATAATGCTTTCAACATTAATAGGCGTACCTGAGATATAATGCTTTATTCGTTGTCCGTTGACAACCTTCGGATTAGTACCTTCGGAATTATTTATTTTGATGGCTCTGCATCAAAGAAACCTCCTCGATGACATATGGGCCTTCCCATTTCGAGAGGAGCTTCCCTGCAAAAAATCTAAAACGAGAGTTGTACAAAAGAACGTATTCTCCGACTTTAAACTCACACTTTTGAATTCTTTTGTCATGCCATCTTTTAACTTTTTCTTTGAATAACTTTGCATTTTCATAAGCTTGGGTTCTCCATCCATCTAATGAGCTAATATCAAATAACCTCTTTTCACCAGTAAGTTTGAAATCATAGTTGAGTTCTTTAACTGCCCAGTATGCTTTATGTTCTAACTCAAGAGGCAAATGGCAAGCTTTTCCATAAATCATTTTATAAGGTGACATACCCATAGGATTTTTATATGCTGTTCTATAAGCCCAAAGTGCATCATCTAATTTCTTAGACCAATTCTTCCTGGACCTATTGACAGTCTTTTGCAATATTAGTTTTATTTCTCTATTACTAAGTTCAACTTGACCACTAGACTGAGGATGATAGGGTGATGCAATTCTACGGTTAACATCATACTTAGCAAGCATCTTACGGAAAGCACCATGAATAAAGTGTGAACCACCATCAGTCATTAAATATCTAGGGACTCCAAACCTTGGGAAAATAACTTCCTTAAGCATTTTAATAGAGGTGTTGTGATCAACACTACTAGTTGGAATAGCTTCTATCCATTTAGTAACATAATCAACAACAACCAAAATATGTTTATACCCATTAGAGGAAGGAAAAGGTCCCATGTAATCAAACCCCCAAACATCAAATGGTTCAACAGCAAGTGAATAATTCATAGGCATTTCTTGATGCTTACCGATATTACCTATTCTTTGGCATTCATCACAAGATGAGACATACTTACGAGCATCCTTGAAGAGAGTAGGCCAATAAAATCCAGACTGCAATACCTTCTAAGCAGTTCTATCTCCGGCATGATGCCCTCCATAAGCTTCGGAGTGACATTTCCATAGGATTTGTCCCTGTTCATGCTCAGGTACACAACGTCTAATAATACCATCTACTCCTTCTTTATAAATATGTGGGTCATCCCAAAAGTAATGTCTTAAATCATAGAAGAATTTTTTTCTTTTGTTGGTAAGTAAAGCTAGGTGGTAAATATTTAGCAACAATGTAATTAGCATAGTCAGCATACCAAGGAGTACCATTAGCAACATTTATTGGAGTTAACTGCTCATCAGGAAAACTATAATCAATAGGAAGTGGGTCATCAAGCACATTTTCTAGCCTAGAAAAGTTATCAGCTACAGGGTTCTCAGCTCCCTTTCTATCAATAATATGCAAATCAAATTCTTGTAACAAGAGAACCCAACGAATAAGTGTAGGTTTAGCATCTTTCTTTTCCATAAGATATTTAATAGCAGCATGGTCTGTGTGAACAGTTACTTTGGAATCAACAATATAAGCTCTAAACTTATCACAAGCAAACACCCACTACAAAAAAAAGAGACTTCCGTGATGATACGTGTTTGTCATAGTAGGTCACGTTTTCTGTCATGCATGTACATCCATGACAGTTTTATGATAGAATCAAGATAGTCATACCTGTGTTGTCGTAGAAGTGTTCCATGACATTACCAAAATTATCATCACGGAAGTGTCCATTTCCATGACGATAAATCACGCGTCATGGAAGTGCTTTCGTCAAGGGTGACCGACACGTGGCATCCACCGTAACGGGTCGCCGTTAAGCTATCGGGTCTGGTTTTGGATCCGATACCGCTATCTTCTTTACCAATGATGATTTTCCACGTGTAAAATTCTCATTGGCCGAAGGAAAAACGTGTTGGCTCACTGTTGGGACAGATGTCATCCATTAATTGGACAGGAGGCGCCTATGATACGTCGACACATGGCACGACCCAACAGAGGCCCATTCCGGTGAAAAGGTCGGGCCTGTCAAAATAAGCGGGCTGGCCCATTAGCGGCATAGTTGAGTCAGGCCCATTTACAAGCACGACCCATACAAGTTACACAGAATCAGCCCATCAAAGGCCCATTCTACATTTGACAATTTCCAGCCCATCGTCAGTCTTAGCCCGTTAACGGCCCGCTACATCTTTGGGCCCAATTGCGGCCCGGGCTTCTTTCGGCCTGTTAGCGGCCCATCGTCAGTACCAGCCCGTTAACGGCTCGAAATGTCTTTCGGCCTTTTCTCGGCCCATTCTGCAGTTGGGCCAATTCTAGCCCGCCGTGACATTAGGCCTGTAATCGGCCCATTCGGTAAATGGGCCAACTCCTAGCCCATTTTGTCTCTCAGCTTGTTAACGGCCCGCACAACAGTTGGGCCTTTGACTTTAGGTCCATTAGCGGCCCATGTTCCGCAGGGCATCATTCCAGCCCAGCGCGATTTTCGGCCTGTTAAAAGCCTACTTTGCAAATTGGGTCTCCTTTTCCCCATAACACTTTCGGCCTCTTACTGGCCCGTAAAGTAAAAGGGCCGAGACAAAATTGACATCTATTTCGGCCTGCTAGAGGCCCACGGGCCGTTTCCATTTATACGGCCCTATCGAGCTTTTGGCATGTTAATGGCCTACTAAGAGCCGTTGTTACGGTGGGCCACGTCATTTGGGATGCACTCAATATTATTTTGACCAGCCCAATTAAGGCCCGCTTTGACTACACATGTTTGTTCGTTTGTATGGCGTCTAGGAAATGTTTGGGGCGTGTGGGCCCCCGTTTCAACGATATAGCATATTGAAGAATTATCCTACTCTATACTATCGCCTCTAAGAACATACACTATACAATAAAAAGACTATGGCATAGAAACGTACAATAATCCTACACTATACAATACAGAATTTACAGCCGATCATACCCACTGGGCATTATAGTTCGGCACCAGTGATAATAAAGCGTACACAAACAGCAAATTACATACACTGGACAAATAAAGCTCATACATCATGGACACGCATCAACAAAACTTACCATTTGAACTATAGTCTCTTTAGAAAATAGGATTGGCCGGATTCAGATAGCACAAAATTCAGTCTGCAAAATCTCCAATTCCTTTGTGGTTACCACAGTGTATTGTTTCATTTTCTTTTTGACTCCTGCATCTAATACCTCCATGTCCAGTCTCATCTTGTTGATTGTACGTTGAGAATCATGTGCACGTTGTCTTGCCACCTCTAGTTGATGCTCGAGAACATCAGGACTTGCCACACTGCTCGTAGATCTTTGT
Organism: Aegilops bicornis; assembly: GCA_021605145.1. NCBI lineage: Eukaryota > Viridiplantae > Streptophyta > Magnoliopsida > Poales > Poaceae > Aegilops > Aegilops bicornis. The sequence continues at coordinate 362,915,950 of CM038675.1, forward strand.
GTTGATGTCACTTCATCCTAAAATGTTTCTGTAAGTACACATGACTAGGGCAAAAATGTAGTTAGAGCAGTGAAGCGAGCAAGACAGACTATTTTGTACATGGCAAAACAAGACTAACATTAATGTTACACGTCATGAAGCATAAGCAAGTGATATTTTAAAAATTATAAAAATGATAGTCTGTGCAACCTACATACAAAAATCTCTCTTAGCTCACCAGAGGAGCATGATGTTGGGGCCAAATCCAAAACACAAACAGGTTACAAATTTAGACAGCACGTTGCGTATAAGTAAGCAAGCAGTTGGCCATTCTGTAGCTCAATTAAAGTCTTAGGGAGCATAATGAACAGCAGAGGCATTCATAAAAACCTACTACAGCAAGCAAAGCTATGCAATCATTAGCCTAGTATAAACTAGATTGTGAGCCTCATGCAGTAATAGTTGGTTAATAGACTTCAAAGCTTCAGGCACACTTCGCCAGAGTAATTAAATGGTAAGGCCTTTAATTATGTCAACTAATAGTTATACAATTACCCAACATCAGGCATCATTGTTTGGGCATCTCATTAACTGAGGACAAATAAAGCAATTGAACAGAGCAAATTAACTATGCATGAAACAAACAAGGAATTGAACTGTTGAGTTGGATACAGTGACTTACCTTAATCGGTTGAACAGGCTCAAGATCGCTCCTACTTCTCTTGCAAGGCTCCTTCCTAACATCTTGTACTTGGAAATCCTCAATCTTATCTTCATTGCACCCCCTTTGCAAGGTGACACAACCTAGTTACTCGTCTCCTTGGAAGATAAATATGCATACTTTCCAGTCTGTGAACAACACAAAAGGATGGGATTATAACAAAACAACACCACATAATGAAACATGCCACATCTCTTGCACTTGCACACAATGAAATGAGCATTTACTATGTGTGCACTATGTAAAAACTAGGCATACCTTGAATCGATCTCCAGTACTCTGGAGAGCCTACTTTAGTGTACAGTCAAACCTTTATGTCACCTATGAGTTAGACAAGCCCCCAATATAGCAGCCCTTAGTGTTTAAATCGTTGACAAGCTCTGTTTAGGTCAAGAACAGCAAGTAATCAAAGCAAACAGTTCTGGTATGGCTGGCTAATGCAAACAAGCAATTGAACAGATGTATCAAGAAAAGAAGCAAAGAAGGAGGCTTAAAGACCATCACTTGACTGGCCAAATTTAAGGGGCATTTAAACATCATGTGCAACGTATGAACTAACATAAACATTGCATATTCCAGATTCTACAATGGAATGCACATGTATTAGGTTATACCATGTATGATGATGCCTAAATGTACATTATAGCAGGCAGGAGTGATTCATTATTGCACGCACAATTGAATTGCAGATTAAGGGTCAGTTCTATTCCGCCTTTTCAGAGCTTATTGTCAAAATAAGCCATAAAAGATGTAAAGAAGTCATATTTGAGTTATGGGCTTGGGCTTAACTTATTTCGCTTTGGAGGGGGTGTTTCGGGTAGAAGCTCACTAAAAATTGAAGGGAAGGGGAATAGTTAAATGACTATGTTGTCTGCCTATATTACACTCAAAATGCAATTGCCCTGCCCGTTTGCATCTCCTCTCCCCTTTCCCTCTACCTCGATCTCCTGCCTGCAGCGATAGGGTTCCTCCAGCGAGCCATCACCACTGGTCCCATCTGGCCTGGTCCTTGACGATGCTCTGTCCAGCTAGGCTACATGGCCGGCGGGTAGGGCCAAATCTCCCCGACTGCTCCTCCCTCTGGTGTCGCCCCTCATTCTCATGGTCTCGAGCAGCTGCTCCACTAAGGTCCGTCCAACGCACTACTCCGGCGGGCGCCGCACAACTAGGGTTGATGCCACACTGTGGCTGAAGGCACCTTATTCCCCCTCCCCTCCTTCCATGCTGTAGCCTTGAGGTGCTATTGAAGGAGCTCGTCCAACAAGGTGAGGATCTCCTCTGCTTTTTGCCAAATTTTCATTCTAATCCACTATACGATGAATTGCTATGAGCTGCTTCTGCCGCTGCTATATGATGCATTGCTATGAGCTGCTCCTGCTGCTGCTAAATGATGAATTGCTATGAGCTGCTGCTGCTATATGATGAATTGTGATGACTTGCTGCTGCTATATGATGAGTTGCTATAAGTTGCTCCTGCTGCTGCTATATGATGAATTTCTATGAGTTGCTTCTGCTGCTGCTATATGATGAATTGCTATGAGCTGCTCCTGCTGGTGCTATATGATGAATTGCTATGAGCTGCTGCTGGTATATGATGAATTGCACATTGTTGCTGCTACTGTTGTATGATGAGTTTCTATGAGCTGCTGCTGCTGCTATATGATGCTTTCAGGTGGTGCTGCTATATGATAATAACCAGCCACTTGGACCATCGAATTTCAATAAATAATTGTTCTTCATTTAAATGTGGGTCATGTGTTCTTCATTTAAATTAGGAAATGGGATCTCTATGGAAGACATTGACCAAAGTAGATTGTGCCAAGTAGATGATATCTTTGTATTTGCATTTTGAACAAATAGTCATGGTCTGTTTTCCTATCATATTAATTACTACAGTGGGTTCATTTGTGCTGTTTGCAAGTCAAATTAATTTTCATATGGGCAGAAAAATTACAAAATATAATGCAATCTATACTTTTCGTTGATCATACCAAAGATAAGATGAAAAGGAAGGCAATGAAAAGAACTGGTTGGCTTATTACCTGGAGCTTATATTCACATGTGCTTATTTTCTTAGGATAACTCATAATAATTGTCCCTAAGAAACTTGGCCAATATAACTGGCATACAAATAACATGTCACGATGATTGCAATGGAGGAGTAGCCTACCATAGCACACTGTATAGGCTCACCACTGCCTCTCCTTTTTTTGCGATGTTCCATGAAATTGCCACATACATCTTGTACTTTTTCATTGTGTAACCCTATCTGCAATTGACACGGCTAATTTCAGACATCTCTACATGATAATACATTGCATGTCCCTTGCGCATATTTAAACCACCAATTAACGATTGTGTGCGTAGCATAAACTAGCCATGACTCTGTGTGCTGGGATAGCAGGCACTCTAAGGGAGCCTAATGTAGTGCACTGGAATTCCTACATGCCACCTACGATTTTGTGTAATGTACTACCTTCGTTCCTAAATATATGTCTTTGTAGAGATTCCAGTATGAACCACATCCAGATGTATATAGATGCATTTTTTAGTGTAGATTCACTCATTTTGCTCCGTATGTAGCCTATAGTGGAATCTCTCGAAAGACTTATATTTAGGAACGGAGGTACGAGGTAGTATTGTAGCGACCCGACCTCAGATGGTCAAGTCTCTGTGCTTCCGTGTCATCCCTGGATCGGTAATGCTGACACACACAGTACTCGAAGGATTTATAACAGAGTAGCAATCACACACTTATTACATAGAATGTCTCAAAAGAGAACTTAATACAATAATATGGCACAAGGCCATCTAATGCGATAACAATGAAGGCTTGGAAGATAAAGTGAGTCCATCAACTCCAACGGCATAAGCGAGCTGCACGGCAACGACCTACAATCCTTACTCCTCGTCTGAAAAGTCTGCAACATAATACGTTGCAGCCCGAGAATGGGTCAAGACATGGAATATCTTTGGCAATGTAACACATAGAGTAATGAAAGAATAAGCTGTACTACATGCATATATGGCTGGTGGAAAGCTCTATGGTTACAGCTTTTTGAAAAGCCAATTTTTCCCTACATCAAAGGAATAAATTTAATTTAACTATCATGGTGGTTGAAACATCATTGAGAAGGTACCCCCCAACTCGGATGATCCCAATTAAGGTAATTAACAACCCAGCAAAATTAGTTAAGAGTGATGGGATACTTGTGAATACTCAAGTACTAGATACTCAGAAACGTCCATAACCGGGGACACGGCTAACCATGATTAGTTTGTACACTCTGCAGAGGTTTCGCACTTTTCCCCACAAGACTCGATCGCCTCCGTTGGATTCTCGCCTTTGCATGGTGTTTGAGAGACGGATGACCGAGACACGATCTTTCGTAAACATTAACTCTCTACTCCGGATAGATCATACCAAACCTATAAAACCCACTACCTTTGATCTACCTCTTCGAGAGCTTCACGTAACTTACTCAACTATGCTAGAGCCCATAATAGCTTGTGGCTGCACGGAAGTTCCTAGCATGAATAATCTCAGTTCCCTTTGAGCACAGGTGGCGGTCCATAGGAAGATCACACGGGTACCCCGGGATTTCCAAGAAAATAGACAACACTGGGTTCCGCAGGTGCCTCAATCCACCCAGATGTGTATTTAAGTTGCCACCTTATAGTAAACCATTAATTAACAATCTCACATCTGTCGTGAATATCTCTCAAACCCAAACCACGTCTACGAGCATAGCATGGCAGATAAGCATAACGTAGAAGTAACTCCCAAGGGTTTGAAAGTAACAGGCAATAGGTTCCTACCTCATCATCTACTTCCCAACCCACAAATTAATGACATCCTAATCATGCAATGTTTTAGGGTTGAAACTAATGCATAAAAACTGGGTAGGAAAAGGTATGATCAAGTGTTACTTGCCTTGCTGACGATCCGTGAATCCTAGAGACTCGTAGTAACACGCTCCGCACTCCGGGAATTCTATCGCAAGCAAACAACGCATAAATAAGTAAACAGGCAAAGATGCACAAACGAAACTTCAATCGAAAGATGTTGACCGGAGAGTTCAACTTAAGAACTCCGGTTCACAAAAACAATCAAACCAAAGCGGAACAACAAAACTCAAACGGCGAGAAAAACAAGGTCCGTTTACTAATCTGATCTAGAGTCAAATTTTATAAAGATAAAAACTTGGTTGAGTTGATTATTCGGAAAGAGGGTTTCGATACGAAACTCCAGGCGCTTGAATTGCCTGATTCCAATAAACGAGCGAAAAGATAAACAGGTTTGAAAATTGGATCAGAAATCGCGATCAGAATAACCGCGGAATAAATCCAATAAAAGAAAAGCGACGAACTGCTAAACGAACAAACGTTCGTTAACAGAACTTAAACAGTGAACGCGTTCGTTAAAACAAAGGATGAACGGACGTTCATTAAATAATAAACCGACGAAAATAAACCGATCTATAAAAAATGATCTAGGGTTTTTTTTAAGAAACGAAGGGTTTTCAAAAAAACAAAATAAACCGGCGGCGGGGTCGGGTACCTCCGGCGAGGCGCGTCCGGCGAAGCTGGCGGCCCAAGGGCCCGGGCGAGGGGCGGGTCGGCGAGGGGGCGGCGGCGACGGCGCGGCGGCGACGGGCGCGAGGGGGGCGGCGGCGACGCAAGACGGGGCTCCGGCCGGCCTGCTCCGGGCGGGTGGTGGTGGCGGGTGGTGGTGGCGGGTGGTGGCGGCGGTATTTAAAGGGGGCGGGGGCGGGCGGTGGCTTGGGGAAGGGGGCGCCAGGGGATGGAGTCCGGCTCGGACTCCCCTCGGCGTCCGCGCCACGCACGGCGACGCGCGGAGAGGGAGGCGGCGGCGCTCATGGGCCGGCCTGGCTCGGCTGGGCCTTTGGCCCAGTCGGGCGCGGGTCCGTTTCTTTTTTTTTTTTAAACATTCCGCCAAAAGAAAAATTCCTAGAAAAATAAATAAAAATCTAAAAATTCCAAAACAAGTTTTTCTCCATCTAAATAAAATATTTAGAACTAGAGGAACTTTTCTTGGCCCCTAAAATGCAACTTTTTAAAGCGTGCAAATTTTTCTAGGGCAAATAAACTTCCAAATAAAATCAAATAAAATCCCAAAAATGATGTTAACATTTTTCCTCCGTTATTTCATTTATTTTGGAGAAGTCATATTATCTCCCCTCATTTATTTATTTAAATTGAAATAATTTTCTAGAGAGAAAATAATTAAAATCCAATATCCTCGTCTTTCATTATTTGATAAAATTCAAATACGAAAATTGAAAAATCCCCAACTCTCTCCTAGGGTCCTTGAGTTGCTTAGGATTTTCGAGGATAGCAAACGAGAATGCAAATAAAATATGATATGCAAGAATGACCTATGTATAACATGCCAAATTGAAAATTTGGGATGTTACAAACCTACCCCCCTTAAGATGAATCTCGCCCTCGAGATTCGGGTTGGCTATAAAATAGGAGCGGATGGTCCTTGAGAATATCCTATTATCGCTCCCGGTGGCTTCTTCCTCGGTGTGGTGGCTCCAATCGAACTTTGCAAAACTTGATCACCTTGTTGCGAGTGACTCTGCTATCAAACTCGAGAATTTTTCTTGGCTTCTCCTCATAAGTCGTTGTTATCCAATTGTATCGCCTCCGAGGCATTGTATCCTTTAATGGTATGTCGGCCATCTCAGCGTGGCACTTCTTCGATTGTGACACGTGAAACACGTCATGCACTCCTCGACAATCCTTCAGTAACTCCAGCTTGTAGGCAACTTCTCCCATCCGCTCCAAAATACGCAGTGCGGTCCTACAAATCTTGGGGCTAACTTTCCCTTTACTCCAAAACATTTCACTCCCCTCGTGGGTGATACTCGCAGATATACTGTCTCCAATTTCATAGGTTACTTCCTTACGCTTAGAATCTGCGTAACTCTTCCGCTCTAGACTAAGCAATCTTTAGTCCTCTCTCGATCAGTTTAACCTTCTCCTCGAGTCTTTGATCAAATCTGGTCCAAACAACCGACGGTCTCCAACCTCATCCCACATCAATGGTGTTTTACATCTGCGTCCATACAGAGCTTGAGCGGTGCCATCTTCAAACTGGCACGGTAGTCTGTTGTTGTTTGAAAATTCTGCGTGCAAATTGTCATCCCAACTAGATCCATAATCTAGCGCATGTGCTCTCAACATGTCCTCCAAAATCTGATTGACTCTCTCTGCATCCGTCTGGCTCATGGGTGGAACGCGGTACTAAACTCCAATCTGGTACCTAAAGTCTGGTGTAGCTGATGCCAAAACTTTGAAGTAAAATGTGTTCCTCTATCTGATACGATACTCCTCGAAACTCCGTGCAAACATACTATCCTGGTCATATATATCTTGGCCAACTTTGCACTTGTATAAGTTGTTTTCACTGGGATGAAATGAGCTACTTTGGTCAAACGATCCACTACTACCCATATTGAATCATATCCTGCTTTGGTTCTGGGTAATCCGGTGATAAAATCCATGACAAGCTTGTCCCACTTCCATTCGGGTATTGGCATAGGCTGCAACAGTCCTGCTGGCTTTTGATGCTCTGCCTTCACTCTCTGACATACATCGCAAACGGCTACATACTCGGCAATATCCTTCTTCATACCAGCCCACCAGAAACGTTCCTTCAAGTCCAAGTACATCTTGGTGTTTCCGGGGTGAATCGAGTATGGTGAGTCATGGGCCTCTTCAAGTATTAACTTCCTGATCTCCGAATTGTTGGGAACATAAATCCGATCCTCAAACCACAAGGTATCGTGCTCATCCTCGCGAAAACCTTTGGCTTTTCCTTTGCCCATCTTTTCCTTTATCTCAGCAATCTCTTTATCCTCCTTTTGAGCGTCTCGAATCTTGTCCAACAAGGTCGGCTAAACCTCCATTGTTGCAAGAAACCTCTTGGAACAATCTCCAACTGAAGTTCCATAACACCCTCTGCTAACTCCTTTGGCAGTCCTCTACCTTCAAGGATATTGGCATAACTCTTCCGACTCAAAGCGTCTGCTACAACGTTGGCTTTTCCTGGATGATAGTGTAGCTTTATGTCGTAGTCTTTTATAAGTTCCAGCCGTCTCATCTGTCTGAGGTTTAACTCCTTCTGTGTGAAAATGTACTTTAAACTCTTATGATCCGTGTACACATCACAACGGTTTCCCATGAGATAATGTCTCCAGGTCTATAACGCATGTACTATGGCTGCTAACTCCAAATCATGCGTGGCATAGTTCAACTCATGAGACTTCAGTTGTCGTGAGGCATACGAGACAACTTTTCCTTCCTGCATAAGAACACATCCAATTCCCAAGCGAGAGGCATCACAATACACTTGAAACTCCTTATGTATATCACAGCAATGTAAACCTTTGGGGCTGTAGTCAACCGTTCTTCAATTCTTGGAAGCTTGTCTCACAATCCTCTGTCCATCCGAACTTAGTATCCTTCTTTAGCAATTCCGTCATTGGTTTAGCAATCTTGGAAAAATTCTCAATAAATCTCCGATAATATCCTGCCACCCAAAGGAAATGCGAATCTCATTGGGAAGTGGGTGCCAACCATTCGATCGATTGAATTTTACCGATCTACCTTGCTATACCTTCTCCCGATATAACATGCCCAAGAAATCCAACTTCCTTTAACCAAAACTCGCACTTGCTGAATTTGGCATATAACTGGTGTTCCCCGAAGTTTCTCAAGAACCAAACGTATGTGTTCGTGCATGCTCCTCTTCGTTCTTCGAGTAAACCATAATATCATCGATAAACACCACAACAAACTTGTCCAAATATTCCATGAACACTTTGTTCATCATACTCATAAAATAGGCAGGGGCGTTAGTCAGTCCAAACGACATGACCGTATACTCGTATAATCCATATCGTGTGGTGAATGTTGTCTTGGGTATATCCTTCTCTCGGATCTTCTGATGGTATCCTGATCGTAGATCAATCTTAGAAAACACCTTAGCTCCTTGCAACTGATCAAACAGATCATTTATCATCGGTAAGGGATACTTGTTCTTTATTGTTACTTCATTCAGAGCTCGGTAATCAACAACCATCCTTAGGGATTTATCCTTCTTCTCCACCAAAAGTACTAGAGCTCCCCAAGGTGATGAACTTCACTGAATGTAACCTTTCTCCAATAGCTCCTTGATCTCGCTTCTTAATTTCCTCCGGATCATTTGCGGGCATCCGATAGGGTCTCTTTGATATTGGCCCTGCACTGGTATTAGTTCTATCGAAACTTCGATGTCTCGATCCGTGGCATGCCCGTAACTCTTCCGGAAAAACATCCGGGTAATCCTTCACCATGTGTACTTCCTCTTGTACAACTCCGTGAGGGTATTCACTTGGCTCCTCCTAGGCACATGCCTAGATACATACTTAATCCTTTTTCCTCCGGGTGGTAAGATAGATTGACTTGCTAGCACAAATGATACTTCCTCCAAACTTTGACATCCAATCCATACCTAATATCACATCCAATCCTTGCGACTCCAAGATAATTAGGTCAGACGGAAAAACATGTGTGCCAATGATTAGGGGTAACTGGGTGCACCATCTGCTAGCCATATACTCGCCTCCAAAGTAGCTCACTAAAAGAGGGGTCCTAAGGGTGCAGGTTGGTAACTTAAACTTATCCACAAATCCCTTGATATGTATGAATGCGATGCACCAAGATCGAAAAGAACAATAGCGGTAAATGATCGAACCAAAAACTTACCTATTACCGCATCCGCTGCTCTTCAACTTCCTCCACGTTAACGTGGTTCACTTGTCCTTTGTTGAATGGATTTGGCTTCTTCCCAGCGCTCCCATTTCCGCTTTCCATTTTTTCCATCAGGGCAGTCATTGGCATAGTGCCCTGTCTTCCCGCACTTAAAGCAAATAACTTGGCTCAAGTCTCTCTTAGCGGGTGTAGCTGGGTTAGAGCGATTCTGGTTATTGTTGGCTGTATTTCCATTCCCATTCTTCGCACCATTATGCTGCCTCCTCCAGTATGGTTATGTCCTCCATGGTTATGAACTAGTCCTCCCGAGTTCGGGGTTAAGCGAGGTTTCCGTGAGCTCTGAGTTATGCTTCCCTTGTCCATACTTCCTCTTACGATTCTCAATTTGTCAGCCGCTTTCCTTCAATCATTAGGGCCTTATCTACCAACTCCTGGTAGTTGTTGAAAGTTGCCACCATGAGCTGCATACTCATCTCATCATTCAGTCCTTCCATGAACTTCTCTTGCTTCGCGGCATCCGTGGCCACTCATCAGGGGCATAGCGTGATAACTTGCTAAACTCATCCACGTACTGGGCCACAGTACGGTTCCCCTGGCGTAAGTTGCGGAACTCACGATTCTTTATCTGCATGGCTCCAGTTGAAACATGGGCCGTGCGGAAAGCTTGTTGAACTGGTCCAAGTGACATTGGCTATAGGAAAAGTAGCCGTAATTCTCCCACCATGCGCTGCTGGTCCATCCAATTGATGTGCGGCAAAGCGCACTCTCTCAAAGATCCGTGCATCCTGCGGTGGTTAACTCCTTCCAATACGGGCGTAACCAAATATCTGCAACTATTGGCTTGGTGCTACTGGAAACACCGCGGTTGTAACCTTAGAAAACGGGTTAAATTGTCCACCGGGCGGCGGGTTGTTGTTGTTGTTGTTGTTGTTGTTGTTGGCATTGCCACAGTTCTGAACTAGCGCTTGCATCAAGGTATTCTGCTGTTGGATCAACTGAGTGAGCTCCGGTGGGAAAGCAAAACCAGGGTCACGTCTCGGAGGCATCTGGGGTTTAGAGGGGAGAGATTAGAAATAGAAGGAGGTCTAGTGAGAAAACACTACCCATATGCACATGAGGCAAAACACACATTCATTCAATCAAGCAAGCAAGGGCATACAAAACGGTCTAGGATTATCACATAAGTGCTCACTACTACTAATTACATGGGGAAAAATACTACTAATATTTGGTGGTCATCTAAAAATTTTGATCGGTGGAAGACTCCATAATGTCTGCTCCAATTCGTCTTCATAGTCATCATCACTTGGATCTGAGTCGGTGTCGTCGATGATGATGTAGTTGTCCGGACAAGCGGGGTCTTCTTCCTCTTCTTGCTCTTCTTCCTTGGGTGCTGGTCCTCCCATGAAAACTCCAATCTTCTTGACTAGGTCGTCGTTCTTCTCCAGTAGTATCTTGATTTCTTCCGCATATCCATCGCGTGTAGACTTGAGTTCTTCCTCCAATTCGATGATCTTAGTTTTCGCCTTCTTCAAATCCAGCATGTCTGCGCACATCTGGTTCTCATGACGTCGAATGTGTTGGTTGAGCTCCTGGATGTAAGCTGCAATGGATCTATCCTTCTTGGTGCTAATTACTTCCCATTGCTCGTCTCGGCGCCCACATATTTGGTATATGGTGTCTTTAAGTTCCTTGTTGTAGACTTCTCCGATCGTCCCATGGTAATGTGAGCTGCCATACTCTTTCCCAAACTCCATGTTGGTGCATTGAAAACACATACTATGGGCTCCGTGCTTGGTGCAAACGTCCTTCCGAACTAGGGCTTGAATCTTCCAAAGCATTCTTCTTCCGGTAAGGTGGCGTTATGCGTCCGGTGAAGCTTGCTATTCCAATATTCAGGTACCTAGTGACTTCCTTCAAGTGACGTCCAAAGGTGTGTCTTCATCCGGTTGGGCAAACTTGTACTTCATCTCCGTCATCCTAAAGAGTGGAAAAATGGAGAGAGGTCGATGAGTAGAGAGGAGTGACCTATGGTTTATCTTAGTGGTCGTGTCCTACACTCGGCGTGTGCTCGATACCATCTTGTAGCGACCGACCTCGATGGTCAAGTCTTCGTGCTTCCGTGTCATCCCTGGATCGGTAATGCTGACACACACAGTACTCGAAGGATTTATAACAGAGTAGCAATCACACATTTATTACATAGGATGTCTCAAAAGAGAACTTAATACAATAATATGGCACAAGGCCATCTAATGCGATAACAGCGGAAGGCTTGGAAGATAAAGTGAGTCCATCAACTCCAACGGCATAACTGAGCTGCACGGCAACGACCTACAATCATTACTCCTCGTCTGAAAAGTCTGCAACATAATACGTTGCTGCCCGAGAAAGGGTCAGCACATGGAATTTGATGGCATTGTAACACATAGAGTAATGAAAGAATAAGCTATACTACATGCATATATGGCTGGTGGAAAGCTCTATGGTTACAGTTTTGCGAAAAGCCAATTTTTCCCTACATCAAAGGAATAAATTTAATTTAACTATCATGGTGGTTGAAACATCATTGAGAAGGTACCCCCCAACTCGGATGATCCCAATTAAGGTAATTAACAACCCAGCAAAATTAGTTAAGAGTGATGGGATACTTGTGAATACTCAAGTACTAGATACTCAGAAACGTCCATAACCGGGGACACAGCTAACCATGATTAGTTTGTACACTCTGCAGAGGTTTAGCACTTTTCCCCACAAGACTCGATCGCCTCCGTTGGATTCTCGCCTTGCATGGTGTTTGAGAGACGGATGACCGAGACACAAACTTTCGTAAACATTAACTCTCTACTCCTGGATAGATCATACCAAACCTATAAAACCCACTACCGCTGATCTACCTCTTGAGAGCTTCACGTAACTTACTCAACTATGCTAGAGCCCATAATAGCTTGTGGCTGCACACGGAAGTTCCTAGCATGAATAATCTCAATTCCCTTTGAGCCTGGGTGGCGGTCCATAGGAAGATCACACGGGTACCCCGGGATTTCCAAGAAAACAGACAACGCTGGGTTCCCAGGTGCCTCAATCCACCCAGATGTGTATTTAAGTTGCCACCTTATATTAAACCATTAATTAACAATCTCACATCTGTCGTGAATATCTCTCAAACCCAAACCACGTCTACGAGCATAGCATGGCAGTATAAGCATAACGTAGAAGTAACTCCCAAGGGTTTGAAAGTAACAGGGCAATAGGTTCCTACCTCATCATCTACTTCCCAACCCATAAATTAATGACATCCTAATCATGCAATGTTTGAGGGTTGAAACTAATGCATAAAAACTGGATAGGAAAAGATATGATCAAGTGTTACTTGCCTTGCTGACGATCCGTGAATCCTAGAGACTCAGAGTAACACGCTCGCACTCCGGAATTCTATCGCAAGCAAACAACGCATACATAAGTAAACAAGCAAAGATGCACAAACGAAACTTCAATCGAAAGAGGTTGACCGGAGAGTTCAACTTAAGAACTCGGTTCACAAAACAATCAAACCAAACGGAACAACAAAACTCAAACGGCGAGAAAAACAAGGTCCGTTTACTAATCTGATCTAGAGTCAAATTTTATAAAGATAAAAACTTGGTTGAGTTGATTATTCGGAAAGAGGGTTTCGATCACGAAACTCCAGCGCTTGAATCGCCTGATTCCGATAAACGAGCTTAAAAGATAAACAGGTTTGAAAATTGGATCGTAAATCGCGATCGTAATAACCGCGGAATAAATCCAATAAAAGAAAAGCGACGAACTGCTAAACGAACGAACGTTCGTTAACAGAACTTAAACAGTGAACGCGTTCGTTAAAACGAACGGATGAACGGACGTTCATTAAATAAATAAACCGACGAAAATAAACCGATCTATAAAAATATGATCTAGGGTTTTTTTTAAACCGAAGGGTTTTAAAAAAACAAAATAAACCAGCGGCGGGGTCGGGTACCTCCGGCGAGGCGCGTCCGGAGAGCGGGCGTTCAAGCTGGTCTCGGGCGAGGGGCGGGTCGGCGAGGAGGCGGCGGCGACGGGCGGGCGGCGGCGACGGCTGAGGGCGGCGGCGACAAGGGCTCCGGCGGCTGGGCGGCCTGCTCCGTGGCGGTGGTGGCGGTGGTGGTGGCGGTGGTGGCGGCGGTATTTAAAGGGGGCGGGTGGTGGCGGCGGTATTTAAAGGGGCGGGCGGTGGCTTGGGAAGGCGCCGGGGTGGAGTCCGGCTCGGACTCCCCTCGGCGTCCACGCATGCCTTGGAGAGGAGGCGGCGGCTCGTGGGGCTTGGCTCATTTGGGCCTTTGGCCCATCGGTATGGTCCGTTCGTTTTTTAACATTCCGCCAAAAGAAAAATTCGTAGAAAAATAAATAAAAATCTAAAATTCCAAAACAAGTTTTTCTCCATCTAAAAAAAATATTTAGAACTAGAGGAACTTTTCTTGGCCCCTAAAATGCAACTTTGTAAAGCGTGCAATTTTTTATAGGGCAAATAAACTTCCAAATAAAATCCCAAAAATGATTTTAACATTTTTCCTCCGTTATTTGAATTATTTTGGAGAAGTCATATTATCACCCCTCATTAATTTATTTAAATTGAAATAATTTTCCGAAGAGAAAATAATTAAAATCCAATATCCTCGTCTTTCATTATTTGATAAAATTCAAATACGAAAATTGAAAAATCCCCAACTCTCTCCTAGGGTCCTTGAGTTGCTTAGGATTTTCGAAGATAGCAAACGAGAATGCAAATAAAATATGATATGCAAGAATGACCTATGTATAACATGCCAAATTGAAAATTTGGGATGTTACAAGTATCATGTATAACCTCTACATATCTAATTTAGCAGCCAGTACTAGAAATCATTGTCTGCACAAAGGGATTACTGGTCGAAAATCCTAGCAAAGCACGCAGGCAGGCATACAACAATACAAGAAAGAGAGACGCACTTACAAGATCATAGCAATGCCTCGGTCTAGGATCTTGGTTGGCCAAGCTGTTAGATCCAGAAGAAACATCGTCCTTGTAGTTTTTGCCAGCTGCATAATAGGTAACAGCGACATGTTAGTATATTTGAAGTACATCGGGTAGGTGATGCTGGACTGGTTTAAATGTGAAGTACCTAAGCCGTGGCGGGTACTTGGCATCTTGCCAGACGGTGGGAATCAGGTTAGAAACGTCAAGGGTGATGACGCTACCGGGTCCGGGTCCGGTAAGGAGATCTAGAACCGTCGAGTACGGTGTTTGTGGAGCGGCTCCGGTAGGGTGGACTACGGTGTGGGCGAAGCGGATCTGCGGCCGTGGACGAGGGTGTCGATGAAGCTGCTCCGGTGGTTGGGTTAAGGATGGTGTCGACAATGCGGATCTGCGGCTGTGGACGGGGCATCAGAAGTTGCTCCGGTAGGTTGGATGAGGGTGCGACGAAGCAGATATGTGGCCGTGGACTTGTGAGTTGGCAAAGCGACCCCGGTAGGGTTGAGAATGGTATAGGCGAAGCTACTCCGGTAGGGCTGACGATGGTGTCGGCGAAGCGGCTCCGATAGAGTTGAGGAAGGTGTCGGCGAAGAGAATCAAAAGCCGTCGACTGGGGCGTCAGTGGGGTGGCTCCGGGGGGTGTGGACGAAGAGTCTCCGGTAGGGAGTATGAATGAGCCGCTGCAGATGCGCTACGGTTGACGAGAGTACTGACAAAGCAGATCTGGCGCCGTGGACAAGGATGACACTGAATGGGCTGTGGTACAGTGGTGGATGAGCAGTCTACTTGTTTCTAGTGGAGGCGGGAGGGGTAGATGCGGCCGCAGAAGCAGATCCGGCGAGGTGGACGCCGCTGGCGATGAATGGGCTCTGCACGCCGGGCCGGATGAGCAGTCTAGGGTTTTAGAGGGAGGGGAAGAAAGGCCGATGAAATGCAGACGGCGTGAAGTAAGATGCTCTGGTCTTTGTGGAGTTAGTCGTTTTTGCGGGAGGGGGAGAGGAAATGGGGGTGCCGTGTGGTGGGGTGGACCGGATGTTACCAAAGCAGCCCCGACCTATTATGTAGATGAGGGCGGTATTGTTACTGTTGTTCTCTGTGCACCAAGGACAAAAGGGGAATTTCGCATGCTAAAGACTAGGTGGCAGAAATTTTAGAAGGAGGCGGGAGATTTTGCGCCATGGATCGTTCATATCCAGTTTCAACTAATTTTGGACCGTGCTAGCGGGAAGGTCATGCGAGACTGTGTACAAGGGGCACGCGTAAGCAATTAATAACTGGTGTGAACTCCACCCCAGAAAAAAATGACAATAACTCGGGATGATGCGCCGACAACTTGGGCCTTCACACGGGAGCGGCCAATCGTATGGGTGTAGAGGCGCGTTCACAAAAAAAGGGATCAAACGCTCGGCCTATGTATTTCTCGTATAAATAGATAATCTAGTGACATTGGTTATTTACTTTAAACATAATGCATTGACGTGTTAGTGTAGAGGCGCACAAAAAGAAATGGATATTGTAGTCCCACAAAAGAAATGGATATTGTAGTCCGCTACTTAAAAGTGTTACCTCATATGATTACATAGCCCCCATTTCATAAATTATGCATCTGCTGAATTCATATATGAATATTACATATATTACTTCATAATAGAACCTTAAATCATCCAAGACTAATAAATTTGAATGCAAGAGTAACAATGATGCATGTACATGATAGCTACATTGGTTGTTTGAAGAAACATCACTATAACTTTGGCATGCACAATTGAAAAGGTTTATTTAGATAGAAAAAATGTGATATGTGAGTGTCCAATCTTTATAGCGTTGAATCAATATTGTACCTTTGGCCACGATACGAAGTAGATATTGATTTATGTTCAAGAGATGCACGTCCACGATCGCTAGATAGTGATACGTGAATGAATTGTGCAATCTCTCTCACACGCATACATATCTCATTTCCCCATGGGCATCAGAATCACACACGCGCACTTCTTGTATTTCTCTCCCTCCGTCAAGGTTAGAATTCGTCTTTCTAACCCTCCTACAAGTCTCTCACATAGAAACACACACGCTCTCTCTGTCGAACATGCCCACCCCTTTAATTCCGCCCACCCACAGCCACTAATGTCTCAAAGGATAATTATGTCTCTCACACATATGCCTAAGGTTAACTCGAGTTCCGAAACCATATGAATACATACAATGGGATTCCAGCAGAGCACATTTTGTTTTGAGATTTCGCTCTCTCTCTCTCTCTCACACACACACACACACGTGCGTGCGCGTAGACATTGTTTATCGCTTCATTTTTTCTGGCGCTTGCATGCAAACCGTTTGTTTATCTCCGTGATGCTTTAAGTATGCCTCGCACACATCCTATCTACCTATCCCTTAATATAGATATGTGTCACACAAACTCTTTCTCCCTACTAGCAAGATGCCGATGTGTTGCACGGAACATCAAGATGCATTTGATGAGTAGTTTATCTTGTGGGAGAAAAGGATGAGCGAGGGAATGCCTTATTTGCAAATGTGGAGAGGGGTGTGGGTATCTTTTTGCAAAATTGCCATAGTTTCCTTCCTATCCGTCAGATATAAATCGGATGGCCTATATTACAGGATGGCAGGAACACCATCATCACCAACTCTGTTTTTTATAAGAGTAGAGATATGTAAGTGTCACTGCCCCCTCCCCACCCCCACAAACACACTGCCCGACATCGAAGGAGTAGGGTGACACCTCGATCTTGATAATAATCTATCGACTGGCTTCTCTCTCAAACACACACACACACACACACACACACACACACACACACACACACTCCCCGACAATCAAGGAGTAGGGTGGCACCTTGATCTTGATAGTAATCTATCTACTCCTCTTTCAAACACACAGATACACACACACTCGCTAGTTGTGCCTCATGCATCCCGCACACACTCTCGATACGTCTTTCTCTCCCTCCCCCTCCCCACCCCCACCCCAACCCCAAAAATGACAGCAGAAGGGTGACACCTCGATCTGATCTTAATCTGTCAATTGGTTTCTCTCTCAAACATTGTGTCTCTGTGCCTCGCTCAGACACACTTGATACGTCTTTTTCTCCGTAGCCCCCTCGATATGTAGACTTCTCGCGCGCACACAGCTGTAGTGACGATGATGCTAAACCCAATGTGATTTGTTTTTACCGGCCTCATGTGATAGTTTTCACCCTGTTTTCTGTTAATTAACAAGACAACGTTTTCTTTGTTACTACTAGTGAATCTGAAATCATTCGGGGCAGACATAAAATATATCACTTCAATCCAATTATCGCAGTAACTATTTAAAAGAAACTAGCTAGTTGCCCGTGTGTTGCACGGAACATCAAGATGCATTTGTATGAGTAGTTTATCTTGTGAGAGACTAGCAAGATGCCCATGCGTTGCACAGAATATCACGATGCATTTATATGAGTAGTTTATCTTGTGAGAGAAAAGGATGAACGAGGGAAGGCCTTATTTTCAAATGTGGAGAGGGGTGTGGGTATCTTTTTGCAAAATTGCCATAGTTTCCTTCCTATTCGTCAGATATAAATTGGACGGACTATATTGCAGGATGGCAGGCACACCATCATCACCAACTCTGTTTTTTATCTCTATTCCTATAAAAGACTCGGTTGGGGATGACGGTGTGTCTGCCATCCGTCATTTCTGGCCATCAGATCTGCATCTAACGACTATGATCTAAGTAGTAGCTTTTTGCAACGAGACCCCACTTCTCTGCTCCAATTTGCAAAAAACCCTTAGTATATTGAAACCAACCACATCCCTCCCCCACCTCATCAAAACAGCCACAAGGAATATATTTTGAGTGAAACCTAATACGAGTATATTTTTAGTGATATATACACCAAACTAGAATGTTTTTTCTTTTAAGTTTGTGAACATGTATTTTTATATTTTGGATCCATTGCTACGCACGGGCATATTGCTAGTAAGAGTAAAGAAAAGGATGAACGAGGGAAGGCCTTATTTGCAAACGTGGAGAGGGGTGTGCGTATCTTTTTGCAAAATTGCCATAGTTTCCTTCCTATCCGTTAGATATAAATCTGACGGCCCATATTGCAGGATGGCACGCACACCATCATCACCAACCCTGTTTTCTACTCCCTCCATTCCTAAATATTTATCTTTTTAGAGATTTCAACAAGTGACTACATACAGAGCAAAATGAGTGAATCTACACTCTAAAATATGTCTACGTACACATCTGTATGTGGTAGTCCATTTGAAATCTGAAAAAGACAAATATTTAGGAACGGATGGAGTATAAGAGTAGACATGGAGATATATCTCCAACATGGTCTATAACAAAAATGTGCTGAACTGGTTAGCGCCGGATGCTCGCAACACGATGACCTGAGTTCGAATTCTATCTTTAACTTTAGATTTTTATATTATATATTACTTATTTAATAGATACTTCTTCGCTATCAGATGACAGTGGAACCTCTGAGTACTTGAATACAAGATTAAGGATGGACTTGTTTCTTTTTAACTTTCTCAGACGAAGTCAGAGCCACCCCCGCAAGTCACGTGTACACTGTACATGCAATTAACTTTTTATAGAGGGAGAATCATACACGCAATTAACTCAAATGGATTGGATGTGACTCTATTATTTCCAGCATAAGAACATATCCAACGGCAGCCGGCTAATTTCCTCCTGCTTCCGTCCGCGTAGGACGACATCAAACGCCAGCGGCATACATTTTCACAACTCTAACCAACCAGATGAAATTCGTGCAAACACAGACTGTTTTCATATAAGCATGCAGGATTTCGTATAAAAAAGCCAAATCTTCATATAAACATGATGGATTTCATTATATTTACATGAACTAAGCGGTGCTAATCCGGCTCTCTTGGTATAATTAATACTCCCTCCGTCCGGAAATACTTGTCCTAGAAATGGGTGTATCTAGACTTATTTTAGTTATCTATACATCCAATTTATCCATTCTTAGAACAAATATTTCCCGCCAGCTGGAGAGGGAGTACGTAATCTAAATGGCCGCCCGCAGATCCCTTTGTCTTCCTCATGCCTGGCAGACACTTGCGGGGTCGACGAAGGTCCTCGGAAGAGACGAAGAAGCAAAGAAACCACCTGAATGCGCAGCCGTCGCCTCGGCGGTAGCCTTCATGGGACCCAAATGGCGGCGGCCTCGCGTGTTCTACTTCTCCTTGATGATGGCGGCGGACACGGAGAAGCTGGCCACCGACTCATCGCTCTCCATGCACCCGGATTCTGTCTCTGCCTGCATGGCACTTCCGCAGGCACGGGAGGCGCGGCCGCAGGCACGGGAGGTGCTGCCGCAGGCACAGGAGGCACGCCCACAGACACGGGAGGCGCGGCCACCGCAGACACTAGTGGCACGGTAAGACGCGGCAGCAACGACGCCCAGATCTTGGTGTCCTCGCCACCCATCAGAGCCGATGGAGCAACTCGCCACTCCTCATCGAAATGAACTGAGCGGCGAAGTTGTCGAACCACATGCCGATTAGGCGGCAATCGCACCATCGGGCCAAGCGAGGTTGATGAAGCACCGAGCAGCCTCGCCCGTATCCGGAGGGCTCGGCGGGCCACCCAGCCGGGTAGTATGCCGGAGAACGGCTCCTCGGAATCCATCAGAAGAGTGGAAAAAATGTTGAAGGAGGAGATGGGGGAGCGGCGAAGGGGTGCGATTATTGCCAGCTGTCTGTCTGGCCTCGTTTAAATAGAGGGCGGACGGTAGGAGCTCGGACGGTGTCTGGTCTCGTTTAAACTAAGGGCGGACGGGAGGAGCTCGGCCGATGTTGCATTTAATTCTGGCCCGCTCATGAACAGGCATGTGGCCGGAGTAGGTTTCTCGGTTTGCATGCGGGTTTAACGGAGGGGTTTGATGGAGGCGAGGAGGCGTGTTCAGCCGGGCGTGCAGTGGGCAGCGCAGTATTATTCGATTTGACAACGAGCAGCGCAGTTCCCGATACGGCTTTAATGCAGACGAGGGAGGGGTAGCGGTTCCTGAAATGTTGAACGGCTAATGATGCATCCTCCTTCATTTAGCATCGTGCATGCATGAGGGAAGTAATGGGAGGAGGACCAGGTGTCGGTGTCAAAACCGGCGGATCTCGGGTAGGGGGTCATGAACTATGCGTCTAAGGTCGATAGTAACAGGAGACAGGGGACACAATGTTTACCCAGGTCCAGGCCCTCTCTATGGAGGTAATACCCTACTTCCTGCTTGATTGATCTTGATGAATATGACTATTACAAGAGTTGATCTACCACGAGATCGTAATGGCTAAAACCCTACAAGTCTAGCCTGTATGACTATGATTATTCTTCGGACTAAGCCCTCCAGTTTATATAGACACCGGAGGGGAATAGGGTTGTACAAAGTCGGTTACAGAGAATGGAATCTTCATATTTGGATGCCAAGCTTGCCTTCCACGCCAAGGAGAGTCCCATCCGGACACGGGAGAGAGTGTTCGGTCTTGTATCTTCACAGCCCACTAGTCCGGCCCATGCCCAACAGGCTGGACATCCGGGGACCCCTTAGTCCAGGACTCCCTCAGTAGCCCCTGAACCAGGCTTCAATGATGAGGTGTCCGGCGCGCAGATTGTCTTTGGCATTGCAAGGCGGGTTCCCCTTTCCGAATACTCCAAGATAGTCTTCGGACGCAACGAACGTGTCCGGATCTTCAACACAAGTACCACACACAACCGCAGAGAGTATAATATTTCACGAGTCCAATCCGCTGTCATATTTTTGTATGGTGACATCACGTCTGCGCGGTCTTTATTTCGAACATTTTTCATCCGTTGCTCCATGTTTCGAGATGCGGTTTTCATTGGCACGTCTTGTCAAAGCAGAGATCATGTCCCCTTATTGTGGGATTCTCATCGATACGGGCGTGGGTAATCCAACCGTGCCGTTTGCACAGCCCCTGGGAACAGGCGAGTTTTAAGGCGAGTGGGGAGGCACTTGATACTCACTGCCTTTATAAGGAGATAAGGATTCCCTTTTCTTCACCCACGCCTTCTCTCTTTCTCTGCCCTTCCATTCTTGAGCTCCAGTACCAAGTCCTCATCTTTTCCGCCTTAAGAAAGCACTCAACCATGTCCGGATCTGGAGCACAAGGCAAGTGGATGGCCTCCTCCGTCAAGGAGAAGGACATCACCGAGCTTCGGAGGCCAGCATCCGGGCGAAGAAATCGCCCACCGGCTTCCGGCCAAGGGGCAAGTCGTCCCCACCCCGAAGCCCAATGAGAGGGTGGTGTTCATCCCCCATTTCGTCCGTGGGTTAGGGTTTCCTCTCCACTCTTTCGTCCGCGGACTTATGTTCTATTACAGGCTAGATTTCCATGATCTAGCCCCAAACTCCTTCCTCAACATCTCGGCATTTATTGTCGTGTGCGAGGCCTTCCTCTGCATTCCTCCCCACTTCGGATTGTTGCTCAAGATATTCAACATGAAGCCGAAGGTGGTGGATGGTCAGCATGCAGAGTGCGGAGGCGCCATGGTGAGCAAGATGCCCAACGTTACATGGCCCAAGGGTACTTTTGTGGAGACCGTCAAAGAGTGGAAGAAACTGTGGTTCTATATCACAGAGCCCCGCGACGCCACCTGGGTTGCGGCTCCCGAGTTCAAATCCGGAGCTCCAATGCGGCTCACTTCCTGGATAGAGAAGGGCCCAAATTGGTCTTCATCGGACGAACTGATAGCGCTGCAAACGCGCATCCAAAGCATGGTGGATGAAAACATCAAGCTCTTCAACGTGATCCAGGTGATGCTAGTTCGCCGGATCCTTCCATGCCAGAGCTGAACTTGCCCTTTATGGGAATTTGATCCGAGAAGCAAAGACCTTGGAAAGGCTCTTCGAACCACTCACGAAGATGTCTGGAAGTTGCTCTTTAAAGGCAATGAGACGCCGCCGGACATAGACTCGGACCGCGGGCATGATCTTGCCTATCCTGCCAGTGCGGTAAGTCTTTCTCGTCTCAAGGTACATCCTCTACTTGCTTGTTCAAGGAAGATATCTAAAACTTCACTATTTATTTTTTCAGGTATGGACAAAGAAAGCGGAGCAGATTTGGTGTCCGGCTCCGCTGCCCGAGGAACCAGTCATCCTGCTCCTGGCGAATATGCTGGTTCCGGCGCTCTACAGGGCACCGGAGAAGAAGGCCAAGAAGAAGACCAAGGGGGCCAAAATTGGACCTCGCCGCAAAGGAGCTTCGGACGTGTCGTCCGAAGACAAGACTCACTCCTCTGCCGCCGAAGACAACGACGAGGAGGAGGAAGAAAGCAACTCTCCCCCTGATGGGGGAAGGAACAAGAGGGCGGCCTCCACAAATCTGGAGGCGGAGGCGCCCAAGAGGGGGAAGGGCCCCCTCACGGATAACTTCGTGTGGGACGTCGACAAGAGCCTGTAGCGACGCCCAAGCAAGCCCCCGGCCGCATCGTAAGTACTAAAACCCAGATACGCCCATGTATCCGCCTCTCCTCTTCATGGTATTAACATGTTTAATTATGCTATTGCAGTCCGCCCACGACAGCCTCCTGCGATCCTCATCGGGAGGTTCATTGGATTCAAAGGCGATGGCCAGCGAGTCACCGCCGGCCGCTCACTCTCCCAAGGCCAAGGGCGACGACGAGGTGTTGTCTCAAAGGACCTTCCCGGGCCAGGGAGAGGTTTAGGAGGCCGTCGGGGTGGCGCCAGAGGGCGAAACCTCGGCCACGGACACATGGGGAGCAGATCCCGTGGAGACCGGGCGATGGGGGCCATGTTCAGTTCGGCCCCTAGCCAAGTACGGTTCTAGAGACCTATACGGCTCCGGAATCCGGCGAGCAGCCTCCTTCGAGAGAAGGAGGTGTGCCTATCCCGCTGGTGAGCTCTGTCCAACCAGAGGCACCAGATAATTTACTGGATGCGATATCGTATCCTTATGGGTACGGTGATTGAGAGGGTTCAAATTCCACAAGAGCGGATCGACCGAAGCCTCATGACACCCTCACGACAAAGCTTTGAGGTAAGCGACGCAAAAGAAAAAGTCCTAGTATAGACAGTAGCCCCTGAGACACTGTCCGGTGTTCGGAAAGAAAAGTCGGACAGAGGATCAATTTATTTTCGGAGGAAACTAACTAAAGATGTCTTATATGAATAAGAAGGCGTCATTGCTGGTCGCATCCTCTCATGCTACGGAGGTCTCCGGACTAAACCAGAGTTTGGAGCGGGCCGAAGAAGAGCTCGGCCTTGTAAAAAGGCAGCTAGAGGACAAGCAAGGTATGTTGCGACTTGTTGTATATTCAGGAAGAATGAATGATGTGTATTAACCGTCGTGCCATAATATTTGTAGGAGCGGCAACCGAGGTCGAGGTCCTTAAAAAGGCCCTGGACGAGGCCGAGGAGAGAGCTGCCAAGGAACAAGCCGCTCATAAGAAGCACGAGGCTAGGCTTGATGAGGTCCAGCAAGAGCTCCAGGATGTCATGAAGAAATGCGAGACCTTGGAGCGCGATGTTTCGGCTCAAGAGACCGAAGTCGCCAAGGCTCACCAAAGCGCGGAAGCGGCTCGGGTTGAAGCCCAGGGCACCTCCAGGAGATCCAGGAAGCCAAGAAGACCGCGGCGGGTAAGGCGTTTAGTATGCAAAGCAAGTATGTGGAGAAGAATTATCTCTTACTAACCCGGATTTGGAGTTCTCCGATGCGTTATGGATCTGCCAAGCAGTTGTTTCGATGTCATGAATTCTTTCGAAATAAGAAGGAGCTCAACGGAGAAGTCGTTATGGTCGCAATACCTTGCGCCGTAACATCCAAGGTTCTTTAGCGACCAGCTAAAACAGCTGGTCGAGCCGCATAGGGTGGCCGAATCGGCCATAAAGGATTTAATAATCCGGTTGTGGCTCGCCGAAGCTATACCCAAGCAGCCTACTTGGGCTCGTGAAGCGGTGGTGAATGCCTACCCTGGGACGTCGTCAAGCGGTCAGTCTGCATCGAGGGTGTGCGCATGGCCTTCGGCCGTGTCAAGGTGTGGTGGGCGAAGATGGACGCCGTCAAGCTTGTGACCGAGGGACCGCCTGAGGGCAAGGAGCACCGCAGCCTGAGCAGTATTTTGAAGACGTCCTGGAGGGGTCTCGTATTGTGGCGATGCAATGTGGGCAAGACATTGTTTTCAAATGAATACATTCAAGTTGTCTCTGCCTTGTATGATGAAACAAAGTCGTTATGTAATATAATGTTTGTTTAAAAAAATTCACCTCCTGTGCGGCCGTGTTGTGTGAAATCTGAGAATTGGCCAGTCGTCGGCTTCTGCCCCCACGTAGGTAGTACGGGGGTGTTCGGGATGTAATCTAAACACTCTTGATCCAATTGTTTGGTCTTGAAGGAGGTGTTTAGCGCAACGAACCAGGCAATCACACTATGCGGCTTTAGCACCCTCACTTAGCCATAGGAGTTTGACAATAAAAATATAGGCGCAGCCCCTAGTATCCGAACTGGGATGCTGTAAACACCTGATCGGGTAAGTACCGATCCCTCGCGTAATACAAAAAAAACTCTAACGATTTGAGACCTCCGAATAGCTGACCGGCTCTCGCCGCATCATGACAGTTAGTTTTCGGCTTTCTCTACCGAGGAGCTCATCCGGGTAAGCCAGGGCACAATCGCAGTAGTTCTCCCTTTACTACCCTAGCCGATATAACGAAACGTAAGGTAGCAAGCACAGGAGCCGGGCAACCCAACTGTTGACCAAAGACATGATTCAGAGCCAATGCATATAGTGCTAAATTCGGGTGCCGAACTATACTGTAAAAAGTGTTCGGACTTTGTTGCCGTATTGCGGGGAGCTATGAAGCCCCTGGCAAATTGAAACATAGCAAAGTGTACGGGTGCTATTTGATAAAGTTATCAAAAAAGAAAAGAAGAAATGGTAGTAAGCTAGAGCCGTAGAATTTGGGCTGCAAACTGTTTCCATTATAATTTGGTTAATACGTCAAAGCGCATTCGTACAAGTAGTGCAATAAGAAACAAAGCTATTTAATATGCCACAACCAAGGGAGAGCTGCGTGTGGGTCCTGAAAATAGGTAGAGTGGTCGTTTAAAGAGACCACCTGGAAATTCCCCTATACGTCCATGCTTACCGCCGTCTTGGTGTATTTATCCTTCGA
Source organism: Aegilops bicornis (assembly GCA_021605145.1). Taxonomy (NCBI): domain Eukaryota; kingdom Viridiplantae; phylum Streptophyta; class Magnoliopsida; order Poales; family Poaceae; genus Aegilops; species Aegilops bicornis. The sequence goes on from CM038675.1 coordinate 362,941,643, forward strand.
AAGGACCTGTGATCAGGCCATCAAGGAAGGTGACGGTGTCCTGGACTAGGGGGTACTCACCACGTCGTCTCCCGATCATTTAGATTGAGCCGTGGACCCCCATGGCCGTATACTCATGGGCCAGTTCGGACAGCCGATGACATGCATGAGGAAGATTCCACAAGACTTGGTGATCAAGACAAGGACTCCTTTCCACCAACGTATTCGGCTAGGACTCTTGTTATCCTAGGCCTCTGGTACATTATATAAGTCGGGGCCAGGCTAGTCGATAGAGGATTATGACATTACTCATCATACCTCTAGGGTTTAGACCACAACATATGATCTCGAGGTAGATTAACTCTTGTAACACTCATATTCATCAAGATCAATCAAGCAGGAAGTAGGGTATTACCTCCATAGAGAGGGCACGAACCTGGGTAAACATCGTGTCCCCCGTCTCCTGTTACCATCGATCCTAAATGCACAGTTAGGGACCCCCTACCAGAGATCCGCCGGTTTTGACACCGACAATGGTGCTTTCACTGAGAGTTCCGTTGTGTGATAGGCAAAGGATCAATGGCTCGACCGCAGATCAACTGCGACGTCGGTATCTTTGTCGCCGGCTCGACTGATCACCTTGGCTTGACCGAGGACTGCGCCCTACCTCCGATCGCCATGTTCGAATGAGGGCCTTCATCAAGATCAACTCCGATCTCTATCATGATCATGGAAGAATCATCCATGGAGCTCGGGTGCTCAACGTCAACATTGCCCTCGGGCGACCGTGCTGTTTTTCCGAACAGCAAACTTGTGTCCTCTGTCACCACCTCCTCGAGCATCGCTTTGATGATTCCTTCGGTGGAATTGTGTGGAATTAAGTCTACAACAACCATGCCAAATCTCGTCGAGTTTCGATGGAGGAATCTCTGGCAATCTATGATATACCGAAGCCCTGTCAAATCTGGACGGGAATCTGGACGAGTTTAGGGTGTGGTCTCCAGAGCACAGCTCGGAGGTCCTTTGGAAGATCCAACCGTTCATCTGCTGCGGAATTCCCATATCTACCACCCCTCCAAATTTCAGCTCGATCCGACGGTTCAAACTCCGCGAACCTTCCAGTGAGTGGACAAATTTTCAGATCTGTTTTCTGCGCGAATACGAATCTGGCCCGAGTTCATGTTTCTTCATGAACGGGATATTGGACAACCCTTTTGAAGGAATTTTTTCTAGGGTATTGTGCGTTGTTTTCAAAACATATACCCATAAAGTTTTAAGCCTCCTCCGAGGTAATCTTCACCATCATGCTAGTGTCAAACCAGTCCGGCAATATTGCTCCATGGCTGCCGGGCTGCGCTAGACACGTCGCCGCTTTGTTGAACCGAGCTCAACTTCTTTGGATCATCATCTCGGCAAGTCGAACAAGAGTTCGGCATCGCGAAGGATAACTCATCACCAACATCGCTGCCCCACGGATTACATGGAGCGGGCACACCGGCATCGCCGCATGGTCACTTCATCAAGCCGGCATCGATCACACACAAGTCACGACTGCACAAGATGGTCGCACTATTGCTTCTTCAAGCCGATGTCCATCAAGTCCGAATCGCTTCAACACCTACCGACATGGCAGCCGCAATGTCTCCTCACCGACCGCTCCGTCACCTCGGCCGGACCGGGACTTGGCTATTTCTTCATCAACATACTCCGGTGACTTTGGCGTCACCACCGACCAAATTTCATCACGTTAGTCGGACCGAGGGCTTTGTCTCGGCAAGCCAACCTTTGCCAAAGATCGCATGTCGTCGCTTTATCACCCATCGTGCAATGGGTGTGCGGATCGAGTCCCAATTTTGGGAGTCACCTTTCTTCGGATTGCTACAACAAATAAACCAGGTGCTATTTATCCTAGTAATTTTTGCTTGTTTGGGTTTATTTTTTCCAATGAATTATTACTCTAGTTTGTTCCATCATCTGTACATAGGTCTATCAAATGGTGGCCGCATTAACGACAGTCACATGCATGATGGTTCGGTCGGGCCAGACATAGTCCGTGACGCCGCATCCTAACTCGGACCGACCTGTGAAGTCAGGCTTTGCCACGCCTTTACCGCATCACGCTGATGCCTTGCATCGACATTGACTTCGGCGCCATGCCACATATCTTTAAATGAATTATCTTGCGTAAATTTATTACGTGAGGATTTTTATATATTTATATTATTGTTGTTCGCCTGCACTATTTTACATGTGCAGGTAATGGACTTCGACTACGTCACGTGGTCTCTTAGGCAAGCCGACGCCGTCGTCCTAATCGGCGTAAATCGGCTCGCGTGATCACCTTGTTGGTCATGTTGCCATACCGACGTGTTCGGTTACCTCGGGGACTTCGGCATCATTGAGAGAGATCTACCTCATCGAGTGCTCGGCACACGGGCCATATTTCTTTTATTACTCACTTTGCATAAATTATTAATTATGCAACTTTTTTTTAATTTTATTACTATTATCTATGGTTTGCACTATTTTTTGTGCACAGGTAAATGATCCGGGTCGGGCAGTGTTGTCACCTCGGCTGGACGGGGGGCTTCGTCAACACTTCATTAACCCACGCCCGGGACTTCGGCGTCACTCTGCCGGCCTGCATTGGTCGTGCTATGTCACCACTTCAGAGTGCCGAGCTCTTCGCTCCGCCACCTCAGGACCGGCTTGCAGAATGGAACCTTGTCCCACATCAAGCTCGGACCGCGTCATCAATGCCGAACACATTAACCAGCTAAGTAGCTTTCATGCTCAAAAACTTTCAGTTTTAAATTTTGTTCGGTTCGACCAAGCATTATACTTTTTGGGCAAAAAGTTGTTTATGAATAACTTCCTTGTCAAAACTTTGTTTGTGACACACAAATTCAAATACCCCATCTACTTGGGGGCTTCCTTTATGAAGCTTTTCCTTTTGCATATGATTATACTTGTATGGCTTCGTTCCTTGTTCGTGTATTACGCCACAATATGCACCACGTTGACTTTAAGTGTTCCGCAAGCTGGGTTGCCTTGTTCTTGTGTTTACCCCTCGCTCCCGATTGTTCGGCTAGGGAGTAAAGGAGCACCTCTCCGATTATCACGATCGGGTCATCCGAGCTCGGACCTCGACCGGTGAAGTCAGAAGCTAGCGCTCTTATTGTTTTCAGTCATGGTCGTCACACAACAGAACTCATGAGTACAAAAAATCTATTGCACAAGTCTCATAGTAACAATGAGCAACCGAAGATAGGTATCAGTGGAGGTACTATTTTCTTCGAAGATGCTTCTTACACTTTGTAAGTAATATAATATAAGTTCCTCGAGCGCTTTATGTCTCACATGACCTTATGGCCTGATTACTGTTATCGGAAACACCGTCGATATCCTCGGCAATGTGGAGTACATAACACGTTTTGGCTCTTGGCCGAAGAGGGAGAAGCCGACGGTCGGTTAAGACGCGTTTAAAGTTCGGGTGAACACAGGATATAAGTACTTCAGTACATACAATCATTAGACATAAAATTCTTTTACCCAAGTCACTTGGGGGCTCTTAAATTTGTCTGGGTTGTTTTTCTTCTTAGTCGATGCAAAGTCTTTTTCTATCACTCCTTTCTCGACGCAAGTGTGTGGTCAACAGCCGGATAGCCTTGCTTCTCTCTACAGCCGCTCGAGTTTAGTTTGCTAACCTAGCCTCGGAGAAGCACTGCGCCTTCGGGATACGAAGGTTGAAGCCGTCGGCTGGCCCGCTTGAAGTCTTGAGATCGGATGTGTCATATTAATGCACGACAGAAACAAAAAAAATTAAGACCAATTTTAGTATTGGCACCGAACACTTGATCTAGTTCGAGCGTCAAGTTTTTAATGAATTTTTTTTGGTTTTCCAAGCCTAAGGCACTTTTAAACTATTTGTGTGTTTCCAGCATAAGTCTCGCAGTGCAACGCCGGACACCTTTAGAGATTCGGCAAAAACATTCTCGGATATTGCTATATATGCATTGGTTTCAATTGTGTCTTGATTGATAGTTGGGTTGGCGGCTCTGTGCTTTCCTCCTACGTTCCGCTTTGTTCGGCTAGGTGTGCAAAGGAGAACCATCGTGATTGTGTTTTCAGCTTGCATGGTTAAGCACCTCGGTGGAGAAAGCCGAAACCGATCGTCACAATAAGCGTAAACCGTCAAGAATCCGATGACTATGTTAAATGACGGGTTGTTCATAACATTGGCCGAAGTGTTTACGGCTTGACCTCAGCTGTCGCCGAACACTAACCGAGGGCTCGTAGCTAGCTTCCCCAGTTTAAAGCTCCTATGACTAAGTGAAAGTTATAAAGCCCGCATATCCGATTGCCTTGTTTCCGCTAACACAACCGCCTCACGCACGCAGAGACGTCGGCTAAGGGTTGTTTTGTTATTGCGGAAACACCCTGCATAGCATCTACAAAGGGGTGGAAGCCGACAATGGGCCACTTTCAAATGATAAACGATCACAACGGAGTCAAAATAAAAACATATCATCAAGCCTTTGTATTCAATATACAAACTGTTGCCTTCCGTAATCATCGTTATAAAGCCATACATATGCATCAATTTGACTTAAGATTTTGGCCAAGCTGGGTTGCCTGGCTCCTGTGCTTACCCCTACGTTCCCGATTGTTCGGCTAGGTGGTAAAGGGAGCACCTCTGTGATTGTTACTACCGGGTCATCCGAGTTAGTACCTCAGACTGGGTGAAGCCGAAAGCTAGCAATCTTAAAGGATCACATTGGTCAGCAACGACGGAAGTAAAAAATTTGGTTCGTTAATACCATAGAGTTCGGAAACTTTCGCCAAACTAAATCCTCAATATTTTCCTCCCACATTGATCGGAGGTGAGTTTTCATGATCATGATAAGCATGACGGCCAAAAGAAAGGAACCGATAGCGGGACTATTTTCTTTGGAAGATGTTTCTAACGTTAAAACGTAATATAACATATCTCTCCGTGTACCTTTGTTTATAAAACCGTATGACCGGATTGCCTTGTTTGCCGTAAAATTTTGCCCTTGTAAAGGCTTTATAAAGTAGGACAAACACTCCCCAGCTACTGGCCGAGGAGGTTGAAGCCGATGGTCGGTCAACAAAGTTCTGTACAATGCCGATCTGAGCATTAATGATGTAAAGTACTTGGATACATGGAATCATTACACATAAAATTAAGTAGTAAAATCCATTTATCGCATTCCATCTTTTAAACCCCTTTGGGGCCTACCTTGGCAAGCTCGGATTTCGACCGGATCTAAGCTCTTTTAAGAGATCTTTATTCTCTTTCAAGAAGTTTGTGTTAAACACAACAAAATTTTACATCAAACGGACTTCAATCCTTAATTCGCCACCCTTGCCCACATTAAGGCTCGGGGCTCTTGGGCTTTTTGCGCTCATTATTTATAAATATTAAAGGGCACATCGATCCCCGATGCGGTGTTGCCACCCGACCGATGGCTCGGGGGCTCTTGCATTGCCTATTCAATACGAGAAAATTCAAAGTGCTCAGTGTTCGCATAACCGAACTATGACAAGTACGCCTTCGACGACAATAAGTACCATATGGGAATTATCCCAAGATCAAGTCGATATATCACGGTGACTTCTCACGACACTATCTGATGGGCACGTCCGACGATCACTATTACCTCTAATATATTACACTGCGTTTATATTCCTATGTATGTTGCCGAGCTAGGAGTTGATCCTCAGGCCAATTTCACGACCCGAGTCTCAGAAGCTACTAGGATCAGCGGTTTCATATTTTCCTTCAGGTGCATCTCGGATTTTAGGCCAACAAACACCTTGAGGGCTACTGGCAATACATGGTGACAGCAAATAAATTTACATGCATCGGCAATAAAATCCGTAAACAATCAGCCCAAGCCCGAGGTGGTGCATCACCTCGGAAGCAGTCCGGCATAAAGCTTGGATGCAAGTGGCTGGCTCGATAGAGGGCATTTCCGGCATTAAGCTTGCTAACTTCCTTTAAACTTCTTCAAGCCAAGGTGATCTATGACACCTTGTATACAGTCCGGCATTGGAGCTCAGATACAGTCCGACGTTGGTGCTCGGCTGCAAAAGATACCTCGAAATGCAGTCCGGCGTTGGAGCTCAGATGCAAGAGGACACCGCCGCCCGGGGACAACTTCGAACCCGAGTTGGGCGTAAAAATAACAAGGCATTGATAAAAGCCGATAACTTAAAGGGGCTCCTCAGATACCCAACATATAAACCCTTCGGGTTTACTTCAGCGATCCTCAAGACCGAAGATAAGAAGATTTGTTGAACTAGTTTTCAAGACCGACGACCGAAGATGAAGAACAGTTTGGAAGAATCAAGGAGCGTCCCCAACTTGAAGACCGGTTCGGGGGGCTACTGACGGTGTCCTGGATTAGGGGATACTCATCACGTCGTCTCCCGATCAGTTAGATTGGGCCGACGACCCCCTTGGCCATATACTCATGGACCAGTTCGGACAGCCGATGACATGCATGAGGAAGATTCCACAAGACTTGGTGATCAAGACAAGGACTCCTCTCCACCAACGTATTCGGCTAGGACTCTTGTTATCCTAGGCCTCTGGTACATTATATAAGCCGGGGCCAGGCTAGTTGATAGAGGATTATGACATTACTCATCATACCTCTAGGGTTTAGACCACAACATATGATCTCGAGGTAGATCAACTCTTGTAACACTCATATTCATCAAGATCAATCAAGCAGGAAGTAGGGTATTACCTCCATAGAGAGGGCCCGAATCTGGGTAAACATCGTGTCCCCCGTCTCCTGTTACCATTGATCCTAGACGCACAGTTCGGGACCCCCTACCGGAGATCCGCCGGTTTTGACACCGACAGAAGGCCTGTGGAAAAGAAACCTGAAAAGGAGAAAAAGGAAACAGTGAAAGTATGTGTGTCCAGGGGCGGTCGAGCCGTATTGTGGATCACAAGCTAGTTATGCCTCCATCTATGCCCATGGTATTTTGAGTGTGTAGTTATGTATGCGCGGTACGAATGCTGCCACTTGATCGGGACTGGGACGGAGGCTGAATTGCTAGTCAAGCCCTTGACGAGCCGAGCTGTCCTGCTGCAGAATAGTCTTGACTCTCTTGACAGTGTCCGGGAGCTCGGTCGCCGAATTAAGGTTCTGCTTGAAAAGGCCCACTCTCTACTTCTGCTGCGAAGGCAGCGGTGTGCTCCTCGGTGTGGAGGGAGCGTTCCGTGTTTCCGTTAACTATTATGACGCTGCGTGGTCCGGGCATCTTGAGCTTGAGATAAGCATAGTGTGGCACCGCGTTGAATCGAGCAAATGTGGTTCATCCAAGCAGTGCGTGATAGCCGTTGCGAAAGGGGACGATATCGAAGATTAACTCTTTGCTTCGGAAGGAGGTCCGAAGACAACCTCTAGTGTGATTGAGCCCGTACAGTGGGCCTCTACACCTGGTATGACTCCTTTAAAGGTAGTCTTTGTGGGCTTGATCCATGATGGATTAATGCCCATTTTCCGATCAGATCCCGATAGAGCAGGTTGAAATTGCCGCCGCCCATTAGGACTCGCGTCAGGTGGAATCCATCAATTATTGGGTCAAGGACCAGTGCGGCCGAAATGCCGTGACGGATACTGGTCGGATGATCCCGACGATCGAAGGTAATCGGGCATGATGACCATGGATTAAATTTTGGGGCAACTAGCTCTATTGCATAGACGTCCCTGAGCGCACGCTTGCGCTCCCTCTTGGGGATGTGGGTAGCGTATATCATGTTCACCGTTTTGACCTGAGGGGGAAACTTCTTCTGTCCCCCTGTGTTCGGTGGCCGGGGCTCCTCGTCATCGTCCTTGCTTTGCGATCCCTTCTCCTTGTTTCCGGCATTTAACTTGTCGGCCTGTTTAAAAACCCAACAATCCATGTTGGTATGGTTGGCTGGTTTTTCTGGGGTGCCATGGATCTGGCACGGACGATCGAGTATGTGGTCCAAACTCGATGGTCCCGAGTTGTTTATTTTACATGCCTTTTCTGCTGACTGGACTTGGAGCCACTGAATCCGGCATTGACTGTAGTGTCATTGGTGTTATCACTATTGCTTCAATGTTTGTGCCTGTTGCGTCGAAGCTTGCCGTTGCTGTTTTTTGACCCTGGAGGTGCCCGCTTCGCTTGCTGTGTTTTTGCTAAGGGCCAGTCAACTATCCTCACCCGCACAAAAGTGGGTCATGAGTGCCGTGAGGGCTGCCATGGACTTCGGCTTTTCTTGGCCGAGGTGGCGGGCGAGACATTCGTCTCGGATGCTATGTTTAAAGGCCGCTAGGGCTTCGGTATTCGGATAGTCGATGATCTGGTTCTTTTTGGTTAGGAACCTAGTCCAGAATTTCCTGGCCAACTCTCCGGGCTGTTGAACTATATGACTTAAGTCATCAGCATCTGGTGGCCGGACATATGTACCTTGGAAGTTGTCGCAGAAGGCGTCTTCCAAATCCTCCCAGCTGCCAATAGAGTTTTCAGCAGATCGTTTAACCAAAGCTTGAGCTGGCCCTTTGAGTTTTAATGGGAGGTATTTGATGGAGTGGAGGTCATCTCCACGGGCCATATGGATATGGAGAATAAAATCCTTGATCCACACCGCGGGGTCGGTTGTTCCATCGTATGATTCAATATTCACGGGTTTAAACCCTTCTGGGAGTTCATGCTCCATTACTTCATCAGTGAAGCAAAGAGGGTGTGCGGCACCTCTATATTGGGCCACATCGCGACGTAGCTCCGATGAAGTCCGTCTGCGGTTTTCTACCCGGGCGTGACTAGGCTTGTCACGTCCGAATAGATAGCCGTCGTCACGTGTCGGGGCACGTCCTCGCGATCCGTAGATCGATCTGGTATGGCATGCTCTATTGTCCAGTTCCCGCCAAAGGTCATATGTATAACCATGAGCTGTTTTATCTCTGCCTTTACGATGAGGCGGGGCGGGCTGGTGTTTGGCTTGAGTTGCCGATTTATCCCGACCACGTGGTGGTCAATCAGCCGCATTGCGCGATGATGGTACGGGCTTCGGCGCCTCATCATCAAACTGAGGTAGCAATTTGCGCTTTGGATAACTTTTGGCTGGGCGCTTGAGGTCAGATGCTTACCGCTAGGACATCACCCATCTATCATTGAGCAGATCTTGGTCACTTGAAGTTGTTCTTTGCTTCTTTTTCGTGCTCCTTGCGGTGGCTATTAGCCGGCTCTTAAAGCGCTCACCTTTCGAGAGGTTCCTCGGGCATGATAAAATCCTCGTTGCCGAGGCTCACCTCATCCTCGGAGAGTGGAAGATAATTACTGTCCTCCGAGTCGTCGTATATGGCATGTTCACGGGGTCTTCCTGTTCGGAAGCTATCTCCACGGGGTCTTCATTATCTTCGGCATCGCCCGGAGTATTGTTTTCTCCCGTGCCAATATTGCTGTCTTTTCCACGACGTGACTTAGAGCGGTGCGGCGATGCTTGGCGTTTTGGTCAGATCATAGGAGGTTCATCCTCAATCGGATCTTCTTTGTCATCGTCGTTAGTTCTTTTAGGTGTATCCACCATGTACACGTCAGAAGAAGAGGTGGCCATCCGGCGTCCCAGAATGGCGGGTTTTAGCCCTGCTCCTCATCGGCATCGTCGTCCATACCGTCGACGTCTTCGGAGCCGTAATCGAGCATGTCGGTTAAATCTTCGACAGTGGCTATGAAGTGGGCGGTGGGTGGGAAGCAAAGTTCTCCGTCGTCAGCCTCCAGTTCAAACCGGATATAATTCGGCTGCGAGCCCCCCGCTAAGGATAGTGCTTTTAACGAGTTTAACACATCGCCCAAAGGCGAGTGCCGAAAAATGTCCACGGAGCTGAATTCAACGATCGAAGACTGATCGAGCTCGACGCACGTGGACGCACATGGTTTGGAACCTTTAGCCAGAAACGAGTCCGAGGCTCCGGTGACAAGGATTCAACTCGAGGTTGGGTTTGTGTGCGGCTCTGACGCCACTGAGACTGCGGCATCCGTGCGGGGTTGAGCTTCCCGTCTTCGGATGGCGCGATCTACTCCGGATCTAAGGCCAGAGCAGTTACAGGTGCTATCTCCTGGGTATGGTCCGATGACAGATTTAAGTAATGTTCATCGTGGTAACAGGGAGCGGCTGCCATGGTCTTGGATCCGTCGAAGATCAAGTCTCCGTGGATATCCGCGACGTAGTTCAAGCCCCCGAATCTGACCTGACGGCCAGGGGCGTAGCTATTGATCTGCTCCAGATGGCCAAGCAAGTTGGCCCGCAGTGCGAAGCCACCGAACACAAAGATCTGTCCGAGGAGGAAGACTTCTCCTTGGACAGCATTGTTGTAGATGATTGAAGGGGCCATCAAACCTTTTGAGGACTGCACAATGGAACTCTCAATGAAAGCACCAATGTCAGAGTCAAAACCGGCGGATCTCGGGTAGGGGGTCCCGAACTGTCCGTCTAAGGTCGATGGTAACAGGAGACAGGGGACACAACGTTTACCCAGGTTCGGGCCCTCTCTATGGAGGTAATACCCTACTTCCTGCTTGATTGATCTGGATGAATATGAATATTACAAGAGTTGATCTACCACAAGATCGTAATGGCTAAAACCCTAGAAGTCTAGCCTGTATGACTATGATTATTCTTCGGACTAAGCCCTCCGGTTTATATAGACAACAGAGGGGACTAGGGTTGTACAAAGTCGATTACAAGAGAAAGGAATCTTCATATTTGGACACCAAGCTTGCCTTCCACGCCAAGGAGAGTCCCATCCGGACACGGGAGACAGTCTTCGGTCTTGTATCTTCACAGCCCACTAGTCCGGCCCATGCCCAACAGGCCGGATGTTCGAAGACCCCTTAGTCCAGGATCCCTCACTAGGAAAAGAGGCTGCACGATGTGAATGCAACGCAGTTTGCACGCATATAAAGGCGCCCATCCATTCCAATGCATCTACCACATCGTACGCACCTAAGCATTTGCCTAAGCACCTACACTAAGCGCAAAAGTGCTCACTCCAGACCCATGGCGGCGATCTTGCGAGCGGTCAGGCCGAATGGTCCACGACGCCGGCCTGCGGCATGGGGCCGACGATCGTCTCCAGACGGCGTTCGCGACCGACTGGTGGATGGCCTTCATCGACGCCAACTATGAGTCTCAGTTGGACCAGATGATCATTGCCACCACCAACAAGTTCACCGTCCTCAAGAAGCTCGGGGATGACATCGCCGTACTCCTCCAGCCCGCACGCCCGGGCTCCTCATTGCCGGCCACCCTAATCGGCCTCCATGGCTGGAACCTCTTTCAAGCACCGTGGCCCTCACATCGCCTCACGACGCCACAAAGAATGTCCACTGAGGTCAAGGCCGCATGAGGCGCCTCGCCTCGCAAGAATTCGTCGACCTACACAGCCACATGTATGAGCAAATCGTGTACATAGGTATCTACAAGGCCATTGAGGACGCTACGACGTTGGCCTTCCTCAACCGACTGGAAGCCTTGGATGCCTTTGCTGAGGAGCACCTTGATCTCGCCACAAGATCCGCCCCTCCTTAGCCGCCGGTCGGTGGCCCCGCACACTAACTTGAGGAGGAGGAGGTCATATGTTGATGGATGCATCTTTCTTCTTGCCACCTGTAACCACCACTGCGATCGCATCGTCGTGGCCGTAATTCTTATTGTGCTATTGCATTCTCATTCCAGTCAATACCGACATGTGTGATCCCTTTGCTTAATTTTATGCATCACTATAACTAGTACTCCATCCGTCAATTTATAAGTTGTGCTTACCTTTTCCATCAACTTTGTGCAACGCACGGGCATCTTGCTCGAAACACTAGAACATGTCGGACCGCATGTGACCAAACCGACGATGCGCCAACCTAGCTACTACGTACCCTGCTTATCTGGCGGAAATAGCCCCGCCCTAGCATTTCGAATCGTTATTTCTATCTATCGATCGTGCCAAGGAGCAGAACCAAATGTTACAATTTATACATTTTTCTCTACTCCTACTCCTATAAAAGACTCAGTTGGTGATGGTGGTGTGTCTGCCATCCGTCAAGCTTCTCGACAATTAGATTTGCATCTAACGGTTGTGAGGTAAGTTGGGGCATTTTTGCAACAATAGCCCACTTCTCTGCTCCAATTTGCAGAAAACCCCTTATTATCTTGAAAGCAACCACATCCCTCCCTCACCTCATCAAAACAAATGAGAAATATATTTTGAGTGAAAAGTAATATATTAGGAGTATATCAAAACAAGAGTGATTTCTTTCAAGTTTGTGAACAAGTACTACTATTCTACTACTTTGGATCCCCCGCAACGCATGGGCACATTGCTAGTAAAAGGAAAAGGCCTGCCGCGTTCGCGTCGCACCCCCACACGCCCAGGAATAGGGAGAACTCCACGGCCCGTCCAGCACGCCACATAGCTAGGGAAGGCGTGTTGCCTAGCATTTTCACTTTCATGTGGGACCTCCATTGAGCAAACCGTCTATTGGCAAACCACACCCCGCCCGCCACCGGGTTGGAAAACAAAAACGAGGGGAAGATCTAGCTGTAGCACGGAAGCCAAGAAATTTGGTGTCTGATGGGGCTCGTTGATAGAGTGTTATTTATTCATAACTAGCAAGATGCCCATGTGTTGCACGGAAAATCAAGATGCATTTGCATGAGTAGTTTATGTTGTGGGAGAAAAGGATGAACAAGAGAAGGCCTTATTTGCAAATGTGGAGAGGGGTGTGGGTATCTTTTTGCAAAATTGCCATAGTTTCCTTCCTATCCATCAGATATAAATCGGACGGCCTATATTACAGGATGGCAGGCACACCATCATCACCAACTCTGTTTTTTATAAGAGTAAGTATAAGTATATAGATATATATATATATAGATATAGAGAGTAAAGATTTGGGTTTGGCACAAGCTCGTACTGCGGGAGCACCACAAGGCCTGCCGCAGGAGTTACATTTCCCTCTCGGGGCCCATGGGACCAAGCTTCAGTGGCTTAGTGCACCGGCCTATGAGTCAATGACATGCGGACCTTAAATGTGGGTGCCCACATGTCATTCTCATGGTGGTGGCGTGGTTCATGACTCACTCGTTTGAGATGATCCGCCGGTGGTGGCGTGGCGTGGCGAGGTGCCACAATTGGCGTCGAGGCATTACGAGGCGTAGATGGCCACACCGGCGGGTACTACTCAGACATGAAGTACTCCGGTGAGTATTGATGCCCGGGACGAAATGTGTCATAGCCGCTGGATGAAAATTCGATGGTGCGGGAGTACGGATTGGAGCACAGGAGCGGAGCAGGCAAACCGCGTCGTAGAAAGTTGATGGTCGCTGCAATTCAGCTGGCCCGCATGTCATGCACACAAAGGCAGAGGAGCAGTGGGGCCGAGAGGGATGAGGCGCACGTCGGGGGACGTCGTGTTGTCGGTTGGAGCGATGTCATGGGAATCGCGTGTGGGTGTGGTAGTGGTAGAAACAAGAAACGTGATGGTCGTCGTGGTTCAAATTCCATGGACAAGCTGTCATGTCTGCTGACACACGCATTGCAAAGCGCTCACTGCAAGGAGCAGTAGTAGAGAAAACTTGTTCCAAAGACACCATTTTTCCGATAAAATTCTCGAGATGTCATTAGTTTTTACACGTGGGGTTACTCCTGCAAGGGTCAATCACAACAGGTGTTTCGTAAAAAAATGCATCTTGATGTTCCCTGCAATGCACGGGCATCTTGCTAGTTATAAAAGAAGCCCACACGGGCATCTTGCTGCAGGGTGTGCCACCGACCCAAACTCAAAAAAAATTCAGACGCTTAGTTGCACCGGATGTCGTGCCACGCTACAAAATGTAAAAAAATACAGCTCCAATTTTTTTTAAACCTGTTATCTTCAAACCATCAAAACAGCTCGAGTAATATATTTTGAGTGAAGCATGATTTGCTTTTACTGATATATGTATATCATAACTAGAATGTTTATATTTCAAGCCCGTGAAGAAGTATTATTATACTACTTTGGATCCATTGCAACGCACGGGCCAGCACATTGGTAGTAGTAGTCTCTATCTCTATCTCAACTCTACTTTTATAAAAAAATAGAGTTGTTGATGATGGTGTGCCTGCCATCCTGCAGTATAGGCCATCCGATTTATATCTGATGGATAGAAAGGAAACTATCGCAATTTTGCAAAAAATACCCACACCCCTCTTATACTAGCAAGATGACCGTGTGTTGCACAGAACATCAAGATGCATTTGTATGAGTAGTTTATCTTGTAGGAGAAAAGGATGAATGAGGGAAGGCCTTATTTGCAAATGTGGAGAGGGGTGTCGGTATCTTTTTGCAAAATTGCCATAGTTTCCTTCATATCCGTCGGATATAAGTCGGATGGCCTATATTGTAGGATGGCAGGCACACCATCATCACCAACTCTGCTTTTTATAAGAGCTGCCTGCCATCCTGCAATATAGGCCATCCGATCTATATCTAACGGATAGGAAGGAAACTATGACAATTTACCCGCACTCCTCTCCACATTTGCAGATAAGGCATTCCCTCGTTCGTCCTTTTCTTCCACAAGATCTTGATGTTCCGTGCAATGCACGGGCATCTTGCTAGTCTCTACTCTTATAAAAAAAACAGAGTTGGTGATGATGGTGTGCCTGCCACCCTGCAATATAGGCCATCCGATTTATTTCTGATGGATAGGAAGAAAATTGTGGCAATTTTGCAAAAAGAAACCTACACCCCTCTCCACATTTGCAAATAAGGCCGTCCCTCGTTCATACTTTTCTCTCACAAGATAAACTACTCATACAAATGCATCTTGATGTTCAGTGTGTTTCCTTGGGGGTCTCTCCAGTGCGACGTGGCCGTAGTTGCAAGTTGACGCCCCTTGAGATGCCGACGTTGAGGGGCACTCGGATTTTGTCCGATAAGCAGGTAAGATGAGTTTGATCATGTAGTAAATGCATTCTAAAGACTATTTCCGTGTCCATTTCCTAATTCTCCCCCTACCTAATGTTTCACAGGTTAGGCTCGGTGCGAGTGGAGATTGGCTTGCATATGTACGGGAGGGTACCAACATCAATTTGCACAACATTTACAACGGTGAAACCGTTCCCGCAGAACCTTTGTCCAACATTGGGATCAGCCATGCAACGCGCCACCGCCTGAATTGGTACGATGGAACCACAGTGAGATTGAAGAAGATAGCACGAACCTTGCACATGGCGGTCAAAGGTGGACGATGCTATCTGCGGCCGATTTGTTGTCGTACGAGTACGAAGACGCTGTGCTCCTTTCTAACCACATCTTCGCGGTGAAAAACCAGGGGACTTGTTTCGTATGGGACACATCCTACAGTATACTCCCTCTCTCCCAGTTTATTTGTTTTTGAATATATTTTTGTTTTATGTTTCAAATTCAAATTTAGAGCTCCCCATCACATGTTGAGATTACAATGTCCATTAAATCGTTGTGTGCGTGTATAGTAAAGAAACAAATCTCGAGTTTGCACGAGTTCGTGCAGCGGTAGCACCACAAGGCCTGGCGCAGGAGTTACATACACCTCTCGGGGCCCTCAAGTCTGAGCTTCAACGCCTTACGACACCTGCCTTTGAGTCAATAACAACTGGACCCGATAGGTGGCTGGTCCACATGTAATGCTCCCGAAGGCAGAGGGGCAATGGGGCCGAGAGGGGTGAGCCGCAGGTCTAGGGACATGTTGTGCCATGGGTTCGAGCGGCGTCGTGGGAATCGCGTGTGGCTGTGGTAGAAACTTTTTTTTCTGAGAGTATGGTTGTGGTAGAAACTTGATGCTCGCCGCATTTCAGTTGGCCCACATGTCATGCACACAAAGACAGAGGGGCGGTGCGGCCGAGAGGGGTGAGGCGCACGTCGAGGGACGTGGTGCTATGGGTTGGAGCGGCGTCGTGGGAATCGCGAGTGGCAGTGGATGAAACGTGAAGGTCGTCGTAGTTGAACTTCCATGGACAAGTTGTCATGTCTACGGACACATGCATTGCATACCGATCACTGGAAGGAGTAGTAGAGAAAGCTAGGTGGATAAATAGTTCCTTATAATCAAGTGGACCCACGCTACTACTTGTTCCAAAGACATGCACACCATCGAAATAGTTCATCTATATCAATATACACAGAGAGGGAATAATTTTTTTACAACAGAGGAAATAATTCATCCATCCATAATGCCCTCCTCCTCCTCCTTCTTCTTCTTCTTCTTCTTCTTCTTCTTCTTGTTCTCATTTTTTGTGGGAGCCGGCATCGCAACAAGCTCTCTGGACCTTGCAGCTATCTCGAAACTCACACGGGCATCGAGGGCAGCATATTTTATCCGCTCGTACGTCAAGGGATAATTCTCCCATCCAAACGACTTTAATGCCAGCGTCTCGTCACCCTTCTGAAGATTTGTTCCGAGCACAAAATTTGCTACGTCGAATAAGGATGGTGTCGGTTTATCGCAATCTTCTACAAGAATTTTTATTTTGGTTTATGCGTCGCTGATGCTTTTGAATCAAGGTTGTATGCGGCTCCAACTTCGTCATTTGTCCCTGCGATGGCTGCCCCACGTAAGTATATGTCCTTCCGAGACAAGAAATCATGAAGCTCACCTTGTATGGAGGCGTGTATGATGTGGTACACCAAAACATCATCTTGAGGCACGGTGAAGGGCGGTGGTGCGTTGGATCCTCCGGTGCTTGCGCTCCGTGTACTGCGTGTCGAGACCGATGACTTTCCTCTCCACCTTTTGGAGGGAGTTGGATACATTGTTGATCCACTTCCGAACAACCCTTGGGTGGTCGGTGGATCGTGGCAACTATGCTCAACGAGCCTTCGACGAGGACATGTTGGACGCCGAAAACACGCATCTCGATCTCTTTCGCCATTTGGAACCGCTGGACCGGAGGGCTATGGTTTGGAGAATTAGGATTAGATGGCTAGTCTAACTAAAGAAGATGATTATTTATAGGGGCTTCAAAATTACTCCAGGAGGATCTGAAGAGGTTAAAACAATGTGAATGCAGTGTGGTTTGGATGCAAATGAAGATGAAGGAGTAGTGAAGAAGCCGAGGAAAATCGATTTCCGATGGAGAAGTAAATGGGAGAAGTGGCCTGCAGGCAGTTGATTAGACGGCTAGGTAGACTAAACGAAAAGGCTACGTTGGTAGACTGAGGAGTGGGGCATGTCCCTGTACGTGCCCATCCTTCTAGCGCTACATGTGTCCCTGTACGAGAGTACTACTCATGTTCCTACTACTCCTACTAGTAGTACTCCCTCCGATCCATTTTTTCCCTCAATACTCTGTGCGATGGAGCGATTCTGCGGTGGTTTCCGATTATGTCCCCACCTTTTCGCTTTGCATGCAACAGCTCATGATGATTTACATGCAGAGATACTAGGAAAGTGCGCTGAGTGGGGAGTAAAATACGGAGACAGACGAGGAGCACCAATGGGCTACATGCACATTAATAACGGCCACCTTTCGATCCGTGCGAGCACATGGGAAAACTAGTCAAGAAAAAATCTTGCGGGGCTCTCCTTGGTATGTGGGTCTAACCTTATACGCAGAGAAAAAAGAATCGGAGGGAATAGTACAACTGTGGTACACTTGATGGTCAAAATACTATTATTCATTCGGTCCTCACAGTGACGTGACAAGACCCTGCGCCCGAGGTGACACCAATCCAGGCGGCGTGTCCGGGTTACCAAAGTCAGCCTCACCTTGTGCCTTTGTCGATCCATCACCGCCCTTGTTGTATAGCATGCCTCGCCTCGTCTCCCTCTCCCCAAGCACCACTCCATCTCCATCTCCGTCTCACGGAGATCCCGAGGTCACTCTTCATCATCTCACTTTGTGCCCCAGCGTACCCTCGCCTCGCTCGCCTCCCCAGACCACTATTCCTCGCTAGCCGCTCCAGCACCAAGAGCCTTCTCCCCCGTAAATCAAGCCCCCCAAAACCCCACCTTCCAAACTCCACCATGGCCGAAAGCGAACTGCGCAACATCCATATGAGCCGAGATTGGAGCAATCTTCCCAGTGACGTCCTCGACCTCTATTATTCGTGTATGGATATGTTGAGCGCCTGCGGTGGTGCATGCTCGAGGGCATGCACACGCCCATCGTCGAAGTGAGACCTAAGCGTTTCAAGACACCACCGCTTTGTCGCTATCTCGGTCTTGATTTGCTCACCATGATACGGAGGCGTACATGATGCCCCTCGACTTCAATCCGACCTCCATTAGCGAAACTTCTTTGCGGGTATGTAGTGGGTCGCCGTACATCATTCCCTCGACTTGATCCGATCACCATCGCTCAAACTTCTTGCGGTATGTACTTTGGGTCGACATGAACTCCCCTTTGGATGGCTGCCGTCGGAGAAGACGGGAAAATGTTGGTGCTCGTGAACTTCCGGACCTCCCATGAGATTATCCTTCCTCCGTTGGATGATATAGAGTTTTACCGTCATGTCCAAGTCATCTAGATTACGCCGTCGGTTGGACGCACCTTGTTTTGCGTAAGATTGTAATCTTCCAAGTGCCCACACGACATGCGATTACGCAGACTTCAAGATAATTGCCTTGTTCGACAAGGGACTCGCCCATCTTTCATTTGGTGCCTTCTTTAGCTGGAGACAACTCAGCTCGCAGTGGATCATCGTCAAAGCTGATACACACTTCTGTGATGCTATTGAACACAATGGCATCATCTACGCGATCGACAAAGCAGATGGCACCATGTATTGCTGGGATGGCGCATGTAAGTTGTTTCCGTCTGATGTTAATGATGACGTCATGACACTGTTTGAACTTTTTGTGATGATTGACATATCCCTGTTTGAGCAGAATTTGAGTAGAACTATGGCAATGTATTAGAGACGCCGTAAATCAGCTATATTTGGAATGAGTTAATTCATACGATTGTGACCATGTCATTACAGCCAATTTGTACCCCTGAATAATCAAACGGTTAGGAAGATTTTAATATTCTCCTTATTTTATAGTAATCTATATACTACTAAATATAAGTGTGTATCAATGGCCATGTTAGTTTCCTCATTTGATCGGGCTCCCCACTGAAACATGCATAAGAAAACAATTTCAACACCTAATTCACGGGCAGAGAGAGATGCAGCAATGACTGGACATCTGTATCATGAATGCAGGGATGGTAGCCTGCTTCGTCGGGCAGGCAGAGCACATATATCAGTAATAGTTATATCGAGAGGGTTTACTTCAACCCCTACATTTTTCAATCAGTACTAGTTATATCAGTAACTCGTTATTCATCAGTACTAATACGACTGGACAAGAAGTGGAAATTTGTAGCAGCACACAGATTGAACTTACATAATTTTTCTTTGAACTTTTTTAGGTGATATATCTAAACTTACACAATTTTGAAATGTGTACTGATGATATTTTTGCGCACGCACCCAACTATCTTGTGTTTTTTCATGAACTGACAAAATAATACAAACCAAACTAATAATGAGTTTAGTACAGAAAACAAATCTCTTCTCTAGGCATTAAGACAAATACCTATCGAACAACAAGCACAAGATAGTAGTGGCGCTTGAGGAGCAGGGGAAGAGGGACAGTACAAACAAGTGCAGCTCAATGATACCATATGCTGCAGAACAAATTTGCCACTTGGGACTGAAGAAAGAAATCACAAAAGATGAGCTGAAAATCATAATAGAATGACCACTTGGCACATATGTTGAACTTTCTAACCTGCAGTTGCCCAGAAGCTGTCCCAAGTCAGGCTAGACAAAGACTTTGACATTCTAGAAGCAGCGACAGACTACCCAATCTTCTTAAGTAGCAACATAGACAAAGAGAAATTGTTTTCTCTTTTCAGCTGAAAAATTAAACACGACAAAAAAATCAGCTCTTTTTGGCACCCAACCTCCTGTATATAAATTTTTTAACTGATGTTTTTTCTGTCATTGAAGTGATGCAATATCCTTGTAGTTGAACTATCTTTTCTGTCATTGAAGGGAAAAACCAGATAAGCAAGAACAACCATGTTTTCTTTTGTATCACCTTTAGTGCTTTTTTGGGGAGGAACTCGATACAACACAACATGTACAAAACATTTTTTAAACCATCTAAGTGCCACAAACCAAAAAAATAAAGTTAGCTTTGAAACCAAACCAATTAGACATTACTGCAGCAGTGCATGTGCAGTTTGCTTGATTCTACATCATGGTAAAGAACAACTAAAATACGAGAGAGAGAGAGACGAGCCTAAGTTCAAACTACAAACATAAGCATCAAGCTCCATCTTCCAGCTTGTAGATGATCCATTTTAATGCCAAATTTCCCAGTCCAACTTCAAAGTAACACATAGGACCGATCAGTACACAAGCTCACAATACGTGTCTGTAGGATCATAAGTTCACGCGCACATCAACCACAAACGTTCAAAGTATAGCAGGTGAATGACGGTTGGGTCATAAGTTCATAACACAAAGGCTCTTTTTTTGCATAGTTTACTGCCGAAATCTTCACCGCAAAAGAAATACATATGCATTACTTTTTGCATGAACTTTTTTAAGGAAAAGCTAAAAATATTGCAAAGCCAGCTGTAATACAGCGTAGTTATTTTGCATGAACTTTTTTTTAAGGAAAAGCTAAAAATATGTACTCAAAGTTCAGTAAAAGATTAAGGGAAATAAATTGCAGTGCCAATAGCGAATCCTCTGCCATTTTAGTATTCATGCTCAATCCTAATTTCATCACCATTATCAAAGGAGTTAAAATCCTAATTTGCAAGATTTAATATGTTAGTACCTCTGGATGCATCAATATACACTTATCTAGGACTAGTAATTGTGAAATTAAAACTAAAAAGATTGTCCAATTCTCAGAAACATAACAAAGAGGTTATGGGCAGCAGAGCAATCGTGCTTACCAAAATTCAAATGCACGCCTATCGCAATCTAAAATAATTATTGGAATCGAGAGAATTACAGAGGGATTTTTTTCCATTCACAAAATCCATGGCATACATGCTGCAAGTATGGGTGACAGAGAGGAGATACGAACATGGGGCGGTTGGAGAGTACGGTCGCTAATGTTGCTCGCCGACTTGCAACGGAATACGAAAACCCGGCAGGTCGCTGGACGGCCTGGGGCGAAGGGGTTGAACTGCTGGACGCAGCGGCAACCGAACCCGCATTCTGCAGAGCGTTCAACCTCCCTTGTGCTGCAGTTCAGAGAGTAAACAAATTAGCGGGAGAAGAGCAGTAGAGAGGGAAGAGGTAAGATGGATGCATGGACTGCTGCTGGTTTTATTGTTGAGCCACAGCTAAAGACACGGCAGCTAGGATGCCCTCGCGTGCGTGGAGTTTTGAGCAGAGGCGGCGGCTGGACCTCACACTCACGGCGGCGAGGAACGCGTGCGCCCAGCGGATCCGGCGAGCTGGGAAGCCCCTGGCGGGGGTAGCCGCGGGGGAGGACGGGGCACGGCTGTGGCCAGGGCGGCCGACACGCTCGACGGCGGGATCCAGCAGGCAGCGCACAGTGGAGGGAGGGAAGGAGGCGGCAGAAGCAAGGGAAGAGGTGGTCGGCGGGGAGAGGTAGGCGGCCGATGCTGCAAGGAGGGATGCTACCGGCGCTGTGGGGAGGCGGGGGCGGGGCGCTGGAAGGACACGGCAGCCACGCGCTGGGTGGATGCGGCGACGCTGTCGGGAGGGGACGGCGGCGGGCTGCGATGCAGGGTTGAGAGGTGTGAGGTCGGGCTGGTTTGCGGGAGGTGTCGATGGATCGGGCCTTATAGTGCGAGGGTAACAGAATATATATACTCTACTTTATTATTTTTAATATGTTCATATACTATATCTAAGATACTTCCAAGTGATTTGTATGAAAAAATTGCAAGTGAGCTCATAATTTTATTGTATTTGTGAAATACGTACATATTTATACGTGAAATAGAATATGCGCAAAATATGATACATACTACCAAAAAAGTAGTATATATATTATTTAAACATTCTTATATACTACATACTACGCGTACATACTCTCCGATATGATAGATACTACATAGAACGTACTCCCACTGTTGTTTCATATGTTCTATGTAGTATCATATCGAGTATGTACGTAATATAGTATATAAGAATGTTTAGGTAGTATATATACTATTTTTTATGTAGTATGTAGTATATTTTGAGCATACTTTTACGTACAATATGTATGTATTTCACAAATATTATAAAAACATGGCTCACATGCAATTTTTTCACATAGTTGCTTTGAGTATCTTAGATATAGTATATGAGTATACTAAAAGTAATAAAGTAGAGTATATACTACCACATGGTAGTATATGAGGAATGGGTGTAACTACACCCGGTAGTAGGATGCATTTTCCCTATATATATGGAAAATCCATCCTACCACCTGGGGTAGTTATCCTACATGTCTCATATACTATCTTATGGTAGTATATATCCTATTTTATCATTTTAAGTATGTTCATATACTATATATAAGATACTCCAAAGTGAGTTGCATGAAAAAAAA
This sequence comes from Aegilops bicornis, assembly GCA_021605145.1. Taxonomy (NCBI): domain Eukaryota; kingdom Viridiplantae; phylum Streptophyta; class Magnoliopsida; order Poales; family Poaceae; genus Aegilops; species Aegilops bicornis. The sequence continues at coordinate 362,964,231 of CM038675.1, forward strand.
TTAAGTTGGCCCATAGTTTTTATTATATTTGTGAAATACGTACATATTTGTACATAAAAGAGAGCATACTCAATATATGATACATACTACAAAAAAATTATTATATATAATACCTAAACATTTTTATATACTACATACTACGCGTACATACTCTCCGATTTGATAGATATTAAATACTACATATAAAACTCAAATGATGATAACTACCATTTATGATAAATAAAATTTATCATATATATATATATATATATATTTGGAATAAATAAATAAATAAATGGACTGTGCCGTGTCCAGCGGGAGCTCCTAAGCCGCGCCTTTAACGCCGCTAAGGCTTACTGGCGCCCACGCGGTTCCCACCTGGGCCTGGCCCAAACAAGGCCGACGCGACCGTTCGGGACGCTGTTAAGAACGAAAAAACAGCAAAAGAGATGGCGCTCCCAGGATTCGATCTCAAGCCACTGACGCCCTATACTAGTGTTCCTAACCACTAGTACAACTTGCCTATTGTGAATGTTACAGCACCGACACTATAAGGACGTGCAGCTGCGCTATTTCTTGCATGTATACTATACCACTTAATTTCCGAATTATTTACAAAAAACATCGTGAATTTGAATAAGTTCATCGTTTTAGAAAAAGAGTTCACAAAAATTGAAAAAAAACTCAACAATTTTGAAAAAAGTTCATCAAATTTAAAAAAGTTCATCGGACTTCAAAGTTCAATTAATTTGGAAAAGTTCATCAAGTTGACAAAAGGTTTATCAATTTTGAAAAAAGTTCACCCTTATGAAAAAATGTTCAACATTTTGAAAAAAAGTTCACTGTTTTGAGAAAAGTTCATCGATTTGGAAAAAGTTCATCGATTTTGAGGAAAAAGTTCATCAATTAGAAAGCAGTTTATCAATTTTGAAAAAAGTTCACCGTTATGAAAAAAGTTCACTGTTTTGAAAAAAAGTTCATCGATTTGAAAATAGTTCATCGGTTTTGAAGTAAAAGTTCATCAAGTAGAAAGAAGTTTTATCAATTTTGAAAAAAGTTCATAGATTTGAAAAATGGTTCATCAATTTAGAAAAAGTTCATCGACTTGAAATAAAGTTCACAAAAAATAAAGTTCACGAAAATAGTTCATCGATTTTGAAGAAAAAATCTTTGACATTGAAAAAATGCATTGATTTCAAAAAAAGTTCATTGATTTTAAATAAAAGTTCATCAATCTGAAAATAGTTCATAGAATTTAAAAGAAAAAGTTCACGCAATTGAAAAATAAATTCAGAATGGGAAAAAGAAAAAAGAAAGAAAAGTAAAAAACTGTTCAAAAAAAAACGGTTCCCAAAAGTGGGGGATTCCGCGAACGTGACAAAGAATAAACCAAACATGACAGTACTGGACACATATGTAGGCTTATCGTAGTGGTTGGTTCGCTGCTCTTTGAACCCCTCAGACACCATTTTTTGCTTTGATTTGATTCAGTTTGAACAGAATTAAAAAAAGAAGACAATGGGCCGGCCCGGCGCAGCAGGGGGGTGTGCGCCCGATTGCATAATGTACTGTAATGGGCGCAGCGGGCGGGCGCCCTTTAGGATTTGCCGTGTCCAGCCTCCATGCCCAGGCATGGCCCATGGCGTGCCGTGTGCCGAGCCTGTCCCGTTTAGCCCGGGCCGTGCCATTCCCGCGTGCTACCGGACCGAACCAGTTAGCACGACACGTAACCTGGAGAACAGATCGATCTCTCCTCCTCCCCTAGGCGAAAAACCCTAGGGTTTTTAACTCTTCCGGCGGCCATCGCCGGAATCGTGTATCTACCCCTACTCGCCGCCCCTGATCGGCGGCTTGGGTATAGGGTTTTTGCTTCTCCTACCTGGCTGTCTCGTCTAGGGACGGGAAGAGGCGGGAAGGACAGATCTGATCGGGTGATGGTGGAGAACGCGAGATCGCACAAGATGAAGACGACGGAAACAACGGAGGAATTGCTTGCTAGGCTCACGCTGCAGGAGGAGGAGGAGGAGGATGATTTCATCTGGGAGGAGGAATTGTCGGATGCGTCTGAACCAGCAAAGTGGCTAGCGATAGCTAGGGTTCATACACCAAAAACCTTCAGTCCCAATGCTTTGTATGGAGATATGAGGGCAGCCTGGAATCTGGCTAGACCGGTGGTGTGGAGGAAAATCCAGGCTAATCTTTTCACGACGTAGTTTGGATGCCTTGGTGACTGGAACAAGGCGATGTCTGAAGGCCCATGGTTGTTCAGAGATCAGGTGGTGATTTTGGAGGAGTATGACGGGTTTAAGAACCCAGATTCGTTTAGACTGGACAAGCTAGCGTTTTGGGCACAAATCCATGGCCTACCTGACAAGTTCTTGATCGAGCCAGCAGTCAAAGGCTTGGCAACCAGGATTGGGGAGGTGCAAGAAGTGTAGTTGAAGCTACCAGCAGGTTTTTTTGGCGAGTTTGTCAGGGTTAGGGTGAAGGTTGACATCAACGCAAAGATCAAGAGGTTTGTCACAGGGAAGAAGGGACAGGAAAGGATCCGATGACAGGTCAAATATGAAAAGCTGCCTGCTTTTACGCTTTAACTGTGGCGAATTTGGGCATTGGCACGAGGAGTGCGGAGATGGAGAGCATGATGAATCAAAGTTTGAGTGGGGAGATTTCTTGTACGCGGATTCTACACGGTTCGGAGCCTGCAGGGCGGGGAACTCTCGCCACAGAGGGAGGAGGAGCCGATCGAGGAGGGCGTGGAAGGGTCGTGAAGCCTACAACCCAAATCGAGTTGGCGTTTCAATGCACGCCAAGAACATCCGTAAACCGGCGTGTGTGGCTGCGGTGGACAAAGGGAAAGATGATGTAGATGTTGCAAGCAAAATCCCTTTGGAGGAGGGGGCAGAGCCAGCTCTTGGCTAGCTTTCACATAAAAGGTTATCTGTTGAGAATGGAGCTAGCTCCTCGGAGGTTGATGGGGCCGGAGGAAACCCATCAAGGGAGCTGGTAGTCGCGCATGAATTAATCCCTCCCCGTCCCCCGGTATACGTCTCGCCCAGGAAAGAGAGCAAGAGGCCAAAGAAAGCTAGGGCGGAGGATGATGCGGAGATGTTGGCAGGGACAAGCAATGACAAGAGCAGTGCAGTTGAAGCAACAACATCTAATGCAACATCGGCGGGCTCCCTCGAGGAGTGCCGCCGGGCACAATGAGTATCTTAAGTCGAATCGTCATGGGTCGGGCAAGGCCGCTGACAGCCGAGAACTACACGATTTAGCGTGTAACTTTGCCCCTACCTTTCTTTGTATTGTTGAGACTCAAATAGATAAAACAAGGGTAGAAAATCTAGCTGGATCTATTGGTTATGACAATGGCTATGCTGTAAGTAGCCAAGGAAGAAGTGGCGGTTTAGGGATTTTTGGAATAACCCAATAAAGATCGAAATTCTTGGTTATTCTGTTTATCACATTGATTGTTCTATTGATGAAACAGATAGGGAAAAGTGGAGGTTAACACTGTTTTATGGTGAAGCTCAAACAAGCCTAAGGTATAGGACTTGGGACACGATGAAGGGACTCAATATTTTATCAGATCTTCCGTGGGTTTGCATAGGAGATTTTAATGAAGTCTTGCGTCGGGATGAACAAGTGGGCATTGGAGCGAGGAGCAATGCGCAAATACAGGGATTCAGGGACGCGACTGACGTTTGCATGTTGATGGATGTGGGCTATCAGGCCGTTTGGACATTCGAGAAGAAGGTTACTGGTGGCGGCTACACGAGGTTCGCTGGATCGGGCCTTAGCCACGGTGGAGTGGAACGAGGTTTTTCCAGATGCTCAACTCAAGCATTTGACAAAGATCTTGGATCATTGCCCCATCATCTTGAACTATCAAGGGACACGCCCACCTAATGTAATTAGAGATTTCAAGTATGAGGTCATGTGGGAAACTCATGAAACATGGTCGAAACTATTACGGCGCGATGGATGAGGGAGGCCAAGCAGCGGCGATGGCAGGGCTCAGGGCAAAGCTGGAACATGTGGCGCGGGACCTTGGGAGGTGGAATAAGACCACTTTTGGGTCGGTCAAGAATGAAATCAGGAAGCTCAAACTTGAGCTCGAACGACTACGAAGTGACCCAGCGAGGACTGCTCCATCTCGCATTGAGCTTAAGATCAACGAAAATCTGGTTGAATTTTACCACCGGGAGGAGCTTATGTGGAGACAACGGTCGAGGTTGGAGTGGCTATCGGCGGGGGACAGAAACACACGGTTCTTCCATCTTCGAGCTAGCCAACGAAGAAAGAAGAACATGATAAAAGCACTGATGAACTCTTTGGGCGTGCTAATAGAGGATCAAGCGGAGTTAAGAAACATGGTTACAGAGTTTTATAAAAACCTCTATACATCAGAAGGGGTATCAGGTATGGAACACGTGTTGTCACAAGTACCCAGTAAGGTCTCGGATGAGATGAATACTATCCTTCTAGCTCCTTACACAGCGGAGGAGGTAAAAGCAGCATTGTTCCAGATGATGCCAACAAAGGCCCCAGGCCCGGATGGTTTCCCTGCACAATTTTATCAAAGGCACTGGGATATATGTGGAGAGGAAGTGACAAAGGCAGTTTTGAGAATACTGAGAGGGGAGGAGGAGGCAGCATGCACCAATGACACTGTCTTGGTACTCATCCCAAAGGTTCTTAATCCAACTCAACTCTCTCAGTTTAGGCCTATAAGTTTGTGCAATGTAATCTATAAAATTGCTTCCAAAGTAGTGTCAAACAGGCTAAAAGTGATTTTACCTGACATCATATCGGAGGAAGCGATCGGCGTTAAGTCCCGAGAGGTTGATAACGGATAACATAATATGTGCCTACGAATGTCTTCATTTTATGAAGAGAAGCAGAGCCAGATCTAATAGCTTTTGTGCTTTGAAGCTGGATATGATGAAAGCCTACGATAGGCTAGAGTGGCCTTATTTGCGTGCAATGATGGAGAAACTGGGTTTTGCACAACCTTGGGTACAAACAGTCATGGGTATGGTTCAGTCAGTCTCTTTCTCAGTTCTGTTTAATGGCGAAAAAGAAGAGTTTATACCAAGCAGAGGTATTCGACAGGGAGATCCTATCTCTCCTTATCTTTTCTTGATTGCAGCAGAGGGCCTCTCGTGCCTTTTAAAGACAAGTTCTCATTCGTCCGGATTTGAGGGGATTAAGGTGGCAGCTTCCGCACCACCGATTAATCATCTTCATTTCTTGATAATGACTCTTTGCTTTTCAGGGCAAGTGATCAAGGTGCGACTAGGGTTTCAAACCTTCTGGAAACTTACTGCAATGCTTCTGGTCAGAGAATCAATCACGCAAAATCGTCTATATTTTTTAGCAAGGGATGCCCTCAAGTTCTACGAGATAGCATCAAGCAAAACCTGAATGTTCAGAATGAATCTCTAAGTGACTGTTACTTGGGTATGCCCACAGATGTTGGACAGGCCAAGATGGGAACATTCAAATACCTGTGCGACAGAGTTTGGGAGAAAGTCAGAGGATGGATGGAGAAGCTGCTATCTGCAACAGGGAAGGAAGTGCTAATAAAATCGGTAGCACAAGCGATACCGGTGTATTCTATGGCATGCTTCAGACTACCACGAGGCTTGTGTGACAACATCAACGCTATCATCCGGCAATTTTGGTGGGGCAGTAAGAGGGGAAAGAGAAAGCCTGCGTGGGTCTCGTGGGATGTTATGACAAAGCCGAAATATTTGGGAGGAATGGGTTTCAGAGATATCGAGATTTTGAACTTATCTTTGTTGGCTCGGCAAGCATGGAGGCTGCTCGAGGAACCACTATCTCTTAGTGCAAGATTGCTTAAAGCGACCTACTACCCAAACACGTCGTTCTGGAAGGCTGATGGGTAACAACCCTTCACAGATTTGGCGTTCGGTTTTGGATGGAAGAGACATATTGAAGCGTGGATTAATTAGGAGAATAGGGAATGGGGCAACTACACATATTTGGAATGCTAATTGGCTTCCCGGGATGGGGCCGATGAGGTCGATCACCTCGTTAATCGTCAACCCGCCTACTATGGTGGTGAACTTATTGACAACACCACGGCTACTTGGCGAGAAGATGTTATTCGGCGAACTTTACGCCTTTCGACGCCGACACAATCCTTGCGCTCCCCTTTGCAGCGGGCAAAGGATGATTTCTGGGCACGGACCGGGAACGCAGATGGCGGGTTCACGATCAAGTCGACCTATCACTTAGTCTTTGAACAAAAGGGAACATAGGGAGAACTGGATGGAAGATAATGCAGAGCTTCGATCTTCGAGATAACGGCGTGGACCGAATTGTGGCATACAGAGGTGCCATCTAAACTGAAAGTTTTCTCTGGCGTTTAGCAAGGCACTCAACACCTACAATGGATCTCCTCCACCGAAACATGTCCACAACAAGAACTTGTGCCCTATGCGGCAAGATGATTCTTGGAGACACGCTCTTCTTGAATGTACAAACTCAAGATGCATATGGGCACTCTCGACCAAACGCCGGTAGAGCATATAAGCATGAATGATGAGAACAACGCAAGGAACCGGCTTTTTAACCTGCATGATGTCTTGAGTCGAGGAGTATAATGTCTTAGTGGTGACCTTATGGGCCATTTGGCGAGCTAGGCATAAAGGCGATTTATGAGGACATATTTCGAGTCCTCGGTCCACGATCGATTCATCAAATCTTACTTGAGAGATCTCAAAACCATCGCAGAACTGTGGACGGAGAAGAGGCAACAAACTTCTGTTCGACCAACAAGATGGATACCTCCGCCGAGTGGTTGCAGCAAGATAAATGTCGATGCCGCCGTGGCTCGAGGCAGAGGGGTGGCGGCTGCTATATGCCGCGACCACAATGGTGATTTCCTGGGTGCATCGGCGATTGTGATCAGGGGCCTGAGCGACCCTCCAACGCTGGAATCTGTTGCGATAAGGGAAGGGCTAGCACTTGCTGATGATCTGAATGTGCAGCACGTTCACCTTGCTTCTGATTGTAAGGTTGTTGTTGAAGATCTCAAGCAAAGGAACCCCACTAGCTATAGTGCCATTCTACATGAAATCACGGAGCATAGCAATTCTTTTACAGTTTGCAATATTGGACACGAGTTTAGGAGTTCGAATTTCGAAGCTCATAATCTAGCAAAGCATGTTTTGAAGCTAGGGGTGGGCCGCCATGTTTGGCTAGGTCATCCCGGTAATTTATTGTTTATCTCTGTAAACATTGTTACAGTCTAATAAAACTTCACGAGATTGCCTAAAAAAATTAGCACGGCTTGTTTGGCCAGCTATACCTGTAATCGAGGATGATGTTCCGTATCTTGGAAGAGAAACCATGTGAGGCCAGAATAAAAAAGAATGTGGCAGAGGAGATAAAGAAAGTGAGTCGTCCAGTCTCCGCGCGGAGTCTGAAACAGGACCCTAATCCCACGCTCTCGCAGTCGCAGTCGCACCCACTAATCACGGCGCATCAATCAAGCTGCCGCTATCAATCATTAACGGCGACAAGACCAAGCACACAAGCAAAACCACGCCATACAAATCCCCCGAATATAGCAGAGCGTCCGGTCAAACCGGCCTTCATTTCCCAAGCACGGTGCATAGATATAGATAAATAAACAAAAGAAAAGAAAAAGAGCGAGGGATTTTTCAGGTCCCTCTGTCCAATGGAGTCACGCGGCACGTAGCTCCGCCTCGGACCACATGCACACGCAAACCTCAATTAAAAATTATTATTACTCGCCACGAGAAAATCAGCCTTTATTTTTGTTTTCGTCCGAGCAAGCGAGCGAGCTCCTCGCGAGGCTGCCCCTCTCCTCCTCCTCCTCTCTCTCTCTCTCTCTCTCTCTCTCTTCCCCCCATCTTCAGTTCGAGGTCGGCGCTTGGGCCTCACCTCTCCTCGCCGTCGGCATTCCGCCGCCTCCCCCTACCGGAGCCACCTTCTACAAGCTTCTCCATGGACGACTCCGGTGGCGCTGATCCGGCGCGCCAGCATCTATCCCCGCAGGGCGGCGGGGGCGGGCAGCCGCCAGTGCCGCGCTCCCCGACCCCGCTCGACCTCGCCGCCGCCTCCGCCTACCACCACAGGCGCCTCTCCCCGTCGCCCCGCCCCCCGGCTCACCCGCAGGTGCGTCTCCCGTCGCCCTACGGCCAGATCCCCTCCGGCGCCGCGGCCCACCACGCGCGCTCGCTGTCTCAGCCCCTCTTCTTCTCCCTCGACTCGCTCCCGCCGCCGCCGTACGCCGATCTGGCCGGCCCGCCCGCCATCCCGCCGTCCCCGCCGTCTTCAAGCTCCGACCCGCCGCCCTTCGGCCTGCCGCCGCGGAGGGCTGGCCACCGCCGCTCTCAGAGCGACATCCCCTTCGGGTTCTCGCAGCTCAGCCGCCCCTGCCGCCCCCGGCGCCGGTGAAGCGCGAAGCGGCCACGGGACAGGATGGCGGCAGATTGGAGGGTGAGGACGCTGCGTTGTACGACCTTGTCAACGCCTACATGGACCTGGACGGGATGGACGCGCTCAACTCCTCCGAGGACCGCCACGACGACCGTGACAGTCACAGCCGTGCCAGCGGCACCCGCGCTGCCAGCGCGGCCGAGAGCAGCAGCGAGAACGAAGCCGAGAGCCAGTCCACCTCAGCGGAGAGGAAGGACGGAGCCAAGTCTCGGCATTGTCGCAGCTTGTCCATGGACAGCTTCATGGGGAAGCTCAACTATGCCACAGGTGACGATTCACCAAAGCTACCACTGCCGTCCCCCAGCGGTGGCCTTTCCAGGAGCGGGAGTGGGTCCTTGGATGGTGGTGGTGCTGCGTCACTGTTTGGTACCGAGTTCGCCAACGGGGAGTTCACTGAGGCTGAGAAGAAGAAGATCATGGCAAATGAACGCCTCGCAGAGATAGCTTTGACAGATCCTAAGAGGGTCAAGAGGTATGCATTTCATAATAGAGTGAAAAAATATTTCCCCCTCAATTTAAGCATCCTGACTTTTTAAAATTGACAGGATTTTGGCAAATCGCCAGTCTGCAGCAAGGTCAAAGGAGCGCAAGATGAGGTACATTCAAGAACTCGAGCATAAGGTACAGGTCTTGCAGACAGAGGCGACTACGCTTTCAGCACAGTTGACAATGATGCAGGTTTGTCTTATGGAGTTGCTCTGTATTTTGATTTTGTTTATGTTAGGACTGAACTAATTCTTGACGCACTTGTTTGCAGAGGGACTCTGGAGGACTTGCGACTCAGAACAATGAGTTGAAAATAAGGCTGCAAGCAATGGAGCAACAGGCACAGCTGAGAGATGGTATGCTTCTTATCGTCCCTTGCAGCATTGTTCTTCATTTCTTTTGGTGAAAATTAAACTGGGTTATGTCTTCTCGGGAAACTAGCAAACGGCAATATAAAAATAGCATAGCGCTCTTCAAGTATTATGCCAGCATGTGTTTGTGCCGACTTTCGACTGTCTGGGCTGGTTTGGTAGGCATGTAGTATCACCAATGCAGATCAGTGTTTTTATTGTTGGGTCGGGATAGTTTCTGTTTATGTGCACTCACACTGTAGGGTTTATCAAGGCCAAGCAAACAGTTTACATTAAAATGCAATAGTCGAGTGGTTCTTGGATGTTATTGCATGCTTCATGTGTCTCATTATAGATATATTGGTTCTTAATTTACCATGCATCTTGGCTGTGTTTGTAATAAAAAAAAATCATGGTTTGGTGTTGAAAGATGACTTACCAATATTTATGCAAGCCAAAGCTAAACCAATTGGTTGGGTGCCAACTTCTCTGAAAACTTGCCTACATCTGGCAAGTTTTGGAGTTGCAAAATAGGCATGCCAAAATGTCGGCTAGCAATTTTTGGCTCCCAACAAAAGCATGGACTATTACCTTTGTTTCGTGATTTACAGAAGATCGTGTGCTTGTTCTCTATGATGGTCAGTTATATTAAGTCGCCAAATGTAAGCATGCTAAAATATTGGCTAGCAATTTTTGGCTACCAACCAAAGCACACTCTATTACCTTGTTTCGTGATTATTATACAAAAGATCATGTGCTTGTTCTCTGTGTTAGTCAGTTATATTAAGCTATCATTATAAATATTGCTGATTCTTTTTGTGCTGGTGTGCACATTTTCCTGGCGTTGATTACTTGCCGAGTAGATTAAAGTCCTTTTGTCTCAGGAAAGACCATGTGGTTTGCAAATTGGTTGAGTTGAAAATTGATGGCGCAGTATATTCATTTTATATTATTACTTTATCAGTTGCGAGGGGTTCGGTCACCAGGTGGCTGGGTTGTACCATCATGGTACATACTTTTACTGGGATATTTTTTGAACAATATGTATTTGGAAAATCTTGCATATCGTAACACTGTTTTATCATTAATCAATATATGTTTTAAAATATTTTGAGAACCTTGAATACCTCAACACTATTTTCTCTTGATTTCCTCATGTGCGTCTAGTTTGACTAGGTTTGTTACTCTTGCTTACATGAGGATATATCAACTAGTGTCCAGTTCCTTTAGATGCTAATGTGACCTACTGTTCGTTTTGGTTCCTTTGGGCACATTTTATGGTTGATAAGTACTATAGGCGTATACTGTAGAAACTGTCTTCTTGCTCGCTTTTGTCGAAAAGGCTTGTATATTTTTGCTTAATGACATTTGAAAAGATCCAAATATTCGATATATCTAGTTTTAAATTGTGTTTAATAGCCTACTCAGATCTAAATGTCAGATTGCTATTTCAATTAGTACAAAAATCGTTTCTGAAAGTTCACGCTGGTGATGTATACTTGTTTTGACCATTTTTAGTGTGTTGTAAGGTTGAAGATCTATCATAGCATTTTCTCCATTGTCTTTTGTGTGGTTTCGGTTATTTATGGGTCCACAGTTGGTTTCAGGCTTTCAGTAAATGTTGTAGCTACTTAGCTAGCGGTCAGCAATTTACGCTAGTGATTTTGTTGCCATGGGTCCTCACTGTGGATTGATATATAGTCCATATGTAGCTAATATACAAGCCAAAATGTATGTTCGCCAACCGCCCCATATTTGTCCGCCCGGGCAACCACACCCCTTATATACAAAACCTCAACTCCATACAAAGCCATGCATATAGATCATATAGCACACAACCAATTCAACACAAGCCAAAATAATTCACAACAAATCAAATTCAACAATTCATACATAGGCATACACGAATGAATCAATCGCCCCCATTGTTGCGCTCATGGATCTCCTTTTTGTTGATGATCCACTTCTTGCAATTGTCATACATGAGGATAGTGTCGGTCGACATGATCCTTGACTCCTCAGTGGTCCTCTTGAGTCTCACCCTCTCTTTCTCAAGCTCAATTGTCTCATATGCCTTCGCCTTCTCAAGCTCCATTTTTTTTGCCATTTCTCTTGCTTCTTTTTGGGTCACGTCCATGTGGCAGACATCTTGCTTGTCGCGTTGTCACGCGCATCCCCATCCTTCTCCCACTTCCTCCCCCTCAAGTGTCTATTCCTCTTTGGGTCGGTCCCATGTCAGTCCGCCCCTCCATTTGGCTCATCGTCGTCATCCACTCCAATAGATTGGTCAATTGACGGGGTTTTTGATATCTTCAAGAGGCTTGACCACCTTGGTCTCCCATTCAATTGCACCCAACAATCCAAAATAATCCAAGAAACGAAGCAAGACAAGGAAGATGATGAACAATGTGAAGCAAACAAAACTTACATGGCCATCGACTCCAATACCACTTTGGTGCTATTTGCCACTTGTGCATAGGAACTGCAGAACTTGTTCAAACAAAGGCGGATTTTGATTACCCATTTCATAGTTTGGAGGAGCTTCACCGTCATCTATCATATCCATCATGAATGAGTCCTAAAGATGCATCAGAATGAAACTACCATCCTATAATTGATCCGGTAAATGCACATGGGGCAAAAAAGACCTGAGCATTTTGTTGAGGAATATCTTCAAACAGTTGCTAGGCATGTCCGACGCCGAGGATCCCCAACGTTGTCCATGACTGTTGGAGTTGTGGTGACTTGTACGATGTGTCCAAGAGGCGTCCGCTTCCTGCACGAAGCCATCCGAGATGCCGGACCATTGCGAAGCTGGAACGGCGTAGGGTGTGGCCGAGGGCGCGGATGTGGTGAGCTCCATGTCAACGATGTCCTTCTTGCCTTCTCGCGGACGTACTGCTCCTTGCAGATGATGGTCTCCGCTTTGCTCCCAACGGTAGGGACCCCCATGGACTCCGCTGAGCCATCCTCCATGGTGCGGGCGGACGGCGGAGTGGGCTAGGACGGCTAGGACGAAGGAGGAGGTGGGCGGCGCAGATGCGGAAGAGGGCAATGCCTCGGACGCGGAAAAGGGAAGACAAACACAATAGAGAGAGTGGTCAATTTGGAGGGATTTGGGGTGGGTTCGGCTTGCCGGATCCGATGTGGTGGACGCATCTGGGTGGTCCCAAATCCGTCCCACATATGAGCTGTGTTTGAGGGGTGCCGGACAGCCGAACATATGGGCTGGGTTTGGGGGGTCCGTTTGGGTGGCTTATTTGTGTCCGTACAGTGCCTGGGCTGTCTGCCTTGACATATGGGTGTGGCTTATTTTCATTATCTTCATGCTTGTTATCACAGTATTAGTTATCTGTTGTGTTATATAATCCATGTTTAGTTGTTCAGGTTGTTGTTTGCAGTGTCTATTAAACCAGTCATGTGTCATTGTGTTTATTTGGGTGACAGGGTTATATATATGCTCGTCTTGCTTTGTGACTTTCATTGCTTAACTATGGAAATCAACTGTGCATGTGCCATTTTTTTCTTTTCAGATAATATAAGATTTTATTTCCTTGTTGATGCACATTGTATTCTTTTTTGCCACCTATTGCATTTATTGAATGAAGGCTGTCATGTAATTTAATTAGTTGTTTTGCAATGTTCTGTCCATTGATTTATGTTTCTCTATGGGATTCATGTGTATCCAGCTCTGAATGAAGCACTGACGGGTGAGGTCCAGCGGCTGAAACTTGCAACCGGCGAGATCACGGATGCTCGTATGTCGAAGGCGGGCCTACAGCAGCAGATGAACTCCCAGCTGATTCAAATGCAGCAGCTGCAAATACAGCAGCAGCAACAGCAGCAGTCATCACAGACGCAGCAGGCTCAGCAGCAGCAGCAGTCGCAGCAATCAGCATAGACCAAGTTACAAAGAACCTGGATCTCTGTAGCAGAGGAGAAACGCGAATCTAGACAAGCATGATGAGTTGAAGGATGGTGATCGTATGTGCGAGCGGAGAGAAAATAATATCTTTTGATTATATCAGACAGGTTGTAGGATTGATAGCAGTGGTTGGGCAACGGATGCTGCCCGAGTTCTTTTGTTTAAGGTGGTCAGCGTGGAGCATGGTCGTCGTCGTACCGTATTGTCTGTCGTATATTCGTGCTGTACATGAGTACCTTCCTGGTGAGTCACTGTGGTAGTCTTCTCATTAAAGATTCTTCCCGACGAGTTGTTTCTGCGAGTCTATGAGATTATTATATTACAAAATCTACAACAGTACCTGTGCCGTGATCGTGTAATGGAGTGTATGGCGTACTACTTCGTCAGCGTTCGGGCTATGCTTGTGTTCACGTTTTGGCGTTGGTTGCTTGTGAAAGTAACCGTCGCAGATCTGGCTCTCCAAAAATTCGAGTGTGGCGAGCTAGGTAAGCAATCCATTCAAAAAAAAAAGTTCCAGTCCGCGAACAACGAACGTGGACAAGCTCAGCCGCCCTCAGAGCATCTACATTTTATCCCTAAACGTCTAGACCAACCAGTGTATCTCATACCTGTCTAAAAAGGTGATCCGATCGGACTCCCATTTTATTCCTAAACGTCTAGACTAACCGCATCTAGATGTTTTTTAAGGATGTCACATCTAAGCTTCCCACAAATACATAATGCAGCAACAAGAAACAAAAAAACAAAAAAAAAATTAAACCACAAATAGAGTGAACATCAACTTAGATGTGACATAACTATGTGACATCTAGATGTGTCCTAGACATACCCTATCTCAAACACGTCTTAAATCTGAGGGCAATATAAGGCTGTCTGGGCACGCCTAGACACTCCTGCCACCTCAGCTAGCTAGCACACGGACCCACAAGTCATCCACACTTTTCCTTTCACCTCTCTCCTCACGCCCATGGCCGAAGCAAATAAATAAATTTACCGGTTTCGGGAGGTACCGGTTAGGAATCGATCGTCCATCAATTTCATCTAGATCCGTGAGACCAGCTGCGTATAAACATGCAAAGCATTTCGCACCACTAGACCGAGGGCATGTACAATGGAAGCATCGCCTTCCTAGTGCTTCATCTCTTCCACGTAAGTAAAGATGTATGGAGCACTATTTAGTTTGTTAAACACCCAACACATGGAGCTGCCCCATCAGGCCAAGTATGACATATACATCCTCTTTTCCCTGTACTTCACGTGAACGTGGATGGCTGGCTCGCCTCATCTCTCTCGCTTTTGCCCACTCACTGTTACTTTTGTCAGCCAAGAGCCTACTTCCTCTGCAGGATCCCGTTTAGTCTGCAAGCTACAGGTTGAGCTGAGCTGGACAATTGCAAGTGACGTATAGGGCTGGAGCATCCGTCCACAGTGGAGCGTTGGCCATGCCTGAGCAATACGGGCTGACACACCTGACATCTTTTCAGAGGAAAAAGAGTGTGAGGCTGGATGACCGCATGCATGTAATATTCTCTCTCCCACATAAAGACTTTGGTTTTAATTTCAGGACCATAATTTAAATGACTGATAACTTGTCAACCATATTTTCGTTTTTGTAAATTTTTATATATTTGAATCTAGGACAACAAGACCTTTCAAACAAGACCAATATTGGATACATTTTGACTAGTTTGAATTTTATGTATCATATTTCAATTTTAGTTCATTTAGACTATTTCACTCATCTCAAACGACTAATTTCATTCATTTCAATTGAAAAACAGGTTTCAATTATTTTCCGAAGTGGATTTCAATTGAAAAACTATTTCACTCATTTCAATATACATATTTTACTCACTCCTATCAAATTATTTCACTAATTTGAAAATAAATATTTCACTCATTTACAGAACATATTAGATTCACCCATAGAGAACTGATTTCACTCATAGAAAATATATAGGTTTTAAAGCAATATTTCACTCGTTTCAAGAAACTAATTAAAATACCATATTTCACTTGTTTAAAAAAAAGTGATTTCACTCATTACAAAAGATAGATTTAGCTCATCTCACTAGTTTGCAAAACACATAACACTCACAATATACACATTGAAATAAGGAGTTCAAAAATATTAATTTAAAAACAATTTCATTCATTAAAAAAATATCATTCAAATAAAAGTTATTTTACTCATTTTAGAAAGTTTATTTCACTCATTTGAAATACTAATTTCGCTCACTCCATTTGAAAAGACATGCTTGAATTATTTCACTCATTTTAGAAAACTGATTTCACTCATTTTAAAACAAAATTTCACTAATTTTATAAATAGTTTGAAATAATCAGCTTCACATTCCACTAGATTCAGAAAACACATAACACCCGTTTACACCAGTTAGATTTTACTCATTTTGGAAATCACATTTCACTATATTTAAAGTATTTCACTCCGAAATATGTGTCATATGTATGGAAAACAAATTTCACTCATCTAAAGAAAATAATTTCACACGGTTGAGAAAACATACTTCACTCAGTAGAGAAAACATATTTCCAAATTGATTTCACTCAATGAAAAAACTAATTTCAATTATTTCAAAAAACATATTTCATTTGTTTCAGAAACCTGATTTCAGTCATTTGAAATGTTCAAATTAAAACATGTTTGAAATGCATCCAAATTTGGTCTTATTCTAAAGCTCTTGGCTTCAGGAATTCAAATATATAAAATATTTCAAAAATAACAGTATGGTTTAAAAGATAGAAATGAATGAAAATCCTAAAGAGAAAATAAAAGGAAAGGATTTGTACCATGGCACCACATGCAACGTCAGGATAGACTCTCTCTCTCACCTGACATGGGTCCCATCGATCTGATATTGATTTGACTTAAAGCAGAAATACAAGAAATTATTTACATCAATACTTTGATATACACATGCATGTGGTCCCACACCTTTACACATGGCAGCAAGGCATTGGTGAGAGAATCACCGTGTCAGCGACCCAAATACAGTTACAGTCTCAGGTGACAGGCTTGCCACCAAATCAGCAAGGGGAACACAGCGTGGCCGAGGAAAGGCAACATACCACCAATCAGGGACAAGGGCGCGTCACCTCCAGGCCACCTCGGATCAAACAGCCTAACCACAGGTACGTGGGGTCAAAGTGGGTGAGCTCTACATAATGGACCAGTCGCGAGGTAATCGTCATCCCAGTAGGCTCTTGTATTTTCTTGCTTTCTTTCTTCCTCCCAAAGACAAAGTATATTCCTTTAAGCTACTTGTGAGTGCTAAGTACCAGATCAGAGATCCATTGCCTAACATTGTGGTATCAGACAGCCACCTACCACCCTTCTCCGCCGCCGCCACCACCTACCTCGCCACCGCTGCCGCCGCCCTGGAAACTCGCGGCCAGAAGCAAGCTCACGATCGCCTCATCGCCACCATGGACCCTGCCCTGAAGGCCTACCTCGACAAGATGAGCGATGAAGCCGCAAACCGCGCCAAGAAGATGCGCGAAGACACCGCCGTCCGCGCCATCAAGCAAGACAGCGACAACACCGCGATCCTCCAGGCCTTGGCGACGCAAACAGCGCGGATCGACTCCCTCATCACCTGGAAGCCGGAACTGGAAGCGCGCTTCACGCAATTGGAGCTCTCGGTCGCGGCTCTGTGTAAGGGCATATTTATCCCTAAGGTGTTTTGGTGATTGATGACAATGCTTTTGCGGACTAATCGTGTGCCTTGAGTTTCTCAGACGTTTCATCGCTATGCACAAGACGGTTTGGTGCCCCTCGAAGACTATTGAAGATGACGTTTTTTCTACATTTCTTTTCGGTGGATTTGAGTCGTAGGAAAGCCGTACTATTAAGAGGGGATCCGCTTCGGAAAAGGTTCGGGTGGAATCATCACGTATATGTTTTCTTCCTCTGCACCACCTTTCCCCTTGTGCTTTGGAACATCCTCCGTTTTTCCTCATTTCTATGCAAAAAGAAGGATTCCTAAGTGTTGCTGTTCTGGGGCATGCTGTAGTACTGCTCTACGGAAGCCTTTGCGGTAGTACCGCAAGCCTTTGCGGTAGTACCGTAGGCGCCCGCGGTAGTACCGCTCCTATGGAGCCGTACTACCGTGGCCTCAGACCAGACTCAGCGGCTCGTGCGGTTGTAGGGGCAGACGTAATTTTTTACGTCTGCGCCCTACGCGGTAGTACCGCCCCATGCGCGCGGTAGTACCGTGAGTCCTGGTCTGGCATAGCTACATGAGCGGAAGTAGGGGCGGATGTAATTTTTTACATCCGCTCCCTGCGCGGTAGTATCGCATGCCATGTGCGGTAGTATCGTGTCGGATTTTTGCATCGATTGATTTTCAGCGGAAGTAGGCACAGATGTATTTTTATTCATCCGCGCCCTTCCCAGGCTAGGCCATTCCTGCCTTCGGTAGTACCGCAAGGGGGAGCGGTAGTACCACACTTGCGGCAGTACCGCCCTCAGCTTCTGTGCTTCAGGCCTGACCTAGTTCCTGTTGGGGAACGTAGTAATTTCAAAAAAATTCCTACGCACACGCAAGATCATGGTGATGCATAGCAACGAGAGGGGAGAGTGTTGTCCACGTACCCTCGTAGACCGAAAGCGGAAGCGTTAGCACAACACGGTTGATGTAGTCGTGCGTCTTCACGATCCGACCGATCAAGTACCAAACGCACGACACCTCCGAAGTTCAAAGACATCGCTCAGCCCGGATGACGCCCCTCGAACTCCGATCCAGCCGAGTGTTGAGGAGAGTTTCACGGCCGACGACGGCGTGGTGATGATGATGATGTTCTACCGGACGCAGGCTTCGCCTAAGCACCGCCATGATTATCGAGGTGGACTATGGTGGAGGGGCACCGCTGCGGCTAAAAGATCAAGCGATCAATTTTTGTGTCCCTAGGGTGCCCCTGCCCCGTATATAAAGGAGCAAGAAGTGCGGCCGGCCAGGAGAGAGGGCGCGCCAGGAGGAGTCCTACTCCCACCGGGAGTAGGACTCCCCCCTTTCCTAGTTGGATTAGGACTTGGGAGGGGGAAAGAGGAAGATGAGAAGAAGGAAGGGGGGCGCCGCCCCCCTCTCCTTGTTCTATTCGGACTAGGGGGGAGGGGTGCGCGGCCCTTGCCCTGGCCGCCTCTCCTCTCTTCCACCAAGGCCCACTAAGGCCCATTAAGTCCCCGGGGGGTTCCGGTAACCTCCGATACTCGAGAAAATCCGATTTCACTCGGAACACTTCCGATATCCAAACATAGGCTTCCAATATATCAATCTTCATGTCTCGACCATTTCGAGACTCCTCGTCATGTCCGTGATCACATCCGGGACTCCGAACAATCTTCGGTACATCAAAACATATAAACTCATAATATAACTCTCATCGAAACGTTAAGCGTGCGGACCCTACGGGTTCGAGAACTATGTAGACATGACCGAGATACATCTCCGGTCAATAACCAATAGCGGAACCTGGATGCTCATATTGGCTCCCACATATTCTACGAAGATCTTTATCGGTCAGACCGCATAACAACATACGTTGTTCCCTTTGTCATCGGTATGTTACTTGCCAGAGATTCGATCGTTGGTATCTCAATACCTAGTTCAATCTCGTTAGCGGCAAGTCTCTTTACTCGTTCCGTAATACATCATCCCGCAAATAACTCATTAGTTGCAATGCTTGCAAGGCTTAAGTGATGTGCATTACCGAGAGGGCCCAGAGATACCTCTCCAACAATCGGAGTGACAAATTCTAATCTCGAAATACGCCAACCCAACAAGTACCTTCGGAGACACCTGTAGAGCACCTTTATAATCACCCAGTTACATTGTGACGTTTGGTAGCACACAAAGTGTTCCTCCAGAAGCAGGAGTTGCATAATCTCATAGTCATAGGAACATGTATAAGTCATGAAGAAAGCAATAACAACATACTAAACGATCGTGTGCTAACCTAACGGAATGGGTCATGTCAATCACATCATTCTCCTAATGATGTGATCCTGTTAATCAAATGACAACTCATGTCTATGGCCAGGAAGCATAACCATCTTTGATTAACGAGCTAGTCAAGTAAAGGCATACTAGTGACACTCTGTTTGTCTATGTATTCACACATGTATTATGTTTCCGGTTAATACAATTCTAGCATGAATAATAAACATTTATCATGATATAAGGAAATAAATAATAACATTATTATTGCCTCTAGGGCATATTTCCTTCAGTCTCCCACTTGCACTAGAGTCAATAATCTAGATTACATAGTAATGATCCTAACACCCATGGAGTCTTGGTGCTGATCATGTTTTGCTCGTGGAAGAGGCTTAGTCAACGGGTTTGCAATATTCAGATCCGTATGTATCTTGCAAATTTCTATGTCTCCCACCTGGACTAGATCCTGGATGGAATTGAATCGTCTCTTGATGTGCTTGGTTCTCTTGTGAAATCTGGATTCCTTCGCCAAGGCAATTGCACCAGTATTGTCACAAAAGATTTTCATTGGACCCGATGCACTAGGTATGACACCTAGATCGGATATGAACTCCTTCATCCAGACTCCTTCATTTCTTGCTTCCGAAGCAGCTATGTACTCCGCTTCACACGTAGATCCCGCCACGACGCTTTGTTTAGAACTGCACCAACTGACAGCTCCACCGTTCAATGTAAACACGTATCCGGTTTGCGATTTAGAATCATCCGGATCAGTGTCAAAGCTTGCATCAACGTAACCATTTACGATGAGCTCTTTGTCACCTCCATAAACGAGAAACATATCCTTAGTCCTTTTCGTGTATTTCAGGATGTTCTTGACCCATTGTCCGATGATCCACTCTGGATTACATTGGTACCTCCTGCTAGACTTATAGCAAGGCACACATCAGGTCTGGTACACAACATTGCATACATGATAGAGCCTATGGCTGAAACATAGGGAGCATCTTTCATCTTCTCTCTATCTTCTACAGTGGTCGGGTTTTGAGTCTTACTCAACTTCACACCTTGTAACACAGGCAAGAACCCTTTCTTTGCCTGATCCATTTTGAACTTCTTCAAAACTTTGTCAAGGTATGTGCTTTGTGAAAGTCCAGTTAAGCATCTTGATCTATCTCTATAGATCTTAATGCCCTATATATAAGCAGCTTCACCGAGGTCTTTCATTGAAAAACTCTTATTCAAGTATCCCTTTATGCTATCCAGAAATTCTATATCATTTCCAATCAGCAATATGTCATCCACATATAATATCAGAAATGCTACAGAGCTCCCACTCACTTTCTTGTAAATCTGAGGCTTCTCCAAAAGTCATACAAAACCAAATGCTTTGATCACACTATCAAAGCGTTTATTCCAACTCCGAGAGACTTGCACCAGTCCATAAATGGATCATTTGGAGCTTGCACACTTTGTTAGCTCCCTTTGGATCAACAAAACCTTCAGTTGCATCATATACAACTCTTCTTCCAAAAATCCATTCAGGAATGCAGTTTTGACATCCATCTGCCAAATTTCATAATCATAAAATGCGGCAATTGCTAACATGATTCGGATAGACTTATGCATCGCTACAGGTGAGAAGGTCTCATCATAGTCAATCCCTTGAACTTGTCGAAAACCTTTCGCAACAAGTCAAGCTTTGTAGATAGTAACATTACCGTCAGCGTCAGTCTTCTTCTTGAAGATCCATTTATTCTCAATTGCTTGCCGATCATCGGGCAAGTCAACCAAAGTCCATACTTTGTTCTCATACATGGATCCCATCTCAGATTTCATGGCCTCAAGCCATTTTATGAATCTGGGCTCACCATCGCTTCTTCATAGTTCGTAGGTTCATCATGGTCTAGTAACATGACTTCCGAACAGGATTACCGTACCACTCTGGTGCGGATCTTACTCTGGTTGATCTATGAGGTTCAGTAACAACTTGATTGAAGTTCCATGATCATCATCATTAACTTCCTCACTAATTGGTATAGACGTCGCAGGAACTGGTTTCTGTGATGAACCACTTTCCAATATGGGAGCAGGTACGGTTACCTCATCAAGTTCTAATTTCCTCCCACTCACTTCTTTCGAGAGAAACTCCTTCTCTAGAAAGGATCCATTCTTAGCAACGAATGTCTTGCCTTCGGATCTGTGATAGAAGGTGTACCCAACAGTCTCCTTTGGGTATCCTATGAAGACACATTTCTCCGATTTGGGTTCGAGCTTATCAGGTTGAAGCTTTTTCACATAAGCATCGCAGCCCCAAACTTTAAGAAACGACAACTTTGGTTTCTTGCCAAACCACAATTCATAAGGCGTCGTCTCAACGGATTTTGATGGTGCCCTATTTAACGTGAATGCGGCCGTCTCTAAAGCATAACCCCAAAACGATAGAGGTAAATCAGTAAGAGACATCATAGATCGCACCATATCTAGTAAAGTACGATTACGACGTTCGGACACTCCATTACGCTGTGGTGTTCCGGGTGGCGTGAGTTGTGAAACTATTCCGCATTGTTTCAAATGTAGACCAAAATCGTAACTCAAATATTCTCCTCCATGATTAGATCGTAGAAACTTTATTTTCTTGTTACGATGATTTTCAACTTCACTCTGAAATTCTTTGAACTTTTCAAATGTTTCAGACTTATGCTTCATTAAGTAGATATACCCATATCTGCTTAAATCATCTGTGAAGGTGAGAAAATAACGATACCCGCCACGAGCCTCAACATTCATCGGACCACATACATCTGTATGTATGATTTCCAACAAATCTGTTGCTCTCTCCATAGTACCGGAGAACGGCGTTTTAGTCATTGTCGGTGTCAAAACCGGCGGATCTCGGGTAGGGGGTCCCGAACTGTGCGTCTAGGCGGATGGTAACAGGAGACAAGGGACACGATGTTTTACCCAGGTTCGGGCCCTCTTGATGGAGGTAAAACCCTAAATCTGCTTGATTAATATTGATGATGTGTGTTACAAGAGTGGATCTACCACGAGATCAAAGAGGCTAAACCCTAGAAGCTAGCCTATGGTATGATTGTTGTTCGTCCTATGGACTAAAGCCATCCGGTTTATATAGGCACCGGAGAGGGCTAGGGTTACACAGAGTCGGTTACAAAGGTAGGAGATCTACATATCCGTATCGCCAAGCTTGCCTTCCACGCCAAGGAAAGTCCCATCCGGACACGGGACGAAGTCTTCAATCTTGTATCTTCATAGTCTTGGAGTCCGGCCGATGATGATAGTTCGGCTATCCGGACACCCCTAGTCCGAACTCCCTCGGTAGCCCCTGAACCAGGCTTCAATGACGACGAGTCCGGTAGCATGTTGTCTTCGGCATTGCAAGGCGGGTTCTTCCTCCGAATAATTTAAGATTGTGAACACCGGGATAGTGTCCGGCTCTGCAAAAATAAATTCCACATACCACCGTAGAGAGAATAATATTACACAAGATCAATCATTGGCGTATTTTGTGGCGTGACGTCGCACCACTACCAAGCCTTTACTCAAATTGTTTTATTGTCCCACCTCGGTAGCGTTTAGCGAAGCGGTTTCCTTGGCACGTCTTGTCGAGCGGAGATCGTGTTCCCCTTATTCCGGATTCCCATCAATACGGACGTGGGTAACCCAACCGCGCCATTGAGTGTGACGCTTGGGAGATAAGCGAGTTTTACCAGGCGGTGGGGACACATGTTTTTGTCCGCCCATATAAGGGGATAAAGATCCCTTTTACCTGCGCCTTCTTCCTCCTTGGCTTATCCATCTCCGCGAACTCGAGCTTCAGCGCCCAAGTCCGCACTTCTCACCTCAACCTTCTCCAACTATGTCCGGAGCGGGAGGCAAGTGGATGGCCTCCTCCGTCACGGAAGGGCAGATCCGGAAGGCTGCGCGACGCCGGATATTTGTCCGCAACATCGCGCATCGGCTCCCCGACGAGGGAGAGCTCGTCCCCAACCCCAGGCCCCATGAGAGGGTAGTATTTCTTCCCCATTTCCTCCACGGACTGGGCTTCCCGCTTCATCCCTTTGTCCGGGGGCTCATGTTCTACTACGGCCTAGATTTCCATGATCCGCCACGAATTTCATCCTCAACATCTCGGCGTTTATCGTGGTATGCGAAACCTTCCTCTGCATCCAGCCCCACTTCGGTTTGTGGCTCAAGACCTTGATGTCAAGCGAAGGTTGTGAAGGGCAGCCAAGCGGAGTCGGAGGCGCCATGGTGGGCAGGATGTCCCACATTACGTGGCTGGAGGGCACTTTCGTGGAAACCATCAAGGGGTGGCAATCGGGGTGGTTCTACATCACCGAGCCGCGTGACCCTGATTGGGCAGCGGCACCCGATTTCAGATCCGGCATCCCTACACGGCTCACCTCCTGGAAAGAGAGTGGCCGGACTTGGGGGGATTCAGAGGAGCTGACCGGACTCCAAGCCTGCATCCGAGCTGGTGGACAAG
The DNA here is from genome assembly GCA_021605145.1 of Aegilops bicornis. Taxonomy (NCBI): domain Eukaryota; kingdom Viridiplantae; phylum Streptophyta; class Magnoliopsida; order Poales; family Poaceae; genus Aegilops; species Aegilops bicornis. The sequence continues at coordinate 362,987,934 of CM038675.1, forward strand.
AAGCTCAAGCTTGTCAACGTAGTCCAGTCATGCTCATCCGCCGGATTCTCCCGTGCAATGACGGGCTTCAACATGTGGGAGTTTGATCCGGCGCAGCACTGCACTCGGCGGGCTCTTCGACACTACGTCACGAAGATGTCCGGAAGGTGCTGTTCAAGGGCGCCGAAGCTCCGCATCCGCTACCGAAGATCGCGGATTACGCTGCGCGGCGTCCAGGTGACGAGGTAAGTGATTTCACCACTTGTTTTCCATAGTTTGGCTCTATGCGGATCTAAACTCCCTTTACCTTTGACAGAATGGTGGCGAAGGCGAGCAGATTATCTGTCGGCCCCATTGCGGAAGGACCCAGTGGACGCCCGCCCTAGCAGGGGCTGCTGGCTCTGGCACCTCACGTGGTGCCGGAGAAGAAGGCCAAGAAGACGGCCACGGGGACTCGGAAGAGTTCCCATTTTCAGGTGCTGTCGGATGATGAATCCGAGGCCGACTCTTCCCACCAAGGCGAGGAGGAGAAGAAGAAAGCCTCTCCCCCAGCGGGGGGAGGGAAGAAAAGGAAGGCCTCCCCAACAAGGGAGGCCGAAGGGTCCAAGAAGGGAAAGACTCTTCCCCCGGACTGCTCCGCCAATGCCAGCCGACGGCACGAGGATCGGGCCTCCAAGGGCCAAGCCTGGCGAGATCGTAAGTATCCGGACTCCGAATAACTTCAAGGTTTTTTATTTTCGCCACATAATGTCTTTCTAATGCCGCATACAACCCTGCAGTCCGCCCAAGGATGATCTTCCCGTTTGCCGAAGGGTCCTTGGGTGCGTCGGATATGGATTCCCTTCCGACTGCCTCCACCCCCGTGCCGCGGACGACGCCGAGGTGGGATCCCAGAAAAGGACCCACCAGGAGGAGGAGGCCCCGGAGGTGTCACAGGACACCCTCCCGGACTGTGCACCGGACTCAGCCCCGGAGGCCACAATGGCTCCGGAGTCCGGCGGGCGACCCCTTCATAAGAAGGGAAAGACCGCGACGCCGGCTGCCTCCGTCAAAGAGGAACACCGCACTGTTATGAGTGCGGTGCTTCAGAAGGTTCAGCTCGCCAAGAGCAGGCTGACCGAAGCCTGCAGTAGCCTTCTAACAGGCTTTGAGGTAAGAATTTCAATATATGTAAAATTGTACCACATAGACAGTAGCCCCTGATGCTCGGTTCGATGTTCGGAAAGAAAAGTCGGACTGAGGATCTTTAGAAAGATAAACGCAGGAGTCATAAAAAATATGTCAATATGGGATTGCAGTGTCAGGCCGACCTCCGCCAAGACCGATCATGGAGGTCAATACTTTGAAGGAAAACCTCGGCGGTCCGAGAACGAGCTCGGCCATGCCAAGAAGCAGCTCGAGAAAAAGAAGGTGAGTAATACCTTATGAAAGTTGTACCTTCTGAGAAAAGGATTTGGTTGCAAGAAAAATGACAAGGATAACGTGGGTATTGTAGGGGCCACTAACGAGGTGGCGACCACAGAAGGAGGCGGTGGCCGCGTCGAACGCATAATGCGGCATGAGCGCACCGAGCGAGAGAAGCAGGAGGCGCGGGTGGCGGAGGTACAGCAAGAGCTCCAGGATCTCGTGAAAAAACATGAGAGCTTGGGCGTGACTCAAGACTCGAGAGTCTGAGCTTGCAACGGCTCTTGAGAGTGCCAAAGCCGCTAAGGCGAAGCCTACAAGGCCCTCCAGAGATTGAGGCGGTGAAGAAAATAGCGATGGGTAAGGCATTTTTCATGCAAAGTAAGCATGTGAGTGTTAATTACATTGCTTACCCGAATTCGGAGCTCTGTATGCGTTCGCAGATCTTCCTTGCAGCGTGTCCGATCTTGCCGCATTCTACCGGGCCGAGGAGGGAGCTCGACGGAGAAGGTCTTCTGGTCTCGATATCTTTGAGGCGGACATCCGGTGCCCCTTAGCGACCCGGTGAAGCGGCTGGTCGAGCTCCTAAAGCGGCCGAACAGGCCATGAAGGGCCTCATAGTTCGGTGTGGCCTAAGGAGGCCATGCACAGGAGCTACTTCAGACTGGTGCGGCGGTGATGGATGCGTGCCGTGGGTTGAAGTTATCAAGCATTCCGCTTGTATTGAGGGTGCCGTCGGGCCTTGCCCGCGCAAAGGTGCACTTTGGGGCAAGATGGATGCGAAGCTCGTGACGGACCCGCCACTAGAGGGCAAGGAGCATCGCATGCCCGAGATGTATTATAAGAGTGTCTTGAAGGCGCCCACACTATTGCGGGTGAGTGCTCCAAAGATGTAATATTTGAGTAGACTCGCATTTTGTTATCTGTCTTGCTGAAAACATAGTTCATATGCGCTTAAGAAACGCTTGTTAATTTAAAATATTACCTTACGTGCGGCTGTTTATCAAATCGAGAGATGGCAAGTCATCGGCTTCAAATTTCATGCCACGAGTGCTTTGGGGTGTTGGGCTACACTTGAGCGCTCTTGGTCCCAGTATTGGGTCCATCTAGGGAGGCGCTCAACACAGCGAACAAGGCAACCACACTTATAATGCTTGAACACTCTCACTTAGCCATAGAATTCTATAATTTTAAATTTCAGCGAAGCCCCTAGTCTTCGGAAGGCCGAAGTTGGGGCGCTATCCACGCCTTGGCCGGACAGTATCCGGCTCCTCGCTCTAAGCGGCATAAGTCTTTAAGGACTCGCAAAAATCCTCTCGAACAGCGACCGGCTCTCGCCTCATCATGACGGTCAGTTTTAGCTTTCTCCACTGAGGCGTTAACCCAGCTTAACTGGGGCGGAATCGCAGTGGTTCTCCCAGTGCTACCTTAGTCGATATAACGGAACGTAAGGTACCAAAACATGGGAGCCGGGCAAACCCAACTATTGACCCAAGACATGATTCGGAGCCGATGCATATAGTGCTATAAGTTCGGGGTGCCGCACTTGTGAAAGTGTTCGGACTCATCACACCATAATGCAGGAAACATAAGCCCCTGGTGTATATTAGCCGTACCAAAGTGTACGGATGCAACATGCCATGAATGAACAGATGTATGAAAAAGAAATGCAATTATAAGCAAAAAGGTGTTGCATTGTTTTATTCAATAAGTGCTGCTACGAATGCAGAACGATACAAATAGTGCGATAAGCAAGGTACGGGACTGTTAAACATGTCCCCCTCCAGGGTAGGCTGCAGATTGGTGTAAAAATGCTCGTAATGGAGACCACCTGTATATTCGTTGTAGCCTTTATCCTTCCCTGGCTGTTGCATCGTGAGTTCGGCAGGTTTGCTGCCGGACAGGGCCTCTGACAAACGGAGTCCTGTGGATAAAAAGTAAAAGGTAAAAAGAAAATAAAAAGGAACGACACACTTGAGAGCCCCTGGTTTGGTTGAGCCGCAGTCTGGGTTTATCATGGTCGTGCCCCTCTCCCCATGCCCATGGTATCTTCAGAGCGTAATGGTGTACACGAAGGACCTGCTTTGGCGTTTCGCGAGGGCTGGGGTTGAGCCGCACTGCTTCTGGCGATGCTCGGAACGTGCCGGTGGTCTTGTTGTAAGTTACTCCGGCACGCACGCTTATGTCCGGCCGCTTAACGGCCGGACTCGAGAATTGCCTTAAGAGTCTGCATTGCACTTCGCGCGAGTCATTGTATGTTCCTCCGTGCGGAGAGAACGTTCGATGTTTCCGTTGACCGTGATGACTCCTCGAGGGCTGGCATCTTGAGCTTGAGGTATGCGTGGTGCGGCACCGCGTTGAACTTTGCAACGCTGATGCGTCCGAGCAAGGCATGATAGCCGCTGCGGAACGGGACTATGTCGAAGATTAACTCCTCGCTTGGAAGTTATCCGGGATCCGGAGACCACTTCCGGTGTAATTGAGCCTGTACAATTGGCTTCTACACCTGGTATGACGCCTTTAAAGGTCGTTTTGGTAGGTTTAATCCTTGACGGGTCTATGCCCATTTTGCGCCTTTGTATCACTGGTAAAAGCAGGTTCGTTTCTTTGCCGCCAAATCCATCGGGACTACGGTTAGGTGAAATCCATCGATGATTGGGTCTAAGACCAGCGGCGAATCCGCCGTGGCGGATCTTTGGTGGGTGGTCCCTTGGTCAAAAGTGATCGGCAGGAGGACCATGGATTGAACTTCGGGGCAACTGGCTCCATCGCGTAGACATCCCTGAGTGCACGCTTCCACTCCCTTTTGGGTATGTGCGTTGCGTATATCATGTTCACCGTCCGCACCTGTGGGGGGAAACCCTTCTGTCCTCTATTGTTCGGCGGTTGGGTCTCGTCCTCGTCATCGCTATGCAACCCCTTGTCATTGTTTTAGGCAATTAACTTGCCTGCCTGCTTGAATACCCAACAGTCCCTGTTGGTGTGGTTAGCTGGCTTTTTGGGGGTGCCGTGTATCTGGCACAAGCGGTCGAGTATTCGGTCCTGAAAGTGCGTTATATCGACTAGAGGGGGGGTGAATAGGCGATTTTTATGAATTCTTCACTGAGGAATTTGCCTTTGAGGAAATTCCTTAGCGAAGAACTACTTGCAGGGGAATAGGTACTCAGAAGTAAGCTTAACAGATTACAAACATGGTCATCATGATGAAATGAAGACAAACACAGAGTACAGAAAGCGTAATCACAGGACAAGACAAGATGAAGACAAACTGACTGAAGAAATTGAACTGAGGAAATTGAGAAAGTCTTGATCGAGTCTTCAAACACAGATATGAACAAACACTCAACACAAGAATGAGGAAATGAAAGGGTTGAGGAAATAGAATCGATAAGGTTGGTGAAGACAATGATTTGGTAGACCAGTTCCAAGCTGCTGTCTCGGTTATGCGTATGGTTGGAGCGGCCGAGTATTTAAACTCGAGGACACACAGTCCGGACACCCGGTCGATGAGCACGCAGCTCGGGACACCAAGTCCTCACCGTATTCTCCTTGAACTAAGGTCACACAGACCTCGTCCAATCACTCATGGTAAGTCTTGAGCGACTTCCAAACCTTCACAGACTTGGTCACTCGGCGATCCACAATTCCTCTTGGATGCTCTAGACCATGACGCCTAACCGTCTGGAAGAAGCAGTCTTCAAAGGTAACAAGCGTCGGATCCACGCAGGATCAATTTCTTCTGATGCTCAATCACTTTGGGTTTGAAGGGGTTTGGTTTTTGGGGTTTTCCTCACTCGATGATTTTCACTCAAAGTCCTCGGAGGATGGGTTGCTCTCAAATGACAAGTGTCAAGTTCTCTCGGAGCAGCCAACCAGCTAGTGGTTGTAGGGGCGGCTATTTATAGCCTAGGGAGCAGCCCGACATGATAAGACATAAATGCCCTTCAATGATATGACCGTTAGGTGGATAAGATATTTTGGGACAGTGGCCAAGAAGACAAAGAACGGTCGGAAATTTGAATCTCAAATTCCTCGGGGCTATCATGTTCCTCACATGTAGGCAATCCACCTTTGGCGAATTCCTAACTCCTCGGTCGAGAACAAATTCCTCGGCGACGGAAGAACTTCGTCTACATCCTTTGAAGAAATTGACTGAACTGTATGAGATTTCCAAAGGCTTCACTCGAAGGGATTGGTAGGTGTAGGATTTTGAGTTGAGCATCACATGGAGAAATTTTTCCTTAGTATTTCCTCGACCCCCTTTAACAGTACGGTGTTTCCTATGACTCAAGAAAGAGAAAAACGAGACTACGAAAACAAAAGTCTTCACGCTTCATGTTCCTCAAATGAATACCAAGTCTTCAAGGTCACACCAATTTCTTCACTTTCAAAGTCTTCAGAAAGTCTTGAGAATATCAAAGTCTTGATCGAAGAACTTCATTTTTAGGGTCGACTTTCTTTGTAAATATCAAACTCCTCATAGACTTATAGACCTGTGTACACTCACAAAGCGCATTAGTTCCTTAACCTATAAGTCTTCAATCCACCAAAATCACTAAGGGGCACTAGATGCACTTACAATCTCCCCTTTTGGTGATTGATGACAATATAGGTTAAGTTTTCAACGGGGATAAACATATGAAGTGTAAATACTGATTATGAGGAATTTGATTGCAAGATATAGAAGAACTCCCCCTGAAGATGTGCATAGTGAGGAATTTGCTTTTGAGGCAATGCACATTTTGAAGAGTTGAATCACGGAGATCTCCCCCTATATCTTGTAATTCATACACGCATTTGACATATAATATGAAGAATTTGAAATGCATGATGAAATATGGTGCTTGACGTAATTCAAGACGCTGCGTGCGATAACATTAATGAGGAACAAGCATGCAAAATAAGGCATTAAGAGTATCGAGCTCAAATAGATTTGCTATGAAGATTTTCATGGAGCTCAAGAGAATCGAGGCGTAGTGCAAGAGCATAATGCATCAAAAGTATCAAAGCACCATCGGGTTTAAGATTACAACTCGATCCAATAAAAGTTTCAGAAGAACGAGAGTTGTAACTTAACAAAAATAAATTACTGTATATAGGCAATAAACTAGACCCGCTTGAAGACTAACTCAAATTTCTCCCCCTTTGTCATCAAATGACCAAAAGGATCGAAACTGAGGACTAACGCTCCTGAAGAATTTCAAGTTGAAGAAGGAGCGCCAGCGTTGTTGGGGTCGGTTGTTGTAGTAGGACCTGCCGCGGTGTCGTCCAAGTCTTCATTTTCATCAGTGTTGCGCGATGAAGAATAGGAACTGGCCACCAAGGAAGGAACTTTGACCTTCTTGAATTTCTTCGGAGGAGGTGCAGACTAGTAAAATTCTTCCTTGAGTCCCATAGTCTTCAGTTCTTCTGCATCGTAGACATGTGAAAGAATAGCCCAGGTGCGTTTGAAGGTTTCATGGAGGTAGTAGTGGTTTTTCTTCACTGCATTGTGTGTTGAGGTCATGTTGTGAAGAATTGAACCAAACTGACGCTTGACCCATTTATGATTGCGATCAACCTTCCGATGAAGACCGAGGAGTAACTCACGATCGATCATCACCACAGGTGCGATAGCTTGAGGACTTTGCTTGGTGAGGTATTTGCGGCGAGTCATGGGTGGCGAGTCATCATTGGTGGAGTAGGATGCTGCTTTGCAACTGTCCATCCAATGGAGGAATGCCTTCATCGATCACAGCAGTAGCCTTGCCCTTGTCATCATCTCGAGGTAAATGTCCGTTTGAGGACTTAAATTGGGGGCAAGTAGCTGCGATGGTTCGTAGTATCAGCCTTTGTAATTGAGTGAAGACCTTGTCTGATGAATCTCATTATCCAAGGCGCATAAGGCTTCAGCTCAAATGGTGACATAGCAATGTTTGCCGAGTCCTCATGAAGAAATCATGGAAGTTGGCCAGGAGCATGCCATGGATGATGTAGAAAAGCATGTTCTTCATGATGCCAACGACTTCTTCATCATTCGAGTTGTGGCCTTTGATAGGACTCATTGTCTTCGTCAGAATCCGATAGACAGTCCGAGGCACATACAATAATTCCTTGACGAGGAATTTGATTCTTGGGGCCTGCCTTGGCTTCAAAGGCTTCATCAAGACTTGCATATAGTGATTTGAAAGTTACGGTTCATTGTAGATACAACGTGCACCATCAAGTGGAGGACCGAGTGGTAGAGCACGAAGCAATTCGATGGTGGTGCCTTGTAGTGAGTGTTTTCGGACATCCAGTCTAACACCCATGAGTTCACGTCTTGGCGTCTCCGGTGATGTGCGGTGTTGCATAGAATTGAAGAATTAGTTCTTCATTCCATCCACATATATCGGTGCAGAAATTCAAGTCCTGCGTCGTGAAGAACACCGAGGACCTGGCTCAAAGCCTGGCAGAGACTCCATGTCCACATGAGGAATATGAGCATGATCGAAGATTTTGTCCTTGTTGAAGAGCACTGAGGAATAGAAGTTGGCTTGGCTGGCAGTCCAGAAACGCCTTTTCCTTATGCGAGCAGAGTCATATGGGTTGTAATCTGTGAAGAAAACGTGCTCGCCAAAGAAATCTTCAGCCTTGAACTTTTGCTTCGTTGAGAAAGGATTCTTAGGCTTTGGCAGTGGAGTGTCAGTGAGTTGCATCACGACCTCAGGAATCGCGAGCTCAGGTTCTTCAGGCTGAGGAATTTCTTGTTCCTCAACAGGTGCAGTCTGAGGATCAGCAGCAGCAGGTTCATCAACACTAGTGGCTGGAATTTCTTCATGCACAGAGCAAGTGGGTTGAGTTTCTTTAGAGTCCATTTGGACTGTTTGTGCATGGGACTGAGGAATCTGTTGGAGCGGGGTGAAGAGAGGAGTATTGGGATGCAGACTTTCCCAAAAGTCATCATTCATCACTGGTGTGGTGCAACCAATATCCACATCTTCATCTTCAATTTCCTCAACACCGGCCTCTTCAAGAAAGTGAATGTAGGCGTAGGTGAGGAAATGACTGGGGTTGAAGGGATTACGTCCACTTCAATTTCTTCATCAATCTGCTCTGACGAAGCAGAATGACGTTCTTCATCGCATCCGATTGGGATCTCATAGTCTTCTCCAAAAGGAACAAGGTCCTTTGATGGCTTGGAGGAAATCGGAACAACATCAATTGGATTTTCAAATGAGCTGGTCATTTGCTTCATTTTCTTAGCACAAGAATGTGACACACGGTGATGCCTTCCTTTTCTTCACTGCAGCTCGTTCTGCAGCCTTGGTTTTCTTCACATCAGAGGCAGATGGAAGAATTGGAGTTGGTGTTGGCGCAGGAGGAGCTGAGGAATCGGGATGAATTTCTTCAGGCGCAACTGATGCAGTTGCCCCGATCTCTTCAGTTTCTTCAGGCGCACCACTAGCAGATGCCCCGCAATTTCTTCAATGGCTGGAACTTGCCCTAGAAGAATTGAGTCATCAGCCACGGAACTTGTATTTTCATCAGGCTGAAAATCATCGATCGTCTTGGCATGTTCTTCAAAGTCGAGCAGAGGCTGCAAATGAGGAATTTCCTGTTGCGTTGGGGTTGCAACATTTGTGAGATTCTTCGTCGAGTTGATTTAATCGACCTTGGCTCCTTGCCAATCGGCATAGTAAGAATCAAGTTTTGCCGAGGTCTTGAATTTCGATCTGGACCTTGAGAAGTTCCTCGTGTGTCATTTTGACAACATTTTTCTTGTAAACTTCTCCTTCTGTATTGAGCCTTCTTGATTTCTCTTGCCTTTTTCAAACTTCCATTTCTCTTCAGCGATGAAATGGGTCAAGATATGACTTTGTCCGAAGTCGATGAAAGTCAGGCATAGGGGTATTGGGATCTTTGTGCCAGAGATCAATATAGTCGAGGACTTTCTTCGGATCCAACAGCAGTGGCACAAAAGTGCCTTTGGCTTTAGCGGCCCTTTCTTGGCTATTTCTGATGATTTCCGCAAGTTCTTCATCAGAAGCTTCATCATCAGAAGGCACATGGAATGCAACTTGTTTCTTCTTTGGACTTGGCCGAGGACCACGTCCAATTTGTTGTTTTGATCTTCAGCACCGTCGGGCCAGATGATGAAATTGGTGCTGCTGAGGAACTGGCAGAAACACCAGAGGCAATCGAGAAACCAGCAGTCCTTTGACATGTAGCCAGATGCACAGGGGCTGAGGACTTTGACGGAGCTGTTGAGGACTTTGGTGGAGCTGTAGCAGTGTGAGGAATTTGCCGTGAGGGCGCTGCTGAGGAACTTGGCTTATGAGCAGACTTCTTTGGCATGGATTTCCTCGGTTTGACCGAGGCCTCAGTAGCAGTAGCAGTGGCAGAATCCTCATTGAATTTCTTCATCGCATCCTTGGCTTGTCTTGCCAATTTAGCTTGGCGCTTAGCCCATTCTTCAGGAAAGTCCTCACCACTTTGATGCTTGTGGGATCAGCTACTTGGCCAGGTGCCAATGGAGCTCTTGGGCATGGAGGATTGAGAGCGAATTTCTTCATGTATTTTGGAGTCACATATCTGTATTCCCTCCATTCCCTTGCCCATCTCCGTTCAATCTTCTGAATGCGCACCTTGCGCTGATTTTTGCTTTCTTCATCAGGTGTGCAATAGTCAGCATAGATTTCCTCAGGGATTTCAAACGCAGTCATAACCTCGTGTTTCTTTCCTCCTTTCCGTTGCTTCTTTCCGTACGCCATTTTCTTGATTGAGGAAATTGAACAATTGAGTTCTCTGAAGAAGTATGCAGTTTTTCTTCGAGGAACGCTGCAAATGAGTTAAGTTGATGAGAACCTAGTGATTTAGCGGCGGACATGTGTACCGTGAGCAGTATAGTTGCGAGGAATTTGGAGAGGTCATATGCGTTCTCAGAAGGTTTTTCAAAAAGAACAAGTTTTGAGGATTTTGACCAGATGAGCCTTGAGGAATTTCACTAAGCGTTCTTTTTCTTAGGTTCCAGAGTTATACAGATCGAGGATCCACACAATTGAGGAATCTTAAAGAAAATGATTGCTTAGAGAAGCGAATCAAGAGCATATTTTGTTTGAGGTGTTCATCTGTGTGAAGATTTGAAGAATAAACACCTTTGAAGATTTTCAGGAAGGTTTGAGAATCAAAGCGAGTAATAAAAGTAACTTTTAATTACCCGAAGTGAAGAACACGACGAACTAAGAAGAACAGTTGGGAAGTCCGTCAGTTCAGATCTTCCACGCCCTAACTTGGCGGAGGAAGACAGCTACGGCGACGGCGGAGTGAGGAATTCCGCGGTCGGCGCGAGTACGACGGCGAAGAGGTCGAGGCAGTGAAGCTCTTCCTCACCGGCGACGATGGAGTAGCGGCGGCGCTAGGGTTTGAGGAGCTCGAAAGGGAGAGAGAGATCGAGCGGGTAAAAGAAGCGAGGAAGGGGAGAGGGGTATTTATAGAGGCAGTGAAAACCGTTCGCCCGAAGATTTAGGACGAACGTGCCCCTGACCATTCTCCTTCTCACGACATGTGTCACCCACGTCTTTGTGTAGTTGAGATCGTGTACGATCGTGGGTGAGTAAGATAATGCATCGTGGGATGCGGAGCGGTTTTAATGACAAAACCGAAAATTTGGATAAGATCAGTTTTAAAGTTTAGATTCGCAATTTCTTCAGGTGACAAGGACACGGTGAAGATTTTGAATGAGTTTCAAATAGAACGCACATGAAGAATTTGTGAATAGATTGGGTTGAGTATAGCATAGAGGGAAGGGTCCGATCACATTCACTTAGCGTAAAAGCGACTTGAAGAAATAGCCATAAGTGAATGCCGTAGAGGACATAAACCCATATATATATAGCCAATAAAGAAAGGCAGCGGAAGCTTGATGAAGATTTTGCAAAGTTGAAGAATTTGAAAACTGAAGAATTTAAAAAAAAAAACTCAAATTGAAGATTTTCAACTTTGGTGGTGGCGTGACCCACCGTATAAGAATGATGATTTCAGACACCGCGTACAATTGTCGTAGGGTTCTGAGAATCAAATTCTTCATTAGTTTCTTCACACTTAGAGTGTTATTCTTCATTGATAGAAGAAAAACGTTTCTTCATGTGTTGCACATCTAAGTCATCAATTTTGCATAAGTGTTAGGATGTGTGTCTTTTTCAAAGAACATTCGAAGATTCTAAGATATTTAGCTCACACCGCAACTTGCTAAATCTCTTCTCATCCAAGGGCTTAGTGAAGATATCGGCTAGCTGTTCTTCGTCTTCACGTGCTCGATAGAGATGTCGCCCTTCAACACATGATCACGAAGAAAATGATGACGAATTTGAATGTGCTTTGTCTTCGAGTGCTGAAATGGGTTGTGAGCAATCTTGATGGCACTCTCATTGTCAAAGTAGAGAGGCACATTCTTCACATTGATGCCGTAGTCCTTGAGAGTTTGCTTCATGCACATCAATTGAGCACAACACGAGCCAGCAGCAATGTATTCAACCTGCGATGAAGTGATACACAGTTACATTTCTTCGAGGACCAACGGACCAAAGATCGTCCGAGGAAATGACAAGTGCCGAAGTTGACTTGCGATCCACACGATCACCGGCATAGTCAGTCGAATATCCAATGAGATCAAAAGCAGAGCCCTTGGGGTACCATAATCCTAGTGTTGGTGTGTGAGCTAGATATCGAAGAATATGCTTCACAGCCTTATGGTGTGATTCCTTCGGCGTAGCTTGAAATCGGGCACATATGCAAACACTAAGCATTATATCTGGCCTAGATGCACATAAGTACAATAACGAACCAATCATGGAGCGGTATACCTTGTGATCGAAGTCAATACCATTTTCATCAGTGCATAGATGGCCATTTGTGGGCATAGGAATTTTGACGCCTTTGCAATCTTGCATGCCGAATTTCTTGAGGACATCTTTGAGGTATTTCTCCTGAGATATGAATATGCCATTGTGTTGTTGACGAATTTGAAGACCTAAGAAGAATTTCAACTCTCCCATCATAGACATTTGATATTCTTCACTCATCATATAGGCAAATTCATCACTATAACGTTGGTCAAGATCTGACCAAAGATAATATCATCAACATATATTTGGCACACAAACAGTTCACCATCATAAGATTTAGTAAAGAGAGTAGGGTCGAGTGAACCGGGTGTGAAGCCATTCTTCACGAAGAATTCCTTCAAAGTATCATACCACGCCCGTGGGGCTTGTTTGAGACCATAGAGGGCCTTATTAAGTCTGAAGACTTTGTCAGGATTCTTTGGATCTTCAAAACACAGGGGTTGAGCAACATATACTTCTTCCTCAAGCTTACCATTGAGGAATGCACCTTTCACGTCCATTTGATATAGAGTGATATTGTGATGGTTAGCATAGGCGAGTAATATGCGAATAGACTCAAGTCTAGCAACAGGTGCAAAAGTTTCATCGAAATCAATTCCTTCAACTTTGTGTGTAGCCTTGAGCTACTAGTCGTGCCTTATTCCTCACTACAAGGCCATTTTCATCTTGTTTGTTGCGGTAGATCCACTTTGTGCCAATGATATTATGCTTGCGAGGATCTGGACGTTTGACCGGTTCCAGACATTGTTGAGCTCGAATCGATGTAATTCTTCTTGCATAGCCTGAATCCACTCCGGCTCGAAATGCTTCATCTACCTTAGTGGGCTCTGTGATAGAGGCGAAAGCATAGTGCCCACAAAAGTTAGATAAATGTGAAGCTTTTGAGCGAGTGAGAGGACTGGCGCTTTAATGTCATCGATGATCTTCTCCACTTGTACTTCTTTTGCAACGCGAGGATGAGCTGGTTGTCGTCGAGGAATTTGATCATTTTCCTCGGCACCATTGTCTTGATATTATCTTGATTCATCACTCGATGTTCTTCACGGACAGGAATGAATTCTTCAGCGATTTCTTGATAGGAATGACATCCTCGGTTGCCTTGAACTTGATAGATTCCTCGGTCTTTGGTTCATCTAACACAGAAGGTAGGTGCTCTCTTTGCGAGCCATTAGTTTCATCGAACCGCACATCTACAAAGTGTCAACAATCTTGTGAAGAGTGATGTTGAAGACTCTGTAGGTGTCTGAGTCCTTTTCGTAACCAAGCATAAAACCTTCATGTGCTTTCGGTGCAAATTTAGAATTGTGATGAGGATCTCTAATCCAACATTTAGCAATCAAGACTTTGAAATAACTTACATTGGGTTTCTTGTCGTTGAGGAGTTCATAGGTAGTCTTCTTGAAGAATTTGTGAAGATATACTCTGTTGATGATGTGGCACGCCGTATCAATTGCATCAATCCAAAAAGCGACTAGGCGTTTTGTATTCATCAAGCATAGTGCGAGCCATCTCAACAAGAGTTCTGTTCTTGCGCTCCACGACGCCATTTTGCTGATGAGTATAAGGAGCAGATAACTCATGAGTAATACCAAGTTCATCAAGATAGTCATCAAGACCGGAATTCTTGAACTCAGTTCCATTGTCACTCCTGATGTGCTTGATCTTCACACCAAAGTTGGTTAAGCCCTCGAGGAAAATCGTTTGAAGACTTCCTGCACTTGATTTTTGTAAGTAACAATGTGTACCCATGTGTAGCGAGAGTAATCATCAACAATAACAAAGCCATATAGAGATGCATCATTAACGACAGCTGAGTAATGATTGGGACCAAAGAGGTCCATGTGAAGCAATTCAAGGGACGAGTAGTGGTCATGATAGTCTTATTTGGATGCTTGGCCTTGGTCATTTTTCCAGCCTCACAGCTCCGCATAAGTGATCCTTGAGGAATTTGACATTCTCAATGCCAATGACATGCTTCTTCTTGAAAGCGTGTGCAAATTCCTCATGCACAATGTGACCAAGTCGCCGATGCCATAGCCTTATACGAAGCTTTTGCAAGTAGACACACGGCTGGTTGTGGTCTGTAGAGAAATCAACAATATACAAGTCTCCTCTCCTAAAGCCTTCGAAGACTTTGGAATTGTCAGCTTCCATAATCACAACACAACGATACTTGCCAAAGATCACAACCATATCAAGATCACAAAGCATTGAGACTGACATGAGGTTGTATCCTAAGGACTCAACAAGCATGACTTTGTTCATGTGTTTATCCTTAGAGATTGCAACCTTACCAAGACCCAATACCTGACTTTTGCCTTTGTCAGCAAAGATGATTGCTTCAGATGTGACGGTGATAATGGAGCATCCATCAATAGATTCTTGTCACCAGTCATGTGATTTGTACAACCACTATCGAGAACCCACTCAGTGGCTTTGGGTTGATCATCCTGCAGATGAATTAGTACAACTTACGATCTCATCAGTGAAGAATATGATATCAAGTTCATCAGATGAATTTCATCAGTCAGTATTAACAGATAAGCAGTATGAGGACGTGTGAAATGAAAGGTCATTTCATCATGATTAGCCTACATCCTTTTCAGCAATTTCGTCGGTCCCCAAAGCAAATTCTTGAGACATTAAGGCACGTCTGGAGACCTGACCTACAGAAAAGATTAGTTCTTTTCTTCACCACCCACATCTGAAGGGGTGGCAAAGAGTTCATCACTCTGCGAGCACCATACGAGAATGGTGGCATAGAAGCCAAACCATTTCGTTTCACATAAGAGGGTTTTGGGTAAGCATATGAATAAGTAGAGAAATTCTTCGAGGACTTATGAACATATTGGTTTGAAGAATAATGAACATATTCATAGCCCTTAGCTCTACCCTGCGAAACAGAGTTATTAGCACGATGATAATCATATGAGGACTTTGATCCTTTTGAGGAATTTGATCCACGTGAGGAATTTGGTCCGTATGAGGACTTGGATCCATATGAAGAATTTGGTCCATATGAAGAATTTGATCTGGGGTTCCTATTCTTCATAGGTGGTGTCATGAGGACATTCACGAAGACTTTCAAGGCACTTCTTGGGAACCCAGATTTTCTTCATAGGGGAACCGTTCTGTAGTTAGTGCCAACATATCTAGCAAATACTTCACCATTCTGATTTTTGAACAGTTTATAGTTGGAGTCAAATGACTCATCGGAAGAATGAGGAGATTCGCATGTAAACTCAGATAAGTTAGATGGATCAATGGAGGTCCCTTTGCAGCAACCCATGAGGTTTTGGGATCTTGCTCGGGCTTCCAATATGTTCCATCGGCATTGAGTTTCCTCTCAAAGGCAATACCCTCTTTCCTAGGGTTCTGTTGAGGATCTGCTTTTAAGCACATCACAAAGAGTCGATGCCCTTTGAGGCTTTTGTACATGCCTTTCATATACAATTCCTTCAGCCTGCATCGTTAGTGATACTAGCAATGTCCTCGGATGAGGAATTAGTGATAGCGTAGACAGTGAAGAATTTGTAACAGTTGAAGCATTTGAACATTCGGTGAAGAATTAGCGATTCACGTTCAATGCACTTTAAGCATGGAGGAACAAATTCTTCTTGAGAAGCGCTGATTTGTTGAGAAAGTAATGAATCGCGCTCCTTCTGAAGATCTTCATAACTCACTCTTAGCTTCTCAAGGTCTTGCTTTCTTTGAAGAAATTCATAAGGAAGTTTCTCATGATCAGATAAGAGAGTGTTATGATGACCTTGAAGGCTATCAAACCTAGACTGAAGTCTCTGAAGATTTTCAGTCAGGGCTTTAGTGCGATCCATTTCTTCACCTAACATATCATCACTCTTATCTAGCATGTTTTTAACCTTTTCCAAAGCCCTTTGTTGTTCTACAGCAATTTCAGCAAGTTTTGAGTAATCGGGCTTTAGATCTTCATCGATTCATTTTCACTAGATTCGGAGGAGGTATAGTTGAGTACCTTGGCACCCTTTGCCATGAAGCAATAGGTGGGAGTGTAGTCATCACTATCTTCATCGGCATTGTTGGTGAGGTCATTTTCTTGAGTTGAAGATGGACTTGTCGACGAAAGCGATGGCGAGAGCTAGACTCGCCACACCGACTCAGATTCTTGATGCCTCCTCTTCCTCATGTTCCTCAGTTTCAGCTTCAGAGTCCATTTCCTTGCCAATGAATGCCCGAGCCTTTTTGGAGCTGCCCTTCTTGTGAGAAGAAAGCTTTGAGGATTTTGATGAAGATTTCGATGATTTCTTCTTCTTCTTCGCGTCATCAGAACTGTAATCCTTGTGTTTCTTCTTCTTTAATTCCTTTTCCCACTGAGGACAATCTTGGATGTAGTGACCAGGTTTCTTACATTTGTGACAAAGTCTTCTCTTATAGTCACTGGATGAGGAATCACTGCTCCTTGAGGATTTTCCAAAGCGACCACGTCTCGTGAACTTGGAATTTCTTCACGGCGGTGCTAGCTCCTGGCCTAATTCTTGGGATCTCCAAGGCTACTACCGAGTCTTCACACTCGATTCGAGACACAACCTTGGCCTTCGTGGCATGTGTTTTCCATAGCTAGAACCATAGAGATCTCTCTTTTGACAAATTTGGAACTCATGAGTATTTAGCCTCTCGAGGATATCGGCAGGATCAAGTGACTTGTAGTCGGACGCTCTTGTATCATTAGTGCGGAGTATCAAATGAGGAATCAGCGATCTTAACAATTTCTTCACCACCTCATGGTCGGTGATGTCGATTAGCGCCAAGTGCTTGAAGCTCATTTGAGATGTCGATGAGGCGATCGAAGGTTTGTTGAACATTTTCGTTGTCGAGTCTTTTGAAGCGGTTGAAGAGATTCGAAGAACATCAACTCGAGAGTCACGCTGAGTTGAGACTCCTTCATTCACTTTGGACAGCCTGTCCCGGATGAGCTTGGCGGTTTCCAAAGCACTCACTCTTCCATATTGACCTTTGCTCGAGATGGCCACATATGATATTCTTCGCTTGAGAATCGAGTTGCTTGAATCTCTTCACGTCGGCTGACATTCGGAGAAGGTGTGGTGAGGAACACCATTTTCCACAACATACCGTAGATCGTTGTCAATTGCTTCAAGATGCATTCGCATCTTGTTCTTCCGATAAGGGGTAGTCCGTCCCATCAAAGGTAGGACACCTGCGGAGACCTTGATCATACTGCGGTCGACATAACTAAAACTCCAGGTGGTTAAACCAAAATCACACAGAACAAGGGAGTACCTTGCTCTGATACCAATTGAAAGTGCGTTATATCGACTAGAGGGGGGGGGGGGTGAATAGGCGATTTTTATGAATTCTTCACTGAGGAATTTGCCTTTGAGGAAATTCCTTAGCGAAGAACTACTTGCAGCGGAATAGGTACTCAGAAGTAAGCTTAACAGATTACAAACATGGTCATCATGATGAAATGAAGACAAACACAGTACGAAGCGTAATCACGAGGACAAGACAAGATGAAGACAAAGCTGGTGAAGAAATTGAACTGAGGAAATTGAGAAAGTCTTGATCAAAGTCTTCAAACACAGATATGAACTAACACTCAACACGAATGAGGAAATGAAAGGGTTGAGGAAATAGAACCGATAAGGTTGGTGAAGACAATGATTTGGTAGACCAGTTCCAACTGTTGTCTCGGTTATGCGTCTGGTTGGAGCGGCTGAGTATTTAAACTCGAGGACACACAGTCCGGACACCCGGTCGCTGAGCACGCAGCTCAGGACACCAAGTCCTCACCGTATTCTCCTTGAACTAAGGTCACACAGACCTCGTCCAATCACTCATGGTAAGTCTTCAGGCGACTTCCAAACCTTCATAGACTTGGTCACTCGGCGATCCACAATTCCTCTTGGATGCTCTAGACCATGACGCCTAACCGTTTGGAAGAAGCACAGTCTTCAAAGGTAACAAGCGTCGGATCCACGCAGGATCAATTTCTTCAGTGATGCTCAATCACTTTGGGTTTGAAGGGGTTTGGTTTTTTGGGGTTTTTCCTCACTCGATGATTTTCACTCAAAGTCCTCGGAGGATGGGTTGCTCTCAAATGACAAGTGTCAAGTTCTCTCGGAGCAGCCAACCAGCTAGTGGTTGTAGGGGGCGGCTATTTAAAGCCTAGGGAGCAGCCCGACATGATAAGACATAAATGCCCTTCAATGATATAACCGTTAGGTGGATAAGATATTTTGGGACAGGTGGCGCAACCACGACAACGGTCGGAAATTTGAATCTCAAATTCCTCGGGGCTATCATGTTCCTCATTGTGTAGGCAATCCGCCTTTGGCGAATTCCTAACTCCTCGGTCGAGAACAAATTCCTCGGCGACCGGAAGAACTTCGTCTACATCCTTTGAAGAAATTGGTGAAGCGTATGAGATTTCCAAAGGCTTCACTCGAAGGGATTGGTAGGTGTAGGATTTTGAGTTGAGCATCACATGGAGAAATTTTTCCTTAGTATTTCCTCGACCCCTTTAACGATGCGGTGTTTCCTATGACTCAAGAAAGAGAAAAATGAAACTACGAAAACAAAAGTCTTCACGCTTCATGTTCCTCAAATGAATACCAAGTCTTCAAGGTCACACCAATTTCTTCACTTTCAAAGTCTTCAGAAAATCTTCAGAATATCAAAGTCTTCAGTCGAAGAACTTCGTTTTTAGGGTTCGACTTTCTCTGTAAATATCAAACTCCTCATAGACTTATAGACCTGTGTACACACAAACGCATTAGTTCTTTAACCTATAAGTCTTCAATCCACCAAAATCACTAAGGGGCACTAGATGCACTTACAGGTCCAAATTGGACGGACCCGGAGTAGTTCTTTTGAATGGCTTTTTCCGTTGACCGGGTTTAGAGCCTCTGAATCCGGCGTTGATTGCCGTATCCTCAATATTGTCGCCGTTAATGCGGCGTTTGTTTTATTACAGCCGCGATGCGCCATTTCGGTCCTTGAAGTCCGGACTGCGAAATTTTTCTTTGAGGTTGTTGCTGCGTGCTAGCTACTGTCCTCACCCGCGAAGCGGGTCTTGAGTGATGTGAGGGCTGCCATGGATTTGGCTTTTCTGTCCTAGGTGCGGGCAAGACAGTCGTCGCGGATGTTATGCTTGAAGGCGCGAGGGCCTCCGCATCCGGACGATCGGCGATTTGGCTTTTCTTGGTTAGGAACCGTGTCTAGAATTATGCGGGCGATTCGTCGATTGCTGAATTATGTGGCTTAGGTCATCGGCGTCTGGTGGTCGCACATAAGTGCCACAGGAAGTTATCGAGGAATGCGGCTTCCGAGTCCTCCCAGCTCCCAATTGACTCTGGCGGCAAGCTGTTGAGCCAATGCCGGGCTGGTCCTTTAAGCTTGAGGGGGAGGTACTTGATGGCGTGAAGATCGTCACCGCGGGCCATGTGGATGTGAAGGAGATAATCTTCGATTCAAACCGAGGGGTCTGTTGTGCTATCATAGGATTCAATATTGACGGGTTTAAACCCTTCGGGGATTTGATGATCCATTAATTCGTCCGTGAAGCATAGTGGGTGTGCGACGCCTCTGTACTGGGCGATATCACGACGGAGCTCAAAAGAGCTTTATGCATTTTGTTCGCCAGCCGGACTTATCAGGTCCGGCGCGACGGTTGTCGCCACGCGGTCGTAGGCGCCCACGCGATCCATAGATCGATCTTGATTGTCTTGCCTTGTCCTCCAATATATCTCGCAGGTCGGGCGTTCCCACGTGGCCGTGTGCTTTTTGAGCGATGCGAAGTGCGGTTCTAGTGAAGGCCCTAGAGGCCTCTCTGTCGCGACCACGGGGTGGTCGGTCGGCCGTATTGTCTCCTGGTGATGCGGGTTCGTAAGCCTCCTCCTCTAATCGGGGAGCAGCTTGCGTTTAGGGTAGCTTTGGAGGGGCGTTGAGCTCATGCTCTTGACGCGAGACTTGATCCATCATCGGCTAGCGTATCTTGATCAGCTCTAAGTATTCTTTGCTTTTTCTTGAGGCTGTTTGCCGTGGCCATAAGCCTGCGTCTAAAAGCGCTCTTGTTCGGCCAGGATCCTCGAGCACGGCAATTCATCGTCGTCGAGGCTTGCTTCGTCTCGGAGGAGGCATATAATCCTCTACCTCTTCTTACGCCGCTCTCTCGTGAGGCTGGCGTCTCCATCCTCCCCTGTATTTGGATCTTGCTGGAGTGGATTGTCTTCGGCATTGTCCGGTGTATTGTTATCTCCGGTGCCGAAATCTTCATTCTTGCTGTGGCGGGATTTAGAGCGGCGCCGCTGACGCCGGCGCTTGGGCTGCTTCTTGGAGGGGTCATCCTCCGTTGTTCCATCGCCGTTCTCATCCTTTGGGATATCCACCATGTATATGTCATATGACGAGGTGGCCTTCCAGTGCCCTGTAGGCGCTGGGTCTTGTTCATCTCCGGCATCGTCGTCCATACCGTTGATGTCTTGGTCGTAGTCTAGCATGTCGGTTATATAAATCGTCGGCGGCTACAAAGTGGGCGATGGGTGGGCTTTGAATTTCTTCATCGTCCGCATCCCAACCGTCTGACCGCTTGATCGGCCAGGAGCTCTCCGGATAAAGAGAGAGACTTTAGTGAATTCAGGATGTCGCCAAAGGGCGAGTCTTTGAAAGATGTCCGCGCCGTGAACTCCATAACGGGCGCCCAATCGGATTCAATTGGCAAGGGCGCGGAGGGTTGGTCCGGAGAGGAGTCCGGCACCACAGATTCGAGGTCTTCGCAAAGGGCGAGGATGGAGTTCGGCTCGATCGCCGTGAGATTAAAGCCCCGGCGGTGCCCAACCACTCGTCCTCGATCGGGGAATCCGGCTCCGGATTAGGGGTCGAGCGGATTACAGATGCGGCCTCGTGGCACTATTCGGCTGCAGAGCTAGATCATGCCCATCGAGACAGTGCGGCGCGCTTGGCTGCGGCTCGAATCCGTCGAAGATCAAGTCTCCGCGGATATCGGCCGTATAGTTTAGACTTCCAAATCTGACCTGATGGCCAGGGGCGTAGCTTTCGATCTGCTCCAGATGGCCAAGCGAATTGGCCCGCAAAAGCCGCCCGAACACGAAGATCTGTCCGGGAGAAAAGTCTCACCACTGGACCGTGTCGTTGTTGATGATCAAAGGAGCCATCGAGCCTATCGGTGACGACACAGAGGAACTCTCAATGAAAGCACCAATGTCGGTGTCAAAACCGGCGGATCTCGGTAGGGGGTCCCGAACTGTGCGTCTAGGCGGATGGTAATAGGAGACAAGGGACACGATGTTTTACCCAGGTTGGGCCCTCTTGATGGAGGTAAAACCCTACGTCCTGCTTGATTAATATTGATGATGTGTGTTACAAGAGTGGATCTACCACGAGATCAAAGAGGCTAAACCCTAGAAGCTAGCCTATGGCATGATTGTTGTTAGATCCTATGGACTAAAGCCATCCGGTTTATATAGGCACCGGAGAGGGCTAGGGTTACCACAGTCGGTTACAAAGGTAGGAGATCTACATATCCGTATCGCCAAGCTTGCCTTCCACGCCAAGGAAAGTCCCATCCGGACACGGGACGAAGTCTTCAATCTTGTATCTTCATAGTCTTGGAGTCCGGCCGATGATGATAGTTCGGCTATCCGGACACCCCCTAGTCCAGAACTCCCTCAGTCATCTTGCCCATAAGGCACGGTTCGCAAGTATCAAGTGATTCATAATCAAGTGGTTTCAAAAGTCCATCAGTATGGAGTTTCTTCATGCGCTTTATACCGATATGACCTAATCGGCAGTGCCACAAATAAGTTGCACTATCATTATCAACTCTGCATCTTTTGGCTCCAACATTATGAATATGTGTATCACTACTATCAAGATTCATAAAAAATAGACCACTCTTCAAGGGTGCATGACCATAAAAGATATTACTCATATAAATAGAACAACCATTATTCTCTGGTTTAAATGAATAACCGTCTCTCATCAAACAAGATCCAGATGTAATGTTCATGCTCAACGTTGGCACCAAATAACAATTATTTAGGTCTAAAACTAATCCCGAAGGTAGATGTAGAGGTAGCGTGCCGACCGCGATCACATCGACTTTGGAACCATTTCCCAGCGCGCCGTCACCTCGTCCTTGGCGGTGTTAAGCAATCCGTAGTCCTGTTTGAGTTGCAAATATTAGCAACAGAACCGATTATCAAATACCAGTGCTACTGCGAGCTCTAGTGAGGTACACATCAATAACATGTATATCACATATACCTTTGTTCACCTTCCTATCCTTCTTATCCGCCAAATACTTGGGGCAGTTCCGCTTCGGTGACCCGATCTGCTTGCGGTAGAAGCACTCGATTTCAGGCTTAGGTCCAGACTTGGGTTTCTTCTCCTGAGCAGCAACTTGCTTGCTGTTCTTCTTGAAGTTCCCCTTCTTCTTCCCTTTACCCTTTTTCTTGAAACTAGTGGTCTTATTGACCATCAGCACTTGACGCTCCTTTTTTATTTCTACCTCCGCAGCCTTTAGCATTGCGAAGAGCTCGGGAATCGTCTTATTCATCCCTTGCATATTATAGTTCATCATGAAGCTCTTGTAGCTTGGTGGCAGTGATCGGAGAATTCTGTCAATGACGCTATCATCCGGAAGATTAACTCCCAGTTGAATCATGTGATTATAATACCCAGACATCTTGAGTATATGCTCACTAACAGAACTATTCTCCTCCATCTTGCAGCTGTAGAACTTATTGGAGACTTCATATCTCTCAATCCGGGCATTCTTTTGAAATATTAACTTCAACTCTTGAAACATCTCATATGCTCCATGACGTTCAAAACGTCGTTGAAGTCCCGGTTCTAAGCCGTAAAGCATGGCACACTGAACTATCGAGTAGTCATCAACACGTGACTGCCAGGCATTCATAATGTCTGCAGTTGCGGCGCAGTGGTACACCTAGCGGTGCTTCGAGACGTAATTCTTACGTGCAGCAATGAGGATAATCCTCAAATTACGGACCCAGTCCGTGTAATTGCTACCATCATCTTTCAACTTTGCTTTCTCAAGGAACGCATTAAAATTCAACGGAACAACAGCGGGGCCATCTATCTACAATAAACATAGACAAGCAAGATACTATCAGGACTAAGTTCATGATAAATTAAAGTTCAATTAATCGTATTACTTAAGAACTCCCACTTAGAAAGACATCCCTCTAATCTTCTAAGTGATAACGTGATCCAAATCAACTAAACCATAACCGACCATCACGTGAAATGGAGTAGTTTTCAATGGTGAACATCACTATGTTGATCATATCTACTATATGATTCATGCTCGACCTTTCAGTCTCAGTGTTCTGAGGCCATATATGCATATGCTAGGCTCGTCAAGTTTAACCCGAGTATTCTGCGTGTGCAAAACTGGCTTGCACCCGTTGTAGATGGACGTAGAGCTTATCACACCCGATCATCACGTGGTGTCTGGGCATGACGAACTTTGGCAATGGTGCATACTCAAGGAGAACACTTTTATCTTGAAATTTAGTGAGAGATCATCTTATAATGCTACCGTAAATCAAAGCAAGATAAGATGCATAAAAGATAAACATCACATGCAATCAATATAAGTGATATGATATGGCCATCATCATCTTGTGCTTGTGATCTCCATCTCCGAAGCACCTCCTTGATCACCATCGTCACCGGTGCGACACCTTGATCTCCATCGTAGCATCGTTGTCGTCTCGCCAATCTTATGCTTCTACGACTATCGCTACCGCTTAGTGATAAAGTAAAGCATTACAGGGTGATTGCATTGCATACAATAAAGCGACAACCATATGGCTCCTGCTAGTTGCCGATAACTTGGTTACAAATCATGATCATCTCATAGAATAAAATTTAGCATCATGTCTTGACCATATCACATCACAACATGCCCTGCAAAAACAAGTTAGACGTCCTCTACTTTGTTGTTGCAAGTTTTACGTGGCTGCTACGGGCTTAGAAAGAACCGTTCTTACCTACGCATCAAAACCACAACGATAGTTTGTCAAGTTGGTGCTGTTTTAACCTTCGCAAGGACCGGCGTAGCCACACTCAGTTCAACTAAAGTTGGAGAAACCGACACCCGCCAGCCACCTATGTGCAAAGCACGTCGGTAGAACCAGTCTC
Source organism: Aegilops bicornis (assembly GCA_021605145.1). NCBI lineage: Eukaryota > Viridiplantae > Streptophyta > Magnoliopsida > Poales > Poaceae > Aegilops > Aegilops bicornis. Next base: position 363,012,368 of record CM038675.1, read on the forward strand.
GCGTGGCGTACCGTAATGTCGGTCCGGCCATTTCATCCAACAATACCGCCCGAACCAAAGTATGACATCTTTGGTAAGCAGTATGACTTATATCGCCCACAACTCACTTGTGTTCTACTCGTGCATATGACATCTACGCATAAAACGTGGCTCGGATGCCACTGTTGGGGAATGCAGTAATTTCAAAAAATTTCCTACGCACACGCAAGATCATGGTGATGCATACCAACGAGAGGGGAGAGTGTTGTCCACGTACCCTCGTAGACCGAAAAGCGAAGCGTTAACTGCTTAGCGGTTGATGTAGTCGTCGTCTTCATGATCCGACCGATCAAGTACCGAACACCACGACACCTCCGAGTTCAGCACACGTTCAGCCCGATGATGTCCCTCGAACTCCGATCCAGCCGAGTGTTGAGGAGAGTTTCGTCGACCTGACGGCGTGGTGGCCGATGATGTTCTACCGACGCAGGGCTTCGCCTAAGCACCGCTACAGTATTATTGAGGTGGACTATGGTGGAGGGGGGCACCGCACACGGCTAAAAGATCAAACGATCAATTGTTTTGTCCCTAGGGTGCCCCCTGCCCCCGTATATAAAGGAGCAAGGGGGGTGCGGCCGGCCAGGAGAGAGGGCGCGCCAGGAGGAGTCCTACTCCCACCGTGAGTAGGACTCCCCCCTTTCCTAGTTGGATTAGGACTTGGGAGGGGGAAAGAGGAAGAGGAGAAGAAGGAAGGGGGGGGGCGCCGCCCCCCTCTCCTTGTCCTATTCGGACTAGGGGGGAGGGGTGCGCGGCCCTTGCCCTGGCCGCCTCTCCTCTCTTCCACCAAGGCCCACTAAGGCCCATTAAGTCCTTGGGGGGTTCCAGTAACCTCCCGGTACTCCAGTAAAATCCCGATTTCACCCAGAACACTTCTGATATCCAAACATAGGCTTCCAATATATCAATCTTCATGTCTCGACCATTTCGAGACTCCTCGTCATGTCCGTGATCACATCCGGGACTCCGAACAACCTTCGGTACATCAAAACATATAAACTCATAATATAACTCTCATCGAAACGTTAAGCGTGCGGACCCTACGGGTTCGAGAACTATGTAGACATGACCGAGACACATCTCCGGTCAATAACCAATAGCGGAACCTGGATGCTCATATTGACTTCCACATATTCTACGAAGATCTTTATCGGTCAGACCGCATAACAACATACGTTGTTCCCTTTGTCATCGGTATGTTACTTGCCAAAGATTCGATCGTCGGTATCTCAATACCTAGTTCAATCTCGTTACCGGCAAGTCTCTTTACCCGTTCCGTAATACATCATCCCGCAACTAACTCATTAGTTGCAATGCTTGCAAGGCTTAAGTGATGTGCATTACCGAGAGGGCCCAGAGATACCTCTCCGACAATCGAAGTGACAAATCCTAATCTCGAAATACGCCAACCCAACAAGTACCTTCGGAGACACCTGTAGAGCACCTTTAGAATCACCCAGTTACGTTGTGACGTTTGGTAGCACACAAAGTGTTCCTTCGATAAACAGGAGTTGCATAATCTCATAGTCATAGGAACATGTATAAGTCATGAAGAAAGCAATAGCAACATACTAAACGATCATGTGCTAAGCTAACGGAATGGGTCATGTCAATCACATCATTCTCCTAATGATGTGATCTCGTTAATCAAATGACAACTCATGTCTATGGCCAGGAAACAATAACCATCTTTGATTAACGAGCTAGTCAAGTAGAGGCATACTAGTGACACTCTGTTTGTCTATGTATTCACACATGCGTTATGTTTCCGGTTAATACAATTCTAGCATGAATAATAAACATTTATCATGATATAAGGAAATAAATAATAACTTTATTATTGCCTCTAGGGCATATTTCCTTCAGTTCCTGATGTAGCAGCGGTAGTACCGCGGTCTCTCCTGATAATCTTAGTGTGGCCTTCTTGATAGTACCGCTTGTCGTAAGCGGTAGTACCGCATGGTCATGAGCTAGTTAAGTGGATAACGGTTTGATTTTGTTCTCCACTATATAAGGGGTTTCTTCTTCCTCTAGTTGACTACCTCTTCCAACCCTAAGCTCCATTGTTGCTCCAAGCTTCATTTTCGCCCGATCTCTCTCCCTAGCCAATGAAACTTGTTGATTTGCTCGGGATTGGTTGAGAAGGCCCCGATCTACACTTCCACCAAGAGAAATTTGATTCCCCCACTAATACCTTGCGGATCTTGTTACTCTTGGGTGTTTGAGCACCCTAGACGGTTGAGGTCACCGCGGAGCCATAGTCCATTGTGGTGAAGCTTCGTGGTGTCGTTGGGAGCCTCCAACTAAGTTGTGGAGATTGCCCCAACCTTGTTTCTAAAGGTTCGGTCGCCGCCTCCAAGGGCACCAATAGTGGAATCACGGCATCTCGCATTGTGTGAGGGCGTGAGGAGAATACGGTGGCCCTAGTGGCTGCTTGGGGAGCATTGTGCCTCCACACCACTCCAACGGAGACGTACTTCCCCTCAAAGGGAAGGAACTTCGGTAACACATCCTCGTCTTCACCGGCTCCACTCTTGGTTATCTCGTGCCTTTACTTGTGCAAGCTTATTTGTGTTATATCTCTTGCTTGCTTGTGTGCTTGTTGTTGTTGCATCATATAGGTTGCTCACCTAGTTGCATATCTAGACAACCTACTTTGATGCAAAGTTTAAATTGGTAAAGAAAAGCTAAAAATTGTTAGTTGCCTATTCACCCCCCTCCTCTAGTCAAATATATCGATCCTTTCAATTGGTATCAGAGCCTCGTCTCTTTTTTAAGGAGTTTGCCGTCCGAAGAGTATGGTTGACACCGTAGACTATGCGGAGGAGCACTCCAGTGTGAATCCATTCTCGTCTACGGCCGATGGGGGTATCGCGGTCTCTCGTGAGGAATTCAATGTGGCCTTGGACACATTGAAGACCTCCATGACGACCGAGGTCGAAAGCATGTTTAGTAAATTCATAGAAGGGCTTAAACTCACCACCGCACCGTTGAAAGTGGGTGATCCCGCTAAAAGGTGACGGATGCTACCTCCGACAAGGGGGAAGCTACTAGCGAGAAAGCTCCTTCTTCTAGTGGTAAAAATGGCACCGGCATCTTTGCCCATGTGGAACCTCGACTTGTCTATGGTGGACCGCTTCCTTCCACTCATTTGAATCATGCTGGCCCGGCCCCTAAGATTGAGAAGAATGTGGAATTTGATTCTTGGGTCAATCGCTTTAAGCGTCACTTAAATCATGTGAACACTAACCTTTGGAGAATCATTGAAGAAGGTTTCTATCCGCATGACCGAAGCAACTTCACTCCTAGAGAAGCCGTGGATAATCAATTCAATGAGAATGCTCTCTTCATCATCCAAGAAGCAATCCCACCCGAAGATCTTCCTCATCTCCGGCCCTACTCCATGGCTAAAGATGTTTGGCACCAAGTTGTTTCCCTCTACCGGGGAAGTGCAAGCATTCAACGCTCCAACTATGAAGTGGTGCAAGATGAAGCCGATGAGTTTGCAATGAAAGAAGATGAAGAACCTCGTGAGCTTTATCGGAGGGTAACCAAACTCGCGGTCTCACTCCGAGATCATGGAAGTAAGGACACGGATGACAATTGGATCAAGCGCAAATTCCTCAAGGCAATGATGCCCTACCACAAAGCCATTTCCTCCGTCATTTGTCAAAGGCCGGACTTCCACACCTTGTCCTCAAGTGAAGTGTTGGATGAGTTCGTTGCTGTGAGCATCTTGGACAAAACCCCCGACAATACGGTACTACGCTCTCAAAGAGTAAAGAAGCCCAACCTTGCACTAAAGGCCAAGGTTAGTATGGAGGAAGAGGATGAAGAGGAAGAAGAGGAAGAAGAGGAGAGCAACCTCGAAGATACGAAGTATGCCTATCATGAACACATGGCTCTTGCTTCAAGGCAATTTTGGAGCAAGAAGAACTCAAGGCCCAACTTCACAAGAACAATTCAAGTGGCGCAAAGGGCAAGCAACGAGTGAGGACTTGCTTTAATTGTGGCAATGTGATCCACTTTGTTGCGGAGTGCCCTTATGAGAAGAGGGAAGACAATGGTGGCAAGCTCATCTGAAAGGACAAGGCCAAGTCTTTCCCCAACAAGAGCAACTTCACCAAGAAGACTCCTCCCAAGGCATTGGGGGTACAAGAAGAGTACAATGAGGATGATGATGATGATGAAGATGGTGATTTGGTTGCCATGGCCTCCGTTGCCATTGCGACGACTCCACGGGTGTCTCTCTTCAACTCACCCAATGAGAGCATCACCGCCAAGTGCCTCATGGCTAAAGCCACCAACAAGGTAACCCCCAACATTAAAACTACCATCATTAATCATCCTTCTTTGACGGATGGCATTGATGAACATGAGGGAACAAATGTGGAGGAGAATGAGTTTGAGACCTTTATGGGTAAACTCAAGGGTAAATCCAAGAAGCACTTTGTTGCTCTCTTGGAACAACTTGGTGAAGCCATTGACATGATCGAGCTCACGAAGATACCATCTCTAAGATGGAGGGGCATAGTTGTGACTATGCCGATGAGATTTCGGATCTTTCCAATGCTCTTGAGGAAGAGCGTGGTCTTCGTTTGGCTCTTGAGGAGTCACACAATGATGATCATGCTAAGTTAAAGAAAGATCTTGATCATGCTCTTGTTTTTTCTCGTGTGCTAAACTCCGAGAAGGCCAAGCTTGGGTTGATCTTGCTAGACTCAAAGAGGAGTTTGACATTCTCGACAAGGCTCACAAAGTCTTGAAGGGTGCTCATGCTAGCCTCAAGGAGTCTCATGATCAACTGCAAGTAAAGCTAACCAAGGAGAAAGCCACATTTCCTCATATGGTGTTAATTGGTAATGTAAATGCTACTAACCCATGTTGTGAGCATGTGCATCTTGCTGAGGAGAATGCTAAGTTAAAGGAGCAGCTTGAGAAGGGTCTTGTGTCTTGCATACAAGGCGAGAAGAACTTGAACGACCTTTTGAGCAATCAAAAGGAAGTTGTGGCCAAGGAAGGGATTGGGTACGCACCCAAGTCCAAGATCAAGAAGAAGAATGACAAGGCCAAACGACCTCCCCCTCTCAAGCAAACCTTTGTGAAGGAGGGAGAGGGTGCTACTAAGGAGAAGAAGAAGAACACCGTGAAGGGCGGTGATGCCAAGATGGGCAACACTTCCCTTCTCAACAAAGCCGGCGACTTTAACCCTTCTTATGTGTTGTGCCGTGCTAGTGATGGACATGTTTATGCCAAATTTGTTGGTTCTCCTTATGAGTACATTGAATGGTCTATTTGGGTTCCAAAGACCCTTGTTACTAACATCAAAGGGCCCATTACAAAATGGGTACCTAAAACCAAGCATTGATCTCTTGTAGGTGTTTGCTTCTAGTGGGGGATCATGGTTGCTCGATAGTGGAGCTACAAATCATATGACCGAAAGCAAGGACTTGGTGGTGGACGTACACAAGATTCCATCTATGCCCACCAATGTCGAGTGGGGTGATGCCTCGTCTTCTAAGGTATTGGGACTTGGCAAGGTTGTCATTTCTCATGATCTCACGATCGAGAAGGTCATGCTTGTTGAGTCCCTTGCTTAAAATTTACTTTCCCTTTGTCAACTTGCAATCATGGGCTTTGCCACTTTCTTTGATATTGATACCGTGGCCCTCTTGTGGAGCAAGACTCTTAAAGTAGCCTTTGTTGGGCATGTCAAGAACGGTCTATATGTGATTAACTTTTCGGAGCGACCCACTAAGACCGCGACATGCCTAATGGCTAAAGTTGACATGGGATGGCTTTGGCATCGCCGTTTAGCCCATGTCAATATGAGATCTTTGTAAAGTCTTCTCGAGGGGGACCATGTTCGTGGACTAACAAATGTTAGTTTTGCTAAAGATCGTGCTTGCAGTGCTTGTATGGCAGGAAAGCTACATGAGAAGGCTCACCCTCCCACGACTATCATTTACTCGAAGAGGCCTTTGGAGCTCCTTCACTTGGATCTCTTTGGGCCTCCATCCTTTGATAGTCTCGGGGGTAGAAAGTATTGCTTGGTGATTGTGGATGACTATTCAAGATACACATGGGTATATTTCTTCAAGAGGAAGAGCGAGACCCAACAAAACGTCATTGACTTTGCAAATGAAGCCCAACGTCAACGCAATGCAAAGATCTTAACTATAAGAAGCGACAACGGCACCGAGTTCAATAACTACACCTTGGATGAGTTTCTTAGTGATGAGGGGATCAAGCATCAATATTCCGCACCATACACCCCTCAAAAAAATGGTGTAGCGGAGAGGAAGAACCGGACGTTGATGGATGCGGCAAGGACCATGACGACGGAGTTCAAGTCTCCATACAACTTTTGGGCCGAAGCCATCAACACCGCGTGTCATGCATCCAATCGGCTCTACCTCCACAAGGGCTTGAACAAGACTCCATATGAGATACTCACCAGTAACAAGCCCAACCTCAAGTACTTTCGGGTGTTCGGGTGTAAGTGTTTCATTCTCAAGAAAGGTGTTCGTTTGTCTAAATTTGAGGCTAGAGCTTATGAGGGCATATTTGTTGGTTATGCTACAAACTCTCATGCTTACCGTGTCCTCAATAAGTCCACGAGACTTATTGAGGAGACATGTAACGTGGAGTTTGATGAGAATAACGGCTCCCAAGTGGAGCAAAGTGGCACATGTGATGTAGGTGATGAAATTCCTCCTCAAGCCATAAGAAGAATGGGAGTTGGGTTTATCCTACCCATTGAGGAACCCCTTGTGGCCGAAGGAGAAGGACAATGCTCCACTCAGCCATCACCAACCCAAGGCCCACACGCTTCCGAAGAACAAAGTGAAGGCCCTCAACCTCATGAACATGACCAAGGGCAAGATCAACCTCAAGACGGTGTTGAGTCACAATGTGATGCCCAAAGTCAAGCTCTCTCCTCCGAGCAAGTTCAAGATCAAGAGCAAGCTCAAGATCAAGAACAAGCTCAAGACGGCGCTCAAGATGATCAAGTGACCGCTCCTCAACTCACCTCCGAGGAGGAATTGGAGCGCCGTGCCGCCAAGATTGCATCCAAGCTCTCTACCAAGGGTCATCTTATGAATAATGTGCTTGGAAGCATTCAAAAGGGGGTAAGCACTCGTAGACAATTGGCAAACTATTGTGAATATCACGCGTTTGTCTCTTGTGTTGAACCCCAAAAGGTCTATGAGGCGCTCGAAGATCCGGATTGGCTCAATGCCATGCATGAAGAGCTCAACAACTTCGAGTATAACAAGGTGTGGAGATTGGTGCCAAGGCCAACGGGGAACCACAATGTCATTGGAACCAGGTGGATATTCAAGAACAAGCAAGATGCTCATGGGACCATTGTTCGTAACAAGGCAAGGTTGGTCGCACAAGGCTACTCCCAAGTCGAGGGTATCGACTACGGTGAAACCTTTGCTCCCGTTGCTCGCCTTGGATCCATTTGTTTGTTGATTGATTATGCTTCTCATGACAAATTTAAGTTGCAACAAATGGATGTGAAAAGTGCTTTCCTTAATGGTCCTATTAATGAGTTGGTATATGTCAAGCAACCCCCCGGGTTCGAGGATCCCTACTTTCCTGATCATGTGTATCAACTCGATAAGGCACTCTATGGCCTTAAACAAGCCCCACGTGCGTGGTATGACCACCTTACCGAGTTGTTACAAGATCATGGATTTGAAGTTGGGCTAATCGACCCCACTCTTTTTACTAAGAAGGTCAAAGGGGAGTTGTTTGTGTGCCAACTATATGTTGATGATATTATCTTTGGTTCCCCTAACAAAGCTTTCAATGAGGAATTTGCCGCTCTCATGACCTCAAAGTTCAAGATGTCTTCCATGGGAGAGTTGAAGTTCTTTCTCGGTTTCGAAGTGAAGCAAAGAAGAGAAGGAACCTTCATCAACCAAGGCAAATACACTCAAGACATGCTCAAGAGATTCAAGCTAAATGATGTCAAGCCGGCTTCCACTCCAATGCCCACCAAGTGCCAACTTGACATTGATCCCAATGGTAAAGCGGCGGATCAAAAGGTATATCGTTCCATGATTGGATCCTTGCTTTACCTTTGTGCATCTAGACCGGATATCATGTTGAGTGTGGGAATTTGTGCACGGTTTCAAGCCACACCTAAGGAAAGCCACTTTGTGGCGGTCAAGCGAATCTTTCGATATTTGGCTCATACCCCAAACTTTGGCTTATGGTACCCAAGAGGAGCAAACTTCAAGCTTGTAGGATATTTGGACTCCGATTGGGTGAGAGACAAAGTGGATAGGAAGTCCACTTCCGGAGGGTGCCAATTTCTTGGTTGCTCTTTGGTGAGTTGGTCTTCCAAGAAGCAAAGTTGTGTGTCTCTCTCTTCCACCGAAGCGGAGTATGTGGCCCCCGGCAGTTGTTGTGCACAACTTCTTTGGATGAGGCAAACTTTAAAGGATTATGGTGTCACTTGTGACAAAGTGCCTCTTTGGTGTGACAATGAAAGTGCCATCAAGATTTCTCTCAACCCGGTGCAACACTTCAAGACGAAGCATATTGAGATTCGGTATCACTTCATCCGGGATAACATTAGGCGAGGGGAGATCGAGCTCAACTATGTCAACACTCATGATAACCTTGCAGATATTTTCACGAAACCTTTGGATGAAGCAAGATTTCGTGAGTTAAGGCATGAGCTAAATATCATTGATTCGAGCAATGTTGCTTGAACCCTTGCACACCCCACCATACTCAACTTGTTGTCTCGTTTAGATGTAGGCATGGACATAGGGGGAGTGTTGTTCTCTCAATGAACTCTCCATCCCCCATTATGCATACATTGATCAACTCTTTCACATTAGCCATTTTTGATGGTACTTGTGCTTCAAAGACGAGTTTTGGTCATGGGCCCAAGGATAATTATTCGCGGTGCCATACCAATTGACTCAAACATAGGTGGCTCCGGCCACTGCCCTCTCCTTGGAGAGGTTGTGTCTCGTGGTTGGTCCTTGTTGTTTCTTGCCTTTCTTCCTTCGTGCTGAGCGTGTTCTTGTGGTGTTTCATTGCGAAGACCCTTTTTCTTTCGTTCGAAACTTGCATCGTCTTGAGCTCACGGTACTACCGCGGCCTGCCACGGTACTATCGCGTGTGGAGCGCACGGTACTTCCGCACCCAGCGCGGCAGTAATTTTTTACTGCCGCCTGGGGGAGCGGTACTACCGCTTCGGAGCGGTACTTCCGCCCAAGCGGTACTACCGCTATGAAGTGCGGTACTACCGCGCTGCCGAGGGCGCGTGGGGGTTAAGACCCGGGCAGGGGGAGTTCCAATTCCCCCATACCCATTCGTCTGTCTCTCTCCCCGCCGCCTCTCTCTCTCCTGCTCAAGAATGGCGCCGGAGACCCTCGGCGGATCTCCGTCTCCAGCCACTCTCCTCGGATTCCGACCGGTGGGATCGTTCCCCACCACTTCCTCTTGCCATGGAACAAGGTTTCTCCCCAAATCCCCCTCTCTCTTGTTTGTTCTTTTGCCTCTAGGTTTTTGGGGAGATGCATGTGTTCTTGAGATTTTAGGCCAAATCTATGCAAGAGTAGGATGTAGGAGAGTAGTGTTGCGTAGAAATTATACTTGATACGTTGTCCCGTGGTAGATTTGATCAACCGTAGTACCGCCGCGTTTTCGCAGTTGTTCTCAGATTCAAAGTGGTTCGGATCTGACGCCTTGCGGTACTACCGCACCTCTGGTGCGGTACTACCACCCGTCAGGTGCGGTACTACCACATGAGCTATGGTACTAAGGTCCTACTACCGCTCCGAGCCGCGGTACTACCGTGACTTCACGCGGTACTACCGCGACTAGGAGCGGTACTAAAATTTTAGTACCGCGCGAACTGGCAGTACTACCGTTGTTGTCCAATCTTCTTCTTAGCAATTACCACGTATGCTTTCTACTTGTTTCCCTTGTCTTGCTGAGGTCTTTGCATTGATTCTTCTCGTTTTTTTGTGTGTGCTTTTTGCTTTGTGTCTTAGATGGTGGCTCCGGTGCTCCTGCTCGCCGTTCCAATCCCAGTCGTGACACTGGCTCCAAGCGTCTGCGCAATCAAGATGAAGCTCCAGAGGGCTCCAGTGCCCCCAAGCGCAATGTCAAGTCCTCCGCTAGCAAGTACAAGGAACCCGCAAAGGGCATGGACGAGATTCCTCTTTCTGAGTTTATCCCTCGAAGGCAGATCAACTCGTATGTGAATGCCCGTGCTATTTTCAGAGGCAATGACCTGTTTTGGACCAAGCAGCAGACTCTCATCTACCTGGATGTGATCAAGGCCAAGCAAAACACCTATGTGGATGTCAAGTGGATTGACATGAATCACATGAGGCAGGACAAGCACCGTGCTTAATTTGGAGAGGCTCTAGACTTGGTGGAGAAGTTTGGCATTGAACATGTGATCTCCTTCCACCTGGACTATGACCCTGAGATTATTTGCCAGTTCTTTGCCTCAGTTCACTTTCACTCTGGGGAGGATCGAAGGATGACCTGGATGACCAATGGACGTCAGTTGACTGCTACCTGGAAGGACTTCATGGATTTGCTCCACGTACCCGATGAGGGGCTCAACACACCCGTTGGTGTTCGCCCTCATGCCAACCCTGAGTCAGCCAACAAGAACAAGCTCTAGCAGTATTATGTTGTGAAGACACTTCCCAGTGGCAAGACGACATGGGTACTGAACCCATTTCTGGACATCATGTATCGCATCTTCCGCAACTCTCTTTTCCCTCGCGTTGGTGACAAGGACAAGGTACATGCCTATCTGGTGGATATGATGCTCCTATGGAAGGAGGCTCGTGTGTCTCAGTCTCAATCACTTGATGTCTCACATATCATGTGGTGTGAGCTTTGGTTCACGGTGTTCAACCGCAAGGTACCCATCTATGGACCGTACCTGTTTCTGTTGATCTCCAAGACTTGGGAGAAGCTGTTCTCCGGTGATGAGTTCCTTGCTCCTGAATGGATTCGTCATGAGTCCATCAGTCTCCGTGTCAAGCCCAAGTGGGCCAACACTACTACTCGTGCTGAGGCGACTACTGCTCAGATGGCTGTTGATGGGGAGGAGACTGAGGCGGAGGATGCTAGTGAGGACCGTGCTGCTGGGTTTGCCCCTCGCTCCTCTGAGCCCTCGTGGGCCAAGAAGCTGAAGGACAAGATGAAGACTCTGTTCTACATGCAGGCAAAGGGGCGGTATAGGACTCACATTGCTTCCAAGGAGAGTCGCCGCCGCGACAAGAAGATTATGAAGGTCTTTGGAGAGGAAGTCTCTGGAGGTTCTGAGGAGGTCATCACTCCAGAGGCTGAGTGGATGGCTAAACAAGGCTTCAACTGGACTGATTCTGAGGAGGACATCGAGGAGACCGTCCCCGCTGCCGAGTCTGACGAGGAGCGTTGGAGTGATTACTTTGCCTGAGCCACCTCTTGTGTGTAGGTGTCCTCTCTGCCTTTTTGGCGTCTCGATGCCAAAGGGGGAGAGAGTGTAGGATTCGCGAGTCATTTTTTTTCGTATTGCTTCGTTTGTGTTTGTTCAGTTGAACCTCGTTTGCTTTGGTTTGGTTTGCGCTTGTGAGACTTATCCTTCATATGGTGTAAGACATATGCACTCTATCTTATCTTAGTGAGCTTATGATATATTGTGCTACTTATGTTATGCTCTTGTTTGCTATCTTGCTTAGTGTTAGCCTTACTATTGCAAGATATGCCTTGTCTATAAAATATAGGGGGAGTGTTGATCCTAGTATGTGTGCCGTGCAGTCCAAAGCACCTATCTAGATTGCACACATCTAGGGGGAGCCCGTCTATATTTTAGAGAGGAGGGGTTTGCGTTTGCTCTATATTATTTCCCTTTGTACAAATACCGTATTGTCATCAATCCACCAAAAGGGGGGAGATTGTAAGGGCATATTTATCCCTAAGGTGTTTTGGTGATTGATGACAATACTTTTGCAGACTAATCGTGTGCCTTGAGTTTCTCAGACATTTCATCGCTAGGCACAAGATGGTTTGGTGCCCCTCAAGACTATTGAAGATGACATTTTTTCTACGTTTCTTTTCGGTGGATTTGAGTCGTAGGAAAGCTGTACTATTAAGAGGGGGTCTGCTTCGAAAAGTTTCTGGTGGAATCATCACGTATATGTTTTCTTCCTATGCACCACCTTTCCCCTTGTGCTTTGGAGCATCCTCCGTTTTTCCTCATTTCTATGCAAAAGAGAAGGATTCCTAAGTGTTGCTGTTCTGGGTCATGCGGTAGTCTTTGCTCTCTGGAAGACTTTCTTGGTAGTACCGTGGCGCCATGATAGTACCGCTCCTCTGAAACCGTACTACCGTGGCCTCAGACCAGACTCAGCGGCTCGTGCGGCTGTAGGGGCGGACGTAATTTTTTAAGTCTGCGCCCTACGCGGTAGTACCGCCCCATGCGCGCGGTAGTATTGTGAGTCCTGGTCTGGCACAGCTACATGAGCGGAAGTAGGGGCAGATGTAATTTTTTACATCCGCTCCCTGCGAGGTAGTACCGCATGCCATGTGCGGTAGTACTGTGTCGGATTTTTGCATCGATTGATTTTCAGCGGAAGTAGGCACAAATGTATTTTTATTCATCCTCGCCCTTCCCAGGCCAGGCCATTCCTGCCTTGCGGTAGTACCGCAAGGGGGAGCGGTAGTACCGCCCTCAGCCTCTGTGCTTCAGGCCTGACCTAGTTCCTGTCGTAGTAGTGGTAGTACCGCGGTCTCTCGCGGTAGTACCGTGTGGCCTTGCGGTAGTACCGCTTGTCAGGGGCGGTAGTACCGCAGGTCGCGGGCTGGTTAAGTGGATAACGGTTGGATTTGGTTCTCCACTATATAAGGGGTGTCTTCTTCCTCTAGTTGACTACCTCTTCCAACCCTAAGCTCCATTGTTGCTCCAAGCTCCATTTTCGCCCGACCTCTCTCCCTAGCCAATCAAACTTGTTGATTTGCTCGGGATTGGTTGAGAAGGCCCCGATATACACTTCCACCAAGAGAAATTTGAATCCCCCCACTAATCCCTTGCGGATCTTGTTACTCTTGGGTGTTTGAGCACCCTAGACGGTTGAGGTCACCGCGGAGCCATAGTCCATTGTGGTGAAGCTTCATGGTGTCATTGGGAGCCTCCAATTAAGCTGTCGAGATTGCCCCAACCTTGTTTGTAAAGGTTCGGTCACCGCCTCCAAGGGCACCAATAGTGGAATCGCGACATTTCGCATTGTGTGAGGGCGTGAGGAGAATACAGTGGCCCTAGTGGCTTCTTGGGAAGCATTATGCCTCCACACCGCTCCAACGGAGACGTACCTCCCCTCAAAGGGAAGGAACTTCGGTAACACATCCTCGGCTTCACCGGCTCCACTCTTGGTTATCTCGTGCCTTTACTTGTGCAAGCTTATTTGTGTTATATCTCTTGCTTGCTTGTGTGCTTGTTGTTGTTGCATCATATAGGTTGCTCACCTAGTTGCATATCTAGACAACCTACTTTGATGCAAAGTTTAAATTGGTAAAGAAAAGCTAAAAATTGTTAGTTGCCTATTCACCCCCCCTCTAGTCAACTATATCGATCCTTTCACTCTCAAGCGGCGTCGCCTTCAGTGGCGCCATCCAATGGATCACCACCGCCGGCGACCTCTCCTTTGTTCGCGTGTGAGATCCAAGGGCAACTAGGCCGCGGGGCGTCTCTGCACACCGGGGATCCCTCGTCGGTGACCCCCGAGTCACCGACGACGCGCCTGGTCACGGGTATGACCATGACCCCATCGCAGATCTCATCTCCTCTGTCTTCGCAAGTGCTTGCGGCTATGGGTCAAGCGCCGCGCAGATCGCATTTCCCAATTTTGAAGGCGAGAACCCACAGCTCTAGAAAACTCTCGCTGAGCAGTATTTCAAGATGTTTGCGGTTCAGGAATCGTATTGGGTGCCGATGGCAAGTCTGAATTTCTCGGTCTCGGCTGCCATCTGGCTGCAGTCGTTGCAACGCAAGATCGTTGGTCTTGCGTGGGAATCGTTCACAGCTCTGCCGTGTACTCGATTCGAGCGTGATAAGCACCAACTCCTCATCCGTCAGTTTTACGCTATCCGTCAGACATATTCAGTTGCAGATTTCATTGAACGTTTTGAGACTCTGGTGAATCATATGATCTCTTACTCTGAACTGACACATCCTTATTTCTTTCTTACACGATTAATCGAGGGACTGCGGACGAATATTCCTGCAGTGGTGCTCATTCAGAGACCTCCCGATCTCGATACGGCATGTTCTCTTGCCTTGCTCTAAGAGGAAGTGGGAGAACACCTTGCGCACCGGGTACAGCCGCTCGCCGGTGCCACGTTTCATGGTAACCAATACACCGAGTCTGCCTGCGAGTTCTGCGAAACTGTCCACACCAACATCCCAAGAAGAAGATCACCGAGGTACAGAAGCAGCGAGGGCGGGAGCAGAGAGCAGCAAGATAGCAGCGTTGCGTTCCTTCAGACGAGCTCGTGGTCTCTGTTTTAAGTGTGGCGAAAGGTGGGGGAAGGATCATACATGTCCACCTACAGTACATATGCATGTCATCGAAGAGCTTTTGGCACTGTTCGCAACAGAGGAGGTGTTGGTTGAAGATCGCCACAGTCCAATAGAGATTGTGAAGATGATCTTTGTACTATCTCCAAGGAAGCTATTGATGGGTCTGCTGGGCCGAGTGTGATGCAATTGCACGCGTGGGTTCAGGGTAAGGAAGTGTCGTTGTTGGGATTCGGGTAGCTCATCATCATTTGTGGACCGGCAGTTGGCTGCCAAACTATATGGAATGTGTAAACTACCTAAGACCTGCCGCGTTAAGGTTGCAGATGGAGCTATGCTAAGCTGTGACAGTGTTATACCACAGTGTCAATGGACATCCCAGGGCCATGAATTCGTCACAGATTCCAAGATACTGTCACTCGGGGCCTATGATGCTATCTTGGGGATGGATTGACTCAAGAAGCACAGCCCTATGCATATCGATTGGGAGGCGCAACATATGAAGGTTACCACTGAAAAAGGTTCTGTCAACTTGCAGGCGATCGCCAACAGCCAGCATCAGTGTTCTGCTATCTCCTCCCAGGAACTCTTGGCCGCATGCAAGCAAGGTTCAGTGGCATATGTGGTTCACCTGAATGCTGTGAATGAGATAGGCTTACAAGAGGAAGCCATTCCAGTAGAAATTCTCCGAGTTTTGGAGCAGTACACGGATGTCTTCAAAGAGCCAAAAGGTCTTCCACCCAGACGTGCGTGTGATCACAGGATTCCGCTCATGGAGGGAGCACAACCTATCAATCAGCGCCCTTATAGGCACAAACCAGAGCTAAAGAATGAAACTGAGTGTCAGGTTAAGGAACTGCTCGATGCTGGCATCATCAGAGAAAGCTCGAGTCCATTTTCCTCGCCCACATTGCTTGTGAAGAAGAAAGATGGCACATGGAGGTTGTGCGTGGATTACAGATGCTTGAATGCCATGACAATTGTCAGCAAGTATCCTGTTCCGATTATAGATGAGCTGCTCGATGAGTTGGTTGAAGCGAAATGGTTCTCTAAGCTAGACTTGCATGCTGGGTATCACCAGATAAGATTGGCAGAAGGGGAGGAGTATAAAACAACATTCACAACTCATTCAGGCCACTAGGAGTACCTAGTCATGTCGTTTGGCCTAGCTGCAGGCCCTCCAACATTCATCGCCGCCATTACTTGTACTCTACGCCCCTTGCTGCGAGAGTGCGTCATCCTCTTCTTCGATGGCATACTGTTTTTTAGTAAAACATTGGCAGAGCACGTAGATCATCTCCGTCAGGTTCTGCAGCTACTCAGGAGGGATCATTGGCAGGTCAAACAGTCCAAGTGTGCTTTTGGGCAAAAGCAAATTGCTTACCTAGGGCATGTTATCACCGAACATGGTGTCTCAATAGATCAAGAAAAGATCGGAACCATCGAAAAGTGGCTTGTTCCACGCAACAGTAAATAAGTGCGCAGTTTCCTCGGCTTGGCTGGCTATTACCGGAAGTTTGTCAAGCACTTTGGCATTATTGCAAGGCCTCTATTAAATGTCTTGAAGAAGAACCATCCTTCTGTGTGGACAGCTGAAACCACTAAGGCATTCGAATTACTGCAGCAAAGTCTGATCTCTGCACCTTTTTTGCACCTGTCGGACTTCTCCAAGCAGTTTGTTATTGACACTGATGCATGTGATTATGGAGTGGGAGCGATACTTGACAAGCAGGTCATCCAATAGCTTATATGATAAAACGGCGGCTCCCAAACACGGGGGTTTGTCCACCTCTGAAGGAGTGTTTGGCTATTCTTATGGCGGTGGAGCAATGGCGACCTTACCTACACCATGATGAGTTTACGATAAGAACGGATCGGTAGCGATTTAGTGCACTTGGATGATCAACGACTATCAACAGTGTGGCAGCAGAAAGCATTTACCAAACTCTTGGGCCTGCGCTACAAAATCTGCTGCCGGCAAGGGACCACCAACGGCGGAGTAGATGCCTTGTCACGTCGGCATCACGAGCACGACCATCCTTGGTGATCTCGGTCTGCCACCCTACTTGGATCGATGATATCCGGGCTAGCTATTCAGATAACCCGCAAGCCAAGAGACTGCTCGAGCAATTCTCTCAACATGCAGACCCAAAGGGGCGTTTCTCTGTTTCTGACGGACTGTTGTATTTCCGACAACGGCTATGGCTGGGGGGTTCGCCCTCGCTTCAGCAAACTATGCTGCGTGCTTTCCACGATAGCACTATGGGTGGTCATTCGGGCTTTCCAGTGACATATCGACGTCTTCACAGGCTATTCGCTTGGCCAAAAATGAAGCAAGCCTCCGTCAGTATGTGCAGGGGTGTGCGACTTGTCAACAAGCCATGCCCGAAAGGATTAAGTACCCAGGTTTGCTCGAACCAATTCCACTTCCGGAGGGGGCTGACAAGTGGTGACAATGAATTTCATTGATGGTCTCCCTCAATCCGGCAAGTCTAATTGTATTCTAGTGGTGGTGGACAAGTTCACACGCTACACCCATTTTCTGCCCCTTCAACACCCATTCACTGCAGCCAGAGTCACACGGGCATATCTGGACAACGTTTACAAACTTCATGGCCTGCCCAAGGCCATCATCTCGGACAGAGACCCGGTGTTCACAAGTAAGTTTTGGTGCGAACTGTTTGACTGCATTGGTTTTGAACTTAAGATGAGCACACCTTACCACCTGCAAATAGATGGGCAATCAGAAAGAGTTAATCAATGTTTGGAAATATATTTGCGTTGCTTCATCCATGCGTGTCCCAATCACTGGAGCCACTTCCTTTCATTAGCCGAGTTCTGGTACAATTCAAGCTACCACTCTGCATTGGATATGTCACCGTTTCAAGCTCTGTACGGACATGAGCCAAGGCATTGGGGGATCGAAGCAGCGTCTGTTTGCAAAATACCAGCTTTGAAGGACTGGCTTGAAGAATGAAAGACGATGCAACAAGTTTTGCGGCAGCATCTGCACCGAGAACGCCACATTATGAAAGTCCAAGCTGACAAGAAAAGATCTGACAGGGAGTTCAAAGTGGGTGACACCATTTTCGTCAAGCTGCAACCGTATGTCCAATCTTCAGTCCATCGCCGGGAAAACCACAAACTCGCTTTCAGGTACGTTGGGCCGTGCATGGTCACCCGCAAAATCAACCCGGCGGCGTACGAACTAGAGCTGCCACCAGAGTCACGCATACACCCGGTTTTCCATGTCTCTCAATTAAGGCAAGCACTCTCACTAGGTACCTTTGCATCTGCTTCCCTGCTGGTTCCTCGCTCCTCTGTACTATGTCCGGTTGAACTTTTGGACAAACGCTGGCGGCAAACGCCTGCTGGCCGTCGAGAGCAGTATTTGGTGCGCTAGTCGGATTCGGAAGTTTTGGACGCTTCGTGGGAAGATGCTCTCACTCTCAAGGCTCACTATCCGGATGTGACAGCTTGGGGACAAGCATGCTCTCAAGGAGTAGGGGATGTCAGTGACCCAAATACAATTACAGTCTCAGCTGACAGGCTTGCTGCCAAATCAGTAAGGCTTTGTTCGGTTAATCCTCTCCCTAAGAGGATTGGAGGGGATTGGCAATGGTTGGTTCATATTTTGACTTAGAAAAAGTTTAAATCCTCCTCAAACCCCTTCAACCCACTCGGATTTACACACAACTGAACAAGGCCTAAGGGGAAACAACGTGGCCGAGGAAAGGCAACATACCATCAACCAAGGATAAGGGCGCGTCACCTTTAGGCCACCTCGGATCAAACAACCTAACCGCGGATACGTGGGGCCAGAGTGGGTGAGCTCTACATAATGGACCAGTCGCGAGGGAATCATCATCCGGTAGGATCAGGCAATCAGCAAGGCACGGCACGGCTCCTGTATTTTCTTGCTTTCTTTCTTCCTCCCAAAGACAAAGTGTATTCCTGTAAGCTACTTGTGAGTGCTAAGTACCAGATCAGAGATCCATTGCCTAACACACCGGTAGCTCCCACCACCGGTAAAAACACTTTGCGATGGCCGAAGCTCACCCTGCCGAGCGTCCACGCCAGCCCCCCTGGCCGTCGCCCCCGTCGCCGAGATCAAGCGCCCACGGCCCGACCTCGCGCCAACGGCCGCTCCCAAGCCAGAGCTCTTGCGCCGTTTGCACGAGCTGGCCGAGACTGCTCGCGCCCGTGGAATCCGTGTGTGCATCCGCGTGCCCGCACGCCCGAACTCACGCCCAACGGTCCAAGGCTGCTCCCAGGTGGGAGCTCGCGCGCCGGCGACGCCGCCTGCACGAGCTGGCCGTGGCCGCTCGCGCCCGTGGCATCTATGCATGCTGCCGCGCCCGCACGCCTACGACCGCTCCTAGCAGGAGCTCGTGCGTCCGCCCACGGCCACTCCGGCAGGAGCTCGTGCGCCCGTCCGCCCACGACCGCTCCTAGCCGAAACTCGCGCGCCCACGACACCGCCTGCACGGGCTGACCACGAGCTGGCCGAGGATGCTCGCGCTGCGTCGTGGCTGCCGCGCTCTGGCTGTCATGCTCGCACTGGCCACCGCGCTCGCGTGTTCACGCAGCCGTGCATGTGCCGCCATAGCCGCGTGCGGGCGTGCTGACGGGCCGCTAGCTTGTGTGCTAGCCGCAGCCGAACACTTGCTGACGTGCTTGCCGTGGCGTGGTAGCTAGCTGCCGGTGCCGCTGCTATGCATGCGTGCTTGCTCTGGCCAGGGAGCGGGTGCTGCCGCTGCATGCGTGCTCCGTCCGGGCAGCATGTTTGGCCAGGCAGCCGTGTGCGTGCAGCGCGTGTTCATGCAAGCGTGCTTCAGCCGGCTGGCGACGACGCACCACATGTGTTTGATAAAATGCCTACAAATATGAGAGGTTGAAAATAGGGGTCGTGATCATTTTGCAGCAAAAATTAGAGGATTGCGTGGATGCGCCCGAACGATGACCGGGTGCGTCCGCGAGCGTTTGGGGTTTCAAATTAGATGATCCTTGCTGCAGATGCTCTTAGGCCGCAGCTATCTCGCAATGTCCCGCAACGAATGGCAGCAGCGAGGACGTGCGCCGCCTTACCTTGTGCCTCCAACCCATCCATCAGACCCAAGGTCCCGAAGCCACCATGGCTGGTGGCCTCAAGTCCTAGATCCAATGGGTGTCCAATGACTTGGGCTCCATCTGCGGTTGTCCGAGAGGATGTGTGTGCCTGTTGTGTAGTCAATGTGGATTGCCATGGCACTCTGCTAGATCTCTGCCTTCTTGCCGCCCCAGATGGATCAAGCGTGGGTGTTGCGCGACACAAATTGGTCTGCCTTGCTCTAGATCCGGGGGCATGTCATCCCCTTGGCCAACGGGTCTGGGCGGGGCTATCTCCGGCTATACCGCAGTCCGTGGTGATGTTTTTCATACACCGTGTTTGTGCATGTTGTCACCACTTCGGCCTGCGTGGGATGGGGGAGGGGGTCGTTGCGGATAGTAGTGCCATCAAAAGGTCTTCTCGAGGGTTTCTCTCTCCAGAACATGTGGTTGCCTCAGCGTAGATGTGATCTATGGACGATGGCTTGACACAGAGCTAATGGTAGTGCAACGGCGATCGGTTTTCTAGCCCAACTCATGCACGTGCTAGGATTAAGGAAAAGTGGTGGTGACGACACATGATTGGCTTTGATGGTGGTGCTTCTTGAGTGCCTGGTCTCAAGCTCCGAGGTGAAAATCTAGATCTAGCCTGAATTGGTTATACTTGGTAATGAAGATATTTTTGTGTCGTTACCTTGTTGAAAGCATTGCTCGGACATGCTCGAATTAGTTTTTAGGGTGAAACCTAGATTCTGTCTTTTGGTGGTTGGATCCAGGAACGGTGGCTCTTGAGCAGCGCTCCCTTTCTGAAGACATTGTTGCTGAAGAACTTAATTGTCCTTGTGCTGTCATTGCCCTAGTGCAAATATGGTCATTATTTTAGTTTGTCGATGGTGGATTTGATCGCTTTGGATGCAAGTGAAATTGAGGTTTATCTCTGCTTATCACCCACAACCAGATGGCGAGACAGAGATGCCATTTCTAGTCTTGAAATTCTCATCGGAACGTCGAGAAATTATGCATATAGAAAACTCTAAAGAAAGAAAAAAAAAAGACTCGTGCCATGGCAAAACCAGGTGTGTCTCCCGAAGGTAGAAAGCTATCATTTTTGTGACTTCATAAAACGCAGCCTCTTTGTTTGCGGATAAAATGCCGTACATTTGGCTTACTGAATTGGTAATCAATCGAGCAATTCGTTAAACGATATATGTACTATGAGTACCTCGACAAAATACTTTTCTTGTAACGTTTTTCCTTTGCTGTTTTTTCTTGGATCTCTTGTTGATGATTCAAAGTACTTGGGCCTTTTTTCCTTTTTCCTCTACGTGTATTTTACATACCGTAGGTTGATGGGAATCACTCCTGGCAACTCCTAGAATGCCCGTAATGATGTAGCTTCCACAATATAAGATAGTACTACGGTGAGACGTGAAAACATCCGATCCCATTCCGACCTCAATATATATGTGATGGGCGAACATAGAAATTCGATTTCCAATAGAGCTGCAAAGGCTACTCGCCTGGGGTCCTAAATTTTTGGTGGGAGAATGATAAGAAAGGAGGAGCGGCTTCATTTGGTGATGCTTTTCTTGTTTCTCTGGATTTATTAGGCATGCGACGGGCGAGCAATCTCTTGATACTATGCCTAGCCGCAAAAGGATTGTACTAAAGAAAGCTAGAAAGCTCAATTTTCCTCAAGGTCATAAAGATAGGTCATCTAGCGTGGACTTCTGACTCTAAGTGGAAAGTCTTTCTAATGTGCCTCTTCCATCCAAAACCGTTTTTCGTGTTTTCGTTTTCCTCGCTTAGGCATATTTTTGGTTTTATATGACTTTGCTATTTGCCGGTATTTTTCTTATGTGTGTATTAGTGTTGAATGTGTGCATTCTAATCGTACAAACGACATGATGTGTGATCATTGTGTTCGTCTTCACTTTATGCTTCATCTTGAGTAACTAAAAATCACCGTTTGTAGAAAAGGAGATACAAACGGGGCTGTCTAATGTGCGCGCGTCCGAGCTCTTAGTTTTAGACGGTCCAATTAAGAAACTGGGGATGAGAGGGGATTGGGCAGTAGGGCCCACTCTAAAACTCAAGGGGTGCTGCAATCACTAGCGCGTCGTCGCCTACGCGCATTCCGGCCCATAATGTTTACCAAGCGAGCAATTGAGAAGCATAAAAAAGGAGCAACCAACTGTCATGTATCCCTTGTCGGAGCCGTGGCGGACACCGTTGTGAGCGCCGTAGTGTCACGACGTTTCGCATGCAGTGCGTCACATTGTTTCCTTTTTTGCTTATGTTGTGTTTCTGTAAATTCACGAATATTTGTTGAACTTCTGAATATTTTTTAAGTTTTCAAATATTTTTGATATTTGTCAATAATTTCTAAATTCATGAATATATTTTTTATGATTTTTTTGAGTTCCATGAACATTTTTGAATTCATGAACATATTTTGAGTTTCCTGATTGTTTGAATGCACGAACAGTTTTTGAATTTCACGGACATTTTTGAACTCTCAAATAAAAGAATTTATATCGACAAATATTTTAATTGTTTTTGAAAAAGCAAACATTTCTATATTTGCGAACATTTTTGGAATCCACAAACTGTTTTTGAATGCGTGTTTTTTTTAATTTCGCAAGTATTTTTAGAATTCCTGGACATTTTTTGTATTTGTGGATATTCATTGCATTGGTGATTGTTTTTCTAATTCGTTTGAACTCCTTTTTTCTGTGTTACGGGTGAACATATTTTTAATACATGATTTTTGTCACCATGATTTTTTTTTCAAATTTAAAATAGAACTGACGTGCGCTTTGTCCCTAGCTCAGCTTTCGCGACCTGAGCCATGCCCATGTTGCGCGATGCAAGCACGCAAGCGAGGGCGCGCCTATAGGGCGCCCCTATTTCTCGCTTTAAGCGAGCAAGGGGTATAGCTCTCACGTTGGAAAATATTCTACACAGAAACACACATATACATATATTATAAATAAACACTTTTTAAAACACATTTGGAAAAATGTTGAACAAGTCGCAGGAAAAATGTTGAATAAGTATTAAAAGAATGTTGAACAAGAATGTGAAAAGAGTTAAACAGGTATTTGAAAAAGCTGAATAAGAACTAAAAATGTTGAACAAGTGTTTTAAAAATGGTGAGTAATTATTATAAAATGGTGAATGAGTGTATGAAAAATGTTGAACGGGTATTTGAAAATATTGAATAAGTACTAAAAATGTTGACCAAGTATTTGAAACTGTTGAAATAAAAATTAAAAAATGTTGAAGAAATATTAAAAAATGTTAAAGAAGTATTAAAATGTTGAACGAGTATTTAAAAAATGTTGAAAAATCGTTTGGACAATGTTGAACGTGTGTACAAAAAATGTTGATCACTTATTAAAAGACATTTTTGACATATACATAAATGTATATTGAAAGCGAAATCAAACATAAGGAAACAAATGAAGAAGAAGACAGAAACCAAACAAATAATGGATAAGAAAAAATAAAACCAAAAAAATTGGAGAAGGAAAAAAACCAAAACGAAGAAATCCTATAAAAAATTCAAAAAAACAGAAAAAAAGCCCATAAAAAATAATGGAAAAATCCCGGCTCAGTTTTCTCAAGTACAAAACACGCCACCATCTTACAATGGCGCAGTGGCTAGTCTCACCAGCTCTTTCTCTAGCGACTAGAGATCGATCCCGGTTTCTTCCAATTTCACATTCCTTTGGCGCCTATATCTCGCGTTAAACAATTTTAAAAAATATTTAAAAAATGTTGAACAAGTATTTAGAAAATGTTGAGTAAGTATTTGAAAAATGTTGAACAAATATTTGAAAAAATGTTGTCATGTATATAAAAAAGTTGAACAAGTATATGGAAAATATTGAACAAAGATTTGAAAAATGTTTAATAATATTTGAAAAATATTGAATAGTTATTTGAAAAAAATGTTGATTACATATATAAAAAGTTGAACAAGTATTTGCAAAATGTTAATTTTTTTTCAAAAAAGTGCTGAACAAGTATTTGAAAAAATATTGATCATGTATATAAAAATGTTAAATTAGTATTTGAAAAAATGTTAATCATGTATATAAAAATGTTGAATAAGTATTGAAAAATGTTTAACATCTATTTGAAAAATGTTGAACGTGTATATATGATTGTAGAATGAATAAAAGGAACAAGAAAAACAAAAAACGAAAAATAATCAAAATAAACCAAAGGAAAAGGAAAATGAAAAAAATGAAGAAACTAATGAAAAAACCCAAGAAGGAGAAAAAAACAAAAGAAAACCAAAAAAGGACCTTACATAAATGGGAACCAGTAGTATGTGTCAGCCTTATTTCCCTTTAAGTAGAACCCGTCCTAGTACTAAAAGACGATGTGATAGGTTGGGCAGTGGCTGGGAATGTCTCTAATGCACCGGGGCAATTTGTGCTACCGGTGCATCGGGCGTCCGCTGCACATTAAAAATATGCGAAATAATCCAGAAACAATTTAGTGCATTGACACAACATCAATGTACGTGGTCACAAAAATTTAAATTAATATTTGAAACATTGCACGAGATACAAAAATAACAAATTTGACAGTCAATAGTACATAACACAAGTTAGGCTTCAGTTTTGGCCCATTAGCACATTGACATCAAATTTGTCCTTTTTGTATCTTGAGCATTATTTTGAATTTTGATTTGAAGTTTTGTGACGACATACATTGATGTTGTATCGATACACTAAAAATTTTCTGGATTTTTTTGAATTTTTTTAAATGTGCAATGGGGTCCGGTGCACTGGTAGCACCAATTGCCTTGGTGCATCATATACGTCCCCGACAGTGGCTAACCTATTTGATTCGTACCAGTCGGTTCTGGGATCGATTCGTGTCAATGCACTTTTCTCTTCTTTTGTTTATATACGCTGTATTCTGGGCTGGCCCAATTACATTCATGCTTCAGCGAGAGCAGAGCTGTCGTCTCGCTTAAAGTGAGAAATAGTTCTTGCGCGCGAGCGATGCCGAGAGCTCCCTTTTTTCTTCTTTTGTTTATATACGTTGTATTTTGGGCCGACCCGATTACGTTCATGCTTCAACGAGAGCAAAGCTGTCGTCTCGCTTAAAGCCAGAAATAGCTCTTGCACGTGAGCGATGCAGAGAGCACTTTTTCTTCTTCTTTTGTTTATATACGCTGTATTCTAGGCTGGCCCGATTACATTCATGCTTCAGTGAGGGCAGAGCTATCGTCTCGCTTAAAGCGAGAAATAGCTCTCGCGCGCGAGCGATGCTGAGAGATCGGCGCCTTAAGCGTCCAAACAGGTAGCTGGCGCCTGCTGCAGCGCCTTGTTGGGCCGGCCCATGATGTAAAAGCGTAGCGAACAAAAATCACCAGAAAAACGCAAAAAAGGTGTCCGCTTCAGGAATCAAACTCGCATTGGTCGCGAAGGAAAAGCTTGTACGTGCTTAGCTGACCACCACAACCATTCCACACTTGTGATTTAGTGACGTTAACAGATCTTGAACTAGTATGCGGCGCTATTTATTTATCATTTAGTTTTTTATAAAATCATGAATTTAAAAATGTTCATCGATTTTATAACAAAAGTTCACAAACTTAAAAAAGTTCATCAACTTTGAGGAATAGTTCATCATTTTTGAAGAAAAGTTCACAAATTTAAAAGAGTTCATCGATTTTGGAAAAAAAATCTTTATGAAAAAGTTTAAAAAGTTCATTGTTTTCGAAAAAACTTCATCAATTTTGACAAAAAGTTCATCGAGTTTGAAAAAAATAGTTAATCAAGTTTTAAAGAAGTTCACAAATTTGAAGGAAAAATTCACCAATATTGAAAAAAGTTCATCAGATTTGGAAAAAGTTCATTAAAATTTTAAAAAAGTTTATCAAATTTGAAAAAAGTTCATTGAATTATAAAAAGTGTATTGAATTTGAAAAAAAATCATCAAATTTTTAAAAATGTGGATGGACTGCAAAAAATCATCGAACGAGGAAGAAGGAAAAAAGATAGAATAAAATAAAAAAAGAAAAAAACAGGAAAAACGGAAGAAACAATGATAAAGTTGAAATGTGGTGGAACTTAGCGCATGAAGTTCCTGTGGCGGGGTGGTTACCATAGTGCTGTGAACCAGGAGACCTCGGTTTGATTCCCAGCTCTCGTGGATTTTTTGCACTTTGAATATGCGAATGAAAGAGATGGTGGGTTCAACGGGATATGAGCGAAATGGGCCACTGTGGTTCGCGAGGACGTAGGAGGAGTTTGATGCCCTGTAGCGTGCGGGAGTCCTGGACTCAGGGGTCCTCGGGCGTCCGGCCTGTTCGCCATGGGCCGGACAGATGGGCTGTGAAGATATGAAGACCGAAGACTCTACCCGTGTCCGGATGGGACTCTCCTTGGCGTGTAAGGCAAGCTTGGCGACCGAATATGAAGATTCCTTTCTCTGTAAACCGACCTTATGTAACCCTAGATCCCTCCGGTGTCTATATAAACCGGAGGGCTAGGTCTGTAGAGGCCAATACTCATAACCATAGTCATACAGGCTAGACTTCTAGGGTTTTAGCCATTACGATCTCGTGGTAGATCCACTCTTGTAATACTCATATTCATCAAGATCAATCAAGCAGGAAGTAGGGTATTACCTCCATAGAGAGGGTCCGAACCTGGGTAAACATTGTGTCCCCTGTCTCCTGTTACCATCGACCTTCGACGCACAGTTCGGGACCCCCTA
Organism: Aegilops bicornis; assembly: GCA_021605145.1. Classification (NCBI taxonomy): domain Eukaryota; kingdom Viridiplantae; phylum Streptophyta; class Magnoliopsida; order Poales; family Poaceae; genus Aegilops; species Aegilops bicornis. Next base: position 363,038,793 of record CM038675.1, read on the forward strand.
CCCGAGATCCGCCGGTTTTGACACCGACATTGGTGCTTTCATTGAGAGTTCCACTGTGCTGTCGTCAAAACGGTTGATGGCTCGCCTTGTCGTCAAGGAAAATATCACCTCCGGAGGAGCCCTGGCCCCAGGCCAAACCCTCTGGCTGGGCGGCTTCATCATGACCGCCTGTTCGGCCCTTAAGCCGACGATGACCTCGCGAGTCATCGAAAATCGCCTCCGCGTTGATTCCGAATACTCCAAACGGATGGATCCGACAGAGTTATCGTCTTTAAACGAACTCCTAGATCGCATCGCCGCCTTGGGAGTCGCTACAGACTACGATCAGATTGGGCTTAAACCCGACCAGAGAGAAATTAAAACTCCGCCGATCACCCACCAGATAGCGGTAGTCGAGGAGCAAGACAACTCTTCCTCTATACTGAGGACGAACTATGTTCGGATCTCCGATCTTGAAGAGCCGGACACCCACCGGCAGAAAGACACGCCTTGTCCTCCGAACATAGAATCGGACGACAAGCCTAAAAAATCAGTTGATATCCCGGAGCCGAACTGTTAAGTCCGGAAGATCTTCAGACTCTGGATCCAAAGTTGGGTCAGGGTTCGGATTTAAATCCACCCACCAACCCAGACATAAGCGCTCTCATGAGCATACACCAGCAGTTTCAGGAAATGGTCCACCACTTCTGGGCCAGATTCCTCCTTGTCAAAGACAAGATTAAAGATTGCCGCGATGAAGACGCGATCTCAGCGTTTCGCAACAATTGCCTGACGAAGGAATCCTTAACGCCAAAGAACCGCCGTCGCATATTACACTTCGCTGACTTGGCAACTATCGTACAGAAGTACATCGCAATGGAAAGCGCCTGGAAAACTCAGGCGGCCCGTTGGGAATCATCGGTCCCCACTCAACCCCTCGTTCAGGTGAAAAGGGCGCACCCTCGTGGCACGCCCGGTCCAATAGTAAAGAAATATAAGCCCATTACGGGGCGCGAAACCGTTCTGGAAGGATGGCTCGATGGGCCATGCAAAATACACACAACACCGGATAACACACCAACCCACAGCCTTAGAGCATGTTGGATACTCCGGCAAGTGGCCAAGAGCGGCGAGGATATCCTCAGCAAGAATGCCCCATAACAACACCCCCCAGAAGATGACAACCTCAAAGTATTGACGGTCTTCGAGACATTTGCTTCAAACAATAGGCGCAAAAGGGCACTCCGCGAACTCGCCGAAGTCTGCCAAATCGTAGCAATAAACCCTTGAAACGACACGGCTATAACTTTTAATGCCGGTGACAAACCAAAATACAGGACAGTCCAAGCACCAGCCGCCTTGGTCCTTAGTCCAATCGTGGACGGCTTTCGGCTCACCAAGGTTCTCATGGACGGCGGCAGCGGACTAAACCTCATCTATGAGGATACACTCTGCAAAATGGAAATAGACAGGAGCCGCATCGAGCAAAGCAGCACGACATTCCGAGGAATCATTCCCAGTCGGGAGTGATACGTCTCCAACGTATCTATAATTTTTTATTGCTCCATGCTATATTATCTACTGTTTTGGACTATATTGGGCTTTATTTTCCACTTTTATATTATTTTTGGGACTAACCTATTGACCGGAGGCCCAACCTAGAATTGTTGTTTTTTGCCTATTTCAGTGTTTCGAAGAAACGGAATATCAAACGGAGTCCAAACGGAATGAAACCTTCGGGAACGTGATTTTCTCACCGAATATGACCCAGGAGACTTGGACCCTACGCCAAGGAAGCTTCGAGGTGGGCACGAGGTAGGGGGGCGCGCCCTACACCCCCAGGCGCGCCCCCACCCTCATGGGGCCCACGGAGCTCCACTGACGTACTTCTTCCTCCTATATATACCTACGTACCCACAAATGACCAGATACGGAGCCAAAAACCTAATTCCACCGCCGCAACTTTCTGTATCCACGAGATCCCATGTTGGGGCCTGTTCCGGAGCTCCGCCGGAGAGGGCCGTCATCACGGAGGGCTTCTACATCATCATAGCCTCTCCGATGAAGTGTGAGTAGTTTACCTCAGACCTTCGGGTCCATAGTTATTAGCTAGATGGCTTCATCTCTCTTTTGGATCTCAATACAATGTTCTCCCCTCTCTTGTGGAGATCTATTCGATGTAATCTTCTTTTTGCGGTGTGTTTGTTGAGAATGATGAATTGTGGGTTTATGGTCAAGTCTATCTATGAATAATATTTGAATCTTCTTTGAATTCTTTTATGTATGATTGGTTATCTTTGCAAGTCTCTTCGAATTATCCATTTGGTTTGGCCAACTAAATTGGTAGTTCTTGCCATGGGAGAAGTGCTTAGCTTTGGGTTCGATCTTGCGGTGTCCTTTTCCACTAACAGAAGGGGCAGCAAGGCACATATTGTATCGTTGCCATCGAGGATAACAAGATGGGGTTTATTTCATATTGCATGAATTTATCTCTCTACATCATGCCATCTTGCTTAAGGCGTTACTCTGTTTTTAACTTAATACTCTAGATGCATGCTGGATAGCGGGCGATGAGTGGAGTAATAGTAGTAGATGCAGAATCGTTTCGGTCTACTTGTCTCGGACGTGATGCCTATATACATGATCATAATTAGATATTCTCATAACTATGCTCAATTCTGTCAGTTGCTCAACAGTAATTTGTTCACCCACCGTAGAATACCTATGCTCTTGAGAGAAGCCACTAGTGAAACCTATGCCCCCCGGGTCTATTCTCATCATATCAATCTCCATCACCTTAATCTTGCTTTGCTTTTTACTTTGCCTTTTACTTTTAACTTTGCATCTCTATATCAAAAATACCAAAAATGTTATCTATCATCTCTATCAGATCTCACTCTCGTAAGTGACCGTGAAGGGATTGACAACCCCTAATCGCGTTGGTTGTGAGGAGCTATTGTTTTTGTGTAGGTACGAGGGACTTGCGTGTGGCCTCCTACTGGATTGATACCTTGGTTCTCAAAAATTGAGGGAAATATTTATGCTACTCTGTTGCATCATCCTTTCCTCTTCGGGGAAATCCAATGCAAGCTCAAGAGGTAGCAAGAAGAATTTCTGGCCCCGTTGCCGGGGAGTCTACGCAAAAGTCAACATACCAAGTACCCATCACAATCCCTATCTCTCGCATTACATTAGTTGCCATTTGCCTCTCGTTTTCCTCTCCCCCACTTCACCCTTGCCGTTTTATTCGCCCTCTCTCTCCCAACCTCCTTCTCCTTCTCTTTTTCCGCTTGCCTTTTTCTCGCTTGTCTTTTGTTTGCTCGCGTGTTGGATTGCTTGTTTGTTGCGATGGCTCAAGATACTACTAAACTGTGTGACTTCACCAATACCAACAATAATGATTTCCTTAGCACTCTGATTGCTCCTCTTTCCAATACTGAATCTTGTGAAATCAATACCGCTTTGTTGAATCTTGTTATGAAAGATCAATTCGCCGACCTTCCTAGTGAAGATGCCGCTACTCATCTGAATAGCTTCGTTGATTTATGTGATATGCAAAAGAAAAAAGATGTCGATAATGACGTTGTTAAATTGAAGCTATTTCCTTTTTAAGCTTAGAGATCGTGCTAAAGCTTGGTTTTTGTCTTTGCCTAAAAATAGTATTGATTCTTGGAACAAGTGCAAAGATGCTTTTATCTCTAAGTATTTTCCTCCCGCTAAGATCATCTCTCTTAGAAACGACATTATGAATTTTAAGCAACTTGATCATGAACATGTTGCACAAGCTTGGGAGAGAATGAAATTAATGATACGTAATTGCCCTACTCATGGTTTGAATTTGTGGATGATTATACAAAACATTTATGCCGGATTGAATTTTGCTTCTAGAAATCTTTTAGATTCGGCCGCGGGAGGCACTTTTATGGAAATCACTTTAGGAGATGCTACTAAACTCCTAGATAATATTATGGTTAATTATTCTCAATGGCACACTGAAAGATCTTCTAATAAAAAAGTGCATGCGACAGAAGAAATCAATGTTTTGAGTGGAAAGATGGATGAACTTATGAAATTATTTGCCACTAAGAGTGTTTCTTACGATCCTAATGATATGCCTTTGTCTACTTTGATTGAGAATAATAATGAATCTATGGATGTGAATTTTGTTAGTAGGAATAATTTTGATAACAACGCATATAGAGGGAATTTTAATCCTAGGCCTTATCATTGTTGCTAATAGGAATTATGTGCCCGTAGATTTCATTGTTCTTGATATAGATTGCAATCCTTCTTGCCCTATTATTCTTGGTAGACCTTTCCTTAGAACGGTTGGTGCGATTATTGATATGAAGGAAGGGAATATTAGATTTCAGTTTTCATTAAAAAAGGGCAAGGAACACTTTCCTAGAAAGAAAATAAAATTGCCATATGAAACCATCATGAGAGCCACTTATGGATTGCCTACCAAAGATGGCAATACCTAGATCTATCTTCGCTTTTATGCCTAGCTAGGGGCGTTAAACGATAGCGCTTGTTGGGAGGCAACCCAATTTTATTTTTAGTTTTTTGTGTTTTTATTCTGTTTAGGAATAAATAACCCATCTACCTTCTGTTTGGATGTGGTTTTGTGTTTTAATTAGTGTCTGTGCCAAGTTAGACCTATTGGATCTTCTTGGATGATAGTTATTTGATCTTGCTGTAATTTCCAGAAACTTTGCGTTCAGTGCCAGAATTTTTAAAAATCATCAGAACGTGATAAAATACTGATTCCAATTGGTGCTGATCAATAAACAAATTGTCTAGGTCTTCCAATTTTGGTAGAATGTTTTGGATTCCAGAAGTTTGCGTTAGTTACAGATTACTACAGACTGTTCTGTTTTTGACAGATTATGTTTTTCGTGTGTTGTTTGCTTATTTTGATGAATCTATGGCTCGTAAAATAGTTTATAATCCATAGAGAAGTTGGAATACGGTAGGTTTAACACCAATATAAATAAAGATAAACATCACATTTGACAACCTCCGTGCATATGACATTAAGCTCAATCCGGAAAAGGGTGTTTTCGGCGTCCCCGCTGGAAAACTGCTAGGCTTCATCGTTTCCAATAAAGGAATTGAAGCAAATCCAGCCAAAATCCGAGCTTTGTCACAACTAGCTACGCCAACGGACCTTAAATAGGTCCAAAAACTCGCCGGTTACATGGCAGCTTTAAACCGCTTTATCTCCAGATTGGGAGAAAAGGCATTACCACTCTTTCGCCTTCTACGGTGCTCCGATCACTTCAAGTGGACGGATGCAGCAACGGCCGTACTGGAAGAAATAAAAGCCCTTCTAGCGAGCAACCCAATCCTGGCCACACCGAACGTCGGCGAACCCATGTTATTATACATATCGGCAACACACCAGGTGGTGAGCGTCGTGCTCGTCGTTGAACGAGAACAGGACGGACACAAATTCCCGCTTCAGAAGCCAGTATACTACGTATCCACTGTCCTCACACCATGCAAATTCCGTTACCCCTATTATCAAAAGATAGCATACGCGGTCTTCATGGCTTCCCGTAAGCTACGACACTACTTCCAGGAGTGTTCGATCATGGTGGCTTCCGAAGTACCACTCAATGACATAATAAACAACCGCGATGCTACAGGCCGGATCGCCAAATGGGCCATTGAGCTCCTTCCATTCGACATAACATACAAGCCGCACCGAGCCATTAAATCCCAAGTACTGGCCGACTTCGTCGCTGATGGATAGAGGCCGAACTCCCTAAAGAGTACGACACATATTCCAACCGTGTTATGTATTTTGATGGTTCCAAAATGCTGGCAGGGCTAGGAGCGTGTGTGTTTTAACGTCCCCCACTGAAGACGTCGTCCAGTACGTACTCCAGATATTATATACAGACTCCAATAACGCAGCCGAATATGAGGCCTTATTACATGGTCTTCGGATGGTTGTCTCCATGGACATACAACGCGTGGAAATGCGCGGGGACTCAAACCTCTCAATATCTCAAATAAATGGAGACTTCGATGCCAAAGATCCGAAGATGGCAGCTTATCGCAACACCGTCCTAAAAATGTCGGCTCGGTTCAAGGGGCTCGAGTTTTATCACGTGATCCGAGAAAGTAATCAAGCGGTGGACGTCCTTGCTCGCATCGGCGCCAAGCGCGACCCCGTCCCACCTAACATCTTTCTGGAAAGGCTTTTTAAGCCGCCCGTGGTGTGGCAAGGGGAGAGCGACAGCACCAGTCCGGATCTGAACACAACCCCCGATCCCGAACACACCGATATCATCGGGGGCTCAGCCACCGAAATAACAGCGTCGGCCCATCTCATTATGGCTGTCATTGCCCCATGGACCGAACCCTTCTTTCCCTACCTTAACAGGAAGGAACTCCCTGAGGATCAAAATGAGGCCCGCCGCATTGTCCGACGTTCGAAGGCTTACAAGGTCCACGACGGAGAGCTCTACAAGAAAAGCGCTACCGGAGTCCTTCAATGATGTATCTCCGAGGAAGAGGGGCGGCAGCTCCTGGCTGAAATTCATGCCGGTCTCGGCGGGCACCACGCCGCAGCTCGGGCCCTTGTTAGCAAGGCCTTCCGTATAGGTTTTTATTGGCCGACGGCCCGAGCAGATGCACAGGACCTTGTTCAACGTTGCGTCGGATGCCAACTCTTCGCCAACCAAAGCCATATGCCCCCACCGCCCTACAAACAATCCCCATCACTTGGCCTTTTGCGGTCTAGGGGCTCGATATGGTCGGGCCCCTTAAAGGAGGAAGCCATAAGAAAAAGTATCTGCTGGTCATGGTGGATAAATTCACTAAGTGGATAGAGGCCAAACCAGTTAAAACGGCCGAGTTCGGGCTGGTGATAGAATTCATATCCAGTGTTGTACACCGTTATGGTGTTCCACACAGCATCATCACCGATAATGGCTCCAATTTCACAACCGATGAGGTAAAAACCTGGTGCGCTAATCTGGGCATCAAGCTTGATTACGCTTCTGTCTATCATCCGCAAACAAATGGTCAAGTCGAACGAGCCAATGGTCTTATTATGAGCGGCATCAAGCCTAGACTAGTGCGGTCTTTGAAAGAATCAGACAAGCACTGGGTTGAGGAGCTCGACTCCGTACTCTGGGGGCTACGGACCACGCCCAATCGCACTACTGGATATACAAATTTCTGAAGAAAATATGCCCTAGAGGCAATAATAAAGTTATTATTTATTTCCTTATATCATGATAGATGTTTATTATTCATGCTAGAATTGTATTAACGGGAAACATGATACATGTGTGAATACATAGACAAACAGAGTGTCACAAGTATGCCTCTACTTGACTAGCTCGTTGATCCAAGATGGTTATGTTTCCTAGCCATAGACATGAGTTGTCATTTGATTAACGGGATCACATCGTTAGGAGAATGATGCGATTGACTTGACCCATTCCATTAGCTTAGCACTTGATCGTTTAGTATGTTGCTATTGCTTTCTTCATGACTTAAACATGTTCCTATGACTATGAGATTATGCAACTCCCATTTACCGGAGGAACACTTTGTGTGCTACCAAACATCACAACGTAACTTGGTGATTATAAAGGTGCTCTACTGTGTGTCTCTGAAGGTACTTGTTGAGTTGGCGTATTTGAGATTAGGATTTGTCACTCCGATTGCCTGGAGAGGTATCTCCTGGGCCCACTCGGTAATGCACATCACTATAAGCCTTGCAAGCATTGTAACTAATGAGTTAGTTGCAGGATTATGTATTACGGAACGAGTAAAGAGACTTGCCGGTAATGAGATTGAACTAGGTATTGAGATATCGACGATCGAATCTCGGGCAAGTAACATACCGATGACAAAGGGAACAACGTATGTTGTTATGCGGTTTGACCGATAAAGATCTTCGTAGAATATGTAGGAGCCAATATGAGCATCCAGGTTCAGCTATTGGTTATTGAGACATGTCTCGGTCATGTCTACATAGTTCTCGAACCCGTAGGGTCCGCACGCTTAACGTTCGGTGACGATTTGTATTATGAGTTATGTGATTTGATGTACCGAAGGTAGTTCAGAGTCCCGGATGAGATCGGTGACATGACGAGGAGTCTCGAAATGGTCGAGACGTAAAGATCGATATATTGGACGACTATATTCAGACATCGGAAAGGTTCCGAGTGATTCAGGTATTTTTTGGAGTACCGGAGAGTTACGGGAATTTGTATTGGGCCTTAATGGGCCATACGAGAAAGGAGAGAAAGGCCTCAAAAGGTGGCCGCACCCCTCCCCATGGTCTGGTCCGAACTGGACTAGGGAGGGGGGGGGGCCTTCCTTCCTTCTCCTTTTCCCTTCCCTTTTTCCTATTCCATGTGGGAGGAGGAATCCTACTAGGACTAGGGAGTCCTAGTAGGACTCCACACTTCTGGCGCGCCCTAGGGGCTGGTTGGCCTCCCCTCCTCCATCCTTTATATACGGGGGCAGGGGGCACCTCTAGACACACAAGTTGATATGTTGATCTATTCCAGCCGTGTGCGGTGCCCCCCTCCACCATATTCCACCTCGGTCATATCGTAGCGGTGCTTAGGCGAAGCCCTGTGTTGGTAGCAACATCATCACCGTCATCACGCCGTCGTGCTGATAGAACACTCCCGTGAAGCTCTGCTGGATCGGAGTTCGCGGGACGTCATCGAGCTGAACGTGTGCTGAACTCGGAGGTGCCGTACGTTCGGTACTTGGATCGATCGGATCATGAAGACGTACGACTACATCAACCGCGTTGTGCTAACGCTTCCGCTTTCGGTCTACGAGGGTACGTATACACACTCTCCCCTCTCGTTACTATGCATCACCATGATCCTGTGTGTGCGTAGGAATTTTTTTGAAATTACTACGTTCCCCAACAGTGGCATCCGAGCCTGGTTTTATGCGTAGATGTTATATGCACGAGTAGAACACAAGTGAGTTGTGGGCGATACAAGTCATACTGCTTACTAGCATGTCCCACTTTGGTTCGGCGGTATTTTTGGATGAAGCGGCCCGGACCGACATTACGCGTACGCTTACGCGAGACTGGTTCTACCGACGTGCTTTGTACACAGGTGGCTGGCGGGTGTCAGTTTCTCCAACTTTAGTTGAACCAAGTGTGGCTACGCTCGGTCCTTGAGAAGGTTAAACCAGCACTAACTTGACGAACTATCGTTGTGGTTTTGATGCGTAGGTAAGAACGGTTCTTGCTCAGCCCGTAGCAGCCACGTAAAACTTGCAACAACAAAGTAGAGGACGTCTAACTTGTGTTTGCAGGGCATGTTGTGATGTGATATGGTCAAGACATGATGCTATATTTTATTGTATGAGATGATCATGTTTTGTAACCGAAGTTATCGACAATCGGGCGGGAGCCATATGGTTGTCGCCTTATTGTATGCAATGCAATCGCCCTGTAATTGCTTTAATTTATCACTAAGCGGTAGTGATAGTCGTAGAAGCAATAGTTGGCAAGACGACAACGATGCTACGATGGAGATCAAGGTGTCGCACCAGTGACGATGGTGATCATGACGTTGCTTCGGAGATGGAGATCACAAGCACAAGATGATGATGGTCATATCATATCACTTATATTGATTGCATGTGATGTTTATCTTTTATGCATCTTATTTTGCTTAGATCGACGGTAGCATTATAAGATGATCACTCACTAAATTTCAAGGTATAAGTGTTCTCCCTGAGTATGCACCGTTAAGAAAGTTCTTCGTGCTGAGACACCATGTGATGATCGGGTGTGATAGGCTCTACGTTCAAATACAACGGGTGCAAGACAGTTTTGCACACGCGGAATACTCAGGTTAAACTTGATGAGCCTAGCATATGCAGATATGGCCTCGGAACACTGAGACCGAAAGGTCGAGCGTGAATCATATTGTAGATATGATCAACATAGTGATGTTCGCCATTGAAAACTACTCCATCTCACGTGATGATTGGACATGGTTTAGTTGATTTGGATCACGTGATCACTTAGATGATTAGAGGGATGTCTATCTAAGTGGGAGTTCTTAAGTAATATGATTAATTGAACTTAAATATATCATGAACTTAGTACCTGATAGTATTAGCATATCTATGTTGTAGATCAATAGCTCGCGTTGTTGCTCCCCGTTTATATTTTGATATGTTCCTAGAGAAAACTAAGTTGAAAGATGTTAGTAGCAATGATGCGGACTTGGTCCGTGATCCGAGGATTTTCCTCATTGCTGCGTAGAAGAATTATGTCCTTGATGCACCGCTAGGTGACAAACCTATTGCAGGAGCAGATGCAGACATTATGAACGTTTTGACAAAAGCTCGGTATGATGACTACTTGATAGTTTAGTGCACCATGCTTTATGGCTTAGAACCGGGACTTCAAAATGTTTTGAACGCATACGGGCATATAAGATGTTCCAAGAGTTGAAATTGGTATTTCATACTCATGCCCGTTCGAGAGGTATGAGACCTCGACATTACTTTGCCTACAAGATGGAGGAGAATAGCTCAACCAAAGTGAGCATGTGCTCAGATTATGCAGGTACTACAATCACTTGAATCAAGTGGGAGTTAATCTTCCAGATAAGATAGTGATTGACATAATTCTCTAGTCACTATCACCAAGTTACTAGAACTTCGTGATGAACTATAATATGCAAGGGATAACGGAAACAATTCCCAAGCTCTTCCTGATGCTGAAATCGACGAAGGTAGAAATCAAGAAAAGCATCAAGTGTTGATAGTTGACAAGACCACTAGTTTCAAGAAAAGGGCAAAGGGAAGAAGGGGAACTTCAAACAGAACGGCAAGAAAGTTGCTGCTCAAGTGAAGAAGCCCAAGTCTGGACCTAAGCCTGAGACTAAGTGCTTCTACTGCAAAGGGACTAGTCATTGGAAGCGGAACTGCCCCAATTATTTGCGGATAAGAAGGATGGCAAAGTGAACAAAGGTATATTTGATATATAGATTATTGATGTGTATTTTACTAGTGTTCGTAGCAACCCCTCGGTATTTGATACTGGTTCAGTTGCTAGGAGTAGTAACTCAAAACGGGAGTTGCAGAATGAACATAAACTAGTTAAGGGCGAGGTGACGATGTGTGTTGGAAGTAGTTCCAAGATTGATATGATCATCATCGCACACTCCCTATATTTTCGGGATTAGTGTTGAACCTAAATAAGTGTTATTTAGTGTTTGTGTTGAGCATGAATATGATTTGATCATGTTTATTGCAATACGGTTATTCATTTAAGTTAGATAATAATTGTTGTTCTGTTTACATGAATAAAAACATTCTATGGTTATACACCCAATGAAATGGTTCGTTGGATCTCGATCGTAGTGATACACATATTCATAATATTGAAGCCAAAAGATGCAAAGTTAATAATGATAGTGCAACTTATTTGTGGCTCTGTCATTTAAGTCATATTGGTGTAAAGCGCATGAAGAAACTCCATGCTGATGGGCTTTTGGAATCACTTGATTATGAATCACTTGATGTTTGCGAACCATGCCTCATGGGAAAGATGACTAAAACGTCGTTCTCTGGAACTATGGACCGAGCAACAGATTTGTTGGAAATCATACATACTGATGTATGTGGTCCAATGAATGTTGAGGCTCGCGGCGGGTATCGTTATTTTCTCACCTTCACAGATGATTTGAGCAGATATGGGTATATCTACTTAATGAAACACAAGTCTGAAACATTTGAAAAGTTCAAAGAATTTCAGAGTGAAGTAGAAAATCATCGTAACAAGAAAATAAAAGTTTCTACGATATGATCACAGAGGTAAAATATTTGAGTTACGAGTTTGTCCTTCAGTTAAAACAACGTGAAATAGTTTCACTACTCACGCCACCTGGAACACCACAGTGGAATGGTGTGTCCGAACGTCGTAACCGTACTTTATTAGATATGGTGCGATCTATGATGTCTCTTACCGATTTACCACTATCGTTTTGGGGTTATGCATTAGAGACAGCTGCATTCACGTTAAATAGGGAACCATCTAAATCCGTTGAGACGACACCGTATGAACTGTGGTTTGGCAAGAAACCAAAGTTGTCGTTTCTTAAAGTTTGGGGTTGCGATACTTATGTGGAAAAGTTTCATCCTGATAAGCTCAAACCCAAATTGAAGAAATATATCTTCATAGGATACCCAAAGGAGACAGTTGGGTACACCTTCTATCACGGATCCAAAGGCAAGACATTCGTTGCTAAGAATGGATCCTTTCTAGAGAAGGAGTTTCTCCCGAAAGAAGTGAGTGGGAGGAAAGTGGAACTTGATGAGGTAACTGTACCTGCTCCCTTATTGGAAAGTAGTTCATCACACAAATCTGTTCATGTGACTCCTACACCAATTAGTGAGGAAGCTAATGATGATGATCATGTAACTTCAGATCAAGTTACTACCGAACCTCGTAGGTCAACCAGAGTAAGATCCGCACCAGAGTGGTACGGTAATCCTATTCTGGAGGTCATGTTACTTGACCATGACGAACCTACGAACTATGAGGAAGCGATGATGAGCCCAGATTCCGCAAAATGGCTTGACGCCATGAAATCTGAGATGGGATCCATGTATGAGAACAAAGTATGGACTTTGATTGACTTACCCGATGATTGGTGAACCATTGAGATTAAATGGATCTTCAAGAGGAAGACGAACGGTGATAGTAGTGTTACTATCTAAAAAGCTAGAATTGTCGCAAAAAGGTTTTCGACAAGTTCAAGGTGTTGACTACGATGAGAGTTTCTCACTCGTATCTATGCTTAAGTCTGTCCGAATCATGTTAGCAATTGTCGCATTTTATGAAATCTGGCAAATGGATGAACAAAACTTCATTCCTTATGGATTTATTAAATAATAGTTGTATATGATGCAACCAGAAGGTTTTGTCAATCCTAAAGGTGCTAACAAAATATGCAAGCTCCGGCGATCCATTTATGGACTGGTGTAAGCATCTCGGAGTTGGAATATACGCTTTGATAAGTTGATCAAAGCATATAGTTTTATACAGACTTGCGGTGAAGCCTGTATTTACAAGAAAGTGAATGGGAGCACTACAACATTTCTGATAAGTATATGTGAATGACATATTGTTAATCGGAAATAATGTAGAATTATTCTGCAAAGCATAAATGAGTGTTTGAAAGGAGTTTTTCAAAGAAAGACCTCGGTGAAGCTGCTTACATATTGAACATCAAGATCTATAAAGATAGATCAAGACGCTTGATAAGATTTTTCAGCAAGTAAAAACCTTGACAAGATTTTGAAGTAGTTCAAAATGGAACAGTCAAAGAAGGAGTTCTTGCCTGTGTTACAAGGTATGAAGTTGAGTGAAGACTCAAAACCCGACCACGGCAGAAAATAGCAAGAGAATGAAAAGTCACTCCCTATGCCTCAGTCATAGGTTCTATGAAGTATGATATGCTGTGTACCAGACCTATTGTGTACCTCACCATAAGTTTGGCAAGAGGGTACAATAGTGGTCTAGGAGTAGATCACTGGACAACGGTCAAAATTATCCTTAGAGGAATAAGGATTTGTTTCTCGATTATGGAGATGACAAAAGGTTCATCGTAAAGAGTTACGTCGATGCAAGCTTTGACACCGATCTGGATGACTCTAAGTCTCGATCTAGATACATATTGAAAGTGGGAGCAACTAGCTAGAATAGCTCCATGCAGAGCATTGTTGACATAGAAATTTGCAAAATACATACGGATCTGAATATGGTAGACCCGTTGACTAAACTTCTCTCACAAGCAAAACATGATCACACCTTAGTACTCTTTGGGTGTTAATCACATAGCGATGTGAACTAGATTATTGACTCTAGTAAACCCTTTGGGTGTTGATCACATGACGATGTGAACTATGGGTGTTAATCACATGAAGATGTAAACTATTGATGTTAAATCACATGGCGATGTGATCTAGATTATTGACTCTACTACAAGTGGGAGACTGAAGGAAATATGCCCTTGAGGCAATAATAAAGTTATTATTTATTTCCTTATATCATGATAAATGTTTATTATTCATGCTAGAATTGTATTAGCCGGAAACATGATACATGTGTGAATTCATAGACAAACAGAGTTTCACTAGTATGCCTCTACTTGACTAGCTCGTTGATCAAAGATGGTTATGTTTCCTAGCCATAGACATGAGTTGTCATTTGATTAACGGGATCACATCATTAGGAGAATGATGTGATTGACTTGACCCGTAACGTTAGCTTAGCACTTGATTGTTTAGTATGTTGCTATTGCTTTCTTCATGACTTATACATGTTCCTATGACTATGAGATTATGCAACTCCCGTTTACCGGAGGAACACTTTGTGTGCTACCAAACGTCACAACATAACTAGGTGATTATAAAGGTGCTCTACAGGTGTCTCTGAAGGTACTTGTTGAGTTGGCGTATTTCGAGATTAGGATTTGTCACTCCGATTGTCAGAGAGGTATCTTTGGGCCCACTCAGTAATGCACATCACTATAAGCCTTGCAAGTATTGTAACTAATGAGTTAGTTGCGGGATGATGTATTACAGAACGAGTAAATAGACTTGCCGGTAACGAGATTGAACTAGCTATTGAGATACCGAGAATCGAATCTCGGGCAAGTAACATACCGATGACAAAGGGAACAACGTATGTTGTTATGCGATTTGACCGATAAAGATCTTCGTAGAATATGTAGGAGCCAATATGAGCATCCAGGTTCCGCTATTGGTTATTGACCGGAGACATGTCTCGGTCATGTCTACATAGTTCTCGAACCCGTAGGGTCCGCACGCTTAACATTCGGTGACGATTTGTATTATGAGTTATGTGATTTGATGTACGAACATAGTTCGGAGTCCCGGATGAGATCGGGGACATGACGAGGAGTCTCGAAATGGTCGAGACGTAAAGATCGATATATTGGACGACTATATTCGGACATCGGAAAGGTTCCGAGTGATTCGGGTATTATTCAGAGTATCGGAGAGTTACGGGAATTCGTATTGGGCCTTAATGGGCCATACGGAAAAGGAGAGAAAGGCATCAAAAAGGTGGCCGCACCCCTCTCAATGGTCCGGTCCGAATTGGACTAGGGAGGGGGTGGGCGCCCCCTTCCTTCCTTCTCCTTTTCCCTTCCCTTTTTCTTATTCCATGTGGGAGGAGGAATCCTACTAGGACTAGGGAGTCCTAGTAGGACTCCACACTTCTGGCGCGCCCTAGGGGCTGGCCGGCCTCCCCTCCTCCATCCTTTATATACGGGGGCAGGGGGACACCATAGAGACACAAGTTGATCTGTTGATCTATTCCATCCGTGTGCGGTGCCCCCCTCCATCATATTCCACCTCGGTCATATCGTAGCGGTGCTTAGCCGAAGTTCTGCGTCGGTAGCAACATCATCACCGTCATCACCCGTCATGCTGACCGAACACTCCCATGAAGCTCTGCTGGATCAGATTTCGCGGGACGTCATCGAGCTGAACGTGTGCTGAACTCAGAAGTGTCGTACGTTCGGTACTTGGATCGGTCGGATCGTGAAGGCATATGACTACATCAACCACGTTGTGCTAACACTTCCGCTTTCGGTCTATGAGGGTACATGGACACACTCTCCCCTTTCGTTGCTATGCATCACCATGATCCTGTGTGTGCGTAGGATTTTTTTTGAAATTACTACGTTCCCCAACACTTTCTTCATGGTGTACGACGCAGAGGCAGTGTTACCCTACGACATTATTCACGACTCGCCTCGAGTGCGCATGTACGAAGAGAAAGAGGCCAAGCTTGATCGGCAGGACAGCTTAGATGCCCTGGAGGAGGAGCGCTACATTGCAAAAGCCCGTTCCGCATTTTATCAACAGCAGGCTCGCAGGTATCAAAGCAGAGAAGTGCGGGCCAAGACTTATAATGTTGGAGAACTCGTTCTACGCCTGCCGAAGAAGAAAAAAGACAAACTCAAGCCCAAGTGGGTGGGTCCCTTCATCATTGACGAAGTTCTCACGGAAGGAGCGTACCTCCTATGTGATGCGTCAGACAATCGCCTAGAGACGAACCCCTGGAACGCGGCCAGACTCCAAAGATTCTATGCCTAGCGCCGAACTCTTTGTTCGTCTCCTTCCCCTTGTTGTTTCCATCATTTTTTCTCTCTTTTCATTTTTTCTCTTTAGCTGTAAAGCTTTCGTGCGGCTAGATCGTGCACCCTTGACGTATACATCTTCAAATATGTACGTCCACTATACCTGAGGGCTTCCTGGACAGAAGCTTGCTATTATTATTTTCCGAGCATTAGGCTCATCACATATGCATTTTTTTCATATGTACCTTTTCTTCGCCATTATATGCATCGATATGACTTAAGTTTTGACCAAGCTGTGTTGCCTGGCTCCTGTGCTTATGCCCTACGTTCCCGTTAGTTCGGCTAGGGCATAAAGGGAGCTCCTCTGCGATTGTTACTGCCGGGTCATCCGGATGTGTACCTCAGACCGGGTGAAGCCGAAAGCTAGCGTTTTTAAGGGAATATTCGGTCGGTGAATTAAATACATTTTCGTATTCACTCCATTGTGAATCCCTAGAAGTTACATATACTGCGATTTTTCAATCACAGTTCGGACATGCACATTAACGCATGCACACCTAGGGAAAGGAACCCTTAATGGAACTATTCTCTCTGGAAGATGTTTCTTACAATCTAAATGTAATATAACATAACTAGCCGGATACAACTTGTCTGTTCAAGCAACTGTGACCCCTACGCCTGGTTTCCACGCATACCCCGGTTTATTTTGCCGCTCAGGTATTCGGAAGCACTCCGCACCTTTGGGTCTAGAGGTTGAAGCGAAAAGGTCTGCCATGACAATCGTTTTACAATTTAGCTAGAGTTACATATGTCAAGGAAAGTACATAGTCACTTGGACTTAAAAATTTCCTCCTCTATACCGTCCAACAGGATATCTAACTTACAATCCTGTTGGGAATATTTGGCGGGTACTGCTACCTAGTCATATACCAGACTAAGGGGAACTTCTTTTCCATCTGACCCTAGAGGTCCGACCCGAGCCATGCGATTCGGATCAAGCTTGGTATACCGTGTTTTCACCATGGCCCAGGCCTCTCGCGCACCCTCCCGGCAGGCCGATATTTTCCATAATCGGATACGCCGCCGCGCTCCCTTGAATAGCTCTACAAGCTCCTCCATACTTCCTAGAGGGGAGGCGAATGTCCATAAAGCCTTCGCAATACTCCGCATTGCCTGCCGAGCTTGCTCGTGCATTTGCGACAGCCCTTGCAGCAGATCGTCCGACAATCCGGACATCTCCTCTTAGGGATGGCCCGTCAGCATACCTACAAACATAACTCTATCAGTTCCTTTCATCTCCGAACTATTATAAGGTAAGTTCGGCCACATACTGAATATGCCGCCTCGCAGCCTTTTATTCTCCTTCATGGAATCGGCCAGCTGGGCGCGCACGTCTTTCAGTTCCTCGCCCAGCTGGGTGTGTGAATCCTGGAGTTTGTTTTTCTCCTCTCTGACTTGGGTCAGAACACGCTCGCCTGCGGCGTGTAGTCTTTTCGCCTCTTTCTCGCACGCTTAAGCGGCTTTCAGTTTCTCCTCTAGTTGATCTGACG
The DNA here is from genome assembly GCA_021605145.1 of Aegilops bicornis. Taxonomy (NCBI): domain Eukaryota; kingdom Viridiplantae; phylum Streptophyta; class Magnoliopsida; order Poales; family Poaceae; genus Aegilops; species Aegilops bicornis. The sequence continues at coordinate 363,056,458 of CM038675.1, forward strand.
ATCCTGTTATGAGCTAAGTAACAGTATTAGCACAACTGGTATATAATTATTGTTTCTCGATGGAGGGAAATATTACCAGAGGACGCCTTCTTGGACTTTTCCAGTTTGGCAGTAACAGCAGTTAGCTATGTCCGACACTTTTCTAGCTCTTGGGCAAGCATGTCATTCTTCTCCGTAAGAACCTGGTTATACAACGATCCTTAAATCATTTGTACCAACTGCTTCAAGTCTCGGGGGCTACTGGCATATGGTTATCATATGCGGACAAAGTAAACTTACCTGCACATCTTTTAAATGTTGATTCGTGGCTCTGTTAAGCCCATATCGAGCAGCTCGGATGTATGCATCAGCCGAGCTGAAGGCATTAAACGTCTCTTCTGAAAAGCTGGGGTCTCGTAAAACGGCCCTTCGGCGCTGATGATTCATGGTGCTCTCCACTTCCGAGTTGGTGATGGATACATCATCCGAATCCTCGGCTGGAGGACAATCCGGCGCACCCCCGTATCAGCCCCCATCTTTACGGTAGGATCTGGATCCCGACTGTGGGGAGTATGACCGGCCGGACCCCCGGACATAGTCCGGCACACTCTTTTCTTGATACAGGACAAACATAAAAGTCACAATTGGATGCGACTACTGAAGAACATGTTTGCCAATCCATACCTCTTCGATGAAGGCTCGGCCGTATCTTCGTTTGCCTTCCTCTTTGAAGGCTTGCCCGGCGTGGGGGCCCCTCTCTTTGGAGATGCCCCTGGGTCAGCATGGCGCACCGAACGCCTCCCCTTTTGAGCACAGGACGGTGCGGTGTGTGAGGCAGAATGAGAGAACTCTTTAGGATTAGATGTCTCCTGATTACTTACGTGTGAAGCAGGGAGAAGGCCGGGATAATCGGTGACGATGGCCACTTCTGTGCCGTCATAGCTCACCTGGTAAAACACCCCATTCTTGAGCACCACGAATATATCCGGATCCTCTTCGAATCCAGGTTCAAGGTCTCGATTGTGGCCCTCGGGCTGCGGGGCGGGGCTGTGAAGCCCTTCGGAAATCTTTCGCCCCTGCTGTTATAAATGGACGGATTAATATTCATTGAGAGTAGCTCAGGGAATGGATTGAGTAGAGCAGAATAGTTGGGACTTACCCAGCTAGGAGGACCGTACATGGAAAATCCATCTCTGCGCTTGATACATAGAAATTCCTCTTCCTCCCCTTTGAACAGTCCGGCCAATATTTTTGCCATAGCGGCGGGGGTGTCCGGGCCCTTCCGGCCGCAGCGGGAGGCGTCATCCTCCCCATTGTAGTGCCACATGGGAAGCCCCTGAATTGGAGTGGCTGAACCCCCCGTACTATGGAAGTCGCCATTACTTCGACTATTGACAATCCGGACTGAGTGAGCGTCCTTATCTTGCTCATGAGTTGACGAACTTCCGCACTATCTTCCTCCTCGAGGCTCCGAGGGCGCCCGGGCCAGGCATTTCTTCAAAGGAATGCTTGTGAACTAGGGAAGACCCTCCGAATCGGGTGCAGGCGCGACGTCCTCAATATAGAACCATTCGGAAGGCCACTCTTCGGATGCCTTCTTTGGTGTGCCGAACAGGTATCCGGTCTCGGCGATGCGCCATATTTTGGCCGCGCCCACTTCAAATATTGATCCCTCGTGGTTGTGCGGGACGAGACAGAATAGCTTTCTCCACAGTTTAAAGTGGGCCTCGCAACCCAGGAACAGCTCGCAAAGAGCGACGTAGCCCGCGATATGCAGGATGGAGGCATGAGTAAAGTTGTGCAGTTGAAGGCCGTAATACTCCAGAAGCCCTCGGAGGAATGGATGAATTCGAAATCCGACACCTCTTAGCAGATAAGGGACGAAGCACACTCATTCCCCCTGGATGGATTGGGGAAATTTTTAGCCTGAGCCCCGCCATTGAAGGAGGTCAACCCTGCTCGAACAGGGACCAGATCCGCAGGGGGAAGAAATCCCTGTGTTTGCGGCTTCTCCAGCTGACCATGGGATACAGAGCACCTCTCCCACTCACCTTTTTCTGGGCCGCAGGGGCGGGAGGAGGAGCTGGGAGTGCTAGCCATGTTGGAGTGGTTTTCCCTAGCAATCTCTGAGGATTTTTCCGCGTGGTGCCGAATGGATCTGCGATCCAATCTCTTTAAATAGACGCTCTTTCTCGCATGGCCGGGGTGTTATCTGCAATAATACCCTGACCTCTCGCATTCGCTTGACACGTGGAAACTAAAGTTGTTGATACTCAGAAGCCGATGAGTATGGCATTAAATGGAAGGCTGAATACATCACTTTGAAGTCATCGGAGGAGGAACCCGCCTTGCAATGCCGAAGACAATCTGCGTGCCGGACACCTCGTCATTGGAGTCTGGCTCGGGGGCTACTGAGGGAGTCCTGGACTCAGGGGTCCTCGGGCGTCCGGCCTGTTCGCCATGGGCCGGACTGATGGGCTGTGAAGATACGAAGACCGAAGACTCTACCCGTGTCCGGATGGGACTCTCCTTGGCGTGGAAGGCAAGCTTGGCGACCGAATATGAAGATTCCTTTCTCTCTAACCGACCTTATGTAACCCTAGATCCCTCCGGTGTCTATATAAACCGGAGGGCTAAGTCTGTAGAGGCCAATACTCATAACCATAGTCATACATGCTAGACTTCTAGGGTTTTAGCCATTACGATCTCATGGTAGATCAACTCTTGTAATACTCATATTCATCAAGATCAATTAAGCAGGAAGTAGGGTATTACCTCCATAGAGAGGGCCCGAACCTGGGTAAACATTGAGGCCCCTGTCTCCTGTTACCATCGACCTTAGACACACAGTTCGGGACCCCCTACTCGAGATCCGCCGGTTTTGACACCGACATAGCGCAATCAGACTTGGCAGCTTGTCCACGTCCCTGTCGCGCCAACATCATCACCAGGAAGTGGGTGTTCAAACACAAGCTTCGTCCCGACGTTACACTAGAGCGCTATAAAGCGTGTTGGGTGGCTCACGATTTTCGCCAGCGCGCCGACATCGACTTTACAGATACATTCGGCCCAGTTGTTAAACCCAGGATGATTCGTACCGTCCTTCAGCTCGCGGTGTCCCGCGCCTGGCCGGTCCATTAGATGGATGTCTCCAACGCTTTCCTCCATGGTCATCTCGAGGAGCAGGTGTATTGTTAGCAACCCATGAGGTTCGTGGACGAGACATACCCGGAGCATGTGTGCCTGCTTTCGCGATTGCTATACATGCTAAAGTAGGCTCCACACGCCTAGTACCAATGCATCGCCGCATTTCTTCACCAACTCGGCTCCCACTCCACTTGCTCTGATGCTTCGTTGTTTGTCTATCGACAAGGTGATGTTACGGCCTACTTGCTACTCTACATCGATGACATCATGTTGATGGCCTGCACCATTGCTCTACTTCGTAAGCTCACTGATCGTCTCCGCGCCGAGTTTACCATCAAGGACTTGGGGCCACTGCACTACTTCCTCGGGATCGAGGTGGTTCGTCGTGCGAATGGCTTCTTCCTTCATGAACGGAAGTACGCTTATGAGCTTCTTGACCACGCTGGGATGCTTAATTGCAAAACCATGGCTGATGAAGTCATGTACCTGGGGTAGGGTCATAGACCTGCCCAAAGGTACCCTCCCCAAGGACACTCGCGAAAGAAGCGGCCTTCCAGTTGACCTGGTAGGTTTCCACTCGACAGATTTAAAGACACTCGACCATGAAGACCCACTCGACCACCAGGAGTCCAAGAGCCACTCGGCGTCCAAACGGTCTGTAGTTAAATAGTCTTTATGATCATAATGATACTTTATGTAAGGCGTTACCAAGAACGCCTAGCCTTAACGTACCTTAAACCCTCTCGCTACATGGGCTGGCTGGGGTCTGGCGCACTCTATATAAGCCACCCCTCCACAGTAGAAGGGTTGGCACCCCTGTAACACATACGCATATAATCCGATCGACCGCCTCCGGGCTCCGAGGCGTAGGGCTGTTACTTCCTCCGAGAAGGGCCTGAACTCGTAAATCCCTTTGCGTATACAACTACTCCATAGCTAGGATCTTGCCTCTCCATACCTACCCCCATTCTCTTGTCGGGGCTTAGAACCATGATGTTGGCGCCCACCGTGGGGCAGGTGTTCTAGCGATTTGTTGGAGAAGTTGAGATTCTTTCGATCTCCTACATCATGGTTTCAGGTGGAGTTCTGGTCGACGGCCACGAGATCCGTCTCGGTGCGCTCACGTTCGTCGCCGACGGCTCCGCTTGGCTTCAGGAGGCTCCACTCGACGTGGACGCGCTCCCTGTCCGTGGGGCGACGCACTTTCGTGCGTGTGCCCGCGGCGTCCTCCCGCGGTGACCGTCGACCCAGTATGGGTCGGCTCCTGTGCCGTCCTCGCTCCCAGTCTCCCGCCGGCGCAAGCGTTCCGGTCGGTCGAGGCTTCAGCGGTGGGTCAGGCATGCGGTGGCCCGCCAGTTGGCCACCCCCAAGTCGCGGCGATCGAGCCCGACGAATCTCTCTACGGCCTGTTCGACTGGCTCGCAGAGATCAAGCGTCCGAATGCGATAGCAATGACCGCGGCAGAGGTTACGATGGTCGATGGACCACACAGTCCCCGGATTCACCCGCACCAACAGAGGTGACGGTGGAGACGATCCGAACAAGCCCACGAAGAGTACCTGCGAGCCCCTCACTTCGCTTCAGAGGAGGAGCTTCGCCCGTCGGAACATGGATGCACTTCACACTCCTATCGTTGGAGAAACCCCGAGGCTCGTGCCTTGGAGGATGCGCGGCTAACAACCTGGATGAGCGCACTCGACTAGAGAACCTTCAACGAGTACTCGTGGCCTTGTAGCGACCAAAGGTTCCAGAATCCAGTCGACGTCAGCTCTTCCAGCCACCAACTCAGGTATATCGAACTCCGATTCAGAATTTAGCAGCTGCCGCCCGTATACCAGAGTCGATTCAGCCTTCCCAGTCGGAGGCGGGTAGAGGTTTGCTACAAATTAGAGATCTGCTCCGGGCGGCAGGAGACCAAAAATCAGTCGTATCACAGTCGCGAAATAGGATTCACAGCCGATCCGTCGCTGCGAATTCAGTCCAGTCGGCCCATAGTCCGAGATCACACCCGAGGCATGAGGGACGTGGGGGCCGGCGTGATGATCAGTACAAGAGCCGCGAGCAATATGAGCACCGATTCGATCGCAATGATCGATGTCGAGTGCCCACTTCTCCCCCAAGGGGCGGATCATACGCTCCTCGGCAACAGGACGACATACGCTAGCACAGTGTTGGGCGAAGAGTTCCAGTCGACCCCAGGGAACCAGGCTTTGATGCGAGATCTATTATCGTTCAAGGTTTGGTCGACAGGAATAGAGCTCACCGAGACGGCCATGACAGGGATGTTCCCTCCAGCAGCAGAGTTCATGTTTCAGGGCCAGAGTGTTTCAGCAGAGCCATCAGAGCCGTGGTGATTCCTCCCAACATCAGGTTGGCGACTAGAGTCAGTAAGTTCACTGGTGAATCCAAGCCTGACACTTGGCTTGAAGATTACCAAGTGGCTGTTCAGATCGGCGGCGGCAACGATGAGGTAGCCATGAAGCATTTGCCTCTTATGTTGGAGGGTTCAGCCAGAGCGTGGTTGAATCGATTAGCTCCCAAAGTATTTACACTTGGGAAGATCTTGCCCGAGTGTTTGTCAGGACATTTGAAGGGACTTGCAAGCGACCAGCAGGGTTGGCGGAGTTGCAGTCGTGTGTGCAGAAGTCGAGTGAGACTTTGAGAGATTATATCCAGAGGTGGATCACTTTGCACCACACGGTCGAGAATGTATCTGATCACCACGCAGTCTGTGCCTTCAAAGAAGGTGTCAAGAACAGAGAGTTGAGTTTGAAATTCGGTCGAACCGGAGATATGACCCTGAGTCGGATGATGGAGATTGCCACCAAATATGCAAATGGTGAAGAAGAGGATCGACTCCGGAGTGGTAAATACAAATCAGCCGCTAATGAGGCCGGCAGAGGAAATACCAGTCGGAAGCAGAAGCGCAAAGCTGAGCCAATTTGCTCCGGAGAGGCCTTGGTCAGACCCTGTGAAAGTTCAAGGGGAAACCCAAGGGTCCTTGGAACCCCAAGAAGGTGAAAGACCAGGATGGAAATGACGTGTTGGATTTGCCATGTCATATTCACACGAAGAAAGATGAAGAGAGTAAACTCATTTACCCGAAACATACCACTCGACAGTGTCTGCTCTTGATTCAGCAGTTCCAAGGGAAACAGCCCAAGGATAAGGATAAGGAGACGGACAAAGTTGAGGACAAAGATGACAGTGATGATGGATATCCCCAGGTCAATTCCACCCTGATGATTTTTGCTGACGTCGAAAGCAAAAGTCGATTGAAGGTTATCAATCGGGAAGTGAACTTGGTCGCTCCGGCGACGCCCAATTATCTGAAATGGTCCCAGACCGCCATCACATTCGACCAGTCTGATCACCCGACGCACATTGCCACCCCTGGGAGGCAAGCATTGGTGGTCGACCCAGTCGTCGAGGGCACTCGACTGACCAAAGTTCTGATGGATGGTGGTAGTGGCTTGAACATATTGTACGCAGAGACGTTGAAGGGGATGGGCATTCCGATGTCCAGACTCAGTACCAGTAACATGAGTTTCCACGGAGTCATTCCTGGAAAGAAGGCTGAGTCACTCGGCCAAATTGCTCTTGATGTAGTTTTTGGTGATTCAAGCATTTCCAGAAAGAAAAGTTGACCTTTGAGGTCGTGGATTTCCAGAGCGCTTATCACGCTATTCTGGGAAGGCCAGCATATGCACGTTTCATGGCCCGACCATGTTACGTGTATCTTAAACTGAAGATGCCTGGTCCCAAGGGCGTGATCACTATTACGGGCAATCGGAAGAAGGCGGAAGAGTGCTTCCAGAAAGGCTCTAAGATTGCCGATGCTCAGTTGGCAGTGGTAGAGCTACAAGAGTATCAGAAAACTGCAGATCCGAGTGATTTGTTGCGAGCTAAGAAGCCCGCTACGGAGTCAGCATTCCAATGACCGGTGAGATGAAACAGGTTCACATTCACCCGATCGATCCCAATGCTGCCCGACCAACATCTCAACAACACTCGACTCAAAATAGGAAGAAGCACTCATCCGGTTCCTCCGTGAGAACTGGGACATCTTTGCATGGAAGCCTGGCGACATGCCGGGTGTTCCTGTGGAGCTGGCTGAGCATCGCCTCTGAGTCGACCCAAAAGTCAAACCGTTAAAGAATATCTTCGGCGGTCCGCCGTCCAGAAGAGAAAGGCCATTGGCGAAGAGGTGGCTCGGCTCTTAGCGGCTGAGTTCATCCGAGAGATCTACCACTCCGAGTGGCTCGCCAATGTCGTCATGGTCCCCAAGAAGGACAAATCGTTGCGCATGTGCATCGATTTCAAGCATATCAATCGGGCCTGCCCGAAAGATCATTTCCCTCTTCCTCGCATTGACCAAATAGTCGACTCAACTGCGGGATGTGAGAGGTTGTCTTTTTTAGACGCCTATTCCGGGTACCATCAGATCCGTCAGATGGACCCGATGAGATTAAAACAGCGTTCATCACTCCATTCGGGTGCTTCATTATGTCACCATGCCATTCGGTCTCAAGAATGCGGAGCCACATTCATGAGGATGATTCGAAGTGTTTGCTCACTCAAATCGGTCGGAATGTGGAAGCGTACATGGATGATATAGTGGTCAAGTCACGAAAGGGTTCCGACCTGTTGACTGACCTTGCTGAAACATTTGCCAATCTCAGGAGGTATGATATCAAGCTTAACCCATCGAAGTGCACATTTGGAGTTCCCGGTGGAAAATTACTCGGTTTTCTCGTTTCTGAGCGAGGAATCGACGCTAACCCCGAAAAGTTTGGCACTATACTCCGAATGAAGCGCCCTGTATGTGTGCACGATGTCCAGAAGCTTACTGGATGCTTGGCCGCTTTAAGTCAATTCATCTCTCGCCTCGGTGAAAAGGCATTGCCTCTTTACCGACTGATGAAGAAGTCAGACAAGTTCGAGTGGACTCCAGAAGCTGATGCAGCGTTTGCAGAGCTAAAAGCTCTGCTCTCCACCCAGCCGGTGCTTGCTGCTCCTATCAGCAAAGAGCCTTTGTTGCTTTACATTGCAGCCACTGGACAAGTCGTCAGTACCGTACTTACGGTCGAGCGGGAAGAAGAAGGAAAAGCCTTCAAAGTTCAACGCCCAGTTTATTATCTTTCTGAAGTGCTGACCCCATCAAAGCAAAGATACCCTCACTATCAGAAGCTTGTTTATGGGATTTACATGACCACAAAGAAGGTTGCTCATTATTTCTCTGATCATTCCATTACAGTCGTCAGCGACGCCCCATTGTCGGAAATTCTTCATAACAGAGATGCAACTGGTCGAGTGGCTAAATGGGCAATTGAACTCCTTCCCCTTGATATCAAATTTGAGGCAAAGAAAGCCATCAAGTCCCAAGCAATAGCAGACTTCCTCGCCGAGTGGACTAAACAACAACTTCCGACTCAAGTTCACTCGGAGCACTGGACTATGTTTTTTGACGGTTCCAAGATGCTGAACGGTTCTGGTGCGAGGATTGTATTGGTTTCCCCCCGAGGAGATAAGCTCAAATATGTTCTCCAGATTCACTTTGATTCTTCCAACAACGAAGCAGAATATGAAGCACTCCTGTATGGGTTGCGCATGGCCATTTCACTCGGCGTCCGTCGCCTTATGGTCTACGGCGACTCGGATCTGGTTGTTAATCAAGTGATGAAGGAGTGGGATGTCAGAAGCCCAACTATGACATGTTACTGTAATGCAGTGAGAAAGCTGGAGAAGAAATTCGAGGGGTTAGAGCTTCATCATATACCCCGACTGAAAAATCAAGCTGCGGATGATTTGGCGAAGATAGGGTCCAAGAGGGAAGCCATTCCGAGTAATGTATTTTTGGAGCACATTCATGCACCATCAGTGCAGGAGGATCCTTTCACAGAAGAAGCCCCGCAGAAAAAGAGTGCCAATGATCCGATTGAAGTTGAGGTCCCAGCCGTGGTCGACCTGATTATGGAAGTTGTGGTCATCACTCCCGACTGGACAGTGCCATACATCGCATATATCCTAAGGAAAGAGCTCCCGGAGAATGAAGAAGAGGCTCGACAGATCGTCCGTCGATCCAAAGCCTTTACAGTGATCAAGGGACAGTTGTTCAGAGAAAGCGTGGTCGAGTCGGCGAAGTGTATCACGCCGTAAGAAGGTCGAGATAATTCTTGAGGACATCCACTCGAGGACACATGGCCATCATGCGTCCTCTCGGACCATCGTGGCTAAAGCATACCGAGCGGGATTTTACTGGCTGAAAGCAAATGAAATGGCAAAAGAAATAGTTGGCAAGTGTGAAGGGTGTCAGTTCTATTCCAACATGTCACACAAGCCCGCCTCAGCCTTGAAGACCATTCCACTCGTCTGGCCCTTCGCTGTTTGGGGATTAGACATGGTTGGACCGCTGAGAACTGGCAGAAGCGGCTTCACTCATTTGCTAGTAACAGTCGACAAGTTCACCAAGTGGATCGAAGCCAAGCCCATCAAGAACCTCGATGCATGCACTGCTATCAGTTTCATCAGAGAGTTGATATTCAGATATGGAGTTCCGCATAGCATCATCACCGACAATGGGTCAAACTTCGATAATGACAAGTTCAAAGCCTTCTGCGCCTCTCAGGGCACGCGGGTCGACTATGCTTCAGTTGCTCATCCTTAGTCGAATGGACAAGCAGAACATGCAAACGGCCTCATTCTCAAAGGGCTGAAACCACGGCTGATGCGTGATCTCAAGCACGCAGCAGGAGCTTGGGTCGACGAACTTCCATCAGTTCTCACGGGGATTGAGGACCACTCCTAATCGGTCGATTGGGAGAACTCCATTCTTCCGGTCTATGGAGCTGAAGCAGTTCTGCCGAGTGACCTGCTTCACAATGCGCCTCGAGTCGAACTATACTCAAGAAGAAAGCGGAACAAGCACGGCAAGATGCAATCGACCTCTTGGAAGAGGAGAGAGAGATGGCCCTGATCCGCTCGACTATCTATCAACAAGACTTGTGTCGATTCCATGCCGAAATGTGAAGAGTCGAGCCTTCCAAGAGGGAGATTTGGTCCTCCGAGTGGATCAACAGAAACCACACAAGCTCGCTCCCACTTGGGAAGGTCCTTCATCGTCACAAGAGTTACACTGTAGGCGTATCATCTCTACAACGTTGATCGCCAGATCGACGAGCCTCGAGCTTGGAATGCGGAGCTGCTCCGCCCCTTTTATACTTAAATACTCACTCGGTTGAGATGTAATAAAAGTACTTTTGTAGTTTGTTTATCTAAGACAAGAATGTTATGATTTTCCCAGTGATTGTTATTACTTTTTGTTGAAATTTTCCCCAGTGGGTGGCTTAGCCGCGAATCCGGCCTAAGTTTGTAAAAAATCCTTTCCGAGTGGCGAGCCAGGTCTCTCACTCGGGGGCTTAGCTGCGAATCCGCCCGCCTAAGTATTCAAAATCCTACCGAGTGGTGAGCCAGCCTCCCACTCGGGGCTTAGCTGCAGTCCAAGTACTCGCCTAAGTATTCAAAATCCTACCGAGTGGTGAGCCAGCCTCCCACTGGGGCTTAGCTGCAGTCCAAGTACTCGCCTAAGTATTCAAAATCCTACCGAGTGGAGAGCCAGCCTCCCACTCGGGGGCTTAGCTGCAGTCCAAGTACTCGCCTAAGTATTCAAAATCCTACCGAGTAGAGATCCAGCCTCCCACTCGGGGGCTTAGCTGCAGTCCAAGTACTCGCCTAAGTATTCAAAATAATGAACGCTTCGCAAGGACGACGAGGTGCAGGTCGACTGCTACCTTTTCCTTCAAAGCCACACCATAAAAATCCTACCGAGTGGAGAGCAAACCTCCCACTCGGAGGCTTAGCTGCAGCCCAGTGCTCGCCTAAGTAATAGAAATACTACCGAGTGGAGAGCAAACCTCCCACTCGGGGGCTTAGCTGCAGCCCAGTGCTCGCCTAAGTAATAGAAATCCTACCGAGTGGAGAGCAAACCTCCCACTCGGGGGCTTAGCTGCAGCCCAGTGCTCGCCTAAGTAATAGAAATCCTAGCGAATGGAGAGCAAACCTCCCACTCGGGGGCTTAGCTGCAGCCCAGTGCTCGCCTAAGTAATAGAAATCTTACCGAGTGGAGAGCAAACCTCCCACTCGGGGGGCTTAGCTCCAGCCCAGTGCTCGCCTAAGTAATAGAAATCCTACCGAGTGGAGAGCAAACCTCCCACTCGGGGGCTTAGCCGCAGCCCAGTGCTCGCCTAAGTAAGGAATTTATCCAAATCCGCAAGGACGACGAGGTGCAGGTCGACTGCTACCTTCTCCTTCGGAGCTCCACCACAAGTACAACATGCGGTCCATCCCAATCCGCAAGGACAACGAGGTGCAGGTCGACTGCTACCTTCTCATTCAGAGCTTCGCCACAAGTACAACGTGCGGTCCATCCCAATCCGCAAGGACGACGAGGTACAGGTCGATTGCTACCTTTTCCTTCGGAGCTTCGCCACAAGTACAATGTGCGACTCGTCCCAACCCGCAAGAACGACGAGGTCAGTCGCAGTCTGTGCTCCATCTCTACCTGCAAGATAGATGAAGTACAAGTCGACTGGAGTTTCACCTCAAGGATACTACTTACAACAACGAAATATCTTCCGAATGAGGAGCAAAGTTCTCTCGAAGGCAAATAAAGCATGTTCAAGGATAAATCAAGTTTGGATAAACGTCCTACGGATCCAAAAGTGCTCAGGCGTTAAGCCTGTTAAAGTTTGTCGGTTACAAAACCACTTTCGGCATTCGAGGTAAATTTAAGGTGGGACTTAGAAGTTTTTCACTCCTCGGCGGAGGACCGGAAGGTGCAACAAACTGGTCGAGGTCGATTCCGTCGGCAATACGGGTAGCAGCAGCGATGAAAGTCTCCATGAAAGATCTCAAGTCGTACTTCCTGGTGTTGGCAACTTTGAGGGATGCCGGCTTATCCTCTTGCGCTTCCTTGCGGTGGACACGAACCGGAAGACGAGCAACATCAAGACCACACCGCGTAAGACTTTTCCATTCTTGCACTCGACTTGGAATCTCATTCACCGAGTCATTAAATTCAAGGTCATTACAGGCGTCTGATCGGGCCGGAGAGTTGAGTCGATCCGTGATAATCGCAGCTTTCAGCCGAAAGCAAGATAATCCACTACGCTAGCAACGCGAGACTCGATCGAACACGTTCATAGCAGCTTCGTCCTTCACAGGAGAGTTGATGGAGTCCAAGCTGGTTTCCACTCGACTGGTTTCTTCTTCGAAGTTTTGACAGAATTCTGAAAACACAGCTCAGACTCAAAATAACAATCATGCGATGAGCCGGTGATAGCAAGACAGTCGGGTAAAAGAGATTACCTTCAAGCATGAGAAACAACTTCTTGTCGAGCCCTCCAAGATAAATCTCCAGGTCATTTCGCTTCCCCGCCAGTTGGCCGGCCTTGTCAGACAGAGCAATCTTGTCGTTCTTTAGTCGACTAACTTCCTTGTTGGCCGCGTCAAGAGCGGCTTTCAGCTTGGCATTCTCGTCTTCAAGTTTGTCGACTGAGGCAAGTTTCTCTTCAGTGAGCTTTATTTTCTCCAAAGCCGCCTTCTGTGCCTCTGCAAGGTCAAGGTCCTTCTTCTTCAGAGTCTCTTCCAGTTTATCTGCAAAGCAACAATGAGAACAGAGTTGAGAATGAACAAGAAAAACAAAGACAGTCGTCAAAGTTCTCACCAGCCATACCTTTTGCTTCATCCTTCGCCTTACGCAAATTCTCCCGAGCAAGCTTCAAGTCGAGGTTGAGCTGGATCTGTTTGTTCTCTAACTTCGAGATAGCGAGCCACAAGCTCGCAAGATTTCTACAAATAGTCAATCAACAAAAGACATCAAAGACAGATCACTTCCGAGTGACTAAGGAAAAATAGTAGCATTTCTAAGACTACAGTCGAATCAAAACATTCGACAGTAGTCTCGGGGACTACACCCAGCGGGTGCACTCAGCGTTCCCCCACTGGTTTTACCAATTTGGTTCGACCAGTCGACCAAAAGAGGCAAAAAGGTTATGATTCTAAAACCATGGCTAATTGTCGTGATCACCGCAGTAAAAAAACAGTTCTTTAGACTATAGTCGACTGCACGCAGTCCACCATAGTCTTGGGACTACACCCAGTGGGTGCACTCAGCGTGCCCCCACCGGTTTTACGGTTCCATTCGACTTGGTCGAGTGAAGAAGTTCACAGTATAAAGACTATAGTCGACTGCACGCAGTCCACCATAGTCTCGGGGACTACACCCAGTGGGTGCACTCAGCATGCCCCCACAAAAACTCAGTCGACACACCCACCCAGTGGGTGTACATATATGGAAATCTTCAGAAAGAAGCAGTTTCAGGTAGCATATCCTAACAGAGCAAGCAACGATCGACTTACTTGGACATTGCTCTGGAGAGCTGAACTAGCATCATAGGCCGCCTGGCTAGCCTCTCGGACTGCCTTCACTTGCTCCATCATGATCACATGCGGCGTATAGCCTCCTTAGCAACACTCACTTGGTCTTCCGGGATGTGGTGTATAGCAAAGAGGGATGGTGGATCAGCAGTCGACGAAGTGGGTCGGGCACTTGTCAGCGGTACAGCAAAAGACACAGAAGCCCGAGTGGGGTTGCCTCCCTCGAAAACCAGCGTCTCAGGTATCGTCACAACTGGAGCAGCCTTGCCAGCAGGCACCCTCTTGTTTTTCCTCTTCCTCAACGGCACTTCCTCGTCATCATCAAGGAGATCAATGACATGAGGCGGAACTACAAGAAAGATTCAAAAGTAAACATGGAAATCCAATTGACAAAAAGCGAAACTACAGAGATCATACCAAGGTTGGAGGTGGCGGCATCTTCCATTTCCTGATCTTCGTGCTTGGCTGAGGTCTCGGAGGTAGCAGCACTGCATATTTCAAGAATCGGCTGATCAGTCATCAAGTCGACCAAAAGTACACTCGTGTTGAATAGGGAAATACAAGATTCTGCTGGTTACCCGGAGATGGTGGGAATGACCATCCGCATCTTGGGCAGGGCCTTCGCCGGCTTTGACGACGTTGCTCGAGGTTGCTTCGGCGGTTTCTCGATCGGTGCTGAGGGAAGTTATGCGAGGTCGCTTCACCGACCGCCCGATGGGCACAACATCTTTACCGCGCCGCCGCCGGGTCATCGTCAACTTGGACATTCCTTCCGGCGGGGAGGATCGACGTCTTCCTCCTCTTCCTCCTCCTCCTCCTCTTCATCGTAGCTGTCATCCCCTCATCCCCTCGCCGTTGGACTCCCATTCCTCCCGGCTTTCACCTCCGCTTCCTTCTTCTTCTTCAAGCTGGTTCCTGCGCCCGTTGGGCATCGAGTACATTTCGGTGGTGACCTAGAAGACAACAAAACAAGGCAAAAGTCAGTCGGCAATTGGCATCTAAAGCGAGAATGAATGCAGCCGAATCACGAGCGGAGATAAGTGGTTATACCTTGTCCACTTCATAAGTCCAGTCGGTGGTGGAATCCTCCTAGCTCACCGAGGTTATCTTTGTTCTTTGTGATGGCGGTCATCCACTTCTCCGGCGTGGCGTCATCGACCTCCTCTGGATGGACCGGGTGGTATCATCCGTGCAGAGTACATCCACATCGGATGGCCTCGGTATTGGAGTGGCTGAATACGCCGTCGGAGGAAAACCTCCAGGAGAATCCATGCCGGTCACCCCGTCGCGAATGAGCTGGACTATGCGTTCCATCAACAATTTTACTTGGGCTTTCTCCTTTGGTAGCACTGAGGGAGTTCCGGACTAGGGGGTGTCCGGATAGCCGAACTATCATCATCGGCCGGACTCCAAGACTATGAAGATACAAGATTGAAGACTTCGTCCCGTGTCCGGATGGGACTTTCCTTGGCCTGGAAGGCAAGCTTGGCGATACGGATATGTAGATCTCCTACCTTTGTAACCGACTTTGTGTAACCCTAGCCCTCTCCGGTGCCTATATAAACCGGACGGCTGTAGTCCATAGGACGAACAACAATCATACCATAGGCTAGCTTCTAGGGTTTAGCCTCTTTGATCTCGTGGTAGATCCACTCTTGTAACACACATCATCAATATTAATCAAGTAGGGCGTGGGGTTTTACCTCCATCAAGAGGGCCCGAACCTGGGTAAAACATCGTGTCCCTTGTCTCCTGTTACCATCCGCCTAGGACGCATAGTTCGGGACCCCCTACCCGAGATCCGCCGGTTTTGACACCGACATTGGTGCTTTCATTGAGAGCTCCTACGTATGCGTCACCGATAGGCTCGATGGCTTCTTCGACCATCATCAACGATGCGGTCCAGGGTGAGACTTATCTCCCCGTACAGATCTTCGTATTCGGCGGCTTCGCAACTGCGGGCCGATTCGCTTGGCCAACTGGAGCAGATCGAAAGCTACGCCCCTGGCCGTCAGGTCAGATTTGGAAGTTTGAACTTCACGGCTGACATCCGCGGGGACTTGATCCTCGATGGAGTCGAGCCACAGCCGAGCGTGCCGCACTATCACGACGAGCATGATTTAACACTGCGGCAGCCGGATACCACAGGTCCGCCTTTGGAACCCGCTCCGATCTTCAATTCGGAGCCGGCTGCAGATCGGGGGACGGATGGCTAGACACCGCCTCGGGGCTGCAACCTCTGGCGATAGAGCCGAACACTGATCTTGTCCCTCATAAAGCTCGCGACTCCGAGGTGCCGGACTCCTTGCCGGACTTCTAACCTCCCGTGCCCCCTCCGATCGAATCCGATTGGGCGCCGGTCATGGAGTTCACCGCAGCGGACATCTTTCAACTCTCACCTTTTGGCGACATCTTGAGTTTGCTAAAGTACCTCTCGTTATCAGGAGAGCCTGGCCGGACTGCGGTCGGGGCGGTTGGGATGCGGACGACGAAGAAATTCAAAGCCCACCCACCACCCACTTTGTAGCCGTCGACGATCTAACCGACATGCTAGACTATGACTCGAAGACATCGACGGTATGGACGGCGATGCGGAGACAAACAAGAACCAGCGCCACCGGCAATCGGAAATCCACCTCATCATATGACATATACATGGTGGATATCCCAAAGGATGGGAATGGCGAAGGAACAAAGGAGGATGACCCCTCCAAGAAACAGCCCAAGCGCCGGCGTCAGCGGCGCCGCTCTAAATCCCGCCACAGCAAGAATGAAGATTCAGGCACCGGAGATAACAATACACCGGACAGTGTCGAAGACAACCCACTCCAGCAAGATCCAGCACAGGAGGATGGAGACGCCAGCCCTCACGAGAGAGCGACAAAAGAAGAGGTAGAGGATTATATGCCCCCCTCCGGAGAGAAGCAAGCCTCGACGACGATGAATTCGTCGTGCCTGAGGATCCCGTCGAACAAGAGCGTTTTAGACGCAGGCTTATGGCCACGGCGAACAGCCTCAAGAAAAGCGACAACGACTTAGTGCTGATCAGATCTGCTAGCCGACAGATGGACTGAAGTCCTCGCGGCGAAGAGCATGAGCTCGAACGCCCCTCAAAAGCTACCCTAAACGCAAGCTGCTCCCCGATTAGAGGAGGAGGCTTACGAACCCGCATCACCGGGGAGACAATACGGTGACCGACCACCCCGTGGTCGCGACAGAAAGGCCTCTAGGCCCTTCACTAGAACCGCACCCGACATCGCTCAAAAGCACCACGGACACAGGGGAACGCTCCGGACCTGCGAGATATATTGGAGGACAAGGCAAGACAATCAAGATCGATCTATGGATCGCGTGGGCGCCTGATGCGTGGCGACAACCGTCGCGCGGACCACGATAAGTCCGGCCGGGCCGAACAAAACAGACAAAGCACTTTTGAGCTCCGTCGTGATATCGCCCAGTACAGAGGCGCCGCACACCCACTATGCTTCACAGACGAAGTAATGGATCATCAAATCCCCGAAGGGTTTAAACCCGTCAATATTGAATCCTATGATGGCACAACAGAACCCGCGGTTTCGATCAAAGACTATCTCCTTCACATCCACATGGCCCGCGGTGACGATCTTCACGCCATCAAATACCTCCCCCTCAAGCTTAAAGGACCAGCCCGGCATTGGCTCAACTGCTTGCCAGCAGAGTCAATTGGGAGCTGGGAGGACCTGAAGCCGCATTCCTCGATAACTTCCGGGGCACTTATGTGCGACCACCGGATCTTGATGACCTAAGCCACATAATTCAGCAGCCGGAGGAATCGGCCGAACAATTACGGACACGGTTCTTAACCAAGAAAAACCAAATCGTCGACTGTCCGGATGCGGAGGCCCTCATGACCTTCAAGCATAACATCCATGACGAGTGGCTTTGCCCGGCACCTAGGACAGGAAAAGCCGAAATCCATGGCAGCCCTCACATCACTCATGACCCGCTTCTGCTGGTGAGGACAGCTAGCTAGCACGCAGCAACAACCTCGGCAAAAATTCTGGCAGTCCGGACTTCAAGGACCGAAATGGCGAGCCACGTCGTAACAAAACAAACGCCCGAATTAACGGCGACAATATTGAGGATACGGCAATCAATGCCGGATTCGTAGGCTCTAAACCCGGTCAGCGGAAAAAGCCATTCAAAAGAACTACTCGGGTCCGTCCAATTTGGACCGAATACTCGACCGCTTGTGCGGATACACGACACCCGAAAAGCCAGCTAACCACACCAACAGGGGACTGTTGGATATTCAACAGGCGAGCAAGTTAATTGCCGAAAACAATGACAAGGGGCTGCATAGCGATGACGAGGCGAGACCCAACCGCCCGAACAATAGAGGATGAAGGGTTTCCCCACAGTGCAGACGGTGAACATGATATACGCAACGCACATACCCAAAAGGGAGCGGAAGGCGTGCACTCGAGGATGTCTCTGTGATGGAGCCAGTTGCCCGAAGTTCAATCCATGGTCCTCCTGCCCGATCACTTTTGACCGAAGGACCACCCCACCATCCGCCACGGTGGATTCGCGCCAGACTGGTCTTAGACCCAATCATCGATGTATTTCACCTAACGAGTCCTGATGGGACGGCGGCGGCAACTGAACCTGCTTTACCGGAGATACGATGCAAAATGGGCATAGACCCTCAAGGATTAAACCTACCAAAACGACCTTAAAGGCGTCATACCAGGTGTAGAAGCCAATTATGCAGGCTCAATTACACTGAAGTGGTCTTCGGATCCCGGATAACTTCCGGCGAGGAGTTAATCTTGACATAGTCCCGTTCCGCAGCGGCTATCATGCCTTGCTCGGGACGCGCAGCGTTTGCAAAGTTCAACGCGGTGCCGCACTACGCATACCTCAAGCTCAAGATGCCAGGCCCTCGAGAGTCATCACGGTCAACGGAAACACTGAACGTTCTCTCCGCGGAGGAACATCTGGCCAGCTCTCGCGGCGAAGTGCAATGCAGCCTCTTAAGGCAATTCTCGAGTCCGGCGGTTAAGCGGCGGACACAGCTAAGCGCCCAGAGTAACTTACAACAAGACCACAGCACGTTCCGAAAGCAGCGTAGCGATGCGGCCCCAACCCCAGCTCTGCGAAAGCGTCAGCGGGTCGCTTCGCATACACCATTACGCTCTGAATATACCATGGGCATGGGGAGAGGGGCACGACCACGATAAACCCGGACTGCGGCTCAACCACACTAGGGGCTCTCAAGTGTCGTGCCTTTTCTTTTCTTTTACCTTTTACTTTTTACCCACAGGACTCCGTTTGTCGGAGGCCCCGTCCGGCAAAGCAGACCTACCGAACTCACGATGCAACAGCGGGGAAGGATAAAGGCTACAACGAATATTCTTGTGGTCTCCATTACGAGCATTTTTATACACCAATCTACAGCCTACCCCTGGAGGGGTACATGTTTAACAGTCCCATACCTTGCTTATCGCACTATTTGTATCGTTCTGCATTCGTAGCAGCACTTATTAAATAAAACAATGCAGCACCTTTTTGCATATAATTGCATTTCTTTTTCATACATATGTTCATTCACGGCATGTTGCATCCGTACACTTTGGTACGGATAATATACACCAGGGGCTTATGTTTCCCGCATTATGGTATGATGAGTCCGAACACTTTCACAAGTGCGGCACCCCGAACTTATAGCACTATATGCATTGGCTCCGAATCATGTCTTGGGTCAATAGTTGGGTTTGCCCAGCTCCCGTGTTTTGGTACCTTACGTTTCGTTATATCGGCTAAGGTAGCATGGGAGAACCATCGCGATTCCGCCAGCTTGAGCTGGGTTAACGCCTCGATGGAGAAAGCTAAAACTGACCGTCATGATGAGGCGAGAGCTGGTCGCTGTTCGAGAGGTTTTTATGCGAGTCCTTAAAGACTTATGCCGCTTAGGCGAGGAGCCGGATCTTGTCCGGCCAAGGCGTGGATAGCGCCCCAAATTGACCTTCCGAAGACTAGGGGCTTCGCCCGAAATTTAAAATTATAGAATTCTATGGCTAAGTGAGAGTGTTCAAGCATTATAAGTCCGGTTGCCTTGTTACGCTGTGTTGGCGCCTCCCTAGATGGACCCAAAATGGGAACAAGAGCGCTCAAGTTTATCCCGAACACCCCAAAGACTTTCGTGGCATGGGGCTGAAGCCGACGACTTGCCATCTCTCGATTTGATAAACAGCCGCCTGAAGGTAATATTTTAAATTAACAAGCGTTGCTTAGCGCATATGAACTAAGTTTTCAGCGCACAGGATAACAAAATGCGAGTCTACTCAAATATTACATCATTGGAGCACTCACCCGCAATAGTGCGGGCCCCCTTCAGCACACTCTTATAATACATCTCGGGCGTCCGATGCTCCTTGCCCTCTAGTGGCGGGTCCGTCACGAGCTTGACAGGCATCCATCTTGCCCCAAAGTGCACCTTCTTGTGGCGAGGGCCCGACGGGCACCCTCAATACAAGCGGAATGCTTGATGACTTCTACCCACGGGCACACATCCATCAGCCGCCACACCAGGCCGAAGTAGCTCCCAGGCATGGCCTCCTTAGGCCACAGCCGAACTATGAGGCCCTTCATGGCCTGTTCGGCCGCCTTGTGGAGCTCGACCAATTTGCTTCACCGGTCGCTAAGGGCACCGGATGTCCGGCCTCGATATCTTGAGACCAGAAGACCTTCTCGTCGAGCTCCCTCCTCGGCCCGGTAGAATGCGACGACATCGGACACGCCGCGAGGAAGATCTGCGAACGCTCTTGGAGAGCTCCAATTCGGGTAAGCAACAGGTAATTAACACTCACATGCTTACTTTGCATGAAAAATGCCTTACCGCTGCTATTTTCTTCACCGCCTCAATCTCCTGGAGGGCCTTGTCGGCTTCGACCTTAGCGGCTTTGGCACTCTCAAGAGCCGTTGCAAGCTCAGACTCTCGAGTCTTCGAGTCACGCTCCAAGCTCTCATGTTTTTTCACGAGATCCTGGAGCTCTTGCTGTACCTCCGCCACCCGCGCCTCCTGCTTCTCTCGCTCGGTGCGCTCCACGGCCGCATTACGTTCGGCCGCGGCCACCGCCTCCTTCAGGGTCGCCACCTCGTTAGTGGCCCCTCTGATGCCACGTTATCCTTGTCATTTTCTTGCAACCAAATCCTTTTCTCAGAAGGTACAATTTTCATAAGGTATTACTCACCTTCTTTTTCCTCGAGCTGCTTCTTGGCATGGCCGAGCTCGTTCTCGGACCGCTCGAGGTTTTCCTTCAAAGTATTGACCTCCAGCGATCGGTCTTGGAGGTCGGCAACTGACTTTGCAATCCCATATTGACATATTTTTATGACTCCTCGTTTATCTTTCTAAAGATCCTCGATCCGGCTTTTCTTTCCGAACACCGAACCGAGCATCGAGGCTACTGTCTATGCGGTACCATTTTACATATATTGAAATTCTTACCTCAAAGCCTGTTAGAAGGCTGCTGCGAGGCTTCGGTCGGCCCGCTCTTGGCGGCTGAACCTTTCGAATCACCGCACTCATAATAGTGCGGTGTTCCTCTGATGGAGGCGCCGTTGGCGCCTCCAGCAAATTATCCGGCACCTCCGGTTGGACGGAGGCAGCCGGCGTCGCGGTCTTGCCCTTCTTACGAAGGGGTCGCCCACCGGACTCCGGAGCCACTGTGGCCTCCGGGGCTGAGTCCGGTGCAAAGTCCAGGAGGGTGTCTTGTGACACCTCCGGGGCCTCCTCCTCCTGGTGGGTCCCTTCCTGGGACCCACCTCGGCGTCGTCCGCGGCACGGGGAGTGGAGGCAGTCGGAAGGGAATCCATATCCGACGCACCCAAGGACCCGCTCGACAAAGCGGGAAGATCATCCTTGGGCGGACTGCAGGGTCATATGCGGCCTTAGAAAGACATTATGTGGCGAAAAGAAAAAACCTTGAAGTTACTCGGGAGTCCGGAGACTTACGATCTCGCCAAGGGCTTGGCCCTTGGAGGCCAGTCCTTGTCGTCGTCACTGGCGTTGGCGGAGCAGTCCGGGGGAAGAGTTTTTCCCTTCTTGGACCCTTCGGCCTCCCTTGTTGGGGAGGCCTTCCTTTTCTTTCCTCCCGGCGGGGAGGGGCTTTCTTCTTCTCCTCGCCTTGGTGGAGGAGTCGGCCTGATTCATCATCCGATAGCACCTGAAACGGGAACTCTTCGAGTCCCGTGGCCGTCTTCTTGGCCTTCTTCTCCGGCACCACGTGGGTGCGGAGCCAGCTAACCCGTTAGGCGGGCGTCCACGGTCCTCGGCAATGGGGCGGACAGATAGTCCGTTCGGCCTTCGCCAGACCATTCTGTCAAAAGGTAAAGGGAGTTTAGATCCCGCATAGAGCCAAACTATGGAAAACAAGTGGTGAAATCATTTACCTCGGCAGCTGGGCGCTGCGGCGGAATCCAGCGATCTTGATGGCGGATGCGGGAGCTTCGGCGTATGAACAAAGCACCTTCCGGACATCTTAAATGCGTAGTGTCGAAGAGCCCGCTTCGAGTGCAGTGCTGCGCGGATCAAACTCCCACATGTTGAAGCCCGTCGGCCGCACGGGAGAATCCGGCGGATGAGCATGACTGGACTACGTTGACAAGCTTGAGCTTCTTGTCCACCAGCTTACGGATACATGCTTGGAGTCCGGTCAGCTCCTCGAATCCCCCAAATCCGGCCACTCTCTTTCCGGAGGTGAGCCGTGTAGGGATGCCAGATCTGAATTGGGGCCGCTGCCCAATCAGGGTCACGCTGACTCGGTGATGTAGAACCACCCCGATTGCCACCCTTGATGGTTTCCATGAAAGTGCCCTCCGGCCATGTAACGTGGGACATCCTGCCCACCATGGCGCCTCCGCACTCCGGCTTGGCTGCCCTTCACAACCTTGACTTGACATCAAGGTCTTGAGCCACAAGCCGAAGTGGGGCTGGATGCAGAGGAAGCCCTCGCACACGACGATAAACGCCGAGATGTTGAGGATGAAATTCGGGGCCAGATCATGGAAATCTAGGCCATAGTAGAACATGAGCCCCCGGACAAAGGGATGAAGCGGGAAGCCCGATCCAGCGGAGGAAATGGGGAAGAAATACTACCCTCTCATGGGGCTGGGGTTGGGGACGAGCTCTCCCTCGTCCGGGAGCCGATCTTGTGATGTTGCTGGACAAATATCCGGCGTCGCGCAGCTTCTGGATCTGCCCCTCCGTGACGGAGGAGGCCATCCACTTGCCTCCCGCTCCGGACATAGTTGGAGAAGGTTGATGTAAGAAGTGCGGACTTGGGCGCTGGAGCTCGAGTTCGCAGAGATGGATAAGCCAAGGAGGAAGAAGGCACAGGTAAAAGGGTTGGATCTTTATCCCCTTATATGGGCGGACAAAAACATGTGTCCCCGGCCTGGTAAAACTCGCTTATCCCCAAGCGTCACAATCAATGGCGCGGTTGGGTTACCCACGTCCGTATTGATGGGAATCCCGGAATAAGGGAACACGATCTCTGCTCCGACAAGGCGTGCCAAAGGAATCCGCCTCGCTAAACGCACGGAGGTGGAACAATAAAAAGCAGTAAAGGCTTGGTAATGGCATGACGTCACGCCAATAAATCGTCGTGATTGAACTTGTGTAATATTATTCTCTCTACGGTGGTACGTAGAATTTATCTTTGCGAGCGGACACTATCCTGGTGTTCACAATCTTCTATAAATTATTAGGAGGAAGAACCCGCCTTGCAATGCCGAAGACAATATCTTGCGCCCGGACTCGTCGTCATTGAAGCCTGGTTCGAGAGACTCTTGAGGAGTTCCGGACTAGGGGTGTCCGGATAGCCGAACTATCATCATTGGCGGACTCCAAGACTATAAAGATACAAGATTGAAGACTTCGTCCCGTGTCCGGATGGGACTTTCCTTGGCGTGGAAGGCAAGCTTGGCAATACGGATATGTAGATCTCCTACCTTTGTAACCGACTTTGTGTAACCCTAGCCCTCTCCGGTGCCTATATAAACCGGACGGCTGTAGTCCATAGGACGAACAACAATCATACCATAGGCTAGCTTCTAGGGTTTAGCCTCTTTGATCTCGTGGTAGATCCACTCTTGTAACACACATCATCAATATTAATCAAGCGAGCGTAGGGTTTTACCTCCATCAAGAGGGCCCGAACCTGGGTAAAACATCGTGTCCCTTGTCTCCTGTTACCATCCGCCTAGACGCACAGTTCGGGACCCCCTACCCGAGATCCGCCGGTTTTGACACCGACAAGCACCTTCAGGGAAGATGGCTTGTTCACTCGACTCATGGAGAAAGGAGGGAGTCCAGTCGACTGCCCCGACGTCGGCTGGTCTTGGCAGTAGAACCAGGTCGACTGCCACCCTCTAACCGAGTCGGGGAGAGTCATAGTCGGAAAAGTGCTCTTCCCCCTCATCTGGACCCCGAGTCCCCCACACATCTGAATTACTTGGGTTCTCTCGTCATTCGGGTTCGTTTTCTTCACCGTCTGAGAGCGACAAGTGAATATGTGCTTGAAGAGGCCCCAGTGCGGCCGACAGCCCAAGAAGTTTTCGCATAACGAAATGAAAGCAGCAAGATAGACAATGGAGTTGGGAGTGAAATGATGGAGTTGCGCTCCAAAAAAGTTCAGAAACCCCCGGAAGAAAGGATTCGGCGGCAAAGAAAATCCCCGATCTATGTGAGTGGCTAGGAGCACTCACCCTCTTCAGGCTGCGGTTGCCACTCCGTTCCTGGAAGCCTCGCCAACCCATGGGGGATCAGTCCCTCGTTGGCCAGATCGGTGAGGTCCTTCTCGGTGATGGTCGAGCGGATCCAGTCTCCCTGGACCCAACCTTGCGGCAGTTTGGACCATGAAGAAGACCCGCCCCGACTGGGCGCTCTCCCCTTAGCCTTCGCCGCCGCCTTCTTCACCCGTTCCAAGGCTGCGGTCTTCTCCTTCACCATGGTCACCGGCGAAGCGAGTCTTGAGCTCTTTGGCGAGCTAAGGCGCAGCGAGGAAGGTTTGGAGGCGGAGGGAGGGAAGATTGAGGTCGCCGTTCAAAAGACCCCGTCTGATGCTTTATATGGGGCCGCTTCCGATTGGCTGACCGGTAGGCCCAGGCAATCCCGTCAAATTCCGCAACAGGCGCGCACGCGATACGTGGCGAAAAAGGCGGTGCGAAGATCGAGGCGTCATCGTCTTATCCCATCTGAGTGCCGCAGTTTTCTCCGCTTCGCGCGCTTCCCAAAATTCAGATCCCGTGAAATCCCCTAACCGCGGAGCAACCTGTCAGACAGCAGATTTCCTCCGATCCGTCGCTCGGAAATCCTCAATTCACAAAGTTCACTCGACAAATGTGAAGAATGGATCAAAGCGTGAAAGAGAAGTTGATGCCATCACTAAAAGGTCGTTGATCCGGAGTAAGACACACTCGCAACACGAAGAACAGGTCGGAAAGATTATCAACTCCTTCCTCACTCAAACCTCGATCCATTCGGGGGCTAATGATGAAGTCATGTACCTGGGGTAGGGTCATAGACCTGCCCAAAGGTACCCTCCCCAAAGGACACTTTCGCGAAAGAAGCGGCCTTCCGATCGACCTGGTAGGTTTCCACTCGGCTGATTCATAGACACTCGACCATGAAGACCCACTCGACCACGAGGAGTCCAAGAGCCACTCGGCGTCCAAACGGTCTGTAGTTAAATAGTCTTTATGATCATAATGATACTTTATGTAAGGCGTTACCAGTAACGCCTAGCCTTAACATACCTTAAACCCTCTGCTACGTGGGCTGGCTGGGGTCCTGGTGCACTCTATATAAGCCATCCCCCTCCACAGGTAGAAGGGTTGGCACCCCTGTAACACATACGCATATAATCCAGTCGACCGCCTCCGGGCTCCGAGACGTAGGGCTGTTACTTCCTCCGAGAAGGGCCTGAACTCGTAAATCCCTTGCGTATACAACGACTCCATAGCTAGGATCATGCCTCTCCATACCTACCCCCCATTCTACTGTCAGGCTTAGAACCACGACAACGGCCACGCCTGTCGACACGAAGGCCAAGCTCCCCGCCACTGGCGGTTCTCCGGCTCCGGATGCTTTGTTCTACTGGTCTATTGTGTGTGCTCTTCAGTATCGCACATTTATCCGATCGGAGCTGCAGTACGTGGTTCAGCAGGCGTGCCTCCATATGCATGCTCCTCGCGATGCTCACTGGTCCTCGGTGAAGCGGATCCTTCGCTATATTCGCGGCACCATGGATCTCATCCCTCGCTCCATGCTTCCACCGCCATGGACATCACAGCTTACTCGGACGCCGACTGGGCCAGTTGCCGGACGTTCCACTTCAGGATATTATCTATATCTTGGACCATCACTCATCTCATGGCCGTCCAAGCGCCAGCCCACGGTCTCTCGCTCTAGCGCCGAGGCTGAGTATCGTGCGGTGGCTAATGTGGTCACTGAGTGCTTGTGGTTTCACGAGCTCTGGAGTCCTGCGGATAAGGCCACCCTGGTATACCGTGACAACGTCTCTGCCATCTACCTCTCCACCAATCTGGTTCATCATTGCCACACCAAGCACATTCAGCTTGACATTTACTTTGTTCGAGAACAGGTGGCTCTTGGTCATGCACACGTGCTCCATGTGCCCACTTGTCAACAATTTATGGATATCATGACCAAGGGATTGCCCACGGCGGCCTTCAGGAGTTTCGGTCCAACCTTTGCGTTGGCTATGGCAACGCTTCAACTGCGCGGGGGGTGGGGGGTGGGTGTGTGTGTGTGTGTGGGGGGGGGGGGTGTTGAGTATGTAATATTGCATATGCATTTCTTGTACAATAAATCCTCCTCCTTCTATGTATAGTGGAGGACGTGGCTACATCTTGCACCTATATATATACACGTGCATATTGTGAGTTGCACCTATTCTCTACACTACAGTACGGCGTGGCAAGTGATAAGCCTGCACGCATTGGCCGGTCGTGTGTGTGTGGATGCACACGCACTGATCGACGACGAAACACGCACGCACGCATCGCTCCCGTCTATTTTCCAACGGTGGAATGGACTTGGCGTAGAAAAACAAACGTTGCAGAATGGACCTGAGAAACCTAGACGCTGATTTGGTTGTCGTATGTACGTACATCGGCACGGCCTGCAAGCCAGGGCATCAGAAATAACGATCCAATTTTCCGGACTGTCCGCTCAATCACGTACAGTACGAGCACGCGCACGTACGTGCCATCTGCCACACGCATATAGCACGCTCTGCACGCACGCAACGGGGTTCCGTCCCGGCAACCCAGCACAACAGTGAAGGACAGTCGGATATATACACGTTGAAAGCCATGTGCGCTGGCCTCTCTTTTGGAGTATGCGTAGAGATAAGTGCGTGCTTAATTATCGTTTGACGACGATCCAACGTGTCACACCAGCTTCTGTGGATGTTCTTGGTTTCCTCGTGCACTTAACTCGTGCATGCATGGAAATGTCTCTTTTTTTTCACGTTCGTGTGTAGTATCCTAGTCTCCTGGCTGCTCTGAATGTCGTTGATTCCACACGGGGGTGTCTTCAAGCTTAGCTCCAGGCTGCTCCTGGCTGCTCCTAGGATTAATCGGCATCATGGACTAGGAGTAGTATTAGTAATACTCACTGTAGTGTAGCTCTGCTCCAAGTTTAATTCCACCGAAGTGTGTACTGCGAAGCAACATTAATTTTGTTCCTTTGACTCCATCAGATTTGGGAATGTTTATCACTTATTAGTGCTTGTTTCATTCCGGCTGCTCCTCACCGGATTCAACAGAGAATTTTCTTCTAAAGGTACAAGCTAACAAGTAACCATCTCCATCAGTAATTGAGAGCAAGCTAGCTTGTAACACATCATACAATCTAGCATGCTCTCAACGACGTGTTCAATTAATGTCACAACATTTTGGCAAAGATTTATCCTATCCTAACTATAAAAACTAACTCTGACTTTGATCTACGTATACACACCCATTTTTTGATAGGGACTAATATGTAACTCACTCTTTTGCTTCTTTTCTCTCATTGGGCCAATTACTCCTTTAAGTGATGTTGGAGTATCCGTCTCTTAAGCGCATCCGCTCCGCTATTCGTTTCTATAATCTTGTAGGCTTCGAGGCCCATGACATGTGGGCCGCGACGCGCGCAGCCCCTCATCTAGCGTCTTTTTTTTGTTATTTTGTCCTGTACCAAGGTGGTTGTCGTGCCTGCGCCCCACCGGGCTGGAACGAGATCCTCTAACATCACGAAGGGATGTTAGAGAAGCTACAGTACCCTAACATCCCTTCTTCACATTCATATGATTAAGCCTAAAATGACATGAATTAATTTGTAAATTACAAATCTATTGTATACATTTATAAAAATTACATACAAACAAAATTATGGTGCAATAAAATTAATTTCGGATTTTATTTTCTATGAACAATAATTGTGCACAGTGTCTTTGCTACAGTGCACGTAACATCCCTTCTTCGTTTTGCACTGGAATTGTACTGTAGCTTCGTGACATCCCTTCATGACGTTAGAGGATCCGTTCCCCACCGGGCTACCCCACCCTCCACCCTGCTGGTAGCTGGAGCAGGGTTGTTCGGGGCCGTGCTGCCTCACACCTCGTGCTTGACTGTTCAAAACCCGATTCGAGGACCAAACCAGACCAAGCCAGGCGCTAGTCGAGGCTGTCAGTCGTGCCATCCCCCGTGGTAACATCATGAAAGATTTGCCACGCTTCGCGGGAGCCGGTTGCTAGGATAGGAGTGGCAAGGATCGATCTATTATCTCACGCGATGGTGGAAATCTCAAGTGCAAGTGGATTACACGAATAGAGAGGAAGGATTGGAGAACTAGGGTTCTTGCCGCCGCCACCGAGCCGGGATCCACTGGATGCCTCGCTCCTTCGCTCCCCTGGATAAGTAGTGGTCGCTCCGGGCTTCACCTGGTCCAGTCAGGCCCATAGACGCGGGGGTTGGGCTTGGGCTTGCGCTGGGGCCGGTCTCCTTCCGGCCCAGCGTGGATGATCTGCGGGTCCGGCATATCAGTGGTGCTGACATCCCCCCTCCTTGGGCCGAGGCTTGCCCCCAAGCCTCCGCGTGTGGGAAGCGTGCTTGAAGAGCAGCTTTATCTTCCCAAGTGGAGTCCACCGGACCACCTGTAGACCAGCGAACCTTGACTTGTTCGACCATGCCGTTCGTCCCCTTGCACCATGTGATTGTAGGATCTGCACTGGCACTGCTAGCATGTCTTGGTCAATAGGTAGTTCTGGGCTAGCCACACTTTTGGGAGTAATGCACGCCGGAGCATCGAGACATGGAAGACCGGATGCACGGTGGCGTCTGGAGGTAGTTGAAGCTTGTAAGCCACCTCGTTGATCTTGGCGATGATCGGAAAGGGCCCGAAGAACTTGAGCGAGCTTGTGGTTGGCCTTGAACAGCGGACGTCTGAATGTACGGCTGAAGTTTGAGAAATACCTTATCCCCCACCTCAAACTGGCGCCATGAACGCTTCTTATCTGCCTGAGTTTTCATGCATTGGCGTGCTCGATTCAGGTGCTGTTGGAGGAGCTGTTGCACGACCTGACGCTCTTCCAGCCAAGATTGTAGAGCTGGAACCGAGCATGATGACGCTGCTGAGATGCCCCAGTGTCTTGGTTCGTATCCAAACAGAGCCTTGAAAGGAGTCATCCCAATGTTGAGTGATAGGTGGAATTGTACCAGAACTGAGCAAGTGGGATCCAGAAGCTCCAGCGTCGTGGACATGTGTGCGTGAAGCAACGAAGATAGGTTTCGAGGCACTGGTTGACTCGCTCCGTTTGACCGTCTGTTTGCGGGTGGTTGGCCGTGCTCATCCGCAACTCTGTTCCAGCGTATTTGAACAGCTCCTGCCAGAAGTGGCTGGTGAAGACTGGGTCGCGATCAGAGACAATGGCTCCTGGCAGCCCATGCAGCTTGTATATTTGATTCATGTAAAGGAGAGCCACCTTCGATGCGGTATACGGGTGTGCAAGGGGTAGAAAGTGAGCAAACTTTATCCTTTTGTCCACAATAACCCGACAAGCGGTTGAATTTCCCAGTGCGGTAGGCCATCCACGAAATCCATAGTGATCATATCCCATAGTGCGATTGGTATTGGTAGTGGGTTCAAGCAGCCACTGACCGGCAGCTCGATCCGGTTTGGCTCTTGACATATGGAACAACAGCGTATGTAATTGTGCACATGGGTTTTCATTTTGGGCGAGCAAAGAGTCGCCGGATGCGCTGTGCGTAGGCTGGGATGCTGAGTGCCCCCATAGGGCTGTCGTGAAATCTTTGTGATGATTTTCTGTTGGAGACTTGTGGTACCACCCAGCCAAATCCTCCCTCTGAATCGAAGCAGCCCTTGTGTGAGTGTGAATCGCCCTTTTGGATCTGGCCGAATGGCTAGCTGTTCCAGTAGCCGTTGTGCTTGGGGGTTCGAGTTGTAGCTGGACAGAATGTCTCCCAACCACGCTGGCTGGCAGGAGGTGATTGGGTGCAGTATCTCATCCGGTTTGGAACGAGACAGAGCATCATTGCGGTATTCTCCTTTCCCTTCACATGTCGATGGTATACTGCAGCCCCAATAATTTGGTGAAGGCTTTCCTTTGCCATGGAGTTGAGAGACGTTGCTCTTCGAGGTGAATGCGGCTTTTCTGGTCCGTATAAATCGTGAATTCTCCATCTTTGCGGGTAGGGGCGTGGCGATCCCCTTGCCACTATCACGCCGGATACTCTTTTCATAAGTTGACAATCCTTGGTAGCGGGGGCCAACGCTTTGCTCATGAATGCTATCGGATGTCCCTCTTCTTGCAGAACAGCTCCAATGCCGTATTAAACTGCGTCCGTTTCAATCGAGAATGGCTTATTGAAGTCGATGCTTAGCGAGAACTGGGGCTGATATCAACTGTGTTTTCAGCAACTGAAAGGCTTCTTCTTTTGTTTGAGTCCAGACAAACGGCACCCCTTTTTTGAGGAGGTTGGTTAGGGGTTTGGCGATGATGCCAAAGTTGCGCACGAACCTTCTGTAGTACCCGACAAGCCCCAGGAAACTGCGAACCTCTTTGATGTTAGTGGGCGCTGCCCAGTTTGCCACTGATTGAATTTCCCCCGGGTCGGTGGCGACTCCTCTTGCGCTGATAACATGTCCCAGATATGTCAACTATTGCTGACCAAACGAGCATTTGCTCAGCTTCACTTTCCAATGATCTCGCTGCAGCAACTGAAGGGTTTGGCGCAAGTGGTCCAGGTGATCTTGCAACGTTTTGCTGAAAATTAGTATATCATCGAAGAAGCGAGGAGCCTGCGATTGTCCGAGGAGAGGATTCAATGTAAAATGAATGGCTCCATTGAAGGTGGCTGGACCGCCTGCAAGGCCAAAAGAGACTACCAAAAATTCGAAATGGCCGGAGTGAGTTTGAAATGCCGTCTTGTATTCTTCTCCTTCTGCCAATCTGATTTGGTGATACCCAGCACGAAGATCAAGCTTTGAGAACCACTGAGCACCGTGCAACTCATCTAACAACTCTTCGATGATGGTAATCGAGAACTTAATCACGCAGGTGAGAGCATTCAAGCGACGATAATCCACACATAGCCTCCACGTGCCGTCTTTCTTCTTGACTAGTATCACGGGCGAAGAGAAAGGGCTTGAGCTGCATTGAATAATGCCCGTGCGAAGGAGTTCTTCGACCTGCCTTTCTATCTCGTCCTTGTGTTCTGGTTTGTGTCTGTAGGGTCGAATATTGAACGGCTGCGCCCCTGGAATCAAAGGAATCTTGTGGTCACAGGCACACCGGGGCGGCAGTCCTGATGGTTCCCCAAAAACATCTTCGAATTCTGCAAGTATTTCTTTGATGCACTCCGGCGTTGCATCGTTCGGCTCTCCGTTTGATGGAATGGCATGCAGTTGCACCATGTATGCCACTGCATTGTTGTTGCACAGACCTTGCAGTTGCAGATTGTTAATGATCAAACACTCCGTCGACTCGGCATTGTGACCCTTTAAGGAGATTGGACCTTGATCTGAAGGAATAGCAATGTGTTTGGCCTTCCAATCCACTGTCATGGGGCTATGCTCTTCGAGCCAATCCATTCCAAGTATAGCATCGTAGATGCCTAGCGGCAGCACTTTCATATCCGTCCGGAATTCATGCCCCTGTGAACACCATGAGCACTGAGGAATTACTGCCGAACATTTGAGTTCATCTCCGTCCGCTACACGGACTCTGTAAGTTCTTGGTAAAGGCTCGACCCCTTCCAGAATTTCTGCCAGCTTGCTGTTGATGAATGTGGTTGAACTGCCTGAATCCACTAACATCAGGACCTCCCTGCCTTGGATCCATGCTTGCAGTTGGAACGCCCTTGCAGAAACTCCCCCCGACAACGCTGATCGCGAAATAGCCATAACTGTGTCATCTGCTGGCCCTGACTGTAATTGCTTATCCAGTGGCTCGTCAAGGCTGAACAACTCCAGCAATTCCTCGACGACGTGAAGCTGCACCGACGTGGGACACACGTGATCGTGGCCCCACCTTTCCCCGCACTTGAAGCAAAGATCGTGCGCGCGATGATAGTCGCGCAGGGCCTTGACCTTGGATGAGTCGGCGCGGGCACCATCCAAGCCACGACGATCCACCGCAAGTGTCGGCGTCGATGCCGGAGTCGGCCGCGGTGGAGGAGGCAGAGGCATTGGTGTGCTTGGTCGAAACATGGCGCGTCGATTGCAGCGGCGCGCGGTCGCGGCTGATGCGCTTTACTGCGCCGATTCGACGATCTCTTCTTGCGGCATCGCCCGGAGCATGCGATGTCAGATCGGGCGGTCATTTGGATCGGCCACGACCGCATGTATGTCCGCCCGCAATCCCTCGACAAAACGAGTGAGATAAAAGTAAGGATGTATAGCTTCTGAGTACGATGCCAAATGATTCACAAGTACTTCAAAACGCTCAATGTAATCAACTACAGAAGATGTTTGCTTAATGGTGTAGAACTGACGGATCCGAAGTTGGTGCTTATCCCGCCCGAAGCGGAGTGCGAGCAGCGAGGCTGCGAATGCCTCCCAATCTACCTCTGAAAGTCGATTTTGGAGAGATTGCAACCATACCGCCGCGGCCCCAGAAAAATTAAGCGCGGCCATAGGTACCCAAAACGACTGGTGTATCCCGAACATGGAAAAGTATTGCTCGCACAATGTTTTCCATAATTTCGGGTTGTCGCCGGCGAATTGGGGAAACGTCACGGATGGGTGTGCTTGACCCAAGCCGGGCGAGGAGTTGGCTCGCATGGCGAAGGGGGACGAGGAGGCGGGCGGCGGGAGGTATCTTGACCGGTGCGGGAGTGGTGCCGGCGGAGTCGCCAGGCCTTCTCCGGTGAAGAAATGCGTCGCCGTGGTCCTTTGACCCGTGTGGCTGCGAGACCGCCCGCGTTGCCAGCGTCTGGCTTGGGCGGGGCATTGGTCTCCTTAGCGCCACACGAGCGCCACCGCCGCGAGGGCGCCCGTGTTGCAGCTCCGCCACGCATCGGCGAAGCTGGTCGACGCGGGCGCTCGGATCGAACGCGCCGAGCCGCGGATCGTCGGCTTGGCGGTGTTTGCGTGGATCGCCGCCCGTGTTGCCGCGGAGTTCCACCGTAACTCCTCCATGGAGCTTGTGATCCTGTCCATGTACTCCTTCATGATTGGATCCATGGCCCGATTTGCCCCGAGCTTGGCGAAGACGACGGGTTTCGATGAATTGCGCCGGATCGCGCGGCGGGAGGGTGGTGTTTGGTCTCTGATACCAAGTGTTAGGATAGGAGTGGCAAGGATCGATCTATTATCTCACGCGATGGTGGAAATCTCAAGTACAAGTGGATTACACGAATAGAGAGGAAGGATTGGGTAACTAGGGTTCTTGCCGCCGCCACCGAGCCGGGATCCACTGGATGCCTCGCTCCCTTTGCTGCCCTGGATAAGTAGTGGTCGCTTCAAGCTTCACCTGGTCCAGTCAGGCCCATAGACGCGGGGGTTGGGCTTGGGCTTGCGCTGGGGCCGGTCTCCTTCCGGCCCAGCGTGGATGATCTGCGGGTCCGGCATGTCAGTGGTGCTGACACCGAACATCTCCAACTACGAATGACTGGGTGGTGGGATGCCCTGCGCACATGCTTCGGCTTCCCCTTCGAGCCTATAGGTCTCATGAACTGCATCTTTCTTCAGGCCCACGGATGAACTGTACTCATATTTTTCTGCTTTTCACGTACTCACGGGAGCACATCAAGACTTCGCCAAGCAATCCAAGACTACGCCTAAGATTTATCTCAACCCAGTTGTATCCTAACTCTTGACATGCTCATGGGCTATTGATGATACAAAGTATCGTGGGTGTATCAACAGGCGGGAGGTCGAGACCACCGAGACGGTCTCGGGGCCCAGGCATCTTACCCAGATCGTAGGCGTCCTCTGGAAGATTTCGTCAGCTTGCTTACAAGGGAGCAAGTAGTTAACGAGCGCTCCTTCGGGATCCTTGCAATGATCACTTGCAGATGTGCTGAGAGCGCGTCACTTGGCACGTTCTTAGCCGCCGCACATGTCGCGCTCTGGGCGCTTTCTCCGGATTATTTTTTTGCACGTGATTTTGGCTTTTAAGTAGTTTTTTTCTAGTTTTTTTCCGACTTTTCGGTTTTTCACCGGTCTTTCTTAGCTTTTGGATAAAAAAATTAATTTTATTTTGCTCGAAAAAATATGTTTTTTTGCTTCCGCGAGAGGTACGGTTTTGCATTCGCGATAGACACTGTTTTGCTTTCGCGAGAGGCAGGACCGTGCCTCTCGAAAATAGAAAAAAAACTTGTCTACTGTTTTTTTTCTTTCGCGAGATGCACGGTTTTGCTTCCGCGAGAGGCACAGCCGTGCCTCTCGGAAATGAAAAAAATGTGTTATTTATTTATTTTCCGCGAGAGGCATGGTTTTTCTTCCGTGAGAGACACGGTTTTGCTTTCGCGAGAGGCACGACCATGCCTTGAAAAAAAGGAAAAAACGCGTTCTCTGTTTTTTCCGCAAGAGGTACGGTTTTGCTTCCGCGAGAGGCACGGTTGTAATTTTTGCTAGAGGCATGGCCGTGCCTCTCGGAAACGAAAAAAATGTGTTATTTTCTTTTCTTTCATGAGAGGCACGGTTTTGCTTCCGCGAGAGACACGGTTTTCCTTTCGCGAGAGGCACAACCGTGCCTCTCGAAAACGAAAAAAAAACGTGTTCTCTGTTCTTTTTTCGCAAGAGGCACGGTTTTGCTTCCGCGACAGGCACGGTTGTACTTTCGCTAGAAACGAAAAAAAAACGCGTTTTCTGTTTTTCTCCTTCCATGAGAGGCACGGTTTTGCTTCCGCGAGAGGCACGGTTGTGCTTTTGCGGGAGGCACGGCCGTGCCTCTTTCGAAAAAAAAAACCGTGCTCCCGGTACGATTTTTTTTCTGGTTTTTTTCGTGAAAAAAAGTTCATCAAATCCTATCAACATGATATCTAGTTTTGAAGATCTTGACGCGAGAAATCCAACGGTGAAAATGATTCGAGATTTGGACGCACGATTTAAGAAATGAAACGTTTTGAATAAACGGATCGATCGAAAAAGGGAAAACTCACAGGTTGCAACAAGTGACGCACGGGAAAAAAAGAAAAAAAAGGAAAAAACTTCAATTAGTGATTTCGGGCTTACCAGGAAAGCTTAAAAATGGACACCGATAACTGCCACATGTGTGGTGTATCGGGTGGTTGTGCCGCACGCCTCGTGTGGCATGGAGAAAAACCGCCCGCGACCCGGCGTCCGAGTGCAGCGCAGCCACAACCAGCAGCGTCGGTGTGGCAAAAGCGCCCTGCGTCCGGGCCAAGCGACCGCGCTGCCCGCGGCCCGGCCACGCCGGCCGTCACAGGCTCCTTCCGATCCCGATCCGCCTGCCGCCATTGTCTCGCACCTCTCGATCCCCTACCTCCGCCGCCTTCCTTCTCTGGTTGCCATGGCAGCGAGCGAATCTAAGCGCCTTCCCACCGCTAACCACCCACCCCACCCCCACCCCCTCCCACCCCAACCCCGCCCTCCCAAGACGATGAGCTAAAACAGGTGGATCTCCGATCTCCTTCTGTTTCCCGACCTTCTTTTGTCCAGAAATCTGAAATTGCAAATTTGCCCACGAAGATGGCGACTGGATCCACGCTATCAGGGCAAACACCCCACGAATTTGTGTGTCTTTGCATTTGCCCACCAACATACGGTAGATCTGCCATATACTATGCTAGACTTGTGCCAAGCTTCTGGGTTGGCTTGATGTGAGTAATTGGTAATGAAGCGTGCGTAGGAATCACTATAAAAAGGGAGAGAAAGGAGGAATTTGGAATGGGGAGGGAGGAAAAATAATTGCCACTTGTATCTAACGTCAGTTGCCATCTATCGTTGTTCGTAGTTGCCACCATGTTATCTTATTGCTTGCCATCCTATTTTATTTTCTGTTGCCATCGCTTCAAAATGATAGATGGCATCCAGAATTCATAAAAGAGAATGTATGTGCATGTCCTACTTGCCATGAGGTGTTGGTTGCCTACACAAGAAATGCTATGAGATTGCCATGTTATCTTCTACGTGCAAACAGCAAGAACGCTTTTTGCAGATTGTTGATGCGTTCTTGTTCATGCAGGGACTAAAAGCACAGTGGCAGAAAAGAAAAAGCAGAAGAATGAATCACGAAGATGGCACTGATCCTTGACTTTCTCAAAGGCTGAAAACGCCACCTTGGGATGCAGCAGAGTACAATCAACTCATTTCTTCAGGGCCATTGCTGCCACTACTAGAGCACTACGCAGGCATCAGTACGATGCATGATAAACAAAGAAGAAACAGTTGCCATGTTCGTGACGATGAAGATGTCATTCTACTTATGTCCTACAATCTATTTTTTAGCAGGTTCTTATGACCAAACCACAATCAGGGGGGCAGCATGGCAAGTTTCGTCACAGGGCGCTAACGCTGACAAATGTACGGGCAACCAACTTCAGCTAGCTAATGTGGCAAATCAAGGTAACGCATACGAAAAAGAAACTTACTATTGTGGACATGAAATTAGACTTGCAAGGATGGCAAAAGACTCACGAGTTATATCGAAAAAAATGTAGGACCTTCATGCAGCACGTGGCATCAGGCGGCAACCATGTACCTGCTGTCGGTGTCAAAGCCAGCGGATCTCGGGTAGGGGGTCCCGAACTGTGCGTCTAGGCGGATGGTAACAGGAGACAAGGGACACGATGTTTTTACCCAGGTTCGGGCCCTCTCGATGGAGGTAATACCCTACTCACTGCTTGATTAATATTGATGATATGGGTAGTACAAGAGTAGATCTACCACGAGATCAAGGAGGCTAAACCCTAGAAGCTGGCCTATGGTATGATTGTTGTTAGATCCTCTGGACTAAAACCCTCCGGTTTATATAGACACCGGATAGGTTAGGGTTACACAGTCGGTTACAATGGTAGGAGATCTACATATCCGTATCGCCAAGCTTGCCTTCCACGCCAAGGAAAGTCCCATCCGGACATGGGACGAAGTCTTCAATCTTGTATCTTCATAGTCTTGGAGTCCGGCCGTGACAATAGTCCGGCTATTCGGACACCCCCTAGTCTGGGACTCCCTCAGTAGCCCCCGAACCAGGCTTCAATGACGATGAGTCCGGCGCGTTGATTGTCTTCGGCATTGCGAGGCGGGTTCTTCTCCAAATTCCATATACTTGTCGAATAGTGTCCGACTTCTGATAAATGCTGCGCTCCTCGGCTTTTGTGCCCAATAATGGTCATCTTCCACGTGTTTGAATGAATGCGAAAAGCCAGGGTATTTTTACAATATTCCCCCTAGCCGCCGCAAAGGAGCCGCTTATAAAAGGGGCAAGGATCTAGATCTGGAGTCACACCATCCCCCTTTGCGAGCTTTTTCATCGGAGCGCCTCGACCAAAGCCCATTCCATCATGGGACAGTCGTGGCTCCTCCTCTCGCGCTCCCGGCCCAGCCAGGAAGTGGGAGAGATGCTCGATCCCGCATAGCGAGCTAGTTATACTCCAAGCCAAGGGATTTCTCCCTCCGGCCTTCATGGTTCGGTTCGAGCCGGACTTGCCACCTACAAGGCGGAAAGCAAGCGGAGGCGTCCCGATCCCTCTAAAGGAGAGCAGGTGTGCTTCATCTCTTATCTAGTAAGAGGACTCGGATTTCCAATCCATCCGTTTCTCAGGGGCTCTTGGAGTACTCTGGCCTCCAAGCGCACCATCTTACTCCTGCCTCCATCTTGCACATCGGGCTTCGTGGCCCTTTGCGAACTGTTCTGGCGTCGAAGCTCATTTCGGGCTGTGGAAGAGAATATTCTGCCTAGTTCCCCACGTTCTCATGAGGGTCAATATATCAAGTGGGCGGAGCCGAGCTATGGCGCATCGCCGGGACCGGATACCTGTCCGGAACCCCAAAGAAGGCGTCCAAGACTGGCCTTGAATGGTTTTACATGGAGGGCGTCCCGCTGGGATCCTGTTGGATCGGCCTTCGGAGTTCAGCAATGCTCCTCTGAAGAAGCGCCTGGCTGGCGCCCTCGGAGCCCGGAGAGAAGGCGACGGGATGTCCGCTATTTGATGAGCGAATAAGGTTCTTGGCTCATGCCGGACTGACCATGACAGGAGTCATGGCAATCTGCATTATGAGGGGAGTGCAGCCGCTCTAATACAGGGGCCACCCCATGTGGGACTTCAACGGGGAGGACGATGCCACCCGCCATGGCTGCAAAGGGCCAAGGTCGGTCACCGAACTGGTGAAGATCTTGTTTGCCATGTACAAAGGAGAGGAGGAGGATTTCCTCCGTGTCAACCCACTGAAGGAGTTTTCTTCGAATAATCCTCGAAGCTGGGTAAGCAAACATCCTTGTGACCTGTCTGATCCATATTCCCGTAGTTAAATATCTCATTTCATGGTTTTTATGCGAGAACCTGCGCTTGAGCATCAGAGAAGATACACAGCCCGCCCACAACCCGAGGATCCGGAGTGATCCTCGATCCGACCTCGAAGAGGATCCGGATATAACGGTGGAGTTGATCGACGGGGTGTTCTACCAACTTAGCATCGACAATGCTTTGGTAGCCATTACGGCCGATTACCCCGGAACACTTCCAGCCCCATAGGTAACTGAGACCAAGATCCCAAAACCCTGATAATGACCCATCCGTGCTTATTTTTTATCACCGTGTACCAATGGTGTTTCGCAGGGGGTACCTTCGAGGCGGGAAGCCGAGCCTGCGGCGACTGGCCAACAAGGGCCAGCGCGGCCCCGCAGGTTAAAAAGAAGTGCGGTCCGGATCGAAACTCCGCCACAACGGTATGGCATGTCACCATACTCCCAAGATTGGTTCCTGGAAGGCGTACTAATGCTGATGCTCTTTTCAGGAAAAAGAGCACTCGCCGGACTGAATCCGGAGAGGCTGCCGATCGAACCTTCACCGGACAAGCTTCAAAGCCGGGTCCGGAGGCTGAGGCGAGCACGAGACGTGCGTCAGATGCTCCTCCGACAGAGGATGCCGACAGGTTGTCCGCCACCAACTCCGAGGTGGAGAGCGCCTTGAATCATAGGCGCCGCCGGACAGTTCTTCGTGACGCGTGTTTCTCCCAAGAGGCCTTGAATTCCTTTGATTCGGGAGATGCGCACCCCCGTGCCGCTCAAGATGGTCTAGCCAGAGCCACGGGCGGTATGTGAAGGACATACGGGTAAGGAAATTTGTGATTATATATGCCAAGAGCCCCGAGACTTAAAATAGTTAGGATAACTGATTTAAGGATCATTTTGTTATCTGAGGATCTTCTGAAAAAGAATACCCGTGTCCCGGGAGCCTGGAAGAGTCACGAGGCCCAACTTGAGGTCGCACTAGCTGCTACGGGGATCCTGAAGACCCCTCACGTAATATACGCTTCAGAAGATAAATAATTTATGAAGTGCGGCGGGTGTGTAAATATGACAAAAACATTGCAGATGGCGCCGGACTAGATCCGGACAAGCAACAGCTCTTACGCCGGTTAAAGGCCGGCGAGAGCGTGCTTACGACGGTGTGACAGGAGAAGAATAACCTCCAAGACGCCAACACCAAGCTGGGTGAGGAACTAAAGGACTTTCGTGCCCAGTTAGCTGACTCCGTAAAGGAGAATCGGCGGCTACGTCGCAGCATTTTCAGTAAGTGCTTGAGCGAACTTTGAAAAGAGTTCGGCGAGGAAGGCCACTAACATAAACATGTTTGTAGGTTTGCTCACAGGTCGTCCTGAGGAGGAGATGCCCAGTTCTTCGGGTGATCTTCTTCCCGAATTGCGTCAGCTGCACGAACGAGTCCGGTAGGTGATGAAAGGCATCGGCCAAGCCTTGTGGCCATCTATCTCCCTGCCCGAAGGCATTGGGGAGCTGGCGGAGCGGCTTCAAGGAGCACGGCGACGCTTCCGGCTATGGAAGATATTGACCTGCCGTCAAGGCGCCAGAGGCACAGGCCATGGTGAAGGCAGCGGTACACAAAGGCTGACCCAAACCACATGGCGAGGTCGGACACTGTGGGGCGGATGGGATGGAGATCCTGTAAGCTTAGTGTCTGGCCAAGTAGAATTGGCCGCCAAGTATTCCCAAACAAGATTGTAAATTAGATAGCCTATTAGATGGCATTGAGGAGGAATACAATGAGTCGACTTGAATATGTAAAAATATGACATGAAAGAATGTCTTCTAGCGGATTGTAGATCGTTTGTCACAGCGGACCTTTTAACCCGACCTCCGGACCTAATAGTCCGGAGTGTGTCCGAATACCTTCGTGGTTATATAAGAACCGTGGTATGCATGGAGACCGAGCGTAGGGGTCATTGTTGCTGTATCGGACAAGTGCCCAACTAGTTATGTTATATTACATGGGTAGTAAGAAACATCTTCCAGGAGAATAGTTCCGTTAAGGGTTCCTTTATTTGGGATGCATGCCCTAAAGTGCATGTCAAAGCTGCTATAAAAGCAGAAAAATTGTGCAGGGCAGATGTGTAAATAGTTAAAAATCATCTTTCAGTTCACCGATCGAATATTCCCTTAAGAACGCTAGCTTTCGGCTTCACCCAGTCTGAGGTACACATCCGGTGACCAGCGATAACAATCGCAGAGGTGCTCCTTTACCTCCTAGCCGAACAATCGGGAGCGTGAGGGGTAAGCACAGGAGCGAGCAACCCAGCTTGGCCAAAACTTAAGTCATATCGATGCATATAATGGTGAATAAAAGGCACATGCGGAAGTTTAACGCATGTGTTGGGCATGGAAGCCCGTATGAATAAGCTTCTGTTAAAGAAGCCCCCAGGTATAATGGGCGCGGACAGCGTGTCAAGTGTGTGCGAAAAAAGCGCAAACGAGCCTCTAGAGGCTACAAGAAAAAGAAGGGGGAAGGGGAGAAATAGAAGACAACAAAAAGCAAAAAATAAAGAATGCGGACGGAGGAAGGAGACGAACTTGGAGTCCGGCACTTAGGGTAGAATCTTCGTAGACGGGCTGCGTTCCATGGGTTCGGCTCGAGTCGGTTATCCGGCGTTTAGCAGACGGTATGCTCCATGGTCGAGGACCTGGTCGATGATGAAGGACCTTCCCATTTGGGCTTGAGTTTGCCCTTTTCTTGTCCGTCGAGCGTAGAACTAGTTCGCCAACGTTATAAGCTTTGGCTCGTACTTCCCTGCTTTGATATCTTCGAGCCTGCTGTTGATAGAATGCGGAACGAGCTTTTGCCACGTCGCGCTCCTCCTCCAATGCGTCCAAACTGTCCTGCCAATCAAGCTCGGCTTCTCTTTCTTCGTACATGCGCACTCTAGGTGAGTCATGCATTATGTCGCAGGGCAAGACTGCCTCTGCGCCGTACACCATGAAGAATGGTGTGAATCCGGTAGTACGATTCGGCGTGGTCCGCAGCCCCGAGTCTGGTCGAGCTCCTCAACCCGGTCGTGTTAGATTCCTTGAGGGA
The DNA here is from genome assembly GCA_021605145.1 of Aegilops bicornis. NCBI lineage: Eukaryota > Viridiplantae > Streptophyta > Magnoliopsida > Poales > Poaceae > Aegilops > Aegilops bicornis. The sequence continues at coordinate 363,098,092 of CM038675.1, forward strand.
CCGCACTAGTCTGGGTTTAATGCCACTCATTATTAGACCATTTGCCCGTTCGACTTGGCCGTTGGTTTGAGGTGATAGGCGAGGCGTGTCGAGCTTGATGCCCATGTTTTTGCACCATGATTTGACCTCATCGGCCGTGAAGTTGGTGCCATTATCGGTGATGATCATGTGGGGACACCGTAACGGTGCACTACCCTGATATGAAGTCTATCACTGGTCCGGATTCGTCCGTTTTAACAGGTTTGGCCTCTATCCATTTGGTGAATTTATCCACCATGACCAAAAGGTATTTTTGCTTGTGGGTTCCTCCCTTGAGGGGTCCAACCATGTCAAGCCCCTAGGCTGCGAACGGCGGTGATGGGTATAGTTTTAAGGGCGGTGGGTGGCATGTGGCTTTGGTTAGCAAAAAGGCTGGCAACCGACGCATTGTTGGACTAAGTCCTCACAGATTCTGCCGGGCCGTCGGCCAATAAAAATCCTGTCTGGAAGGCCTTGCCTACAAGGGCCCGGGCTGCGGCGTGGTGCCCACCCAGTCCGACATGAATTTCAGCCAGGAGGTTTCGCCCTTCCTCTTCGGAGATGCACCTTTGAAGGACTCCGCCAACATTTTGGAGCCGTCAAAGTGCATGATCCAATTGGAGTATGCGCCGTACTCTTTAGGGAGTTCGGCTTCAGTCCATTCGGCCATGAAGTCGGCCAAAACCTGCGACTTAATAGCTCATCGTGGATTATAATTTAAGTCGAATGGGAGGAGCACAATGACCCATTTAGCAATCCGGCCCGTCGGCGTCAGCGGTTGTTTATAATGTCATTAAGAGGTACTTCGGAGGCTACCGTTATCGAACACTCTTGAAAGTAGTGTCGCAGCTTCCGGGATGCCATGAACACCGCGTATGCTATCTTTTGATAGTGTGGGTACCAGGACTTGCATGGAGTTAGGACATTCGACACATAATAAACCGGTTTTTGAATAGGGAACCGGTGTCCGTCCGTTTCTCGTTCGACAACGAGCACCGCGCTGACAACTTGATGTGTTGCGGCGATGTATAATAGCATTGGTTCGCCCATGTTGGGCGCGGCCAGGACCGGATTTGTTGCCAAAATGGCCTTTATTTCTTCGAGTCCGGCCGTGGCGGCATCAAATCCACTCGAAGTGTTGGTGCGGCGGAGGAGGCGGTAAAGAGGTAATGCCTTTTCTCCTAAGCGGAGATAAAGCGGCTTAGAGCCGCTTCGCATCCCGTCAATTTTTGTATTTGTTTGAGGTCTTTTGGAATATTCAATTGTGTGAGCTCGAACCTTGGCTGGGTTTGCTTCAAGTCCTCTACGGACACAATGAAGCCGAGGAGCTTTCGGCTGGAGCAGCCGAAGATGCATTTTTCCGGATTGAGCTTGATGTCATATTTTCGAAGATTGTCGAATGTGAGCCTCAAGTCGTCTACTAGAGTTTCGACGTGCTTGGTTTTGACGACCACATCATCTACATATGCTTCCACTGTTTTGCCGATCTGGTTTGCCAGACATGTCTGAATCATGCAGCGATATATGTTTGCTGGCGTTTTTGAGCCCAAAGGGCATTGTGTTGAAGAACGGGCCGTATGGAGTGATGAATCTTTGTTGCGATCTGGCTCCGCCATCTTGATTTGGTGGTAGTCAGATGCAGCGTCGAGGAAGCACAATGAGCCGTGTCCTGTTGTGGCGTCAATGATTTGATCAATTCGAGGGAGGAAGGGATCCTTTGGGCAAGCCTTATTAAGGTCTTTGAAATCAACACATAGGCGCCAGGATTTATCCTTCTTTGGTACCATCACCAGGTTTGCTAGCCAGTACGGATGTTTTATATCTGATGAATCCGGCCTCCAAAAGTTTGGCTAGCTCCTCTCCCATGGCCTGTCTCTTGGGTTCGGAAAAGCGTCGAAGAGCCTGTTTGACCGGCTTGGATCCTTTTAGGATGTTTAGGCTATGCTCAGCCAGCTGACGTGGGATTCCTGGCATGTCTGAAGGGTGCCAGGAAAAGATGTCCCATTTTTCTTGTAGAAATTCTCGTGGTCACGGCATCTACATCGGGGTTTAATTGTGCCCCGATGGAGGCCGTCTTTGCGATGTCCGTTAGGTGGACTTGGAATTTGACTATTTCGTCCGCTGGTTTAAAAGAGGTGGACTTGGATCTTTTATCAAGTATCACATCGTCCCTGTTCACCGTGGAGCGCATCGCGGTGAGTTCCTCGGCCGCTAGGGCTTCGGATAGTGCCTCGAGGGCTAGTGCGGCCGTCTTATTTTCAGCGCGGTGTGCTATGTTCGGGTCACTAGCGAGAGTGATGATTCCGTTGGGACTGGGCATTTTAAGCTTCATGTACCCATAATGAGGTATAGCTTGAAAAATTGTGAATGCCTCTCGTCCTAATAAAGCATGGTATCCGCTGTTGAATGGGGCCACTTGAAATGTGACCTCCTCGGACCTGTAATTGTCCGGGCGAACATAACACTACGCCCAGTGATTTTTCCTGTGCAGCATGCTTCGGCTGAGATTATTCCTCTGAAGGTTGTGTCTTTGCTTCGTTCAATGTGGTTCGATCTATTTCCATTTTTAGTAGGGTTTCCTCGTAGATGAGGTTTAGTCATTGCCGCCATCCATGAGTACCTTAGTAAAGTAAGCCGTCTACTATCGGTGAGGACCAATGCGGTGGTGCCCGGGCAGTTCGGAATTTAGGTTAAATCACGGCATTGAAGGTAATAGCTGTGTCCTCCATGGATTTATTGTTGCTACTTGGTAGACTTGACAAGGTTGCGGAGTTGTCGTTTTCGCATGTTATTTCATGCGAAAGTCTCGAAGACTGTTAACACCATCTTGATGTTCTTTGGGCTGGGATTACGAAGCTAGAAGCTCTTTCGCCACTTTTGGCCACTGCCGTAGTATCCAACATGCTCGAAGGCTATGAGTTGGAGTGGTGCCCTCTGTGCTATGAATTTTGCAGGTCCGTCTAGCCAACCCTCCGATGCAGTTCCGTACCCTTTAGGGGTTTTGGTTTTTGGTATTCAACCCGGTGCTTGATAATGATGCACCCTTTTGCTCCGGACTAGGGATGTATTCGGGGCGGATTGTCCCAAAATTTACTTTCGGTTTTCCAGGCGCTCTCCATCGCACAGTACTTTTGTACGATGGTCACCAAGTCAGAAAAGCGTGTGATTTCGCGACGACTTATGGCGTTTAGGATTCCCTTGTCCGTGCAATTATTGCAAAAGATTGGTATTGTGTCCTCCTCTCGGCAGTCATTTATCCTGTTCATAACCAGGAGGAATCTGGCCCAGTAACGATGTACTGTTTCGGCGGGCTCTTGCCGAATTTCAGAGAGATCGCTAATGTTTGGGTGGGCGGGTGGCACTAAATCCGAACCCCGGCCCAATTTAGGACTCAAGGGCGTGAAGTTTCGAACTTCGAGCTTGGATTTTTCGGTGCTATCCAATGAGTCCGACCCGCCGCTGACTTTAAGTTCGTGGCTTGATCGACATCCGTCCCTCCGCGGGAATCCGGCATGGAGGGATCGGAAATCTGGACGTAGCTAGTCCTTAAGATAGGAGAAGAGTCACCGCATTGCTCCTCTATCACAGCAACATGATGGGTAGCCTGGGGAGAGTTGATCTCTCTCGGATCGGTTTTAGGCCCGATCCGTCGTGTCATGGCGACTCCCAGGGCGGCGATGCGATCCAAGAGCTCGTTTACGGAGGAGAGCTCGATCAGATCTAACTGTTCGGCAAGTTCCGAATTGACATGGAGATTGGTTTCGATGACTCGAGAGGTCATCGTCGGCGCGACGGCCGAACTAGCGGTCATGAGAAAACCGCCTAGCCGAAGAGTCTGACCAGTGGCCAAGGCTTCTTTGGTGATGATATCGTCTTTAAAGACGAGATGATGCATCCTACCTGATGGCGAGAGGAACTCTCAATGAGAGCACCAATGTCGGTGTCAAAACCGGCGGATCTCGGGTAGGGGGTCCCGAACTGTGCGTCTAGGCGGATGGTAACAGGAGACAAGGGACACGATGTTTTTACCCAGGTTCGGGCCCTCTCGATGGAGGTAATACCCTACTCACCTTGATTAATTTTGATGATATGGGTAGTACAAGAGTAGATCTACCACGAGATCAAGGAGGCTAAACCCTAGAAGCTAGCCTATGGTATGATTGTTGTTAGATCCCACGGACTAAAATCCTCCGTTTATATAGACACCGGATAGGTTAGGGTTACACAGTCGATTACAAGGGTAGGAGATCTACATATCCGTATCGCCAAGCTTGCCTTCCACGCCAAGGAAAGTCCCATCCGGACACGGGACGAAGTCTTCAATCTTGTATCTTCATAGTCTTGGAGTCCGGCCGTGACGATAGTCCGGCTATCCGGACACCCCCTAGTCCGGGACTCCCTCACCTGCCATCAACGTCGTACACAGGTGAGTGCATGAAAGTGAAGTTGTGGACAGTGAGTTAGGAGAAAGGAAAATATCCGATACCGCGGTTGCCATGCACGGACAGCTTGATTACCATGGGCTGGACAAGCTGCGGTTGCCATGCACGGACAATGCTGCATTGCCATGTATAATCAAATGTGACCGCAATGTCTAAACAACCGTGGATGACAAGTGTGAACAAATACATGTGGCATGGTTGGACCACTACATGTGCCATGTTGAACAAACTACGATTGCCATGCAATGACCAACTGCTACCATGATCGCAGGTTGTTACGGTGGAACCACATCGACAAACGCGTCTCATGGCAAGCTTCACGATTGCGAGAAAGCACTATTGCAGATAGAGCACATCAAATTGGAATGACAGACCACACAAGATCGGCACATGCGGCACAACAAGGTAAAAAAGTGAAAAGCAGAAAATAATCTTGCATTTGCTTTTGTGGGGAATAGCATGTGAAGAAGTAGATTTGTAACGGTGGTGGTGGAAAAAACAAACAAAAAATGCTACCAAGTGGTCGTGTGCAAAGAGTCGTATATTGTCCTCGGGATTTGCCACTTGCTATAAGAGTGTGTGCAACATTCATGATTGTTCACATTTGCGTATTGAGCTCAAGCCTAGAATACAAGTTTTGATGCTAGAGTATACTGGTTGCCATGTGTTGGCAACAGTAGTTGCCATGTATGTTGGACTGTATGTGCCATTGCTATATGCTACTAGTTCTGATGCTGGAGACGCTGGTTGCCATGTGTTGGCAACAGTAGTTGCCATGTGTGTTGGACTATATCTGCCATTGCTATATGCTACAAGTTCTGATGCTAAAAGACGCCGGTTGCCATGTGTTGGCAACGGTAGTTGCCATGTGGTTGGACTGTAGCTGCCATTACTGGATAATTACAGTTGCCATGCATGGCCATATGCAGATTCATGGCTTGCTGTGTGAATGATGTCATGCAAAATCACATGCAGTTCCTGTACTCCGTTATGATAAACATGACATTCAAGCAAAATCTTACGCTCGTACCTGATTTTTTATTGCAGGACCTTCAACTACAATTAACAGCGGTGCAGGGACATCTACTGCGGGGAGCTCTGAACGCATGGAAGACGCGTTCCACCAGCCAGCCAACACTCATGCCACAAACAATGCCGAGTCAGTGTCGGAAATGACAATCGTGCCAGCAATACCGACAAGCACACCTGTGCACACTAGCACAAGCAACACTCAAGAAGATGAAATAGCCACCGATACTGAAGTGAATGATGAAACCGATGACGAAGCACAAGGGGATGAAGATGGTGGGCAATCAGAAATCATGGTACCCCAGCCACCGTATCTTGGGCAGAGATTTGATTCGTTTGAAGATGCAAAGGAATTCTACCAGACATATGCAAAGTTCCATGGGTTTGCGGTCAACACCGAATACCATAGGAAAATTAAAAAAACTAACGAGTACAGCAGAGGTGAGATAAGGTGCTACAAGGCACGAAGAAACAAGAAGGGCAAAGGTGATGCGCCTGTCGTTTCGGAATGAAAGAGAGGTATCATTGTCAAGACGGAATGCCCTGTCCGGTGTAAGCTGAACGTAGATGAAGCACAGTGGGTGGTCACTGAATATTTTGACGAGCACAACCACGAGCTAATAAAGAAGTTTGACCTGGTAAAATTTCTGACCGCCCACAGAGGATTCACCCCCCTCGAGAAGAAATTCATAAAGCTGCTACATGATTGTAACGTCGGTCAATCAAGAATGGTGCAGATACTCTCCCTCATCCACAGCAAAAAGGGGTCTCTAAGTAGCATGCCCTACATACCAGCAGATGTCACAAACCTAAAGGCAAAGTACCGTAGAGAAAGCAAGTTGGCTGACATAGAAGCCTCGATAGCCTACTTCGAAGAGAAAGCGAAAGAAGATCAAGATTTCTTCTACAAGATAAGATTGGACGAGACGATGAGGACTGTGTCAGGAACTTGTATTGGGTGGATGGTGCTGCAAGAAGAGCCTACAAACATTTCCGAGACTGCATTTCATTCGACGCGACATATCTCACTAATATGTACAAGATGCCATGCGCTCCATTCATAGGAATAAATAACCACAATCAGTCATTGCGATTCGAGATCTGGGCTCGTTGAACAAAGACACGGATGGGTACATTTGGCTGTTCAAGACCTTCTTGGAGTGCATGGGTGGACTTGCTCCGATGAACATAATAACATACCAGGATTTTAGCATGCGTGCAGGCATAGAGGAGGTCTTTCTATTGGCAGTGCACAGGCACTGCAGGTGGCACATTATAAAGAAGGCTGAGGAGACGCTAGGACCGTTCTTTGCTGACCGTCCAGAGCTGCACAAGGCATTCGAGCTGTGCGTGGACCACAGCTTGACGGTGGAGGAGTTTGAAAGGAGCTGGATGGCTATGATTGAAACATATCAAGTCCAAGACCATGAGACGCTTGCTAGCTTGTGGGAGAAGCGAATGTACTGGGTGCCGGCCTACTTCATGTAGTGCTTCTTTCCGTTTCTGCAGACTACACAACGCAGTGAGGGGTTCAATGCTATTTTGAAGCGGTACGTTAGCCCTGGCAACTCATTGCTACAGTTTGCCAAGCAGTACACCGCTTTGCAACAAAAAATTCTGGGATCCGAGCTATAGCAAGAAGCAAACACCGCGCTCAAGCAACCAAAACTGCTAACGTATTTACCAATGGAGAGCAGATGAGCAAGATATACACCAACAAGATTTTTAACAAGTAAGTCAATTGTGTTGCAATCTTATTTGCACAATCATGAAGGTCCTAGGTGCCATGTAAAATGCAATGCCGTTGAAATGCTTATTTGAAAATGATGATTTTGTTGAAAAGTAGCCATTAGGTACAGAGTAACCATGATATGTAGTTGCCATTCTTAATGAACTATAGTTTGCCATGCTTAATGAACTGCAGTTTGCCATGTTTACTCAACTCCAGTTACCATGTTTGCTCAACTGCAGTTGCCATGTTTGATGAACTGCAGTTGCCATGTTTAATGAACTGCAGTTTCCATGTTTAATGAACTGTAATTCCACTGGCCATGATGGTATGGAAATGCAAATGCGAAAATGAAGTTGTTATGTAGTTGCCATGTTTAAATGAACTGCAGTTGCCATGTTTAATGAACTGCAGTTGCCATGTTCACTCAACTGCAGTTGCCATGTTTAATGAACTGCAGTTGCCATGTTTGAACGAATTGTAATTCCACTGGCCACAACAACAAAAGGTGCTACAAAAAACTTCACACAAGAGTTTAACAAAACCACACAAAACTTGCAGATTCCAGGAAGAAATAAAGCGTGCCAGCATGTACACGGCTTTCCAGGTGGACGAACATACGTTCAAGGTGTGTTCTATCCTGGGCATGTCGGATTCAGAACCTGAAGACCCGGACAAGGGAAGGAACTACTTTGTGAAGGCATCGATAAGCGAAGGTGAATACTAGTGCCAATGCTGCAAATTCGAACGGGACGAGATTGTGTGCTGTCACATTCTCAAAGTAATGGACATGAACGCAGTGAGACGAATGCCCCGCCATTTCATAAGGCGGCGATGGACTTGGGACGCTGACAACGCATTGGCGCCGCAAACATCAAACACAGTTTTGGCCGTGCATGATGAGAGACCAGAGTCAACCATGGAAGCCGTGAGGCACGTTGTGTTGACAAAGAACTATGCTAAACTAATTGATGAAGCGTGCAAGAGTGATGAGACAGCAAGGGTCGCAGAAAAACACAGGAAGGCCCTCAAAAGAGAGCTTGATGAGATCAAGAAGAGGAAAGCTGAGGAAGCCTTACACAGGTTCCCCCGCACATCAAGTGTGCCTTCGTCCACAGGGCCATCATCTGAAAACTCGGAGGTAGGATCTGGAACAGCAAGCACACAAACACAGGTTAGGAACCCGCCCCGTTCCATCACAAAAGGGGTCCAAAAGAGATAAGATACAAATCGGGATTGGAGATTCAAGCAAAACACAAGAAATCGAAGAAAGGGACGGGAAATCCATAAACAACATTGGAGCACTGTGACTTGGTCCACGGTGACATTTTTTTGTAATCTAGATGTTCTAAATTTTGTAAAAATTGGAGAATGACTCTTCAGGGGCATCACAATTTGAAGTAAAAATGCCATGAAGGAATAGCTGCAGTTGCCACGTGTATGGCACTGAATTTGCCATGTTACTTGAACTGAATCTGCCATGCAATTTCTACTGAATCTGCCATACCATTTCTACTGAATCTGCCATGCCATTTCTACTGAATTTGCCATGTTATTTTTACTGAATCCGCCATGTTAGTTGTACTGAACATGCCATGTTAGTTGTACTGAATCTTCATCGCATAGATTTCCATGTTCAACAGTAGCATTTTAGTCACACATATTGTATTGTGGTGCAAACTATGGGAAACAAGCTGAAACGGTCTCGTGCAGCAACCGCACAGGTTACTGCTGCGTGATCAAACTACCATGCTAGCCGGTACAGTTAGCAGTGCAAAAAACCCAAAAAGCCAAACAAGAAAGAACGATAACTTTCACTAACCATGACTGATCAACTACATTTGCCATGTTTTCAGACATCAAGGACGCATTCAAAACACCATACTGGTACTACCAACCCACAAGCGCATAATAATACTGAAAACACATAAATGTATCTGTTGTCACACCTAAGTAGGTTCACATCCACACATATATTACAAACTATTCAAATGTCACTCGCACACCACCACTACATACTAGGATACGGGGAGATGCAATCATAGCATATTACACGGGCATAGTTTTGAAAAAACAAGGTAATACCTTACATTCCTCGGCAATATAATGTAAGGTAGGCATTCAGTGTGGAGCACCACGTGATCACTTGTACTTCTTGGCGGCTTTCTTCACAGCTTCCTCTAAACACACGTGCGTTGGACCGCGTGTTGAAATCTTCATTCATCAACCAGTTCCATGTGTAAATTTTGCGGAGCTCGACAACCATTGCAGCTGTGACGACAGGAACCCATCGGCCTTCCCACTTTGCAAGGTATTCCAACGTGTGAAAGCCGCAATCGTGCCTAAACAAGAAAAGAATTAGGTTAACTCATAAGAACATAGAGAAAAAAATCATAAACTTCAATTCAGAGGTGACAAAAAGAGGATAAGCATTGGTTTGGAGAACACATGAAGAAAAGATGGGAAAATACCGGTTTCCTTGCTTCGTAGTCGCCACGTACTCAATTGGAAAATGTCTGATCTGGACCTTTGAGTTTTCATAGTGACGGTTCCATGTCTCTTTGAGGTTGTTGATGAAGTATTCAACATGCGTAGTAAGGTCTACATCAGCTTCTGAACGCATTGAATCAAGCACCTCAAAACATTGGTTCTTCGGGTCAAGGCAGATCACGTAGTGGTGACCACACTTGTCATGTGGGTCGTGTGGTGCAAGCTCCTGGAACATGGGGAACAAGACCTGTAAACAAAAAATGAAGGAAAGAAGAAGCAGAGCTCACATTAAGAACATAAATGATGTAGTTGGGAAAATGACATGTAAAGATATCACCGGTTACACTAACAGGCACATGAGTGACATAAATGCATCAAGGGTCCAAGAAAAGTAGACTAACGTATAATGTTTAGTTACAATGGGTAATTAAAAGAAGTTTCCATCCATGTATGAACAGAGTTGCCATGCATTTTAGTTTGAAGTTGCCACATAGGTTGTATTAAGAAAGCAAAATCAGAAGTCATTTTACATGGTAGCTGTTGCCACGTGAAACAACTGTCACAAAACAGGGTGTAGCCCACATCTGAAGCATAGCTACTGGCAAAAAAATAACATGGGAGGAAAAAATGTGCAAAAAAGGCAGGAGTACTCACACATTTCTTCATTGTGAGCTTGAAATCACCATGCGCAGCAAAATGCTTCCTCAGGATTTCGTGGTGGAAGTCACCATCCCATATTTTGCACGTCACGATTATCTTTGCATGATTGTTTTGTCGGGAGACATATCCATATGCCTGTTGATGAAGTCAATCCCACATGCAACTACATTCTTCAACATTTTACCGAGTGGCCTCACAGACTCGGCAAGATCACCCAGGTCAATGTACGTCGCATCATATTGTATGATCTTGGTTTTGTCCAAACATGAGCTGTATGAAAATGATATAACATGAAAGAATCATGTCTACTATGTAAAAACAAGAAATAAAACGTAAACGGAGCATATCTAGAAATAACAAAAGGATGAATAGTAAAAGAGCAAAGCAAATGAGAGGTTTATGTGGGTGTGGTCATTACGCTTTCAGCTCCTTCATGTGATTGCTGTTGGACCTCGCATTTCCAAAGCGCTTGACAATTTCGTACATCTGGTTCTGATCCTTTGTGGCCTTGACTTCCGACTCATAATCATCCGCGGGTGGCACGTGAACTACCCTACGCTGCCTCACAGAACCAGGGGTGGCACTTCTAATGGTATCCTCAGATACGGACTCAGCAGGCACGTTGGAAGTTGATTGGCCCTGACCTCGTGAGGACCTCCTCTGCAATGCTTCCTCCCCAATCCTGCGGTAAGCTTCATCAAGTGACGGTGTAATCTCCTCAGGGGTGGCTGCAAGGGTCAAACAAGTGGGTTAGGAATCCTTGGAAAACAAAACAAATCTAGTTTGAAAGAAAGGTTGCAGAAATATGAGATGTAGGCACAGAAAGTAGGGAGTTGCCGTGTGCAGGCAACTCCAGTTGCCATGTGCAATGCATTGTATTTGCCATGTGACAACAACTACAGTTGCCATGATGTATCAACTGCAGTTGCCATGTGCTTACAGAATGGAAAATGCAACATGGCAACAAAAAAATGTAGGTGACAGCGTTCAAGCAAATCCAGTTGCCATGTCCATCAGATAACATTTGCCGTCACAAGTGAGAACCCAAAAAAATGCTTGGAACAAAAGTCAGACTAAAAAGATGTATACACGAAAATGATAAACGCATAAAGAAATGTACCTTGCACAACCGGCTCTGTGAACTTCACAACCTTCTTGCCCTCGACCATTGGTTGCGCCATCATTGGGGCCATGCCTGCCGGGAAGCAAAGGCAACTGGTGAAGGATCTTGCACCACTGGTTCATCTTGACTGCGATCAATGCCAAGGCTACAACTCGGTGGGGTGAACGCCGTTGGGTGCCTCTCCGCCCTCTTGGCGGACCGCGAACAACTTGTCTGGGCGTAATCCAAGGGTGAAAGATCAACAAACATTTCTGCATCGGCGGCAGAATCATCGGGCTTATTCGTAGGGTGGGGCGTCTTTGTCGGCGATGTCGATCGCAGCTTTCTTGACAATCTTCTTGTTTGGGCAGTAGGGGACACCGATGTTGACTGGGAGCTTAGAAGTGCGTAGATTTAAGCTGGGGTTATCCATTGTGGGTAAAGATGCAGTCTGCTCCGCACATTCACCTCCGTCAGTCGAGCCCGGCTTGCCACCTGGGTCGGTTGTACTCCGGTCTTCCGTTCTCTCCATAACATTGCTTCTGGCAGGTGGTGGGAACAGTGTGGACGTAGGCACATAACCAGAGTCATCTCTGCTGCTCCTAGCTACAGCCGGCGCGTTGGGTATATTTGCAGATTGCTTGCGGGGGCTACGACTCCTAGGTGGAAGACCAGCTTGCGTAATGGTCACCTTGGCAACCTCTGGAGCACCAGAAGCTGGAGCTGTTGTGCTAAGAGTCTCACCTGTGGATGGCATATCATTATGAACTGTCACCTCAGCCCCTTCTTTTGTGGATGCAGAAGTGCCACCCCCACGTGCTTGGAATCCGTGTCAAATGAGAAGGAATCTTCCTTGCTTAGGTTGATCTCGGGGGCGTCCACTTCAACACTGGCTGATCAGGTGGCATGGCTCATAGTAGCTTCCTTCATTGCGAGCAGAGTGGGCAATATTTCAGCAGTCCTGGCAGATACCGATTCGTCACTCCCAGATGTACAGATGCCTGCTGTCGTAGCCTGCACATCTGCAACCGGCGGAGATGGTCGGCCGCTTGCATCAGAGCTAGTGGGAACAGTGGACGGTGCAGCAGCAGGTTTGTGCACTGGCGCCTCATGAACGTCTGAGTTGCCACCTGTCGACAGCTTTGAGTGTATGCGTTCGAGTGGGTCTCTGGGGTTCTGCTTGGTCACGCGTGTGGTAGCCTTCTTCACCCTGAAAAGAAATAAAACAATAAAATAAAACACACGAACATTGTTAGATGAACAGCTGATAGTTGCCATGTATGTGGAATAAGAGTTGTCGTGTGGCCCAGTTAGCAGTTGCCATGCAGAACAAGCAGCAGTTGCCATGGTACACATCTTAAGAAAATGTAAGAAATGTGTGATGTGCTAGGACTGCCATTTCAAAACTAGGTGTGGATGAGTGCACAAACAGATGGAAAAGCTGGTGGTTGCCATGTAGGTGGAATAAGAGTTGCCATGTTGCCTGGTTAGCAGTTGCCATGCAAAACAAGCAGGAGTTGCCATGTAGTAAAAAGAAAATAGAGCATGGGAGAAACATCAGTTGCAATGTGGGACTCATGGCAAAAGCCCATGTGGCAAGCTGAACAGCTGCATTGAAAAGCAAAAATATAGCAATATGGCGATGAAAAATAATAGCGATAACCTACTTCTTGACTGTCTTCCTCAAATCTGGCAACACGACAGGATCACCGGTGTTGGACGTCGACGTACGAGGAGATGACCTAGTGGAAGGCGTGTCACCAGCAATAGGGGCACCCTTGTTCAATCGAGCAGAAACACGAGTGGGCGCTGGTGCTTGTTTCTTCGTAACTGCTCGTCCACCAGCTGTCGCCTCACTGCACATATATGAAATAGGCAAAAAAGGTGCCAAGTGTCAGACACGAAAATCGTTGCCACGCTTAGCAAAAACAAATTGAAAAAAGGGGTCGGTCTGTTCGAAAGGATAGACAAAACAAAACACTAAAATAGAAGTCAAACCTCCTCCTAGCAGCTAAGGGATCGGTCCTAGGTCTCTTGACAGGAGAGCCCTGCCCAACATCCTCTAGATCCCTCCCCCTCTTTGAGGGCGACACCCCCTTGCCTCTCGCAGCTGTCTGTTCTTTGACTTTCTCCGGTGATGGGACCTTCTTACCACCTGCACGAACTTCAACATGTTCATCATCGTCGGTGTCATGATGCACGTTCTCCATGTCATCGTCATCGTCCTTGTCGAGAGCACTCCATCTAGTTCATCTTGTGTATCTGGAAGCTCCTGTGAGCTGTTGTAGTCGTACCGACCATGGCAACCAGTTGGCCGATGTGTCCGTTCTGCAACGAATGGAGTGAACTGCCTCGCAACCGCGTCGCTGTCAGAGCCATTAAGGGACGTCCAACCCTCAACCAACTTCCCGAGCAAGCTGGTCATTCCGGATGCAAACTGCCCAATTAGATGCTCAACAGGTGCCCTCGCCTGTGCACGAAACAAGAAGCAGCAGTAACCAACCGTATTAAAGTCACGTGCACAAGATCAAAATAAACCAAACACAACCATAGATATATATCCTTGATTACCTCAACAGGACAAGACGGAGCTGAGTGCACGTCCATTCACTTTCCAAAGTTTTGAGGCCCACCAAACACGCTGTAGTCTATAGCATGCTAGGCCATCAGCTGGAAAAAACCAAAAAAACAGCTAGCATGTAAAGAGAGAAAACAATGAACACTAACTAATAGTTCATGTATTGCAAAAAAATAAAATAAAAAAGAGGTAGAGGATAGAAGTTTCAAAATGGATGGCAGAGTTGCCATGTGGCGTAAGACATGGATACCATGCGCAGAAAACCATGGCTAACAAGGTAGTCATCTCTTGTTAGCCACGGACGGTTGCCGTATGGGGATTTTTTCATATGTTATGCATCGTCAAAATTGAAAGAATGCCGTGCAAAGAAAGAAGCCAGAACTAACATGCAGTTTCCCGTATTTCGTATCAGTTATCTTGTCCGCGGCAAGCTCTGCCTTGTCAGCATCGTAAGTCCACGCAGAAACAGCAAACTTGTGTGGAGGCGGCGGGCCTCCTATCCCAGTAAAGTCCACAGTGCATAGATCAAGACGATCGACGTACATAAGCTGATGTACAACAATTTAAAAAAGAAAAAAAATATCAGTTGCCATGATGGTATTTTGCAAAAAAGAGAAGCTAACGTATGTTCCTTCAATCATCAAGTTGGAGGGCATGAAGAAGGAAGGAGTTGCCATGTATTTCTACTAGTTGCCATCTATATGTGTTAGTTGCCATCTAGTTATGTTGGCAGGTGCCATCTAGTTATGTTAGCAGTTGCCATCTTGTTATACTGGTAGTTGCCACAATGTCACCATCATGGTTGCCATGCATGCTCAAGGAGCTAGGAGTGTTTGCAAAAGAGTAGTACAAAAATACCATTAGAGTCGACAACCCTTCTAGTACATCTTGTTTGAGAATGCATCATGCAGGAAGTCCGCAATGAACTTACACCAATTCATGTTCTTCACTTCTTTCAATTTTGCCTGCACGACACAAATTTCAGGACAAGAAGTTGCTGCATCAGAAATCAAAAATGAGAAAACATCAAAAAAACTGGCAGCGAATAGCTTACAGATGACATAGGAGTCAAAAGATTGAAGGAAAAATGAAGGAGTAGAAATAGAGCATTCACCAGGATGGGGAAGCATTTGTTGCTTGGGCGAAGAGATGTGGTCGGCGCAAAAACAGCTGAGATCAAGTACATGAGTAGCTTCATCTTAAAAACTTCTCCATGGGTTTTCATGCCCTCCAGCGAATTTGCCAGCACGGTCGTGTTCGGCATGGATGTCATCCCAGGAAACAAACGGGCAAACAACGTTTCCTCAATCTTATTATTGACCTCATACGAGACTTTGATTTCTCCACGGGGCACACCCAACATGCAGAACACGGATTCCTCAACTAACGGCAGTCTTCCACGTCCCGGAATCACAAATTCCCTGGAGGCGGGCTCGTAAATCTCACCGAGCCAGTCGCATACAGGATTCACTAGATTCTTGCACCGAACATCCATCAGAGCCTGCATCCCCAACTCAGCAGCAGCTCCCTTCTGGTCGTCGGTGAATCCCTCGGTCAATATAGTCAGGCGTTCCTGTGAAGCCCTATTGCGATTACGTTTCTTCTTCTGCAAAACAGAGAAATGATCATTTGTTGCCATGTTTCACTATCATGAAGGCGATTGCAAACTCAACATGACATTCAAAACATATGGGGGGAGAGGGGCTGGGGTGGTGGACAGTTATCCCATCGCCGTCTGTTGTCCGTCTAGTTGCGCGATTCTGTCGTGGTAACTCCATGAAATCATCATCATCACCTTGATAATCGCCTCGAGACATTCTAATGAGGTAAGAACAAAGCAAAATGTCAGGGTGAAAATGAAAGTATGAAGTAAGCAGTTGCCACCTAACAGAATGTACTTGCCACATGGGCTCAATTGAAAGTGGCAAAAAGTTTAGGCAATATCGTATGAACACCCACACCCCCTATGATTGTCCAACAATAAATGTGGCAACAAAACACATTGGCTTCATTTGAAAACATGTACAGATCATGAGGCACTTGAAACAAAATGCTGAAGTTGCCATGTTAGCACAAGATAGTACGAAAGAAAAGCACAAAATCTTTGGCTGCACAAACATATAATGTGGCAACTCACACTCTGTCCTCGTACAAAAATGAGTTGTCATATATTCAAAGGCAAATGTTCTAGGTTGAAATTGCCATGTTAAAATGCAAGACAATTCAGAAATTGTTGAAAACATCTACTGAACAACCTGTAATGTGGCAACTCACACAAGTCAGCATGGCAAAACACAAAATTGAGTCTATTGTACAGTGAATTTGCCACATTATCCTGCCTATATCATGGCAACATCCTTAGTGTGTTAACAGAAATACTTGCCGCATGGAAATCATACTGTGTGGCAACTGACACATTTGATCAGGAAATTAGTTGCCATCTAGTGCACATAGTTGCTGAAACTGCCAGGACTACCTATTTACTACACTTTATCATGCCTACAGCATGGCAACAACCATAGTGTGTGCACAAAAATAGTTGCCACATGGAAAACAAATTTGTGGCAACTAACACAGTTGATCAGGGAATTAGTTGCCATCTAGTGCAGATAGTTACTGAAACTATCATGTCTACCTTCATACTGCACTTTGAAAAACAACTACCTAGATCTAGGGTTCATTGGCAACTATCATAACCTGAAATTCGTCAACAAAAAACTTCCTGCACTGATCGCAAATAGCATTTCGAGACAGTACATAACTATGAACACCCACGCCCCCTACGCTCGTCCAACAATAAATGTGGCAACTAAACACATTGGCTTCATTAAAAATCTACAGTTCATAAGGCAATTTAACAAATGTTGAAGTTGCCATGTTAACGCAAAAGAAACTAGAAACAAAAAGGGACACATACTACAATGCACAAAAATATAGGGTGGCAACTGACACCTGTCACGATATAAAATGAGTTGCCATATCTTCACAGGCAAGTGTGATAGGTTCAAATTGCCATGCTAAAAGTGCAGGACAATTCAAAAAGTGCATAGAAACATCCACCACACAGCATATAATCTGGCAACACACACCCTGACCTCGTATTATAAACGAGTTGCCATGTATGTTCATATATCACAAGTCAGAAGGCAAAACGCAAATTCAGTCTACAATATAGTGAATTTACCCCATTATGCTGCCTACAGCATGGCAACAGCCATTGTGTGTTCACAAAATTAGTTGCCACATGGCAAGCATGTTTGTGGCAACTGACATGGTTGATCAGGAAATTAGTTGCCATCCAGTGCATACAGTTCCTGGAACTACTATGGCTGCCTTTGTAATTCACTTTGAAACACAACCACCTAGATCTAGGGTTCAATCCCAACTATCAAACCCTGAAATTAACCAACAAAAAACTTCCTGCACCAATGGCAACAACATTTCAAGGCAATGCATGACTAACAACTACAAAAACGCCGGCTCAAATCGAACCGCAACACCCGGATGTGGTTGCGGACAGGGCGAGCCACACCGGCATCACTGCCACCGCGGCGGCGACGAACCTGCGCAATGCCATCCTAAACGGCAAACACGGGACTCCGCCACCGACGGGAACGCCGGAGCACCGCGGTTACGCCGTAATCACTATGAATCTCGAGCGGAGAAATCCACCGCTGAGGGGAGAGGGGAAAATGCAGAGAGGAATGTCAGCACAGGGAGGAGCATTACCTTCAAGCTGCGGACACTCCGGCGTAGACTCTCTGGTCCGGCGAGCCCCACCGACGGCCGCAAATGCCGTCGACTCTTCCGCCTCCGCCGCCTCCTCCTTCTATCGGCTTCTCCTCCAATCGAATGAACTCCCGCGGATGGTGGGTGGGTTGAGTAGAGAAGTGGGGGGAGTAAATGGAACCGCGCACGATGGGGGTGTGAAGTAGAGAGCCGTGCTAGACGGCAACCGCATTCGGGCGACGCATGCGGGCGCAACCGCAGTCCCACCGCGCGCCCCGATTGGCAACCGTCGACCGCGGAGAGGAAACCGGCGTGCGGGGACCCCTCTTACACACCACACAAACGACTAGTCCTACGTGGCACACGAAATCGGCCAGATCGTGTCAAGATTCGTGCAGCAGCTACTGGACGGCGACGGATGCGTGTGCGCGAGTTGGCTAATGCCCACACGTGTAAACCCTATGCCCCGTTGTACCGCAAAATGTCAGTAAGTATGTGTATCGCACATTCTCTTAATTGTTTCCTTTCCTTCTTAATTTCCGGTCAAATATTCTCTCCTGGACCATCTAGTATGTTCGCGGTGACAAATTAACTGTGATATACACAATCTTAATGTATAGCAGTAGTCCTATAGAGTAGATGTTCCAACTGCCAACCGTACCTCTATACAGTAGCTTCTTGACCGATCGTTTCATGCATTATTGTTTGCCCATACATGCATTAACTGAAGCTTCTGGTAAGCCTAGAGTATGCTAGTATAGATTAAAGAGAGCTAATCACCATCATTGTTCTATAAGTTAGAGTACTGTACAGTACTGTGCTGATTAAATCTGGCGCTAACAGACGTACTATAGTAGGTACAAACACAAATGCACGCAGACATTAACTAACGGAGCAGAGAGCAAATAGATCGTTACAGTAGCAGTACATGCATGTTCCAAGCTCCTTTCCGCTACAGTGGAGTACATGCATACCGTGCGTGATTAGCATCGCATGTGAAATTAATGTTGCAAACAAAGATCGCTTTCATTTCGTGGTGCATGCATGCATAGTGGTAGACCGACTTTTCCAGAAAACATAGTCTCGACCATGATGATTCCCATGCTGTGCTTGATAGTCTTGCTGGCTGCAGCTTCATGCATGCATGCATGCATGCAGCTGAGCGAGATCAGACCAAGTCAACTCTGATACAAGTTGCTAGTGGAGCGGTACTGTAGTGCATATACTGTATATCTAGTGAGAGTGTATGTGCCGGCAGATGCAGGGGCTATACCTACTGAATGCACGCGACAAGATCAATTTGGCCCGCATCAGAGGAGCTTCTAGAATTGATTTCGGTTCATAAAGCCCATGCATATATTAACATCCGTGCATTAATAATGCTTCCTAACCTCCTATTGCAGCGGGATGGTAGTGTAATAAACAATTTGAAAAAAGGAGGACATGATAAAGAGAAAAGGAGTAATAAAAAAATAAAAATATGAAATGTTTTGCAGCAGAAGATGGCTTAGATTTAATGTGTAACTCTGAAATCAACTTACTTAGTACGTTCAATTCTCTAACCAAATTTGTAAAGGATCTTACTTTGATCATCTCAGTGGAAAGAAGAAAATACATCTGATGTGCTACTAATAAAACAAGTAGCAATTAATACTGCAATACAAATTACATGTCTGCACCTTGAATGAACTCCTAGCGGTAATCTTTCTTAGGTATGTGACTTAGCTGAACTTACATAGTGCTATAGTCTGTATAGCATCTAAATCGTAAAATAGACGTCGTGGCAGCAAGTTATGCTAGAAACGGTACAAAGGAAGTACGAGATTTAAGAGCGCCATACCTAAGGGTTGTTTCTCTCCCTTACAACAAATGGATGTGTTGCAGTTGAATCAACAGATGTTGTGAGAAGTAGGTGGAGCCTGTAGGCGGAGGCCAACCAGGTATCCTAGTGGCGGTGACGCAATGCAATGATATGCTCGTGAAACGGATTGAAATCAGACTGATGATGAGTGGTGGAGAAAAAGTAAGAGATGTGGGACACATGCATGCCTGGCCCTGCTGGGTTGCATCAGACCGCGGGAGAAGGCGGGCCAGATGGCCTAATCTAGGTGGCTTCATGGTGTTGCCCATGGTAACATCCCTAGCGGCAGTGCGCCCCTCGACCGTGGCGCCCCCGCCCGATTTGGCCGGCATGGTCGATGAGATGTAGCGCTCCGTCCTCTCGTCCCACATCATTGTTCTCCCTATCTCGGCACCGACGTTCTCCATGGGCACAGCAAAATCGGTTCCATCGTCTTTCTGCACCAATGTCAACCTCTGAACCTCTAGGTATGTACAGTCGTACAGTACCCACGTTGGTTGCGGAAGAGATCGAGCAGTGAAAGGAAAAAAATCATGAATCCTCGTCAGGTGATGAGGTCGTTGCTAATTATTAGAAGAACTCATGTGAGAAAGACATATTACGAGGGAGTAAAGCGGTGCCGTCAGCTGTTACTCGTACACTTGTTCCGTGGAGAAGTTGAGTATTAATGAGATAGTGGGGATGTGAACAGCCAACCGCTTATGTTGCTTCTTTTTGCATGGAGGAGATGTTATGGTAGTTTAATTGCATGCTTGCTAATATTGCATGATAGTTGAGTTGGCATGTGTGCATGTCAAGATAAATATAGTGGTGGGATGACTCTCTTCCAGTGCGTTGCTGCGGTAACTTTGTTAAAACATGCGTAAGTAGATGCTAAAAATAACTAAATCTAATGAAAAAAAGTGTAAGCTTGAAAATCAATAAAAGAAAGTATCTAAAAATAGAATAAAAACTTTTGAATTACAGTTAAAAATTCATTTCGAGCAAAAATGTGAACGATGATGATACGTCTCCAATGTATCTATAATTTACGAAGTATTCATGGCATGTTAGCAGTACTTTTATATGGTTTGGTGTATTTTTATATGATTTTTATTGACTAACTTATTGATCCAGTGCCCAATGCCAATTCCTCTTTTTTTCCTGTCTTTGTTTCGTAGAAAATCCATATCAAACGAAGTCCAAACACAATAAAATTTTACGAAGATTTTTTTAGAATATATGTGATTTTTGGGAAAAAGAATCAACGCAAGACGGTGCCCGGGGGCTCCACAAGGCAACAAGGCACGACCTACACCCTGGCCGCGACCCCTTGCCTTGTGGGCACCTCGTAGGTCGGTTGGAGCCATTCTTTCGCCACAAGAAAAATAATTTCCAGATAAAAATCCCCTCAAAATTTCAGCCCAAACAGAGTTATGGATGTCCGGGAATATAGGAAACGGTGAAGGGCTCCAAAAATAGTCGCGTGAAAGAAAAGAAAACAGAGAGAACCAATCTTGGGGAGAGCTCTCTCTCCCCCCGGAGGACCAAAGGAAGAAGAACAAGAATGAGGCGGACCCTTCCCCCTCTCCTTCGGTGATGCCGGGACACCGCCGGGGACATCTCCTCCATCACCACCACCACCTACTTCTCCTCCGTTGTCATGGTGATGTGTGAGTAGTTCACCCCAAGGATGAGGGTATGTACTAGTAGGTATGTGTATGATCTCTCTCTCTCTCTCTCTCTCTCTCTCTCTCTCTCTCTCTCGTGTTCTTGATATGGCACGATATTGATGTACCATGAGCTTTGTTAATATAGTTGGATCATATGGTGTCCTTCCCTCTCTATCTTTGTTGTGATGAATTGAGTCTTTCTCTTTGAGGTTTCGTTATGTTGGATTGAATACTGGATTTGACATCACTTGATGTATGTATTGCATGTGGATACCTGTGGTGACAATGGAGCATTCTATTGAGTCACTTGATATATGTTCTGGTAATCAACTTGCGGATTCCCGTGGTGACATTGGGGTAATCTAGGCACATAGGTTGATAGACTTTTTCGTCCTATGTTCTCCGATAGAAACTTTGGAGTGATTCTTTGTCACAAGTTGAGGGATTGTTATATGATTCAATTATGTTAGCACTGTTGAGAGATTGCACTAGTGAAAGTATAAAACCCTAGGCCTTGTTTCCAAGCATTGCAATATTGTTTTTGCTCACTTTAGTTACTGGCTACCTTCTTGTTTTTATTATTTCAGATTACAAAATCATATATCTACTATCCATACTACACTTATACCACCATCTCTTCGACGAACTAGTGCACCTATACCATTGTATTGCGTGTGTTGGGACACAAGATATTTCTTGTATCTGATTGCAGGGTTGTTTGAGAGAGACCATTTTCGTCCTACACCTCCCACGGAGTGATAAATCTTCGGTCATCCACTTGAGGGAAATTTGCTGCCATCCTACAAAACTCTGCGCTTGGAGGTCCAACAAGAGTCTACAAGAAGAAAAGTTGCGTAGTAGACATCAAGCTTATTTCTGGTGCCATTGCTGGGGAGGTGAGTGATTGAAGGTATATCTTTAGATCTTGCACTTGAATCTTTTAGTTTCTTGTTTTATCACTTGTTTGGTTTATAAAACAAGACTACAAAAACAAATGTAAGTGAGGTTGCCTCAAATTCTTCATCTTTATAAAGTGTTTCTTGAAAATAATGGATCGAAAAATTGTGCCAAAGTGTTAGAAGAAGAATTCAATAAAATGCATGGCATAAAATCTTTGAATGATAAGCATGCTTGCAATGTTGCTAGTATGAATTCTTTGAATATCCATGATGCTAGTGATATGCAAAGCCATAAGTTTGGGGATGCTATGTTTGATGAAGATGATCGTTTTAGTCCCCCTACTTTTGATGAGCAAATTTATTATGATGATAGCATGCCTCCTAATGATTACAATGATGAAAGTGGGTTTGGAAGAGTGTCAACTCTAGGTAATAATGATTCCACTATTTTGGATGGTGTCAAGTCTTATTGTAATAATTATGAAAGTGAATTTGAAGAGGCCACGACTTTATTTAATGATGATTCCACTACCTTGGAAGAGGTTTCAATTGATTATGACAACAACTATCTATGATTATTATTGTGATGACATGTATGCTATAAAGAGTAATCGTAACCATGAAAGTTGTCATCATTATTTTACTGTTCAATTTTATTATGTCAATCAAGTATTCTTGATAGTTATTTTGTTGAGTTTCCTCCCACTATTATGAACGAGAAGAAATTTGCTTATGTGGAGAGTGATAAAATTTGTATGCTTGTGGATCATGAAAAGAATGCTTTATGTGATAGTTATGTCGTTGAATTTCTTCATGATGCTATTGAAAATTATTATGAGAGGGGAAGATACTTCAACAACATCAAGTTTCCTCTCTTTTTGTTGAAAGTTTTGAAGTTGCACTTGTCTTGCTTTCCTATGCTAGTTGATTCTTGATCCCATAAATTGTTTGCTCACAAAATCTTTATGCATAGGAAGTGGTTTAGGCTTAAATATTCTAGTCATATGCTTAATGATGCTCCGTTATGTTTCATTTCTTTACTTTTATATGAGCGTCAGTGAAATCATCATGCCTATCTCAAAAGGCATTAAAGAAAAGCGCTTGTTGGGAGGCAAACCAATATTTCTACCTAAATTTTTGTGTGTTAACATGATTAAGATAAACTGCCAAGTAAAGCCTTTGGGATAGTGTGGATGATAGTTGACTTGATTCCGTACAAAAACAGAAACTTTTGCATCCAGTGCAGAAATTCCTATATTTTACTGGAACGTGATTTTGATCTGAAATTTTTACACGTGATTTATATACAAATTGTCTAAGTTTTCCTAGTTTTTCAGAATTTTTGGAGTTACATAAGTATGGTGTTTGTTTAGATCATTACAGACTATTCTGTTTTTGACAGATTCTGTTTTCAATGCATAGTTTATTTGTTGTATAGTTTCTATCACTTATATTAGTCAATATAAATTGTAAAAATGATAGAGTACAATAGGAATTATGTGATATAAATTATGAATCTTGTCTTGACAGTACCAAAGTGAATGATTTATGCATTATGATACTAACCCATCTCACGAAATTCCGTTAAGTTTTGTGTGATTGAAGTTTTCAGGTTTTGGGTGAGATATCAATATGAGGAGAATAAGGAGCAGCAAGTGATGTCTAGTACACAACTTTTATTCTTGTAGAATCGTGTTGGGCCTCCAAGCGCAGAGTCTTGTAGGACAGTAGCAATTTTTCCTCAAGTGGATGACCTAAGGCTTCTTAATCGATGGGAGGCCTAGGATGAAGATGGTATCTCTCAAACAACCCTGCAATCAAATACAAGAAATCACTTGTGTCCCTAACACACCCAACACAATGGTAAATTGTATAGGTGCACTAGTTCGGCGAAGAGATGGTGATATAAGTGTAGTATGGATAATAGACATAGGTTTTTGTAATATGAAAAAAAATAAAAATAGCAAGGTAGCAAATGATAAATCAGAGCACAAACGGTATTGCAATGCTTGAAAACAAGGCCTAGGGTTCATACTTTCATGAGTGCAATCTCTCAACAGTGCTAACATAATTGAATCATATAACCATCAACGTGTGACAAAGAGTCACTCCAAAGTTCTTATCTAGCGGAGAACATAAGATGAAATTGTTTGTAGGGTACGAAACCACCTCAAAGCTATTCTTTCCGATCAATCCATTGAGATATTCCTATAAGTGTCACAAACAGCCCTAGAGTTCGTACTAAAATAACACCATATGATACACATCAACCAACTCTAATGTCACCTAGATAATCCAATGTCACCACAAGTATCCATGAGTTGATTATTTGATATGCATCAAACAACTTCAGATTCATAATATTCAATCCAAAAAAAGAACTTAAAAGAGTGCCCCAAGATTTCTATCGGAGAAAGTAGGATGAAAATGTGCATCAACCCCTATGCATAGATTATGCAATGTCACCTCGGGAATCCAGGAGTTGAGTGCCAAAACATACATCAAGTGTATCAATATAATACCCCATTATCACCTCGAGTATTCATATGCAAGACATACATCAACTTCGCTCAAATCCATAAAAGTATTCAATCTGATAATAGTGAAACGTCAAAGGTAAAAACTCAATTCATCACAACAAGATAAAGAGGCGAAAACACCATATGGTCCAACTATATTAACAAAGATCATGGTAGATCAAGATTGTGCCAAATCAAGAACATGAGAGAGAGAGGGAGAGAGAGATCAAACACTTAGCTACTTGTACATACCTCTAGCCTCCAGGGTAAACTACTCCCTCCTCATCATGGTGGCCGCTGAGATGATGAAGATGGCCTTCGATGATGATTTCCCCCTCTGGGAGGGTGCCGGAAAAGGGCTCCAGATGGTATTTCGAAGGTACAGAGGCGTGCGGTGGCGGAGTCCAAGTTCTAGGGTTATTTCTGGTGGTTTCTTTATTTATATGATTTTTTGGCGACGGTCTCATGCTAAGATGGGCCACAGGGTGCCCACAACCACCAGCCCATGGCCAAGGCCCCGGGCGCGCGGTGGTGGCTTTTGGCCACATCGTAGCACTTTTGGCCTTCCCACAAAGCTTCTAGCGTCTATTTTCTTCCAAAAAATCATCAAAAAGTTTCGCTGCTTTTGGAGAACTTTGATTTTCTGCACAAAAAACAACACCATGGTAGTTCTGCTGAAAACAACGCCAATCCAGGTTAGTTCCGTTTAAATCATATAAAGTTACACCCAAACCATAAAATTGTTGTAAACATGGCATGAATACTTCATAAATTATAGATATGTTGCAGACGTATCAGCAAGACACTAAGCTTCGGGATGACCAAGGCACCATAAGGTAATATTAAAGGAAGACTCAGGCATCTAAGCTTGGGGATGCCCCGGAAGGCATCCCCTCTTTCGTCTTCAACATCATAGGTAACTGTAACGCCCGGATAATTAGGCTACAGTAAACTCTCCTAATGATGCCATGTCATGTTTGATTACTGTTGCTAAACTTTTGTTAGTTCAAACCGATCCAAAAATCAATTCAAAAAAAGAAAGGCAAACAACAAAAGTTTTTTAGATGTTGAAACAAAAATGTTCGGGCAGTGCCAAATATTGCATAGGTAATTATGGTGAAGTGAACACATTTTTAGAAAATGACTAAATACTTTAAAATGAAATAAAACAGGAAAGAAAAATAAAGAAAAGAAAGAAAGAAAGAGAAAGGAAACCCCCCCAAACCCCCCCGGGCCAACTGGCCCAGCTAACCCAGCCGACCGGCCCAGGCCCGCCCGCCTTCCTAGCTGCCTCCCTTCCTGTTCTCGACCCGGTCGGAACAGTGGCGCTGTCCACGAGACCTCGCCCGGCGACGACGAGAGGATAAGGTCGCAACGCCCTCGCCTCCTCGTTCCCATCTCCCACTCGCCCCCGCACGCCCTCCCACTCCCCTCCAGATCCACCTCGCCCTCTCCTTCCCCTCCGCATCCGAGCGCCACCGCCGCCATGGCTCCGGCCTAGCCACGGCCACCGTGCCCACCTCGCCGCTCCAGGTTGTCTCCAAGGGCCGCCGTCGTCCGCTGCTTCGAGTGGTGCAGCCCGTTGGAGACCGGAGCCACCGCAATGCCCCGGCGCCGCCATCTTCCTCCTCTGCTCTGACAAGCTCCGCCGCCGTTCTTCACCGACTCCGGCCGCGCCCCTGCAGCTACTAAACCCCCAAGGGCCACCGTGTGTGCCGCTCGGTGAGCATCCGCGTCTCTCTTCCCCCGTAGCTTGCTCCCCGCGCTGTTTCCGCCGTCGGCCGAAATGCTCCGCCGCACGCGCTCATCTCCGGCGAGGCTCCGGTGGACCAATGGTCCCGTGCGTGCCTCCATTCGCTTGGTGCGCTCGCGTAGGTGCTGTAGGTGCAAAACAATGGGCCGTTTTGCCCTCTGCAACATCCTTCCCGACCTCGACCGAACTCCGGCGTCCGCTGCGGTTGACGCCGTCGGCGACACCGTCCGTCCCAGCCTCGGTTGAGGTCATGAATGGGTGCGCCCGAGCCCCTGCATTCGAACGCACCCAACCGCACGTAGAACCACGCCCCGCAGCCCTGTCGTCGAACTCGCCCGAGCCCCAACGTTCGCCCCGCTCGTCGCCGGCGACGCTACGACCCTCCTCCGGCCAAGCCACCGCCCCCTTCCAATGCGCCACGGCGCGGGCGTTCGAATGAGCCTAGCCCCGCTCCTCCCCGAGCCCCGTAGCGCGATTCCGGCCAACTCCGGCGAGAGGCCGCCTCTGTTTGGGTCGCCGGAGTCGCTCCGGCGCCGGCCGCCGACGTGGCATGCGTGGGGTCCACCCCTGGGTCACTGCCAGTGGGTCCCAGGGGCCCAGTTGACCTGTTGACCAGGTCAACGCTGACGTGGCCGCCTTCTGTCTCGCTGACGCCTGGGCCCCACCGCCCTTTTAAATAACTAAAACGATTTTATAAATAAAAATAATTAAATTAGTCTAAGCACTCACTGACAGTATGGGCCCACGCCCTTAATTAACCCATTTAGTTAGTCTTAAAACTCTGTAAATGCCCCTGACAATGACATGTGGGTCCCACTAGACCCACCTGTCTGGTTTGACTGGTAAACCGACCAGTTGACCTGCTGACATCACTCTGATGTCATGCCTACGTCATCATTCACTGTTTTGGATAATGCTGGGTTTAAATAAATAATTAAAATCAGAAAATGATTAAAACCTTTAGAAAAATCATATCTTTTAATCCGTAACTCGGATGAAAATACTTTCTACATGAAAGTTGCTCAGATCAACGAGACGAATCCGGTTACGCAGCCCGTTCGTCCGCCACACACCCCTAACCTATCGAACTCGCAACTTTCCCCCTCCGGTTCCTCTGTCCGAAAACACAAAACGCCGGGAATACTTTCCCGGATGTTTCCCCCCTTCACTGGTATCACCTCACCGCGTTAGGGCACGCCTAGCATCACACATTACTTTGTCATGCATCGTTATGCATCTGTTTGCATTGTATTCATTGTTTCTTCCCCCTCTTCTCTCCGGTAGACTACGAGACCGGCTGCCGCCGCCTGCTCGACTACGGAGTTGATGACCCTCCTTCTTGCCGTGAGCAACCAAGCAAGCCCCCTTGATCACCGGATATCGCCTACTCTCCTCTATACCGCTTGCATTAGAGTAGTATAGCATGTTACCGCTTCCGTTATTCCTATCCTGATGCATAGCCTGTCTTTGCTACTTCTGTTGATACCTTTACCTGCAATCCTACTTTCCTAGTATAGGATGCTAGTATTTCCATCTGTGGCCCTACATTCTTGTCCGTCTGCTGTGCTATACTATCGGGCCTTGATCACTCGGGAGGTGATCACGGGTATATACTTTATACTTATACATGATACATGTGGTGAGTAAAGACGGGTCGGCTCGTAGGAGCACCCGCGAGTGGATCTTTGTGGCGGAGCGACAGGGCAGGTTGAGACCACCTAGGCGAGAGGTGGGCCTGGCCCTGTTCGGCGTTCGCGGATACTTAACACGCTTAACGAGATCTTGGTATTTGATCTGAGTTGGGTCGTTGACCTTATACGCACTAACCGCCACGTGGGACAAGATATGGGCAACCGCGCCGTGGTATCGGCCGAAGCACTTCGTGACGTCGGCTGAAGCGGCGCGCCACGGATTAGATCGAACGCACGCTAGGCTAGGTCTGCCTTCCGGCCAGACGTCAACGTGTAGGTGTGCTAAGGGCGATGGGCCAAGACCCTGTGCGCTTAGGTTTAGACCGCGTCTTGACCTCTCTATTGTGCCTAGGTGGGGCTGCGACGTGTTGATCTTCCGCGGCCGGGCATGACCCAGAAAAGTGTGTCCGGCCAAATGGGATCGAGCGTGTCAGGTAATGTGGTGCACCCCTGCAGGAAAGTTAATCTATTCGAATAGCCGTGATCTTCGGTAACATGACGACTTGGAGTTGTACCTTGACCTTATGACAACTAGAACCGGATACTTAATAAAACACACCCTTACAAGTGCCAGATACAACCCGGTGATCGCTCTCTAATGTATGGCGATGAGGAGGGATCACCGGGTAGGATTATGCTATGCGATGCTACTTGGAGGACTTCATCTACTCTCTTCTACATCTTTGCAAGCCGGAGGTTGCCGTAAGCGTAGTCTTCGGCGGGATTAGTTATCCCCTCTTATTACGGCATTCTCGCAGCTCAAATTCCATCGATATGGCCCTTTACACATATACCCATGCATATGTAGTGTAGCTCCTTGCTTGCGAGTACTTTGGATGAGTACTCACGGTTGCTTTCTCCCCCTTTTCCCCTTTCCTTTCTTTTCTCGTTGTCGCAACTGAGATGTCGGAGTCCAGAGCCAGACGCCACCGTCGATGACGACTACTACCCCGGAGGTGCCTACTACTATGTGCAGCCCGCTGACGACGACCAGGAGTAGTTAGGAGGATCCCAGGCAGGAGGCATGCGCCTCTTTCGATCTGTATCCCAGTTTGTGCTAGCCTTCTTAAGGCAAACTTGTTTAACTTATGTTTGTACTCAGATATTGTTGCTTCCACTGACTTCGTCTATGATCGAGCACTTGTATTCGAGTCCTCGAGGCCCCTGGCTTGTATTATGATGCTTGTATGACTTATTTATGTTTTAGAGTTGTGTTGTGATATCTTCCCGTGAGTCCCTGATCTTGATCGTACACGTTTGCGTGCATGATTAGTGTACGATTGAATCGGGGGCGTCACAAATTGGTATCAGAGCCGACTGCCTGTAGGAATCCCCCTTCCACACTCCTTGGCCGAAGTCGAGTCTAGACATTACAAATTTTTTACTAACATGGTTGTGTGTCTTAAGGGCCCACATCGCCATTGGGTGGTACTAGGATCTTTTACTCCTCGACCTTTACTCTGGGACTCTAGACTCTCTTCTACTCGGGTTAAACGAATTTACTAACTAACACTAGGATCCCGTGACCACATTCACCCCAAAGTTGGATAAAGCCATATGTATTCCTTAGAATAGTATTTTGAACAATTTCCACACTGTCATTTGACTCCTTTGAAACATCTTTTCTTTCAGATGGAACCCACGAGGCAGGTCGTTTGCCACACGACGACCATTGGTGCCTCGGGATCACCTGCCGTGCTAGCTGAGATGATGACCTATCTGGGTTATCGCTGGCACCCTGAGTACACCGTCTTTGAGGAGTACCAGGACTTTAACCAAGAGCAGTACCGTGCCATCGTCCACCTCTACTCTCGGGAGTATGACTCCACTACTGTGCTGCACACCGCACATGGTGTTGGGGTGACTATCGATATGGCAGTCCACGATGCTGCTTATGCTGCTCTGACACGTCTTCGTGGAGAGTATCGAGTTGGACTCCTCCCTTCGTGCACATTGCTATCGTGATCCGATGTTGGTGCGGAGGGTTACTACACTGCCGCCTACTCCATCGTCACCCGAGAGCCCTTCTACCATCGAACTTGGTTCTGCATGATGATTGGCTGAATCGAGCTAACCGATCTCTTCTCCAATAGTTGTACACCACCCGTCAGCACCTTTACCGTGCTCTGATGCTGTTGCACCCCTTTGTCCGATCTAGGGAGCTGCCGTGTTCAACTATCTACCCAGCCCGGACCGTGATGCCCGAGGGTGTCGGTTGGCCAGATGTGGGAGGCTACACTCCCGCACTTGGTCCTCTTCTACCACCTGAGCGTCGGGTTCTGCACCAGAGTATCCGCGGCGCCCAGACCACTGACGTGGAGGACTATCCGCTGCCGCACTACCAGCTTTCAGGCTACAACTACCTCCGCAGTACCGCGTGGGACTGATGTAGGCTTGCTTGTTTGTGTTAGGTGCATTCGCCGCGAGCCTGTGTGTCGCCTATGATGTTTTAGTCTATGTACTGAACTCTGTGTACTGAACTCTATGCATGACCCCTTTTGTAAGTTATGCTGACTACTATGTAGTAGCTATCGTGCTCATTTTCTGTATGCATGTTTCATCATGAATGATTCTTGTCTATGCAAATCTCTCAATGCTGAACTACCCCTGTCATATACTAGCAGGATGGTTAGACCAGGTGGTCGTGGTCGTGGCGGCAACGCCCCACCACCGCCTGAGTACATGGCTGGAATGATCCAACAGCTCGAGATGAATCGCCAGTTCATGGAGAATATAATGGCTCAGTTTCCTCGCCCCAATATGAACCAGCAGCCAGCCCTAGTAACTCTGCAGGATTTCATGCGCCTCAACCCAAGTGTGTACCGCAACTCAATTAAGCCTATGGATGCTGATGACTGGCTCCGTGACATCACCTATGAGATGGAGTCTGCTGATGTATCCCCTGCTAGCTTTATCACCTTTGCTTCCTTCTTCCTGAAGGGGCCTGCAGCTCAATGGTGGGACAGCCACATGCGTACTCTGCCAGCTGGAACAATCATCACCTGGCCAGACTTCCAAGTTGCTTTTCGTGCCCGCTTCATTCCTCAGGGAGTCATGGACCGGAAGAAGCGTGAGTTCCGCAACCTCACCCAAGGAAACAAAACTGTTGAAGCTTATCAGCGAGAGTTTCTGGACTTGTCCCGCTATGCTGAAGAGGACATTGCAACTGATGCCCGTGAGATGTGAGAAGTTCCGTGACGGCCTTCAAGCTGACATCAAGCTCGCACTTCTAGCTCATGACTTTGCTGATTTCGCCACCTTGGTGAACAAGGCCATCAATGTCGAAACTGGTCTACAGGAATACCAGAGCTCTCACAGGCGCAGCCGTGACACGGGCTCATCTTCGGGCCCGTCCTCGCAGAAGCGTAAGATATGGATTCCCAACAACATGTACCAGCTAATCGCACCTGCCCCAAGGCAGACCTATGCTGCACCTCGTCTGCCTACTCCTCCAACTAGGCAGCCAAGGCTTCCAGCTCCACCACCCCAAGCTCCTGTTCCCACTCCCAATAATGGTTTGTGCTTCAGGTGTGGTCAACCAGGGCACCGTGCTAGGGAATGCAACCAGAACCAGAATCAGCTGGCCCTTCCAGCAACTGACCGTGGAAGCAACCAGCCCCGCAGCAACAACGCCAAGTCTTATGGTCGTGTTCATGCCAACCACGTTGATCTGAACGAAGCTCAAGACCAGCCTGCTACTGTGATGGGTACACTCCTCGTAAATTCAGTACCAGCATCCGTTTTATTTGATACAGGTGCATCACATTCATGCATGTCAGAAGATTTTGCATACATGCACGACGTTAAATTTGAGCAGATGAACACTTCGGTAGTGGTAAAAACCCCCGCGGGCCAATGTCAGACCTCCATGGTTGGCATCAACGTCCCTGTGGAAATCGAAGGGTTGGAATTTCGCGCCTCTCCCATTATTCTGAAGTCTTCCAATATTGACCTCATACTGGGAATGGATTGGTTGAAAGCGCATACTGCCTCTATAGTTTGTGCCACTAAGACCGTCCATCTGCTACACCCTTCAGATGAAATAGTTACTTACCAAGCTCACCTGGTGCAAAATGCCGAGGCAAGGCTCTATGCATTGAATGCATTGCACACCGCACCACTCGAGGGCATTGAAAACATTCCCGTCATTCATGAATTCCTCGACGTCTTTCCTGAAGAACTTCCAGGGATTCCCCCTGCTAGAGCTGTCGAATTCATCATCGACTTGAAACCAGGCACCACTCCTATAGCCAAACGACCCTACAAGATGCCGCCGCATGAACTCCTTGAGCTTAAGGAGGAAATCGACAAATCTCTTCGAAGTGGTTTCATTCGCCCAAGTTGCTCTCCTTGGGGAGCACCTTCTCTCTTTGTCAAGAAGAAGGATGGGACAAACCGACTGGTCCAAGACTACCGCCCTATTAACCAGGCTACCATTCAAAACAAGTATCCTCTTCCTCGGATCAATGATCTATATAATCAACTGGCTGGTTCATCAGTGTTCTCTAAACTCGACTTGAGGTTGGGTTACCACCAGATCCGTGTTCGTGAAGAGGATATCCCAAAGACCGCCTTCGTGACTCGATATGGTTCATACGAGTACACCGTCATGTCTTTCGGATTAACCAATGCTCCGGCCACCTTCTCTCGTCTGATGAACTATATATTCATGGATTACCTCGATAAGTTCGTCGTGGTTTATCTGGATGACATCCTGGTATTTTCCAAGAACGAAGAAGAACATGCTGAACATCTTCGTCTTGTGCTGGAAAAGCTACGAGAGCATCAGCTATATGCCAAGTTCTCCAAGTGTGAATTCTGGCTACCCGAAGTAACCTATCTTGGGCATGTCATCTCTAAGGATGGTATTGCCGTTAACCCTGAACGAGTCGAGGCTATTCTGGATTGGACTCCTCCGAAGAACGTTAAGCAAGTCAGAAATTTTCTCGGTCTCGCCAGCTATTGTCGTCGATTCGTCGAGAACCTCTCCAAGATCGCCAGGCCTCTGACTAACCTGTTGCATAAGGGCGTCAAGTTCCAATGGAGAGACAAATGTCAGGAAAGCTTCCAGGCACTCAAAGACAAGTTGACTTCTGCCCCAAAGATTAGCTCCACCTGATACTAAGAAGGACTTCGTCATTTACTGTGACGCTTCTCGTCAAGGATTAGGCTGTGTCCTAATGCAGGAGCGCAAAGTGGTTGCTTATGCCTCTCGGCAATTGCGCCCTCATGAAGAGAACTACCCAGTTCACGACCTCGAACTTGCTGCTGTCATTCATGCGCTAAAACAGTGGCGACATTACCTTCTCGGTAATCGTTGCGAGATCTTCACTGATCACCAAAGTCTGAAGTATCTGTCCACTCAGCCAGACCTGAACCTCCGTCCAGAGATGGATGGAGATTGTTGCGGACTTTGACTTGGGTATTTCCTATACACCGTGCAAGGCCAATGTAATGGCTGATGCCTTGAGTCATAAGTCTTCTCAAGCAACCACCTCCAGGTTTGCAAAGTTCAGCCCTCGCTTGTTGAAGAATTCAGAAAGCTGAACCTCCATATTGTTCCTCCGGGTGCACTCGCTCCCCCTCCTCCGGAGTTTCGCAAGATGAACCTCCACGTTGTTTCCCGGGGTTCTCTCAATACCATAGTTGCTAGACCAGATCTTGTGGACACCATCAAATGGATACAGGAATGTGACGATGAAGTCGAGAGGTTTAAACGTTATCTCGCAGAAGGAAAGCCCTCATTCTTCACTGTTGATGACGCAGGCACCTTATTCTTCAAAGGTCGCCTAGTGGTACCGAGTAAGAGGGAAAACCTGAATCTGACTCCAAGGGTTATGAAAGAAGCTCATGATACGCCTTTGTCTATTCATCCCGGTAGCACCAAGATGTACCAAGACATTCGCCAGAGATTCTGGTGGTCTAATATGAAGCAAGACATTGCTCGTTATGTTCTTTGAATGTGACGTTTGCCGTCGTATCAAAGCAGAACATCAAAGGCCTGCTTGAACTCTGCAACCTATCTCTATTCCTGAATGGAAATGGGACCATGTTGAAATGGACTTCGTCACTGGATTTCCCAAATTGCAAAAAGGTAATGATGCTATTCTTGTCGTCATTGACCAGCTTTCTAAAGTTGCACATTTTCTGGCGGTCAAAGAAACGATCACTGCTAGTCAGCTTGCAACTCTCTACATGTCCAGAATTGTTTCACTTCACGGTATTCCACTGGTTATCAGTTTGGACCGTGGCAGCTTATTCACTTCAAGATTCTGGGCTAGTTTCCAAGAAGCTATGGGAACTCATCTGTCATTCAGTACTGCGTTTCATCCTCAGTCGCAAGGGCAAGTTGAACGTGTCAACCAAGTTCTCGAAGACATGCTTCGAGCTTGTGTTATTTCCTTCAGCAATAAATGGGAGGAATCTCTCCCATATGCTGAGTTCTCTTATAATAATACCTATCAAGCTAGTCTGAAGATGGCCCCCTTCGAAGTGTTATATGGACGAAAGTGTCGAACCCCTCTGAACTGGTACGAAACTGGGGAACGTCCACTCTTTGGTCCGGATATTATCCAACATGCCGAAGAACAAGTCCGCATTATTCGCGAGAATCTCAAGACTGCTCAGTCACGTCAAAAGAGTAATTATGACTGTCATCATAAAGACATGGTCTATCAACCTGGCGAAAAGGCCTATCTTAGAGTTACACCAATGAAGGGTGCACACCGCTTCGGGATCAAGGGAAAGCTAGCTCCCCGCTATATTGGTCCTTTCACTATTCTCGAGAGGCGTGGAGAAGTGGCATATCAACTGGAGCTTCCGTCGAACCTTTCTCAGTTCACGATGTGTTCCACGTGTCACAACTCCGACGCTGCTTCAAGGACCCAATCCGAGCAGTGGACCATGAAGTGCTCGAATTGCAACAGGACCTCTCCTATAAAGAGCATCCGGTCCGCATTCTCGACCAAGCTGAACGCCGCACACGTCAGAAGGCGATCAAGTTCCTCAAAGTTCAGTGGTCGCACCATTCTGAAGATGAAGCCACTTGGGAACGAGAGGATCGCCTGCGTGAGGAATACCCCGCGCTGTTTCCTTCTACCTCCTAAATCTCGGGACGAGATTTCTTGTAGTGGAGGAGATTTGTAACGCCCGGATAATTAGGCTACAGCAAACTCTCCTAATGATGCCATGTCATCTTTGATTACTGTTGCTAAACTTTTGTTAGTTCAAACCGATCCAAAAAGCAATTCAAAAAAAGAAAGGCAAACAACAAAAGTTTTTAAAAGTTGAAACAAAAATGTTCGGGCAGTGCCAAATATTGCATAGGTAATTATGGTGAAGTAAACACATTTTTAGAAAATGACTAAATACTTTAAAATGAAATAAAACAAGAAAGAAAAATAAAGAAAAGAAAGAAAGAAAGAGAAAGGAAACCCCCCCAAACCCCCCTGGGCCAACTGGCCCAGCTAACCCAGCCGACCGGCCCAGCCGGCCCGGCCCGCCTCCCCCTGCCGTCTCCCTTCCTGTTCCCCCGACCCGGGTCGGAACAGGGGCGCGTCGCCACCAGACCCCCTCGCCGGCGACGACGAGAGGATAAGGTCGCCACGCCCTCGCCTCCTCGTTCCCATCTCCCACTCGCCCACGCACGCCCTCTCGATCCCTACGCCCTCCCACTCCCCTCCAGATCCACCTCGCCCTCTCCTTCCCCTCCGCATCCGAGCGCCACCGCCACCATGGCTCCGGCCTAGCCACGGCCACCGTGCCACCTCGCCGCCCCACATTGTCTCCAAGGGCCACCGTCGTCCACTGCTTCGAGTGGTGCAGCCCGTTGGAGACCGGAGCCACCGCAACGCCCCGACGCCGCCATCTTCCTCCTCTGCTCCGACAAGCTCCGCCGCCGTTCTTCACCGACTCCAGCCGCGCCCCTGCAGCTACTAAACCCCCAAGGGCCACCGTGTGCGCCGCGGTGAGCATCCGCGTCTCTCTTCCCCATAGCTCGCTCCCTCAGCTGTTTCGCCGTCGGCGAAATGCTCACAAGACGCGCTCATCTCCGGCGAGGCTCCGGTGGACCAATGGTCCCGTGCGTGCCTCCATTCGCTTGGTGAGCTCCCGTAGGTGCTGTAGGTGCAAAACAACGGGCCGTTTTGCCCTCTTCAACATCCTTCCCGACCTCGACCGAACTCCGGCGTCCGCCGCGGTTGACGCCGTCGGCGACACCGTCCGTCCCAGCCTCGGCTGAGGTCACGAATGGGTGCGCCCGAGCCCCTGCGTTCGAACGCACCCAACCGCACGTAGAACCACGCCCCGCAGCCCCGTCGACGAACTCGCCCGAGCCCCAACGTCCGCCCCGCTCGTCGCCGGCGATGCTACGACCCTCCTTCGGCCAAGCCACCGCCCCCTTCCAATGCGCCACGGCGCGGGCGTTCGAATGAGCCTAGCCCCGCTCCTCCCCGAGCCTCAGAAGCGATTCCGGCCAACTCCGGCGAGAGGCCGCCTCTGTTTGGGTCGCCGGTGTCGCTCCGGCGCCGGCCGCCGACGTGGCATGCGTGGGGTCCACCCACAGGTCCTTTGCCGATTGGGTCAGGGGCCCAGTTGACCTGTTGACCGGTCGACTCTGGCCGTCTTCTCTCGGCCGACGCCTTTGGGCCCCACCGTCCTTTTAAATAACCAAAACGATTTTATAAATAAAAATAATTAAATTAGTCTAAGCACTCACTGACAGTATGGGCCCACGCCCTTAATTAACCCATTTTGTTAGTCTTAAAACTCAGAATGCCTCGACAAGGACATGTGGGTCCCATCGACCCACTGTTCTGTTTGATGGTCAACCGACCAGTTGACCTGCTGACATCACTCTGATGTCATGCCTGCGTCATCATTCACTGTTTTGGATAATGCTGGGTTTAAATAAATAATTAAAGTCAGAAAATTATTTAAACCTTTAGAAAATCATATCTTTTAATCCGTAACTCGGATGAAAATACTTTCTACATGAAAGTTGCTCAGATCAACGAGACGAATCCGGTTATGCAGCCTGTTCGTCCGCCACACACCCCTAACCTATCGAACTCGCAACTTTCCCCCTCCGATTCCTTTGTCCGAAAACAAGAAACGCCGGGAATACTTTCCCGGATGTTCCCCCCTTCACCGGTATCACCTCATACCGCGTTAGGGCACGCCTAGCATCACACATTACTTTGTCATGCATCGTTATGCATCTGTTTGCATTGTATTCATTGTTTCTTCCCCCTCTTCTCTCCGGTAGACTACGAGACCGACAGCTTTGCCGCCCGCTCGACTACGGAGTTGGACGACCCTCCTTCTTGCCAGAGCAACCAGGCAAGCCCCCAACTTGATCACCAGATATCGCCTACTCTCCTCTATACTGCTTGCATTAGAGTAGTGTAGCATGTTTCTGGTTTCCGTTATTCCTATCCTGATGCATAGCCTGTCTTTGCTACTTCTGTTGATACCTTTACCTGCAATCCTACTTGCCTAGTATAGGATGCTAGTATTTCCATCTGTGGCCCTATATTCTTGTCCGTCTGCTGTGCTATACTATCGGGCCGTGATCACTCGGGAGGTGATCACGGGTATATACTTTATACTTATACATGATACATGTGGTGACTAAAGACGGGTCGGCTCGTAGGAGCACCCGCGAGTGGATCTTTGTGGCGGAGCGACAGGGCAGGTTGAGACCACCTAGGCGAGAGGTGGGCCTGGCCCTGGTCGGCGCTCATGATTCTTAACACGCTTAACGAGATCTTGGTATTTGATCTGAGTTGGGTCGTTGACCTTATACGCACTAACCGCCACGTGGGACAAGATATGGGCAACCGGCGTCGTGGTATCAGCCGGCACTTCGTGACGTCGGCGAGCGGCGTCGCCGGATTG
Organism: Aegilops bicornis; assembly: GCA_021605145.1. Lineage (NCBI taxonomy): Eukaryota > Viridiplantae > Streptophyta > Magnoliopsida > Poales > Poaceae > Aegilops > Aegilops bicornis. The sequence goes on from CM038675.1 coordinate 363,136,141, forward strand.
ACCGGAATGCCTGCTAGGCTAGGTCTGCGCTTCCGGCCACAGTATGCAACGTGCGCGTGTGTGCTAAGGGCGATGGGCCAAGACCCTGTGCGCTTAGATTTAGACCGGCGTCTTGACCTCTCTCACAGCCTAGGTGGGGCTGCGACGTGTTGATCTTCCACTGCCGGGCATAACCAAGAAAAGTGTGTCCGACCAAATGGGATCGAGCGTGTCGGGTAATGTGGTGCACCCCTGCAGGGAAGTTAATCTATTCGAATAGCCGTGATCTTCGGTAACATGACGACTTGGAGTTGTACCTTGACCTTATGACAACTAGAACCAGATACTTAATAAAACACACCCTTCCAAGTGCCAGATACAACCCGGTGATCGCTCTCTAACAGGGCGACGAGGAGGGGATCGCCTGGTAGGATTATGCTATACGATGCTACTTGGAGGACTTCACCTACTCTCTTCTACATGCTGCAAGCGGAGGTTGCCGTGTTTAGTCTTCGACAGGATTAGTTATCCCCTCTTATTCTCGCATTATGCGCTCACCACCGATATGGCCCTTTACACATATACCCATGCATATGTAGTGTAGCTCCTTGCTTGCGTAGTACTTTGGATGAGTACTCACGGTTGCTTTCTCCCCCTTTTCCCCTTTGCTTTCTTTCTGGTTGTCGCAACCAGATGTCGGAGTCCAGAGCTGACGCCACCGTCGGCATTTACGACTACTACACTGGAGGTGCCTACTACTACGTGCAGCCCGCTGACAACGACCAGTAGTAGTTAGGAGGATCCCAGTTGAGGAGGCCTACGCCTCTTTCGATCTGTATCCCAGTTTGTGCTAGCCTTCTTAAGGCAAACTTGTTTAACTTATGTCTGTACTCAGATATTGTTGCTTCCGCTGACTCGTCTATGATCGAGCACTTGTATTCGAGCCCTCGAGGCCCCTGGCTTGTATTATGATGCTTGTATGACTTATTTATGTTTTAGAGTTGTTTTGTGATATCTTCCCGTGAGTCCCTGATCTTGATCGTACATGTTTGCGTGCATGATTAGTGTACGATTGAATCGGGGGCGTCACAGTAACCTCACTTGGAACTGCATTTTTATTCATCATATGATATGTGTTTTTCTTTGAGTGTCATTTTATTTTGTTTGTATTTGCTTGCTATTATTTAGAATTATGTTTTGTATATTTTATTTGAATGAAAGTGTCAAGTATAGCCTTCACCATTCTTAGATTGCACATCCATGAGTTGTTGTTTCAAAACAGAAAATTTTCCGTTATTCCTTGAATTCTATAGGAAAGTCAGAATGTGATAAAATCTTTAAATTTTGACACTGTAAGCTATGATAAATTTTCTATAGTGCAGTAAATTTTCAGAAATCCTTGAGTTAAAAAAGTATGGATTTTGCTTCATCCTTTATAGACTGTTCTATTTAGAGAGATTGCAGTTATGATTGCATTGTTTGCATATGTTTGCTTGTTTAATGATTCTTTTTGAGGATGGGAGTATTAAACATGCAGAGGCATCTAGTATGAAAATTTTAATTATAAGTTTAGTAATTTGTTACATTAGAGAATGATAAGGTTTTGAGTTGATTTACACTAACTTATCTCACGAGTTCTTATTGAGTTTTGTGTGGATGAAGTCTTTAGGATTTAGGAGAAGCCATGATATGAGAGGAATTGAGGAGACACAAGAGCTCAAGCTTGGGGATGCCCAAGGCAACCCAAGTTAATATTTCAGGAAGTCTCAAGCATCTAAGCTTGAGGAGTCCTCGGTAGGCATCCCACCTTTCCTCATCAACAACTATTCGTTAGTTTTGGTTGAGCCTAAGTTTTTTTTGTTCACATGATGTGTGCTATTATTGGCTTGTCCTTTATTTTCATTTTGTTTGCTATTTGAATAAAATATTTAGATATGAAAATTTTAAATGAGAGTGAGTCTTCACATAGCTACTTAATTGTTTAACTACTCATTGATCTTCACTTTTATCTTTTGCAGTAGTTTGTCACTTACTCCCGTTCTTCACTTATATCCTAAGAGTAAATTGTTGAAAGAATTGAATATCATAAAGTTAAAGTTATATATTTTCAGATGCTTGTCCCATGGGGAGTAACGACTTCACATATAAGAAGTATAAGTGGTAAAATTTAATGAAAGTTAGCAAACACATCATTGGTCACTTGCACAATTCATGAAAGAATATTAAAGGAAGAGAGATTCCACACATAAATATACTATCTTGGAAATCTTCTATGATTGTGAGCCTCCATTAATTATTTTCAAGCTTGATAAAGTTGTTGATGTTGGACAAGGAAGACAACGTAATGGGTTGTGTTTGTTTATATCCACATAGAAGTTATATTGTCATGGATTCTTTAACATGTGGTGCTTTCTCATAATCTTTTGCTAGCTAAACTTTCATACTAACTAGAGATACTACTTGTGCATCCAAAAACCCTTAAACCTAGTTTCTTGCCATGAGAGTCCACCATATCTACCTATGGATTGAATAAGATCCTTCAAGTAAGTTGTCATCGGTGCAAAAAGTAATAAAAATTTCTCCTAAATATGTATGATATTCTATTGCAAGGGAAACCAAGCTTTGTACGAACTTGTGATGGTAAAGAAAAAAAAGTGATGGACTACATAACAAAGGTTGCTATCACAAGGGGCAATATAAAGAGAGGTTCCTTTGCATTAAGGGCTTGCACATCCAAAAATAAAAAAAATGCATGAAAACCTCTACTTCCCTCAGCGAAGGGCCTATCTTTTACTTTTCAGCTTTTACTTTTATGCAAGAGTCAACAATGTTCATTCTTATTTTCAACCTTAATTATTCTCCACTTGGCAAGCATCATGTGCTAGGGAATGATCCATGCATATATATCCAGTTGAATATATATAATCATGAGTTATTATTATTAACATTATCTCTATGATAAGCAAGTTGGGAGGCAAAACATTAAGCCCCCATCTTGCTCTGTGTCTGATTGAAACAGTTTGTTCTAAAAATATGCTTTGAGTGTTAGCAATCATGGAAGACTAAATGATAGTTGAGTATACGGAATTTGCTAAATCAAAGCTCTTACATAGACCCTTCCTGGAAAAAATTGAATTGTAATTGTTTGATGACTGATAACATGGTTTGTTAGTTTTCAGGAAAGTTTATAGTCTATACTTCAACATGTGAATAGCTTGCTACTTGCTTATCAAAAATTTTATGAGATGAGCTACTATTATGATATATAATGATGCTAGAAAAGGTGTTTGAAATTATCATTGATCAAACTTGTGCACTATGCTAGCATTCACACTTCATAAATTATTTCTTTTATCATTTCCCTACTCGAGGATGAGCAGGAATTAAGCTTGGGGATGCCGATATGTCTCCAAACGTATCTATAATTTATGAAGTATTCATGCCATGTTAGCAATAATTTCATATGGTTTTGGTGCACTTTTATATGATTTTTATGGACTAACTTATTGATCTAGTACCTAGTGCGAGTTCCTACTTTTTTTGCATGTTTTTGTTTTGCAAAAAATCCATATCAAACTAAGTACAAACGCGATAAAATTTTACGGAGGTTTTTTTAATATATGTGATTTTTGGGAGAAATAATCAACGCAAGACGGTGCTCGAGGGCTCCACAAGGGAACATGGCACGACCTACCCCTGGTCACGCCCCATTGCCTTGTGGGCACCTCGTAGGTTGGTTGGAGCCCATCTTTCGCTGCAAGAAAGATAATTTCTAGATAAAAATCCCCTCAAAATTGTTGCCCGAACGGAGTTACGGATCTCCGGGAATAAAAGAAATGTTGAAGGGCTCCGAAAACAGTCACGAGAAACAGAAGACAATAGAGAGATCCAATCTAGGAGAGAGCTCCCTCTCCTCCCGGAGGGCCAAGGAAGAAGAAGAAGAAGGAGGAGGAGGAGGAGGAGGAGGGGACCCCCTCCCCTCTCCTCTGGACGCCGACAGGGACATCTCCTCCATCACCATCACCACCTACTTCTCCTCCGTTCTCCTGGTGATGTGTGAGTAGTTCACCCTCGAGGCTGAGGGTATGTACTAGTAGCTATGTGTTCTCTCTCTCTCTCTCTCTCGCTCGTGTTCTTGATTTGGAACGATCTTGATGTACCATGAGTTTTGTTAATATAGTTGCATCATATGGTGTCCTTCCCTCTATGTTTGTTGGGATGAATTGCGTCTTGATCTTTGAGGTTTCGTTATGTTGGATTGAAAATTGAATTTGACATCACTTTATGTATGTCTTGCATGTGGATACCCGCGGTGAACATGGGGTATTCTATTGAGTCACTTGATATATGTTTTGGTAATCAACTTGTGGATACCCATGGTGACATTGGGGGTAATCTGGGCACATAGGTTGATACACGATTTCGTCCTACGTTCTCCGATAATAAAACTTTGGAGTGATTCTTTTCTCACGTTGAAGGATTGTTATATAATTCAATTATGCTAGCACTGTTGAGAGATTGCACTAGTGAAAGTATGAACCCTAGGCCTTATTTCCGAGCATTGCAATATCATTTTTGCTCACTTTAGTTACTTGCTACCTTGCTGTTTTTATTATTTCAGATTACAAAATCCAATATCTACTATCCATACTACACTAGTATCACCATCTCTTTGCCGAACTAGTACACCTATACAATTTACCATTGTATTGGATGTGTTGGGGCACAAGAGAGATTTCTTGTATTTGATTGCAGGGTTTTTTGAGAGAGACCATCTTCATCGTACACCTCCCACGGATTAATAAACCTTAGGTCTTCCACTTGAGGGAAATTTGCTGTTGTCCTACAAAATTGTGCGCTTGGAGGATCAACAAGAGTCTACAAGAAGAAATCTTGCGTAGTAGTCATTAGATGACTAACATGAATACATGATGTGGCAACGTTACATGCATAGACTAATGTAAAAATAATTGTAATTTATAAGCTAAATGCATGACTCGCTTATGTGGCAGATTTTGCGTGGCGTATTAGGAGAGAAGACTTAAATGCATTGTTTAGTGGGACGTTGAGGTGGACACTTTGCATGTCGAGAACTCATGTGAGAAGGACATGTTATGAGGGAATAAAGTGATGCCTTCAGCTGTTACTCCTAAACTTGTTTCGTGGAGAAGTTGAATGTCAACGAGATAGTAGAGATGTGAACAACCAACCGTTTATGTTGCTTCCTCTTACATGGAGGAGATAATGGACTCACGGTTAGTAAACTGAAGCAAAGAAAAAATGAAACACAAGTGATTACATTTTTTGAAAAGGAGGATAATCCCAGGACTCTGCATCAGGACGATGCATGCAGCCATATATTATTAATAGAGCAAAATCCAGTAGCTGAACACCATCGACACGAAAAAAGCAAAAAACAAACCCTGAGGCCATATACCTCGCGACATTAACTCCCCCAGATAACCACTAACCCTATGATACAAGACACAACATAAACAAAAAATACACAACTCCTATGCTAGCCCTTCAGGAAGGAATCGCCGCACGTGCGCCGATGATGGCGAGTCCACCACAAGGCTGAACTTCGAATTATCAATCCCAAAGCAAAGCTTCAATCCACCACCTTCAGCAAGGACATGACACAGACGCACGACGACATAGCCGGATCAGAGATCTTGTGTTTTCATCGGAGTGCATAAGCTCGTCATTGAAGCTGTCTATACCATCTGCCTTTATACATCTACCGACACCTCGATAGCTAGATACCTCTGGAGGAGACAACGGAAGACAAAGACGTCCCATACCGCCTGCCTCCCACTACTATCACACCATCTTTGATCCAACAACAACAGGCTAAACTTGACACCTCCGCCAGAGCCGCCGTGCGTCACCTACCGGTAGCAGGCATGACTTGACGTCTCCGTATAAGACGTCGTGTGCAGCATCTGCCGGTAGCACATCCACCAGTGGCTTCACTCGCCGACAACAGGCACCATCCGACAACTCAGAGAGAGGCTCATGTGTCACATGCCGAGCAGCATCGAACCCGATCTATTGATGGAGGTGACGTCCCATACCGCCACCAGCCTCATAAGGCCGTCACCATCTCGAGATCCGGACTCCGAGTCATCCACACGACCCCGGAGTCTGCCCCCATTGATGAAGAGGGACCGCGGCCCCAATTCCGGGCGCTATAGGGAGCACCCACCATCGCACCAGCCACCGTCGTCGCCCATACAATAGCAACTGCCGCCGCGATCCCGCATCAAGCATCGTCGATGCTAGAGGAAGCTCCAGCTGCCACGTGCGTCCTATGACGAGCCCGGGCACGGGATCCCAAGATCCGCCGCCATCGGTGCCGCCACAAGGACCCACCACCTGGACTGTCATCCCAGGCGGAGGGGACGCCGTCACCACCATGGTTGGATCAGGGTCAGCCGTCTCCATCGCCACTGCCAAGACCGGATCTGGGCTGGACGCCATTGCCGCCACCGCCCCGGCCAAGCCCAGCCCCACCTCCATCTTCTAGCCACGTCCAGCTGACCAACATGCCACACCCAACCGATCCACCCATGCCACCAAGCGCCGCCGCCGTGCCATGGATCTGCAAGACGCCGTTGCTGATGCCGTCGTCCCACGCCGCCCGGCATCGTGCGAGGAGAAGGGGATCCCTGTTGCCGCCAACGCCAACCGGATCGGCGGCGCACGCCGGGGGCGATGAGGGGAGGGAGCTGGCGGCGGCAGACTAGGAGCGGCGGCTGGGGTTTGCCCCCTCGGTCGCTCGCGAGAGCGACACAAGGGGGTTACTCGAGCGAGCACTGGGAGCAACATAAGTGATTACATGGCATCACGATAGACGAGGGAAATTCGGTAGTCTAATTGAATGCTTGCTGATATGGAAAGATAGCTGAGTTGGCATGTGTGCATGTCAAGATAAGTAGAGTGATGGGGATGACTCTCTCCCGCGTGTTGCTGCGGTAACTTTGTTAAAAAAATGCATAAGTAGTTGCTAAAAATAAATAAATATAATGAAAAGAAAGTATAAGCTTGAAAATCAATAAAAGAAAGTGTCTAAAAATTAAATAAAAACTTTTGAATCACATTTAAAAATGTCGTTTCGACCAAAAATGTGAAGGATGACAAACATGAATATATGATGTGGCAGCGTTACATGCATAGACTAATGCTAAAAATAATTGTAATTTATAAGCTAAATGCATGACTCGATTATGTGGCAGATTTTGCAAGGCTTAATGGGAGAGAAGACTTAAATGCATTGCTTAGTGGACGTTGAGGTGGACACTTCGCATGGTGAGAAATTATGTGAGAAGGACATGTTATGAGGGAATGAAGCGACGCCTTCAGCTGTTACTCCTAGATTTGTTTTGCGGAGAAATTGAATATAATGTCAATGAGATAGTGGAGATGTGAACAACCAACCGTTTCCGTTGCTTCTTTTGTATGGTGGGATGTTGAGGTGGACACTGTGCATGTTGAAAGAATTGGGATCAACTTCTTAAGAATGTAATATATATACAAGCTCCATGGTTTACCCAAGGTGGTTATTTCAGAAAAGGATAGAGTGTTCTTTACTGCTCTGTGGTAACCATTTTCAATTGACTGACACCACTATATTGATAGCTCGAGTTACCACCCACAAATAGATGGTCAAACTGTGGACCTTAATCAACGTTTGGTACATAGAGCATCAACAACCACAAGTACCAGAATCCGCCCCCAAACACCGGCAGATGCGTCCGAACGCATCCGTGGACAGTTACCGGATAGCACAAAAAAAATCATCCGCTGCATCCATGTACCTCAAACTTTATTACTCAAATCCATACAAGCCATGGAGATTAAAAATCTATGTACTATGTAGGAATCATATCTGCTCATCATCGAAGATGTGCATGATCTCTGTGTCCGACTCCGGGTAGATGGGCAACTGCGGCAGCTCTGGCTCGTTTTGGGACGAACTAGAGGTGAAGATCTCGTCGATCTCCGCCCTCTGCTGCCGGATGAAGCGCCAGTTGGCCTCCACATAGGGCTCGTCCTAGATGGGCTCAAGGATAGAGGTATGCTCCATCATCTCCTTCGCCTGGGTGACCTTGAACTCCGCTGTGGAGAAGCCCGCAGCCGGCTCCGCTTCCTCCTCCGCATCTGCCGCATCGTCCTCCTCCGGATTCAAAATCTATGTACTATGTAGGCCGGCTGCGACACGAGCATTGTGCCTTGCGCGAATCTCCTCCTCGAGCCACAGCTGGCGGTTCGGCATCAACATGGCGTAGGTGGTGATCCTTTGTCGGGCCATGGCTAGTGGCTACGTCGAGCAATGGAAGTTGGTGGCACGGGTGTGAGGAGAGGTAAGGAATGGGGACGGCAAGGGTTCGGTTGCCGCCGCCTAGCTTAAATAGCCGGACTTGCTCCCTCTGGCAGCACGCCGAAGAGGCGCCATGCAGCACGGAGCGAAGGAGGCACCCATCGAACCAACGGTCGCTCCATGTCCCCACATGGGCCCTTATGGTCAGTGCGGCGTGGTGCCCGCGACCGGGCATGTTCGAGCGTCCCCATATCCGCCATAGATATCTGCCGGGTGTGGGAGTGTCGGTTGGTCCAGTCGTTTGGGCCATATGTGGGGCGTTCGGTTGGGTGCCAATTTTTTTCCGGGCAGCTCGCCCGAGCGTTTGGATGGGTATGGGGGATCCGGTTGTAAATGCTCTTATGTTGCATGATTCGGGCATGGCCTTCCAAATGGCCAAGTTGAACAAAAGTTTCTTTTTTTTAAGCCTGGACTGTAGAATAGTAGTTCTACGGTAATTTTATAAGTGCAAAGAAAATATGTACATGTTACACTCATAAACAACTGAAATTTAACCAATGCCTGCTTTAGGCAACATTAAATCGAGATTACAAGTAATTATCTATCCAGGACTGCAACTTGTGAGCTTACTGAAAAAGGCATCGCCCCACTTTATATATAAAGCACTGACCATCAGACAGACCGATACAAACACACATCACCACCACACACAACACACAAACCCAAGGTAAGATACATAGGTGTCGGGCACCGCCACTCCACCCCAACGCAACCAAGCAAACATCAGATGCACCTACACGAACTGATTGGAGCTGACAGATACCTACACCATGAGCGCCACAGAGGAGGGGTGAGACAAACCACGACGAAGCATGGACTCCAAGACGGTGCCTCCAGGAAGGGAAACGACCACTGAGCGCCGCCACCGTCCGATCCTGAAGATCAAGTTTTCACCGGGAGCAACACGACGGGAAGGGAACAACCGCGACAGATCCTTCAAGAAGGGAACGACATCCGCGGATGTTGTCGCCATCAGCCAATGCAAACTGGGCAAGTAATACACCCCGGCTCACCCTCACCGTTGTACCCAAGCTTCACCGGACAGCAGCACCCATGCCACCCGCATGGCCATGGCTGCCCAACTGCATCTGAGATGCTCGCTCCGCCCACAAACATCGTGTCTCCCACCGCCAGGGCCAAATCCCACATCCAAACACGCCCACAAACAGCCAACTGAAAAACAATATACGCCTTGCCTCAAATATCGCTGAAGCTGCGGACGCACGCACTCGGCCGAGGAAAGGGGAGGAGGGGGAGCGGACGCATCCGGACCAGCACACCCCTATTCCGGTGACGGGTGGCCCGACCACGTTGGCGCCTCCCATCCCTCCAGCCAACCTCCCCACTGGACACCCCCTATGTCGCTGCACCACGACACTAGTGCAGATCCCCACGAGGCCACCAATGACCACCTGCTCACCAGCAAGGGATACCACATCCACCACCGCCAAGCACCAAGGATGCTCACCAGGGGAGTCAACCCGCGTCGCTAGCGCCATCCAACAGAAGGAAATGTGCCCTAGAGGCAATAATAAAGTTGTTATTTATATTTCCTTATATCATGACAAATGTTCATTATTCATGCTAGAATTGTATTAACCGGAAACTTAGTACATGTGTGAATACATAGACAAAACAGAGTGTCCCTAGTATGCCTCTACTTGACTAGCCCGTTAATCAAAGATGGTTATGTTTCCTGACCATAGACATGTGTTGTCATTTGATGAACGGGATCACATCATCAGAGAATGATGTGATTGACTTGGCCCATCCGTTAGCTTAGCACTATGATCATTTAGTTTATTGTTATTGCTTTCATCATGACTTATACATGTTCCTCTGACTATAAGATTATGCAACTCCCGAATACCGGAGGATCACCTTGTGTGCAATCAAACGTCACAACGTAACTGGGTGATTATAAAGATGCTATACAGATGTCTCCGAAGGTGTTTGTTGGGTTGGCATAGATCGAGATTAGGATTTGTCACTCTGTGTATCGGAGAGGTATCTCTGGGCCCTCCCGGTAATGCACATCACTATAAGCCTTGCAAACAATGTGACTATTGAGGTAGTCACGGGATGATGCATTACGGAACGATTAAAGAGACTTGCCGGTAACGAGATTGAACTAGGTATGATGATACCGATGATCGAATCTCGGGCAAGTAACATACCGATGACAAAGGGAACAACGTATGTTGTTATGCGGTTTGACCGAGAAAGATCTTCGTAGAATATTTAGGAGCCAATATGAGCATCCAGGTTCTTCTATTGGTTATTGACCGGAGATGTGTCTCGGTCATGTCTACATAGTTCTCGAACCCGTAGGGTCCGCACGCTTAACGTTGGATGACGATTTGTATTATGAGTTATGTGATTTGATGACCGAAGTTTGTTCGGAGTCCTGGATGAGATCACGGACATGACAAGGAGTCTTGAAATGGTCGAGAGGTAAAGATTCATATATAGGATGATGGTATTTGGACACCGGAAGTGTTCCAGATGATACCGGGTCACCGGAAGGGGTTACGAGCAACCCCGGGCAAAGATATGGGCTTAATGGGCCAAGTAAGGGAACACACCAGCCCACAAGGGGCTGGTGCGCCCCCTATAGGGCCAGCCACATGGGGAGAAAGGGAAAGGAGAGGAGGAAAAGGAAAAGGAAAGTATGAAGTAGGACTCCTACTTCCTTCTCCTCCCCCCTCCTTCCTTTCCCCCTTGTCCAAATATGGTAGGGGGGCGAATTGGACTAGGGGCCCAAGTAGGATTCCTCCTACTTAGGGCGCGCCCTAGGCTGCCTCCCTCCATCTCCCTCCTTTATATATGTGGGGAGGGCACCCCTAGAACACACATCAATTGTTCCTAGCCATGTACGGCACCCCCTCCATAGTTAACACCTCGGTCATATCGTCGTAGTGCTTAGGAGAAGCCCTGCACCGATAACTTCATCGTCACCGTCGCCACGCTGTCGTGCTGACGGAACTCTCCCTCGTCCTCAACTGGATCAAGAGCTCGAGGGACGTCATCGTCTTTGAACGATGTCTTTGAACACGGAGGTGCCGTGACGTTTGGTACTTGGATCGGTTGGATCGTGAAGACGTTCGACTACATCAACTGCTAAGCATTAAACGCTTCGCTTTCGGTCTATGAGGGTACATGGACACACTCTCCCGCTCATTGCTATGCATCTCCTAGATAGATCTTGCGTGATCGTAGGTGATAACCCACAAGTATAGGGGGTCACAACAGTTTTCGAGGGTAGAGTATTCAACCCAAATTTATTGATTCGACACAAGGGGAGCCAAAGAATACTCTCAAGTATTAGCAATTGAGTTGTCAATTCAACCACACGTGGATAACTTAATATCTGCAGCAAAGTATTTAGTAGCAAAGTAGTATGGAAGTAAATGGTAAGGGTGGCAAAAGTAACAGTAGTAGTTTTGTAGTAATTGTAACAGTGGCAACGGTAAAGTAACTAAGGAAAGATCAATATGTGAAAAGCTCGTAGGCATTGGATCAGTGATGGATAATTATGTCGGATGCGATTCCTCATGCAATAGTTATAACATAGGGTGACACAAAACTAGCTCCAGTTCATCAATGTAATGTAGGCATGTATTCGGAATATAGTCATACGTGCTTATGGAAAAGAACTTGCATGACATCTTTTGTCCTACCCTCAAGTGGCAGCGGGGTCCTTTTGGAAATTAAGGGATATTAAGGCCTCCTTTTAATAGAGTACCAGACCAAAGTATTAACACTTAGTGAATACACGAACTCCTCAAACTACGGTCATCACCGGTAGGTATCCCGATTATTGTCACTTCGGGATTACCTGATCATAACACATAATAGGTGACTATAGACTTGCAAGATAGGATCAAGAACTCACATATATTCATAAAAACCTAATAGGTTCAGATCTCAAATCATGGCACTTGGGACCTAGTGACAAGCATTAAGCATAGCAAAGTCATAGCAACATCAATCTCAGAACATAGTGGATACTAGGGATCAAACCCTAACAAAACTAACTCGATTACATGGTAAATCTCATCCAACCCATCACCGTCCAGCAAGCCTACGATGGAATTACTCACGCACGGCAGTGAGCATCATGAAATTGGTGATGGAGGAAGGTTGATGATGACGATGGCGACGGATTCCCCTCTCCGGAGCCCCGAACGGACTCCAGATCAGCCCCCCCCCCCCCGAGAGAGATTAGGGCTTGGCGGCGGCTCCGTATCGTAAAACATGATGAATCCTTCTCTTTGATTTTTTTCTTCCCGAACGTGAATATTTAGAGTTGGAGTTAAGGCGGTGGAGCACCAAGGGACCCACGAGGCACGGGGCGCGCTCAGGGGGGTAGGCGCGCCCCCACCCTCGTGGATAGGGTGTGGGCCCCCTGGCCTTGATTCTTTCACGAGTATTTTTTATTAATTCCAAAAATATTCTCCGTGAAGTTTCGGGTCATTCCGAGAACTTTTAATTCTGCACAAAAATAACACCATGGCAATTCTGCTGAAAACAGCGTCAGTCTGGGTTAGTCCATTCAAATCATGCAAGTTAGAGTCCAAAACAAGGGCAAAAGTGTTTGGAAAAGTAGATACGATGGAGACGTATCAACTCCCCCAAGCTTAAACCTTTGCTTGTCCTCAAGCAATTCAGTTGATAAACTGAAAGTGATAAAGAAATTTTTTTACAGACTCTGTTTGCTCTTGTTGTTGTAAATATGTAAAGCCAGCATTCAAGTTTTCAGCAAAGATTATGAACTAAACATATTCACAACAACATTTAGGTCTCATGTTTACTCATATCAATGGCATAATCAACTAGCGAGCAATAATAATAAATCTCGGATGACAACACTTTCTCAAAACAATCATAATATGATATAACAAGAATGTATCTCGCTAGCCCTTTCTAAGACCACAAAACATAAATGCAGAGCACCTCTGAAGATCAAGGACTGACTAAACATTCTAATTCATGTTAAAAGAGATCCAGTAATAGTCATACTCAATATAAATTAATAGTAATGTATGCAAATGACAGCGGTGCTCTCCAGCTGGTGCTTTTTAATAAGAGGATGATGACTCAACATAAAAGTAAATAGATAGGCCCTTCGCAGAGGGAAGCAGGGATTTCTAGAGGTGCCAGAGCTCAATTTTTGAAATAGAGATGAATTTTGAGCGGCATACTTTCATTGTCAACATAACAACCGAGAGATCTCGATATCTTCCATGCAACACACATTATAGGCGGTTCCCAAACAGAATGGTAAATTTTACACTCCCCCACCACCAACAAGCATCAATCCATGGCTGGCCCGAAACAACAGGTGCCTCCAACTAACAACAGTCCTGGGGGAGTTTTGTTTGCAATTATTTTGATTTGGTTTGAGCATGGGACTGGGCATCCCGGTGACCAGCCATTTTCTCGCGAGTGAGGAGCGGAGTCCACTCCTCTTGAGAATAACCTGCCTAGCAGGGAAGATACATACAACCCTAGTTGATACATGAGCTATTCGAGCATGCAAAACAAAATTTCTTTTGAAGGTTTAGAGTTTGGCACATACAAATTTACTTGGAACGGCAGGTAGATACCGCATATAGGAAGGTATAGTGGACTCATATGGAATAACTTTGGGGTTTATGGAAGTAGATGCACAAGCAGTATTCCCGCTTAGTACAAGTGAAGGCTAGAAAAGACTGGAAAGCGACCAACTAGAGAGCGACAACAGTCATGAACATGCATTAAAATTAATAAACATTGAGTGCAAGCATGAGTAGGATATAATCCACCATGAACATAAATATCGTGAAGGCTATGTTGATTTTGTTTCAACTACATGTGTGAACATGTGCCAAGTCAAGTCACTCGAATCGTCCAAAGGAGCATACCACCCTATCATACCACATCACAACCATTTTAATAGCATGTTGGCACGCAAGGTAAACCATTATAAACTCCTAGCAAATTAAGCATGGCATAAGCAACTATAATCTCTAATTGTCATTGCAAGCATGTTTCATTCATAATAGGATGAATCAGGAATGATGAACTAATCATATTTACAAAAACAAGAGAGGTCGAGTTCATACCAGCTTCTCTCATCTCAATCAGTCCATCATATATCATCATTATTGCCTTTCTCTTGCACGACGGAATGGTGTGAATAATAATAATAGTGCACATGCATTGGACTATGCTGGAATCTGCGAGCATTTAATACAAGGGAGAAGACAAGGTAATATGGGCTCTTAGTTAAATCAACAATAATGCATATAAGAGCTACTTAACATTTTCATTATGGTCTTCTCCTATCGACCCCCAAAGACATAAAATAAACCTATTTACACGGGGAAGCTCCCAACAAGCAAAAGAAGAACGAGAAATCTTTTTGGATTTTCTTTTAATTATTACTACTACAAGCATGGAAAATAAACTAGCTAGAATCTACAACTAATTTTTTTTGGTTTTTCTTAAAGTTATTCAAACACACAAGAAGAAAGCGAGAAAAAGGAAATAAACTAGCATGGATATTACAATGAAAAGGTATGAGCACCGACAACTAGAATGAGTGTGTGAACATGAATGTAATGTCGATGGGAAATACGTACTCCCCCAAGCTTAGGCTTTTGGCCTAAGTTGGTCTATGCCCATGGATCAAAGTTGTAGCTGGGGTCGTACTGAGATGCAGCAGCTACTGCCTCATGAGCTACAACTTGGAGGCAAGCTGCCTCCGTCCTCCTCTCATACTCGTTCGCCTCCTCCCTGGTTATAATATATCTCCCTTTTGCACGAAAAGTCAAATACAAGAAGAGCAGGAGAGCAACATGGACAAAGGCGGTGCTGTCAAACATTAGTCGATACTGGAGAGGCTGTTCATTCCTCTCAATAAACTGATGGCGAACCATAGCATTATAATCTAAATAAGCGGGAGGCAATTCCATATCATTTTCATGTATGGGTATCTCAAGAAAATTAGCCACACGGGTTGCATAAATTCCTCCGAACAAATCTCCATTAGTACTGTTATTATGCAACCTACGTGCAACAATGGCCCCCAAGTTGTATTGTTTATCTCCTAATACGGCACTCTTGAGAACACTAAGGTCAGGAACACACATGTGACATGCCTCGTCCTTGCCGTTAATGCATCTACCTATAAAGAGAGCAAAATAATGTATAGCAGGAAAATGAATGCTCCCTATGGTAGCTTGTGTTATCTCTCTAGATTCCCCCACATTGATACTAGCAAGAAAATCTTTAAACTCAGATTTGCAAGGTTCACTAGCACTACCCCATTGCGGGAGCTTACATGCAGTATTAAAATCTTCTAAGTCCATGGTATAAGATTTATTATAAATATCAAATAGGATAGTGTGAGAATTGCGTGAAGATGTAAATTTAAACCTTCTCACAAAGGAATCAGTTAGGTGATAATACTGAGGGCACTTATCTAGCATGAAGCCCTCGAGTTCAGCATTATGCACATATGCGTCAAATTCCTCCTTAATTCCTGCTTGGACCATGAAATCTTCTGACGGACACTCACATGGCCGCACTTGAGCTTCTCTTGGTAGTTCATGGTCCGACTCACGTATTGCGGGCCTGGGTCCTTGCTTCCTTGAAGAACCACCTTCGTACATTTTCCTAAACATATTTCTTCCTCTGAAAAATATCTGAAAATTTTAGTAACTCAAAACAAAAGTGAACCAAACTCAACAAAATTGATAGCAACTACTCCCACAAGTGCCTAGAGACTATATCATGCATTAGAACTACTTGTGACCAAATAAATTTGACATGCAAACTCAAGAACAGGGTCACCTCAGCAGCAAAATTTGCAATAAATAAAGCACTAGAACAAAAACTAATTGGACCATTGGAGGAGTCACATACCGAAGAACAATCCCCCAAAGCAGTTTTGTGATTGGAGCTTTGAGCAAGGAGATCGAAAATGGCAGCAAGATGAGCTACAACTCATGCTTGAGCTGGTTGGTGATTTTTTCTGGAGGAAGAAGGAGTGTGTGGGTGCTGGAATAAGTGGAGGGGGGCCACCAGAGGCCCATGAGGCAGGGGGCGCGCCCTGGACCCTCGTGGCCAGGTGCTGGCTCCCCCTGATGTGTTCTCAGTGCCAAATATTCTTAAATGTTCTAGAAAAAATCATATTTCATTTTCGGGACATTTGGAGAAATTTTATTTTCGGGGTATTTTTTATGGGACAATTCCATTTCTCCCCCTAACTTGAGCCACCACCTAGGATTTGCCCCTAGTTTTCAAGTATGCTCAAAAATACCCCTCTTCCGTCTGTGGCCCTTACAGAAAACCCCCTCCGGGCCGTTTTCGTCGGGTCAATGGTCTTTGACCGGTAACTGGGCGTCCGTTGGACATTTTGCCCCTGGTTCTTACATTTGGGCCCGTATCAAAATGTTATCCACTCGCTCACTCTGTTTCTTCTACCTCGCGACCACGCACAGACTGGAGCAAGGTGATTCACCGGTGGCGCACGAACGTCATCGTTCTAGAGCTCGGGCAGTGAGGCCGCGTGGATGTGCACCTCACGCATGTCGCCCACAAGCTCTTCTGTCGCCGTGGAGGTAAGTTATTCTTCTATGATTTGTGTGCGCCCGCGGATTTTTCATTAGGGTTTGAGCTAAAATTGGGGATTTGCTCTCTCGTAGGTCGATGGGGTCGGCATAGTGCAGTTCTCCTCCGAGTTCTACATGCCGGATCCGAGTTATTGCGGCCTTGAGAAGCTTTCCAAGCATCGGTGCCCGGGGCACGGACTCGTTCCCGCTCGCCGTGTCGCCTGGCGAGGAGCAAGCACGGGGAGACATTTTCTTGGATGCCCACTTGATGTAATTTGGTATATTGTATGTGCTTTGCAACAAATTTGTGCCAAGATCGCATTTTGACGATATTTTTTATGTTGCAGCTTCTTGATGAATGTGAATGGGCTGTGTGGGTTGACCCTCCTCCTCCAGATCTTGTTGGGCGTGCATTTGAGACACTACATGATGTACTAGAAGCAAGTTGGCTCAAAGCTCATCGTTTAGAGAAGAGGGTGACACATCTCAGAGAGAAAACGAAGAAGTTAAAGTTACAGATTCTGGAAGAAGCATGATCAGATGGAAACATGGGCATTTTTATGATAATTGTTGGCATATGCATTCTATCATATTTGTTTGGTTCAAAGAATGCATATTAGTCAGTGAGAACAAGCTAGTTTGGCACTGAGTAGAAATTAGCTTGATGTTGTGAACTTTTTCATGATGTGAGTAGTTCCTGGTTGTGTAACTTTGATGCTATGCATCTTTTGGAAAGACAAAGTAATTGAAAAGCATCAGTTGGATCTTGTGATCTCTCTCTGTCTTATTGTTTTTGTTTGTACCTCTCCAATCCATATTACTCGTCGATCAAATGGTCCCAACGAAACATGATCGACATCCATTTGAGCGACAAGTAATACGTGCCGGAGGAAGTGATCGACAACATCAATGATCAATGATACTGCATCATTGTGGTCACTCAAGATACCAACAATGTATAATAGGATCAACATCAATGATGAACAACAACAAGTTATGACCAGGATCAATTCCAAATAATACCAACAAAATGGCAACATCGACAACATGGTATGACAACAGTAACATGAGACAACATGATCCATTACATAGGTTCACACAGCAACATGAGACAACATGATCCATTACATAGTTCACACAGCAACATCAACTAAATAGTTCAAACAAACAGATGGTTCAAAGCTTCTGCTACATAGTTTGAACATGACTCAAATGACATGATCACACAATGTTCACAGCAAGTTTCCCCTCTTGCTCCTAGTGTTGCATGCAGGATTAGAAAGAGCCTGGACTTGCTCCTAGTGCTCCTAGCATCAGCTAGCACCTTCTTAGGAGAGGCAGACCCGCTAAGCTGGTTGCTTCCGATTCTGAGAACCACCGATGCGTGAGCGTATCGCCTTTCGACTTCTTCTTTGGTGAAAGAGGGTTGTCACCTCTATCTGCTGACCTTTTGTAATTTTTCCTTGGGCTGAAAAGTAACAACACAAGTTTTTATTAGTTAATAATGAAGTAATTTGTTAGATAAATCAATTAGTTGTAGTTATAATAGTAGGTTACCTCATAGTAGTTCCTGCAGCACTTGCTACAGTTGGTGCATCACTCACAGGAACTGGTGCATCATCTTCAAGATCTGCTTGTGCTTCTGTTTCTTCTACTGCATCATCCTCATTTGTTGCTGCAGGTTCATATGTATCAGATAGTACATCATTATGCTCAGTTGCATTGTCAGCACCCCAGTGCTCATCCTCTTCTCCAAAAGTTGGGTCAATTGACTCTTTGCACTTATTACCATGGTGACCAAGTCTGCCACATCTAGGGCATTTCTTTCTCCTGCCCCCAAGTCCTTTTCCTTCTGACTTTGCCCTAATCCTGGTCTTTCTAGGTCTACCAGGGGGCCTGTTTTGAACTGGAGCACACAGTGTGAACCCAGGATCAACTACATCCCATTGTTGCTTCCCCTCCATTGCAGGCAAGTTGTCAGCATATGTTGCATTGAACATTTGTACTAAGTAATATGGGTGCACATACTGGTCAATCTCACTGGTGGACCTCTCATTGATGTAATGAAGTATAGTGCATGTATGCAAGGTTGGCCTGTAATTTGCCACTTTCTGCAGCTAGAAGTGTTAGCTTTCAAGTCTACAGGATATCTCCACTCCCTCTTTTCTCTGTCAACTGCAGTGACCTCTGCCTCATGTGTACTTCTTTTCACTACAGTCATGTCCAACCCTTTTGATTTTGCAAGCAACATTTTCATAACTTTTGGAATTATTACATGACCAACATATGTTTCTGCAGCAATGCTTTGCCTAATGTCAAATTTCTCCATTATGTATTGTCTTATTCTATCAAGCAGATCAACAATGTGTAGCGCTTTCCACTTTCTAATCTTTGAATTAAAAGACTCTACAAGATTATTGTTAACATAATCTAGCTTGCAAGTTTTAAAGAGCCCTTGCCCATAACTTAGTGTGGTGCTCCTCTATGTACTCTTGCACACCTTGCTTGCTGTACAACTGAGTGAGATGGTACTTGTGCTTTTTCAAGCTGTAGGTCAAAGAACAGGGCCACAAGTTTTCAACAAAGAATTTTCCTCTAAACATTTTACTAAAATTAGCTGCAAGATGCCTCATGCATTCCCTGTGCTCTACACCTGGGAACACATCTTCTACAGCTGACTCAAGTCCCTTGCAGGCATCAGTGTGAATAACCAATCCCTCTGGATGGCCTATTAGGTCTTTCAAGTTCTGGAAAAACCAAGTCCAACTCTCAATGTTCTCTGTCTCTAGAACTCCATATGCAACTGGAAAGATCCAGTTGCATGCATCTACAGCACAAGCACTAACAAGCTATCCTCTATACCTTCCATTTAATGTTGTTGCATCTACTGCTAGATATGGTCTACAGCCAGCTAGAAAACCTTGCCAAGAGGCCTTAAATGATACAAAAACTCTCCTAAAGCACTCTTTGTACCTTTCCTGTCCATTGAGTTTAAACTCTACAGCGTGTCTATCAATATTAACCACACTACCAGGAGATGCCATTTTCTTACCATAAAAAACTCTCATGTAAGGGAGCTACACCCCATACTTCTTTTTCAAGTCTGTCTGCAGAGTTGGCACTGAAATATTTGAGTTCTCCCTCACCCAGTTCTTCACAGCATCTACCACCCACCTACTCTTTGCAGACCTGAGCCTTTATCTCCTTGTAACACTTGGGCATATGTGAGTTGTCTTGTTCACTTTGACCTGCAGCAAGTAATAGTCAGCAACATTCCATACAATTATGAATGCACAGTTATTACTAAGGAAAGTTATTATTTACACTAACTACATTAGTCCTACAGTGTATTACCTGAAAAAGTGTGCTATTTCTCATTCTGCAGGCATGCATCCTCCACTTACACCTTTTGTAAGCATAGTGAACAGTTAGTCTACTGGGCTCACTCTTGTCAATTATAAATTCACTCTGGGTCTTGATTGAAAAGGTGGCAAGTGCATTCCTACAATCTATGACATCTGAAAATATAGTTCCTTCTGCTAAAGAAGGATCATCTCTGTTATACTGCACATCAGTCCTACCCTCATCCTCTGTCTCAGAATATCCCATGTCCATGTCCTCCTCTATTTCATCATAGACTGTCTCCTCCAATTGTGGGGGTGGAATGTAATCTTCACCATCATCCTCATTAGGTGGTTTCCTAACAATAAACTCCGGGTGCATTCTTTCATCTTCATCTCATGTGGGCACTTCATCAGGATATTCCTCTTCTATGATTGGATCTGTTGTTGCTTTGCTATACTCAGGACATGGTTGACTAGGCAAGTTGGCACTTGGGGTTCCTGGTTCTTTGTCTTGTCTTTGTGAGTTCCATTTCCTTTTCTAGCCTGACTTTCTCGGGCTCTGAAGTTCTGTTCTTGATTTCCTTCCTCTAGATTTACACCTTTGAGACTGTGAACTAGTAGCTGCTGTTTTCCTTCTACTAGTTGCTGCTTTCCTTCTACTAGTTTGATTGCTTCTAGGCTGTGAAGGATTGGGTGCAGATCTTGCTACTCTGCTATTTGTTTCCCCTCTTTTCCTTTGTATGACATTAATTTCCCGCTGCACTGAATTGCTCTCAGCATTTGTGGCAAACATAACCCCTAACTCATCATCATTTTTAATTGGCACCCATACAATATTCTGCATGTCCCAATATCTAAATTCTATAGCATCAAAAATACCCCATGGATATTTATCACTTATAGCACCTCTAAATTGGACAAATGTTGATGTTTTGTCCACCACAAAAGGAAATGTGAAGCCTTTACCGGCTCCTTTTGTGCCACCATTGCCTATGATAGTGGTCTCCATTCTACAGTTGAGACGAAAAGCTCTCTCTGGTTTCATCCTACGATAAAAGCATGTAGTAACCACTAAGAGCGCATTCAATCGGGGTAAATCTATGTACAGTAACAGAACACAGATCCAGGTCAAGATTCAAAGAAACTTGGGACAAGAAACTTACCCTGCTGAAATTTGCATTCATGTCGTCTGCGTCGTCTGCCTGGATGCTTCTTTGGCACCACCACAATCACCGGCAGCCGCCATCGTCAACACCGCCTCCTTTAGCGCCGTAGCAAAGGGAAATAGACGGTGGATAATCACCTCCACTCCCACCGCATCCCGACGCCCGCAGTCCTATAGATCCGCCGCAGCTACTGGACCACGCGTGAGGGATTTAGGGTGACCTAGGTTTAGGGTTTCGGTCACCAAGAGGGGAACGAGAGAAGAGGTGCGTCGCGAGGGAGAAGAGAGAGTGAGCGAGTGGATAACGTTTTGATACGGGCCCACATGTAAGAACCAGGGGCCAAAATGTCCAACAGACGCCCAGTTACCGGTCAAAGACCATTGACCCGATGGAAATGGCCCGGAGGGGGATTTCTATAAGGGCCATAGACGGAAGAGGGGTATTTTTGAGTATACCTGAAAACTAGGGGCAAATCCCAGGTGGTGGCTCAAGTTAGAGGGAGAAGTGTAATTGTCCCTTTTTTTATTGCATGGATAATTCTGAAAACAGACAGAAAATACTATTTTGCTTTATTTATTCCAAATAATAGAAAGTAAAAGGAGGGTACAGAAAGTTGTGCTTTCTAACTTCATCCATCTCATGCTCATCAAAAGGAATCCACTAACATGGTTGATCAAGTCTTGTTAACAAACTCTTTTCGAATAACATGGAACCGGATAAATTTCGAATAACACTAAGTTACCTCAACGGGGATATGCAGTCCCCAATAATAAGAATATCATATTTCTTCTTTACAGTAGGAAGGGGAAATTCAAAACCTCCAATAGTAATTGTTGGAATTTTTCCAATAGAATTGATACTGTGGACTTGAGGTTGTTTCCTCAGAAAGTGTACCGTATGCTCATTACCATTAACATGAAAAGTGACATTGCCTTTGTTGCAATCAATAACAGCCCCTGCAGTATTCAAAAAGGGTCTACCAAGGATAATCGACATACAACCATCCTCGGGAATATCAAGAATAACAAAGTACGTTAAAATAGTAACGTTTGCAACCACAATAGGCACATCCTCACAAATACCAACAGGTATAGCAGTTGATTTATCAGCCATTTGCAAAGATATTTCAGTAGGTGTCAACTTATTCAAATCAAGTCTATGATATAAAGAGAGAGGCATAACACTAACACCGGCTCCAAGATCACATAAAGCAGTTCTAACATAATTTCTTTTAATGGAGCATGGTATAGTTGGTACTCCTGGATCTCCAAGTTTCTTTGGTATTCCACCTTTAAAAGTATAATTAGCAAGCATGGTGGAAATTTCAGCTTCTGGTATCTCTCTCTTATTTGTAACAATATCTTTCATATACTTAGCATAAGGTTTCATTTTAAGCATATCAGTCAAACACATATGCAAAAAGATAGGTCTAATCATTTCAGCAAAGCGCTCAAAATCCTCACCATCCTTTGTCTTGGATGGTTTAGGAAGAAAAGGCATGGGTTTCTGAACCCATGGTTCTCTTTCTTTACCGTGCTTCCTAGCAACGAAGTCTCTCTTATCATAACGTTGATTCTTTGATTGTGGGTTATCAAGATCAACAGCAGGTTCAATATCTACATCATTGTTATTGCTAGGTTCATCAATATGAACATCATCATTAATATTATCACTAGGTTCATGTTCATCACCAGATTGTGTTTCAGCATCAGAAATAGAAATATCATTGGGATTCTCATGTGTGTCAATAACAGGTTCACTAGAAGCATGCATAGTCCTATCTTTTTCCTTTTTCTTCTTCTTAGAAGGACTAGGTGCATCAACATTAGTTCTCTGAGAATCTTGCTCAATTCTCTTAGGGTGGCCCTTAGGATACAAAGGTTCCTGAGTCATTTTACCCCCTCTAGTCATAACTCTAATAGCATTATTATTTTTCTTATTATTTAATTCATTGAGCAAATCATTTTGAGCTTTAAGCACTTTTTCTACTTGAGTGGTGACCATAGAAGCATGTTTACTAATGAGTTTATGTTCACCCTTAACTCTAGACATATAATAACTCAAGTGCTCAATCATATAAGCACTATGTTTCAATTGTCTACCAACATAAGCATTGAAGTTTTCTTGTTTGACAATAAAATTATCAAACCCATCTAAGCATTGGCTAGCAAACTTATAACGAGGAATATCACCTTCATCAAATCTATAGAGATAATTTACCTTTACTACATGTGTCGGGTTATCAAGACCATGTATTTCTTCAATAGGTGGTAAATTCTTAACATCTTCAGCTTTAATACCCTTTTCTTTCATAGATTTCTTTGCCACTTGCATATCTTCGTATTGAGAAATAGAATACCCCTTTTCTTCGGAGTTGGCTTAGGAGTTGGTTCAGGAAGTGTCCAATTATTTTTATTAGTCAACATATTATTCAATAGCAATTCAGGTTGATCAACTGTTCTTTCCCTGAAATCACAACCAGCACAACTATCCAGGTGGTCTCTGGAAGCATCGGTTAGTCCATTATAAAATATATCAAGTATTTCATTTTTCTTGAGAGGATGATCAGGCAAAGCATTAAGTAATTGGAGAAGCCTCCCCCAAGCTTGTGGGAGACTCTCTTCCTCAATTTGCACAAAATTGTATATTTCCCTTAAAGCGGGGAAATATTTAGCAGAGAAGTAACAAAACATATCCTGGGGACTACGCACACAACCAAGGTCAAGAGAATTAAACCATGTTTTAGCATCACCCTTTAATGAGAATGGAAATAATTTAAGGATATAGTTGTAACGAGTTTTCTCATCATTAGTGAATAGGGTGGCTATATCATTTAATTTAGTAAGTTGTGCCACAACAGTTTCAGATTCATAGCCATGAAAAGGATCAGATTCAACCAAAGTAATTATCTCAGGATCAACAGAGAAATCATAATCCTTATCAGTAACACAAAGAGGTGAAGTACCAAAAGCAGGGTCATATTTCATTCTAGCATTCAAAGATTTTTCTTTCAGCTTAGCTAATAATTTCTTAAGATCATACCTATCATTGCAAGCAATAAAGTCTCTAGCAGCTTCTTCATCCATAACATAACCCTCAGCCACAACAGGCAATTCATATCTAGGGGGAGAATCTTCATCATCACTTTCATCAATATTATCAGTTTCAATAATTTCATCTCTCTAGCCCTAGCAAGTTGTTCATCAAGAAATTCACCTAATGGCATAGTAGTAT
The DNA here is from genome assembly GCA_021605145.1 of Aegilops bicornis. Lineage (NCBI taxonomy): Eukaryota > Viridiplantae > Streptophyta > Magnoliopsida > Poales > Poaceae > Aegilops > Aegilops bicornis. The sequence continues at coordinate 363,160,847 of CM038675.1, forward strand.
CAAGCATAGAAGTAGTTTCATCATAAGCATCATGCATAGCAGAAGTGACATCATCAATAACATGCGACATATCAGGATTAATAGCATAAGAAGGTTTAGGTGTCGCAAGCTTACTCAAAACAGAAGGTGAATCAAGTGCAGAGCTAGATGGCAGTTCCTTACCTCCCCTCGTAGTTGAGGGAAAAATCTTAGTTCTTTCAGATTTCAAGTTCCTCATAGTGATCAGCAGATATAAATCCTAAGTGACTCAAATAATAGAGCTATGCTCCTAACGGGCGCCTTTAAAATAGTCTTGATAACCCACAAGTAGGGGATCGCAACAGTTTTCGAGGGTAGAGTATTCAACCCAAATTTATTGATTCGACACAAGGGGAGCCAAAGAATATTCTCAAGTATTAGCAATTGAGTTGTCAATTCAATCGCACCTGGATAACTTAATATCTGCAGCAAAGTATTTAGAAGCAAAGTAGCATGGAAGTAACGGTAACGGTGGCAAAAGTAACAGTAGCAGTTTTGTAGTAATTGTAACAGTGGCAACGGTTAAGTAACTAAGCAAAGATCAATGTGTGAAAAGCTCGTAGGCATTGGATCAGTGATGGATAATTATGTCGGATGCGATTCCTCATGCAATAGTTATAACATAGGGTGACACAGAACTAGCTCCAGCTCATCAATGTAATATAGGCATGTATTCCGAATATAGTCATACGTGCTTATGGAAAAGAACTTGCATGACATCTTTTGTCCTACCCTCCCGTGGCAGCGGGGTCCTATTGGAAACTAAGGGATATTAAGGCCTCCTTTTAATAGAGTACCGGACCAAAGCATTAACACTTAGTGAATACATGAACTCCTCAAACTACGGTCATCACCGGTAAGTATCCCGGTTATTGTCACTTCGGGGTTAACGGATAATAACACATAATAGGTGACTATAGACTTGCAAGATAGGATCAAAAACTCACATATATTCATCAAAACATAATAGGTTCAGATCTGAAATCATGGCACTCAGGCCCTTGTGATAAGCATTAAGCATAGCAAAGTCATAGCAACATCAATCTCAGAACATAGTGGATACTAGGGATCAAACCCTAACAAAACTAACTCGATTACATGGTAAATCTCATCAACCCCATCACCGTCCAGCAAGCCTGTGATGGAATTACTCACGCACAGCGGTGAGCATCATGAAATTGGTGATGGAGGAAGGTTGATGATCACGATGGCGATGGATTCCCCTCTCGGGAGCCCCGAACGGACTCCAGATCAGCCCTCCCGAGAGAGATTAGGGCTTGGCGGCGGCTCCGTATCTTAAAACGTGATGAATCCTTCTCTCTGATTTTTTCCCTGGACATGAATATATAGAGTTGGAGTTGATGTCGGTGGAGCACCAGGGGGCCCACGAGGCAGGGGGTGCGCCCAGGGGGATAGGCGCGCCCCCAACCCTCGTGGACAGGGTGTGGGCCCCCTAGCCTTGATTCTTTTGCCAGTATTTTTTATTAATTCCAAAAATATTCTCCGTGAAGTTTCAGGTCATTCCGAGAACTTCTATTTCTGCACAAAAATAACACCATGGCAATTCTGCTGAAAACAGCATCAGTCCGGGTTAGTTCCATTCAAATCATGCAAGTTAGAGTCCAAAACAAGGGCAAAAGTGTTTGGAAAAGTAGATACGATGGAGACGTATCAGTACGCAATTTTTTTGAAATACTGCGTTCCCCAACACCAACTGCTAGAACCAGCTGAAGTCTGGCCAGCCCGCCTTTGCAGCGCCTCCACCACCACCAGCCGAGGCCATGGTAGGGATGGATGCCCACAACCCACGCCGCATGCACCAGGCGTTGGCCGGCCCATGCCATTTGCTGGACACCGGCCAGAGAAGCCGCCCACACAGCCGCACTAGGATGCCACTATCGGCCCGCACCAGCTACGGACACGTCACACCGCCCTGCAGAGCCGCGTGCCTCCGCTCAGCACTGCTATCCCGCGCCAGCCCACCTTGTGGAAGAGGAGGAGGCCCCACCGCCACCGACATCGGTCGGGAATTGCCCAGCGATGCATTCCGGCGGTGGTGAGGGAGGGGGAGGGGAGTGGGCGAGACGGAGGGAAAATGGATGATGCATCTGTATACTACTGTGGTGAGAGTCTCCTTCAGGTAGTAGGATGTCGGGGGGATGAACCCTAGGCAGGCAACGAAACCTGGATCCTTTTCAAAAACAAGGGGACCAACAATGCCCCTCAAGCGGGCTCACGCTTGGCCGAGTCGCTCGACCCGGCCAAACTCTCCAACCCGGCGCACCAAAACTTCCCCAACAAGCCGGCACCATCCTTGGCGTGTTCTCCAACCCGGCCACGGGTCAGCTCCCGTCCCATCCCAGCCGTACGATGGGATGAGTCTCCACCTACCGATGACCGAGGCAACAGTGCCCCGCCCATGCCTCAGGTCAGCCGGGGCGTGGCAACAGTGCCCCACCTACCCGCTGACTAGGGCCGGTGTGGCAACAATACAACTATCGTCACCAATGACGTCAGCAAGCGGCGACCTGACGGAGCGCCACTGTAGCTGACTCAACCCGGCCACTCCCTGACGATCGACAAGACGGCCAACAGTGCCCCCGAGCCCGGCGGGCCCCGCGCCTGGAGAACCCGGCGAGCCCTGACCCCCGGCGGGTCCCAGCGCCGGCTTCCCACACAATGATAACCCGGCCCCACGGCCTTGTAACATTACTCTTGTACCCCTGGGGGGTTGACCTATAAAACCCCCCAGGAGCCCTCATGCATATGGGCAGCTCAGATACGCATGACAAGAACCATAGCGATCACACACACACACACACACACACACACACACACACACACACACGTAGCAAGCAACACCCAAGGAGAAGGAGCACCCTAAGCCTTGGCCTGCCTTCCTTCTTCCTCCATACAGCTCCAGGAGCAACTCTGTACTGATATACATCAACTACACTCGGCATGACTTGGGGTGTTATCTCTCCGGAGAGCCCAGAACCTGGGTATGTCTTGCGTCCCGCGCTCGCTCATGCCGACCTCGCCTCTGGATCCCACCAGTGCCCTCGAGCCTCCTCCTATCTTTAGCCATCCCTTGGCATCTGCCGTGCACCCACCACGACAATTGGCACCCACCGTGGGGCAGCTCGAGGTCCTGGCCGGGAGCATGCTTCAGACGGGGCTCCTCTCCGACTCCGATGAGCCCGTCACGCTGGCGGACGATGTCATCAATGCACTCGCTGCCTCCTTCACAGCTGCGCATCTTCTCGTCGCTGCGGCCGACAATACCCGGCGAGGTACTTGACTTTTCTGACTCCCCCCTCTCCCTCGGCGGCAGCACTCCTGCCGGGGTAATGGACCTCTGTGTGGAGGTCTTCATCCCCGACACCGGCGCCGCTTCCTCGTCCAGCGCGGCGAGGAAGGCCGTCGAAGCCAGGGATGCGGCGGAGCGGGCCGGCTCGCCCAACCCACTGCATGCCACGATGCAGAGCCTTCACGTCCCCATCGGCACCAACATCGACACCTCCGACATCGCCGAGGCCCGGACACGTCTCGATGAGGACCGCCAGCGCTTGCTGGACCTCACCGAGACGCTCGCTGCCACACAGCATCTCCTCGACTCCGCTCAGCTGGAGCGCAACGCCGCCTACGGCTTCACGCCGGACGCGTCCGAGCCAAGCCGGGTCACCGACGTGTCGGCCCGGGGCGGCGCTATCGGGCGCGCCTTCTGCGCCATCCCTCCCGTCAACGAGACTCCTGTGAAGAACATGCACACTGCCCAGGCGGCCGCGGTTGGCCTGGATCAGCTTCCACGCGAAGAGCTGCAAGACCGCCTCAAAAGGGTGAACGACCTCCTCGCTGCGGGCAACGCACAACAGGATCGCCTCAACCAACTCGCCAAGCCGGCAGGATCCGGCTCCGCCCGCGTCGCCGGACCCGGCGACCACCAGAACACGGCGTCTTCACCACCTGGCGAGGCGCACTCCGGCCGCACCCGGACCCGGCGCAACCCCGCCCCGACGACTGCCGGCGGCTTGGGCGACGAGCCGGTCTTGGAGGTCCTACGCAGCCTCGACCCCCTGCTCCAACCCGGCCGGCGTCCAACTGCGGTCGACCCAGCCCTCCGCGGGCGTAGTCACCGACCGGCTGGGCTCGCACGCCATCGACGACACCAACGCCCGTCACCGCCTCGACCGACTTTCCCTCTCCCAGGAGCTGGAGGAGAGCGGCCCCGTCGGGCCGTCGTGCTTCGGACCACACATCTGGGATGATCCCTTCACTAAAGGGTTCACGCTCCCCCGCGACACCCCCAAGTACAACGGCACCGTGAAGCCGGAGGACTGGCTCACTGACTACACCACCGCCATCGCCATCGCCGGCGGGAACCACCACCTCGCCGTGCGCTACCGCCTCTCATGCTCCAGGGGTCGGCCCGCACCTGGTTGAATAGTCTGCCGGCGGGCAGCATCAACGCGTGGGTCGACTTCGAGCAGGCCTTCGTGCGCAACTTCACCGGCACCTACAAACGACCCGGCCGCCCCAGTCAGCTCGCCATGTGCGTGCAGGGACCGGCGGAAACCGGCCGCGAGTACCTTGCACGCTGGACCGAGCTCTGGAACAGCTGCGAGGGCATCCACGAAGTCCAGGCGATCCAATACTTCGCCAACGGGTGCCGGGATGGCACCCTCCTCAAAAACAAGCTCTTACGCTCCGAGCCGGCCACCATGGCCGCGCTCATGATGACGGCAGACAAGTACGCTAACACTGACTCCGCCATGAAGATCCAGGTGGCACTGGATGAAGCCAGCAAGGCGAAGCCGGTTCCCCCCGAAGCCGGCCTGCGACGGAAGCCGGCAGCAGCACAACCAGCAGAACAACAAGCGCAAGGCCGATCAGCCGGCCCAGCGCTATGACAACCAGCTCATCGCGGCCGCTGAACAGGCGCCCGTGACTGACCCGGCCGCCAAGCGCCGGCAGACTAGCAAGATGACATGGCAACCCGCCATGAGTTTCGAGGAGATGCTCGACGCTCGCTGCAAGCACCACAGCGGCGCAAGGCCGTCCAGGCACACGCTTCGGTAGTGCGTCATCACCAAGCGCCTACTGAGGGGCGACATCCCACCTCCTCCGGCCCCGGCTCCGAGAGCGGGGCAGCCGCCTCCACCTCCACCGCCGCCTCCGGCTGGCGGCGCGATGGGCGACGACGTCTACCCGGCCCAGAAGCCCAGAACGCGACCTACATCGTCTTCACCAGCCTCGGCGACGACAAGCGCAGCGAGCGCCTCCTTCGGCAGGAGGTTAACACTGTCATCCCGGCCAAGCCGGAATACATGCACTGGTCAAAGCGCCCGGTCACCTAGACTCGGGAGGATCACCCGACCGTCATGCCGAACCCGGATGGTTATGCCCTTGTCCTCAACCCCACCATCGTCGCGCCTCGGCGCACGTGCAAGTTCTCCCGGGTTCTCATCGACGGCGGCAGCGGCATCAACATCCTCTACCGCGACACCATGACCAAGCTCGGCCTCGAGGCCAATGACATGGAGCCCACCTAGACGATCTTCCACTGCATCGTTCCCGACCGTCCTACTCTCCAATCGTCCGAGTCCGGCTCGACGTCCTGTTTAGCGACAGCGACCACTTCCGACGCGAGCCGCTCTGCTTCGAGGTGGTGGACCTGACCAGCGTGTACCATGCGCTGCTTGGCCGGCCCGCGCATGTCCGAGTCCGGTTCCCCACTAGGCCTACCTGAAGATGAAGCTGCCGGGTCCGAAGGGCCTCATCACCATCACCGGCGACTACCGCAAGTCCATAGAATGCGCCCGACACAGCGCCAAGCTGGCTGAGTCGCTGGTCGTAGCCGAGGAGCGGCGCCAACTCGACCAGATCGTCGCCTTGGCCAAAGAGGCGCCGGCCGCGCCGATCCTGGCCGAGGAGCCGGCCGATGAGGCCTCGTTCAAGCCCTCCAAGGAGACCAAGAAAGTGAAGCTAAACCCGGAAGACCCCAGCTGTAGCAAGTACGTTGTCATGGGCACCCGCCTCGACAGCAAAAAGGAAGGCGAGCTCGTCGACTTCCTCCGTGAGAATCGGTATATTTTTGCATGGACCCCAAAGGACATGCCGGGTATCCCGAGGAAGTACGCTGAGCACAAACTCCACGTCCGCAAGGACGCCAAGCCTGTCCGTCAACCCCTACGACGTTTTTCCGAAGAGAAGAGAAGAACCATTGGTGAAGAGGTCGCCAAGCTTTTGGCGGCCGACTTCATCATGGAAGTGTTTCACCCCGAGTGGCTGGCCAACCCAGTCCTCGTCCTAAAGAAGAACAAGATCTGGCGCATGTGTATCGACTACACCAGCCTGAACAAGGCCTGCCCAAGGATCCATTCGCCCTCACGCGGATCGACCAAGTCATCGACTCCACTGCCGGGTGTGAGCTCCTATCCTTCCTGGATGCTTACTCCGGCTATCATCAAATCAAGCTCGACCCGGCCGACGCCCTGAAGACGTCCTTCATCACGCCCTTTGGGGCGTGTTGCTACATCACCATATCGTTCGGCCTGAAGAACGTCGGCGCCACCTTCCAGCGCTGCATGGAGAAATATCCACGTCTATGTGGACGACATCGTGGCGAAGACCAAGCAACACCTCACGCTCCTCGATGACCCGAAGGAGACCTTCGCCAACCTGCACGAGTACAAGGTCAAGCTCAACCCGGAAAAGTGTGTTTTCAGCGTCCCAGCCGGAAAGCTACTCGGCTTCCTCGTCTCAGAGTGCGGCATTGAGGCAAGCCTGGAGAAGATCAAGGCCATCGAGCGCATGCGGCAGCCGGCTCGGCTGCGCGATGTCCAGAAGTTCACCGGCTGCTTGGCCTCAGTCAGCCGGTTTCTCAGCCGGTTGGGCGAGAGGGCCTTTCCCCTGTATCAGTTGATGAATAAGACGATGCCATTCGAATGGAACGACCAGGCGGACATGGATTTCCGGGACCTCAAGCGCATGCTCTCCACCGCACCCGTCCTGGCCGCACCGGCCGAGAAGGAGCCGCTGTTGCTCTACATCGCCACAACCTCGCGGTCGGTCAGCATGGTGATGGTGGTCGAGCAACCAGAGAAGGGCAAGGTCCAAGCCGTCCAGCGTCTCGTCTACTACCTGAGTGAGGTGCTCTCCGCCTCCAAGCAGAACTACCCGCACTACCAGAAGATGTGTTATGACATGTACTTCACCGCCAAGAAATTGAAGCAGTACTTCCAAGAGCACGTTGTTACCGTGGTCAGCATGACCCCCTCGGCAAAATCATCGGGTGGAGGGATGCCTCTAGCCAGGTCGCCAAGTGGGCGCTCGAGCTAGCCGGCCACACCATCCTCTACGAGCCCCGCACTATGATCAAGTCCCAAGCTCTGGCCGACTTCCTTGTCGACTGGACCAAGACCCAGTATCTGCCGCCGCCGCCGGACTCAACGCACTGGTGCATGCACTTCGACGGCTCGAAGATGCGTCTCGGCCTAGGGGCCGATATTGTACTGTCCTCCCCGAAGAGCGACCAGCTCAAATACGCGCTCCAGATCCACTTCACCGCCTCCAACAAAGTCGCCAAATACGAAGCCCTTGTGCATGGCCTCCGGCTTGCCAAGGATTTCGGCATCCGGCGCATCCTGTGCTACGGCGACTCGGACCAGGTGATGTAGCAGTGCTTCGGTGAGTGGGACGCCCGCGGCCCCAACATGGCGAGCTACCGCTTCCTCGTTCAGAAGCTGCCTGGATTCTTCGCGGGCTGCAAGTTCCTCCACGTCCCGTGCACGGAAAATGAGGCGGCCGACACGCTCGCCAAGATCGCCTTGTCCCGACAATCCATCTCGTCTGGCGTCTCCCTTGAGCACCTACACAAGCCATCCGTCAAGCTGTCTCCGGACTACGAGTCCATCTACGTGCCGGATGACCTAGCCACGCCTCAACCTGGCCCGGGGGCTGCCAAACCCGGCCTGGCGACTGCCGAGACCGGCCCGGGGACTACTCAACCCGGCCCGGGGGCTGCAATCGTCGACCCGGTCGCCGCCATTCCCGACCCGGGGGCTGCCGCCCCAGAACCTGCCACGGTGGCCGTCTTCGTCGTGGTGACAGCGCCATCATGGGCCTTGCCCATCTCAGAGTTTCTGGAGAACATAGTCCTCCCCATGGACGAGACTGAAGCCCGGCAAGTGCAGCGCCAGGCGTCCGCCTACAGCATCATCAACAACGAGCTCGTCAAACGCAGCTCCACCGGCGTGTTCCAGCGCTGTGTCGAGCAAGACAAGGGCATTGAGATCCTCCTCGACATACACCAGGGCGAGTGCGGGCACCACGCCGCCTCGCGGTCATTGGTGGCCAAGGCCTTCCGCCATGGTTTCTACTGGCCCACGGCCCTTGAAGCCGCCGAGTCACTCGTTCTCAAGTGTGAGGGATGCCAGCGCTTCAGCAAGCACAACCACCAGCCGGCGTCGGCACTCCGCACCATCCCAATCGCCAGGCCCTTCGCGGTCTGGAGACTCGACATGGTGGGCCCCTTCAAGACCGCTTGAGGCGGCATGACGCATTTGCTGGTGGCGGTGGACAAGTTCACCAAATGGATCGAAGCAAGTCCAATCAAGAAACAGGACGGGCCAACGGCCGTCCGATTCGTCAACGACATCGTGGTGTGCTACAGCATGCCGAACAGCATAATCATGGACAATGGCACCAACTTCGCCAAGGGCGCGCTGGTGCAATACTGCTCCGTCTCCAACATCCGCCTCGACCTGGCTTCCGTTGCACGCCCGCAGTCCAACGACCAGGTCAAGCGGGCCAACGGCCTCATCCTTCGGCATCAAGCCGCAGCTCGTCGAGCCGCTCATCCGTTCATCCGGCAGCTGGCTCGATGAGCTACCGGCCGTACTCTGGAGTCTTCGAACAACACAAAACCAGTCGACCGGGTTCACCCTGTTCTTCCTCGTCTACGGAGCAGAAGCCATCATCCCGACCTACGTCGAGTTCGACTCGCTGTGCGTCATGATCTACACCGAAGCCGAAGCCAAACAAGCCCGCGAAGACGGTGTCGACCTGCTCGAAGAAGCACGTCTCCTAGCGCTCAACCGCTCAGCCATCTACCAGCAAGGCCTGAGGCACTACCACAGCAAGAAGATCAAGCCCCTCGCCTTTCGGGAGGGAGACCTCGTCCTCTGACTCGTCCAAGAGCAGACCGGCCAACACAAACCGTCCTCCCCATGGGAGGGCCCCTTCATCGTCAGGAAAGCCTTGTGCGATCGCAACGCTTACTACCTCATCGACGCCCGCAAGTCAAACAAGTGCAAGAGGGACACCGCCGGCGAAGAAACAACTCGGCCATGGAATGCAGAACTCCTCCGCCCATTTTATAGTTAGCCGTATGCACGTATGTATCGCTGCCTTTTGTAATCATCTGAAAACTACGGGGTGCCCGAACGACGCTCGGGGGCTGCCCTTTCCGACCAAGCTATTGCCTCTCCCGCATTTATGCATTATTTATCTCTTCATCAAACCCGACCACTAGTCCGACTCGCTCGACCCGAGGGCTCGGGGGCTGGCCGGCTTGGCCACTACCCGCCGCCTTACTCAGCGATTCGTGACGCGTTGGGATCGCCGCGGCCTCCCGCTTTGCCTTAAGCCACAGAACCGGCTTCGGCTGTCGGCCGGCAAGCGCGCAAGGCCAGAGCACCAGCAAGCCACGAACACTAAGTCAAGGACTGCCGGGTTACCCAACCCGGCCACGCCACTTTAAGTTACCGCACGACCGGCTGCTCGCCAACTGGCTTCGCCGGGTTGCCGCCAGCCGGCCCACTGGGTGTTTCGCTCGCTCTCAACATTTCAAACGCCCAAGTACTGTGCGATCCTCTCAAAGGCCGAACTCCTTGTCACGGACAGGAGCCTCGGCCGTCAGACTCGCGGGAGGGAAGCCCAAGAGGGGAAAGTCGCAAGAAAACGACTCAACAGACGATAAGCAAAAGCGCAGGCACGAAATTCATACATACCGCCGGGTTAGTCGACCCGGCCCCGTCACTTGCAACACCACCGCATGACCGGCTGCTCGCCAACCGGTTTTGCCGGATTGTCACCTGCCGGCCCAGTGGGTGTTTCGCTCGCGCTCAACACCTCGACAGCTTAAGTACTGCGCGCTCCTCTCAAAGGCCGAACTCCTTGTCATAGGCCAGAGGCTCGGCCGTCAGACTTGCTGGGGGAATCGCAAGAAAACGGCTCAAAAGAAAAAAAAGAAAGACTGCAAACATTCAAGAAATTTATACATCACCAGTTCAAATTCAAACAGGCCCAAGGCCAGAATTCATTACACCTGGAAACCCCCAACGGGTGGGTGGACCTACTACCTAACAGAAATTTTTACTAAGTTAAAAACAGGCAGCCTCAGGAATCTCCCTCGATGGCCTCTGGGTTCGCCGAGGTGTCGGTGTCCCCCTCCTCGGCGTCCGCATCGCGGTAGACGTCTGTCTCCTCTGAGCTGCCCTCCGAGTCATCCGGAAGCAGGCCGTAGTCGACAGCAGGCACGACTCCGCCGTCTTCCGCCCGCTCCGGCTGGAACTCGTCATGGAAGGCGAACCCGGTGATGTAGCTGGCCCGAGCAGTGATCCGGCCCGCCTCCGCCTGCAGCTGGCTCTCCAAGCCGGCTCGCTGGCCCATCAACGCATCCAGCGACAAGTCCGGATGCCAAGACATCGCGAAACTGAGCGCCATCTCGGCGCCAGCACGAGCGGCGCAAACGCACCAGTCATGGAGCCGATCCGGCCCCGCCTCCAACCACCGCGCCAGCCGCATGAAGTTGTTCGGCGCGATGGAACCCGGCTAGAGGGCCGCTGTCATCGCTGCGCTGGCCTCAGAGAGCCGCCCCATCTGCTCGCTCAAAACTCCCAGACGGGCCTCGGCGGTGGTCACGATATCCGGGAAGGTCCAGGCCACCTGCCGGTCAGTCCCGGAGCCGACGATCCCCTGCGGGTCGCGCTGAAAGTGAACCGCGTCCTCCACTAGCTGGCGCGTCTCCGGGAAGGCCCCTGTCAAGAAGAAAAGCAAGTCAGAAGAAAGTCACCAAGGACAAGAAGCCGGGGTCCCAACCCGGCAAAAAACCCAAGGAAAGTACTTACTGGAGAAGGACTCTTCCAGGTGCTGCGCTTCGAGCAACATACCACGCCGCTCCCGGGCGATGGTGCGGTCGCGCTCTTGGAGCGTCTTCTCCAGATTGGTGACCTTGGCAATGGCCGCCTTTAGCTCGGCGTCCTTTTCCTTGGCCGCCTTCGAGGCCTCCTCGCGGCGCCGGGTTTCCCCCTGACGGGTCTCCTTTGTCACGGCCACCAGCGGCTTCAAGCGCCTGGAGCTAACCCTTGTCGTCGGCCAGCTTGCCGCATTGCTGGTCCGCCTTGGCAAGGGCCTGCTGCGCCTCCACAACCTTGGCGGTTTCCGCCTTCAGGCGTTCCACCTCGGCCTCAAGACGGCCCTTGTCGCCTGCCAGCTGCTCCCGCAGCCGGCTGGCTTCATCAAGCGCCTATCAGGCTCCCGTCGCCTCCGCCCTCGCCCTCGCCACATTGGCCCCAAGCCGGCCGGCGTCGGTAACAAGCCGGTCGTAGTGGAAGCTGGCCCGAATCAGCCGGGTCCACCAGGACAACACCTCGGCTGTAGAAGGAAGATTCAGAAACAAAGTAATATTTTAAGATTCGACCCAACTGCTACGTAGTTGGCCCTAATCTCGGGGGCTACTCCCAGTGGGTGCGCTAGCGCGCCCCCACTAACAAAGAGCACGCAAAAGAATACTTGCCGCGGTGCGGAGCTCCTCCTCCTTGGCGGCGAGCTGCTCCGTGAGCTGCCGATGCGTCTCCAGGAGCCGGTTGAAGAAGCTGGCCCGGTAGGAGTCCAGTTGCTGCAGAAGGCAACGATCAACACAAGATAACAATTTAAGATTTGACCCAACTGCTATGCAGTTGGCACGAATCTCGGGGGCTACACCCAGTGGGTGCGCTAGCGCGCCCCCACGAAGAAGAAGCAACTGAAAAAGAAAGGCAAAAACCAAGGGAAACTTACGACGCTCCAGCTCTCGTGTCTACTCCACCTCGGCCTGGGCGAAGGCCTGGATCCGGTCCGTCCGCCCTCGCAGGCGTTGGGTCACCGCGGCCGTCGCCGCCTCCTCCTAGGTCAGAGGCCCGAAGAAGACCTCACCGGTCCCGCTCTGCGCTAGCTGCGACCCGACGGCCCGGCGACCCCCTAACCTGAGCACCAGGGCGTGCTCTCAGCTGGCCGCCTCCCCTGCGGCCGGCGCCCTCTCTGGCTCCGTCGCCGGTTCGGTGGCCGGAGTGGCATACGGCTCCACCACCAACGGCGCCTCGCTTGTCGGTGTTTGAGGCGCCCCCTCCGGCGCCGTCCGTGGCGCCTCCTCCAAGACGGCGTCGCCGCCGCCGCCGTCGGCCCCCGTCCGCTCGACCACGCCGGTCCGCGGCAGGGTGTCGACCCCGACGACCACCACCTCCCGGTCGAGGTTCATCACATCTGCATGGCCGCCATGGTCGCGCCCCCCCCCCTCCAGTGACATCACGAAGACCGTCGCCGCCGCCACCGTCCCTGCCAGCATCTCCGGCCACGCCGACTCCTCGCCGGCCCGCACCCACGTCGCCGTGGTGTCAACCCAGGCCTGGGTCGACGTCGCCTCCAACCACGCCTCGGCCCAATTCCGGTCCCGCTAGGCCAGGCCTTCGGTGTCGGCCGGGTCCAGACCAAGATACGGATCCACCCGCTCCTCCTCCTCCTCTTTGTCATGATCGACGGTGCTGGAACGGCTCATCCGGAACGCGGCACCCTCATTGGACGCAGCGTCCGCTGCTGCCAGCGCCAACGAGATCGGCGACCTGAAACCCAAGACAGAGTAAATACACAAGAGCCAAGCAAAGCCGCTCGGCCACTCGGTTCAAGCAAGAAAGGAACTCACCCCGGCACCACCGGAACGGCGGGCCTCGCCGCCCTCTCCTTCAGAGCGTTGCGCCTCCTCTTGGCGGGCGGCTTCGCGCCCCCGGCCGGGTTCGCCGTGCGCTTCACAGCCGAGGCCCGCGGCGCGACATTGTCCTTCCCGTGCGTCTGACTCGCCGCCAACGCCCCCCGAGACGACCCGGCTCCGGCCACGCCGCCGCCTCCTCCACCTGGCGCCACTATGACAGCAACTTGCGTCAGCACCCCAAAACAGTCCCGTGACCGGCAACTCAAGAAGTGAAGACAAACGTACCCGCTCGGCGCCCTGCGCCCGCGTCGGCGGTCGTCCCCTCTCCTCTGTTGTGGGCCTCAGGCTCCTCCGAGGCAACGCACACCACCTGTGTTCGCGCCCGGTCGTAATGATGTCGGATGGCGTTCAGAAGCACCTCCCGCGTCACGTTGGGGCGAATGAGAAGATGGGCGGCAGCAAAGTGTCAGGACTGGGGTTTTCAGGATATATTTCCCAAAAAATGGTCCTTGTGCTCACCACCCCCAGGATTACTGTTAGCTGATGAGGCACCAACTTGATACAGAAATTCCAAGCAAAATAGAAAATGTGTAGTACAAGACCATTCTGGCCTATGAGTACAACAAATGGTTTCTAGTGGCTGACGGCGGAAGCGGTTTGTGGTTCATCAGTGTCTACGGGACTGCATTTCCCACAGGAACAGCTGACCTGGATAACTCCTATCTTCGGGAGGCTGCTATCACCATTGCGTAGGTTCCGGGGCTGTCATCGCAACGCTCCTCTCCGTGCAAGAAATCTGGCCAAGACAATAGCCAGGGACAAGCCAGTGAGTACTTTGAATGTACTCGCAAACATTATGAACACGGGTATAATATAACAAATGATAATCATGCTCTGAAATATTCTATGATCACACGTCAGTCACAAAATAAACATCCATGATGCACGCAAGCAGGTTATTCATATACAACATGAATATGCAATAAGGGAGTAGAAATAGAATGCACCGATCAGATTATGCGAGCGGCGCCTCGAAAGGATGATAATATAAAGCATGCCTCAGTCGGGCGTTCAAGCGACGTCACATAAAGGGCTTATAAAGGAAATAAGTAGCAAACATGCCACAGTCGGGCGTATGTACGACACCACATAAAGGGCTTATAAAGTAAATAAATAACAAGCATGCCACAGTCGGGCGTCTCAGCGACACCACATAAAGGGCTTATAAAGTAAATGAATAACAAGTATGCCACAATCGGGCGTCTCCGCGACACCACATAAAGGGCTTATAAAGTAACTGAATAACAAGCATGCCACAGTCGGGCGTCTCCGTGACACCACATAAAGGGCTTATATGAGAGTAATCATAGTGAATATCCAGGCAGTAGAACCATCCCAGGGTTACTCAATAATTCAAATAATGTAAATGGTTAGTCCATAATAATAATAATCATAGTCATCATTAGTCACAAGTCATGATCCATGTTCTGGTTTAGCAGTTTTTCCTTCGAAGACCGACACTAAGACCGACGCTTGACCCATCCCAGACTGTAGTCCTTAACCATGGACACGGCTATTCGAATAGATATAATCTCTACAGAGGGTGTACTCTTTACCCACGAGTAACGGATTCCTTTAGTCCATCGGGACTAATTCCGTCTTCACGGTCTTTTAATTGAAAACACACCGACCGCACACACCAGCCTAACTTACCGTGTGTGCGGAATCACCCACGACACCCGTTAAGCGAAAACTCTAAGTGGGGAGGCTACAACCTCGACTAGCATGGGATCACAAAATTTATAACGCCATAAACTAGGGAGCTACCCCTCGGCTCCAACCGGAAACACCCATGCCCCCGGACCAGGTGGCATGTCTACGGGATGCAGCCGGTATCTTTCACCATGGCCTCTCTGTACGGTGTGTGCTAGGAAGGGGTTGACAACTTACTAAACCGTACCCTACCTATGGCAGGGACAAGTGGTAGTACGAAACAAGTATGGGGGTTACTGGAACAAGACTCGATCTATGGTCGACTCAGGAGGTTAAAGAATTTCCTGCATGATTAGCATAAGAAATATATTTCACACTAATCAGACGGAATCACCACTCATCATACCTCACCATGCCTTGCGGACACAACCGTCTCGACGAAGAACTAGAGACAAGCTCGTGTCTACCCAAGACAGAGGCTTTCCCGGATTCCTTCCGGTAGGCATGAATGGCATACGAGGGTGATTACTATCACAAACATATCAAATTCCAACAACACGGAATCATCAATATGCACTCATGAGTATGATCATATCATCACATAAAATAAGGAATACTCCGTGTCAAGGTGGTGTTGTAACCGTATCAAACAACACACAACAATATTATGCCAAGGTTCAGAATGCTTGCCTTCAAGAGTATGCAAGTGGGGTGCACTTTTTGAAAGGTACTTCCTTCTTCAAAATCCTATTTTAAGAAAATTTAAATTAACACATAGTTTCAAAACAGTACAAAAATGTTCTTTGTAAAATTTTCAAATAAATATGAAAATAAACTAGACAAAATTTGAGAAACAACAGAAAAAGAATCGAATCAATTGGACTTATATTTAAAAAGTTACAGCCAGTGAAAGTTTAGTCAAAATCTGTTTTTAATTGAAAAAAACCAGAAAAAGAAAACGGTTCGGGGAGTAATACGTTTTCAAATAGGAGGAAACGTACTCTGGGTTTTACGCTTCCACTAAAGCCAGCGCGGGCCGCCGCTGGGTCACTGATAGTGGGTCCATCGGGCCCACTGGTCAGGTTTGACCAGTCGCCCGCGCCTTCTTTCTCCTCTGGCCGAGCAGAGGCGGAGCTCCGGCGATTGCCGCCGACGAACGGCGGCTCCCCACGGGATTTCGAGGGCAGGGATGGATCCACCAGTCCAGGGCGGTCCTCCCGGTGGTCGAGAGGTTCGTGGGGACAAAGGGGGTCACCGGCGGCGAGCTCCGCGATGGACAGTGGCTTCTGGTGGATCGGGGTCTCGAGCTACGGTGGCTCCCGATCGGGTTTGAGAGGTCGGGTGGCTCCGCAAGGTCTAGGGCAGTCGGACGGTGGCACTGGATGGACTGGGGAGGCCCTGCTCGTGACGAACGGGGCCGGAGCGTGGTGGAGGCCGAACTGAACGGAGATGGGGAAGACGGCCTCCCTCCATCGATTGCTGGCTATGGGAGCACTAGAGGGATGGCCTGAGGTCGCCTGAAGGTCTGGACGAGCTCGGGGGTTCCTTTTATATGCTGTCAAGGTCGGTGAAATGCTAACGTGGCCTAGAGGGCTTGGGCGACAATGCAAATTAACAGGAGAAGTTCAGAGGTGGCTAGGAGATTAGTGGACATGCTGGTTTGTCCAGAGGGGCAAGATCACAGTCAAAAATAAAACTATGCCAAAACTGTCCATGAACACAAGGTGCTCAATAAAATGCCATGGGCACCTAGGCATCTCTTTGGGTGGCCAAAAACTCCAGGTCAGAGTCTCTTTAGATGATAAAGAGGGTGGCAAGGTTAGTTTGACAAAAAACAAGAAGTCCCTAGTGCAAGTTTTTGAGAAAACCAAATCTGGACAGAAAATAAAGGGCATTATTGCATGGACCAAAAATACTCCAATGGGTCCAATCTCCTGGACTTAAGGGTTTGGTAGAGTGGTCTATAAGCAGGAGAAAAATCATGGGTAATAGGGCAAGATAAAATATGGTTGTAGTAGAAAATACCCAACTGGACCAGAGAGCAAAAGAGGATGATTTGCTCAAATTTTTCAGAGAACACCAATGGGTTTTTGTATAAAGTTGAATTATACACTACTACTAACATCTCCCAACTTTGGTGGAATTTATAAAGAAATATTTAAATAGGTTGTAGTGCAAATTACAAACTGGACCAGATTTGAAAACTTGGGGTAGGGCTCAAAATCTCCAAATGACTAAAAGAGATTTTTGCATAAAAGTGATGTGGGAACCTCACATGACATCCCCAAATTTTGGTGGAAATTTTAAAGTAATTGAAAGGGTTGTAGTGCAAATGGAACTCTAAAACTTATGAAAAATCATTTTTGAAGAAATAAAGTTCAGGAAAAATAATTGTAGAAATAATCCCACTAATAAAAAGAAATGGTCTTGGGAAGATATACAAGTCCAACAATATTTTTGAAAGGTTTCCACCTAGAAGGAAAACTCAAAAATTCAGAGGGACAGAGTGATCTGAAATTAAAAGATAAAACCAGAAAATAAAAATTTAATTTCCTGGAAAAATTTTAATTAATAAATCAAGTTCAAAATTTCGGGGTGTTACAACACTACCCCCCTTAAGAAAAATCTCGTCCTCGAGATTTGCTAAGGGCTGCTTTGGAAAGAATTACTCCTACTATCTCAAAGTAATATCACAAAAATAACCATCCTACTCATGCAATAATATGTGGCTACAGTGAGTGGGCAATTAAGTGGTGTAAAACTACAGTGTGGAATACTGGCGCTGCATGGAAAAATCTATGGTTGGGGGAAAACGAGATATTTCTACTTTTGGTTACAGTGAATTTAGAATAAATTTCTAAATTTCTAAAATACGCTGGTCGCACCCAAGAGCATAATGCTCTCTCTGGCTGACAGGTGGACCCGGGGCCCATTGTCAGTCTCTTCCTCTATGTCTGGCTCTCTCTTCTTCCTCTCTCTCGCGTGCTTTCCCGCGCTTTCTCCACTGTCGACAGCTAGCGCCTAGAGCATCTCGGCCGTACTGCGGTAGTGCGCGGCGTGCTAGCTGCCGGTGCAGTGTGCACTCACCTTGCGGGCCAGTGCGCTGTCGGCACTGCTCGTGGATTCGCCTCCGAACACCGGCGATCGAGCGACGACCGGCGCTGGTGGACTTCGCCCACCGTACACCGATCTCGAGTTATAAAATGACCGAGGTGCTCCTTTCTTCTTCCTCACACCTGGCCTTGCTTTTCCTTCTCCTTCCTTCTCCTCCGTTTCTGTTTGCAGGAGCTCGAGACGAGGCTCTAATGGCGGTGGTGATGCCAGACTGGTACATGATCCTGATGTGCGGAGGGTTGGCGGTATTGCTGGGGTCCTCCGTGCTCTTGTGCGCGATGATCCTTGATGATCGTCGTGATGCTGCTGCTCGAGCGTTAGCTCTTCGCGGCAGCAGCGATCATGCGGATTAGGTGCTGGTGTCGGGTGCTAACTGCTGTCAGTGTGCTGTAGGCAACTTGCACCCGAATAATTACCCACAAATCTTTCCTTCAGAGACTGTGGTGTGTAAGGGAGGTGATCAGTTAGATGCAACATGGGTACGTGGTTTTGCAATTAGTGCATGTGGTCGAGTGGTTGGGGTTGTGAGTCTGCTGTCGTGGTGCTGCGTGAATAAAAAATCTATGTCGTGAAGAGACATATGCTGCAACAACTCAGGGAAAAATCTCACTTCAGAATTTACCGAGAGCGAATTTAGTTAATCAAAATTAACAGCAGTACAAACTACTCACATTAATTGAAACCAAATATTTAATTCATCGCACAAATTTAGGATACCACGCATAAGTTGCAACACATAAATAAATGCTGGGACAATAAACATAGCAGTGACGTCTACAATGAAAACGGTAAATAGACAGCGTCCTGAGAAAACGTCTCTCGTGTTGGGGCACACTCCTCTTCTATCGGGGGAAGCGGGTTGGCTAGTCGAAGAACGCGTCTCTCTTGGTCGGGCCTCAGTGGTCTGCCGATGGCGATCTGAGGATTTAAATCAGCGAGGCTCTCGAGATAACCTATTACTCGTTGGGTCAAACGCTCTTGAGCGATGACATACTGGGCAAGGTTGGCAGTACTGGGTCTCTCTCAATTCGTCCATCGGGAAAAGATGTTACTTCTCCGAGTGCTGCACGACTCGGGAAGTAATAATACCCCCGTTCGCTGGCATAGGGTACCGCGAATCGGCGAGCAGCAAGCGCTTAAACGCAGCAGCTTCTATGGCCATCTGTGGAGTCGGCATAGATTTCCCCACGAAGGAGACTTCCCTTGGGTCTTGGTTTGGGTTTGCGGGAGGGATGTGCACCACTGCACAATATTTCGAGGTGGAAGGGTGATCCTCGATTTAAGCAACTCGTACTGGGGTGGATGGATAGAACTCATGGTACTGCAGGTAAAGTCCCACAATATTTTAACAAAGCTACCTAGGGTTGCATCTGGAGTTCTCAGATAAATACTAGGGCTCGGCATGGAAAACGAATGGTTGTGAGAGTTGTGCACAAGGTGAGGGATACTTGGCAAGGTCACGAGGTGGCCTTTTATATAGCACCTGGGCTGGGTCATTTATCACGGTGAGGGGCAACTAGTTTGTCGGTTCTGCTCTATGGGGTCGGGGTCAATGCCACAGATACACATATCTCACAAAAGTGACGTATTACTGTGGGTGTCGTCGGGTTGGTTTTTGGTAGCTACGCCCGGAATTAAAAATGTAACCGTACGCCAACATACTTATGCATGGCTATTATTCAAAATAGGGGCGCATAAGCAGACAGTATTTAATTATGGCGATACAAGATCACACAATTACAGGGCGTGGACATACTAAGACTCGGTACTACTCGAGTGACTTAGTCTACCTTGTTTATATCTAAGCGGGTGTGCCTTGTGGACGTCGAGGCTTCTCCACGGGTTTCACCGTCGGGGTTAGCTGGATGGAGTTGAGGGGCTGCAGGGTCGGGGTAGCGATGATGACCATCGCGGGGGTTGTTGGCCACAATCCCGTTGGAGCGTGTTCCCAAAAGGCGACGAAGCACTTCTGGGGACACCAAAGCATTTTGGTCGATGGCTGGGGCAGACCTCAAGGACTCGATCGGTTGTCCGAACAACACGACTAGGTTGTCGGCGTTGGGCTCATCCCCTCCTCTTGTCGGGGCTCGACGAACCAGTTCTCCACGAGCTGCGATCAGATCAAGGGTGATTTGATCGAACAGTTCCTCTAGTGCACTTACATAGCGCACCAGATGCAACAATGCAGGATCCGTCTCGTGATCCCCGTTGGCAACCTGGGGTGGCCTACCATACCCGTCATGGCTGGGGTAGTAGTAGAACGAGCGACAGTTAACACTGGGCGACAAGTGTCGGAGTTGAACTATAGCCTCTCGAGCAGCTAGTTGGATGGCTTGTGGCTCAAAGGAAGTTGTCCTTCCGGTGAACCCGTAGGGGCGTTCTGGCGATAGACCCCTACCATAGACATGCACAGTGGCCCAGAATTGACGGCTCTCACCGCTCATGGGCCCTTGGTACACAACATACTCTTGGGGCTCTTCTAATGCAAAGGCACGGCGGGTGAGGTTTGCTAGCACGGTCACAAAACCTCTAAGGTTGGTTGCCGTGGTCTCATTGTGCACAATGGCGCCAGGCATTATAGCTCGGTTTGGCGAAGAGGCTATGCTGTGCTGGGTTGAGGCTAGCGTGCCCTTTTTATAGAAGAAGGGGACGGAGTCTTCCTTCGCACGCTTGCGAAAGAGACTATTTAGGTGTCGGTCACTGGCGCGTGATCGACAGGCTAGGCTGATAGGTTGGGCACCAACTGCCAAAAGG
This sequence comes from Aegilops bicornis, assembly GCA_021605145.1. Taxonomy (NCBI): domain Eukaryota; kingdom Viridiplantae; phylum Streptophyta; class Magnoliopsida; order Poales; family Poaceae; genus Aegilops; species Aegilops bicornis. The sequence goes on from CM038675.1 coordinate 363,181,413, forward strand.
TGTTGGGGTCACTGTGTGGCTATCTTACACGAGAAGCTTGGTCGGGGTTAGGTTAAGGTCTGGTGGGTTGGTTAACCTAGGTTTATTGACCTGGCCAAGATAGGATTAGCCAATGGTCAGCCTGGCTCTGATACCAAGGTTGTCAGGACCGGGTTTTCAGGATATATTTCCCAGAAAATGGTCCTTGTGCTCACCAGCCCCAGGATTACTGTTAGCTGATGAGGCACCAACTTGATACAGAAATTCCAAGCAAAATAGAAAATGTGTAGTACAAGACCATTCTGGCCTATGAGTACAACAAATGGTTTCTAGTGGCTGACGGCGGAAGCGGTTTGTGGTTCATCAGTGTCTATGGGACTCCATTTCCCACAAGAACAGCTGACCTGGATAACTCCTATCTTCGCGAGGCTGCTATCACCATTGCGTAGATTCCGGGGCTGTCATCGCAAAGCTCCTCTCCGTGCAAGAAATCTGGCCAAGACAATAGCCAGGGACAAGCCAGTGAGTACTTTGAATGTACTCGCAAACATTATGAACACGGGCATAATATAACAAATGATAATCATGCTATGAAATATTCTATGATCACACGTCGGTCACAAAATAAACATCCATGATGCACGCAAGCAGGTTATTCATATACAACATGAATATGCAATAAGGGAGTAGAAATAGAATGCACTGATCGGGTGTCTGAAGCGATGCCTCGAAAGGATAATAATATAAAGCATGCCTCAGTCGGGCGTCTGAGCGACCTCACATAAAGGGCTTATAAAGGAAATAAGTAGCAAACATGCCACAGTCGGGCGTCTGTGCGACACCACATAAGGGCTTATAAAGTAAATAAATACCAAGCATGCCAGAGTCGGGCGTCTCAGCGACACCACATAAAGGGCTTATAAAGTAAATGAATAACAAGCATGCAACAGTCGGGCGTCTCCGCGACACCACATAAAGGGCTTATAAAGTAACTGAATAACAAGCATGCCACAGTCGGGCATCTCCGCGACACCACATAAAGTGCTTATATGAGAGTAATCACAGCGATTATCCAGGAGGTAGAACCGTCCTAGGGATACTCAATAATTCAAATGATGTAAATGGTTAGTCCATAATAATAATAATCATAGTCATCATGAGTCACAAGTCATGATCCATGTTCTGGTTTAGCAGTTTTTCCTCCGAAGACCGACACTAAGACCGACACTTGACCCATCCCAGGCTGTAGTCCTTCACCATGGACACGGCTATTCGAATAGATATAATCTCTACAGAGGGTGTACTCTTTACCCACGAGTAACGGATTCCTTTAGTCCATCGGGACTAATTCCGTCTACGGTCTTTTAATTGAAAACACACACACGACCGCACGCACCTGCCTAACTTACCGGTGTCCGAATCACCCACGATACCCGTTAAGCGAAACTCTAAGTGGGAGGCTACAACCTCGACTAGCATGGGATCACAAAATTTATAGCAGCGCAAACTAGGGAGCTACCCCTCGGCTCCAACCGGAAACACCCATGCCCCGGACCAGGTGGCATGTCTACCGGATGCAGCCGGTATCTTTCACCATGGCCTCTCTATCGTTGTGTGTGCTAGGAAGGGGTTGACAACTTATTGAACCGTACCCTACCTATGGCGAGGACAAGTGGTAGTCTGAAACAAGTATGGGGGTTACTGGAACAAGACTCGATCTATGGTCGACTCAGGAGGTTAAAGCATTTCCTGCATGATTAGCATAAGAAATATATTTCACACTAATCAGACGGAATCACCACTCATCATACCTCACCATGCCTTGCCGGACACAACCGTCTCGACGAAGAACTAGAGACAAGCTCGTGTCTACCCAAGACAGAGGCTTTCCCGGAATCCTTCCGGTAGGCATGAATGGCATACGAGGGTGATTACTATCACAAACATATCAAATTCCAACAACACGAAATCATCAATATGCACTCATGAGTATGATCATATCATCACATAAAATAACGAATATCCGTGTCAAGGTGGTGTTGTAACCGTATCAAACAACACACAACAATATTATGCCAGGGTTCAGAATGCTTGCCTTCAAGAGTATGCAAGTGGGGTGCACTTTTCGGAAGTTGCTTCCTTCTTCATAATCCTATTTAGAGAAAATTTAAATTAACACATAGTTTCAAAACAGTACAAAAAAGTTGTTTGTAAAATTTTCAAATAAATATTAAAATAAACTACACAAAATTTGAGAAACAACAGAAAAAGAATCAAATCAATTGGACTTATATTTAAAAAGTTACAGCCAGTCAAAGTTCAGTCAAAATCTGTTTTTTAATAAAAAAACCAGAAAAAGAAAACGGTTCAGGGAGTAATACATTTTTGAACAGGAGGAAACGTACTCTGGGTTTTACGCTTCCACTAAAGCTAGCGCGGGCCACCGCTGGGTCACTGACAGTGGGTCCATAGGGCCCACTGGTCAGGTTTGACCAGTCGCCCGCGCCTTCTTTCTCCTCTGGCCGAGTAGAGGCGGAGCTCCGGCGATTGCCGCCGACGAACGGCGGCTCCCCACGGGATTTCGAGGGCAGGGATGGATCCGCCAGTCCAGGGCGGTCCTCCTAGTGGTCGAGAGGGTCATGCGGATAAAGGGGGTCGCCGGTGGCGAGCTCCGCGGCTGACGATGGCTTCTGGTGGATCGGGGTCTCGAGCTACGGTGGCTCCCGATCGGGTTTGAGAGCTGGGGTGGCTCCGCGAGGTCCAGGGGAGTCGACGGTGGCACTGGATGGACTGGAGAGGCCCTGCTCGCGACGAACGGGACTCGAGCGTGGCGCCGGCCGAACTGACCGGAGACGGGGAAGACGGCCTCCCTCCATCGATTGCTGGCTATGGGAGCACTAGAGGTATGGCATGAGTTCGCCTGAAGGTCTGGATGAGCTCGGGGGCTCCTTTTATAGGTGGTCGAGGTCGGTTCCGCGGCGGCCGGGGATAAGATCGACGGTTAGCTGCTTCTGTGGCCGTAGACAACATGGCGATGAAGGGGCGGCTTGGAGGAGCGAATGGATGAGCTCGGGCTGTTCAGGGGCGAGCTGGTGCGCTGCTGTGGCTCGGGCTGCGCCATCCATGGCAGGAGCCTGCTGCGGCCGTCCGCTAGCTGCCATGGCCGACCTGACGGTGGCGCTGCAGGGTTCCAGGGGTGGCTTGGATGGCTCTGATGAGCGGATGAGAACGGGGCGCGGCCCTGTGGGCGAGCAAAGGCGAGGGCGTGCTGCGGCTGACTCGATTCTTGCGCTGTGCAAAAACATGCGCTCTGGGCGCGCCAAGAGCACGCATGCCAGGTGCTCGACGAAATGCTAACGTGGACAAGTTCATAGGTGGCTAGGAGATTAGTGGACATGCTGGTTTGTCCAGAGGGGCAAGATCACAGTGCAAAAATAAAACTATGCCAAAACTGTCCATGAACACAAGGTGCTCGATAGAATGCCATGGGCATCTCTTTGGGTGGCCAAAAACTCCAGATTAGAGTCTCTTTAGATGATAAATAGGGTGGCAAGGTTAGTTTGACAAAAACAAAAACTCCCTAGTGCAAGTTTTTGAGAAAACCAAATCTGGACAGAAAATAAAGGGCATTATTGCAAGGACCAAAAATACTCCAATGGGTCCAATCTCCTGGACTTAAGGGTTTGGTAGAGTGGTCTATAAGCAGGAGAAAAATCATGGGTAATAGGGCAAGATAAAATATGGTTGCAGTAGAAAATACCCAACTGGACCAGAGAGCAAAAGAGGATGATTTGCTCAAATTTTTCAAAGAACACCAATGGGTTTTTGCATAAAGTTGAATTATACACTACTACTAACATCTCCTAACTTTGGTGGAATTTATAAAGAAATATTTAAATAGGTTGTAGTGCAAATTACAAGCTGGACCAGATTTGAAAACTTGGGGTAGGGCTCAAAATCTCCAAATGACTAAAAGAGATTTTTGCATAAAAGTGATGTGGGAACCTCACATGACATCCCCAAATTTTGGTGGAAATTTTAAAGAAGTATTTGAAAGGGTTGTAGTGTAAATGGAACTCTAAAACTTATGAAAAACATTTTTAAAGAAATAAAGCTCAGGAAAAATAATTGTAGAAATCATTCCAAAAGAAATGGTCTTGGGAAGATATACAAGTCCAACAATATTTTTGAAAGGTTTCCACCTAGAAGAAAAACTCAAAAATTCAGAGGGACAGAGTGATCTGAAATTAAAAGATAAAACCAAAAAATAAAAATTTAATTTCCTAGAATTTTTTTAATTAATTGTAGCGACCCGACCCGAATGGATCAAGTCTCTATGCTTCAGTGTCATCCCTGGATCGGTATGCTGACACACACAGTACTCGAGGATTAATAACAGAGGTAAATCACATGTATAAAGTAACGTAAATACTATTACCTCAATCCAAATAGCGGAAGTAACAACAAGGTTGTGGATTCCCATCAACACCAACGGCAAAGTTGAGTGTAGAAATCGTAACCCTAACGTATCACTTACTCGTCGTAAGATCCTGCAACATGAGACGTTGCATCCACAAAGAGTCAGTACATTGAATGTACATGCAAATTCACACTGTAGATCAATGATGAATAATGGCTATCACTACATGCATATATGGCTGGTGGAAAAGCTCTATGGTTATAAGGTTTTTGCGAAAAGCCAATTTTTCCCTAATGCAAAGGAATAAATTTTATTTAACTATCATGGTGGTTGTTAAACATTGAGAATGGTTGACAGCATTCTCAATCCCAATTAAGCATCATCATTAAAACCCAACAAAATTAATTAAAGTAACATGATGAGATGCACATGAAAATCCAAGTACTAGATACTCAAGACGTCCGTAATCGGGGACACGGCTAATCATGATTAGTTTATACACTCTCCAGAGGTTTGCGCACTTTTCCCCACAAGACTCGATCTCCTCCGTTGGATTTCTCGCACTACATGGTGTTTGACAAACGGATGACTGAGACATAGTCTTTCAGAAGCGCTAACACCTTACGATCAGGTAGACCGTACCACCTACATCCCCTACATCTTCTAGTCTACCACTGTAAGAGTTCGCACGACTTAGTCAACTATGCTAGAGCCCATAGTAGCTTGTGGCTTGCACACGGAAGTTTCTAGTATGAATAATCTCATGATCCCTTTGAGCCTGGGTGGCGGTCCATAAAAAAACAGTAATCATTTGGAATACCCAGGTGCCTCAGTCCACCCAGATGTGTGTTAAAGTTGCCACCTTAAGTAAACCATTAATTAACAATCTCACATCTGTCATGAATACTCTCAAACCCAATCCACGTCTACGAGCATAGATAGCAATAAGCAATGTAATAGTAACTCCCAAGGGTTTCATAATAAAACAGGTAATAGGTACTACCTCATCTACTTCCCAACCCACAATTTAATTCAGATCCTAATCATGCAATTGTTTGAGGATTGATCTAATGCAATAAAAACTGGGTAGTAAAGGGTATGATCAAAGTGTGAACTTGCCTGCAATGTTGATGAAGATGATTCCCACTCAAAACTCTTGATAGCTCTACTTGTCACACTCCGGTCAATCTACCGTAAGCAAGCAATAGTAACCACACATAAGCAATCACTCAAAAGATCGGAAAGAACGAAGAAGATGATTCAGAAAACATCAAAACCAAGCAAATAATTCTTGCAACATAAAACAATTTCTAACAATACCAAAATTATGTGAATTTGGCCTTATCAGAAAGTTTAGGTCAAGAGCTTTAATTTGCAAAAAGAATCAACTCAAAAGGAGCTACAAAACTCAAGTTACGATCAAACGAAGTTTGAATTCAAATCTGGTCTAATTCAAAATTTTAAAATTTCAAAAAACATGTTTGAGTTTCATTACTTGATAGATGGGTTCATAACAAAGAAGTGGGCGTTGGTTTCGTTGGATTTGGACAAACGAGTAAAAAGATGCGGTCATTTGAAAACCAGGGACTATTCTAAAAATAAACTATTCACAAAGGGTCCCTGGCCGAAATTAAAAAGAAAAAGAATAAATCTATCTAACGAACGCTCGTTACAGAACGCTAACGAACGAATTACATTCGCTGCCTAACCCTAGCTAATGAACGCTCGCAAAATAAATAACCTAAAATATAAAAACCAATCTAAAAGAAAAACCGATCTATGTATTAAAAAACCGAAGAAAACCGGGCAGGTTAATTCGGTTTATACCGGTTCGGGGCGGATTGGATCCGGCGGCGGCGGATCGGTCAACTCCGGTGGTTTTCCCGCGGCGGCGGGCGGCGGCGAGGAGCGGCGCTGGCCGAGGCGAGGCGAGGCCCGGCGGCGGCTCGGGCGAGAGGCGGCGGCACGATGGCTGCGGGCGGCGTGGCGAGGGCTGCAGCAGGCTCCGGCGGCGCGGTGGCGGGGCCATGCGGGCGAAGCGCGCGCGGCGGTGATGCGAAAAGGAGAGGAGGATCTGGGCGGCTTTATAGGGGTCGGGATGGCGCATGGCGTGGAGGAGGGGTCAAGGAGAGGCGGCGGCGAGGAAGTCCGGCTCGGAGACGGCGTCCATGGCGGCGTGCGGCGGGAGGAGTCCTGCGGGAGCTCGGGGACGGGCGCGGAGGTGGGCTGGGCCGCGGCCTGGCTGGGTTGGCTGGGCCGGCCCAGTTGGGGAAGTTCTTCTTTTTTTTAAACAAAACATTTTCCAGAGAGTAAAAAAACAAAATAAATAAAACTTTACATAGGCATATTATATAACAAAATTTTCAGGAAAAGATTGTCTACAACGTGAACATTTCCCTAGCATTAAATAAAATTCACACAAATTCAAATAAAGCAAGGAGTGCTACTGCTCTAATAAAATCCAACAAAAATCATTTTAAAAACACCAAAATGATTTCAAATTTATTTCTCTCCAATTTTCTGTTGTAGGGAATCATGTTACCCTAATTTCCATATATTTTGTTTTTGGAGAAAAATAATTTGAATAAAACTCAAATAACTCCAAATTGAAAAATAAATTCAAAAGAACTTTGAATTTAATTATTTGAAACTCCCAACTCATATTTCATATGTTTTGAAGAAGTCATTTTATCTTCGCTCGTGAAAATCATTGAGTTGCATAAAGTTTCTGAGTTGGAAAATATTTCCAAATGAAATTCAAATATTTTTCAAACACCCTTTTCATTTATTTAAATGGAAGAAGTCATGTCATCTTCTCTCTAGGGTTTTGTATTTGAAAAGAATTTGAATTCACGAAGATCATAAATGCAAAATGAAAGTTTGGGAAACTCCTTTTATCCCCTCTCATTTAACTTTCAAAAAGTTTCGAATTTCACTCAATTTCACTCAATCAATCCAACAATCAATCAATCTATCTATTTATTATAACGTTCCAAAATTTAGAATTTTGGGATGTTACAAACCTACCACCCTTAAAATGAATCTCGTCCTTGAGATTCGGAGAGGCTAGCAAGAAATAGGTTAGGTTTGGGGGGGTGTCGGTGTCAAAAACGGCGGATCTCGGGTAGGGGGTCCCGAACTGTGAGTCTAGGCGGATGGTAACAGGAGACAAGGGACACGATGTTTTTACCCAGGTTTGGGCCCTCTCGATGGAGGTAAAACCCTACTCCTGCTTGATTAATATTGATGATATGGGTAGTACAAGAGTAGATCTACCTCGAGATCGGAGAGGCTAGACCCTAGCAGCTAGCCGATGGTATGATTGTTGTTAGATCCACGGACTAAAACCCTCCGGTTTATATAGACACCGGAGAGGGATAGGGTTACACAGTCGGTTACAATGGAAGGAGATCTACATATCCAGACGCCAAGCTTGCCTTCCACGCCAAGGAAAGTCCCATCCGGACACGGGACGAAGTCTTCAATCTTGTATCTTCAAAGTCCAGGAGTCCGCCAAAGGTCATAGTCCGCCATCCGGACACCCCTAATCCAGGACTCCCTCAGTAGCCCCTGAACCAGGCTTCAATGACGATGAGTTCGGCGCGCAGTTTGTCTTCGGCATTGCAAGGCGGGTTCCTCCTCCGAATACTTCATAGAAGATTTTGAACACAAGGATAGTGTCCGGCTCTGCAAAATAATTTCCACATACCACCGTAGAGAGAATAATATTTACACACATCTAATCTGCTGACGTATTTCGCAGCGTGTCATCACACCGCGGCCAAGCCTTTATATGAATCGTTTTTACTGTCCCACCTCAACGCACTTAGCGAGGTGGTTTCCTTGGCACGTCTTGTTGAAGCAGAGATCGTGTCCCCTTATTCCAGGATTCTCATCAATACGTACGTGGGTAACCCAACCGTGCCATTAATTTATGGCGCTTGGGAGATAAGCGAGTACTACCAGGCTTTGTCGGGGCACCTAGTTTCGTCCGCCCATAAAAGGGGATAAGGATCCACCTTTCCCATCTACGCCTTGTTCCTCCTTTGCTTATCCATTTTCACGCACTCGAGCTCCAGCACCCAAGTCCGCACATCCCACCTCAACCTTCTCCAGCCATGCCCGGAGCGGGAGGCAAGTGGATGGTCTCCTCCGTCACGGAGGGACACATCAAAAAGTTGAGGAAGGCTGGATACTTGTCTAATGACATCGCGCACCGGCTTCCCGACAAGGGACTAGGTTTCCCACTTCACCCATTTGTCCGGGGACTCATATTCTACTACGGCCTGGATTTCCATGATCTGGCCCCGAACTTCATCCTCAATATCTCGACGTTTATCATCGTGTGCGAGGTCTTCCTCTGCATCCAGCCCCACTTCGGTTTATGGTTGAAGACTTTTAGTGTCAAGCCGAAGGTAGTGGGTGGCCAAAAAGTGGAGTGCGGAGGCGCCATGGTGGGCTAGATGCCCAACATTACATGGCTCGAGGGCTCCTTCGTGGAGACCATAAAGGGGTGGCAATCGGGGTGGTTTTACATCACCGAGCCGCGTGACCCTGAATGGGCAGCGACCCCCGGATTCCGATCTGGCTTCCCTACACGGCTCACCTCCTGGAAAAGAGACGGGCTTGTCATGGGGTAATTCGGAGGAGTTGTCCGGACTCCAAACCCGCGTCCAAAACCTGGTGAGCAAGAAGCTCAAACTCGTCAATGTAGTCCAGGTCATGCTCATCCGCCGGATCCTCCCGTGCCAACAACGGTCTTTCAGCTTGTGGGAGTTTGATCCGCACAGCACCAAACCAAAGCGGGCTCTTGACACTATGTACGAAGATGCACGGAAGGTCTTGTTCAAGGCGCCGAGGCTCCGCATCCGCTACCGAGGATCGCGGATTCAGCGTGCAGCATCAAGCCAACGCGGTAAGCTATTTTGCCCTTTACGGGACACTTGTTTTCATAGTTTGACTCTATGCGGGATCTAAACTCCCTTACCCTTGACAGGATTGGTAGAGGACATCCGGGCAGATTGACTGTCCGGCTCCCTTGCCAGAAGACCTAGCAGAAGACCGCTTGACGGGGCTGCTGGTTCCGGCACCTTACGTGGTGCCGGAGAAGAAGGCCAAGAAGAAGGCCACGGGAACTCGAAGGAATTCCCGGCGCCAGGTGGTGTCGGACTCATCGTCAGATGACCCTGAGGCGGACTCCTCCCGTGAAGACGGCGAGGAGGAAAGAGAGGCCTCTCCCCCAGCAGGGGGAGAGAAGAAAAGGAAGGCCGCCCCAACTGGGGAGGCCAGAGGGTCCAAGAAGGGAAGGACCCTCCCTCCGGACTACTCCACCAACGCCGACGACGGCGAAGAAGAGTGGCCACCCAGGGCCAAGCCCCTGGCGAAATCGTAAGTATCTGGGTACCAGAATAACTCATGGCGTCTCTTTTATTGCACGGTACCTTCTGACACCGAATATAATCATGCAGTCCGCCCAAGGCCGGGCTCGACGCTTCGTCGAGCGGTTCCCTGGGTTCGTCGGATGTGAACAACACTTCACTTCCGACCGCCTACTCTCCTCGCGCTGCGGATGATGCCGAGGTGGCGTCCCAAAAGGGGCCAGGCCAGGAGGTGGTGGTCCTGGAGGCGCCGCAAGGCAACCTCCCGGATCCCAGGCGCCAAGGGGATAAAACCCCAAAGGGCTCTATGTCCGGCCCTAGGCCGGACACCGCACCGGAACCTTCAACGGTTCCGCATCCGCAAAGCGGCCCCTACTAAGAAGGGCAAGTTTACGACGCCGGTGACCTCCGCCCAACCGAGGCACCAGATAATCTGTTGGAGGTGCTTAACGGCGCCTCCATCGACGAGAGCACCACACTATTATGAGTGCGGTGATCCGAAGGTTCGATCCGCCAAGAGCGGGCTGATCGAAGCTTCGTGCCAGCCTTCTAACAAGCTTTGAGGTATGTATTTAAGATATGTAAAAATATTACCGCATAGACAAGAGCCACGATGCTCAGTTTGGTGTTCGGAAAGAAAAGCCGAACTGAGGATCAAAAAGATATACGCAGGAGTCTAACATAAGTATGTCAATATGGGAATGCAGGCTGTGCTGCTGACCTCTGCCGCACTGACTGCGGAGGTTAATGCATTGAAGCAGAGCCTCGAGCGGTCCGAGGACGAGCTCGGCCTTGCCAAGAAGCAGCTCGAGGACAAGGAAGGTAAGTAATACCTTGTGCAAGTATATAAAAAAAGATGTGGTTGCAAAAAATGACAGGATCAACTAGGGTATGCAGGGGCCACAGTTGAGGTGGCAACCCTGAAGGAAGCACTGTCCAAGGCCAAAAATAATGCGGCCGTGGAGCGCACCGAGCGAGAGAAGCAGGAGGCGAGGGTGGCGGCGGTGCAGCAAGAGCTCCAGGCTCTCGTGGAAAAACACGAGAGTTTGGAGCGTGACTCAAAGACTCGAGAGTCCGAGCTCACCTCGGCGCTTGAGAGCGCCAAATCTGCCAAAGCCCAAAAAGCCCTCCAGGAAATTGAGGTGATGAAGAAGATAGCGGCGGGTAAGGCATTCTTTATGCAAAGCAAGCACGCGAAAGTGAATTACTTGTTACTTACCCGAGTCCGGAGCTCTCCAGGAGCATTCGCAGATCTTCCCCAGAGTGTGTCCGGCGCAGCCGCATTCTACCAAGACGAAGAGGGGAGCTCGATGGAGAAGGTGTTACGGTCTCAAGATGCCGAGGCCGGACACCCGTGCCCTTGAGCGACCAGCTGAAAGCAATGGTCGAGCTCCATAAGGTGGCCGAACAGGCCATGAAGGGTCTCATGATCCAATGTGGCACAGGGAAGCCATGCACAGGAGCTACTTGGCTGGTAAGGCGGCCGGTGGATGCCTGTCCAAGGATTGAAGTCATCAAGCGCTCCATATGCATCGAAGGTGCCAGAGGGCCTTGCCCGTGCTAAAGTGCACTTTGGGGCAAGATGGACGCTGAGAAGCTTGTGACGGATGGACCACCACCCGGCAAGGAGCATCGCAAGCCTGAGATGTATTATGAGGGCGTCCTGAAGGGTGTGCGCCGTATAGCGGATGAGTGCTCCAAAGATGTAATTTTTTAGTAAACTCGCATTTGTAATCATGTATGCTGAAAACTTGTTTCATATGCGCTAAGCAGCGCTTTTGAATTTAAAATATTACCTTCTGTGCGGCCGTTTATCAAAATTGAGAGATGGCGAGTCGTCGGCTTCTGCCCCCATGCCGCGAGTGCTGGGGTGTTCGGGATAAACTTGAGCGCTCTTTTTCCCATTATTTGGTCCTTCGAGGGAGGCGCTCAACACAACGAACAAGGCAATCGGACTATAATGCTTGAACACTCTCACTTAGCCATAGAATTCTATAATTTTAAATTTTGGCGAAGCCCCTGGTATTCGGAAGACCGAGTTCGGGGCGCTATCCACGCCTAGGCCGGACAAAGCCGACTCCTCGCTCTAAGCGGCATAAGTCTTTAGGGACTCGAAAACATCTCGAACAGCGACCAGCTCTCGCCCTATCATGACGGTCAGTTTTAGCTTTCTCCACTGAGGTGCTTAGCCCGGCTCAACCGAGGCACAATCGCAGTGGTTCTCCCAGTGCTACCTTAGCCGATATAACGGAACGTAAGGCACCAAAACATGGGAGCCGGGCAAACCCAACTATTGACCCAAGACATCATTCAGAGCCGATGCATATAATGCTATAAGTTCGGGGTGCCGCACTCATGAGAGTGTTCGGACTTCTCACACCATATTCTGGGGTATGCAAGCCCCTGGTGTATTGGCTGTACCAAAGTGTACGGTTGCATTATGTCATAACTGAACATATTGTTATAAAAAAAGGTAATGCAATAATAGACAAAAGCTATGCATTGTTTATTCGAAAAGTCTGCGGTAAAAGCAGAACGATACAAATAGTGCGATAAGCAAGAGATGGGACTATTTAGCATGTCCCCCCTCCAGGGGCGAGCTGCGGGATGATATGTGAAACAAGTATACTGCTCGTTATAGAGACCACCTGGACACTCGACATAGCTTTCTACCTCCCTGGCTGTTGCATCGTGTGTTCGGCGATTATGCTGCCGGACAGGCCTTCCGGAAAGTGGAGTCCTGAAAGTAAGAGAAAAAAAAAGAATGACAAAATCGGGAGCCCCTTGTGCGGTTGAGCCGCATTTTGGGTGTGCCGTGGTCGTGCCCCTCCCCCTATGCCCATGGTATTTCCAAAGCGTAGTCATGTCTGCAGCGTAATCTTGGTTCGCAATTTCGCGAGGTGGGGTTGGGGCCGCATTACTCTGGCGATGCTCGGAACGTGCCAGGCGGTCTTGTTGTAGGTTACTCCGGGCGCGTTTGACGGTGTCCGGACGTTTAATGGCCGGACTGGAGAATTGCCTTGACAGGCTGCTTTGGACTTCCGCCGCGAGGGCCGCCGTATGCTCCTCCGTCCGGAGAGAGTGTTCGGTGTTTCCATTGACCGTAATGACTCCTCGAGGTCCTGGCATCTTGAGCTTGAGGTATGCGTAGTGCGACACCGCATTGAACTTTGCAAATGCGGTTCGTCCGGCGAAGGCGTGATAGCCATCATGCGGAACGGGACTATGTCGAAGATTAACTCCTCGCTTCGGAAATTATCCGGGGATCCAAAGACCACCTCAAGTGTAACTGAGCCTGTATAGTTGGCCTCTACACCTGGAATGATGCCTTTAAAGGTCGTCTTTGTGGTTTTAATCCTTGAGGGATCTATGCCCATTTTTCGCACTGTGTCCTGATAAAGCAGGTTCAAGCTGTTGTCGTCGTCCATAAGGACTCTAGTGAGGTGAAATCCGTCAATGATTAGGTCTAAAACCCATGCGGCGAATCCGCCATGGCGGATGCTAGTGGGGTGGTCCCTTCGATCAAAAGTGATCGGGCAGGAGGACCATGGGTTGAACTTTGGGGCGACTGGCTCCAACGCATATACGTCCCTGAATGCACGCTTCCGCTCCCTTTTGGGTATATGGGTTGCGTATATCATGTTCACCGTCCGCACTTGTGGGGGGAAACCCTTCTGTCCCCTATTGTTCGGCGGCCGGGGCTCCTCCTCGTCATCGCTATGCAGTCCCTTGTCATTGTTTTCAGCGTTTAACTTACCTGCCTGCTTGAACACCCAACAATCCCTGTTGGTGTGGTTGGCTGGTTTTTCGGGGGTGTCGTGTATCTGGCATGAGCGATCGAGTATTCGGTCCAAATTGGACGGGCCCGGAGTATTTCTTTTGAATGGCTTTTTCCGCTGACCGGGTTTAGAGCCTCTCAATCCGGCATTAACTGTCGTATCCTCAGCATTGTCGCGTTAATGCGGCGCTTTTGCTTGTTGCGACGCGACCTGCCAATGCTGTCCTTGGTATCCGAATTACCAGGGATCTTGGTCATGTTATTACTACGAGCTAGCCAGTTGTCTTTTCCCGCGCAAAAGCGGGTCATGAGTGTCGTGAGGGCTGCCATGGATTTCGGCTTTTCCTGTCCTAGGTGCCGAGCAAGCCACTTGTCACGGATGTTATGCTTGAAGGCTGCAAGGGCCTGTGCGTCCGGACAGTCGACTATCTGATTTTTCTTCATTAGGAACCGTGTCCAGAATTGCCTGGCCGATTCCTCTAGCTGCTGAATTATGTGGCTTAGGTCATCGACGTCTGGTGGTCGCACATAGGTGCCCTGGAAGTTGTCGAGGAATGCGGCTTCCAGGTCCTCCCAACAACCAATTGATTCTGCTGGCAAGTTGTTGAGCCAATGCCGAGCTAGTCCTTTAAGATTGAGTGGGAGGTATTTGATGGCATGTAGATCATCACCACGGGCCATGTGGATATGAAGGAGATAGTCCTCGATCCATACCGCAGGGTCTGTTGTGCCATCGTATGATTCGATGTTTACGGGTTTGAAACCCTCGGGGATTTGATGATCCATTACTTCATCTGTGAAGCATAGTGGGTGTCTGCGCGCCTCAGATTGGGCTATATCACGACGTAGCTCGGATGAGCTTTGTCTGCATTGTCGGCCCACCGGATTTACCATATCCGGCATGAATGTTATCGCCACGCGGTCGTGGGCCCACGCCGATCCATAGATCGATCTTGTTTTCCTTGCCCCTGTCCTCCAATATATCTCGCAGCTGGCGCATTTCCCCGTGCCTTGGTATTCTTTGAGCGACACCGGGGTGCGGCTTGAGTGGAGGGCCGAGAGGCCTCTCTGTCGCGGCCACGAGGTGGCCGGTCGGCCGTGTCATGCGCTGGTGATGTAGGTCTAGGTGCTTCCTACTCTAATCGAGGTAGCAGCATGCGTTTTGGGTAGCTCTTGGAGGGGTGTTCGAGTTTGTACTCTTCGGCCGCAAGGACATCAGTCCATCTGTCGGCTAGCAAGTCTTGGTCAGCTCTAAGTTGTTGCTGTTTTTTCTTGAGGCTGCTCGCCGTGGCCATAAGCCTGCGTTTGAAACGCTCTTGTTCGACGGGATCCTCAGGCACGACAAATTCGTTGCCGTCACGAGGCTTGCCTCGTCTTCGGAGGGAGGCATGTAATTATCGCCCTCTACCTCTCATGCGCCACTCTCTCATGAGGGATGGCTTCTCCATCCTCCCGTGTCTTGAATCCTGCCGGAGGGGTTGTCTTCGCACCTTTGTCCGGTGTTATTGTCTCCGTGCCGAATCGCCGTTTCTTTGTGGGCGGGATTTAGAGCGGCGCCCGACGCCGGGCGCTTAGGTTGTTTCTTGGAGGGGTCATCCTCTGTTGTTCCATCGCCGTTCCTTCTTTTGGGGTGTCCACCATGTATATGTCATATGACGAGGTGGCCTTCCAAAGTGCCTCAGAGGGCGCTGGTTCCTGTTCGTCTCCTACATCATCGTCCATACCGTCGATGTCTTCGGAGTCGAAGTTGAGCATGTCGGTTAAATCATCGACAGTGGCTACAAAGTGGGTGGTGGGTGGGATTTGAATTTATTCATCGTCCGCATCCCAACCTTGCTGACCATAGTTCGGTCAGGGCTCTCCTGATAAAGAGACAGACTGTCGGTGTCAAAACCGGCTGATCTCGGGTAGGGGGTCCCGAACTGTGCGTCTAGGCGGATGGTAACAGGAGACAAGGGACACGATGTTTTACCCAGGTTCGGGCCCTCTTGATGGAGGTAAAACCCTACGCCCCGCTTGATTAATATTGATGATGTGTGTTACAAGAGTGGATCTACCACGAGATCAAAGAGGCTAAACCCTAGAAGCTAGCCTATGGTATGATTGTTGTTCGTCCTATGGACTACAGCCGTCCGGTTTATATAGGCACCGGATAGGGCTAGGGTTACACAAAGTCAGTTACAAAGGTAGGAGATCTACATATCCGTATCGCCAAGCTTGCCTTCCACGCCAAGGAAAGTCCCATCCGGACACGGGACGAAGTCTTCAATCTTGTATCATCATAGTCTTGGAGTCCGCCGATGATGATAGTTCGCTATCCGGACACCCCTAGTCCGAACTCCCTCGGTAGCCCCGAACCGGGCTTCAGCGACGACGAGTCCGGCGCGTATATTGTCTTCGACGTTGCAAGGCGGGTTCTCCTTCAAACTTCATGTTCCCGTCGAATAGTGTCCGGCTTCCGTATAAATGTTGCGCTCCTTGGCTTCTACGCCCAATAATGGCCTTCTTCCACGTGTCGTCTTAATGCGAAAGGCTGGGGTATTTTTACATTTTACCCCTAGCCGTGCGAACGAGCCGCCTACAAGAGAGGCGAGGATCTAGATCCAGCTCACACCATCCTCCATCCGCAAGTTCTCATCGAAGCGCCTCTGACAAAAATCCATTCCATCATGGATAGCCGACACGGCTCCTCCTCTCGCGCTCCCAGCCCTAAGCCGGAGATTGGGGAGATGCTCGATTCCCACACAATGAGCTAGTGGCACTCCAAACCGAGGGATATCTTCCCCAGCTTTCATGGTTCCGGTTCGAGCCGGACTAGCCACCTACAAGGGTGGAAAGCGGTGAGAGCGTCCCCAACCCTTCCAAAGGGGAGCGGGTATGCTTTGTCCCCTATCTAATAAGGGGACTCGGATTTCCCATACATCCCTTTCTCTGGGGGCTCCTAGAGTTCTATGTACTCCAGCTTCACCACCTCATGCCCGCCTCCATTTTGCACATCGCGGGCTTCGTAGCTCTTTGCGAGCTGTTCTTGGGCATCAAGCCCCATTTTGCGTTGTGGAAGAGATTGTTTTGTCTCGCACTTCGTTCTCATGAGGGGTCGATATATCAAGTGGGCGGAGCCGAAATATGGCGCATCGCCGGGACCGGATATCTATCCGGCACCCAAGAAGGCGTCAAGACTGGCCTTCGAATGGTTCTACATGGAGGACGCCTCTGCCGGATCCAGTTTGGATCGGCCTCCCGGAGTTCAACAATCCTCCCTTGAAGAAACGCCTGAGTTGGCGCCCGCGGAGCCCTCAACGGGAAGATGATAGGAGCGTCCATTATCTGATGGGCCGGATTAGGTTACTGGCCCACTCCGGATTGACCATGATTGGAGTCATGGCCACGTGCATTATGCGAGGGGTGCAGCCACTCCAATATAGGGGCCACCCTATGTGGGATTTCAACAGGGAAGATGACGCCACCTGTCACGGCCGTAAAGGGACAGGCTTGGCAGCCGATCTGGTAAAGATCCTGTCCGGCTTGTACAAGGGAGAGGAGGAGGACTTCGTCCGCACGAATCCGTTGAATGGATTTTCTATGAATAACCCTCGGAGCTGGGTAAGCGGATGTTCATCTACCCGATCCATACTTTTAAAGTCAAGTATCTTACTATGTGATTTCAACGCAGGAGCTGCGCCGGGACGTGGAGGGCATACGAAGCCTAACTCCACAGCCCGAGGATCCGGAACGATCCCTTGATCCGACCTTCGAAGAGGATCCGGACATAAAGTGGAGCTGATTGACGGGTGTTCCACCAACGTAGCATAGACAATGCCCTAGTCGCCATTACGGTGACTACCCGGTTTGTTTCGGCCTCCCGGTGACTACGACCGAGGTCTTGACACCATCATTTGATCCGTGCTCAATTCTCGACCATCCCATACCGATGGTGCATCGCAGAGGTGCCTTTAAGGCGGAAGCGAACCAGCGGCCGACCAACAAGGGTCATCCGCCCAAAGGCGGAAGAGGAGTGCGACACGAACCGAACGTCGCCGCAACGGTGCGGAGCACCGCTATTTTTAAGGGAAGGATCCTGTGGAGGTATATTAATGCTCATAACTTTTCCGGAAAGAGCGCCGGACAAAGTGTCCGGAGAGGTTGCCAATCAAGCCTCCGCCAGCCATGCTCCAACGCATGGTCCGGGAGGGGAGGCGAATACAAGGCATGAGCCGGACACTCCTCCGACGGAGGATGCCGACAGGCTGTCCGCCACCCGGTCTGAGGTGGAGAGCGCCATGAATCACAGGAGTCGCCAGACAGTTCTTCGTGACGCGTGTTTCTCCCCGGAGGCGTTAAATGCCTTTGATGCGGAAGCAGCACCTCCGTGCCGCTCAAGATGGGTTAACCAGAGCCACGGAGCAGTATGTGAAAGACATACGGGTAAGTAATTTTAATAGTTATATATGCCAAGAGTCCCGAGACTTAAAATAGTTGAAATAACTGATTTAAGGATCAATTATTATCTTGCAGGATCTTCTGAGAAGAATACCCATATGTCCCAGAGCTCCAAGAGTGCAAGGCCCAACTTGAGGTCAAGATCAAGCCGCCATGTGGGGAGCCACAGAGACCCCCACCGGTAAGGCGTGCTTTGAAAAGATAATTATCTAACAAAGTGCGGCGTGAATCGACAATAATATTGCGGAGGGCGCGGACTAGATCCGGACAAGCAACAGCCACTGCGTCAGCTAAAGGCCGGCGAGAGGGTGCTTATGAAGGTGCAGCAGGATTGAAACAAGCTCCAACATGCCCACACCCAGCGAGGAGAAGAGCTGAAAGGTGTTCGGGACCAGCTGTCTGGCTCCGTGAAGGAGAATCAGGGGCTTCGTCGCGGCATTTATAGTAAGTGCTTGAACAAATTCCTTTGAAAAGAAGAATTCAGCAAGGAAGTCGATTGACAGAAATATGTCTTTAGGTGTGCTCACAGGTCGCCCTACGGAGGAAATGCCTGGGTCCACGGGTGACCAACTTCCCGAGCTGGTGCAATTGCTCGAACGTGTTCGGCAGGCGATGAGTGGCGTCGTTCATGCTTTATGGCCATCCGTCTCCCTACCCGAGGGCCTTGGTGAGCTTGCTCAGAAGCTTCAGGGAGCACGGCGACGGCTCCGTTTGTGGAAGATATCGGCCTGCCTTCAGGGCGCCAGGGAGGCCCGGGCCATGGTGAAGACATCGCTACCCGGTTATCGACCCAAACCACATGGCCGAGGTCGGACTGCGGGGCCTGATGGGAAGGAGATCCTGTGAGCTTGATGTACGGCCAAGTAGAATCGGCATGAATATTCCCAACAGGATCAGAATTAGACAGCCTGTTAGATGGGATTGAGGAGGAGTACAATCAGTCGGTTTGACGATGTAATTTGAACTGACATGTAAAATGCCTTCTAGCCGGATTGTAGATCATTTGTCTTTGCGGACCATTTCGCTTCAACCTCGGGACCCAATAGTCCGGAGTGTGTCCGAATACCCTTACGGTTATAAAACGGGGCATGCATGGAGACAAGGCGTCGGGGTCATAATTGCTTTATCAGACAAGTGCCCAACTAGTTATGTTATATTACATGGTTAGTAAGAAACATCTTCCAGGGAGAATAGTTCCGTTAAGGGTTCCTTTCCCTGGGAGGCATACCCTAAAGTGCAATGCCGGACTGCGAAAATAGCAGAAAAAGCATCTGGGGGCAGATAAATAAGAAGGAATAAATCATCTTTCAAGTCACCGACCGAATATTCTCTTAAGAACGCTAGCTTTCGGCTTCACCCAGTCTGAGGTACACATCCGGTGACCGGCGGTAATCGCAGAGGTGCTCCCTTTACCTCCTAGCCGAACAATCGGGAACGTGGGGGTAAGCACAGAGCCGAGCAACCCAGCTTGGCCAAAACTTAAGTCATATCGATGCATACAATGGTGAATAAAAGGTACATGCGGAAGTATGACACATGTATTGGGCATGAAGCCCGTATGAATAAGCTTCATTAAAGAAGCCCCGAGTATAATGAGTGCCAGGAGCACATCAAGTGTGTCTTGAACAAAGCGCCAAATCGGCCTATAAAAGGTATTGAAAAAGAAAGTGGGAAGAAGGAGGGGACAAGAGACAGAAAAATATAAAAAGGATGGGCCGGGGAGTGAGGCGAACCCGAGTCCGGCGTTAAGCGTAGAATCTTCGGAGGCGGGCTGCGTTCCATGGGTTCGGCTCGAGTCGGTTGTCGATGCGTTCGTGACGGTATGCTCCGCCCGGTCGGGACTTGGTCGATGATGAAGGGACCTTCCCACTTGGGCTTAAGTTTGTCCTTTTTCTTGTCCGTGGCGTAGAACAAGTTCGCCAACATTGTAAGTTTTGGCCCGTACTTCTACTGCTTTGATATCTTCGAGCCTGCTGGCGATAAAAGCAGCGAACGAGCCTTTGCCACGTCCGCTCCTCCTCTAAAGGCGTCCAAACTGTCCTGCCGATCCAACTCGGCTTCTCTTTCTTCGTACATGCGCATTACGAGGTGAGTCATGAATTATATCGCAGGCGAACTGCCTCTGCGGCGTATACCATGAAAAATGGTGTGAATCCAGTAGTTCGGTTTGGCGTGGTCCGCAGCCCCAGTCTGGTCGAGCTCCTCTACCCGGTCGTGTTAGATTCCTTGAGGGACCGCACTAGTCGGGTTTGATGCCGCTCATG
The DNA here is from genome assembly GCA_021605145.1 of Aegilops bicornis. Lineage (NCBI taxonomy): Eukaryota > Viridiplantae > Streptophyta > Magnoliopsida > Poales > Poaceae > Aegilops > Aegilops bicornis. Next base: position 363,201,672 of record CM038675.1, read on the forward strand.
ATTAGACCATTTGCTCGCTCGACTTGACCGTTAGTTTCGGGGTGATAGACTGAAGCGTGTCGAGCTTGATGCCCATGTTTTTGCACCGAGTTTAACGTCATCGGCCGTGAAGTTCGTGCTGTTGTCGATGATGATCTTTGTGGGGGACGGCAAAATGGTGTACTACCCGGATATGAAGTCTATCACCGGTCCGGATTACGCCGTTTTAACCGCTTGGCCTCAATCCATTTGGTGAATTTGTCCACCATGACCAATAAGTATTTGTGCTTGTGGGTTCCCCTTTAAGGGTCCAACCATGTCAAGCCCCTGCACCGCATAAACGGCCGGTGATGGGTATAGTTTTGAGGGCGGTGGGTGGCATGTGGCTCGATTAGCAAAGAGCTGGCAACCGACGCATCGTTGGACTAAGTCCCGAGCATCTGCACGGGTATCGGCCAATAAAATCCTGTCTGGAAGGCCTTGCCTACAAGGGCTCGGGCTGCAGCGTGGTGCCGCCCGAGTCCGGGCGTGAATTTCAGCCAGAGATTTCGCCCTTCCTCTTCGGAGATACACCTTTGAAGGACTCCGGTTGTGCTTTTCTTATAAAGTTCTCCCTCATGGACCTTGTAGGCTTTAGATCGCTGAACTATGCAGCGGGCCTCATTTTGGTCTTCGGGAAGTTCCTGCCACATTAAGTAGGCTAGGAATGGTTCTGTCCACGGGGCGATTACTGCCATCATTTCGTGAGCTGAAGGTGTTATTTCATTGGATGAGCCGCCGATTGTGTCAGAATGGTCTGAGTTAGGTGATGCAGCTGGCTCCGGATTGTTATTTTCGGACTCCTCTTCCCATAATACGGATGGCTTAAAGAGCCTTTCCAGGAAGATGTTTGGAGGGACGGCGTCTCGTTTCGCACCGATGCGTGCTAACACGTCTGCTGCCTGGTTATTATCCCTGCTACATGGTGGAATTCGAGTCCTTGAACCGAGCTGACATTTTAGGACGGCGTTGTGGTAAGCTGCCATTTTGGATCTTTGGCGTCAAAGTCTCCATTTACTTGGGATATTGCGAGTTTTGAATCCCCGCACCTCTAAGCGTTGAATGCCCATGGAGATTGCCATCCGGAGGCCATGTAGAAGGGCCTCAGATTCGGCTGCGTTGTTGGAGTCCATGTACATTATTTGAAGTACGTATTGGATTGTATCTCCGCTTGGGGACGTCAGACGACGCCAGCCCCCAAGCCAGCCAACATTTTGGATCCGTCGAAATGCATGATCCGGTTGAGTACGCGTCGTACTCTTTAGGGAGTTCGGCCGGTCCATTCGGCGACGAAGTCAGCGAACTCGCGACTTTATAGCTCGCCGTGGTTTGTAGGTTATGTCAAATGGTAAGAGCTCGATAGCCCATTTTGCGATCCTGCCCGTTCTTGTCGCGATTGTTTATAATATCGTTGAGAGGTACTTGGAGGCCACCGTTATTGAACACTCTTGAAAGTAGTGTCGCAGCTTCCGGATGCCATGAACACCGTGACACGCTATCTTTTGATAATGTGGGTACCGGATTTGCATGGAGTTAGAACGATTGGATACGTAGTACACTGGTTTTTGAAGATGGTATCTGTGCCCTTCTGTTTCTCGTTCAACGACGAGTACCGCGCTGACAACTTGATGTGTTGATGCGATATATAATAACATAGGTTCGCCCAGGTTGGGCGCGGCCAGAACCGGATTTGTTGCCAGTATGGCCTTTATTTCTTCGAGTCTGGCTGTGGCAGCATCCGTCCATTCAAAATGTTTAGTGCGCCGGAGGAGGCGGTAGAGGGGCAGAGCCTTTTCTCCCAAACGGGAGATGAAGCGACTTAAGGCCGCTACGCATCCGGTTAGTTTTTGTATCTGCTTGAGGTCTTTTGGAATATCCAATTGTGACAGAGCTCGAAGTCCTCTACCGGATACGATGAAGCCCAAGAGCTTTCCGGCTGGTACGCCGAAGACGCATTTTTCCGGATTGAGCTTAATGTCATATGCTCGGAGGTTGTCGAATGTCACCCTCAAGTCTTCTACTAGAGTTCCGACGTGTTTGGTCTTGACGACCACATCGTCTACTTATGCCTCTACTGTTTTGCCTATCTGGGTAGCCAGACATGTTTGAATCATGCGCTGATATGTTGCGCCGGCGTTTTTGAGTCCGAAGGGCATTGTGTTGAAGCAGAATGGCCCGTATGGAGTAATGAATGCCTCTGCCATCTTGATTTGATGGTATCCGGAGTATGCGTCGAGGAAGCACAATGAATCGTGCCCTGCGGTAGCATTGATGATTTGGTCGATGCGAGGGAGGGGGAAAGGGTCCTTTGGATAGGCCTTGTTAAGGTCTTTAAAATCGACGCAGAGGCGCCAGGATTTGTCCTTTTTTGGTACCATTACTAGATTGGCTAGCCAGTCCGGATGTTTTATATCTCTGATGAATCCGGCTTCTAAGAGTTTGGCTAGCTCCTCTCCCATTGCATGTCTTTTGGGTTCGGAAAATCGCCAAGAGCTTGTTTGGTAGCTTGAATCCTTTTAGGATATTTAGGCTGTGCTCTGCCAACAAGCGTGAGATTCCTGGCATGTCTGAAGGGTGCCAGGCTAAAATGTCCCAATTTTCCCGTAGGAATTCACGTAGTGTGGCTTCGACATCAGGACTTAATTGTGCCCCAATGGAGGCCGTCTTTGTGGGGTCCGTTGGATGGACCTGAAATTTGACTATTTCGTCTGCTGGTTTAAAAGAGGTGGACTTGGACCTCTTATCGAGTATCACATCGTCCCTATCCACCGTGGAGCGCAGCGTAGTTAGTTCCTCCACCGCTAGGGCTTGGACAATGCCTCTAGGGCGGTCACTGTCTTATTTTCAGCGCGGAGTGTCAGATCTGGATCATCGGCGAGAGTGATTATCCCATTGGGTCCGGGCATTTTGAGCTTCATGTACCCGTAGTGGGGTATAGATTGGAAGATTGTGAATGCCATTCGCCCTAACAAAGCATGATATCCGCTGCCGAATGGGGCCACTTGGAACGTGACCTCCTCGGACCTGTAATTGTCCGGTGAGCCGAACACTACATCTAGTGTGATTTTTCCTGTGCAGCGTGCATTTCTCGACTAGGGATTATCCCTCCGAAGGTTGTCTTGCCGCGCTCAATGCGGCTCCGGTCAATTTCCATTTTTTGAAGGGCTTCCTCATAGATGAGGTTTAATCACCGCCGCCATCCATGAGTACCTTAGTAAGACGAAAACCGTCCACTATCGGACCGAGGACCAATGCGGCTGGTGCTCTAGCTGTTCGAATTTAGGTTTGTCATTTGGCGTTGAAGGTGATAGCCGTGTCGCTCCATGGATTTGTTGTTGCTACTTGGTAGACTTCGTGAGGCTGCGGATTGTTCGCTTGGCATGTTATTTGATGCGAAAGTCTCAAGACCGTTAATACCGTCTTTGAATCTTGCTGGGTTGGTTGCCTGGGCTAAAAAGCCTCGCCACTTTTGGCCACTGTCGTAGTATCCAACACGCCAAGGTTGTGTGTTGGAGTGGCGCCTCATCTTTGTGGATTTTGTAGGGTCCGTTGAGCCATCCCTCCAAGATGCAGTTCCGCACTCTAGGGTTTTTGCTTTTGGTTTTTAACCCGTGTGCTTGAGTATGAAGCACCCTTTATTTCGGACTGGGTTTGTATTCGTGGTCGGATTGTCCCAAAACCTAGTTTCGGTTTTCCGTGCACTCTCCATCGCCAGCAAAGATTTTTGTACGATGGTCGCTAGGTCGGCGAGGCATGAAACTTCGCGAATCGATGGCGTTATGATTCCCTTGTCCGTGCAATTATTGCGTAAGATTGAAATCGCGCTTTCTTCACGGCAGTCCTTTATCCTGTTCATAACCAGAGGAATCGCCCGATAATGATGTAATCGTTTCATCGGGCTCTTGCCGTGTTTGAGATAGATCGCTTATGTTTGGGTGGGCAGGTGGAATTAAGTTCGGAACCCCGCCCGGTCCGAGGCTCAAAGCCAAGAAGCTTTCGGATTCGGAAGCTTGGTTTGCTGAGCGCTTTCCAACAAATCTGGTCCGATGCCTGACTTTAGGTTCAGTATTTGATTGGCGTCCGTCCCTCCACGGGAATCCGGCATGGAGGGATCCAGAATCCGGACATAGTTGGATTTTAACATAGAAGAAGAGTCGCCGCATTGTTCCTCTACCACGACAACGTGGTGGGTAACCTGGGGAGAGTTGATTTCTCTCAGATCGGTTTTAAGCCCAATCTGATCGTAGTCGGTAGCGACTCCCAGGGCAGCGATGCGATCCAAGAGCTCGTTTACGGAGGAGAGCTCAATCGGATCTAGCTGCTCGGTGAATTCTGAGCTGACGTGAAGATCGCTTTTAATGACTTGAGAGGTCATTGTCGGGCGGTGGCGAACAGCGGTCATGAGAAAACCGCCTAGCCGGATAGTTCGCCGTGGCCAAAGCTCCCTTGACGACGGGCGCCGTCTTTAAAGATGGGAAAAGGCATCCTTCCTGATGGTGACGGCACAGAGGAACTCTCAATGAAAGCACCAATGTCGGTGTCCAAACCGGCGGATCTCGGGTAGGGGATCCCGAACTGTGCGTCTAGGCGGATGGTAACAGGAGACAAGGGACACGATGTTTTACCCAGGTTCGGGCCCTCTTGATGGAGGTAAAACCCTACGTCCTGCGTGATTAATATTGATGATGTGTGTTACAAGAGTGGATCTACCACGAGATCAAAGAGGCTAAACCCTAGAAGCTAGCCTATGGTATGATTGTTGTTCGTCCTATGGACTACAGTCGTCCGGTTTATATAGGCACCGGACAGGGCTAGGGTTACACAAAGTCGGTTACAAAGGTAGGAGATCTACATATCTGTATCGCCAAGCTTGCCTTCCACGCCAAGGAAAGTCCCATCCGGACACGGGACGAAGTCTTCAATCTTGTATCTTCATAGTCTTGGAGTCCGGCCGATGATGATAGTTCGGCTATCCGGACACCCCCTAGTCCGGAACTCCCTCAGAGACTTTAGTGAATTCGGAATGTCGCCGAAAGGAGAGTGCTGAAAGATGTCCGCAGCGGTGAACTCCATGATAGGCGCCCAATCGGATTCGATTGGCAGGGGCGTGGAAGGTTCGGAGTCCGGAGAGGAGTCCGGCACCTTGAAGTCACGAGCTTCGCAAAGGATAGGTATGGTGTTCGGATCGATCACCGTAGAGATTGCAGCCCCCGAGGCGGTGTCCAGCCATCCGTCCTCGATTGGCGCAGTCGGCACCGAGCTAAGGATCGGAGCAGACACTGGTGCGGCCTCCAGGACACTGTTTGGCGGCAGAGCTAGATCATGCCCATCGTGACAGTGTGGCGTGCTTGGCTGTGGCTCGAACCCGTCGAAGATCAAATCTCCACGGACGTCGGCCGTGTAGTTCAAACTTCCAAATCTGACCTGATGGCTAGGGGCGTAGTTTTCAATCTGCTCCAGATGGCCATTAATTGCCCGCAGTGCAAAACCGCCGAATACGAAGATCTGTCCGGGGAGAAAAGTCTCACCCTGGACCGCATCGTTGTTGATGATCGGAGGAGCCATCGGGCCTAAAGGTCACAACACAGAGGAACTCTCAATGAAAGCACCAATGTCGGCGTCAAAACCGGCTGATCTCGGGTAGGGGGCCCCGAACTATGCGTCTAGGCGGATGGTAACAGGAGACAAGGGACACGATGTTTTTACCCAGGTTCGGGCCCTCTCGATGGAGGTAAAAACCTACTCCTGCTTGATTAATATTGATGATATGGGTAGTACAAGAGTAGATCTACCACGAGATTAGAGAGGCTAAACCCTAGAAGCTAGCCTATGGTATGATTGTTGTTCGTCCTACGGACTAAAACCCACCGGTTTATATAGACACTGAAGAGGGCTAGGGTTACACAGAGTCGATTACAGTGGAAGGAGATCTACATATCCGTATCGCCAAGCTTGCCTTCCACGCCAAGGAAAGTCCCATCCGGACACGGGACGAAGTCTTCAATCTTTTATCTTCATAGTCCAGGAGTCCAGCCAAAGGTCATAGTCCGGCCATCTGGACACCCCCTAATCCAGGACTCCCTCAGTGGGTCTCCTCAAAATCCATCGATCGTCTCCGGGGGGTCTAGGGTGCTACCACCCTTGTAAGCATGGTTATGGTCCCATCAATACTCATGTCCTCCATCCTTATTCTTGACGGGGCCGGTCTTCTCAAATTCTCGGGAAAATTCCTTCTCTGGGCTCTTCGGGTAGTGGCATAAACTTTGCCGCAATTTTTTCTGTCCTTTCATCTTGGTAAGGTTATTCCGAGACTGGGTCTTCTTAGCTGACGGGTCTGGCGCCAATACTAAACAACTATCAACTTCTCATGGTGGTCAACAATTTATGGTTTCTCCTGCAGGAAATGGGTCTGGGTTGATCGTCACCGTATAACCTACGGTTGGCAAAAGCTGCCTTGTACAAGGGGAAAATTGCTATACCATTCTAAGGTTCAAACAAGGTTTTGATCGTCGTATCTTTACTATAGGTAAGTCACTCAGATTTACCATCCCACATAGCAAGGCGAATAATAAGAGTAAGTCGGTATGGTGATCAATCCATCCCGCACCCAAATCATTACCTGGTATATGGTTTAGCGAATCTCGCATTCTAACACTCGGTCATCCTCACAAGCATTGCAGAATTTCTCTTGTCGACGAACCAAGTTCAGATATATCCATAGATTCTGCAAGCCAAACAAACATCTATCGTTCCTTCACAACTCTCAGGTTTTGCGTAAACTCCTATAAGATCGTCTGTTGATAAAATCGTAACTTCTACCAGGGTTTTTCCTTCAGCAAGAATGTGCTTGCTTCTTGGCAGGTCCTGGGGCCTGTGGGTTATGGCCCATCTCATTGCTTGCAAACCTCGAAATCATCATCGGGACAACGGATCTCTAATCCAACATCCAACTTCCAGCTTCCTAGCATACTAAAAATTCATCCAATTGTATTGTCTCCCTTCCTTCTATTGGCACCAAACTAGGACATGATTACTCAGACTCATCATGGAATTTCCCTTGATCCATATTTCCAACATCATACTTCCTTTATATCCAATAGTATTTCATCTCTTCATCCTCGTGGAATATCCCACATACCGAGATAAAAACTTATACTTATGAAGTCCATACTCCACTTCGTGGAATAAAATTATCCTTTCCAGGGTCAAGCGTCATTACATTGGAATATTGGCCATCTCTGCATGGCACTTCTTCAACGGGGAAACGTGAAACACATCATGAACTCCTGACAGTCCTTCGGGTAACTCCAACTTGTAGGTCACTTCTCTCATACGCTCCAAAACTCGGTATGGTCCTACAAATCTCGGGGCTAACTTTCCCTTAACTCCAAATCGTTTAATTCCTCGCAAAGGGGACTCACGAAGACATGCTCTGTCTCCAATTTCATAGACTACCTCCTTGCAATTTTGAGTATGCATAACTCTTCTGCCTGGACTGAGCTACCTTCAGTCTATCTTGAATCGACTTAACATTCTCTTCTGACTCCTTGATCACATTTGGTCCAAACAACTGATGGTCTCCAACTTCATCCCACATCAACGGTGTCTGGCTCCTTCTCCCATACAAAGCTTCAAAAGGGCCATCTTCAAAGCTGGCTTGGTAATCATGTTGTATGAGAACTCCGCGTAAGGTAGATTATCATCCCTACTAAATCCATAATCTATCGCACACGCTCTCAACATGTCCTCCAGAATCTGATTGACTCTCTCGGTCTATCCATGTGTCTGCGGATGAAAGGTTGTACTGAACTCTAGCCTAGTACCCAAAGTCTGGTGCAGCTGATTCCAAAACTTTGAGGTAAACTGTGTTCCTCTATCTGATATGATGGTCCTCGGAACTCCATGCAGACATACGATTCTGGTCATATATATCTTGGCCAACTTCGCACTTGTATAGGTGGCTTTCATTGGGATGAAGTGATCCACTTCGGTTAAGCGAATCAACTACTACCCAAATAGAATCATATCCCGATCGGGTTCTAGGAAATCCGGTAATGAAATCCATGCCAAGCTTATCCCACTTCCATTTGGGTATCGGCATAGGCTGTAGAAATCCTGCTGGCTTCTGATGCTCTGCCTTTACTCTCTGGCATACATCACCTACGACTACATACTCCACAATATCCTTCTTCATACCAGCCCACCAGAAACGCTCCTTCAAATCCAAACACATCTTGGTGTTTCCAGGGCGAATCAAGTATGGTGAGTCATGAGCCTCCTGAAGTATTTACTTCTTGATCTTTGCATTATTGGGCACATATACACGGTCCTCGAACCATAAGGTGTCGTGCTCATCCTTACGAAAACCTTTGGCCTTTCCTTTGCTCATCCTCTCTTTTACTTCATCAATCTCTTTGTCATCCTTCTGAGCTTCACGGATCTTTCCCAACAATGTAGACTGAACTTCCATTGCTACAACAAAACCTTTGGGAACAATCTCCAACCGAAGTTCCCTAAGTTCCTCGGCTAACTCCTTTGGAATCCTCTGCTTATGAGGGTATTCATCCGTGTTTTCTTTATGGTTGTGTCCTATTTCTCCACAAAGCTTGTATGCACAAGGTTTCTTCATGTCATTTCCATAAGGCTTCAACTTCTGGGACACAAGCCGAGACTTTAGCAGAGTCAACTTAAATTCTTTCCAAGTGGTTACTCCTTGCCATCCATTGATGGTTTGGTACATCCTCCACCAAGTAGTAGCAACTCTTTCAAAGCACTGAAGAGCATGTTGGGCCATATCCTTTCCGACTATAGAGTTGTTCTCCATATGATCCTCCATGTTCTGAATCCATCGATTACATCTCCAATTGACTCATCGGTCCAGAAAATACAAGCTCATCTCCATTCATCCTCTATTGGGTCCATGGGTATTGGGGTGGGATAAGAGGGATAGAGAGGGATGCACACAATACAAACAATAGTTTTGAAAAGACCGATTTTTATTTGTGGCAGTCGGAAAAACATCAAACAAATGACAGCTCACAATCGTCGCATCTAACGCAGGTATATAACAGGGGTTTGGTCTTCTAAAGGTTACTAAATCTTCAAAGTCATCAAGCTCTTCAAGTCTTGTTCATGTCTCCAACGGCTTCTTCTGATCATGCTTGTCCTTCTCAAGTTCTTTTGCCAGATCAACTCTGTTGACGCGAAGTCTCTCGTAACATCCTTTAATATTCTGTAGTTGCATTCCAAACTTCTAGGTTTCAACCTCCTTGGCATGAACCATGTCCTACTGTCCTTCAGTTCTTAATGAATCTCCGATATCTCGAGGTTTTGCTCCTCCAGCTTGGCTACTTCAGCTTCTTGGTCCTAAGTTCTTCACGAAATGCTTTCTCAGCAAATATGGCTTCCTGCATGTCCATCTTAACTTCTTCCAGATCCTGGTGATACACCGGCTAAGGTTAAAACTTCATCTTGCTGATAGGTGCTCCATCAGCCTTCTACCATCCAATCCTTCCATGCATATGCATGCTTAACTCAGCACGGTGAAAATAGTATCAGCGGACAATGACATCATGGATAACCATATTTCTGCTCTTGTCATTTCCATGACCTATCATTCCATAGTTGATATCTCATGCCTTGGGGTTTTTGTGACAAAACTTTGAGTTCTAATGCTCCATGTCCCGGTCTTTCTCCAACACACCTTGATCTCAGGTATTGACAGCTTCCTTAGTCTGCCAAGTTCCATAAGGGTAGCCTTCCTAGGTCATAAAAAAATCTAGGAATTCTTCAGAGCCTTCAAATTCTCCTAGTCTTCGAAGTCTTCAACTGTTGTAGTTTCCATTATTCAGATGCACAGTAAAATCTCTTTCATTACAGAGTGGTCGTGGTTGTCCGGTATCTTGTACTTCTTGGAGTGGTCTCATCAGTCGAATCTTCGAGTGGTCAAAAGGGGAAAGAGATATGGTCTCACTAAAAGGGAATATTTGAATAAGCTCAGAAGAGAAGAGATATAAAAGATCTTTTTGAAAAAGAAAGTTTTAGAGAAAATCCTTCCTATGGGCTTGCCAGTTTCTAGGGTCACGTCCTCCATACCAACATGTGCTCGATACCATCTTGTAGCGACCCGACCGAATGGATCAAGTCTCTATGCTTCGATGTCATCCACTGGATCGGTATCTTTGACACACACGATTACTCGAGGATTTATAACAGAGGTGAATCACATGTATAAAGTAACGTAAATACTATTACCTCAATCCAAATAGCGGAAGTAACAACAAGGTTGTTGATTCCCATCAACACCAACGGCAAAGTTGAGTGTAGAAATCGTAACCCTAACGTATCACTTACTCGTCGTAAGATCCTGCAATATGAGACGTTGCAACCATAAAGGGTCAGACATTGAATGTACTAGCAAATTCACACTGTAGAGCAATGATGAATAATGGCTATCACTACATGCATATATGGCTGGTGGAAAAGCTCTATGGTTATAAGGTTTTTGCGAAAAGCCAATTTTCCCTACTGCAAAGGAATAAATTTTATTTAACTATCATGGTGGTTGTTAAACATTGAGAATGGTTGACAGCATCCTCAATCCCAATTAAGCATCATCATTAAAACCTAACAAAACTATTTAAAGTAACATGATGAGATGCACATGAAAATCCAAGTACTATATACTCAAGACGTCCATAACCGGGGACACGGCTAATCATGATTAGTTTATACACTCTGCAGAGGTTTGCACACTTTTCCCCACAAGACTCGATCTCCTCCGTTGGATTTCTCGCACTACATGGTGTTTGAGAAACGGATGACCGAGACATAGTCTTTCAGAAGCGCTAGCACCTTACGATCGGGTAGACCGTACCACCTACATCCCCTACATCTGCTAGTCTACCACTGTAAGAGTTCGCACGACTTAATGAACTATGCTAGAGCCCATAGTAGCTTGTGGCTGCACGCGGAAGTTTCTAGTATGAATAATCTCATGATCCCTTTGAGCCTGGGTGGCGGTCCATAAAAAACAGGCAATCGCTGGAATATCCAGGTGCCTCAATCCACCCATATGTGTGTTAAAGTTGCCACCTTAAGTAAACCATTAATTAACAATCTCACATCTGTCATGAATACTCTCAAACCCAATTCACGTCTACGAGCATAGCATAGCAATAAGCAACGTAATAGTAACTCCCAAGGGTTTCGTAATAAAACAGGTAATAGGTACTACCTCATCTACTTCCCAACCCACAATTTAATTCAGATCCTAATCATGCAATTGTTTGAGGATTGATCTAATGCAATAAAAACTGGGTAGTAAAGGGTATGATCAAAGTGTGAACTTGCCTGCAATGTTGATGAAGATGATTCGCACTCAAAACTCTTGATAGCTCTACTTGTCTAGCATTGTCGAAGGGCATGTGGAGGTATGTCTCCGGCGGATCTCGCGGGATTTGGTCGGTGGTTGGCTTTGTTGGATCTATACTTGAATCTGGTCTACGCGTGTATTCAGGTTGGATCCTTCCACTCTACGCGTCCCGTCATCAGCGGCGGTTGTTCTTTTGGCACACTGGTCCTATCTCCTTGTAACGCCCCGGATCCGATGCGCCAGGTGTCCGCCAGTTATTCGCTGTCTTTGCCATGTCATCATCTGCATTTCATATCATGTCATCATGTGCATTTCATTTTGCATACGTGTTCGTCTCATGCATCCGAGCATTTTCCCCGTTGTCCGTTTTCCAATCCGCACTCCTATGTCTCCGGCGCCCCCCTTTTACCTCTTTTAGGTGTGCGGGTGTTAAACGGTCTCGGAATGGAACGAGGTTTGTCAAGCGGCCTTGGTATAGCACCGTAGACCGCCTGTCAAGTTTCGGATCATTTGGAGGTCGTTTGGTACTCAATGGTTAACCGGTAACCGCAAAGCCTCTTTTGTATTGCAGCCCAACACCCCTTTCAAAGTGGCCCAAAACCCACCAAACTCCTCTCCATGCTCGGTCGTTCGATCACGATCAAGGTACGAAAACCGCACCTCATTGGGACTCTCCTAGCTCCCTCCACCTATAAATATGTCTTCCTCCCCGAAATCGCAGTCCAAATCCATCCCGAAACCCTAAAATCGTCCCTCGCTGACGCCGGACATATCCGTCCCGGCGGACAGCGTCTCGCCGCCGCCCGCGCCCAACTGGGCTGCCACGTGGCCCAGCAGCCGCTTGCCGCCCTTTCAGCCCACCTGCCGCCGAGGGCCCGGGCATTGCCGCCGTCGCCCCGCGCTCGCCGCCACCGCCTCCGCCTCGGCCCCGCGGGCTGCCTCGCCAGCGTGCCTCGCCGGCCTCCCTCGCCGCCCGCCTTGCGCCTCCCGGCCGGCCGTGCTCACTCGCCCCGCCCCACGCGGCCTCCGGCCCGCCCGCCCCGTCTCCTCCCTCACCGGCGCGGCAACGGCCTCGCCTCCGCCGCTTCGCCTCTCCTCGGCCGCCGGCCGTCGCCCCAAGCCCGCCGGAGTGCCCGCCGCCTCCTCCTCGCCCGGCCTCGCCGCGGCCTCAGCCGGTCTGATCCGGCGAGGCGGCCGGATCCATCCTCCGGGCTCTCCCTCGTCCTCCGGCTGCCTCCCTCGTCTCCGGCGACACATCTCCGGCGAGATCCCGATGTGCATCGTAATCCGTGCTAATCCGGAGGTTGACCCCGAATCCACTAGGTCCTCGTTATTTTGTTATTTTCTTGCATTTTCATTGCATCGTAATTCTGTCATTGTTGCTCCGTTTTGCGTGTGTAATATGTCAGAATGTTCGCCACGAAGAGTAGATCATTTCATCTCATTGCATCATTTTTATTTGAGCTCATCTTGATGCCCTAAATGCTGTCGGAAGAGTGCTATGTGATGTTAGTTTCTGTCTCTTAACAGAACTTGCACTTTTGTCATTTTTGCCATGATTGATGTGTGCACCCTATGAACTTGAGTCCTACATGTGTTTTGTAATATGCCATGCCATCTTTCCAGGGATATATTCCATGTATTGTTGTAATCTATGTGGTGACTAGCACAAGCATGCAAACTAGTTGTCTTGATGTTGCTGATTTCAGCCCTGTTTTGCTGATATTTTTATGCCATGTTAACTTGATGCTACCGAGAGATCCATGCATATTTTGAGATACTTCAGTAAGGATGTTTTGTTATACATGTCTTTCTCTATCCGTCCATGCCCTTGTTTGAAATTATGGAGTGCCATAGCTTGAGTCAATCGAGCTCTACTTTTGCTATAAAATGTTTCCTGGCAGATTGTTTACATGTTATTCAATTTTGCCAAGGTTGTTGTGGTTGATCCGTATATGCTATGATGTTGTTCTTGCCATGTATAGCTTCTATGCCATGTATTCTTGCTGTTGGTTGTCTTTCCATGCCATTTATTGCTCTGTGGTGAGTGGTTCGAGCTCACCAACATGCCTACTTATCGTTGTTCCTGCCATGTTTAAATCTGTAATATAACTTGCCATGTTTACATGGGTGCCATCATATTTCCTGATCCTTTTTGGCTTATGGTCACTAAAGGACTTTTGTTCTACGCGTCGAGTAGATTCATGCCATGCCTTGTCTTGCTATTATAAGTTCCTGTAGCATGTTGTTTCATAGCTCTAAACATTGCAACCTGATGTTATTTCCTGATAAGTCTGAAACTGTTATTATTTGCAATCTTGCCATGTGTTTTTTAGCATGTTCTAGTGAATTCTGGAGATAGTTCAGTGTTCATGTTTTGTAATGCTTTACCTGTAGATCATGCCCATGCCTTTTGTTAATATGTTAATGTGCTGTAGCATGTTGTTTTGATGCTTGCAATATGCCTAGTTGCTGTTTTGGACAGCTTGTCCTTTAAACTTGTATAGGGTGTATGTATTGAACCGTTGCTCCGTTTTGAGTGCGCTCTATATGAAACTTGCTTGTTTTTGCATGTAGTTTCATATTATCATGTTGAATCCTTGTTTTGAGGTGTTTTCTTGATGTTTGTATGCATTTTGCATCAATGCCATGTTTAACTTGTTTTGCTCATATCTTCTAGACCGTAGTCTCAATCTAATGAACTTTATATGTAACTTGACTAGAATTTCGTGTAGATCATCGTGGTGCATCTTAAATTGCTGTTTAACAACTTGAACTTAAGGTTTATTCAGATCTGGACCAATTTCGAAATTTGCATATGAGGACTTACCGGAATTGTTCTATGTTGTTTCCGCCTCATTTAAACTTGCCTTGATGTGTTGCTCTTGTTTGCATCATCTCTTGCCATGAGTAGCTTCATGCATCTTTGTCATGCATCATGCTTGTTGTGCATCATGCCTTGTTCATGTGTGGTGTGTTTACTATGTTGTGTGCTTCTTCTTGTTAGTTCCTGTTTTCGCTATGATCGTGAGGATTCGCTCGCTTCATCCATTCGCCTTCTTCATGGATTCGTTCTTATTCCTTGCGGGATTTCAGGCAAGATGACCGCTACCCTGGATCTCACTACTATCATTGCTATGCTAGTTGATTCGTTCTATCGCTATGCTGCGCTACCTATTACCTGTTTACCAAGCCATCCCAAATTGCCATGTCAGCCTCTAACCTTTTGCACCCTTCCTAGCAAATCGTTGTTTGGCTATGTTACCGCTTTGCTCAGCCCCTCTTATAGCGTTGTTAGTTGCAGGTGAAGATGAAGTTTGTTCCTTGTTGGAACATGGAGATGTTGTTCCATGCTGGAACATGTTTACTTGTTGGGATATCACAATATATCTTATTTAATTAATGCATCTATATACTTGGTAAAGGGTGGAAGGCTCGGCCTTATGCCAGGTGTTTTGTTCCACTCTTGCCGCCCTAGTTTCCGTCATATCGGTGTTATGTTCCCGGATTTTGCGTCCCTAACGCGGTCGGGTGATTTATGGGACCACCTTGACAGTTCGCTTTGAATAAGACTCCTCCAGCAAGGCCCAACCTTGGTTTTACCATTTGCCTCACCAACACCTATATTTCCCTTGGGAGTAATTAACCCAAGGGTCATCTTTATTTTAGCCCCCCCCCCCCGGGCCAGTGCTTCTCTAAGTGCTGGTTCGAACCGAGTAGATCAAGGGCCACCTTGGGGCAACTTGAGGTTTGGTTTTACTCGTAGGATGTCTCATCCGGTGTTGCCCTGAGAACGAGATATGTGCAGCTCCTATCGGGATTGTCGACGCATCGGGCGGCTTTGCTGGTCTTGTTTTATTGCTGTCGAAATGTCTTGTAGCCGGGATTCCGAGACTGATCGGGTCTTCCCGGGAGAAGGAATATCCTTCGTTGATCGCGAGAGCTTATCATGGGCTAAGTTGGGACACCCTGCAGGGTATAAACTTTCGAGAGCCGTGCCATGGTTATGTGGCGTATGGGAATTTGTTAATATCTGGTTGTAGTAAACTTGAAGCAAACTCTTCTAAAATACACCAACCGTAGCGTAACCGTGAGTGTCTCTTTTCGGGGTTGATCGAGAGGAGAACACGGTTTCTGGGTTATGTCTGACGTAAGTAGGAGTTCAGGATCACTTCTTGATCATTACTAGTTGACGACCGTTCCTTTGTTTCTCTTCTCGCTCTCATTTGCGTTGGTTAGTCACCATATATGCTTAGTCGCTGCTGCAACCTCATCACCTTACCCCTTCCTTTCCCTTTAAGCTTTGCTAGTTTTGATACCCATGGTAATGGGATTGCTGAGTCCTCGTGGCTCACAGATTACTACACCACCGATTCTTGTACAGGTTGTGCGATGATCTTGACGCGAGAGCGACGTTTGCTTGTTTTGGAGTTCTTCTTCTGCTTCTTCTTCGATCAGGGGATAGGTTCCAGGTCGACAGCCTGGGCTAGCAGGGTGGTTGTCGTTTGAGCTTCTGTTTATGTTTCATCCGTAGTCGGATGTTGGTCTTATATATGATGTTGATGTATTCTTGTGGCATTTGTGCCTTATGTATGTATCCCTATGTATTATGTAATGTTGATGTAATGATATCCACCTTGCAAAAGCGTCTCAATATGCGGGTCTATCCTTGGTGGGACCGTCGAGTTCCTTTTGGATAGGGTCGCATATTGGGCGTGACACTCCTATGGGGCCTTAGCATGTCGACTTTCTAACTGTCTATTATAACAAGTTTTGCCCGGCCTCGATGATGAAGGGGCGATGACAACGACGCGCATTCGGTTTGCTTTAGTCTTGTAGTCGTCGCAATGTGGTCTATGCATCTAGATTTTTCTAATTATTTTTAGAAAGGGCAATAATCTACGCCGGCGCACCGGCCCAAATTTGGGCCGGTCGCTGTGCAGTCGTTCGATCTGGCGCACCACAGCCGTTCAAAACGTCTACCCGATCTGGCCCTCCTCATTGACTCGTCCTCTTCCTTCCTCCCGGCTCGTCCTCTTCCTCCCGATCCCTATGCTACCCCACGCGACTTTGCCTCCATGTGCAGCTCTGCGCGAGACACCCGACGGCGCCAGACTTAACCCTCGTCGCCCCTCCGCTGCTTGCCGGAGTACCTTCCCCCGCTAGTCTATTTCAGTTACAGCTCCATGCCGACCGCCAGTAAATGCCTTTTAGTGGATGTAGCAAAAAAACATCGCCTGTAGTAGCAAATTCAACAACGATTGCAGCAAAAAAACGGTCGCCGCCGTCACGGGGGTCACAACTCCACCACGTTGGATGTAGCAAAATCACTTGCCGGTAGTAGCAAAATCTGAGAACGGTTGCAGCAAAAAAAAATCGCCACCGACACGGGGTCGCAGCTCCGTCGCAACACGGTTGTCACTGGATCAAAAAAGCGATGGCAGCAAAAAAAGTTGTTGGTTCCAGCAAAACACAAAGCCGGTAGTAGCAAAAAAAAGAGAAGGGGTTGGTTTCCAGCAAAAAATGACACCGGATACAGCAAAAATTCCCCGCCGGTTCCTGCATACCATGCAGCTGGTAGAAGCAACCTTGCCCCGTAGCTCCAGCAAGAAATCCATGGCTGGGAGGTGGCTTCCCTGTCGCAGCTCCGTCGCAGCATCTCGTGACCGTGGTTCCAGCTTTTTCCACGGCCGGATCCAATAATTTTCACCATGGTTGCAGCACGCTACATGCTTCGCCTTGTGGATTGCAGCATGGCGGGGGGCGTCTTCCCACACGAGGGCTTCGCCGCCGATGAGTGAACTTTGTGGTGGACTGGTCACTGGTGGTTCGCGGCACCACGGGGGAGGAAGAGAAACGCATCGTTGAAGAAGAAAACTGGAGGTAGGGGATGAAGCGGTGGAGAAGATAAGATAGGATAAGGCTGATCCACATGGGACCCATCATATACACGCGGAGGGGCAGCTTCGTGGGTGCGCGAGGCCAACGTGGCACGAGACCGGCTGAATCTTCGGCCGGTGCACCGCGCACAAGCGATTTCCTTTTAGAAAAGGAGGATGTACCCCCGGCCTCTGCATCTGGACGATGCATACAGCCATATCATTAATTATTCACAAAGACCATACAAGGTGATACATCAATAAGCCTGAAGCCATCATATTGGCAACACCGTTGCTACTCCTATGCCCTTGATGAAGGCGTGCCAAATATCGGTGCCTAATGCCAAACAGACATCGCACCAAAGCCTAACATCTAAAGCCGGGTGTCCCATCCAAGCCACTACCTGGATTGGGTCCCACACCGGTCTAGCACACTCCCAGTGAGCACAGCACGCTGCAAGGGTCGTCACCTCCATCTTCCCTCGTTCCATCCTCAGAGCATAACTGATGCACCAACCTTGCTAGGCCTCTCTGCCATCAACGCCACCATGACGCCAGACAACTTCCTCCTCCTGCGCGAGGCCATCTCCGCGCATCAGACGCCGAGTCTCCACAGCGCCACGCCGCCGAGAACCACCACCATCAATGTGGAAGATGAAGCACCACTCCACCAAAGACGCCATCCTCCGGTCCCTCGAATCCGTATGCACCTCCAAGAATGACGCCCCCAAGGAGGAAACGACACCAGAGAGCCGCCATTATCCGATCTCATCGATCTAGGATTTCCCCCGGAGGTAGCAGAGAGTGGCCTTGAGCTTCTCCACGGCCATGCCTTCTGGAAGGGAACGACGTAGACAACGTCGCCATCGTCGGCCAAGGGTTTCCCCCGATCCCAAGAGCCCCACCATCCAATCACCGCCCACCACCCGGATACGGCGAGCAAGGCCACACCGAAGCCCAGATCGAGCGGGATAAGGTGAAGGAGATGAAGCTAGCACAGGTCGATCCAGATCTGGCGGTCGGCCGACGGAATCACAACCGCCATGAGATCCTACCACCGGGTTCTCGCCGCCCACACAAGCCGAGGAAGACCGGCCACACACCCGCAGCCACCCTCCGTCAGGGAAGGCGCCACCCACCTTGACCGGGGCCGCCACCCCAGCACACCAAGCTCTCCACGCGAGGCAGCAGCAGCCAGCCCCACCGCCACCTTCCTCGACGACGTGCGGGCTTGCCGGCGGCTATCTCTGGTGGCGGCGAGATCTGGAGGGAGGAGGAAGGGGGCCGGCGGCGCTCTAGGGTTGGGGCCACCCGAGTCGCCCCAAAGGAGCGACGCGGGGGCGGGGGCTAGTCTATGTATCTAGATGTAATTTTTATTATTCATGATGTTCGTTGTACTGTCATGACCAAGAATGAATAAATGTCATAATTGAATATATCTAAAAATTTTCAAACAAAAAAAAACTTAATCACGGTACCGTGAGCTCACCAAATCTGGGCCGAGCCTGGACCAGCCACCGTGGTGAGCTCAAGTCCGCCGCCGTCTAGAAGACAAAGAACCACCGCCCGCGCGACGCAGGAGAACACGACGCGGCAGGAGCCACCTCGCCGCTGCAAATGGAGGACATCCTTGTCGTCGGGCGAAGCATCTCTCCTACTTGCTGCCGCCGCACTCACTGCAGCGAATCATGTGGCTAGCCGAGCCGAGGACACCGCGCCACGCGGCTACAGGCGCACACAACCGCCTAGAGGTACATAGCCCAGAGCCGTGAGCAAACAAGGCCCTGTTTGGATACTCTAACTTAGTTAGAGGTTAGAGTTAGATTCTAACCTTGAACCAACCTTAAACTAACTCTAACAAAAGAGTTGTTTGGATGGTGGGGTTAGATTGACAATAAATATTTTTTCTCAATCATTTGACTACTTTAGACCATGTTTGGATGGGAGGGGTAATTTTTTTTTTACTAATTCTTTTAGTGGGCCCAAAAGAACTAACCCAAATAAGCTCCTCTAGTGTGGGTTAGTTTTTTGGGGTGGGTTAGATCCAACTAACCCAAACTAACCCATCAAGTTTGGATACTTTTGGGTTATTTGAGCCCCAACTAACCAAAACTAACTCTAACTTAGGGATCCAAACAGGGCCAAGAACCAGATAGAACATGGCTTGGTAAATCATGGGGCTTGGTAAATCATGGGCCCTGCCTGCGCCTGCCTGCACTCAGATGATTGCCACTGAGCAAATTATGTTGCCAACATCACCGTAAGATTCCGTACGCTGATTCTATCAAAATCTCAACAACCCGATATTGACTACTAAAAATGGAATTAATCGCCCATCTTAATGTTACATGGCTACTCCTGCATGAGGGAGAGGCTGTACATTGCCCACGCACCGGAATTCAAAGATATCCTATACCATCGACAGGATGTGTGATACATATTTGCACTTCTTTCTTTCTTTCTTTTTCGAGCGGTCAGTATGCACTTGAAGTGCGATGTGCCCGCATTAGGTGAGATTGATCGATCTAGAAAATCTTCGATTACTCCTAGCGTGCTCGTGACGTGGATGTGATGTGTTGATTGCATATGCATTTTAGTCATGTACCTATTTGCAGAGAAATTAGGAAACAATCACAGGTAACAAAAAAAAAGAAAATATTATCACACTAGGAGCAATGTTATTTCAGTCGGCCATGCACACCTTAAATGTTGCCCATGCAAGGATTGACTTGTTGTACACTGATCAGTGATCACTGAGGTATAGGAGTATTCGTGATGTATCTCGGGCGTTGATAGCTATAGGTGCAGAGGGCCGGCCGGTGATTAAATGAGACATGTCAGGCCAGCATGGCTCGCTGATACAGTGTCGTTTCTTATGGCAGCAGCAGTGTGCAGAGGGGGTCACACTACCTGGTCCGATGCCTCGTACGTCTTCTTAACTAACACACGAGCCACCCTTTGAGAAGGCAAGATTCTCTGGCCTCCTCTTCTCTTGCGAGTGAGCACATGTCCTATTCGTCCCCACGCCACGAAGCTTTTTTGGTGACACGGAGAAGCTAGAGATGGATCACACCGCAAGACTTTCAAAGGATACAAGAGACAAGTACAAAGACATCAGCTATCTATGCATGCTCTCTACTGGCTGTTTCCTCCGTCGTCTCCGGATGACATGTATATACATATACACAAGAGAGAGATGTGGCATCTGTCTCTGCCTTTGTAGTGCCCACATGCATGTATGCGCTTACCCGGGGTCATTGTACGGGGGTCCATGAGTACTAACAAACATTACATCACTGAAATAACAAACATTACATCATTCAAATTAGAACCTAGCTAGGTATAAAAACTACATCATTGCATTAGGCTAGTCATAGTGGGAGTAAGGGCATCTACAACACCGACCCTCAAACCATCCGCAAACGTCTGGATCGCGTGGTCCAGATGTGTTGTGCCATCAAACACAGTCATGCGTCAGTCCACTAGGCGGTTTAGATACACTTTCTCCCGCAAACCGGAGACACGGTGCTTTGCGGGCGTCCGAACAGCACTCACGCCTGCTTCTGACCATCCTGGCCCACACAAAACCCTCCTCCCTCGCACATGCGCGTTCCCGCCCGGTGCCAGCTTCCCGCATTTATGCCGCCATAGAGCGGCTGCTCCCCATTGAAGCCGGCTACAGAGTGAACGTGACCTCTCATTGGCGCCGGCACTGAAGTAGCGCGCCGGCCGAGGGCGCCGCCTGTGACGTGTTCCCGATGTCCGCGCCTATTCAATGCCGGAGACGCGTTACTGGACAGAATGGGGCAGATATCTAGCACGCCCCTTCAATGCCCGTCCGTCCATATGCCGCCATTAAGCAGGCTCGCCGGTCGAGAAATCTACTCTGACGCTGCATTGATGCACCCGGATGCACCGCCTCACCGGGATCCCCTATTTAAAGGCAGCCACACCCGGCCTACTCCGCACCACAACACAAGCCGCTCCACACCCTCCTCCCTTGCACCACATCCGCCATGACTGCAGGCGGCAACACTCTGTGGGTGAGCCTGTCAACAAAGAGGAAGCACGAGCTGGCCGCCCTTGAGGCTGCCTGGCAAAGCTGTCGTGCCAGGCGGATCGAGGCCCGCATGCCAGCCAGCTTGCCCAAGGTCTCCGACGACCCCACAATGGAGACGGGCTCCTACGACACCACACAGGAGCCCGCGCATGTGCATGTCGGCTTCACCATGGAGCAAGCGCAGGCGCACTGCAACGTCACCATGGTGGAGGAGCAGCCTGCGTCGGTGCCTATGTCGGTGTTCCAGCAGGCGCAGGAGGAACATCGGTACTACATGTTCCTCCGAGAGCAGCACCGGCTGGCGGAGGGCTAAATCGACGGCGAGCACGAGCAAGCAGGGCATGGCGACCATTCCGTGGCGAAACCCAACTTCGTCATGGAGTAGTGTGCGATCTACGATGTAGTCCGCGCTCAAGCTGCCGCTCAACAGGAAGCGGCTGCCGCGGAGGCATAGCTACAGGCGGTCGCGGACGAGAACAATGCCAATTGCGCTTCCTACACGTCCCCGGCGAACTATCGGGCAGACCATTTCGATGATGACAGCGTCGGCGCCACCATTTCCATCATGGACCTCACGTCCACTAGCGACGGATAGGTGGCAAACTCCTCCGAGGATGAGTAGGGCACAAGTGGCAGCAGGGCGTTGTGTCCCATGTGGGTCGGTCCGTCTCTCATGTTCTACTCTTCCTCGTCGGAGACCGCATCTTTCACTTCACGTGTCTTACCTGTTGGGGAACGTAGTATTTCAAAAAAAAATTGCCTACGATCACGCAAGATCTATCTAGGAGAAGCATAGCAACGAGCGGGGAGAGTGTGTCCACGTACCCTCGTAGACCGAAAGCGGAAGCGTTTAGTAACGCGGTTGATGTAGTCGAACGTCTTCGCGATCCAACCGATCAAGTAACCAATGCACGGCACCTCCGCGACCTGCACACGTTCAGCGCGGTGACGTCCCTCGAACTCTAGATCTAGCTGAGGCCGAGGGAGAGTTTCGTCAGCACGACTGCATGGTGACGGTGATGAGGAAGTTACCGACGCAGGGCTTCGCCTAAGCACTACGACAATATGACCGAGGTGGAAAACTGTGGAGGGGGGCACCGCACATGGCTAAGAGATTAACTTGTGTGTCTATGGGGTGCCCCCTCCCTCGTATATAAAGGAGGGGAGGAGGGGCTGGCGGCCTCAAGGGCGCGCATGGGGGAATCCTACTCCTACTAGGAGTAGGTTTCCCCCTTTCCTGGTCCAACAAGGAAGGGAAGGAAGGAGGAAGGGGAGAGAAGGAAGGAGGGGGCGCCGCCTCCACCCCCTGTCCAATTCGGACTGGGGGCCATGCGCCACCTCCTGGCTGGCCTTCTCTCCTTTAAGGCCCATGGTGGCCCATTAACTTCCCGAGGGGTTCCGGTAACCCTCCGGCACTACAGTTTTATCCGAAACTCTCCGGAACACCTCCGGTGTCCGAACAACATGTTCCAATATATCAATCTTTATGTCTCGACCATTTTGAGACTCCTCGTCATGTCCATGATCTCATCCGGGACTCCGAAAAACCTTCGATACATCAAATCACATAAACTCATAATACCAAACGTCATCGAACGTTAAGCGTGCGGACCCTACGAGTTCGAGAACTATGTAGACATGACCGAGACACTTCTCCGGTCAATAACCAACAGCGGAACCTGGATGCTCATATTGGTTCCTACATATTCTATGAAGATATTTATCGGTCAGACCGCACAACAACATACGTTGTTTCCTTTGTCATCGGTATGTTACTTGCCCGAGATTCGATCGTCGGTATCACTATACCTAGTTCAATCTCATTACCGGCAAGTCTCTTTACTCGTTCCGTAATGCATCATCCCGTAACTAACTCATTAGTTACATTGCTTGCCAGGCTTATAGTGATGTGCATTACTGAGAGGGCCCAGAGATGCCTCTCCGACAATCGGAGTGACAAATCCTAATCTCGATCTATGTCAACTAAACAAACACCATCGGAGACACCTGTAGATCATCTTTATAATCACCCAGTTACGTTGTGACGTTTGATAGCACACTAAGTGTTCCTCCGGTATTCGGGAGTTGCATAATCTCATAGTCATAGGAACATGTATAAGTCATGAAGAAAGCAATAGCAATAAAGTGAACGATCATAGTGCTAAGCTAACAGATGGGTCATGTCAATCACATCATTCTCTAATGATATGATCCCATTCATCAAATGACAACTCGTGTCTATGGCTAGGAAACTTAACCATCTTTGATTAACGAGCTAGTCGAGTAGAGGCATACTAGGGACACTCTGTTTTGTCTATGTATTCACACATGTACTAAGTTTCCTTAATACAATTCTAGCATGAATAATAAACATTTATCATGATATAAGGAAATATAAATAACCACTTTATTATTGCCTCTAGGGCATATTTCCTTCAGTCTCCCACTTGCACTAGAGTCAATAATCTAGTTCACATCGCCATGTGATTTAACACCAATAGTTCACATCACCATGTGATTAGTTCACACCGCCATGTGACTAATACCCAAAGGGTTTTACTAGAGTCAATAATCTAGTTCACATCGCTATGTGATTAACACCCAAAGAGTACTAAGGTGTGATCATGTTTTTCTTGTGAGAGAAGCTTAATCAATGGGTCTGTCACATTCAGAGCCGTATGTATTTTACAAATTTTCTGTCTATAATGCTCTGCATGGAGCTACTCTAGCTAATTGCTCCCACTTTCAATATGTATCCAGATTGAGACTCAGAGTCATCCGGATCGGTGTAAAAGCTTGCATCGGCGTAACTCTTTACGACGAACTCTTTATCACCTCCATAACCGAGAAATATCTCCTTAGTCTTCTAAGGATAATTTTGACCGCTGTCAAGTGATCCACTCCTGGATCAATATCGTACCCACTTGCCAAACTCATGGCAAGGTACACAATAGGTTTGGCACACAGCATAGCATACTTTATAGAATCTATGGCTGAGGCATAGGGAATGACTTTCATTCTCTTTCTATTTTCTGTTGTGGTCGTGTTTTGAGTCTTACTCAACTTTACACCTTGCAATACTGGCAAGAACTCCTTCTTTGACTGTTCCATTTTGAAATACTTTAAAAATCTTGTCAAGGTATGTACTCATTGAAAAATCTTATCAAGCATCTTAATTTATCTCTATAGATCTTGATGCCCAATATGTAAGCAGCTTCACCGAGGTCTTTCTTTGAAAAACTCCTTTCAAATACTCCTTTATGCTTTCTAGAAAATTCTACATCATTTCCGATCAACAATATGTCATTCACATATACTTATCAGAAAGGTTGTAGTGCTACCACTCACTTTCTTGTAAATACAGGTGATGTCTACTACACAACCTTCTTCTTGTAGACGTTGTTGGGCCTCCAAGTGCGAGAGGTTTCTAGGACAAGAGCAAATTTCCCTCAAGTGGATGACCTAAGGTTTATCAATCCGTGGGAGGCGTAGGATGAGGATGGTCTCTCTCAAACAACCCTGCAACCAAATAAAAAGAGTCTCTTGTGTCCCCAACACACCCAATACAATGGTAAATTGTATAGGTGCACTAGTTCGCCAAGAGATGGTAATACAAGTGCAATATGGATGGTAGATATAGGTTTTTGTAATCTGAAAATATAAAAACAGCAAGGTAACTAATGATAAAAGTGAGCACAAACGGTATTGCAATGCTTCGAAACAAGGCCTAGGGTTCATACTTTCACAAGTGCAAGTTCTCTCAACAAGGATAACATAATTGGATCACATAACTATCCCTCAACATGCAACAAAGAGTCACTCCAAAGTCACTAATAGCGGAGAACAAACGAAGAGATTATTGTAGGGTACGAAACCACCTCAAAGGTATCCTTTCTGATCGATCTATTCAAGAGTTTGTAGTAAAATAACACGAAGCTATTCTTTCCGTTCGATCTATTCTAGAGTTCATACTAGAATAACAGCTTAAGACACACATCAACCAAAACCCTAATGTCACCTAGATAGTCCAATGTCACCACAAGTATCCATGGGTATGATTATACGATATGCATCACACAATCTCAGATTCATCTATTCAAACCAACACAAAGTACTTCAAAGAGTGCCCCAAAGTTTCTATCGGAGAGTCAAGACGAAAACGTGTGCCAACCCCTATGCATAAGTTCACAAAGTCACTGAACCCGCAAGTTGATCACCAAAACAAACATCAAGTGGATCACGTGAATATCCCATTGTCATCATAGATAAGCACATGCAAGACATACATCAAGTATTCTCAAATCCTTAAAGACTCAATCCGATAAGATAACTTCAAAGGGAAAACTCAATCCATTACAAGAGAGTGGAGGGGGAGAAACATCATAAGATCCAACTATAATAGCAAAGCTCGCGATACATCAAGATCGTGTTGAATCAAGAACACGAGAGAGAGAGAGAGAGAGATCAAACACATAGCTACTGGTACATACCCTCAGCCCCGAGGGTGAACTACTCCCTCCTCGTCATGCAAAGCACCGGGATGATGAAGATGGCCACCGGTGAGGGGTCCCCCCTCCGGCAGGGTGTCGGAACAGGGTCCCAATTGGTTTTTCGTGGCTATAGAGGCTTGCAGCGGCGGAACTCCCGGTCTAGGTTTCTTTTTGGGGGTTTATGTATTTATCAGAATTTTTGGCGTCGGTCTCACATCAGGGGGGTCTTCGAGTCATCCACGAGGCAAGGGGGCGAGCCCAGGGGGTAGGGCGCGTCCTCCACCCTCGTGGATGGCTCGGGACTCTTCTGGCCCAACTCTTTTACTCCGGGGGCTTCTTCTAGGGCATATTTCCTTCATTACCGCCTCCATTCATGGAGACAGTAGATGGAGGACGTGATCGCTGACGCGGAATAGAAAGGAAGTGGACGCCTGATACGTCTCCAATGCATTTATAATTTTTTTATTGTTTTATACTATTATAGTATGAATCTTGGAAGTTTTATATGCAATTATATATCATTTTATGGGACTAACCTATTAACTAAATGCCAAGTGCTAGTTGTTGTTTTTGCCTGTTTTTGGTTTTCCAGGAAATCGGTACCAAGCGAAGTCCAAATGCCACGAAATTTTTTGATGATTTTTTTCTGGACATAAGAGACACTAGAAGCTTCAGGAGGAGGCCATAAGGCGAAGGAGGTGGCCACGAGCCACCAGGGCGCGCCCTAGTGCCTCGTGGGCCCCTTGTTCCTCTGTTTGACCTAATTCCGACTCTATAAATTCTCTAAACTCTGGAAACCAACAGAGAGCCACCAAAAACACTTTTTTTGCCACCGCAAACTTCTGTTCTTGCGAGATCCTATCTGGAGGCCTTTTCTGGTACTCTGTCGGAGGGGGGAATTGATCACGGAGGGCGCCCCTCCGATAATGTGTGAATATTTTATCACAAACCTACGGGTCCATAGCTAGTAGCTAGACAACTTCTTCTCTCTCATTGATCTTCAGTACAATGTTCGCCTCGATGTTCTTGGAGCTTGTTGGGATCCGATGAATTGTGGGTTTATAATCAGATTATCCATGAATATAATTTGAGTCTTTTCTGAACTCTTTTATGCATGATTTTTATAGCTTTGTATTTCTCTCCGATCTATGCTTTTGGTTTGGCCAACTAGATTGATTTATCTTGCAATGGGAGAGGTGCTTTGTGATGGGTTCAATCTTGCAGTGCTCAATTCCAGTGACAGAAGGGGACATGACACTTATTTGTATTGTTGCCATTAAGGATAAAATGATGGGGTTTATTCATATTAATTGGATTTACTTTATCTACATCATGTCATCTTGTTTAAGGCGTTACTTCGTTCTTTATGAACTTAATACTCTAGATGCATGCTGGATAGCGATCGATGTGTGGATTAATAGTAGTAGATGCAGGCAGGAGTCGGTCTACTTGTCTCGGACATGATGCCTATATACATGATCATTGCCTTGGATATCATCATGGTTATTCGCTTTTCTATCAATTGCCCAACAGTAATTTGTTTACCCACCGTATGCTATGTTCAAGAGAGAAGCCTCTATTGAAAATTTTCACTATGGCCACCGGGTCTATCTTTATTGTATATTAAAATCTGAAAATACCTTGTTGTAATTTATTTACTTTTATTTTATTTTGTGTTTTTGTTTATCTATCTATCACTACGAGATTTGATCCTTGTAATTAATCGTCAAGAGATTGACAACCCCTTGTTTGTGTTGGGTGCAAGTATTTGTTATTTTTTGTGTAGGTACTGCTAACGAGGTGTTGCATGGTTCTCCTACTGGATTAACGACCTTCGTTCTTAACTAAGGAAAATATTTATCTCTACTATACTGCATCATCCTCTCCTTTTCGGGGAAATCCCAACGCAGCTCGCAAGTAGCAACGCCGGATGGCCGCCGTCGTAGGATAGGTTTGTTGGAAATATGCCCTAGAGGCAATAATAAAAGGATTATTATTATATTTCCTTGTTCATGATAATTGTCTTTTATTCATGCTATAATTGTATTATCCGGAAATCGTAATACACGTGTGAATACATAGACCACAAGATGTCCCTAGTGAGCCTCTAGTTGACTAGCTCGTTGATCAACTGATAGTCATGGTTTCCTGACTATGGACATTGGATGTCGTTGATAACGGGATCACATCATTAGGAGAATGATGTGATGGACAAGACCCAATCCTAAGCATAGCACAAGATCGTGTAGTTCGTTTTGCTAGAGCTTTTCCAATGTCAAGTATCTCTTCCTTAGACCATGAGATCGTGTAACTCCCGGATACCGTAGGAGTGCTTTGGGTGTACCAAACGTCACAACGTAATCGGGTGACTATAAAGGTGCACTACGGTATCTCCGAAAGTGTCATTGGGTTGACCACGGATCGAGATCGATTTGTCACTCCGTGTTACGGAGAGGTATCACTGGCCCACTCGGTAGTGCATCATCATAATGAGCTCAAAGTGACCAAGTGTCCGGTCACGGGATCATGCATTACGATGCGAGTAAAGTGACTTGCCGGTAACGAGACTGAACGAGGTATTGGGATACCGACGATCGAGTCTCAAGCAAGTAACATACCGTTTGACAAAGGGAATGGTATACGGGGTTGCTTGAATCCTCGACATCGTGGTTCATCCGATGACAACATCGAGGAGCATGTGGGAGCCAACATGGGTATCCAGATCCCGCTGTTGGTTATTGACCTGAGAGCCGTCTCGGTCATGTCTGCATGTCTCCCGAACCCGTAGGGTCTACACACTCAAGGTTCGGTGACGCTAGGGTTATTAGGAAGACTTGTATGTGATTGCCGAATGTTGTTCGGAGTCCCGGATGAGATCCCGGACGTCACGAGGAGTTCCTAACAGTCCGGAGGTAAAGATTTATATATGGGAAGTTGTCAAACGGACACCGGAAAGTTTCGGGGCCTATCGGTATTGTACCGGGCCATCGGAAGGGTTCCGGGTCCACTGGAGGCCACCCCTCCGGGGGCCACATGGGCTGCATGGGGCAGGAGCCAGCCCCTGGTGGGCTGGGCGCCCCTGGGCCCTTGCGCCTAGGGTTTGGGGAACCCTAGAGGCGCCCTTGCTTGGGGGGCAAGTCCCTCCCTTGGCCGTCGCCCCCTCTAGATGCCATCTAGAGGGCCGCCCCTTCTCCCTTCCCCTATAAATAGAGGGGTGAGGGAGGGCTGCATACCACAAGCCAAGGCGCAGCCCTCCCTCCCAACACCTCTCCTCCTCCGTGCGTGCTTGGCGAAGCCTGCCGAGATCTTCTTTGCACCAACAACACCACGCCGTCGTGCTGCCGTTGGAGCTGTCTTCCTCAACCTGTCCTTCATCCTTGCTGGATCAAGACGGAGGACACGTCGTCCGTGCCATACGTGTGTTGAACACGGAGGTGCTGTCCGTTCAGCACTTGGTCATCGGTGATCCGAATCACGGCGAGTACGACTCCATCATCACCATCCCCTTGAACGCATCCGCACTCGATCTACAAGTGGTATGTAGATGCAAACTCACTCCCTTGACTCGTTGCTTAGATGAACTCATAGATGGATCTTAGTGAAACCGTAGGAAAAATTTTAATTTTCTGCAACGTTCCCCAACAAAGGGCATCATGAGCTAGGTCTATGCGTAGTTCTCTATTGCACGAGTAGAACACAATTTTGTTGTGGGCGTGGATTTTGTCAACTTGCTTGCCGCTACTAGTCTTATCTTGCTTCAGCGGTATTGTGGGATGAAGCGGGCGGACCAACCTTACACGCACGCTTACGTGAGACCGGTTCCACCGGTGACATGCACTAGTTGCATAAGGTGGCTGGCGGGTGTCTGTCTCTCCCACTTTAGTTGGAGCGGATTCGATGAAAAGGGTCCTTATGAAGGGTAAATAGAAGTTGACAAAATCACGTTGTGGTTATTCGTAGGTAAGAAAACGTTCTTGCTAGAACCCAATTGCAGCCACGTAAAAGATGCAACAACAATTAGAGGACGTCTAACTTGTTTTTGCAGCAATTGTCATGTGATGTGATTGTGATGAATGATGAATGACATATTGTGATGTATGAGATCATGTTCTTGTAATAGGAATCACGACTTGCATGTCGATGAGTATGACAACCGGCAGGAGCCATAGGAGTTGTCTTTATTTTGTATGACCTGCGTGTCATTGAAGAACGCCATGTAAATTACTTTACTTTATTGCTAAACGCGTTAGCCATAGAAGTAGAAGTAGTCGTTGGCGTGAAAACTTCATGAAGAAAAGATGATGGAGATCATGGTGTCATGCCGGTGACAAGATGATCATGGAGCCCCGAAGATGGAGATCAATGGAGCTATATGATATTGGCCATATCATGTGACTACTATATAATTGCATGTGATTTTTATTATGTTTATGCATCTTGTTTACTTAGAACGACGGTAGTAAATAAGATGATCCCTTACAACAATTTCAAGAAGTGTTCTCCCTAATCATGCACCGTTGCTAAAGTTCGTCGTTTCGAAGAACCACGTGATGATCGGGTGTGATAGATCCTTACGTTCACATACAACGGGTGTAAGACAGTTTTACACATGCAAAACACTTAGGGTTAACTTGACGAGCCTAGCATGTACAGACATGGCCTCGAAACACGGAGACCGAAAGGTCGAACACGAGTCGTATGGAAGATACGATCAACATGAGAATGTTCACCGACGATGACTAGTCCGTCTCACGTGATGATCGGACACGGCCTAGTCGACTCGGATCGTGTAACACTTAGATGACTAGAGGGATGTCTAATCTGAGTGGGAGTTCATTAAAATAATTTGATTAGATGAACTTAATTATCATGAACTTAGTCTAAAACCTTTGCAAATATGTCTTGTAGATCAAATGGCCAACGCTCATGTCAACCTGAACTTCAACGCGTTCCTAGAGAAAACCAAGCTGAAAGATGATGGCAGCAACTATACGGATCGGGTCCGAACCCGAGGATCATCCTTATAGCTGCCAGAAACAATATGTCCTAGAAGGACCGCTAGGTGACGCCTCCCCTGCAGAACCAAGACATTATGAATGCTTGGCAGACTCGTCTTGATGATTACTCCCTCGTTCGTCGGCATGCTTTACAGCTTAGAACCGGGGCTCCAAAAGCGTTTTGAGCAACACGGAGCATATGAGATGTTCAAGAGCTGAAACTAGTTTTTCAAGCTCATGCCCGGTCGAGATATGAAGTCTCCGACAAGTTCTATAGTTGTAAGATGGAGGAAAACAGTTACATCGGTGAGCACATACTCAAAATGTCCAGGTTGCACAACCGCCTGTCCCACTGGACATAAACCTCCCGACGAGGCGGTCATTGAAAGAATCCTTCATCGCTCCCACCAAGCTACAAGAGCTTTGTGATGAACTACAATATGCAGGGATGGTGAAGACCATTCCAGTATTCTCAATCTGAAGTCAGCAGAGGTTGAAATCAAGAAAGAACATCAAGTGTTGATGGTCAACAAAACCACTAAGTTCAAGAAGGGCAAGGGCAAGAAGAACTTCAAGAAGGACGGCAAGGAGGTTGCCGCGCCTGCAAGCAAGTTGCCGGAAGAAGTCAAAGAATGGACCCAAGCACGAGGACTGAGTGCTTTTATTGCAAGGGAAGGGTCACCGAAGCGGAACTGCCCCAAATACTTAGCGGATAAGAAGGCCGGCAACACCAAAGGTATATTTGATATACATGTAATTGATGTGTACCTTACCGCACTCGTAGTAACTCCCGGTATTTGATAC
Source organism: Aegilops bicornis (assembly GCA_021605145.1). Taxonomy (NCBI): domain Eukaryota; kingdom Viridiplantae; phylum Streptophyta; class Magnoliopsida; order Poales; family Poaceae; genus Aegilops; species Aegilops bicornis. Next base: position 363,233,294 of record CM038675.1, read on the forward strand.
CGGTGCCGTTGCTCATATTTGTAACTCACAGCAGAGCTGCGAATAAGCGGAGACTGGCAAAGGACGAGGTGACGATGCGCGTCGGGAATGGTTCCAGAGTCGATGTGATCGCCGTCGGCACGCTACCTCTACATTTACCCACGGGATTAGTTATGAACCTCAATAATTGTTATTTAGTGCCAAGTTTGAGCATGAACATTGTATCTGGATCTCGTTTAATGCGAGATGGCTACTCATTTAAATCCGAGAATAATGGTTGTTCTATTTATATGAGAGATATGTTTTATGGTCATGCTCCGATGGTCAATGGTTTATTCTTAATGAATCTCGGCGTAGTATTACACATATTCATAGTGTGAATACCAAAAGATGTAAAGTTGATAACGATAGTCCCACATACTTGTGGCACCGCCGCCTTTGGTCACATTGGTGTCAAGCGCATGAAGAAGCTCCATGCCGGATGGACTTTTAGAGTCTCTCGATTATGAATCATTTGACACATGCGAACAATGCCTCATGGGCAAATGACCAAGACTCCGTTCTCCGGAACAATGGAGCGAGCAACCAACTTGTTGGAAATCATACATACCGATGTGTGCGGTCCAATGAGTGTTGAGGCTCATGGAGGATATCGTTATGTTCTCACTCTCACAGATGACTTGAGTAGATATGGGTATGTCTACTTAATGAAACACAAATCTGAAACCTTTGGAAAGTTCAAGGAATTTCAGAATGAAGTAGAGAATCAACATGACCGAAAGATAAAATTCTTACGATCGGATCGTGGAGGAGAATATTTAAGTCACGAATTTGGTACACACTTAAGAAAATGATGAATCATTTCACAACTCACGCTGCTGGAACACCTCAATAGAACGGTGTGTCCGAACGTCGTAATCGCACTCTATTGGATATGGTGCGATCCATGATGTCTCTTACCGATTTACCGATATCATTTTGGGGATACGCTCTAGAGACAGCTACATTCACTTTAAATAGGGCACCGTCTAAATCCGTTGAGACGACACCGTATGAATTATGGTTTGGGAAGAAACCTAAGTCGCTGCTTTCTAAAAGTTTGGGGATGCGATGCTTATGTCAAGAAACTTCAACCTGAAAAGCTCGAACCCAAGTCGGAAAAATGCGTCTTCATAGGATACCCTAAAGAAACCATTGGGTATACCTTCTACTTAAGATCCAAGGGCAAGATCTTTGTTGCCAAGAACGGATCATTTCTGGAAAAAGAGTTTCTCTCGAAAGAAGTAAGTGGGAGGAAAGTAGAACTCGATGAAGTACTACCTCTTGAACCGGAAAGTAGTGCAGCTCAGAAAATGTTCCTGGTGCCTACACCAACCGGAGAGGAAATTAATGATAATGATCAAGGTACTTCGGATCAAGTTGCTCTTGAACTTCAGAGGTCCACTAGGACACGTTCCGCACTGCAGTGGTACGGCAACCCCTGTCACGGAAATCATGTTGTTAGACAACGGTGAACCCACGAACTATGAAGAAGCGATGGCGGCCCAGATTCCAACAAATGGCTTGAAGCCATGCAATCCGAGATAGGATCCATGTATGAAAACAAAGTATGGACTTTGACAGACTTTCGATGATCGGCGACGATAGAAAATAAATGGATCTTTAAGAAGAAGACGGACGCGGATGGTAATGTCACCATCTATAAAGCTCGACTTGTCGCTAAGGGTTATCGGCAAGTTCAAGGGATTGACTACGATGAGACTTTCTCTCCCGTAGCGAAGCTTAAGTCCGTCCGAATCATGTTAGCAATTGCCGCATACTATGATTATGAGATATGGCAGATGGACGTCAAAACAGCGTTCCTTAACGGTTATCTTAAGGAAGAACTGTATATGATGCAGCCGGAAGGTTTTGTCGACCCTAAGAATGCTAACAAGGTATGCAAGCTCCAATGATCCATTTATGGGCTGGTGCAAGCATCTCGAAGTTGGAACATTCGCTTTGATGAGATGATCAAAGCGTTTTGGGTTTATCGGACTTATGGAGAAGCCTGCGTTTACAAGAAAGTGAGTGGGAGCTCTGTAGCATTTCTCATATTATATGCAGATGACATACTTTTGATGGGAAATGATATAGAACTCTTGGACAGCATTAAGGCCTACTTGAATAAAAGTTTTTCAATGAAGGACCTTGGAGAAGTTGCTTATATATTAGGCATCAAGATCTATAGAGATAGATCGAGACGCCTCATAGGTCTTTCACAAAGCACATACCTTGATAAGATTTTGAAGAAGTTCAAAATGGATCAGTCCAAGAAAGGGTTCTTGCTCAGATCGCAAGGTGTGAAATTGAGCTCAGCTCAATGCCCGACCACGGCAAAAGATAAAGAAGAGATGAGCGTCATCCCCTATGCCTCGGCCATAGGATCTATTATGTATGCCATCTTTGTGTACTGCACTGATGTAAACCTTGCCGTAAGTTTGGTAGGAAGGTACCAAAGTAATCCCGCAAGGAACATCGGACAGCGGTCAAAATATCCTGAAGTACCGAAAAGGACAAAGGACATGTTTCTCGTTTATGGAGGTGACGAAGAGCTCGTCAGAAGGGTTACGTCGACGCTTAGCTTCGACACAGATCCGATGACTCTAAGTCACAAACCGGATACGTGTATATGTTGAATGGTGGAGCGATGGTAGTGCGGTACCAAGCGAGCATCGTGGCGGGATCTACATGTGAAGTGGAGTACATGGCAGCCTCGGAGGCAGCACATGAAGCAATCTGGCTAAAGGAGTTCATTACCGACCTAGGAGTTATTCCCAATGCGTCGGAGCCGATCAAACTCTTCTGTGACAACACTGGAGCTATTGCACTTGCCAAGGAGCCCAGGTTTCACAAGAAGACCAGGCACATCAAGCGTCGCTTCAACTCCATCCGTGAAAATGTTCAAGATGGAGACATAGAAATTTGCAAAGTGCATACGGATCTGAATGTCGCAGATCCGTTGACTAAACCTCTTCCATGGCAAAACATGATCAACACCGTAACTCTATGGGTGTTCGATTCATCACAATGTAACTAGATTATTGACTCTAGTGCAAGTGGGAGACTGTTGGAAATATGCCCTAGAGGCAATAATAAAAGGATTATTATTATATTTCCTTGTTCATGATAATTGTCTTTTATTCATGCTATAATTGTATTATCCGGAAATCGTAATACACGTGTGAATACATAGACCACAGTATGTCCCTAGTGAGGCTCTAGTTGACTAGCTCATTGATCAACTGATAGTCATGGTTTCCTGACTATGGACATTGGATGTCGTTGATAACGGGATCGCATCATTAGGAGAATGATGTGATGGACAAGACCCAATCCCAAGCATAGCACAAGATCGTGTAGTTCGTTTTGCTAGAGCTTTTCCAATGTCAAGTATCTCTTCCTTAGACCATGAGATCGTGTAACTCCCGGATACCGTAGGAGTGCTTTGGGTGTACCAAACGTCACAACGTAATCGGGTAACTATAAAGGTGCACTACAGGTATCTCCGAAAGTGTCTGTTGGGTTGACACGGATCGAGATCGATTTGTCACTCCGTGTTACGGAGAGGTATCACTGGGCCCACTCGGTAGTGCATCATCATAATGAGCTCAAAGTGACCAAGTGTCCGTCACGGGATCATGCATTACGGCACGAGTAAAGTGACTTGCCGGTAACGAGACTGAACGAGGTATTGGGATACCGACGATCGAGTCTCGGGCAAGTAACATACCGATTGACAAAGGGAATAGTATACGGGGTTGCTTGAATCCTCGACATCGTGGTTCATCCGATGACAACATTGAGGAGCATGTGGGAGCCAACATGGGTATCCAGATCCCGTTGTTGGTTATTGACCTGAGAGCCGTCTCGGTCATGTCTCAAGATGTCTCCGAACCCGTAGGGTCTACACACTTAAGGTTCGGTGACGCTAGGGTTATTAGGAAGACTTGTATGTGATTGCCGAATGTTGTTCGGAGTCCCGGATGAGATCCTGGACGTCACGAGGAGTTCCGGAGCAGTCCGGAGGTAAAGATTTATATATGGGAAGTTGTCAAACGGACACCGGAAAGTTTCGGGGGCCTATCGGTATTGTACTGGGGCCAGCGGAAGGGCCACCTCCGGGGCCACATGGGCTGTGGGGGCAGGAGCCAGCCCACGGTGGGCTGGGCGCCCCCCTTGGGCCCTTGCGCCTGGGGTTTGGGGGAACCCTAGAGGGGCGCCCTTGCTTGGGGGCAAGTCCCTCCCTTGAGCCGCCCCTCTAGATGCCATCTAGAGGGGCCGCCCCTTCTCCCTTCCCCCTATAAATAGAGGGGTGAGGGGAGGGCTGCATACCACAAGCCAAGGCGCAGCCCCGCCCCTCCCCAACACCTCTCCACCTCCGTACGTGCTTGGCGAAGCCACTGCCGAGATCTTGCTGCACCAACAACACCACGCCGTCAGGCTGCCGTTGGAGCTGTCTTCCTCAACCTCTCCTTCATCCTTGCTGGATCAAGACGGAGGAGACGTCGTCCGTGCCGTACGTGTGTTGAACACGGAGGTGCTGTCCGTTCAGCACTTGGTCATCGGTGATCCGAATCACGGCGAGTACGACTCCATCATCACCATCCCCTTGAACGCTTCCGCACTCGATCTACAAGTGGTATGTAGATGCAAACTCACTCCCTTGACTCGTTGCTTAGATGAACTCATAGATGGATCTTAGTGAAACCGTAGGAAAAATTTTAATTTTCTGCAACGTTCCCCAACAGTGGCATCATGAGCTAGGTCTATGCGTAGTTCTCTATTGCACGAGTAGAACACAATTTTGTTGTGGGCGTAGATTTTGTCAACTTGCTTGCCGCTACTAGTCTTATCTTGCTTCAGCGGTATTGTGGGATGAAGCGGCCCGGACCAACCTTACACGTACGCTTACGTGAGACCGGTTCCACCGACTGACATGCACTAGTTGCATAAGGTGGCTGGCGGGTGTCTGTCTCTCCCACTTTAGTTGGAGCGGATTCGATGAAAAGGGTCCTTGTGAAGGGTAAATAGAAGTTGACAAAATCACGTTGTGGTTATTTGTAGGTAAGAAAACGTTCTTGCTAGAACCCAATTGCAGCCACGTAAAAGATGCAACAACAATTAGAGGACGCCTAACTTGTTTTTGCAGCAATTGTCATGTGATGTGATATGGCCGAAGTTGTGATGAATGATGAATGACATATTGTGATGTATGAGATCATGTTCTTGTAATAGGAATCACGACTTGCATGTCAATGAGTATGACAACCGCAGGAGCCATAGGAGTTGTCTTTATTTTGTATGACCTCCGTGTCATTGAAGAACGCCATGTAAATTACTTTACTTTATTGCTAAACGCGTTAGCCATAGAAGTAGAAGTAGTCGTTGGCGTGACAACTTCATGAAGACACGAAGATGGAGATCATGATGATGGAGATCATGGTGTCATGCCGGTGACAAGATGATCATGGAGCCCCGAAGATGGAGATCAGTAGAGCTATATGATATTGGCCATATCATGTGACTACTATATAATTGCATGTGATGTTTATTATGTTTATGCATCTTGTTTACTTAGAACGACGGTAGTAAATAAGATGATCCCTTACAACAATTTCAAGAAGTGTTCTCCCTAACTGGCACCGCTGCTAAAGTTCGCTGCTTCAAGCACCACGTGATGATCGGGTGTGATAGATCCTTACGATCACATACAACGGGTGTAAGACAGTTTTACACATGCAAAACACTTAGGGTTAACTTGACGAGCCTAGCATGTACAGACATGGCCTCGGAACACGGAGACCGAAAGGTCGAACACGAGTCGTATGGAAGATACGATCAACATGAGAATGTTCACCGACGATGACTAGTCCGTCTCACGTGATGATCGGAGACGGCCTAGTCGACTCGGATCGTGTAACACTTAGATGACTAGAGGGATGTCTAATCTGAGTGGGAGTTCATTAAAATAATTTGATTAGATGAACTTAATTATCATGAACTTAGTCTAAAACCTTTGCAAATATGTCTTGTAGATCAAATGGCCAACGCTCATGTCAACCTGAACTTCAACGCGTTCCTAGAGAAAACCAAGCTGAAAGATGATGGCAGCAACTATATGGACTGGGTCCGGAACCTGAGGATCATCCTTATAGCTGCCAAGAAACAATATGTCCTAGAAGGACCGCTAGGTGACGCTCCCGTTCCAGAGAACCAAGACATTATGATGCTTGGCAGACTCGTGCTGATGATTACTCCCTCGTTCAGTGCGGCATGCTTTACAGCTTAGAACCGGGGCTCCAAAAGCGTTTTGAGCAACACGGGCCCTCCGACATGGCGTACAGCTTGTGCAGGTCCCCGTCCATGCATGCCCAGTGCAGGCAACACCAGCGCGTGCCTTCGTCCACGACGTGTCCCGGGCCTGGCAAGCCTGGTGCGGCGCCTCGTCAACATCGACTTTGTCCGTCTATGCATGTCGGGTGCTGGCAACACCGATGCATGCCTTCGTCCATGATGTGTCCCAGGACCTGGCAAACCCGGCGTGACGGGCCTCAACATCGTCTTCTTCCCAGGGCACCACTACCTCGACACCACTGCGCCCCTGACTAACTCGGTGCCCCCTTGCGCTCGCAGCTTCACGGCGACTACCTCGACACCGGCCACCCCGACTGACATCGACCACGGCGTTCTTCACACGGCTATCTCGACCACGGCTACACCATCCTAAGCTCTGGCTACATCAACATCGACACAAAGGTCTACCGCCTTGCTTGAGCAACCTCGTCGGTTTCCACTCTAGCCACGACTGTCACGAGGCACCGACTGTTACAACGGGATGTCCGCCGGCTTACTTTGGATTCTTCTCCAGTTTCACCGTCTACGTCGCTACCGTTGTGACTATGGGGGAATGTTGAGTATCGTGATTAGTTAGAAAACATGAGATAAACTAGGATTTGTTCTGGCTTGTCTTGTACTCCAAGTTGATCATGTACTCCTATATATATGCCCACGAGGCTCAAGCAATACAATCAATTGATTCCATCAATCTCTCTCTCTATGCCCTTCTGATAGTATATAGACATATTTTAGAATGTAGATTTACTTATTTTACTCTGTACGTAGTCTATATTGAAATTTGTAAAAAGACCTATATCTAGGAACGGAGTGAGTACTACTCTAATTACTCCTCACTATGACTAGACTTAAAATAATGTTGCAAGGAGGAGCTTGTCCTGGGGGACTATGTACACTGAGGCTGGTCGTAATTGGAAGTATCATGCATGCGGGAATAGCAAGATGAACTAAATGTCCTGTCCAAGCCAAAAAAACTTACCCCGAAAAGTCTTGACAAATGATGATTAAGATGAGATTCCGTGTTTTTGAACCACGAAAGGCTTGGTTTCCATTTGGGTTGCAGATGTAACCAACCCATGACTTCTAGAGGAAAACTAACTGCTTACTGGCTGGGAGTTGTATGAGCAGTAACGTCCACGTACGGCTCCGTGAGAAGATGGTCGGAAATGGCCTGATACTGGTTACATCTTAGTGCATAGTATCATACGTGGTCTCATTTATTACCATACATGTCACATAGTAGTATCATGTAATTTATTATGATACGGTATCATAATATGATACTCAATCTTTTCTTTCTTCATTTAATTCTATGTCATCTTCGTCAAAATTGTCTAATTGACATATATGATACTAATAGTTATGATACTATCACTACAACCAGGCTGATGAAAGAAGTGGTGATGCATTGAAGATTTTAGATTCAGACTCGACACCAGTGGCATGCATGCTGCTGTACAGCACAACCTTAGCTAGGAATAGCATTCATGCACCGGCGCCGGCATGGCCGTGATCACCAATATCATTGCCACATGCGCGCAGTTATCGCTTAACCGTCCAAAGATAAGGTTAAAATATCTGTATTTTTTGGCATACTTAATCTGTAATTACCATTTGAATATGCATGGCAGTGTAGTAGTAACAGACTGTTAAGTACGTATGTTTATCTCTCGCACCATATATTAAAAAATTGCGGGGACGCACCATGTATTATTTGAAATGACTTGCTGTCCAATACTAATATCGCCATACGTGTACAATTAAGGATATAACCGAATCGACCAGAGCGTGTCCAAGAAAGGGAAAAAAGGAAGAAGGTGTCCTTGAAATTAAATGGGATGTGCATGTAGTAATGGCTGGAGTGGCGTTGGGCCGTAGAACTCCGCTATATATACGACTGCGAGATTGGGTAGCACCAACACCTTTAAACGCAACGCCAAATATATCTTCCCTTGCTTCTTGTACTTCTACTACTATCTTCTAGCATCTCGTTTCGTTCTGGTAGAGCCAAGCTACATGTCCATGTATGCCCATTCACCCGCCGTCTAGGACAAGCTAGCTAGCAGGCACCGCCGGCGTTGCTCGCGAAGCCAGCCGAGGTAGAACGAGGGGAGGAGGAGGATGGAGCACAGCTGGGAAGCCGAGCAGGCGCCGCCGGCGTCGGAGGTGAGTGCCAGGCCGCCGCCGCCTCTCACCCATGAGGACAACTGCGGCTTCCTCCAGATGCTCCGCGAGAAGAAGGAAAGGTGCGTATGAATGATGGGGTAGCGATCTGTACGTGCGTGTGTGCCTGGCTTCTCGATCATGCGGGTCGCATGCAGGATCGGCCGGTTTTGTCGGGCGATCAGTTCGGGCTGGGAGTTTCCCAGACGAAACCACAAATAAATGCAAGAGGAGATGCAATACGTAGGAGATTCTTCCGGGCGGCAGCATAATAAACTGATTAATTAATGACTGTAAGCTGCATGCTGCCCCGCAGGCTGGGGGTCGACGCCGCCAAGGTGGAGGTGCGGTTCGAGGAGCTCACCGTGGAGGCCGACGTGCGCGTGGGCCGCCGCGCGCTGCCCACGCTGCTCAACTGCGCCGTCAACGCCGCCCAGGTATATAAATATCCTCATCCTCGTGCTGTTATTATTTGCAAAAGAAAAAAGCGCTTGGATATACGTATGGTGGATGCGTGCATGGGATATGCATTGCAGCCAAGGGAGATCTGGTGAGACACGTACAAGGGGTTGTGAGATCAAGCAGTGCTTGGATCAACTAGCTAGCGGCAGTTGTTTGTTTATTCGCTGAGAAAAAACACCTGTTCTTTTTCTTTTTCTTTTTTTCTTTTGAGAAAAATAAAGACCACTTTGTTAGTTAAGAAAATACTAGATACGTTGCTATGTGGAAACCCTCCATCCAGATCCAGCATCTGCATCTAGCAGTGAAGAAAAACGGCAGAAATGGAATGGAAATCATCCCCGGTGCTATGGAAACCATCTAGTCGTACCGAACGTTCATCCAGTGTTCACTACTCAAGTAAGTAGTCACTAACGTCTTACTAATGAACACTTGCAGGCTTGCAGCCGCAGTACCATGGTGGATAGCATTGGCAGCCGCAGTACCATGGTAGATTTTATTTTTCCATAGCCATTGGTAGCCGCAGCAGGTCTAGTACACAGGTCTCGTACGATCAATTGTAGCACGTGGCCGGCCAAGCCTCTTAGTATGCAGGCACTTGACCAACGCGCACAAGTCAACTGGCGGTACTTAGATCTTCAAAAAGCACATTTTGTGGAAGAAGAGGATGATGAAAAGAAAAAGAATTTCACAGCAAATTTCTCAGATTTATAATATTACTGTAAACTGCAAATTTGCTAGTTCTGCACCAAAAACCGAAGGAATTTGCATGTTAGAATTTTTCAGTTTTTCAGCCAAATTTTGAAATTTTGCAAAAATGACTAGCAAATATTTTCACAGCGCGCACCCACATGTCAATGTTTCATGCGTCCCAACTACCAACACCCACCTGTTTGGTCCCCACATCTGGATGAAGTCATGAAAATACTCCCTCTGTTTTTATTTAGTCCGCGTATTAGGTTTGGTCAAAGTCAAGTTTTGTGAACTTTGACGAAGTTTATAAACAAAAACATGAGCATATACAATAACAAATCAATACCATTAGATTTATTAATGAATGTATTTTCACATCATATAGATTTGTTATGGTAAATATTTATATTGTTTTTTAGATACTTGATCAAACTTTATGAAGTTTAGCTTCAGTCAACTCTAATATGCAGAGTAAATAAAAACGGAGGGAGTACATCAAATGATGTTTAGCCTAGCCCTCTTTATTTCCCTGAGAAAGAACCATACCACCTTATCATAAAAAAAACACTACCACCTAGGATCGAAATCTAACGGTGAGAGACAAGGTACACCAAATCCTCGCTCAAAATGGAATTCATGGCTTGAGTATTTTAGCTGGCCCATCCCGGTATCCCGTTGACACCATGAGACATACTCCTGTTTCTTTCGTCGACCCGCGGCTGAATTGATGGATAGGTAAGCCCGCCTACCAAAGAAAGAAACAGCATCCAAGTATCTCTCCAATAAGGCCATCGTTTTTTTTAAGGAATCAATAATGGAGCCGTTGTTTATACTAGGATAGACCAAATTGGAAAGTACTGCTTTGGTTTAGCCAAGTCTCTTTTTAATTTTTGAAATTGGTTTAGCCAAGTCTTATTTAATCATGCAGAGTACTGGTTCAGTTTGTTGTAATACACTGATATATACACTAAACATGGCGTTATGTCCATCAAGAAAAAAAACATGGTCATATGTTTACACAAATACTATAGTTGCTCATCCGCAAAAAAAAACAAATACTATTATAGTTGCTAAAAGAAATGTTGGTACAAATAGGTTGGCTCCAACTAAGCCTACCTTAAACAGAGCTACTCCCTCCGTCATACAGGGGCGGAGCTACATGTATTACTGGGGGTGCCGCTGCCCCCCAGCCATTGCTAATTAGTGAAGGAAATTTTCTTATGAAGACTTAAATTTAGTAGACTGCACTTTAGTAGAGTGTAGGCTCAAATTTATGAGACGGAGGGTCCGGAAATACTTGTTGAAGAAATGGATGAATCTAGATATATTTTAGTTATAGATACATTCAATTTTATCTATTTCTCCGACAAGTATTTCAGGACGGAGGGAGTAGTATATTGGGAGTAGTATATTGCTGGACTGTAGGCAGGGTCTTCTGGACAGCACAACCATCACAGCACATATCTAGCTTGGGGAATTTTCCATTTTGGTACCGGGTCTTTACAATTTTCATGAACGTAGCGTGGCCATTCCTGAGGTAGCATTCGGTGTAGAAGACGACAGCAGCTACGAGGATGACGGCAACGGCTTTAATGCAGTCCTGTTCCTTTGCCATGACGAAGAAAGAAAAAAGGAAGAAGCAGATCAAGGCTGGTCCCATACGTCTCTGTGATCACATCACATCACTCAAAGAAAGAAAAGAAAAAGGATACTAACTCCTTAAGTGAGGCCAAAAACATCAGAATTAATTGCCGTGTTGCTACAGCAGTACAGCTAAATATACTAAAAAAGATTACTCCGAAGTGAGGCAGTTGACTGAAGAGTTAACGCTACTGCCTTCGCTAGTTAACCAACTTTCTTAAGAACAACAATACAAAAATAGAACAGCATCGATCAACTAAGCACAATTAGAGTTGCGGTTATTTTTAGTGGTTGGCGAATACAAATAATAAATAAATAAATAAATATGGATTGTATCCCTTGGGGGCATGAATGTTGATTATGCACTGGGAGTAATCTACACATTTTTGTGGAAACTCTCAATGTTCCGTCACTACCTCGAGCAGTTTAGCCAAGGTTCGTTTTGACAGCATCGGATAACCTAAGCAGATTTTCACCTTGCTAGTTGATTTCTCATGAGATGGACAGCACGCGCCAGCATTTCCTACACAGTAGAGCCTGAGAACGCCCCTAACACAGCCAAAGTAATCCACGATTACCTGCACAGAAGGTTGGAAACTGTAACGCCAAACGACAAGCAGATAGATTACTTTGCAAGTCACAATACCCATAGCAAGGAAAACGACCAGGTATGCCTGGCAATAGACAAGAGAAAGTAAAGAGAGTGCAGCAATAGTTCTGGGGCTAGCAAGTTGAGATTCTGTACATCAACCTAGTAGAAATTGACCAAAACAATCTAATAATAAATGGAGATCAAAACACATCTCCAGCCCCTGCATTCAAAACGACAGTGCATGTTTTCATGCAGTTTAACATCTCTATAGTATCACATATGTATGTTTAAATCCAGAAGTTTCATTTAATATGGATACTGTTGGGCAAGTCACATTCGAAATCATAGTTCTAAAATTGTTTGTTGTGCAGGAATTGGCAACATCTTCACACATGTGTACCACAAGGAAAAAACCTATCAAAATTATAAATGGAGCAAGCGGGACAATTCGTCCATCACGGTAAGCAGCTCTACTTTTACTAAATCGATAATGGTTGATACTGTTTATCTCAGAATAAGTGTTCCACTGAAAACATGTAACACTCCATATCAGGAGTTCATCGTTCATTAATTTATTACTCACCTACCATGCTGAATTTTTGCGATCCCGTTACATAATCAGGATGACACTTCTTCTAGGAGCACCTGGTTCTGGGAAAACTACTTTTTTAAAAGCATTGGCAGGAAAGTTGGATTCTTCTTTGAAGGTAGACTGAGTTATCTACTTGCCACCGAAACCACTTACTAACAAGATAATCATTGATTAACCAGCATTGTTTTTTTCTTGATATCACATCTCTTAATAGCTCAAAGGAAAGGTCATGTACAATGGAGAAGAAGTGAATTCCTCAACACCTCAATGCCTGCATGCCTACATTAGCCAGTATGATCTTCATCATGCTGAGATGACCGTCAGAGACGATTGATTTCTCTTCCAAGATGTTGGGAACCAATAATGAATTTGGTGAGACACCCTCTTGGGTATGGGGATATAGCTTTAGTTCCCGTGTATATGAATGAGCTAATTTATAACCAAACCCAGACACTGAAAATTAAGAAGCACTCCTTTCAAGGTTTTTTTTCCTTTGCATGACATAAATACTAATGCAAAATTCCTGTTTGAAATGGTCGCCTTAGAGATGCTGGGAGAAGCAATAAGAAGGAAAAAGGGTGTCATCAACAAAGTGGACCAAGATCTTGACTCTTTTATTAAGGTTACTAATTTTATTTTCCGCCAATTTTGGTAAAACTGGAATCCAGTTCCCCCAATTGCTTAAATCTGTTTTCTGCAGGCTACCACCTTCGGAGAAGGAAGCAACCTTACAACAAACTATATTATCAAGGTAAATTCGTAACTTTTCAATTTATACATTTGTCTTTATAACATAATCACAAACTTTTGTGTAAATGCAGATACTTGGTTTGTCCGAGTGTGCAGATACCCTAGTGGGGGATGAGATGAGAAGAGGCATATCAGGAGGACAAAAAAAGAGAGCCACGATTGGTAAGGATTCTAAGTGTTTACTATGTATCTTGTTCCTCTTATCACCCTCTGTTCCCACTTCATAGAGTGCATTTTTCTAATGCGACATTATTTCATAATAAAAAAATGGGTTTATGTTATAGTCCTTGGCACAATAAAAAATTTATCACCTCAACAACTTATATTTTGTACAGTATTGCTTGATGAAACAAAGATCCTAGTTAAACCCACAATGAAAATATTGTAAAGTAACAAAATGTCAAAATGACACTATAATTTCTTGACATGTTCGATTAAATGGACTACGAAAACAGTATACGTGTACTTTTGTAGTGAGTCGGTCACGATATTATAGAATGCTCTCTTCCTGTAGAACTCTGTATTGTTCTCCAGAAAAAATAATTTGAGGATGATATTTATTCTACTGAATAAGGGCAACTCTGAATATGTCAGATGTAACTAGAAATTACGTAGATTGCTGGAAGGTACCCACACTGCAATGTGCTGCATTTATAATATATATTTTCCATAGCCTATTCTGCTTACGAATATGTCAGATGTAACTAGAAATTAAGTAGATTGCTGGAAGGTACCCACACTGCCATGTGCTGCATTTATAATATATATTTTCCATAGCCTATTCTGCTTACGAATATGCCAGTTATACAGAAGATGGTGCCAGTACCAAAGTTAACAACTATAAATATTGACGATGTAATCAACATTGGTTTTGGTTTTCTTTTATCAATGTGTCATTGTTGCTATATTTTTAAGATGAATTCACTAATGCAGGAGAGATGCTAGTTGGTCTAGCAAGATGCTTCTTTATGGATGACATATCAACAGGTCTAGATAGCTCCACCACATACGAGATCGTAAAGTTTCTCCAACAAATGGCTCATCTGATGGATCTCACTGTGGTTATTTCCTTGCTTCAACCACCTCCTGAGACATTGGAGTTATTTGACGACATAATCCTTTTATGCGAGGGGCAAATTGTATATCATGGTCCTCGAGAAAATGCTACTGGTTTCTTTGAAATTATGGGATTCAAATGCCCCAGCAGGAAGAATGCAGCTGATTTCCTTCAAGAGGTATTAGATTATAAACTCTAATAAGAGGGAACTACTGAATAAATCTATATTGCTAACTTGAGGGCAACCAGTGCATAAATATCAGAAAGTAACAATATAGCATGCAGTACATGAGTTGCAATTCCATCCACAAAATTCACTATTATGTTATATGTACTTGTTCGTGCATAATAATGCAAGTAACTGACAGCAACTTTTCTTCATTTGACCAGGTGACCTCGAAGATGGATCAAAAGCAATACTGGATTGGTGATGAAAATAAGTATCAATACCGGTCAATCGAAAAATTTGCAGAATCTTTTCGTTCATCCTATCTCCCACGACCTGCGAAAGACGATCTCTGCAGGACAAACAATACAGGAAAGAGAAAGGAGATTATAACAAGTGCAACTCGCAGGATCTCTAGATGGAATATTTTCAAGGCATGCTTTTCAAGGGAAGTATTGCTTCTTAAAAGAAACTCCCCACTTCATATATTTAAGACTGTACAGATAACTGTTATGGCTTTGGTGATCTCAACGGTTTTCCTTCGAACAAATATGAACCATAAAACTGTACTCGATGCCAATAAGTACATGGGATCACTCTTTATGGCTGTTGTGATAGTAAACTTCAATGGCATGACTGAAATTGGAATGACAATAAAGCGACTCCCCACTTTCTACAAGCAAAGAGAGTTACTAGCATTGCCAGGATGGGCACTTCTTTCTTCGGTATTCCTTATCAGCCTTCCAATGTCACTTCTAGAGACAGGTCTGTGGACCAGCTTAACCTACTATGTGATTGGCTACGCACCTTCCTTTCTCAGGTACCCCTCCTAGTCAATTCAATATCTAATGAGCAAAATACTTGAATAAGCTGGAATAACAGAAAGAGTTACCTTGCTTCTTGCAGATTCATCCAGCAGTTTTTGGTACTTTTTGCCATGCATCAAATGTCAATGGGCCTCTATCGTTTCTTAGCGGCAATAGGAAGGACGCAAGTAATGGCCAACATGCTAGGCACCGCAGCTCTCATAGCAATCTACATATTTGGAGGCTTTGTCATATCAAAAGGTCAGATGTTTTAGCTCAGAATACCGTAAGATGTATGAGTACTTGTGCAACGAAGATGCTTACCAGTTTTGTACATTGAAACAGATAATCTCCAACCATGGTTGCAGTGGGGATACTGGACATCCCCATTCACCTATGCACAGAATGCTGTTGCCCTAAATGAGTTCCTTGATGAAAGATGGGCTAGTGTAAGCAATTGTTTCAACTAACATTCTTGATCCAATGTACATAACCCGTGCAATTAGTTATGACCTGATGATGATTTTTCATGCTGACAGGAATTTTACTATGCAAATGCTAAAACAGTTGGTGAAGCTATCCTCAAGATCAGGGGGTTGCTCACAGAGTGGCATTGGTACTGGATTTGTGTCGGCATTTTATTTGGGTTCTCGCTGGTCCTCAACATCCTCACTATATTTGCACTAGAGTTCATGAACTGTATGTATACCAAAGCTATCAAAATCCTCATAAGTATTGAAACATAAATGCAAACAAAATCCATCACATTTGTTCATAATTTGTAGCTCCACACAAGCATCAAGTTAATATCGATTCCACGAAGACAAAAACGGAGTGCAAGAAACAGAAAGTTGGAACTCGCAATGCATCAACTGGTCAAGTTGCCCTCCCGTTTCAGCCTCTTTCCCTTGTATTTGATCATATCAACTATTTTGTTGACATGCCTAAGGTAACATCTTGAGCACATAGTGCCTTACTGAATACTTGCATCCATTTCATTTCCAGTCACGTTTGACCAAACGTATGCATATCTTCCACCAGGAAATGATGAAGTATGGAGTAACAGAGAAAAAGCTTCAACTGCTGCAAGATGTCAGTGGTGTTTTCAGGCCAGGGGTGTTAACAGCTCTGATGGGGATCACTGGTGCTGGAAAGACAACATTGCTCGACGTTTTGGCTGGAAGAAAAACTGGAGGATATATTGAAGGTACTATTAGGATAGCAGGATACCCAAAGAAGCAGGACACATTCTCAAGGATCTCAGGCTACTGTGAACAGAGTGACATTCACTCCCCTAACCTCACTGTGCATGAGTCACTACAGTTCTCGGCATGGCTTCGACTTCCTTGACGTTAACTCTCTCGCCAAAGAGATGTATAAGCATTGACCTTTTGCAATCTTTTCTCATCTTTGAATCTTATATATAACAATAGATCTAACAAGATTTTCCTACAAACATGTTTCAGATGTTTATAGATGAAGTAATGGACCTAGTTGAATTGACTGGACTGAAGAATGCCATGGTGGGAATAGCAGGAGCAACTGGCCTGTCAGCTGAGCAGCGAAAAAGGCTAACAATAGCAGTGGAGCTGGTAGCTAGTCCTTCCATTATATTCATGGACGAGCCAACCACTGGCTTGGATGCCCGTGCTGCAGCAATTGTGATGAGAACAGTAAGAAAGACAGTAGACACTGGACGAACTGTAGTCTGCACAATTCATCAACCAAGCATTGGGATATTTGAATCTTTTGATGAGGTATGATTAAATATAAATTTTAAATATATCAAAAGAAAAGCATGGTCATGTGGTGTCAAGACCAAGAGACCGAAAAGAGTATTGAACTACTCATTACACAAAAGCAAACCAGCATAATTTTTTCATAAATAAAGCATCAAATACAATTAGCCCTTACACCCTGGGTTCCCTTCTGTTAATAGCTCACAAATAGTTACTAATGATAATCAATTAGCCTTTTATATGATTATGTATAAGTACTACAGAATTACCTTTCTAAACTTGAGTTCAATTTGACTAAATGCAGCTTTTGCTTATGAAAAGAGGTGGTCAGATCATATACAGTGGTTCATTAGGTCCGCTATCTAGCAACATGATCAAGTATTTCGAGGTAAGATTGTCTGATATTCAACATCTATACACAAGATGGAGACGAAAATACTAAAATTGCTTTGTCACAGGCTATACCTGGTGTTCCTAGAATAAAAGAGGGACAAAACCCAGCAGCATGGGTGTTGGATATAAGTTCACACATAACAGAATATGTGATTGGAGTGGACTATGCAGAAATTTACCGGAGCTCCTCCCTGTACAGGTAAGCCAGATAATCATAAAGCTACAGAAATTGTACTGTTAAACTGGTTTGAGCAATAAGGGAAAAGATAAACAAAATGAATATGTACCTTGTTTCTGCAGGGAGAACATGCTTCTAATTGAAGAGCTGGGGCAACCGGCGCCAAACACCGTGGATCTACATTTTCCCCCAGGATATTGGCAGAACTTTAGGGCGCAGTGCATGGCTTGCCTGTGGAAACAAAGATGTGCATACTGGAAAAACTCGGAACACAATGTTGTTCGGTTCCTAAACACGTTTGCTGTATCAATTATGTTTGGAATTGTATTCTGGAAAATTGGCTCAACCATGTAAGCAGGATGACGACAAGAGAGATAATTTTCTTTCATGCAAGCTTATCATGCCTCAATTAGCTCATAACTTTGTATTCCTATGCAACAGAAAACGGGAGCAAGATGTATTCAACATACTAGGGGTTGTATATGGATCAGCACTGTTTCTGGGCTTCATGAATTGCAGCATCTTACAGCCAGTTGTGGCAATGGAGAGAGTTGTTCTTTACCGAGAAAAGGCAGCAGGCATGTACTGTACCTTGGCCTACGCCATAGCTCAGGTAATACTACTTTATCATTCTCTTCAAAAGTAAAACAGATAATCTGGACCTAAAATGATTGGCATATGTTTTCTAAACTCCGATGCTGGATTTCTGTTTGCAGATGGCAATTGAATTGCCTTACATGCTTGTCCAAGTGCTCATCTTCGCATCAATCGTATACCCAATGATTGGGTTCGAGATGACAGCCGTCAAGTTCTTTTGGTTTGTTCTTTACATGGTGCTAAGCTTCATGTACTACACACTCTACGGGATGATGACAGTCGCACTAACACCTAACCTTGAGATAGCTGCCGGATTGTCCTTCCTTATCTTCATCTTTTGGAACGTCTTCTCCGGCTTCATCATTGGAAGAGAGGTACTAGTCTCACTCTGTCAATTAACCCCCTAACCTTTTCACTTTAATGAGAACGCTAACTAGAGAGAACATAGGCAAATTGGGCATCATTTAATTCCTATATAAACCAACCATATGTTGCATATTTAATCCAGATTTGGACTTTTCCTGAAAGATAACAATCAATAATAATTAAAAAAAGAGGATAGGTGTGCATGCCTAACCTAATGAACAACAATGTGGCAATGTGGATGCAGCTGATCCCGATATGGTGGAGGTGGGTGTACTGGGCTAACCCAGCGGCATGGACAGTGTACGGGCTCATGTTCTCACAGCTGGGCGACCGGACAGAGCTGATCCGTGTGCCGGGCAACCGGACCAGACGGGTGCGTGAGTTCCTCGAGGGCTACCTTGGCCTCGAGAACCGCTTACTTCAACCTTGTCACATGCCTGCACCTGGCCATCATCGCCTCTGTTCGCCTTCCTCTTCTTCATCTTCATCAAGCACCTAAAGTTCCAGCGGAGGTAGCATGGACAGACTGAACTACGAACTGCAAATACACTAATTGGTACACCACTTATAATTGTATAAAGGTAAGAGAAGAGAAACACCC
Organism: Aegilops bicornis; assembly: GCA_021605145.1. Lineage (NCBI taxonomy): Eukaryota > Viridiplantae > Streptophyta > Magnoliopsida > Poales > Poaceae > Aegilops > Aegilops bicornis. Next base: position 363,252,462 of record CM038675.1, read on the forward strand.
AAACATAAATAAGCACAAGACCACAAGGACTTTGCTGCTGCAAGATGAAGTGTGTAAATAACCACATGATTTGTGTGAGAATTTGTATATGTACTACTAGTGCAGCCTTACAGGATTGTTGTTATAGCCATGTTGATGAACAGATCAAATTGCAAAATGTACATGTGAGTAGAATGTGTAAAAGCGTATCAAAAGGTTTATTTTGAGTGGCAGGCATATCATCTTGCAATGCAAATGGCAATGGTAATGCAGCATATCAAATGCTTAACGAACTGTGATATTTGGCTTCCACCATTGCCCAGTTTGGATGGAACTCAGCGATCTAATGACAGGATTTTTTTTTCTCGAATATGCACGAGTGTGCATATCATATATTAAAGAAGGAAAGGCATAGATGCCTCCACCAGTCAATTACAAGCGTGGCGATTGCTCACACATATGTACACACCACTCCACCTAGTACACAAAAACTACTACTCCCCACTAATCCACCTCGCTAAACCCGCAAACACGAAGTCAACATTTCCTTTCATAAGTCCCGAACGCGCCCAAGTCCTTCCTTCCGCCTCTATTCTACGCATGAGCTGGTGAAGCGATGGCAGCTCTCCATCAAACACCACCGCGTTCCGATGCTTCCACAGCTCCCATAGTGCCAATAGTAGGATAGCATGCAGATCTTTTGTGCCCATCGTATTCAACCGTTGCTTCGTACATAGCCAAGATTTTAGTGAATCTTGCGGCGTTGGTGTCCACTCGGCTTCACCAACGCCGCGTGCATCGCCTCCCACATCGTTCTGGCGAAGACACATGTTAGCAGCACATGGTCTATTGTCTCCTCCTCTTGGTCACAAAGTGGGCACTTGTCCTGGTGCGGCAACCCTCTTCTAGCAAGCCTGTCTGACGTCCAACATCTGTTGCGCAAAGCCAGCCACGTAAAGAACTTGCATTGCGACGGAGCTCTTGATTTCCACGTTAACTCTGCACTCGGAATCACCTCCCGCCCCAAAACTTGGCAGCGAACGCTGATCGCATGTAGTATTGCCCACTTGCTTCCCCAGACCAAGTGAAAACGCCCCGCCTGGGCCTCCATAGGTTCCCATGCCTGCACTCTTTGCTAAAGCTCCAAGAACTCCTGCAATGCATTTGGGTACAGGTCAGGTTGATGCAGGAAGCCCAAGAGCCATTCGACATCACCTGCCCTAGCTGGCTCGTCCTCCTAACACGGCTTGGGACCAAGCTGTAGATGGTCGGTGCTACTTCCTGAATCCTCCGCCCATCAAGCCATCTATCCTCCCAGAAAAGCGTCCACACCATCATGCGGCGTGCACCTTGTTGCCGCTTGAAAGATTTGCATCGAGTCCCTAGGCACTTTGATCTCAAACTCACTCCACGGTCTATCCTTGTCCGTCCTTTGCAGCCAAGGCCATCTAGCTTGCATTGCCACATTCAACCATCTCAAAGTTGGGCAACCCAAGGCCTCCGCCCATTTAGGGGCACACACCACATCCCAAGCAACCGCACAGCTTCCACCATTTGCTTCCCCTTTCCCACACCACAAGAAACCTCGACACACCTTATTCATGGCTGTCACCTGTCTTGATAGGAAGATCCAATGCCATCATAGCATGTATGGGCATCGCACATAGAACAGATTGCACCAATGTAAGCCTACCACTTTTAGGCATGAGGGAAGCCTTCCACTTTGGCAGCTGATTTGCCATCTGATCCACCATATATTGTAGCTGTGTTGCTGATTGCTTTCTTATGGACAAAGGCAGCCCAAGGTAGCGCACCGGGAAAGCTCCCACTGGACAGCCAAGCTCCTCACTCGCCATAGCTATGCATTGTTCCGAACACCGTATCGGAAGGGCAACTGACTTCCTCATGTTTATGCGCAAGCCTGACGCCTCACCAAAGATATCAAAGATGCATTTGCAGATTGCAAGATCCATTGGTTACTGCTTGCTAAACAGGACTACATCATCCGCAAAGAACGAAAGCCTCTTCTTCATGCCCGATGGCCCCAACGGCTGCAAAAACCCCTGCTGGCTGCCCACTCGAAAAGCCTGTGAAGTGGCTCCATGGTGAGGATGAATAGCATCGGTGAAATAGGGTCCCCCTGGCGCAACCCCTTGCAGTTGAAAATTGTGCGACCCGGGTCGCCATTCAACATTATCCCGGTGGTGGACGCTACAAAATCCCACACACCCAAGATCTCCACCTCGAACCGAACCCAAACCGCTCCAAAACTTCCAAGAGAAAAGGCCATTGAACCGAGTCACACGCTTTTGAAATGTCGAGCTTCAAAAGAACAGCAGGGTTCTTCAAAGCATGCAAACGACGAGCCATGCTCTGGACTAACATGAAGTTGTCGTGCAACGATCTACCTTTGACAAACGCACTTTGATGGTTCCCAACAAGTTTTGGCAGCTCCACCACAAGCCGGGAGGCTAGAACCTTCTGAAAGATCTTAATAGCTCCGTGCACAAGATTGATAGGCCGGAAGTCTCCCACATCCAATGCCCCATCCTTCTTGGGCTGGAGAGAAACCAGCGATTTGTTGATTGTGGCCATTCCTCTCACATCTCCATTATAAAAGCATGCCATAGCTGCCATGAAATCCTCCCGAATGATATGCCAACACGTGGCATAGAAACGCCCGTGAACCCGTCTGCCCGGTGCTTTGTCTTGTGGCATCGATTTTAGGACCTTCTCAACTTCTTCGCCGGTAAATGGCACCTCAAGATGCTCAAGATCAAGTTGCGGTAGTCAAGAGCCTCGTGTTTAGCGCATGTGTCCTTGCAAAGACGTAAGCCAAAAGCTTGTCCAAAATAATCCTCCACAGTCCGCACTTCTTCCTCGACACGTGAACAGGTTGCCATTGTGTCGCACAACCCGAATAGTATTCTTTCTTTGCCTATGACTTGCTTGTTGATGGAACAGTCTTGTGTTGCCATCTCCTTCACGCAAGTGTAGCATGCGAGACCGCTGCCTAGCGATTGACCGTTCCAGAGAACACAGGCCTAGCAGTTTCCTCTTCAAACACTTGCGGAGCTCCACTTCCGCGGCCGACAGAGATCCGTGTCCATGGCAACATCCATGCGTGAATCACCTCCAATGCTATACGTATTTGCGGTTTCACATTACCAATCCACCGATCGCTTCCACTTTTGGAGAGCCATGGCCGTTGCTCTTAGCTTGTTGTGAAGTGTAAGATATACATTAGATGCCACAGTGCTCGAAGTTCCATGCCACTTGCACCGTCTCCATAAAGCCCTCCGCCTTAACCCAGAAGGATTCAAACTTGAAGCGCTTACGAACGTGTACCTCCATGTTCATGTCCAGCATGAGTGGACAGTGGTCCGAAATTGCCGTCCCCAGTGCCGAAAGGAAGCATGAGGGGAACGCCTCATCCCACTCGTTCGAAACGAAGACGTGATCAATCTTCTCAAGAGTTGCATTATGCCTTTCATTTGACCACGTATATCTCCGACCGTTGAGATACAACTCCTTCAACTCCAAATAATTTAGCTTTGTGCGGAATCTGCTCATCATTCTGCGATTTGATCCGGTCATTGCTTTTGTCCTCCTGATTTACCAGCAAGTTAAAGTCCCCTCATAGCGAGCCACGGACCCGCATGCAAGTCCCGAATCTCCACAAGCTCATGCAAGAACTCCACCTTCTCCCTTTCCTCCTGAGGGCCATACACACATGAGAGCCACCATTCTTGATCACTTGATGTTTTGACAATCGCCGTGAGCGTATTGGTTGTATAGTGTGGGTTTGACGGTTGTGTGATAGATTCATCCCAGGCCACCAATATTCCTCCACGAGTACCCACCGCCGGCAAGTAAAAGAACTTCCCAAATTTATTTCCTAAGCTTGTCAATATTCCTCTAATGACAGGATTGTTTTTAGGGGATTTGTGTATGTAACAAGAACAAGAACATTCAGCATACTTAAATCAGACAGTTAACTTGGGGTACACCAGACTCACCGACAACTCATGTCCCACTTGGCCCAGAGGCCCTAGAAGGATCAAACGCATCGACAGTACACTTGATACTGCTACTGCTACTAGAGTGGTGGAAGATCGATGATGTAGGCGACCATGCCGACATAGACGTTCAGCAGGAACTAAGACCACGACGAAGCCCCCGTTGTAAGCCAGCAACGGCATGCCCTCCGCTTCGTGTATGACCTAGCGCTGATGTCCTGTTTGCCTCCGCCGCGCGCCGTCACATGGCTGCTGCTGCCGCGGCTGCTCGAACTCGGTGGAGAGGAGAGGAACCTGCACTAACGACGTGAGAAATTGAACCCTAATTTGAACAGAAATGCGAGATGCGTGGCAGATTATTACCTTCGGAAGCTGGGATAATTGGACGATAACCCCCCTTGTTCGGAAGCTTGGATTGCATAGAAGAGGGGAAACTTTTCCGTGGGATTTTCTGGGAAGAAGCGGGACTGGGAGCGGCACCGCATGGATACAGGCTCTCGATAACCCTGCAATATTTGCAAAAAAGCTTGCAAGCTTAGACTGCCGTGATACAGGCTCTAAGAACAACTCCAACGCGACGACCTAAACGGACGTGAGCCTTTGTCCAATTTTCGTCATTTTGAGTTAATCAGACTAACTTATTCTCAAATGAGTCGGCTTGACAGTCCAACGGAAGATGGATCCAAATGTGTCGGCGTGGAAAAAAAAACTAGCAGAAATAAACATAATTAAACATAAGCGGCCGGTCAACCGCATGGCAAAGTTCACTTAAACCTAATTAAACATTAATTAAAACATAAAAGAAAAGTCTGTGCCTACACGCTGCCTTAGACGTCGTCGGCCTTGCCCTTGCCCTTGACGTCGACGTCGCCATCGTCATCGCCGCCGGTGAGGTCGATGAAGACGGGAGCAGGGCAGCCCACCCGAATCCTCCTCAAGCCGGAGCGCCTGCTGTCGCTGCAAAGATTCGCCAGAAGCGTATCTCGCCGCCACTGCCGGGCCTCCTCTGGCGGAGCCAAGGCGCCTTTCCAGCGCCAAGGTGGCCTCACAAGCGCGGCGTAGTGGATGTGAGACGCGCCACCCACTCGCTGGATCGCCCATCCATGTGTAGGCCTCCTCCACCAAGTGGGTGGAGGCCAGCGCCCGCCGTCGGCTCGGGCTCGGCTCGACGGGCGGGCGGGCGAAGCGAAGAGAGGGGTGGACGGAGTCCCCGCCGACAACGCAAGGGCTTGCTCCACCATCATCCCAAGACGCTGCTCCTCGAGACGGCTTGGTACTCCGCCTCGCATCCATTTCCTCCGGCTCTACCATGCGGCGGCGGTGGAAAGCGGCGGGGCAGCGTCGACGCCTACACGTCGTTGCTCCTCGTGTTCGAGGGCAAACCAAGCCTCCCAGTTGGGAGAGTCGGCGGCGTACTCGGGCATCCGCCGCTGCTCCAGCGTGAGCTGAGCACGGCGCCCGCGCACCTCCTCGCCGTGCGCCCGCTGAGAACGCGGAACCGCCGGCATCAGGATCCGGTGTGGATCCAGGTGCCAGCGGTGCGGCAGCGTGACGTCGGGGTAGCGGCTGCCTGTACTTCCAGTACCACCGCGCTTGGTGCACCGGGATGTGCAGACGTCGGCGACCTGGGTAGAAACGCGCCGACGGCGGAAAAGGAGGAGGAGGAGCACAGGAGGACGAGGCGACGGGGTGCCCTTGCCCTTGTCGCTGCTGCTGCCGAAGAGGCCCATTGCTTGCTAGGGTTTGTTGTCGCTAGCGAGGAAGCAAAGGGGGTGGTGAGGGCCAGATGTGTACGGAAGTGGAAGAGGCCGGCCCGCCGCACGCATGGTTAAAAAAGGACGCTTCCACTGGCTGACTAGTGGGCCCGCTGTCGATGGTCGTCATAAATAAGTCGACAGATGGTAGTTGGGTGGCCTACAAGTGAGGCCGCGGCGGACGCTGTTGGATCACGGGTTCCGGCAAAACCCTTAAGGTTCGAACTCTGGGGTGCGCGCGAAGTTCTCTCCCTCCTCCGCGTCCTAACTAGCTAAGATCTCAAGATCGAGCTCGACGAACTCATGATCACAAAGACACGAGATTTATACTGGTTTGGGCCACCGTTGTGGTGTAATACCCTACTCCAGTGTGGTGGTGGTGGATTGCCTCTTGGGCTAATGATGAACAGTACAAGGGGAAGAACAGCCTCCTGAGGTTGAGGTGTTCTTGTGCTCGGTGTGTGGCGAAGGATCAGGCGAGATGCCCCTGGATCAGATGCCTCTACTGTGGTGGCTAGTTCTACTTATATAGGCCCTGGTCCTCTTCCCAAATATTGAGCGGAAGGAGCCAACAACGACCAATTTGAAAGGGGACAGCTAGTACAGCTTATCCTGACAAAAGTGGTCTTCGCCTGCAAAAGGCTCTGGCGGTAACGCCGCCTTGGGCTCCATGGTGACCTCTGTCTTGTCGTCTTGTTGGTCTTGGTATCGTTGCACCGATATGGAAACCTTTTCTTGACGCCTCGGTACTCCGCCCCTGCGCTTGCCCCTTTAGCACCAAAGGGGAAACAAGGACACTGCGCGGGCTGGCACCTGCCTGTCGCCCTCCTGGCCTCGATCGTCATGGCTCACATCACAAGAACCTCGCGAGGTTTGCCCTGCCTTGATCTCTCTGCCCCTCGTGAGCTAGCCTGGTGAGGCCGCTCCTGAGGAGGTCTTGTGTCGTCCGCCTCGCAAGGCTTGGCCCCTCGCGAGGGTCTTGAATGCCTCGTTGATGAAGATGGGCCGACAGTTCAAGTAGCACAAGCCACGCCAGGCCGCAGTGCAAGTCTGGGGACCCCTGCCCGTGAACGCCGGACAAGAGCCCCCGGGCCCAAGGCGCTGCCAGCTTGGCTTCGAGGCGGCCAAAGGTCATAATGAGCGCCGCTGGCCCCAAAGCTCGCGGCCTTGGTCGACGCGTGGCGGTTGATTGGACGTGGGCGTATCCGCTTCCCCACGCTGCCTCGGCAACTGCCCGACGTGACAAGTCCCTGCGACATGCAAGAGAAACCATCATTACCTGTGATCGTGGGAGGCTCTGGTTGGCCTTCTCCTGCTATAAATGAGGGAGGGGGGCTGAGCCCCCGTCGCCCATCTCTTCCCAGTTCGCTTGCTTCTTCCTTCTTGGTCCATCACTTGTAACAATTCTCATGGCGCCAATCCAAAGGTTCTCCGCTGAGGAGAAAGGAAAGGCTCCCCGCGACGAGCTGGGGCTGCTTCCGTCGAAGAAGAGGTCGGTTCACCGCCGCGACGCAGCGGTGATGCATGTGGTGACGAGGCCTTGGTGCGAGCGGCCTCCTCCTAGATATCCGCTGCCCCTGTATGCCCAAGCCGAGGGTTCAGGAGGAAGGAACGACGGGTGCCGACGCGCGCACCGCGGCCAAGGTCGGCGTGCTGTGGTGACGCGCGCCGTCGCTCCTGGAGTTCATGCGGCGGACTCCTCATGCGAGCTCGTGCTGTGGGCGGCGATGCCCCCAAGCTCTTGGATCCGCTTCCCGCGGTTCTTCTCCGACGTGATGCCACCGTTGGGACCCCTCGAGCTCTAGTTGCAGCATGCCGGCTGCGACGCTCCGGCGACCGGAGTTGAGGTTGAAGCGGTCTCCCTAGGCAAGATCTTCATGACCCGCGGCTGGGGCGAGGTCGCGCGGGTTTGCTGCACGGAGGGTGCCCTCGCGATCCACTTCGAGTATGACGGCGCCTCCACGCTGTTCTTCAAGGTCTTCAATGCGGAGGGTCGCCGCTTGGAGTGTTGCCCTGGAGGGGAGCGCCAGGATGATGCACGCCCCGCTCGCGGCTACTCCAGTAGCGGCGACTCTTGGGAGTCGAGCGGTTCTCCCGAGCTCTACGAGACTCCGGAGACGAGCGACGACAGCTACGTGCCCCCGAGCTCTCGCCGCACACGAAGCAGGGCTGCGGCGACCGGCCGCCGCCGCCGCTGATCTGGATGGGGTTGGCGCCGGCCTCCCACGGCCCACTGTTGATGACGGCGTCCGCCGCAGAGGCGTGTAGATAGGATTCTCCTAGGTTCTCGTCTTTTGTTTCCTGCGAGGAATCAAGGAGTACCCCGTGGGGGCGTGTAAAGGGTCTGTGATGTCTTTTGTGTATATCTTCCTTATTATGAAAATTTGCGAACGCATGTCCTGTTCAGGCTCGCCTCCTTTCCAACCTCGCGACGGCTTGTTGCTCTCACGCCGACAGTCCCGGGCCCCTGTGCAAGCCGCAGCCGGCCGGTATGCTGTGTCGCGTGCCGTGGTCAAGGCCAGGAGGTGAGAAGCTCGAGGTCCAGTAAGAGCCCCTGAGGCGCGATGCTCAGGAGGTCCCCTTTAGCGCTCAAGCAGCCATGGTAAGGCAAGAAAGGGAGGCGACGTGGCCGCAATGCTGCGGCGCGGCGTGATCCTTGGGCTCCAACGATTAGCCAATCTGAGCGCGAGACTTATCTTGGCGATTTTGGGTCGATTTCTTGCAATGCGCCGCGTTAATGCATAGCTAGGCCAGGCCCATACGAGCCTCCCCCTTCCCACGCTCTCCTTCGTGCTCTACGTCCTCAGGTCCTGGCCCTCGAGCAAGCTCAGCCGCTGCTGGTATGCCAGGTCGCGTGCCGTGGTCAAGGCCAGGGGGTGATGGCTGGAGAGCCAGTAAGAGCTCCTGAGACGCGATGCTCAGGAGCCCCCCTTTTTAACGCGCAAGCGGATCACATGGTAGAAAAGGGAGCTCGCGGTGCCACCTGTTGTCATCCTCATGAGGTTCCTGCAAGCCAGCACAAGGAGGAACACGGTTTGTCGTTATGGTTGCCAGCCTGTCACTGGTTGCTCCACGAGGGAATGGAGGCACTGAGGGCCTGGTGAGGTGATGTGCGCGAGGCGTGCCATGAGCCAGAGCTCGACCACTCAGGTTTGTCGACGTGACAGGGACATACCCGTGCACCAGCGTCATGCCGGCGTGAGCAGCCACTGTGGGAGGCGATGATCGAGCAGGTAATAGTCATAGGTAGATTAAGCATGGAAAGCATACTGGCTTAGGTAAATGCAGGGAAGATACAGGCCACTGGGTCGGGCTCGAGCGGCTTGGCAATATCGGACTTTATTTTCCACTTTTATATTACTTTTGGGACTAACCTATTAACCGGAGGCCTAGCCCAGATTTGCTGTTTTTTCCCTATTTCAGTATTTTGAAGAAAAGGAATATCAAATGGAGTTAAAACGGAACGAAATCAATTGGAGAAGTTATTTTTGGAAGGAAAGCTATCGAATGGACTTGGAACCCACGTCAAGGAAGGAACGAGGAAGCCACGAGGGTGGGGGGCGCGCCCACCCCCCTAGGGCGCCCCACCTCGTGGGGCCCTCGTGGCTCCCGACGTGCTTCTTTCACCCATATATACCTCGCATCCTAAAACTTCCGAGCAGAGATTAGATCGGGAGTTTCGCCACCAAAACCTCCAGAGCCACCAAAACCAATCGGGACCCCTGTTCCCAAGACTCCTGAGGGAACCTCACTGTGGCCATCTTCCTCATCCCGGTGCTCTCCATGACGAGGAGGGGGTAGTTCACCCCTCGGGGTTGAGGGTATGTACCAAAGAGCTATGTGTTTGATCTCTCTCTCTCTATCATGTTCTTGTTTTGGCATGATCTTGTTGTATCGCGAGCTTTGCTACTATAGTTGGTTCTTATGTTTCTTCTCCCCCTCTACTCTCTTGTAATGAATTGAGTTTTCCCCTTGAAGTAATCTTATCGGATTGAGTCTTTAAAGATTTGAGAACACTTGATGTATGTCTTGCCGTGCGTATCTGTGGTGACAATGGGATATCACGTGATTCACTTGATGTATGTTTTGGTGATCAACTTGCAGGTTCCGCCCATGAACCTATGAATAGGGGTGGCCTCCCGGTCCTTGACAGCCGCCTCGCGAGCCTTCATGCTTTCCTCCTGCTCCTGGCGGAGGCGGGCCTCCTCAGCAAGCTGGTTCTGCCGGCCCTTCAGCTCGCCCTCCAGCGTCTCACATCGACCTTGGATGCTGGCTGCCTCCCCTGTGGCAGCATCAGGGCAATCTTCGCCTCACGGACAGCCTGTTTCTCCTCGTCATAAGCCGCCGAGGCCTGGACCAGCGCCGCCCAATCGAAGGCGTCGGGCCGAATCCAGCCAGAGGCCAGCTCAAGCGCCCGGCCACCAAGCGAGGGTCGGCGCCCGGAAGATCTGCCGCAGCCGGTCCAATTCAGCGGCAAAGACGATCCAGACAAGTGGGAGGAGTCGGAGAGACAACAGTTGGTGGAGTAGGAGGAGATGGCGGCGGCGTAACCACAGTGTCGTGAGGCGGGACCTGCTGCGCCCCGACAGCTATGGCGGCGGCATCAGGCAAGGGCACCTCGGGAGTCGCTTGGGTCAAGGGGGCTGAGCTCGCCCCAGAGGGCTCAGACAGGCCTCGCGAGGACGCCCGGGCAGGAGAGGCCTGGGCGTCAGGATCACCTTCTTTTTCGTGCAGAGGCACCGCCACGGATGGGGCCTCAGGAGCCCCCTTAAGCTTCTTCGCCGCGCCACCGGCCAAAGGACATGGACATCGATCTCGCCGACGGAGCAATAATCAAGACGGGAAGCGTGCACTTACAGTGTCGTCACGGTGGACTCGAGAAGCCTCCGGCCATACTTGAAGCCCGAGAGCCGGCTGCAGGGATCAAATTCAAGGGGACCAGGAGCAGGAGGCGCGTCTGCGGATCGCCCCGGGGCCGGGGCGGACCCGCGGGGGACCAGCCCAGTCCGGTCCTTCTTCGGGATCGGGGGCAGGCTTCTGCCTCCCCGCTCGTCCTCATCATCGTCGTCGTCACTCTGGGAGAGGAGGAGAATGCGGGACCTGCGCCGCAGGGGAGGAGCCCTTGACTCCGCACCCGAGTCAACCCCCTCTCCCGGCTCTCTTTCCTCCACCTCTTCATTGAGTCGAAGAGGACACGCCCACCAGGTCCTCCGGAGCCTCCACGGGCACGGGCCCGTCCCCATTGAAGACAGGCATGGGCCCCACTACCTGCTCCCAATCCTCGCGAAGGAACAAGGGCGCGGGGGCGCCCTCCAGTCTCGCCACGTCGCCCCCAACCAAGGACTGGAGGACCGTCGCCAGATCCTCGGCTGGCGGGGCCACGGGGCTCGAGTGAGGCCTCCACATCGGAAGCAATCGACGGCGGAGCCGCTTGGTGCTCCAGAACTCCCTCGGCAGCGACGCACCGGCTCGCTGCCAGCGTTGGCGGCTTCAGATCTGCATCCATCTTCTCCAAAGACCACCACATGGGATCCTCAAGCTCCACTCGGGACCCGGTCGGAGCTCTCGGGGCACTCGTGGGCGAGGATCACCGAGGTGGATGCGCCCAGATCCACCAAGACCCACTTGCTCCTCGAAGCCCTCGATCCGCTTCCTGTGGTTTGAAATGGCGATGGCTCCGCCAGATGACGAAGCTCACAAGACGCTGAGGCGGAACCACGGGAGGTTCAGAGGGAGAAGTAGTGGCGCAGCAAGGCCACCGAGGGTTTCACCCCAACATGGGCCTCACAATAGTAGGCTAAGATTGCCGTAAGAAGGACGGAGTTGGGATGGAGGTGCGAGCTTGAATGTTGTAATGACGGAGTACGGAGAAGAAGAACTCGTAAAAGGGAGGCACCGCATCAAAGAATGATGGCGCTCACGAAGAACGGGTAGAAGGTACTCCCCCGACCCTCAGGGGCGGTGGAGCCGGCCTTGAACGCTTCCGCTCCGTTGACGCCCTGCGCCTCCGCCATTCGGCGCACCAGGGCGAGGCTCGCCCCTGACACATTTGGCGGGTCCAAGGCAGGAGAGTACCAGGCTCCGGCCGGGGCTTGGCGAGGCGCCATGACTGGCTAGGGCACGCAGCGGAGTGGATCTCAAGATCTTGGAAGCGAGGGGAGAGGCGCAAGAAAGGGGATCTGAGCAAAGAATCGGAGAAAGTAAAGGAGGCAAGGAAGATGCCGCTCTATTATCAACCCACGCGTTGCGTAAGCGCATGCGTCCAATCAATCGCCACGCGGGCGCCTAAGGTCAAGCAGTTGTTAGGGGCCCATGACGCTTCAGACTTGCCCTTTCGCCTCTTTGCTCGGCCAAGTTCGGGCGCCGCCAGGCCCGGGCTACCTGTCGGCGTTACGAAACGGGGTCCCCAGACTTGCTCGCCTGCGGCTGCGGGCGTGGCTCAAAGGAGGCCCAGGATAGCCCATCTTCAACAACGCAAGCTCAAGACCCTCGCGAGGGGCCAAGCCTCGCGGGGCGGATGACAAGGAGCTTTCTCAGGCACGACCTCGTCAGGCTGGCTCATGAGGAGGCGGAGAGTTCAAGGCAGGGTACCTCGCGAGGTGCCCATGACGCAAGCCATGATGACCAAGGGCGCCCGATCGAGGCGCCCACCCGCCATGTCCTCCTTTCCTCTTTGGTGCAAAGGGAGCAAGCGCAGCGAGAGCATCAAGCAAAGGCATCCGCTTCGTGCAAGAAGACCAAGACCAGCCCCAACGGCAGAAGGGAGTCATTGTGGAGCCCAAGCAAAGGCCATCACCAGAGCCTTTGGCGCGAGGACCAACTTTAGTCGGGATAAGTGTACCCATTGTTCCCCTTCAAAATGGCCAATTGTTGGCGCCCTTCCCGCTCAATATTTGGGAAGAGGCCCAGGGCCTTCGCCTATAAATAGGAGTAGCCGCCCCCAGGGCAGAGGGCCGGATCCTCATCAAGAAACCAGTAGCTAGAGCGACTGAACTCCACCTAGCAGTTCATCGCACGCGCCAAGAACAGACCCTCGCGAGGTTGTTCTTCCTTGTATTGCTCCTCATCAGCCCAAGAGGTAATCCACCACACCACACACTGGAGTAGGGTATTACACCACGATGGTGGCCCGAACCAGTATAAATCTTGTGTCTCTTGTGTTGTTCCTTTAGTAGTTTAGGTCCCTGCGATTCGGCAAAGTGCGAGACGGTGGAGGGTTGGATCTCCGCGCGCACCCCAGTGTTCGAACCTCAAGGGTCTGCCAGAACCCGAAATCCGACAGCGGTAGTACCGCTCCTGATGAGCCGTAGTACCGCTGTCTCCAGCCCTGACGCTGACGCATGCGGAAGTAGGCGCAGATGTAATTTTTTACATCCGTCCCTACGCGGTAGTACTGCTCCCTGTGAGCGGTAGTACTATGCCAGATTTTTGCACAGCTCCAAACTCAGCGAAAGTAGTTACAGAAGTAATTTATTAATTCCGTGCGTATCCAGCGCCATTTGAGCCCTGCCTTACGGTAGTGCCGTAGGGGCGTGCAGTAGTACCGCTCCAGCGGTTCTACCGCTCGTTGCCCTGTGCAACATGCCCTCGTGTGGTCACTACTGCACAAGCGGTAGTACCGAGCCCTATAGCGGTAGTACCGCGGCTGTGTGCAGTAGTACCGCACCGCGTGGGCTGAGTGAGGGGATAACAGTTGGATCTTTTCCCCACTATATAAAGGGGGTCTTCTTCCCCAAGAAGACCACCCCTTCCCTCCCCAAGCTCCATTGTTGCTCAAACCTCCATTTTCGCCTGATCTTTCTCCCTAGCCAATCAAACTTGTTGATTTTCTAGGGATTGGTTTAGAAGGCCCCGATCTACACTTCCACCAAGAGAAATTTGATTCCCCCCACTAATCCCTTGCGGATCTTGTTACTCTTGGGTGTTTGAGCACCCTAAACGGTTGAGGTCACCGTGGATCCATATTTCATTGTGGTGAAGCTTCGTGGTGTCGCTGGGAGCCTCCAATTAAGTTGTGGAGATAGCTCCAACCTTGTTTTTGTAAAGGTTCGGTCGCTGCCTTCAAGGGCACCAATAGTGGAATCACGGCATCTCACATTGTGTGAGGGCGTGAGGAGAATACGATGGCCCTAGTGGCTTCTTGGGGAGCATTGTGCCCCCACACCGCTCCAATGGAGACGTACTTCCTCTCAAAGGGAAGGAACTTTGGTAACACATCCTCGTCTCCACCGGCTCAACTCTTGGTTATCTCATACCTTTACTTGTTCAAGCTTTTATTGTGTTGTATCCCTTGCTTGCTTGTGTGCTTGTTGTTGTTGCATCATATAGGTGGCTCACCTAGTTGCACATCTAGACAACCTATTTTGATGTTAAGTTTAATTTGGTCAAGAAAAGCTAAAAATTGTTAGCTGCCCATTCACCCCCCTCTAGTCAACCATAACGATCCTTTCACAATGGATTGCTCCAAATGATCTACATCAACATTGAGCATCCACATCTTCAACACCTACATGAAGTCATCATCGACAAAACCCAAGGTTAGTTCATCCCTCTTAGGGGGATATCACATCTAGGGGGAGCTTTGCTCTAAGAATTGAGCTAAAGCAACTCTAATGGTGTGAATACAACAATGCTTTATGTAAAAGTGGTAATCCCACTTGTGCTTAAACGATGAGTATGACCTACGATCAAATGTCCTCATTTGACTCCTCAGTCAATATACTCATATATAGATGACATAGTCATCGCCAATTGCTTGATAGATGCTAGAGTGTTTGTGCATGCTTTGCCACATATTTCATTTGCTATCTCATTGAGTGAGCATGTTGGTTGCATAATTTTCTCCATTCGAGGACATTGTTGCTTTGATTGTTTGGTCTTTCTTTTTGCCAAATGGATGGACAAGAATGCCAAAGAACTCCCTCTAGCTATCTATGCTTTTCTTGTCTCAAACTCTATTCATGCTACATCACAAAGTTTGAACAAGTCGAATTCAGACCCTCCGGGTGAGGAGCACTCGGAGCCACCGATCCGTCAAGGGGCTTAAACTTCCAAAACATCTTAATGGATTTCGGTTTGACCAATTCATTCCTTTCGGTCCCACCGAAATCATTGAGTTGATCGAGGTTTTCACCTCGGTGCAACCGATTAGAACTGTTCAGTCTCTCCGAATTTGCGATTCTGCATCTCGGTGCCACCGAGTCATTCCACTCGGTCACACTGATAGTGACTGGGTATATATACGCCGCGGGTTGAAACTTGGAAAATTCTTCAAACACCCAACCGCTCCTACCCAGCTCTCCTGCCCTCCTGGTATCCGGATCGTCTCCATCGTCGCCAGCGTCCTCCTGCCGCTAGTCTCCGTCACCGTCAACGGAAATCTCACCGCCGTTGTAGCTGCAGCGAGTTCGTCGCCAAGTTAGGGTACGGACTTGATATCTTTGTGCTTTCCTTAACTCCGATTCTTGCACAAAGATCAATGTCTAGTTTCTTGCCATGATTGAGATCAATCTATCCACCGAAAAGTTCCTTTAGAATAGAATTGATGCAAAAACTTAGGGTTAGGTTTCCACCGAACTCATCTTGGACCGACCGATCTGAAGATTTCAGTCTCACCGATTTGGCTGAGGCCATTGCACCTGTACTACTCGGTCTGACCGAAGTGTACTAATCGGTGTGACCGAGTTCACTTTCTCTGTGAAACCCTAGCATCTCGGAGACACCGAATTGCATTTCGGTGTAAGTGCATCTAGTGCCACCCCTAGTTAGTTTTGGAGTATTGACGACAAACTTGGTTGAGGGACTAATGTGTTTGTGAGAATTGCAGGATAACACAGGTAGTAGTCCCTTATTGATTTGGTTTACCTACCAGAGATGACCCCTAAAAATGTGTGAAGACATTGAAGACAATGCTGGTCTGTGAAGATATTCACACTGAAGATTCCGACATGAGAAGACATGGCGTGAAGACTATGGAGTACGAAGACATAGTTGTTTCCTAGTTTCCTTTTCTTCTTTGTTGAGTCATAGGAACTACCGTACTGTTAAGTGGGTCCAAGTGAACAAAGTCAGAGTATGAAAGTGCAACTATCCCTGGGTAGTTTTGGTAATTCCTAACAACATATAGCTCATTGAGCTAATGATATCTCAAGATAAATATTTCAGGAAAGCTCAATGATTGGCATGGCATGGATTAGAAATGTGGACCCCTCAAAATGCTAAGGACAAAAGATTGGCTCAAGCTCTAAAGCTCAAGACTCTACATTTTACTTTTAGTGGTCCAAGATCAGATTGAGTCCATAGGAAAAGCCAGTACTATTAAAAGGGGATGAGGTGTTGCTTAATGGGTTGCTTGCTCAAAATGCTTAGTGATATGCTCCAAAAATTGTCAACTACTTTCTCATATCCACATATGTCCCAAACCAAAAGTCAAACTCGGCCCCACCGGAACATTCTATCTGGCGCCACCGAGTTCTCTTGACATAGCCACTACCACAAACCCTAGTCACTTCGGTCTCACCGATAGGGATCTCGGTCTCACCAAGATGGGATTGAAAACTCTCTGTTTCCCTTCGTAACGTTTCGGTCCAACCGAGATGAGCGATCGGTCCCACCGAGTTCGCAATGAAAACTCTCTGTTTCCCCTTGACACGTCTCCATCGTATCTATAATTTTTGATTGTTCCATGCCAATATTATTCAACTTTCATATATTTCTGGCAACTTTTTATATTATTTTTGGGACTAACATATTGATCCAGTGCCCAGTGCCAGTTCCTGTTTGTTGCATGTTTTATGTGTCGCAGAATATCCATATCAAACGGAATCCAGACGGGTTAAAAATGGACGGAGCTTATTTTTGGAATATTTGGAAAATTCCGGAAGAAAAATCCACGCGAGTCAGTGCCCGAGGTGGCCACGAGGCAGGGGCCCACGCTCGTACCAGGAGGGCGCGCCCCCCACCCTCGTGGGCCACCCGTAAGGCGGTTGATGCCCTTGTTCGGCCGCAAGAAAGCTAATTTTTGGAAAAAAAATCACGGCGAAGGTTTCAGTCAAATCAGAGTTACGGATCTCAGAATAGAACGCAGAAACAGAGAGAAACAGAGAGATAGATCCAATCTCGGAGGGGATCTCGCCCCTCCCAAGCCATGGAGGCCAAGGACCAAAGGGGAAACCCTTCTCCCATCTAGGGAGGAGGTCAAGGAAGAAGAAGACGAAGGGCCCCCCTCTCCCCTTCTCTTCCGGTGGCGCCGGAACGCCGCCGTGGCCATCGTCATCACCGCAATCTTCACCAACAACTTCACCGCCATCATCACCAAATCTCCCCCCTCTATGCAACGGTGTAATCTCTCTCTTACCTGCTGTAATCTCTACTTAAACATGGTGCTCAACGCTATATATTATTTCCCAATGATGTATGGCTATCCTATGATGTTTGAGTAGATCCGTTTTGTCCTAATGGCTATTTGATGATCAAGATTGGTTTGAGTTGCATGTTTTATTATTGGTGTTGTCCTATGGTGCTCTCCGTGTCGCGCAAGCGTGAGGGATCTCCGCTGTAGGGTTTGCAATATGTTTATGATTTGCTTATAGTGGGTTGCGTGAGTGACTGAAACACAAACCCGAGTAAGTAGGTTGTTTACGTATGGGATAAAGGTGACTTGATACTTTAATGCTATGGTTGGGTTTTACCTTAATGATCTTTAGTAGTTGCGGATGCTTGCTAGAGTTCCAATCATAAGTACATATGATCCAAGTAGAGAAAGTATGTTAGCTTATGCCTCTCCCTCAAATAAAATTGCAATAATGATTACCGGTCTAGTTATCGATTGCCTAGGGACAAATAACTTTCTTGTGACAACAAGCTCTTTACTAAAACTAATTTAGTTGTGTCTTTATCTAAGAAGCCCCTATTTTTTATTTACTCGCTCTTTATTTTCTTGCAAACCTATCCAAAAACACCTACAAAGTACTTCTAGTTTCATACTTGTTCTAGTAAAGTTTAACGTCAAGCTGCATGTAGAGTTGTATCGGTGGTCGATAGAACTTGAGGAATATTTGTTCTACCTTTAGCTCCTTGTTGGGTTTGACACTCTTACTTATCGAAAGAGGCTACAATTGATCCCCTATACTTGTGGGTTATCAAGACCTTTTTTTGGCGCCGTTGTTGGGGAGTCATAGCGTGGGGTGAATATTCTCGTGTGTGCTTGTTTGCTTTATCACTAAGTAATTTTTATTTGCTGTTCTTAGTTGTTTTCTATCTTTATTTATGGGTAGGAAACGCAAAATACCAAAAAAATTAGTTGTACCTACTGAACCAGTGGTTGAAGAACCACTCAAAATCTATCACATCTTTGAAGCTTTTTACTTGGATCATCTTCGATCCCTTTGTGCTCGTGCTGAAACCCCAACTAGCTTAGTTGAGGGCAAATATTTAGATGAGCATGCTTGTTATGTGCGACACCGTATATCTGAAAAAGGGAAACTATTATGGGATCAAATTCAACGTTTGCAATGCTATGCTTGGACTTTATGTGAATTATATGATGTTACTTATTGTTCTGAAAACCCTAAGAAACACCTTCCCTACCAATGCTTGTTTAGTGATAATGGAATCGTATCTTCTTATGCTAAGGGTGTTTATAATTACTATGATGTTCAACAAATTGAAGAATTTGTTGCTTTTAAGGGTGCTTATGAAATTGCTTCTTTGATTGAAAAGTATGATGCTACTCTCTACAAATCTGAAAATTTTTCCATACTTGAATATTGCTATGATAATTATGATTCTAATGCCTATGTTAAACTATATATTGAGGCTTACCCCGCTGTCCAAGAAGAGACTAATATTTTGTAGGAAGCTATGGAAGAAGAAATTGATGAAACAGTGAGCTCATTGGATGAAAAAGATGATGAGGAGAGCGAAGAACAAAAGGAGGAAGAGCGGATTAGCTACCTGTGCCCACCTTCTAATGAGAGTAACTCTTCAACTCATACATTGTTTAATTTCCCTTCGTGCTTACCGAAGGATGATTGCTATGATCCCGTTGATTCTCTTGAAATATCCCTTTTTGATGATGCTTGCTATGCTTGTGGCCAAGATGCCAATATGAATTATGCTTATGGAGATGAACTTTCTATAGTTCCTTATGTTAAACATGAAATTGTTGCTATTGCACCCACGCATGATAGTCCTATTATCTATTTGAATTCTCCAAACTACACTATATCAGAGAAGTTTGCTCTTATTAAGGATTATATTGATGGGTTGCCTTTTCCATTGCACATGATGATTTTGATAGATATAATATGCATGTGCTTGCTGCTCCTACTTGCAATTATTATGAGAGAGGAACTATATCTCCACCTCTCTATGTTTCCAACACGATAGAATTGCAAGAAACTGCTTATACTATGCATTGGCTTTTACTTGGTGTGCATGAATTGTTCTTTTATGACATGTCGATGCATAGGAAGAGAGTTAGACTTCGTAATTACATGATATATGTTACTTTGTGCTCACTACTAAATTACAAATCATTGCTAATTAAAATTGGCTTTGATATACCTTGGGATCCGGGTGGATTCATTACTTGAGCACTAAATGCCTAGCTTAATGGCTTTAAAGAAAGCACTTCCAGGGAGACAACCCGGAAGTTTTAGAGAGTCATTTATTTCTGTTGAGTGCTTTCATATAGTTTAAAAACAACAAAAATAAAGAGGGGAACCCAAAAAAAATTCAAAAAGAAAAGCGAAAGTGAGAAAGACAAGCATTGTTGAAGTGGGAGCTAGACTTGAACTTCGTTCTGCTCACGGAAACTTTGTGAATCTTGATTACAGAAACTTTTCAATAAAAATAGTTATCCCCTTGTACAATTCCATTGTATTATAAAAATAATGTGCCAAGGTTTGCCTTTATGCTTGTTGGTTTGTGCGGTGCAGGACAGAAACTTTGGCTGTAGTGCATGAATTTTATTTGTTTACTGGAAAGTCAAATGGTTCTGATTCTTTTTTCACTGTCTTTATGTACAATTTTTTATTTTTCCTAATTTTGGCAGAATTTTTCAAGTATCAGAAGTATGGTGAATGTTCAGATTATTACATAATTTTCTATTTTTGACAGATTCTGTTTTTGATGCATAGTTTGCTTGTTTTGATGAAACTATCAACTTATATCAGTGGATTAAGCCATGAAAAAGTTATATTACAGTAGACACAATGCAAAAACAAAATATTAATTGGTTTGCAACAGTACTTAGAGTAGTGATTTGCTTTATTATACTAATGGATCTTACCGAAGTTTTCTGTTGAAGTTTTGTGTGGATGAAGTGTTCGATGATTGAGAAGGTTTCGATGTGAGAAGAAGGAAGAGAGGCAAGAGCTCAAGCTTGGGGATGCCCGAGGCACCCCAAGTAAATATTCAAGGAGACTCAAGCGTCTAATCTTGGGGATGCTGGGAAGGCATCCCCTCTTTCTTCAACAAATATCGGTATGTTTTCGGATTCGTTTCATTCATGTGATATGTGCAAATCTTGGAGAGTCTTTGCTTTAGTTTTCATTTTTATTTTATGCACCATGCTGGTATGAGATGGTCCTTGTTTGATTTATAGAATGCTCTATGCACTTCACTTAAATATTTTGAGTATGGCTTTATAGAATGCTTCATGTGCTTCACTTATATCATTTGAAGTTTGGATTGCCTGTTTCTCTTTACATAGACAACCGCCATTTGTAGAATGCTCTTTTGCTTCACTTATATTTGTTAGAGCGTGGGCATATCTTTTGTAGAAAGAATTGAAACTCTCTTGCTTCACTTATATCTATTTAGAGAGATGACAGGAACTGGTCATTCACATGGTTAGTCATAAAACCCTACATAAAACTTGTAGATCGCTGAATATGATATGTTTGATTCCTTGCAATAGTTATGCGATATAAAGGTGGTGATATTAGAGTCGTGCTAGTTGAGTAATTGTGAAATTGAGAAATACTTGTGTTGAGGTTTGCAAGTCCCGTAGCATGCACGTATGATGAACCGTTACGTAACGAAGTCGGAGCATGAGGTGTTTATTGATTGCCTTCCTTATGAGTGGCGGTCGGGGACGAGCGATGGTCTTTTCCTACCAATCTATCCCCCTAGGAGAATGCGCGTAGTACTTTGTTTCGAGGGCTAATAAACTTTTGCAATAAGTATATGAGTTCTTTATGACTAATGTGAGTCCATGGATTATACGCACTCTCACCCTTCCATCATTGCTAGCCTCTTCGCACTGCATTGCCCTTTCTCACCTCGAGAGTTGGTGCAAACTTCGCCGGTGCATCCAAACCCCATGATACAATACGCTCTATCACACATAAACCTCCTTATATCTTCCTCAAAACAACCACCATACCTACCT
Organism: Aegilops bicornis; assembly: GCA_021605145.1. Classification (NCBI taxonomy): domain Eukaryota; kingdom Viridiplantae; phylum Streptophyta; class Magnoliopsida; order Poales; family Poaceae; genus Aegilops; species Aegilops bicornis. Next base: position 363,273,611 of record CM038675.1, read on the forward strand.
ATCATGGCATTTCCATAGCCATTCCGAGATATATTGCCATGCAACTTCCATCATCATCATATACATGACTTGAGCATTTATTGTCATATTGCTTTGCATGATCGTAAGATAGCTAGCATGAAGTTTTCATGGCTTGTCTGTTTTTTGATGTCATTGCTACGCTAGATCATTGCACATCCCGGTACATCACGGAGGCATTCATATAGAGTCATATATTTGTTCTAGTATAGAGTTGTAATATTGAGTTGTAAGTAAATAAAAGTTTGATGATCATAATTATTAGACCATTGTCCCACTGAGGAAAGGATGATGGATACTATGATTCCCCCACAAGTTGTGATGAGACTCCGGACGAAAAATAAAAAATAAAAAAAAGAGGCCAAAAAAAGAGAAGGCCCAAAAAAGAGAAAACAAATAAAAAATAAGAGAAAAAGAGAGAAGGGGCAACGCTACTATCCTTTTACCACACTTCTGCTTCAAAGTAGCACCGTGTTCTTCATATAGAGAGTCTCTTGAGTTATCACTTTCATATACTAGTGGGAATTTTCATTTTAGAACTTGGCTTGTATATTCCAACGATGGGCTTCCTCAAATGCCCTAGGTCTTCATGAGCAAGCAAGTTGGATGCACACCCACTTAGTTTCAGTTTGAGCTTTCATATACTTACAGCTCTAGTGCATCCGTTGCATGGCAATCCCTACTCCTCACATTGATATCTATTAATGGGCATCTCCATAGCCCGTCGATACGCCTAGTTGATGTGAGACTTTCTTTTTTTGTCTTCTCTACATAACCCCCATCATCCTATTCTATTCCTCCTATAGTGCTATGTCCATGCCTCACGCTCATGTATTGCGTGAAAGTTGAAAAGGTTTGAGAACGTCAAAAGTATGAAACAATTGCTTGGCTTGTCATCGGGGTTGTGCATGATTTGAATATTTTGTGTGGTGAAGATGGAGCATAGCCAGACTATATGATTTTGTAGGGATAACTTTCTTTGGCCATGTTATTTTGAAAAGACATAATTGCTTTATTAGTAGGCTTGAAGTATTATTGTTTTTATGTCAAAGGATAGACTATTGCTTTGAATCACTCGTGTCTTAATATTCATGCCATGATTAGACATATGATCAAGATTATGCTAGGTAGCATTCCACATCAAAAATTATCTTTTTATCATTTACCTACTCGAGGACGAGCAGGAATTAAGATTGGGGATGCTGATACGTCTCCGTCGTATCTATAATTTTTGATTGTTCCATGCCAATATTATTCAACTTTCATATACTTCTGACAACTTTTTATATTACTTTTGGGACTAACATATTGATCCAGTGCCCATTGCCAGTTCCTGTTTGTTGCATGTTTTATGTTTCGCAGAATATCCATATCAAACGGAATCCAAACGGGATAAAAACGGACGAAGCTTATTTTTGGAATATTTGGAAAATTCTGGAAGAAAAGTCCATGCGAGACAGTGCCCGAGGTGGCCACAAGGCAGGGGCCCACGCCCGTACCAGGAAGGCGCGCCCCCCACCCTCGTGGGCCACCCGTAAGGCGGTTGATGCCCTTCTTCGGCTGCAAGAAAGCTAATTTTTGGAAAAAAATCACGGCGAAGGTTTCAAATTAATCGAGTTACGGATACCCGGATATAAAAGAAACGGTGAAAAGGCAGCAGAACAGAACGCAGAAACAGAGAGAAACAGAGAGATAGATCCAATCTCGGAGGGGCTCTCGCCCCTACCAAGCCATGGAGGCCAAGGACCAGAGGGGAAACCCTTCTCCCATCTAGGGAGGAGGTCAAGGAAGAAGAAGACGAAGGGGCCCCCTCTCCCCTTCTCTTCCGGTGGCACCGGAACGCCGCTGTGGCCATCGTCATCACCGCAATCTTCACCAACAACTTCACCGCCATCATCACCAACTCTCCCCCCCTCTATGCAGCGGTGTAACCTCTCTCTTACCCGCTGTAATCTCTACTTAAACATGGTGCTCAACGCTATATATATTTTCCTAATGATGTATGGCTATCCTATGATGTTTGAGTAGATCCGTTTTGTCCTAATGGCTATTTGATGATCAAGATTGGTTTGAGTTGCATGTTTTATTATTGGTGTTGTCCTATGGTGCTCTCCGTGTCGCGCAAGCGTGAGGGATCTCCGCTGTAGGTTTTGCAATATGTTTATGATTTGCTTATAGTGGGTTGCGTGAGTGACTGAAACACAAACCCGAGTAAGTAGGTTGTTTACGTATGGGATAAAGCGGACTTGATACTTTAATGCTATGGTTGGGTTTTACCTTATGATCTTTAGTAGCTTCAGATGCTTGCTAGAGTTCCAATCATAAGTACATATGATCCAAGTAGAGAAAGTATGTTAGCTTATGCCTCTCCCTCAAATAAAATTGCAATAATGATTACCGATCTAGTTATCGATTGCCTAGGGACAAATAACTTTCTCGTGACAACAAGCTCTTTACTAAAACTAATTTAGTTGTGTCTTTATCTAAGTAGCCCCTAGTTTTTATTTAATCACTCTTTATTTTCTTGCAAACCTATCCAAAAACACCTACAAAGTACTTCTAGTTTCATACTTGTTCTAGGTAAAGCGAATGTCAAGCGTGCGTAGAGTTGTATTGGTGGTCGATAGAACTTGAGGGAATATTTGTTCTACATTTAGCTCCTCATTGGGTTTGACACTCTTACTTATCGAAAGAGGCTACAATTGATCCCCTATACTTGTGGGTTATCACCCCTTCGTAACGTTTCTGTCTCACCGAGATGAGCGAATCGGTCCCACCGAGTTTTCCTAACCAACTCTCTGGTTAGCTTGTTACGAAAATCGGTCCCACTGAGTTTGTGTAATCGGTCACACCGAGGTTATGTTATGCCCTAACCCTAATGAAATTGGTCCACCGAGTTGACATGTCGGTCCCACCGAAAATCCTAATGTTCACTTTTTGAACTAAATTGGTCTGACCAAGTTTCATTATTCGGTCCCACTGAGTTTGGTGATTTGTGTGTAACGATTAGATTTTGTGTGGAGGCTATATATACCCCTCCACCCACTCTTCATTCATGGAAAAAGCCATCAGAACATGCCTACACTTGCAACATACATTTTCTGAGAGAGAACCACCTACTCATGTGTTAAGGTCAAGATATCCCATTCCAACCACATAAATCTTGATATCTAGCCTTCTCCAAGTTGCTTTCCACTCAAATAATCTTTCCACCAAATCCAAATCTGAGAGAGAGAGTTGAGTGTTGGGGAGACTATCATTTGAAGCACAAGAGCAAGGAGTTCATCATCAACACACCATCTATTACCTTTTGGAGAGTGGTGTCTCCTAGATTGGTTAGTTTTCACATGGGAGCCTCCGTCAAGATTGTGGAGTTGAACCAAGGAGTTTGTACGGGCAAGGAGATCGCCTACTTCGTGAAGATCTACCCTAGTGAGGCAAGTCCTTCGTGGGCGATGGCCATGGTGGGATAGACAAGGTTGCTTCTTCGTGGACCCTCCGTGGACTCGCGCAACCGTTACCCTTCGTGGGTTGAAGTTTCCATCAATGTGGATGTACGATAGCACCACCTATCAGAACCACGCCAAAAATCTCCGGGTCTACATTGCGTTTGCTCTCTCCAAACTCCTCCCTTTACCTTCATGTGCAATGTTTTACATTCCGTTGTTATACTCTTAGAATTGGATGTGTAGGTTGATTGCTTGACTAGTTCTAAGTTGCTAAAATCTGCCAAGACTTAAAATTGGGAAAAGGCTAGATTTTTATTTGGTCAAGTAGTCTAATCACCCCCTCTCTAGACATACTTTCGATACTACAAGTTGTATCAGAGCTACAGTCTCCATTTTCCTTGATATCCATAGCTTTTGGTGATCATAGCCTTGGTTTCACAACCTAGGAGAGTATGGCGTCTAGCGAGGGAAATTACCACCGTAGAGGTCCTTACTTTGATGGTACTAATTTTGCTAGTTGGAAGCACAAGGTGAAAATGCATATTCTTGGACATAACCCCACCGTTTGGGCTATTGTGTGTATTGGCTTGCAAGGTGAATTCTTTGATGGGAGAGAACCGAACCGTGAAGCTACCACGAAAGAGTTGAAGATGCTTCAATACAATGCTCAAGCCTATGATATTCTCTTCAATGGATTGTGCCCCGAAGAATTCAGCAAAATCAGCCGTCTTGAGAATGCAAAGGAAATTTGGGATACTTTGATTGATATGCACGAGGGTACCAACTCCGTCAAGGAATCCAAATTGGATGCGCTTCAAAGTCAACTTGACAAGTTCAAAATGAAGGATGGTGAAGGTGTCGCTGAAATGTACTCTAAGCTTGCTCTCATCACAAATGAGATTACCAGCTTAGGATGTGAAGAGATGACCGCTAGATTCATCATCAAGAAGATCCTAAGAGCCTTGGATGGAAAATATGATACCATGTGCACATTGATCCACATGATGCCCAATTACAAAGATCTCAAGCCAACGGAAGTCATTGGAAGAATTGTTGCTCATGAGATGTCACTTAAGGATAAGGAAGAGCTCCACAACAAGTCAAGTGGTGCTTACAAAGCCTCATGTGATTCTCCCACATCATCAAGTGAGAAACAAACCTTCAATGAAGAATTGAGCCTAATGGTGAAGAATTTCAACAAGTTCTACAAGAGTAGAAGCAAGGAAAGAAGTTCCAAGTCAAGGTCCTACAATGACAAAAGATCTTCAAGTCATGAACGAAATTGCTACAATTGTGGAAGACCCGGACACTACTCCAATGAGTGTACGGCTCCCTACAAAAGAAGAGAAGATTATCCCAAAAGAATAAGTAGAAGAGAAGAATCACCACCAAGAGAGAGAAGGAGTAGAGATGATCGCTATGAACGAAGAACCTCTCAGAGAAGCAAGGATTCGGAAAGGAAGGACAAATCATCAAAGAGCTACACAAAACGAAGACATCAAGATCACGTTGGTGAATAGGTATCCGGCTCCGACTCCGACCATCACTCCGAAAGAAGTTATCACTCCGACTCCGAATATACTCAAGATGAAGGTGTTGCCGGTCTAGCACTTGTGTCAACCAACTCCTACGACATATTTGACTCACCAAATGAAGGAATCGGAAGATGCTTCATGGCTAAAGGCCCAAAGGTATCACAACCCGAGTATGTTGATCTCAATAGTGATGAAGATGATTTGCTAGGAGATGATGATTTACTTGTTGACAACTCTAGTTATGAAAACTATGATGAACTTGCTATTAATCATGCTAATCAAGATAAAACGAATGACGATGATAAGAAGGAGATTGAGCGTCTAACTAAAGAACTAAACACTCTTCAGTTAGCTCATGAAACTACCTTGGAAGATCATCGAGAACTTTTAAAGACTCATGAGAAGCTACGCTTTGAAAAGCTCAACCTTGAGCAAGATCATGGGTTCTTCAAAGCAATAAATGTTGATCTTCGCAAGAAAAGTTCTTCTTACATTGCCAAGCGTTTACTCTTGTCTACTTACATGCCACAAGTAATATCTAGCAACAAGAGTAAGAAAGATTCTTCATCCAGTAGTAACAATAATCATGCTAAATCCAATGTTGTTGCTTCTAGTAGTTCTCTTGATTCCACTAATGATTCTCTTAGCCAAGTTACACTTGAGCAAGAAAATAGCTTATTGAAAGGAATTATAGAGAAAGGTGTTTACAAGAGCCTTACCGGAAGTAAGCAATTTGAGGAAATTGTACGCAAGCAAGGAAGGCCCCGGAAGAATCAAGGTGTTGGTTTTGAACGAAAGTTCAATGCCGATGGAGTTGAGTGGGAAGAAGATCAATAACCCAAGATGAAGTTTGTTACTCAACAAGAGAAGTACGATCCTACTTCTTTCCAAGGAACTCAAGCTCAAGATGATCTTCCACCACAAGACCATAAGCAAAAAGGCAAGGACAAGCTTCAAGAGGAGATTGATGCATTTGAAGAAGCTCCCAAGGCCTTGGTCAAGTGGGTTCCCAAGACTACATCAAGTACTACTACATCAAGTACGACTACAACTCCAAGGATTCCCATCAAGATGATGTGGATCCCGAAGAAGAAGAACTAGAGAGTTCTTGAGGGTGACTCCGCCAACATACTTCACTCATATCCTTTGGCAAGGACATGTGCAAACAACTTCCACATATTCCACTAGTTCTAGGAGTCACATACCCTCTTGTTGGTAAGAGAAGGGACAAGGTAACCTAATGCTTTCATGGACATCATCTTGTGTGTACATCACTCTATGTCTATGGATATCCTTGTTTGTTCCTTGTGGTACTAACCCGTGTAGGTATTGAAAGTGCAACTCACTCCAATGGATTGCTTCAAATGATCTACATCAACATTGAGCGTCCACATCTTCAACACCTACATGAAGTCATCATCGACAAAACCCAAGGTTAGTTCATCCCTCTTAGGGGGGATATCACATCTAGGGGGAGCTTTACTCTAACCAATTGAGCTAAAGCAACTCTAATGGTGTGAACACAACAATGCGTTATGTAAAAGTGGTAACCCCACTTGTGCTTAAACGATGAGTATGACCTATGATCAAATGTTCTCATCTGACTCCTAAGTCAATATACTCATATATAGATGGCGTAGTCATCGCCAATTGCTTGATAGATGCTAGAGTGTTTGTGCATGCTTCGTCACATATCTCATTTGCCATTTTATTGTGTGAGCATGTTGGATGCATACTTTACTCATTCGAGGACATCCATTTGTTGCTTTGATTGTTTGGTTTTCTCTCTTTTGCCAAATGGATGGACAAGAATGCCTAAGAACACCCTCTATCTATCTATGCTTTTCTCCTCTCAAACTCCATTCATGCTACATCACAAAGTTTGATCAAGTCAGATTCGAACCACTCTGTGTGAGGAGCACTCAGAGTTCCCGATTCGTCATAGACTTAAACTTCCAAAACCTCTTTGTGCATTTCGGTATGACCGAGTCATCCACTTCGGTCACACCGAGTCACGTTGATCTAGGTTTTCCATCTCAGTGCAACCGATTTGAACTTTTCGGTCACACCGAGTTGCAGTAACCGCTTGCGATTCTGCATATCGGTGCCACTGAGTTATTCCACTCGGTCACACCAACAGGGTCGGGATATATAAACCCACGGGTGAGATTTTGGAAATTTCTTCAAACTCCTCAGCCTGCGCGTGTCCTGCTTTGCCTCCTCGGGTCTCTGTATCATCTCCTCGCCGCCAGCGACCTCCGGCCGCTGGTTTGCATCGCCGTCAACGGAATTCTGCTCCGCTGTTGTCGCCGTAGCAAACTCCCGTCGAACTAGGGTATGGGTTCGACTCTTTGTGGTATTTCCCTACTCTAATTCGTAGCACATTGCTTTGCCATGATCTTTACCACGTATGAAAACAAGCTATCCAGAGAAAACATCCTTTAGGTTAGATTTGATTCAAAAATTTAGGATTAGGTCTCCGCCGAACTCATCTCGGACCGACCGAGTTGTAGAAATCGGTCTCACCGATTTGGCTTAGGCCATTGCACATGCGTTTTTGGTCTAACCGAAAACTGCAAATCGGTGCGACCGAGTTCGACTCTCTGTGAAACCCTAGCAATCTCGGTGCCACCAAACTGTGACTCGGTCTGGCCGAGTTCACTAGTTTAGGTTCCTAAAGTTGCTTCGATATCACCGAGTTTAACAAATCGGTAGCTTCAAAATGCTTTTTGTGGAGAACAGAAACTAAGTTTTTGACTCATCTGTTCTGCAAAAACTCTGCACTTTGTGATGCTCATCCACTCTACCTCATCTACATCTATTCACAGGGTTTGCTGTCAGTGTGTTTGCCAAGATGTATGATCAAAGTTATAGCCAAAACAGATCTGAAGAGCAAGTGCAATTGAGTGAGGGCACTAATCCCTCAAGCAGCTATGATGAGGGCAGCAGGAGCACACCAAGTAACTTGCCCAAAGCAGCCACCTGATCAAGGAAGAAGAAAACCTCAGATTCTGAAGATGAGGACTATGTGGCTATTGAGGATAAGGCCACTTCAAGGAAGAAAGTGTTGAAGAAAGAGTATGGCCTAGCTGCTGCAACTAAGCCAGGGTTGCATAAGGAGGCACCAGCAAAGAGAGAGTCCCAATGTCAAAGCCAAGGAAAATTCCAACAGGAGAAACCATGAAATTCACAATAGAATCAGATGATGGTGAGGCAGTTGGAGATGGCAAGAAGAAGAAGAGGGAAAGAACCACATCTGCAAAAGTTCTTGGAAAATCAACTATGATAAGAGATTCAGAAGAAGAGGAAGAGGAAGAGGATGCTGCACCAGCACCCAAGTCTCAGAAGCTTATGGGAGATGCAATCAAGTCAGGGGCTCCTCCATCAAAGCCCAAGACTGCTCCCAAAGCAACAACTCAAACTCAGAAACCCTCTAAGCCCAAGAGAAGCACCAGAAACATTCTTGCTGAAGAGAAGAACAAGGCCCCGGTGCCTGAAGTTGAAGAAGAGGATGATGAATCCCTAGTGCTAAGACAACTGAAACCCAAGATTCCAGACCACAATGACACTCATCTAGTGGCTGAGGACATGCACACCAGGAAAGATGCAAGATTGAGACTTTGTAGACAGTCTGATCCTTATGCTGTGAGAAGGAGAACTGTTGTGGACTATAGGTTCCACATCAAAGAACAACAAGACTTCTATGAGACTATTCTGCTTGACAAGAAGCCAATTGTCTGTGACATGAGATGGGTTGATTGGGAATACATCAAAGAGAATGAAGATCACTTCCCAGGTGTACAAGACAGCTTCAAAGCTTGTGGAGTTGACAAGTTTGTAGGTCAGAAGCTCACCAAATGGAATGATGAGCTAATCATGCAGTATTATTCCACTGCTCATTTCTATCCAGATGGGAGGATAGTGTAGATGTCCGAAGGTACAAGGTACCAATCAACTGTAGAAGAATGGGCCAAGTTGATCAAAGCCCGAGAAGAGCATTAGGATGATTTGTATGTGTATGCCAAGAAGAAGAAATACCAAAACTCCATGGCAAACATGTACAAAGAGATCCCTGATAAAGCTTTTGTCGGGGAGGCTGATCTGACCCACGAACACCTATGGGACCGGCGGACCGAGCCCCTTTTGGTTCGGCGGGGGGCGGAGGTCGCACGAAGAGCAGATCGAGGCGGTTAACACGAAGCGGTTTACCCATCTTCAGAGCTCTCCGAAGAGATAACACTCCTACTGCTGCATGTCTGAGTGTATTGAGTTCTTGCTCGGGAGCGCTTGAGTGCTACAGTACACACAAGCTGCTAACGAGACCGAGCGTGAGTGTTCTCTGGCTTCGAACCTTTTCTCCAACCTCCCCCTACGTTGCGCATGGGCCTCCTTTTATATGCTAAAGGGGTCTCCGACAGGTGGCAACGTAGACAAGGTAAAAATGGAAAAGGAGTGGTTGGTACAGCTACTTGTACGATGTATCATACCTAACCACGACGGCAGGGGACAAAGGCATTAAATGCCCGCTCACGTCACCCTAACAAGGCAGAAAGGGACCGTCGGGCGCCACCTCTTGCCACGATGGCAATCTTGTCGGCGCCGCTTGCCACCGTGCTCACCGGGCCGACGGCCTCTTGCCACGCTGCTACCGAAAGGTCCTGTGGCGACACGTTAGTGGATGTGCCGGAGCGCAGTACAGAGTGGTGGTCTGCGCATGCAAGCGCCTTTACGCGGTTGTTGTCTTGTCGCGTCCGAAGCTTGTCGCTCATCGGGCCTTCCCGGCAAGCTCCTCTTGCCGGGCCTTGTCTCCTAGGTGCCTTGGGTGGCCTTCCGGCAAGCTCCTCTTGCCGGGCCTTGTCTCCTTGGCTTGAATACTTTGTTCTTGAATGGCTCCAAAGGAACCACGGAGGACCATGGCGGTCACCCGGTAAGCCTTGCCGCGGAGGGCTGCAACTGCCGTGCACAAGTTTGGGATACTAGGGTACCCCTACTCTAGTACAGCAGCAGAGCCCCCGGGCCCTGGGCCACACACAGTGCCGAAGGCTGTTGGGCCAGCCCAAAATAGGGCACGGCATGCGCGGCTGGGTTACGCCAGTAACTCACCGGACCCACCATGCCCTCCACGAACGGCACGCGTCGAATGCGGCGTCGTGTGAGAGATCGTGGGTGAGATCACCTTCACGTCCTCAAGTCCTTGCCGCCGGATGCTGATGTGGAAGCGCTCAAGACCCTTGTCGCACCCATCATGGACAGGGTGAGCGGGATTAAGAGGGTTGAGGGCGATCGCGTAGATTAGTCCGCCCGCTTTCTCTTTTTCTTGCCGCTGCTGGTCATGTTATGAGAACAATCTATTAGAGCTGCGACAAGCTATCTTGTAATATAACTCTATTTCGGGTAGCAATTGCTATGTTATTTACTTTACTTGGTTCCTTCCTTTGTATGTTTTGCCCTCGCTTTTAGGGAACTTGTCGTGAGGCACACAGGTCATGAGCGCTGAGTCTTGAGACGTCGGCAGCTTCTTTGGCGGTGCTGCTACCGACAAGAAACCTTGTCGCAACTAGTCGCAGCTCACTTAAGTTGTTGAGCGGACTCGAAACAAAGTAAGGGCGCAACTAGCTACGAGTTGGTTCCTCCAGCATAGGTTTTCCATACAAAGTACGATTAGTTCGAGGAAGATAACTTAAAATTTTTAAAACTGATTGCTCAAACTTTAGCAACTTAGCTTTTCCGTCGTTTGCTTCCCGGTAAGGCTAGACTTCCTTGAGCGACGCTTGGTCCACACCACTTCCTTGAGCGGCGCTTGGTCCACACCATTATCTTCTCCTTTCCCCGGCAAACTTGTGGGCGAGGGAACCTTCCTTTCTTTGAGAAAGAGAAAGAAGAGAAAATAAAGATATGGAGCCTTATGGCTCGTTATTGCTTACCGGGGGTAGGTGTTATGCACGGGGTCTGCCCCCGGCTTTGTACAAAGGATTACATGCAACATCGGCAAGACTTGTACAAAAGGTGGTTGCCGGAACAGGTTCCGGCAACCGCGCCTCTGAGTAAAACTTACGAAGATGCTCAATGTTCTAGGAGTTGCTCACCGAATGCCATCTTCGGTCTCAAAGCGGACAGCGCCTTGAGCCTAGTGACTCGTTTCACCCGGTAAGGGCCTTTCCACTTCAAGGCGTCAACTTGTTGGAATTCTTGAGTGGACTGAACGCTACCAAGAACAAGGTCGCCTTCCTCGAGACTTCTGGCATTAACTTTGCGGCTATGGTAGCGGCACAAAGCTTGCTGGTATTGAGCAGCTCGTACAGCAGCCTGAAGACGATCCTCCTCAAGGAGCAGCGCATCATCTTTTCGCAACTGGTACCTGGCGCGCCAAAGATGTCGGGGAGGCTGATCTGGCCCACGAACACCTATGGGACCGGCGGACCGAGCCCCTTTCGGTTCGGCGGGGGGCGGAGGTCGCACAAAGAGCAGATCGAGGCGAAGCACACGAGCAGTTTACCCAGCTTCGGAGCTCTCCGGAGAGATAACACTCCTACTGCTGCATGTCTGAGTGTATTGAGTTCTTGCTCGGGAGCGCTTGAGTGCTACAGTACACACAAGCTGCTAACGAGACCGAGCGTGAGTGTTCTCTGGCTTCGAACCTTTCGAACCCCTCTCCCCCCTTACGTTGCGCATGGGCCTCCTTTTATATGCTCAAGGGGTCTCCGACAGGTGGCAACGTAGACAAGGGTAAAAATGGAAAAGGAGTGGTTGGTACAGCTACTTGTACAGTGTATCATACCTAACCCTGACGCCGAGGGAACAAAGGCATTAAATGCCCATCTACGTCGCCCTAACAGTGCAAACAGGGACCGTCAGGGACGCCACCGCTCGCCATGATGGCGATCTTGTCAGCGCCGCTTACCACCGCGCATCGCTGGCTGCACAGTCTCTCGCCACGCCGCTACCGGAAAGGTCCTGTGGCGACACGTTAGTGGATGTCTTTGGGCGCAGTACTGAGTGGTGGTCTGCCGCGGCAAGCGCCTTGCCGCGGTTGTTGTCTTGTCGCGTCCGGAAGCTTGTCGCTCACCGGGCCTTGCCGGGACGCATGGCGCGTTGCGGCAAGTTTCTTGAGATGCCTTGGTTGGCCTTCCCGGCAAGCTCCTCTTGCCGGGGCCTTGTCTCCTAGGTGCCTTGGGTGGCCTTCCCGGCACGCTCAACATGCCTGGTCCTTGTCTCCTTGGATTGAATACTATGTTCTTGAATGGCTCCAAAGGAACCACGGAGGACCTTGGCGGTCACCCGGTAAGCCTTGCCGCGGAGGGTCTGCAATCGCCCGTGCACAAGTTCGGGATACTAGGGTACCCCTACTCTAGTACACCGATAGGAGCCCCGGGCCCAGGCCACCTGCGTGGCTGTTGGGCCGAGCCCAAAAGCAGGCTGCAGACGCAGCGGCCTGGGTTACGCCCGTAACTCACCCGGAACCACCACGCCCTCGGCAGGCAGCCGCAGCGTCGAATGCAGCGTCGTGTGAGAGATCGTGGGTGAGATCAGCTTCACGTCCTCAAGTCCTTGCCGCCGGATGCTGATGTGGAAGCGTTCAAGACCCTTGTCGCACCCATCGTGGACAGGGTGAGCGGGATCAAGAGGGTTGAGGGCGATCGCGTAGATTAGGCCGCCCGCTTTCTCTTTTTCTTGCCGCTGGTCATGTTATGAGAACAATCTATTAGAGCTGTGACAAGCTATCTTGTAATATAACTCTATTTCGGTAGCAATTGCTATGTTATTTCCTTTACTTGGTTCCTTCCTTTGTATGTTTTTGCCCTCGCTTTTAGGGAACTTGTCATGAGCACACAGGCCACGGCGCTAAGTGGGACGTCGGCAGCCTCTTTGGCGGTGCTGCTACCGACAAGAAACCTTGTCGCAACTAGTCGCAGCTCACTTAAGTTGTTGAGCGGACTCGAAACAAAGTAAGGGCGCAACTAGCTACGAGTTGGTTCCTCCGCGCATGTGTTTTCCATACAAAGTACGGTCGTTCGAGGAAGATAACTTAAAATTTTAAAACTGATTGCTCAAACTTTAGCAACTTAGCTTTTCTGTCGTTTGCTTCCCGGTAAGGCTAGACTTCCTTGAGCGACGCTTGGTCCACACCACTTCCTTGAGCGACGCTTGGTCCACACTATTATCTTCTCCTTCCCCCCCCGGCAAACTTGTGGGCGAGGGAACCTTCCTTTCTTTGAGAAAGAGAAAGAAGAGAAAATAAAGATATGGAGCCTTATGGCTCGTTATTGCTTACCGGGGGTAGGTGTTATGCACGGGGTCTGCGCCTGGCTTTGTACAAAGGATTACATGCAACATCGGCAAGACTTGTACAAAAGGTGGTTGCCGGAACAGGTTCCGGCAACCGCACCCTACGGGTAAAACTTACGAAGATGCTCAATGTTCTAGGAGTTGCTCACCGAATGCCATCTTGGTCTCAAAGCGGACAGCGCCAGCCTAGTGACTCGTTTCACTCGGTAAGGGCCTTCCCACTTCGAGCGTCAACTTGTTGGAATTCTTGGCGGACTGAGCGCTACCAAGAACAAGGTCACCTTCCTCGAGACTTCTGGCATTAACTGCGGCTATGGTAGCGGCGCAAAGCTTGCTGGTATCGAGAAGCTCGTACAGCAGCCTGAAGACGATCCTCCTCAAGGAGCAGCGCGTCATCTTGTCGCAACTGCTCTTGCTCAAGCTCATCATAAGCGAGCACTCGAGGTGATCCGTATACAAGTTCCGTGGGGAGAACTGCCTCTGCTCCATAGACTAGAGCGAAAGGTGTCTGGCCAGTGGCTCGATTTGGCGTCGTCCTGATCGACCAAAGAACCACCGGCAGCTCCTCAATCCAGTTCTTTCCGCACTTGTGCAGCCAGTCGAAAGTCCTGGTCTTGAGTCCACGCAGCACTTCAAAGATTCGCCCTCTCCGCTTGACCGTTACTTCTCGGATGAGCAATGAAGCGAAGCGAACCTTGGCGCCAAGATCTTGGACGTCTTGCATGAAGGTGCGGCTCGTGAATTGCGTGCCGTTGTCGGTGATGGTCCTTTAGGGATTCCAAACGGCAAACAATCGACCAAGAACTTGATCGCTGTTGTCGTCACCTTCCTCATCGCTTCCACTTCCGCCATTTTGTGAACTTGTCGATTGCAACGCATAAGTACTCAAAGCCCCGGCAGCTCGGGGAAAGGGGACGAGGATGTCGAGCCCCGGACCGAAAATGGCCAGGTAAAGGGATCGTCTGGAGAGCTTGAGCTGGCTGATATATCTGCTTGGAATGGAACTGGCTCGCTTCACACTTGGTTGCTTGTGAAAGTGCATCCTGGAGGTCTGTCGGCCAAAAGAAACCTTGCCAGAACGCTTTGCCGTCTAGTTCTCTGGCGCCAATGTGGTGACCACATATGCCTCCATGTATCTCGCCAACAGCTTTTGTTCGTCTTCCCGGTGAATACACTTCAATTTCACACCGTTGAGTCTTCTTACATGCAGTGTCTTTGTCGACAAACTGGTACATACTTGATTGCCGGGCTACTCTTTCCGCTTCTTCTTGCTCTTCGGAAGTTCTCCTGTCTGAAGGAAATGGACAATCTCTTTGTGCCCATCTTTGGAGCTTGCGGCTCGACAACAAGGACTAAAGGCACATCTGCTGCTGCGAGAACATCCGCTTCTCTGGTGAGAACCTGCGGCTCAGCCCGAGCTTGACGTTCCACGGCAAGCTTGCCGAGCAAAACTTGTCGGAGCGTCTGCTTCAACGAAACAAACCCTAGGGCTTGTCGGAGCAGACCGCCTCAAGACTGTTGGTGTTGATCTTGGGGACCTTCTTGGCGGCGGCTTCGAAGCTCTCTGCCGAAAATAGTCACCGAAATCAACTTCCTCTTCTTGCTCTGTCCAGTTGATGGCATTACAGACGGTTGAGTCAGCTTGAGCACAAAAATCCCTGGTTCCACAGCAACTTAAGTGCAGCGCACTTGACGAACCATCGGCAATGTCGTTCTGAGCTCTTGGAACATGTTCCATTTGTAGGCCGTCAAAGTGCTCTTCTAGCTTTCTCACTTCATCAACATACGCTTCCATCAACGGACTCTGATAACTCTTGTTCACTTGGCGGATGACAAGCTGTGAGTCACCCCTGACAATGAGCTTCTTGATCCCAAGGTCTACTGCGATCCTGAGACCGGCAAGCAAACCTTCATACTCTGCAGTATTGTTTGTTGGAGCCGTCCTGCTTGTCGGCGACCGCCATAGCCTGGCAGTTGGTGCCGGCGGCAACCTCCTTGCCGGAGCTACCAGCTTTGGCTTTCTTGGCGCCACCTCCGTTGCCGGACTGCTCAACAACTAGCACATCTTTGCCTTTCTTCTTCCTGTTGTTCCGACGCCGGTTTTTCCTTGCCTGGGCGGTCTCTTCACTATCAGATCCTCCTGCTTGATATTCTCTCCGGGAGTCTCCTCCTTCCTCAAAGACGCGTGCACACTTGTCGGCCGGGGCATATAGCTCATCGACGTCTACGATCTTGCACATCGCCATCTCCTCCCGCATCCTGCGGTTACGCACGTTCTGATGGAACCCGCTGATTACTGCGGCAGGGTGGACGTCTGGGATGTTGTGTTGCACACGGCTGAACCTCTAAATATACTTGCGCAGGGGCTCTCCTTCCTTCTGGGCGAGCAGATGAAGATCGCTCTCTTGGCCATGAGGCTTGTGGCCGCCTGTAAAGGCACCGACAAACTGATGGCATAGATCTGCCCAAGAGGATATGGAGTTGTCCGGCAAGTGCATGAGCCAGATCGACATTGGGCTTGAGCACCGGTGAAGTAGTTGGCGAGGATCTTGTCGTCTCGCCCCGGCAGCTTGCACCGCGATGGTGTAGATGCACGGAGGAACTCCGACGGATGCGTCTTGCCGTCGTACTTCTCTGCACGTCGGCTTGAAATTCTTCTTCTTTGGGCCATCGACTTGCCGCAGCTCACGAAAGTGAACGCAGGGCAACCTACAGCGTCTGACGGCAAGTCACTGGTTCCCCTGGCGCATGCATGTCGACAGAGGGCCCGGTAGCGCTGGTCGGATTGACGCCGCGCTTCTCTTCGGGCGCCAATGCGAAGTTCGAGCGTCTTCTTCTTTGTCGTTCGTGAAGAACTTGGCGCTGATCGCGACGAGCTCGTGGATCCGATGATGCGGTGGAGTCATTGTCGAGGTGGATCCGGCGAGTCGGCGATCTTGGCCTTCGGGCGGAGAGTGCATGGTGGTTGCACCCCCACGGTTTCTGCCGCCACCGGCTCGTGTTTGGCAGTCCTGCCGCGGCAGCGATGCACTCGGCTGCCGCGGAGCGCCGCCGCTGGCAAAGCCGATGAGACTCTGAATGGTGGCCTCCATTCATCGACCTTGTCGGCTATTGGAGGGTAATCCAGAGGCGATTGAGCTCTCACCAAAGCTTCGCTGGAGTGGTGGGCGGCGATGGCGAACGGCGTGAGGAGCGGATATGCTCGGACTTCTAACTATGTTAGAAGGAGCAGCATCCTGTCGAGCGATCGTGCCTCGCTTCGTGCCGGCATGTTGGCGTGCATGCCGGTCTTGAGCATCCCGAGATCCACCAGCTTGATCTTGGTCCAACGAGCGTATGGCGTTGTGAATACCATGACGCTGTCGGTCCCGCGCCTCCCGAGACGGGCGCGGTGCATGTACGGACGCCGAGGTCTGCGCAGCCTTGTCCTTGGACTTGGCAGCACCGTGGGCTCCCCCGTCGACGTCCATTCTTCCGTCGGCGTCTACCCCACCACCCGTTTGCTCCGGTGGTGGTGGTTCGACACGGACGGAACATCTGCCGCCGAAGCCTTCTTCTTCGTTGGCATGTCGATGAAGATGATGAAGATCTAGCTCGTGTGGACGCCGGATCAGGTTCACACAATCTCGACGCCCCCTACCTGGCGCGCCAAAGATGTCGGGAGGCTGATCGACCCACGAACACCTATGGGACCCCGGACCGAGCCCCTTTTGGTTCGGACGGGGCGGAGGTCGCCTGAAGAGCAGATCGAGGCGAAGCACACGAGCGGTTTACCCAGCTTCGAGCTCTCCCGGAGAGATAACACTCCTACTGCTGCATTTACGAGTGTATTGAGTTCTTGCTCGGGGCGCTTGAGTGCTACAAGACACACAAGCTGCTAACGAGACCGAGCGTGAGTGTTCTCTCGGCTTCAACCTTTTCTCCAACCTCCCCTACGTTGCGCATGGGCCTCCTTTTATATGCTAAAGGGTCTCCGGCAGGTGGCAACGTAGACAAGGGTAAAAATGGAAAAGGAGTGGTTGGTACAGCTACTTGTACAGTGTATCATACCTAACCCCGACGGCAGGGACAAAGGCATTAAATGCCCGCTCACGCCGCCCTAACAAGGCGTAAAGGGACCGTCGGGGCGCCACCGCTTGCCACGATGGCAATCTTGTCAGCTTGCCACACCGCTCCACCGCCGACGACCTCTTGCCACGCTGCTACCGGAAAGGTCCTGTGGCGACACGTTAGTGGATGTGCCGGAGAGCGGTACAGAGTGGTGGTCTGGCAAGCGCCTTTGCAGGTTGTTGTCTTGTCGCGTCCTAAGCTTGTCGCTCACGGGCCTTCGGCAAGCTCCTCTTCTTGCCGGGCCTTGTCTCCTAGGTGCCTTGGGTGGCCTTCCGGCAAGCTCCTCTTGCGGGCCTTTTCTCCTTGGCTTGAATACTTTGTTCTTGAATGGCTCCAAAGGAACCACGGAGGACCTTGGTGGTCACCCGGTAAGCCTTGCCGCGGAGGGCTGCAACTGCCCGTGTACAAGTTCGGGATACTAGGGTACCCCTACTCTAGTACACCGACTGCTTTGGAGACACACAAGCTTGGATCTGTGCACTATTTGTTGTCTGGTCTACCCACTATCAACACCATCTTAACGCATACTCTGTTACCCAAATCTGGAGATCACAAGATGATTAGGGGACACTCCATCAACTTGCTGCAAATATTTGATGTGCCTCAAAAATTCAAGGTCATGAGTCTGATTGTAGAGACAATCAAAAGGACATCTGCTGACTAGAAAAGATCTTATGGGTATGCTCCACATATTCAGGTGCTCATCAACTCCAAGATGGGCACATGGACTTACTTGTTGGACAAAGAGAATTTACCCTTGCTCCCATATTTTCAAGATAATGAAGTTGTCATTAATGAGAATGAACCTTCATCAGCACAAGCACAAGAGAAGAGAGCTAAAGCAAGGGCAGAAAAGGCTGCAAGGATGCCAAGTGCCGAGGAAGCATCTCAGGTGTTCCTGAAGAGCAAGCAAGATCATCTTGGATATATAATTCAAGCTACATTGAGGATTGAGAAGGGCTTGGCCACCCTGACTCAAAATCAGGAGAGCTTGGAGAGGATCATAGAGACAAAGTTTTATGATCTTGATTTGAAGGTCACTGAGATACAGACAGTAGTTGAGGAGCTCCAGGAGGAAGCAGAAGAGAGGAAAGGGAAGGCAACTATAGATGCTTTTCAGCGAGTGCCAAGGAGTCAGAGGTCTGCTGCAGTGCATTGCAGATAATAGAGCTACATCACAAGACCAAAGATTCACAGCCTTCAAAGTGCCACCTCCAGCAGCCACTCCACTAGCTCCAACTACTTCAACTGATGCCTTCGTCCTTGGGGTTCTCTCTACACCACCTCCCGAAGACCAAGCCTGAGGGACGCATAGCACTATGCATTTTTGAACTTTTTGGTAACTTTTTGCCAAAGGGGGAGAAATGTATAGATCATAGGCTCCGAGAGAGAGTGTTTTGCTTCTTTGTCTCTCTTGCTTTTGGTTGAACTTTTTGTGTGCTTGGTTGATACTCTATGTCTGTGTGTGAGATACTTGTTTGATCATGTGTTTGATCATATGCTACTTTAATGCTTGCTTTGATTATATTATCTCTTATATCCCATATATGTTCATTCACTTTGCTTGGTGATGAGTGCATGCTTTTAATTTTCATCATTTTGAGCGCTCCACCAAGATGTATGTGACATGGAAGAGTAACCCATCAACCTAATCGATTGTGCATTTGCATTCAAAATCAAATTTTAAATAATGCACAAATTTAGGGGGAGCTCTTGCTTATCACATACTTCTCAAAGCGACGATGTATTTCAATCTTATGATCATTTGTCGAAGCTTGGATCTATATGTTGTCATCAATTACCAAAAAGGGGGAGATTGAAAGTGCAATTATCCCTGGGTCGTTTTGTTAATTCCTAACAACATATAGCTCATTGAGCTAATGATATCTCAAGATAAATATTTCAGGAAATCTCAATGATTGGCATGGCATGGATTAGAAATGTGGACCCCTCAAAATGCTAAGGACAAAAGATTGGCTCAAGCTCTAAAGCTCAAGACTCTACATTTTACTTTTAGTGATCCAAGATCACATTGAGTCCATAGGAAAAGCCAATACTATTAAAAGGGGATGAGGTGTTTCTTAATGGGTTGCTTGCTCAAAATGCTTAGTGATATGCTCCAAAAACCCTCAACTACTTTCTCATATCCACATATGTTCCAAACCAAAAGTCAAACTCGACCCCACCGAAACATTCTATCCGGCACCACCGGGTTCTCTTGACATAGCCACTGCCAAAAACCCTAGTCACTTCGGTCTCACCAATAGGGATCTCGGTCTCACCAAGATGGGAGTGCAAACTCTCTGTTCCCTTCGTAACGTTTCGGTCCAATCGAGATGAGCGATCGGTCCCACCGAGTTCGCAATGCAAACTCTATGTTTCCCCTTCGTAACATTTCGGTCTCACCAAGATGAGCGAATCGGTCCCATCGAGTTTGCCTGACCAACTCTCTGGTTAGCTTATTACCAAAATTGGTCCCACCGAGTTTGTGTAATCGGTCACACTGAGATTACGTTATGCCCTAACCCTAATGAAATCGGTCCCACCGAGTTGACATGTCGGTCCCACCGAAAATCCTAACGTTCAGTTTTTGAACTAAATCGGTCTGACCGAGTTTCATTGTTCGGTCCCACCGAGTTTGGTGATTTGTGTGTAACGGTTAGATTTTGTGTGGAGGCTATATATACCCCTCCACCCACTCTTCATTCGTGGAAAAATCCATCAGAACATGCCTACACTTCCAACATACATTTTCCGAGAGAGAACCACCTACTCATGTGTTGAGGTCAAGATATTCCATTCCAATCACATAAATCTTGATCTCTAGCCTTCTCCAAGTTGCTTTCCACTCAAATCATCTTTCCACCAAATCCAAATCTGAGAGTGAGAGTTGAGTGTTGGGAGACTATCATTTGAAGCACAAGAGAAAGAGAGTGGTGCCTCCTAGATTGGTTAGGTGTCACTTGGGAGCCTCCGTCAAGATTGTGGAGTTCAACCGAGGAGTTTGTACGGGGAAGGAGATCGCCTACTTCGTGAAGATCTACCCTAGTGAGTCAAGTCCTTCGTAGGCGATGGCCATGGTGGGATAGACAAGGTTGCTTCTTCGTGGACCCTCCATGGGTGGAGCCCTCCATGACTCGTGCAACCGTTACCCTTCGTGGGTTGAAGTCTCCATCAACGTGGATGTACGATAACAGCACCTATCGGAACCACGCCAAAAATCTCCGTGTCTACATTGCGTTTGCTCCCTCCAAACTCCTCCCTTTACCTCCATGTACAATGTTTTACATTCCGCTGCTATACTCTTAGACTTGCATGTGTAGGTTGATTGCTTGACTAGTGCTAAGTTGCTAAAATCTGCCAAGACTTAAAATTGGGAAAAGGCTAGATTTTTATTTGGTCAAGTAGTCTAATCACCCCCCCTCTAGACATACTTTCGATCCTATAGAGTGACTGTTGTGATGCTCAACCAAATCCTATGTCTTTGAGCAAAGACAATGAGAGCAAATCTTATCCAGAGCTGGATAAGTCTGCTGTACTTGTAGCCCAAATCAAGCTACTGCGTGTGTTTGAAATCTGACCGTTGGACACGTGTCAGTTCCTCAGTGACCTAGGCTCATTTCGGACAAATCAGGTCGGGTTACCTCCTGGCTATAAATATCCCACCCCCTACACCATAAATTGGTGGCTGCTAAGAGTTATTACACTGCTTTTGTCGTTTGAGAGCAACCCACCTCCGAAGCATTTGAGAGAGAGATCCTTGCGAGGACAAAGCCCAAAACACCTAGAGCCAAAGTGTGTTAGGCATCACTGAAGTCTTTCAGTCCGCGTGATCTAAAGACTTGTTACACTTCAGGACTATGAATCCTCCAGCCGGTTAGCGTCACGTTCTGAGCATCCAAGAGCCATTGTGGATTGCCAGTGAACAAAGTCTGTGAAGGTTTGGAAGTATACCTTGAAGACTTACCATAGTGATTTGGCGAGGCCTGTGTGTTCTTAGCTCAAGGGGAATAAAGTGAAGACGCGGTCTTCTGAGTTGAATCTCAGCCTCCCTAACTAGACGTACAATTGTCACAGCAACTGGAACTGGTCTACCAAATCCGTGGCCTCTCCAAGCAACTGGTTCTATCCTTCCTATCTCCTTACTTTACAGTTTGTCTTCGTGAAGTCATTGCCTACTTGCATGATCTGATTGGCTTCACTGTGTGAAGACTGTTTGCTGTTTGGCTTCATACCATCTTCCATCCTAATCCATACTACCTAGCTGCTGATAGTCTTCGTGCTTTCACTTCATAGCTTACTTGACTATGTCCTGTCTAGTGTAGTCTACCTTCCGCTGCATATCAATAGGTTCATTTCTACTGTTTGTCTTCAAACCCCCGTGTTTTGAAGACTTTCATAAAAATCGCCTATTCACCCCCGCTCTAGTCGATAACTAGCACTTTCAATTGGTATGAGAGCAAGGTGCTCCCTTGTTCTGTGTGATTCGGTTTAACCACCTGGAGTTTTAGCTATGTCGACTGCAGGGATAATAAAAGTCTCCGCTGCGTGCCCTGTCTTCGATGGCACTGATTACCCCTGCTGGAAGAATAAGATGCGTATACATCTTGAAGCCATTGACGTCGACCTCCGGTATGTCATCAAAAACGACGTTCCCAAGGTCGGTGAAGGTGTCACTGCTGCTGATGTCAAGAGGTTCATTCAACTGGATTCGACTACCAAGAACATCATCTGTGGTCATCTGACCAAAAGACGGTATGGCCATGTGAGTGTTGTGGAAACTGTGAAGCTAGTCTGGGACTGGCTCTCCAAGGTCAGTGAAGGCGTCTCAACCCAGAGATACTCAAGGATGGATGTTCTTCGCAACCTCTTCAACCGCTTCAAGAGAAATGACAATGAGAATGTCTAGCTCACGTTTGATCGCCTCACTGATGTCACAAATGAGCTTCGCGCACTCGGCGCCACTGAGATCACCAAGCACAAAATCATTAAGAAGCTTCTGAGATCGCTTGACAGCTCATTCAACACCCTGACCCTGACGATTCAAGAACGCCCTGACTTTAAGACTCTCGATCCGTCTGACATACTTGAGAGGCTCAACACATGAGTTCCAGTTATCTGAGGAAAGAGATCTCTATGGTCCCAACTATGGCCGAACTCGCGCTTTGAAGGCAAAGGTTGTTTCCTCATCTGAAGAAGAATCTGACTGCAGTTCTGAGGATCCTGAAGACATTTAAAAGGAGCTTGCTATGCTTATGAAGAAGTTCCAGAAGTTCACCAAGAAGAAAGGCTTCAGAAAGTCTTCAAGATCCAGCTCAAGAAATGATGAAGCTTCCACTCGTGATTACAAGAAGAGAACATGCCACAAATGAAAGAAACGTGGTCACTACATCTCTGAGTGTCCACAGTGGGACAATGAGACCAAGAAGAAGAAGAAGAAGAACAAGGAATATGATTCTGATGACAAGAAGAAGAAGAAATCCTCAGAGTATTCTTCCAAGTCTTCGTTGAAGTATTCATCACATAAGAAGAGCTCATCCAGCAAGGCTCGTGTGTTTGTTGGCAAGGAGATGGATTCAGAGGAGGAGTCTGCATCTGAGGAGGCAGAGGTGGAGTCTGAAGAGGAATCTGATTCAGGCGTGGCAAGCCTAGCTCTAGCTTCAGCGTATGTCGGCAAGTCCATCTTCAACACTGAAGACAATGGCCCCGTCACCAACACTGATGCTAATGATGAGGATGACTCTGCTCCCACCTACTGCTTCATGGCATGTGGTGCCAAGGTAAACTCACGCGATGCTTACTTTCAAACATCAAGTGAAGATGACTCAATGTGAATCTAAACCTAGCTACAAAACACTTGCTAAAGTTGCAACCGAACAATGTAATGCTATGAAACATATTCAAAAGTTGCTAGACAAAAGCGATGACCTGTTGGACGCGGAAATGACCCGATCTCAGTCCTTAATTGAAGACATCAAAAATCTTCATGTTAAGTACGAGGAACTTGAAAGTCGTCATGAAACGCTATCAGCTACTCATGAGAAGCTTTCCCATGATTATCTTCAAAGGAAGAAAGAACTTGAGAACCTGAGAGCATCTCATGAAGATCTTCAAAAAGAGAACGAGTCACTCCGCGCTCAACTGATCAGTTCTGCTCAGGAAGCATTTGAACCACCATGTCTAAAATGTCTTAGGCGTGATAATGCTGTCTCTATTGCTGAATGTTCTACTGCTGCTACTATTGCAAAATCTTCAATTGCTGATGTGGTAACTAACCCCTCTGCTAAGGATACCACCACTATTGCTGTTGACAATGCCAGGTTGAAGACATTGCTTGAGATAGGAATGTACAAAATTCTCAAAGGGCATCAGACACTATGTGATGTCCTCAAGAAACAAATTCTGAACCGAAACCCTAGGAAAGAGGGTGTTGGGTTCGAGAGGAAAATGAATGTTGATGGTTCTTACTGGAAGCCTGAGCAGTACCCCAAAACCACATGGGTTGTTGCAAAGGGACCTTCAGTGGATCCATCTACCTTATCTGGCTTCACTTGTGCTAACCCGATTATCATTGATGAATCATTTGATGCAAACTATAAACTGTTTACGAATCAAAATGGTGAAGTGTTTTCCAGGTATATTGGTACTAACTGTAGGAATGGACCACCTTTCAAGAAGATCTGGGTGCCCAAAAGTTGTCTTGAGAATCTTCCTGTGAATTTCATCATGGCACCACCTGGGAAGAAGACAAAACCCCAGACCAAAGGCTTCATATGGTCCAAAGGCTTCATACAGACAGAAGAATCACCAGAGTCACCCTAACGCCAATGTTTTGTAGGGAAACCATACTCAGACTTATGAATATGAGCATGTTTCGTCAAACCTCTATGTTCATAAGACCAAGAACTTTTCTGCTTATTCTTATGAGTATTATTCACCTCCTGCAAGGCTATTTGCTAGGGCGCCAAAGCCAAAGTTCTCAGATGTTGCACTTAGACTCATTGCTTCTAAGCCACCCTTGAAAATGTGGATGGTTAAGAAAAATTAACTCTCTTTCGGAGGGAAAGGTCTCCAGTCGAAATCAAAGGCGTCTGATGCTTATGCTGGAGACCTAAAACATCTTGTGGGATGCAAGATAAAATGTCCACATGGTCTTACTATGTATTTCGTTCCAGGATTCCTTGACAAACATCCTATATACCCTACCAGGATCTGAACTTTGATAATATGCTTGTTCCTCAAATGTTTATGCTTCACATTTCCCTTGGTGAAGCCTATCCCCCTAACTGCACTGTAGGGTACGACACCAAAGGCTTCTGAGTGGATTATGGACAGTGGATGCACTAACCACATGACTGGTGATCGAAGTCTTCTCATGGACTCAACCTTACGTCCATCTGACAAGAGTCACATCACATTTGCTGATACTGGTAAAAGCAAGGTATTGGAGTCCAGGTAGAGTTGCAATCTCAAAGGATCGACATGGATAAAGTGATGCTTGTTGAATCCCTTGGTTTCAACTTAATGTCTGTCTCAATGCTTTGTGATCTGAACATGATTGTGATATTTCGAAAATATCGTTGCCTTGTGCTTATGGAATCTAACAAGTCTCCAATCTTTGAAGGGTATCGAAAAGACGATTTGTACATGGTAGATTTCTCAGCAGGACCACAGTTGGCCGTATGTCTTCTAGTAAAAGCTTCAGAGTGCTGCTCTGGCATCGGAGGCTAGGGCACACTGGCATGAGGAACTTGTACACTCTCATGAAGAAGAAGCGTGTCGTAGGCATCGAGGGCATCAAGTTCAAGAAGGATCATCTATGTGGTGCTTGCGAAGCTGGAAAGATGACTAGGGCCAAGCATCCCTTGAAGACAATCATGACGACATCACGTCCCTTCGAGCTGCTTCACATGGACTTATTTGGCCCTACTCACTACTCTATTCTTACTTCCACTGCTTGCCTCTATGGCTTTGTCATTGTTGATGATTACTCAAGATACACGTGGGTGCACATAATCCTCTACAAGAATGAAGTACAAGATGTCTTCAGAAGATTCACCAATCGTGCCATGACGAACTATGGCATCAAGATCAAGCACATCAGAAGTGACAACAACACAGAATTCAAGAACAGCGGCTCGACACTTATCTTGATACATTGGGCATCACTTATGAGTTCTCAGCTCCATACACACCTCAGCAGAATGGCATTGTGGAGCGCAAGAACAGAACCCTCATTGAGATGGCACGGACGATGCTCGATGAGTACAAGACTCCCAGGAAATTCTGGCCTAAAAGCCATTGACACTGCATGTCACGTCCTCAACCGTGTTTATCTTCACAAGCTTCTAAGGAAGACATCATATGAGCTACTAACTTGTAAGAAGCCAAACGTCAGTTACTTCAGAGTATTTGGTGCTAGGTGCTGGATCAAGGATCCACATCACACTTCAAAATTTGCACCGAAAGCACATGAAGGTTTTATGCTGGGATATGGAAAGGATTCGCACTCCTACAGAGTCTTCAACCTCTTTCACTATAAAATGATTGAAACTGTGGATGTGTGGTTCGATGAGACTAACGGCTCACAAAGAGAGCACCTGCCAAATGTGCTAGATGAAGCCTCACCGAGTGAATCTATCAAGCTTATGGGTATTGGAGAAATCATACCTTCAGAGGCTCAAGCTGAAGAAGAAATCACCATTTCTGCACCTAATCAACCCGAAGACAATGCTCAGCCTGAAGTCAATGCTGAAGCTGAAGACAATGATCTACAAAGGAAAAATCTTTGTCCAGTTCATCCTCGTCTTGCAAATGAAGTACAGATTGAGAAGATAATCGATAGCATAAATGCACCTGGTCCGCTCACTCCTTCAAGAGAAACACAGCTAGCAAATTTTTGTGGGCACTTTGCATTTGTCTCTATGTCTGAACCCAAGAAAGTTGCTGAAGCCTTCATGGAACCTGAATGGATTCAAGCGATGCAAGAAGAGCTTCAACAGTTCGAGCTAAACAATGTGTGGGAATTGGTTAAGCTTCCTGATCCTCGCAAGCATAACATCATTGGCATCGAATGGATCTATCGCAACAAACAAGATGAACATGGTCAAGTTGTAAGGAACAAGGCTCGTCTTGTTGCTCAAGGCTACACTCAAGTAGAAGGGATTGACTTCGATGAAACATTCACTCCCGTGGCTAGGCTTGAAGCCATTCGTATACTGCTAGCCTATGCCAACCAACACAACATCCTTCTGTATCAAATGGATGTGAAGAGTGCCTTTCTCAATGGCAAGATTGAAGAAGAAGTGTATGTTGCACAACCACCTGGTTTTGAAGACTCAAAACATCCTGATATGGTATACAAGCTCAACAAGGCACCACATGGCCTCAAACAAGCCCCTCGCGCTTGGTATGACACACTCAAAGACTTCCTGAAGAGCAAAGGCTTCAAACCTGGTTCTCTGGATCCTACACTCTTCACAAAGACATATGATGGAGAACTGTTTGTGTGCCAAATCTATGTGGATGACATTATCTTTGGCTGCACTGATAAGAAATACAGTGATGAGTTTGGACACATGATGCAAGAGCAATATCAGATTTCCATGATGGGTGAGCTGAAATTCTTCCTCGGTCTTCAAATCCGTCAACAGAGCAACAACATCTTCATATCACAAGAGAAATACCTCAAAGATTGCCTGAAGAAGTTTGGAATGCAAGACTGCAAAGGATACATGACGCCAATGCCAACCAAAGGTCAATTGGGTCCCGACGATAATGGTAAAGAGTTTGATCAAAAGGTATACCGCTCCATGATTGGTTCTTTACTCTATTTATGTGCATCCATGCCAGATATAATGCTTAGCGTTTACATGTGTGCCCGATTCCAAGCGGCACCAAAGGAATCGCATCACTTAGCTGTGAAGCTAATTCTTTGATATTTGGTTTACACCCCAACACTAGGATTATGGTATCCAAAGGACTCAGAGTTTGATCTAGTTGGATTCTCAGATGCTGATTATGCTGGTGACAAGGTTGATTGCAAGTCCACATCAGGCACATGTCACTTTCTTGGACGATCTCTTGTCTGTTGTTCTTCAAAGAAGCATAACTGTGTATCTCTCTCCACTGCTGAATATGAATACATTGCTACTGGATCTTGCTGCGCTCAGCTTCTATGGATGAAGCAAACTCTCAAGGACTATGGCATCCACCTGAAGCATGTGCCACTCTACTGCGATAATGAAAGCGCCATCAAGATTGCCAACAACCCAGTTCAACACTCGAAGACAAAACACATTCAGATCCATCATCACTTTCTCAGAGATCATGTCATGAAGGAAGATATTGATATCATTCACGTCAACACTGAAGAGAAATTGGCAGATATCTTCACAAAGCCCTTGGATGAGAAAAGGTTTTGCAAGTTGCGGTGTGAGCTAAATATCTTAGAATCCTCAAATGTCCTGTAATTGGACACACATCCTAACACTTATGCATGTTGATGACTTAGATGTGCAACACATGAAGTAATGTATATCTTCAATCAATGAAGACATACACTCTAAGTGTGAATACATTAACGTGGAATTTGACTTCGGAGTGCCACGATAATTGTGCGCCGTGTCTGGGTCTAATACTTCCTATACGGTGGGTAACGCCACCACCAAAATCTTTTTGAAATGTTTCTTTTGGCATCATAGTTGCTTAGTCTTTGCATTTGGTTTATCTTCAACATTAACTTGACTTCGAGGTTTATCTTCGCAATGTTGAGTTGGTCTGATATATATATGCATATGTGTATTCTGTCCTCTACAACATTCACTTATAGCTATGTCTTCATACTTTATTTTACTTGATATAAGTGAATGTGATTGGACCCTAACCTCTTATGTGCTTCTTCCTCAAATTCTATCTGTCCAAATCATATGCATTCTGTTGAAACCTGTCGATTGTCTTCTCTGAGTCCTTGTCAGCAGAAGACGAAGAGACAAACATTTAAATCTGTTTTTAATGCCATATCCTTTTTGCCTGAATACCGGAGAAGACGGAACGACCACCCGACAATCCAGGCGTGCGTGGGAATGTGGAACAACTTTCAATAAGTTGCATGCAAGCCACGTGTCCTCCAGATGTGAACCACCAGGGGCACCTGCATAATTACGCTGTGCAGTCCCTTTCCTTATAAATACACACTCACCATGGTCATTATCTCTTCCACCTCGCCGCCTCACTCAAACCCTAGCGCCTCCGCTAGCTCGCGTCGACGCCGGAGATGAAGCTCTTAGCTGTCGCGACTTCTTCGATACCGTCTTCACGCCGGCCGCGGACCTCATCCTCTCCGCCACCACCGTAGGTGTCTTCCACCGCCAAGTTAGGGCGGGGGAGATTGAACTGCTCGGCCTCTAACTCTGCCTCGTCTAGCAGTTCGTCAGCGGTAATTAAATCTTACTTTTTACTGCCGTTTCGATCCGTCCAGTCCATCCACTTTAACCAAAAGTGGTTTCTTCACTTCCAAGTATGGATCTATTCTTATCTGCATCTCATATCATGCTAAGAATATTCACTTATGCTCATAACTAGTCAGATTCCTCACTTGTACTTATTCATGGATTCGTACAAATCTGGAACCAACTCTCTTCAAATAAGTGAATGTCTTCGCTCTATGAGGTCAATGTTTTAAACCGATTTTTCTTCAAAATCTTGTGAGAATGCATATGACCTCTTCCCCTTCCCTCACATCTCTAATGCTGTCACAGGTACATGTCCGGGGGAGAATCCCTTGGTTCTCATAGTCTGCATTCATTTGCAAAGTTCTTACAGCGTCATATACATTCCCCTAAAGCCAGCTCTTGTCTGACCAGTAGAAGGAAGACATTCACTGTTCTGAAGCCATTCAGTCTGAATACAATGGCAACTGAGAAATCAGCAAGAAAAGGTGGCAGGCAGCACCATGGAGATACTGCTAGGGATTTACCTCCTGATCTGTTTGAACTATACAAGTCAGATCCAGAAGAAAGCTATGGCCAGCGCAAGACCCGAATCCAATGGATTCAAAGATATTGGGCAGAACAGTGGTTCGAGTATAACTGTGTAACCCCTGAATATGTAGAGAAGAATGCTAGCAAGCGCCCATGGGAAGATATTCTGTACAGGATTCTGCAGCCCAAGTCAAAGTCTGAAGCCATTGCTCAAGGCTTCTACCCATGCATGGTTCGAGGACCGAGCCAGAGAACGCCGACCCATCATCTATGTTATGGTGTCGCGAAGACAATCTCTTCAAGTGCAACTATCAATTTGCCAAGGAGTCAGCTGTCAAAAACAAGAAGGAGCTAGGCCTCAACTTCAACCCTGGTCCATCTGCTCAAAGGCTGATGGCACACGCGATGCCAATCCAAATGTTATTGGACCCTTCACTAGCTTCGATGGGCTTCTCTCTCACATAGCTGCACAGAGGGCCACTATGGAGCAATCAGCTGACGACACAGATTCTGAAGATGTGCCAGCACCACCGAAGCAGAAGAAGAAGAAATCAAAAGCTTTGAAGCCCTCTGCCACAGCAAAAGCTTCGACTGTGAAGCCATTTTCCACTACACCTCCTGAACCCAGTGTGCAGTCTGAAGATTTGTCTCGTGTCTCCAAGAAGACCGAGAAGACAAAGAAAACCAAGAAGCCCAAGAAGATTTCTGGGCATGAACTGACTCCTGCTGTCGTTTTGTGCAATGAGGATGACACCATTGATCTGTCCAGTGATGAAGATCTTGGTGATGATGCCCTTGAGATGCTGATCCAGAGCAAGCAAGAGGCAGAGATCTTCAACAATCTGCCCCTCTTTGATGTTGATATACTGAAAAACTTCATTGATGAATGGTTCGATGACCAGAGCATCAGTATTGATGATCTTCAGCTGCCCGTTGACATAAGTGTCACATTTCATGGAGCCATTGCTAATGAGTTGGCCTTGGCTCAGAAGATTGTCGAGCTCAAGAACAAGATCGACTATGAGAAGGCTCACTTCAAGAAGAACATGGCCAAGCTCGGCGTGGCAGATGTTCAAATCTTCAAGAAAATGATGCATGACCTCAAGGAAGAGTTTCACAAGAAGCGCAATGAGGCTAAAGGTTCAAGAGAGCGCATGAAGTACTTCGCACAGAAATGTGTTCAAGCACACAATGAAGCTGAAAAGTGCAAAGCTCTTGGGCGTCCTGGCATCGATCCCAAGATGGCTGCCAAGCAAAAGAAGAAGTCTAATATGACCCAAACTGAAGCTCCAAGGCAGGAAGAACCTCACATTGTCTTCCCTGCCAGCATGACAGGCTCTAAGCCTAAGGCCACCTCAGCAGCTTCAGGGCTAAAGAAGACAAGGGCAGCTGAAGCGAAGCCAGGAAGTGCAAGCACAAGGATGCTTCTAATGAGGGCCCATCCAAGAAGAAGTTGAAGATAAAGTCTTCAAAGAAAGAGCGTGCTGTCGCTTCTGAGCCCCTCAATGTTGAACCCATTTCAGTTGCTCTTCCTACTTCAAACAACCAAGAGCGTTGTCTGGTGATCCATGAGCCTGCTTCCACAGAGGCTCATGAAGATGAAGAAGTTCCAGCTGTTAACCCCATCACAGCTAAAGACATTGGTCATGATGACAATGTTAATGATGATGAAGTCCTTCCTCAACTCGAGCCCCAGTCGGTATCATCGCCTGCTCCAACGAGTAGTGAATTAATCAGCATTGGTCGTCCATTGACACCAATTGCTCAGGATGACTCATGGGCCGAGCACCCACAGCAAGACACCCCCATTCATGATGAGACACCCAGAACTCCACCACCTCAAGTCACCACTCCGGTGCTTGACGACGACAACTACATGGTGCAGACCACTCCCTCATCAAAGGCGTTGCCCGCATTTCGCAGGCTTCGCAAAGGCCCCAGGCCACAGGTCACCATGTCGAGCATTCTGGAAGGGGAAGTGCCACAAAGCTCAGTAGCACGTCAAGTGTTTCCTGAAGCCACCCCTACTGCGAATGTCTCTGAGTCTGAAGCTAATGCTGCTGAAGACATTCCAGCTGCATCAGCCGATGAAGATCAAGGAGAAAGAGAAGAAGAAAGAGTTGCCACACCCCCTGCTACTGATCAAGTCATTCTCGAGGAGAATGTGACTGTGCCCGACTCTCCTGTTATTGAACAAACGGAGGTTGAAACCACTGAGGCTGCCACAAACAATGCTACTGAAGCCAATGACATTGTCATGGATGAAGATAATGTGGAGCCTGAAGCTCATGATGTGCCTCAAGCCAATGTAAATGCTAAATCCACCATTCCACCTCCAAGGCCTCACACCATTGAACATGCCTACAACCGCGACCAACTTGTCACAGTGAGATGGCCCATTTTGGTTCCTTCCACAGCTCCCGGACCACAATATGACTACCATGTGGAGCAGGTTCAGAAGCCGAAGCCAAGGCTGCCAAGGCTTCCAGGTGCTGCAACATCGCCAGGTTCTTTCAGCGTGAACAGCTTCAAAGCACACAACACCTTCTTTGACAGTGCCAAGAATCCATACTCGAAGCCAAAGATCTCTTTCGATCAATTTTGGAGCTATCAGCAGCGCAACCATTACTCCTGCATTTTATACAATCAAGAGCGAATCTTTCCACACATGGGTCTTGATTGTGAATCTATTGCTGGGCTGCCCTGTCTTGAAGAAGCACTTGACTACTTCAAGGAGGTTGGTCTTCTGCCATTTGTTACGGATAAAGAGCACTGGAATGAAGAGCTTCCGCTGCAGTTCTATGCCACACTTCACATTCATGGCTACAACCGGGATCCGAAGACATGGATCCTTGAGTGAATGACAGGTGATGTGCATCATGAAGCCAAAGCTCAAGACATCATCGAGCTTACTTCCCTGCCCACTCCAGGTGAGTTGTATGAGCCTAGTTGTCAGCTTCACAGAAATGAATTGCAGAGTATTTTTCAGAAGCCTAAGCCAAATATGAGCGAGATGCTCAGCATGATGAAGCCACTGCCCCAAGATGCCAAATACCCCAAAGAGTTCTTCGTGAAAGACCTCGAGTACTTGCCCCGCACAGTTTATCATATTCTGAGGCGTACTCTATGGCCGATCGAGGACACTCTTCTGAAGCCAAACTTGAAGGAGCCATGAAGACTTTGGTATTCTATATTGTCAATGCCATCATATTCAACACCCAGGATTTCTTCATCAGACAACTTGCTGCATCTGGGATTGCTCTGTTAGGTTTGAAGTTTTATGCTCCATGGGTGATGCGCCTGATCAAGCTCCATTCTTCTGTTGACTATCAGCCCTCAGCGCGCAACAATCTTGTCTTCCTGCCTGAGGTTGATCTGTCCATTGAAGCCATCTACGCTGAGCCTGCCAAGAAGCCTCTATATCTTCATAATGCTGATCATCAAAGCTTCACGCAACCAATGGAGGGAAATATTGTCCCCAATGCTGCAACTCCCTCTTATCCTCTGGCTGGCAATATGCGTGTGCCCCATCGTGCGAACACCGAAGACACTGACAGTACGATTGCCCAAAGGCCTCGGAAGTGTTCTCGTGTACTCAATGACCGAGAGCTTCTTGTGGCCTTCCATCAGAAGTAGGATAAGCATCATGACTGGCTCAAGCGTCAGATGCAGAGTATCTTGGTGGATGTCAATCGCATTCGAAACTTGGCCACCAAGAACTCCTTTGTTGCCCATGAAGCCTGTCGGCAGTCCTGGAAGAGTCTCACACTGCTCTATCCTGAAGCTGATCTTCGCGAAGATGGCTTCACTGAGGACTTCAAGTTTGATTCCAGACCACCACAAAATGCAAGCTGGTGCCACACGCCCTCAATAGAAGATTCTGAGCGTTCATCTTCGGCTGCAACTGTTGTTGCGAGAGTCGTCGATGAAGAAGACGATGCCACTTCACCAACCATGGCTTCACTGCATCTTGACACTGCACCAAGCCCGTCTGCACCACCGAACTCCAACATTGACCCTGCTCCTTCATCTACTCCTGATGGGAACGAGTAGATACTCTATGTCTTCAAACCTTTTTGGTCCTTACTGACAAAAGGGGGAGACGCTTATGAGTTGATAGTCTTCAAGCGGGTCCTTATGGGTGGTTGCATTATTTTTGCTAAGTATTTACAACTCTCATCTTTTGAAACATTTGGTTCTCTGAGTTGTAACACTTAAACTCTATGGTCGTCTGTTACTTTTTCTGCCATTTTGTGATGCGATGATAAATCCCGCATGAAGTCATTCCGCAGACGTCCATTTTTCATTATGCATGTCATTATCTTCATTATCTCTTTATATGCATGATGAATTGTCTTCTTAAGTTGAAGAGGATCTCCACAAAGTAAAACCTGCCATGTGCATTTGCATTCAAAAGCAAACTATCTATATGCACATCTTTAGGGGGAGCCTTTTGCTACTTATGAAGACAATGTCTTAATCCTTAACTTTCTCATACTTTTATCCCCGTTGAAAACTTC
The DNA here is from genome assembly GCA_021605145.1 of Aegilops bicornis. NCBI lineage: Eukaryota > Viridiplantae > Streptophyta > Magnoliopsida > Poales > Poaceae > Aegilops > Aegilops bicornis. The sequence continues at coordinate 363,307,510 of CM038675.1, forward strand.
AACCAGTTCGTCACCAATCACCAAAAAGGGGGAGATTGTAAGTGCATCTAGTGCCACCCCTAGTTTGTTTTGGAGTATTGATGACAAACTTGGTTGAGGGACTAATGTGTTTGTGAGAATTGCAGGATAACATAGGTATTAGTCCCTTATTGATTTGGTTTACCTACCAGAGATGACCCCTAAAAATGTATGAAGACATTGAAGACAATGGTGGTCTGTGAAGATATTCACACTGAAGATTATGACATGAGAAGACATCGCGTGAAGACTATGGAGTACGAAGACATAGTTGTTTCGTAGTTTCCTTTTCTTCTTTGTTGAGTGATACGTCTCCAACGTATCTATAATTTTTGATTGTTCCATGCTATTATATTATCCATCTTGGATGTTTATGGGCTTTATTTTACACTTTTATATTACTTTTGGGACTAACCTATTGACCCAGAGCCAGTGACAGTTCCTGTTATGTTCCCTTGTTTCAGTTTTTCGAAGAAAAGGAATATCAAACGAAGTCGAAACGGAATGAAACCTTCTGGAGAAGTTATTTTTGGAAGGAAAGCTACCCGAAAGACTTGGAGTGCACGTCAGGAAATAAACGAGAGAGCCACAAAGCAGGGGGGTGCGCCCACCCCCCCAGGGCGCGCCCTCCACCCTCGTGGGCCCCTCGTGGCTCCCCTGACGTACTTCTTCCACCTATATATCTCCATATACCCTAAAACTTCATAAAACAGAATATATCTGGAGTTCCGCCGCCGCAAGCCTCTGTAGCCACCAAAAACCTCTTGGGAGCCCGTTCAAGCACCTCACGGAGGGGGGATCCTCACCGTGGCCATCTTCATCATCTCAGCTCTCCATGACGAGGAGGGAGTAGTTCACCCTTGGGGCTGAGGGTATGTACCAGTAGCTATGTGTTTGATCTCTCTCTCTCTCGTGTTCTTGATTTAGCACGATCTTGATGTATCGCGAGCTTTTCTATTATCGTTGGATCTTATGTTGCTTCTCCCCCTCTACTCTCTTGTAATGGATTGAGTTTTCCCTTTGAAGTTATCTTATCAGATTGAGTCTTTAATGATTTGAGAACACTTGATGTATGTCTTGCCGTGCGTATCTGTGGTGACAGTGGGATATCACGTGATTCACTTGATGTATGCTTTGGTGATCAACTTGCGGGTTCCTCCCATGAACCTATGCATAGGGGTTGGCACACATTTTCGTCTTGATTATCCGGTAGAAACTTTGGGGCACTCTTTGAGGTTCTATGTGTTGGTTGAATAGATGAATCTGAGATTGTGTGATGTATATCGTATAATCATACCCACGGATACTTGAGGTGACATTGGAGTATCTAGGTGACATTAAGGTTTTGGTTGATTTGTGTCTTAAGGTGTTATTCTAGTACGAACTCTAGGGCTGTTTGTGGCACTTATAGGAATAGCCCAATAGATTGATTGGAAAGAATAACTTTGAGGTGGTTTTGTACCCTACCATAATCTCTTTATTTGTTCTCCGCTATTAGTGACTTTGGAGTGACTCTTTGTTGCATGTTGAGGGATAGTTATATGATACAATTATGTTATTATTATTGAGAAAATTTGCACTAGTGAAAGTATGAACCCTAGGCCTTGTTTCCTAGCATTGCAATACCGTTTACGCTCACTTTTATTACTTGTTACCTTGATGTTTTTATATTTTCAGATTACAAAAACCTATATCTACCATCCATATTGCACTTGTGTCACCATCTCTTTGCCGAACTAGTGCACCTATACAATTTACAATTTTATTGGGTGTGTTGGGGACACAAGAGACTCTTTGTTATTTGGTTGCAGGGTTGTTTGAGTGAGACCATCTTCATCCCTCGCCTCCCACGGATTTATAAACCTTAGGTCATCCACTTGAGGGAAATTTTCTACTGTCCTACAAACCTCTGCACTTGGAGGCCCAACAACGTCTACAAGGAGAAGGTTGCGTAGTAGACATCAAGCTCTTTTCTGGCGCCGTTGCCAGGGAGGCTAGGTAAGCGGCACTCACGCCCCGTCAACTAAGCTCTTTTATGGCGCCCGTTCTTGGTGAGTGCTTGAAGGTATATCTTTAGATCTTGCAATTGAATCTTTTTGTTTCTTGTTTTAGCACTAGTTTAGTTTATAAAAGAAAACTACCAAAATGGAATTGAGTTTATCTCATACGCTTCATCTTTTAATATCTTTGGTGAGTATGATGGAAAGGAAAATTGTGCCAAAGTGTTAGAATAAGAATGCATTAAAATGTTTGGCACTAAATCTTTGAATGATGAGCATGATTGCAATGTTGTTAGTATGAACTCTTTGAATATCCATAGTACTAATGATGATTGCACTAGTTATGATGAAAATGTCTCCTATAAACATGTCAATTTTTGTGGAGTGCACTGGGTTTGCGAGTACGCACCAAATAGGGAAGATAGATACTACAAGAGGCATAAGTACTTAGAAACTAAATTTTTGCAAGAGAGGCTAGATGATTGCGCTGAAAGATTCAATATTTATCGCGCCCCTTGTGAACTTTGCAATGAACATGGTCATTTAAAGCTCCAATGCTATTTGTTTCATGATCAAGTCGTGTCCAAAAATTGTGATAACTTGATTACTCTTGAGCATCATAAAGAGCTTAGTCTTCTTTTGGGTTATGAAGAAATGAAACGTATAACTGAGGGTATTCCAAAGTTTAATCTTGATAGATTTCTTGATTTTGATCTAGAGAAGATTTATATGTATTGTGCGGCGAATTGCATTGAAAATCCTTATATTTCCAATTACATAAAGAAAATAAAACAAATAGAAGATGAAGAGAATGCTAACGAAAGGGAAGAGACTTCTCAATATCCTCCTATTATTTCTTATGATGAATCAGGTAACGAGGAGGATCCTTCTATCCTACCAATCTCATTAATAAGGAGCTCCAAAAAGAGGATTGAACCCACACATGATGTGGTGAAGAAGAAGAAAAGAAAAAGGAAGAGAGGTAAAAAGGTATCTCTCCCAAATAAGGTTGCTCCTATTATTATTGTGCCTCATGAAAATGGATCAAAAATAATTGTGGAAGATGATACACTTGATGATGATATCGTTATGCCTATTTCTTTTTGTGATGATTATGATTGGGAAGATAATGATACTTCTTATGATCTTGAAAATCTTTTTGGCACTTGCTTGGAAGAATATGATAATTGCTATACTATTGGTGTTATCCATACTATTAATGATGAGAGTGATTATGCTTATGATATGAAAAGGCCCAAGCTTGGGGATGCTTTGTTTGATGAAGATGATGTTTTTGAGAATATATTTGCTGCAATTAATGTTTGTCCCAAGCTTGGGGAGGCTACGTTTAATGAAGATGATATTTTTAGCCTCCCAAGTTTTGATATGCAAAGTTGTTATGATGATAGCATGCCTTCTACCTATGATGATTATAGTGATGAAAGTGGGTTTGGAAGAGTGTCAACTTTAGGAAGTAATGATCCCACTATTTTGGAGGATGTTGAATCTTATAATATTTATGAAAGTGGATTTGGAGAGGTCATGACTTTATTTAGTGATGTATCCACTATTTCTGAAGAGGTTTCAATTGATTATGATGAGAATAAAGTTGCTACTTATGATGATTATTGTGATGAAACTTATGCTATAAAGAGTAGTGATGATTATATTTATAAAACTTGTCATGATTATGAGTACCATTTCTCTGAACATTACTCTTTTAATGTGGAAACAATTTATAGTATTCAAGTCTCTTATGATACTCCCACTATTCTGAATGAGAAGAATTTTGCTTATGTGGAGAGTAATAAGATTTCTATGCTAGTAGATCATGAAAAGAATGATTTAGGTGTTGGTTATGTTGTTGAATTCATTCATGATGCTACTGAAAATTATTATGAGGGAGGAATGTATGCTTGTAGGAATTGCACTAATATCAATTTTCCTCTCTATGTGCTTAAAATCTTGAAGTTATGCTTGTTTTACCTTCCTATGCAAGTTGATTCTTGTTCCCATAAGTTGTTTGCTCACAAAATACCTATGCATAGGAAGTGGGTTAGACTTAAATGTGCTAGTCATATTCTTGATGATGCTCTCTTTATGTTTCAATTCCTATCTTTTGTGTGAGCATCATTGAAATCATCATGCCTAGCTAGGGGCGTTAAACGATAGCGCTTGTTGGGAGGCAACCCAATTTTATTTTAGTTTCTTACTTTTTGGTTCTGTTTAGGAATAAATAATACATATAGCTTATGTTTAGATGTGGTTTTATGTTTTAATTAGTGTTTGTGACAAGTAGAACCTTTGGGAAGACTCGGGTGAAGTCTTTATGATCATGTTGTAAAAAACAGAAACTTTAGCGCTCACGAGATTAGTTTCAACTTTTTACTGGAGAGTGATATCTAGTTTATTATTTTTTAATATGATTACTAGAAAAATTCCTCAGGTCTACCAATTTATTTTAGAATTTTTGGAGTTACAAAAGTTTGCGTTAGTTACAGATTACTAGAGACTGTTCTGTTTTTCATGTGTTGTTTGCTTATTTTGATGAATCTATGGCTAGTAAAATAGTTTATAAACCATAGAGAAGTTGGAATACAGTAGGTTTAACACCAATATAAATAAAGAATGAGTTCACTACAGTACCTTGAAGTGGTGTTTTGTTTTCTTTCGCTAACGGAGCTCACGAGTTTTCTGTTAAGTTTTGTGTTGTGAAGTTTTCAAGTTTTGGGTAAAGATTCGATGGACTATGGAATAAGGAGTGGAAAGAGCCTAAGCTTGGGGATGCCCAAGGCACCCCAAGGTAATATTCAAGTATAACCAAGCGTCTAAGCTTGGGGATGCCCCGGAAGGCATCCCCTCTTTCGTCTTTGTTCATCGGTAACTTTACTTGGAGCTATATTTTTATTCACCACATGATATGTGTTTTGCTTGGAGCGTCATTTTATTTTCTTTTGTTTTGCTTGCTGTTTGAATAAAGTATCAAGATCTGAAATTATTAAATGGGAGAGTCTTCACATAGTTGCATAATTATCCGACTACTCATTGATCTTCACATATCTTTTGGAGTAGTTTGTCATTTGCTCTAGTACTTCACTTATATCTTTTAGAGCACAATGGTGGTTTTATTTAGAAGAAATAGATGAACTCTCATGCTTCACTTAGATTATTTTGAGAGTCCTACAAAACAGCATGGTAGTTTGCTTTAACAACAATAGGCATACAAGATTAGTAAAAGAAAAATTCTTATGAGTGTGTTGAATACTATGAGAAGTTTGATGCTTGATAATTGTTTTGAGATATGAAGATGGTGATATTAGAGTCATGCTAGTTGACTGGTTGTGAAATTGAGAAATACTTGTGTTAAAGTTAGTGATTCCCGTAGCATGCACGTATGGTGAACCATTATGTGATGAAGTCGGAGCATGATTTATTTATTGATTGTATTCCTTATGAGTGGCGGTCGGGGACGAGCGATGGTCTTTTCCTACCAATCTATCCCCCCAGGAGCATGCGTGTAATACTTTGCTTTGATAACTTGTAGATTTTTGCAATAAGTATATGAGTTCTTTATGACTAATGTTGAGTCCATGGATTATACGCACCCTTCTTCCTTCCACCATTGCTAGCCTCTCTAATACCACACACTTTTCGCCGGTATCATACACCCACCATATACCTTCCTCAAAACAGCCACCATACCTACCTATCATGGCATTTCCATAGCCATTCCGAGATATATTGCCATGCAACTTTCCACCGTTCCGTTTATTATGACACGCTCCATCATTGTCATATTGCTTAGCATGATCATGTAGTTGCCATCGTATTTGTGGCAAATCCACCTTTCATAATTCTTTCATACATGTCACTCATGAGTCATTGCACATCCCGGTACACCGCCGGAGGCATTCATATAGAGTCATCTCTTGTTCTAAGTATTGAGTTGTAAGTAAATAAAAGTGTGATGATCATAATTTTTAGAGCATTGTCCCAAGTAAGGAAAAGGATGGTGGAGACTATGGTTCCCCCACAAGTCGGGATGAGACTCCGGACGAAAAAAAGAGAGAGATAGAGAAAAAAAAAGAGAAAAGGCCCAAATAAAAAAAATAAAAAAAAGAAAAAAAATAAATAAAATGAGAGAAAAAGAGAGAAGGGACAATGCTACTATCCTTTTACCACACTTGTGCTTCAAAGTAGCACCATGATCTTCATGATAGAGAGTCTCCTATGTTGTCACTTTCATATACTAGTGGGAATCTTTCATTATAGAACTTGGCTTGTATATTCCAATGATGGGCTTCCTCAAAATGCCCTAGGTCTTCGTGAGCAAGCGAGTTGGATGCACACCCACTTAGTTTCTTTTGTTGAGCTTTCATAAACTTATAGCTCTAGTGCATCTGTTGCATGGCAATCCCTACTCACTCACATTGATATCTATTGAAGGGCATCTCCATAGCCCGTTGATACGCCTAGTTGATGTGAGACTATCTTCTCCTTTTTGTCTTCTCCACAACCACCATTCTATTCCACCTATAGTGCTATGTCCATGGCTAACGCTCATGTATTGCATGAAGATTGAAAAAGTTTGAGAACACCAAAAGTATGAAACAATTGCTTGGCTTGTCATCGGGGTTGTGCATGATTTAAATACTTTGTGTGGTGAAGACAGAGCATAGCCAGACTATATGATTGTGTAGGGATAACTTTCTTTGGCCATGTTATTTTGAGAAGACATAATTGCTTAGTTAGTATGCTTGAAGTATTATCATTTTTATGTCAATATGAACTTTTATCTTGAATCTTGCGGATCTGAATATTCATACCACAATTAAGAAGAATTACATTGGGATTATGCCTAGTAGCATTCCACATCAAAAATTCTGTTTTTATCATTTACCTACTCGAAGACGAGCAGGAATTGAGCTTGGGGATGCTGATACATCTCCAACGTATCTATAATTTTTGATTGTTCCATGCTATTATATTATCCATCTTGGATGTTTATGGGATTTATTTTACACTTTTATATTACTTTTGGGACTAACCTATTGACCCAGAGCCCAGTGCCAGTTCCTATTTTTTCCCCTTGTTTCAGTGTTTCGAAGAAAAGGAATATCAAACGGAGTCGAAACGGAATGAAACCTTCTGGAGAAGTTATTTTTGGAAGGAAAGCTACCCGAAAGACTTGGAGTGCACGTCAGGAAAGAAACAAGGGAGCCACGAGGCAGGGGGGCGAGCCCACCCCCCCTAGGGCGCGCCCTCCAACCTCGTGGGCCCCTCGTGGCTCCCCTGACGTACTTCTTCCGCCTATATATCTCCATATACACTAAAACTTTAGAAAACAGAATAGATCTGGAGTTCCGCTGCCGCAAGCCTCTGTAGCCACCAAAAACCTCTCGGGAGCCCGTTCCGGCACCTTGCCGGAGGGGGGGGGGATCCCTCACCGGTGGCCATCTTCATCATCCCGACGCTCTCCATGACGAGGAGGGAGTAGCTCACCCTCGGGGCTGAGGGTATGTACCAGTAGCTATGTGTTTGATACCTCTCTCTCTCTCTCTCTCTCTCTCTCTCTCTCTTGTTCTTGATATGTCACGATCTAGATGTATCGCGAGCTTTGGTATTATGGTTGGATCTTATGTTGCTTCTCCCCCTCTACACTCTTGTAATGGATTGAGTTTTCCCTTTGAAATTATCTTATCGGATTGAGTCTTTAATGATTTGAGAACACTTGATGTATGTCTTGCCGTGCGTATCTGTGGTGACAATGGGATATCATGTGGTTCACTTGATGTATGTTTTGGTGATCAACTTAGCGGTTCCGCCCATGAACCTATGCATAGGGGTTGGCACACGTTTTCGTCTTGATTCTCCGGTAGAAACTTTGGGGCACTCTTTGAGGTTCTATGTGTTGGTTGAATAGATGAATCTGAGATTGTGTGATGCATATCGTATAGTCATACCCACGGATACTTGAGGTGACATTGAAGTATCTAGGTGACATTAGGGTTTTGGTTAATTTGTGTCTTAAGGTGTTATTCTAGTACGAACTCTAGGGCTGTTTGTGGCACTTATAGGAATAGCCCAACAGATTGATTGGAAAGAAAAACTTTGAGGTGGTTTCGTACCCTACCATAATCTCTTTGTTTGTTCTCCGCTATTAGTGACTTTGGAGTGACTCTTTGTTGCATGTTGAGGGATAGTTATATGATCCAATTATGTTATTATTGTTGATAGAGTTTGCACTAGTGAAAGTATGAACCCTAGGCCTTGTTTCCTAGCATTGCAATACCATTTACGCTCACTTTTATTACTTGTCACCTTGCTGTTTTTATATTTTCAGATTACAAAAACCTATATCTACCATCCATATTGCACTTGTATCACCATCTCTTCGCCGAACTAGTGCACCTATACAATTTACCATTGTATTGGGTGTGTTGGCGACACAAGAGACTCTTTGTTATTTGGTTGTAGAGTTGTTTGAGAGAGACCATCTTCATCCTACGCCTCCCACGGATTGATAAACCTTAGGTCATCCACTTGAGGGAAATTTGCTACTGTCCTACAAACCTCTGCACTTGGAGGCCCAACAACGTCTACAAGGAGAAGGTTCCGTAGTAGACATCATTGAGTCATAGGAACCACCATACTGTTAAGTGGGGTCCAAGTGAACAAAGTCAGAGTGACTGTTGTGATGCTCAACCAAATCCTGTGTCTTCGAGTGAAGACAATGAGAGCAAATCTGATCCAGAGCTGGATGAGTCAGCTTTACTTGTAGCCCAAGTCAAGCTGCCGTGTGTGTTTGAAATCTGACCGTTGGACACATGTAAGTTCCTTAGTGACCGAGGGTCATTTCACACAAATCAGGTTGGGTTGCCTCCTGGCTATAAATAGCCCACCCCCTACACCATAAATTGGTGGCTGCTCAGAGTTATTACACGGCTTTTGTCATTTGAGAGAAACCCACCTCCGAAGCATTTGAGAGAGAGATCCTTGCAAGGACAAAGCCCAAAACACCCAGAGCCAAAGAGTGTTAGGCATCACTGAATTCTTTCTGTCTGCGTGATCTGAAGACTTGTTACACTTGAGGATTGTGAATCGTCTAGCCGGTTAGGCGTTGCGTTCTGAGCATCCAAGAGCCATTGTGGATTGCCAGGGAACGAAGTCTATGAAGGTTTGGAAGTCTACCTTGAAGACTTACCAGAGTGATTGGACGAGGGTTGTGTGTTCTTAGCTCAAGGGGAATAAGGTGAAGACGCGGTCTTCTGAGTTGAATTTCAGCCTCCCTAACCAGACGTACAGTTGTCACAGCAACTGGAACTAGTCTACCAAATCCGTGTCCTCTCCAAGCAACTTGTTCTATCCTTCCTATCTCTTTACTTTAAAGTTTGTCTTCGTGAAGTCATTGCCTGCTTGCATGATCTGATTGGCTTCACTGTGTGAAGACTGTTTACTTTTTGGCTTCATACTATCTTCCATCCTGATCCATACTACCTAGCTGCTGATAGTCTTAGTGCTTTCAGTTCATAGCTTACTTGACTATGGCATGTCTAGTGTAGTCTACCTTCCGCTGCATATCAATAGGTTCATTTCTACTGTTTGTCTTCAAAGCCCCCGTGTTTTTAAGACTTCCATAAAAATTGCCTATTCACCCCCGCTCTAGTCGATAAATAGCTGTGCTTTGTGATGCTCATCCACTCTACCTATACCTATCTATTCACAGGGTCAATTTCAGAGATGTCAGAAGGCAGTGACAGTCAGAACAGGTCAAAGGAGTAGGTGAATCTTAGTGAGGGCACTAGTCCCTCCAATAACAGCTATGATGAAGGAAGCAAAAGCACCCCAAGCAATTTGCCTAAGGCTGCAAGAAGGACAAGAAAGAAGAGAACCTCAGATTCTGAAGATGAGGACTTTGTTGTTGATGAGGAAGTGACCTCAAAGAAGAAGGTGTTCAATAAAGAGCTGCTGCTACTGCCATCAAGCCTGGTATGCATAAGAGGCTCGTGACCATGTCCAAAGCCAGAGCCTCCACTCAAGAATCCATGGAGTTCACACTTGAACCAAGAGAGGAAGAGGTTGTTGGAGGAAAGAAAAGGAAGGAGAGAGTCAAGAATACTATGGCCAAAGTCATTGGCAGATCATCTATGATGAGAGAATGAGATGAAGATGAGGAGGAGGAAGAGCCACCTGCACCACCTCCAAAGTCTCAGAAGATCATGGGGGATGCCAAAAAGTCTGGGGCTGCTCCATCTAAGCCCAAGACAGCCCCCAAGCCTCCAACTCAAGATCAAGCTCCAAAACCTTCTGCACCCAAGAGATCCACTAGGAACATTTCTGCTACTGAGAATAACAAGGCCCCAGTGCCTAAAGTCCAAGAGGATGAGGAGCAGCAAGTGCTCAGAAAGCTAAAGCCCAAGATTCCTGATCATAATTATGACCATCCTGTTGCTGAAAATATGAAGCTAAGAAAGGATGCAGGTCTGAGATTGTGGAGACTGACTGATCCATATGCTATAAGGAGAAGAACTGATGTTGAATATCGCTTTCACACCAAGGAACAACAAGATTTATATGAGACAATCTTGTTGGACAAGAAGCCTATTGTCAGTGATATGAGATGGGTTGATTGGACATACATTGATGACAATGAGGATTACTTCCCAGGTGCACATGAAAGTTTCAGAATGAATGGAGTCAACCAGTTTGTTGGTCAAAAGTTGACAAAATGGAAAGATGAAATGATTATGCAATTCTATTCAACTGCTCATTTCTATCCAGATGGCAAAATAGTCTGGATGACAGAAGGCACAAGGTATCAATCGTCAATTGCTGAATGGGCCAAGTTGATCAATGCCCCCGAGGAAGCTAAAGATGACACATGTGTGTATGCCAAGCCCAGAAAGGATCACAACTCCATGGCTCACATGTATAAGCAAATTCCTGATGCCGCATTGGAAATTAACAAGTTCGGATCCATCTATTATCTGATGCCAGGTCTAACCACTATGAACACTATATTGAGGCATACTCTGTTGCCCAAGTCAGGAGATCATAGAATGATCCGTGGTCACTCAATCAACTTGCTTCATATGTTTGATGTGCCAGAAAATTTCATGGTGATGAGCTTAATAGTTGAAACAGTGAAGAGAACTACAGCTAATCAGAAAAGATCATGTGGATATGCCCCTCACATTCAGATGCTAATCAACTCCAAGATGGGGACAGGTACATATTGATGACCCACAAGTATAGGGGGTCAATTGTAGCCTTTTCAATAAGTAAGAGTGTCGAACCCAACGAGGAGCATAAGGAAATGACAAGTGGTTTTCAACAAGGTAATGTCTGCAAGTGCTGAAATTGTAAGTAACAGAGTAGTTTGATAGCAAGATAATTTGTAACGGGCAAGTAACGATAGTAGTAAAAAAAGTGCAGCAAGGTAGCCCAATCCTTTTGAGGCAAAAGACAGGCCAAAATGGTCTCTTATAATAAGCAAAGCGTTCTTGAGGGTACACGGGAATTTCATCTAGTCACTTTCATCATGTTGATTCAATTCGTGTCCGCTACTTTGATAATTTGATATGTGGGTGGACCGGTGCTTAGGTGTTGTTCTTACTTGAACAAACCTCCTACTTATGATTAACCCCCTCGCAAGCATCCACAACTAAGAGAAAAGTTTAAGAATAAATTCTAACCATAGCATTAAACTTTTGGATCCAATCGATCCCTTACGGAATAGCGCATAGACTAGGGTTTAAGCTTTCGTCACTCTCGCAACCAATCAACTAATATAATCCACAGTGCATTCCCTTAGGCCCGAATATGGTGAAGTGTCATGTAGTCAATGTTCACATGACACCACTAAGGGAGTCACAACATACATACTATCAAAATATCGAACACATATCAAGTTTGAATGATTACTTGCAACATGATTTCTCCCATGACCTCAAGAACAAAAGTAACTACTCACAAATGATAATCATGCTCAAGATCAGAGCGGTATTAAATAACATAATGGATCTGAACATATAATCTTCCACCAAATAAACAATATAGTAATCAACTACAAGATGTAATCAACACTACTAGCACCCATGAGCATGATGTCTACTACAAAACCTTCTTCTTGTAGACGTTGTTGGGCCTGCAAGTGCACAGGTTTGTAGGACAGTAGCAAATTTCCCTCAAGTGGATGACCTAAGGTTTATCAATCTGTGGGAGGCGTAGGATGAAGATGGTCTCTCTCAAGCAACCCCTGCAACCAAATAACAAAGAGTCTCTTGTGTCCCCAACACACCCAATACAATGGTAAATTGTATAGGTGCACTAGTTTGGCGAAGAGATGGTGATACAAGTGCAATATGGATGGTAGATATAGGTTTTTGTAATCTGAAATATAAAAACAGCAAGGTAGCAAGTGAAAAAAGTGAGCGTAAACGGTATTGCAATGATAGGAAACAAGGCCTAGGGTTCATACTTTCACTGGTGCAAGTTCTCTCAACAATAATAACATAGATAGATCATATAACAAGCCCTCAACATGCAACAAAGAGTCACTCCAAAGCCACTAATAGCGGAGAACAAACATAGAGATTATGGTAGGGTACGAAACCACCTCAAAGTTATTCTTTCGGATCGATCTATAAAAGAGTTCATACTAGAATAACACCTTAAGACACAAATCAATCAAAACCCTAATGTCACCTAGATACTCCATTGTCACCTCAAGTATCCGTGGGCATGATTATACGATATGCATCACACAATCTCAAATTCATCCAACCAACATTAAAGTACTTCAAAGAGTGCCCCAAAGTTTCTACCGGAGAATCAAGAAAACGTGTGCCAACCCCTATGCATAGGTTCCCAATGTCACGAAACCCGCAAGTTGATCACCAAAACATACATCAAGTGGCATGTGATATCCCATTGTCACCACAGATAATCACGGCAAGACATACATCAAGTGTTCTCATAAAAGACTCAATCCGATAAGATAACTTCAAAGGGGAAACTCAATTCATCACAAGAGAGTAGAGGGGGAGAAACATCATATGATCCAAATACAATAGGAAAGCTCGGGATACATCAAGATCGTGTGAAGTCGAGAGCACGAGAGAGAGAGAGAGATCAAACACATAGCTACTGGTACATACCCTCAGCCCCGAGGGTGAATTACTCCCTCCTCGTCATGGAGAGCGCCGGGATGATGAAGATGGCCACCGGAGATGGATCCCCCCCCTCGTGAGTGCAGGAAAGGGGTCCTGATTGGTTTTTGGTGGCTCTGGAGGCTTGCGGCGGCGGAACTCCTGATCTATCTTCTGTTCTGGAAGTTTTAGGGTACTTAGGTATATATGGGTGAAAGGAGTACGTTGGTGGAGCTACGGGGGCCCCACGAGGCGTGGGCGCGCCGGGTGGGCGCGCCCACCCTCGTGAGCACCTCCCGTATCTTCTGACATGGGGTCCAAGTCCATCATGTGGGTTTCCTTCCAAAAATAACTTCTCCAGTTGATTTCGTTCCGTTTTGACTCCGTTCGATATTCCTTTTCCTCGAAACACTGAAATAGGCATAAAACAACAAATCTGGGCTGGGCCTCTGGTTAATAGGTTAGTCCCAAAAATAATATAAAAGTGGATAATAAAGCCCAATATTGCCTAAAACAGTAGATAAAGTAGCATGGAGCAATCAAAATTATAGATACGTTGGAGACGTATCAAGCATCCCCAAGCTTAATTCACCTTTCGTCCTCGAGTAGGTAAATGATAAAAAAGAACTTTTGATGCAGAGTGCTACTTGGCATAATTTTAATGTAATTCTTCTTACTTGTGATATGAGTATTCAGATCCAAAAGATTCAAGACAAAAGCTTATATTGACAAAAAAAAATAATACTTCAACCATACTAATAAAAGTAATCATGTCTTCTCAAAATAACATGGCCAAAGAAAGTTCATCCCTACAAAATCATATAGTTAGGCTATGCTTCATTTTCGTCACACAAAGATGTTCCCAACTTCTATACCCCCGATGACAAGCCAAGCAATTGTTTCATGCTCAAATAATCTCAAACTCTTTCAACCTTTACGCAATACATGAGCGCGAGCCATGGATATAGCACTATGGGTGGAATAGAATATGATCTTTGGGATTGTGTGGAGAAGACAAAAAAGGAGAAAGTCTCATATTGACAAGGATAATCAACGGGCTATGGAGATGCCCATCAATTGATGTCAACATAAGGAGTAGGGATTGCCATGCAACGGATGCACTAGAGCTATAAGTATATGAAAGCTCTACAAAAGAAACTAAGTGGGTGTGCATGCAACTTGCTTGCTCACGAAGACCTAGGACATTTTGAGGAAGCCCATCATTGGAATATACAAGCCAAGTTCTATAATGAAAAATTCCCACTAGTATAAAAGACAACTTATGAGACTCACTATATGAAAAACATGGTGCTACTTTGAAGCACAATATATGAGACTCACTACATGAAGAACAAGGTGCTACTTTGAAGCACAAGTGTGGAAAAAGAGATAGTAGCATTGCCCTTTTTTTTGGGCCTTTTTTTGCCTTTCTGCCTTTTTGGCCTTTCTTTTTTTTATTTTTGGCCTTTCTCTCTTTTTTTGGGAAATGCTCTAATAATGATGATCATCGCACTTCTATTGATTACAACATAAGGATTACAACTCGAAACTAGAACAAGATATGACTCTATATGAATGCCTCCGACAATGTACCGGGATGGTGCAATGAATCAAGAGTGACATGTATGAAAAATAATGCATGGTGGCTTTGCCACAAATACGATGTCAACTACATGATCATGCAATGGCAATATGACAAAAGTAAAGTATGTCATGATGATGATAAACGGAACGGTGGAAAGTTGCATGGCAATATATCTCGAATGGCTATGGAAATGCCATAATAGGTAGGTATGGTGGCTGTTTTGAGGAAGATATAAGGAGGTTTATGTGTGATAGAGCGTATCATATCACGGGGTTTGGATGCACCGTGAAGTTTGCACCAACTCTCAAGGTGAGAAAGGGCAATGCACGGCACCGAAGAGTCTAGCAATGGCGGAAAGGTAAAAGTGCGTATAATCCATGGACTCAACATTAGTCAAAAGAACTAATATACTTATTGCAAAAATTTAGAAGTCATCAAAAATTTAGAAGTCATCAAAAATCAAGTACTACGCGCATGCTCCTAGGGGGATAGATTGGTAGGAAAAGATCATCGCTCGTCCCCGACCGCCACTCATAAGGATGCACAAGCCAGGTACACTTCATGTTTCAAATTTGTTACACAACTTTAACCATACGTGCATGCTACGGGACTTGCTAACTTCAACACAAGCATTCTTTAAATTCATAATCACCCATCTAGCATGACTTTAATATCACTACCTCCATATCTCAAAACAATTATCAAGTATCAAACTTCTCTTAGTATTCAACACACTCATAAGAATCCTTACAAATCTTGTATGCTTAGAATATTAGAATTAAGCACATTACCATGATATTTAAGACTCTCAAAATAATATAAGTGAAGCAGGAGAGTTCATATATTTCTTAAAAATAAAACTACCACCGTGCTCTAAAAGATACAAGTGAAGTACTAGAGCAAATGACAAACTACTCTGAAAGATATAAGTGAAGATCAATGAGTAGTCGAATAATTATGTAACTATGTGAAGACTCTCCCATTTAATAATTTCATATCTTGATACTTTATTAAAACAGCAAGCAAAGCTAAAGAAAATAACACTTCAAGGATAGCACAACTCATGTGAAGAAGCAAAAACTTAGGCTCAACCGATACTAACCGATAATTGTTGAAGAAGAAAGGTGGGATGCCAACGGGGGCATCCCCAAGATTAGATGCTTGAGACTTCTTGAAATATTATCTTGGGGTGCCTTGGGCATCCCCAATCTTGAACTTTTGTGTCTCCTTAATTCCTCTCATATCATGGTTTCTCTTTTTATCAAAAGCTTCATTCACAACGAACTCAACAAGAACACGTGAGATAGGTTAGTATAAACCAATGCAAAACCTTATCATTTTCTACTGTAAAAAATCACAAAAATTATTATTCAACATTGCATACTAAATGCTTCTGCATATTTAATACTCCTATCCTCAAATAGAATCATTAAACAAGCAAACATATGCAAACAATGCAACCATAACAGCAATCTGCCAAAATAGTACAGTCTGTAAAGAATGCAAGAGTATCAATACTTCCCTGACTCCAAAAATTATTAACTAAAATTCCCACTGTAATAAATTTATCATAGCTCAATATGAAAAAGGATTCAACATTATGCCACTCTCTGACTTTTCTAGGGAATTTTTTCAACAGCGGTGGCTTTCTGTTTTCAAACAGCAACATGTATACTAGCAAAATAAGCATGGCAAAGGCTATCCTTGACTTTTTTATTGAAACTAAATATGCAAAACATTATTCTAAATAACAGCAAGAAAAACAAAATAAAATTACATGACGCTCCAAGCAAAACACATATCCTGTGGTGAATAAAAATATAGCTCCAAGTAAAGTTACCGATGAACGAAGACGAAAGAGGGGATGCCTTCCGGGGCATCCCCAAGCTTAGAAGCTTGGTTATCCTTTAATATTACCTTGGGGTGCCTTGGGCATCCCCAAGCTTAGGCTCTTGCCACTCCTTATTCCATAGTCCATCAAATCTTTACCCAAAACTTGAAAACTTCACAACACAAAACTTAACAGAAAACTCGTGAGCTCCGTTAGCGAAAGAAAACAAAACACCACTTCAAGGTACTGTAATGAACTCATTCTTTATTTATATTGGTGTTAAACATACTGTATTCCAACTTCTCTATGGATTAAAAACTATTTTACTAGCCATAGATTCATCAAAATAAGAAAACAACACAATGAAAACAGAATCTGTCAAAAACAGAACAGTCTGTAGTAATCTGTAACTAACGCAAACTTCTGGAACTCCAAAAATTCTAAAATAAATTGGTGGACCTGAGGAATTTGTATATTAATCATCTGCAAAAATAATCAACTAAATATCACTCTCCAGTAAAAAGTTCTAGCTAATCTCGTGAGCGCTAAAGTTTCTGTTTTTTACAGCATGATCATAAAGACTTCACCCAAGTCTTCCCAAAGGTTCTACTTGGCACAAACACTAATTAAAAAATAAAACCACATCTAAACAGAAGCTAGATGGATTATTTATTCCTAAACAGAACCAAAAATTAATAAACTAAAATAAAATTGGGTTGCCTCCCAACAAGCGCTATCGTTTAACGCCCCTAGCTAGACATTATGATTTCAATGATGCTCACATAAGAGATAAGAATTGAAACATAAAGAGAGCATCATGAAGAATATGACTAACACATTTAAGTACAACCCACTTTCTATGCATAGGGATTTTGTGAGCAAACAACTTATGGGAACAATAATCAACTAGCTTAGGAAGGCAAAACAAGCATAGCTTCAAGATTTTCAACACATAGGGAGGAAACTTGACATTATTGCAATTCCTACAAGTATATGTTCCTCCCTCATAATAATTTTCAGTAGCATCATGAATGAATTCAACAATACAACCAGCACCTAAAGCATTCTTTTCATGATCTACAAGCATAGAAAATTTACTACTCTCCACATAAGCAAATTTCTTCTCATGAATAGTAGTGGGAGCAAACTCAACAAAATAACTATCATGTGATTGAAAATTAAGATCAAGATGACAAGTTTCATGGTTATAATTATTCTTTAAAGCATACATGTCATCACAATAATCATCATAGATAGGAGGCATGCTTTCATCATAGTAAATTTGCTCATCAAAGCTTGGGGGACAAAAAATATCATCTTCATCAAACATAGCCTCCCCAAGCTTGTGGCTTTGCATATCATTAGCATCATGGATATTCAATGAATTCATACTAACAACATTGCAATCATGCTCATCATTCACATATTTTGTGCCAAGAATTCTATGTAATTTCTTCTAGTACTTGAGCACAATTTTCCTTTCCATCATACTCACGAAAGATATTAAAAAGACGGTTGCCCGAGACAAACTCAATTCCATTTTTTGTAGTTTTGTTTTATAAACTAAACTAGTGATAAAACAAGAAACAAAAGATTCGATTGCAAGATCTAAAGATATACCTTCACTTACCTAGCCTCCCGTAACGGCGCGCCAGAAAAAGAGCTTGATGTCTACTACACAACCTTCTTCTTGTAGACGTTGTTGGGCCTGCAAGTGCACAGGTTTGTAGGACAGTAGCAAATTTCCCTCAAGTGGATGACCTAAGGTTTATCAACCCGTGGAGGCGTGGGATGAAGATGGTCTCTCTCAAGCAACCCTGCAACCAAATAACAAAGAGTCTCTTGTGTCCCCAACACACCCAATACAATGGTGAATTGTATAGGTGCACTAGTTCGGCGAAGAGATGGTGATACAAGTGCAATATGGATGGTAGATATAGGTTTTTGTAATCTGAAAATATAAAAACAGCAAGGTAGCAAGTGGAAAAAGTGAGCGTAAACGGTATTGCAATGATAGGAAACAAGGCCTAGGGTTCATACTTTCACTAGTGCAAGTTCTCTCAACAATAATAACATAGATAGATCATATAACAAGCCCTCAACATGCAACAAAGAGTCACTCCAAAGCCACTAATAGCGGAGAACAAACGTAGATATTATGGTAGGGTACGAAACCACCTCAAAGTTATTATTTCAGATCGATCTATAGAAGAGTTCGTACTAGAGTAACACCTTAAGACACAAATCAATCAAAACCCTAATGTCACCTAGATACTCCATTGTCACCTCAAGTATCCGTGGGCATGATTATACGATATGCATCACACAATCTCAAATTCATCCAACCAACATAAAAGTACTCCAAAGAGTGCCCCAAAGTTTCTACCGGAGAATCAAGAAAACGTGTGCCAACCCCTATGCATAGGTTCCCAATGTCACGAAACCCGCAAGTTGATCACCGAAACATATATCAAGTGGCACGTGATATCCCATTGTCACCACAGATAATCACGGCAAGACATACATCAAGTGTTCTCATAAAAGACTCAATCCGATAAGATAACTTCAAAGGGGAAACTCAATTCATCACAAGAGAGTAGAGGGGGAGAAACATCATAAGATTCAACTACAATAGCAAAGCTCGGGATACATCAAGATCGTGTGAAGTCGAGAGCACGAGAGAGAGAGAGAGAGATCAAACACATAGCTACTGGTACATACCCTCAGCCCCGAGGGTGAACTACTCCCTCCTCGTCATGGAGAGCGTCGGGATGATGAAGATGGCCACCGGAGATGGATCCCCCCTCCGGCAGGGTACCGGAAAGGGGTCCCGATTGGTTTTTGGTGGCTCTGGAGGCTTGCGGCGGCGGAACTCCCGATCTATATTCTGTTTTGGAAGTTTTAGGGTACGTAGGTATATATGGGTGAAAGGAGTACGTCGGTGGAGCTACGGGGGCCCCACGAGGCAGGGGGCGCGCCCAGGGGGGGTGGGCGCCCCCCCACCCTCGTGAGCACCTCTCGTATCTTCTGACGTGGGGTCCAAGTCCATCAGGGGGTTTCCTTCCAAAAATAACTTCTCCAGTTGATTTCGTTCCGTTTTGACTCCGTCTGATATTCCTTTTCCTCGAAACACTGAAATAGGCATAAAACAGCAAATCTGGGTTGGGCCTCCGGTTAATAGGTTAGTCCCAAAAATAATATAAAAGTGGATAATAAAGCCCAATATTTCCTAAAACAGTAGATAAAGTAGCATGGAGCAATCAAAAATTATAGATACATTGGAGACATATCAGAGCACCAATCTATAGTTCCGGTACAAAGATTGAACACAAGAGATGAACTAGGGTTTGAGAGGAGATCATGATGTTGAAGATGTTGATGGACATTGCCCTCCCCAAGATGGGAGAGTTGTTGGTGATGATGATGACAATGATTTCCCCTGATAATCCCCAAGTGTAGGGAATCATCGTAGAAATTTCCAAAGGTGGAAGTGATAAGTATGGAGTGTCAAACCCACAAGGAGATAAAGGTAAGATCAATATTCTCTCAAGCCCTATCTGCCACTGATACAACTCTACGTACACCGAACGTTTGCTTCCAACTAGAAACAA
The DNA here is from genome assembly GCA_021605145.1 of Aegilops bicornis. Taxonomy (NCBI): domain Eukaryota; kingdom Viridiplantae; phylum Streptophyta; class Magnoliopsida; order Poales; family Poaceae; genus Aegilops; species Aegilops bicornis. The sequence goes on from CM038675.1 coordinate 363,327,705, forward strand.
GAAATAAAAATATGATGTGGGTATGAAGAGGATAACTTTGCATGATATCGGAGAGCTAAAATAAAAGTAGTTGCTGTTATCATAAAGTTAGAATATACTACTAAATATTATAAATAGCGAGTATGGAATAATGATGTATCGGTGTGCGGAATTGTCCTAGGCAATTGTTAACAAGACCGATAGTCGTCATTGCAATTTCATATGAGGGAGAGGCATAAGCTAACATACTTTATCTTCTTGGATCATATGCACTTATGATTGGAACTCTAGCAAGCATCCGCAACTACTAAAGATCATTAAGGTAAAACCCAACCATAGCATTAAACCATCAAGTCCTCTTTATTCTCATACGCAACAACCCCCTTACTCGGCTTGGTGTTTCAGTCACTCACCAACCCACTATAAACGAATCATGAACGTATTGCAACACCCTACAGCGGGAGTCCCTCACGCTTGTGCGACACAGAGAGCACCAATAGGACAACACCAATAATAAAACATACAACTCATACCAATCTAGATCATCAATCAACCCAAAGACAAAGGATATCTACTCAAAACATCATAGGATGGCAACACATCATTGGATCATAATATGTGGCATAAAGCACCATGTTCAAGTAGGAATTAGAGCAGGGTGCGGGAGAGTGGACCGCGTAAAATAGATGAGGATGGTGATGATGATGGTGATGTTGATGAAGATGATCACCGCGGCGATGATTCCCCTCCCGATGGCACTCCGGTGCCACCGAGAGAGAGGAGGAGAGGTTCTCCCCTTGTGCTTCCTCCTCCATGGCCTCCCCCCCTAGATGGGGAGAGGTTCTCCCTCTGGTCCTTGGCCTTCATGGCGATGATGGCCCCTCCGGGATCCTCCTCCATGGCCTCCGGTGATGATGGCCCCCTCCGGCAGGGTGCTAGAGAGGGCCTAGATTGATTTCTCGCGGCTACAGAGGCTTGCGGCGGCGGAACTTCCGATCCAGGTTATTTTCTAGGGGTTTCTGTATTTATAGGAATTTTTGGCGTTGGTTTCACGTCAGGACGGTCTCCAAGTCGTCCACGAGGCAGGGGCCCACGCCCAGGGGGGTGGGCGCGCCCCCCACCCTCGTGGACAGCCTGGGACTCTTCTGGCCCAACTCTTTTGCTCCAGGGGCTTCTTTTGGTCCATAAAAAATCAACAAAAATTGGCACGTCAATTGGACTCCGTTTGGTATTCCTTTTACTAAACTCAAAAACAAGGAAAAAAAACAGAACCTGCACCTTTGGGCTCTAGGTTAATAGGTTAGTCCCAAAAATCATATAAATGCATATAAAACATCTAAGATGGATAATATAATAGCATGAATACTTCATAAATTATAGATACGTTGGAGACGTATCATCCCCATCTGAGAGGGAAGTTCCCCCGGTGGAATCGCTCCACCGGAGGGCAAAAGTGCTCCAGCCCAAGTTCCGCCTCGAGACGGCACCGCTCCGTCCCGAAAGTCCTCTCCTTATTTTTTTTCTAGGTCAAAATGACTTATATACCAGAAGATGGGCACCATAGGTGGGCCGAGGGGAGCACAACCCACCAGGGCGCGCTTGGGCTCCCGGCGCGCCCAGGTGGGTTATGTCCACCTGGTGGGCCCCCTCTGGTACTTATTCGCTCCAATATTCCTAAAATATTCCGTAAAAAATCTCCGTAAAGTTTCAGCTCATTTGGAGTTGTGCAGAATAGGTGGCCTGACGTAGCTTTTCCAGGTCCAGATTTCGAGCTGCCGAAATTCTCCCTTTTCGTCTGTACCCTTGCATATTATGAGAGAAAAGGCATTAGAATTACTCCAAAAAGCATTATTATGCGTAAAAACATCATAAATAACAGTAGGAAAACATGATGCAAAATGGACGCATCAACTCCCCCAAGCTTAGACCTCGCTTGTCCTCAAGCGAAAACCGAAATCAAAAAACATGTCCACATGCTTAGAGAGAGAGGTGTCAATAAAAACAAAATACGGACATAGAAGCATCATGTAGATTATTGTAACAACAACAAATTTAAACATAAAACTTTTATCATAGAACTTTTACCATAGACTTCTCATGAATAAGTAACAATTCATCACACTATCAAAGTATAAAGCATAAACTCTATTAGAAACCAACAAACTATGTTCTTAGTCAACTTTGCAACTACAATTCATCATTTTTTCAGGAAGGGTCACGTATCGGAGCCTTTAGGCAAGTGTAGGATCGAAAGTATGTCTAGAGGGGGGCTGATTAGACTACTTGACCAAATAAAAATCTAGCCTTTTCCCAATTTTAGTTCTTGGCAGATTTTAACAACTTAGCACAAGTCAAGCAATCAACCTACACATGCAATTCTAAGAGTATAGCAGCGGAATGTAAAACAATTGCATATGAAGGTAAAGGGATGAGTTTGAGGGAGCAAACGCAATGTTGACACGGGGTTTTTTTATCCATGGTTCCGATAGGTGGTGCTATCATACATACACGTTGATGGAGACTTCAACCCACGAAGGGTAACGGTTGCACGAGTCCACGGAGGGCTCCACCCACGAAGGGTCCACGAAGAAGCAACCTTGTCTATCCCACCATGGTCATCGCCCACGAAGGACTTGCCTCACTGTGGTAGATCTTCACGGTAGGCGATCTCCTTGCCCATACAAACTCCTTGGTTCAACTCCACATTCTTGTCGGAGGCTCCCAAGTGACACCTAGCCAATCTAGGAGACATCACTCTCCAAGAAGTAACAAATGGTGTGTTGATGATGAACTCCTTGCTCTTGTGCTTCAAATGATAGTCTCCCCAACACTCAACTCTCTCTCATAGGATTGGATTTGGTAGAAAGAAGATTTGAGTGGAAAGCAACTTGGGGAAGGCTAGAGATCAAGATTTATGTGGTTGGAATGGAATATCTTGACCTCAACACAAGTGTAGGTGCTTCTCTCTCTCAGAAAATATGTATTGGAAGTGTAGGCATGTTCTGATGGCTCTCTCCACGAATGAAGAGTGGGTGGAGGGGTATATATAGCCTCCACACAAAATCTAACCGTTACACACAAATCACCAAACTCGGTGGGACCAATTCAGAGAACTCGGTCAGACCGATTTAGTTCAAAATGTGAACGTTAGGATTCTCGGTGGGACTGACATGTCAACTCGGTGGGACCGATATCATTAGGATTAGGGCATAACGTAATCTCAGTGAGACTGATTACACAAACTCGGTGGGACCGATTTTGGTAATAGTCAAACAGAGAGTTGGTCAGGCAAACTCGGTGGGACCGATTCGCTCATCTCGGTTGGACCGAAACGTCACAAAAAGGAAACAGAGTGTTTGCACTGCAATCTTGGTGGGACCGATCGCTCATCTCGGTTTGACCGAAACATTACGAAGGGAAATAGATTGATTACAATCCCATCTCGGTGAGACCGAGATCCCTATCGGTGAGACTGAAAAGACTAGGGTTTCTGGCAGTGGCTATGTCAACTGAACTCGGAGGCGCCGGATAGAAAGAATCGGTGGGGCCGAGTTGGATATTTTGTTTGGGACAGATGTGGATATGAGAAAGTAGTGGAGGGTTTTGGAGCATATCACTAAGCATTTTGAGCAAGCACCTCATTAAGCAACACCTCATCCCTTCTTAATAGTATTGGCTTTTCCTATAGACTCAATGTGATCTTGGATCACTAAAATAGAAAATTTAGAGTCTTGTGCTTTGAGTTTGAGCCAATCTTTTGTCCTTAGAATTTTGAAGGGTCCACTTTCTAATCCATGGCGTGCCAATCATTGAGCTTTCCTGAAATATCTATCTTGAAATAGCATTAGCTCAATGAGCTATATGTTGTTAGGAATTACCAAAAACCCCAGGGATAGTTGCACTTTCAGCAAGTCCACATACTCAACCATCAAGTAGTCTTCTATGATTGCTAACACTCACCGCATACACAAGAGAAAAACTTTTCAACCGGACACATAGAAAGATAGGGGCTTATGGTTTCGCCTCCCAACATATTCACCTCAAGGGTGATGTCAACAATAATAACTCATGTGATGTCAACAATAATAACTCATGCTACCCATATTCAACTGGACATATGTGCCTAGATCTTTCCTCACCACATGATGCTTGACAAAGGAGAAAAATAAAAAGGAATAGAGAGAAAAACTTTGACTCTTGCATAAAAGCTTATGGTTTCGCCTCCCAACGTATTCACCTCAAGGGTGATGTCAACAATAATAAGTCGTGCTACCCATATTCAACTGGACATATGTGCCTAGATATTTCCTTACCACATGATGCTTGACAAAGGAGAAAAATAAAAAGGAATAGAGAGAAAAACTTTGACTCTTGCATAAAAGTAAATACATAAAAATAAAAGATAGGCCCTTCGCAGAGTGAAGCAGAGATTGCCATGCGCTTATTTGTTTGTATGCTCAACCCATTAGTGCAAAAGAACATCACGTTGTATTGCCCCTTGTGATGGCAACCTTTATTATGCAGTCTGTCGCTTTTATTCTTCACCATCACAAGTTCGTACAACGCTCAATTTTCTCTTACACTAAATGATCTCACACTTTTAGAAGCAATTTTTATTGCCTTATTGCACCGATGACAACTTACTTGAATGATCTTGCTCAATCCCTGGGTAGGTATGGTGGACTCTTGAAAATAAGATTTGGGTTTAAGGGTTTTTGGATGCACAAGTAGCATCTCTACTTAGTGTGGAATTTTTGGCTAGCAAAGATCAAGGGCAAGCACCACATGTTAAAGGATCTATGACAATATAACTTCTATGTGAATATGAACAAACATTAATTATTACGTTGTCTTGTGCAACGTCAACAATTTTGGCATATAATATTTTGATGGGGGCTCACAATCACAAAAGATTTCCAGGATAGTGTATTTATATGTGAATCTTCTCTTCCCTTATTAATTCTTTCATGAGTTGCATCATTGACAATGCTATGTTTGTCAATCTCTAACAAAATTTTCTACTTACACTTTTCCTTATGTGGTGTCATCACATACCATAAGATTAGCATATGATCTTTTTAATTTAGTTCCTTTCCTTTTATTGCAACATGAAAGTAAAGAAAGCAAAAACTCAAACTAAACTTCATTATATATCTCGCACATGATTACAAGGATAGATCACTAAGCAAGCTCTCGAAAAGAAAGGATCAAACTAAACTTTTATTCATCTAAAGCAAAAGATCTAACTAAAATAAGTAAAGGCAAAGATAGTGGGGGTGATACGATACCGGGGCACCTGCCCCAAGCTTGGCGGGAGCCAAGGGGAGTGCCCATACCCGATACTCAATTTTCTTTTGGTGATGAAGAAGAAGGTGGTGGTGATGAAGTAGAGATCTTGTCCTCGGGTTTCCATGGCATAGGTCCACCATCATAAGAGGAGGAGTGAGTCTCACGGGTCCTGCAACCGGCGGCCAAACTCATACCTTTAAACCTCTCCTCATATTCAAAGACTTGGTTTTGGAGATCGTAGATCTGGCTTTGGAGGAAGTTGATTTGCTCGTTGAGGGCGAAGACGATGTCCTTAATGGACTTGCCGTCCACCTTGAGATCACGGGTAAGGTCCGTGATCATGAGGTGATTGGAGTTGAGTCCATGCTCCACCATCCCCTTGCACCGGAAGACCTCCTGCTCCATAGCTTCAAGCCTGGCCTCCACGGTTCCCATCCCCTTGGGACGTTGCACATCGCGGATGTGAAGCACCCCCTCATGCATCTAGATGACCTGAGGGTGTTGCACCACCTCCCGCAAATATGGGTTGATGACGTTCTTGAAGAACTTGTCCTTGGAGGAGCTTGAAGCGGCCATGGTAGATGGGATCTGGCAGAAAACAACAAGGAAAAGAAAACAGAAGATTTCTCCATGATACGGTGGTCAATAGGTTCGGGGGGTATATAAAGATTTTTTATATTGGAAAACAAGCAAACTATAGAAAAACGGAGTCTGGAAGGTACCCGAGGTGGGTACAACCCACCTGAGTGCGCGTGCCAGGCGCGCCCCGGTGTCTTGTGCCCACCAGGGTGCGCTTCCCGGTAGTTTCTTCTTTTCCTAATTTTTGTTATATTCCAAAACTGACAAAAAATATTTTTGCGGATTTTTCGGAGTCTATTTACTTACCGTATCACGTACCTCCTCTTTTTTCATGATTCTGGAGTGTTTCGGAAGGACTATTTTATGTGTTCTTCCGGTGTCATAGTTTCGATAATATTACTTTCAATATTAATGGGCGTACCTGAGATATAATGTTTTATTCATTGCCCATTAACAACCTTCGGGTTAGTACCTTCGGCATTATTTATTTTTATAGCTCCAGACCGATAAACCTCCTCGATAACATAAGGTCCTTCCCATTTGGAGAGGAGTTTTCCTCCAAAGAATCTGAAACGAGAGTTGTACAAAAGAACATATTCTCCAACTTTGAACTCACGCTTTTGGATTCTTTTATCATGCCATCTTTTAACTTTTTCTTTAAATAACTTGGCATTTTCGTAAGCTTGGGTTCTCCATTCATCTAATGAGCTAATATCAAATAACCTCTTTTCACCGGCAAGTTTGAAATCATAGTTGAGTTCTTTGTAGCGACCCGACCTCAGACGGTCAAGCCTCTACGTATTCTTGTGCCATCCTCGATCAAGATATCTTTGGCACACACAGACATCAATGTATATATCAAAGTGCAATCACATGTATAAATAACGTAAAATGATATATACCTCATAATACTCAGCGGAAACAATCAAACGGGTGTGGAGTCCCATCAACGCCATCGGCAGGTTGAGTGTAGACCGTAACCTCAGATCGTAACTCTTACTCGTCGAGGAAAATATCTGCAACATGATACGTTGCAGCCGTGTAGGTCAAGACATTGAATGTACCGCAAGATCACAAACATGAATAAACAGAGGGTAAAACTATACTATATGCAATTTGGCTTTGTGGCTCAGATCTGAGTTTTATTTATGTAAAAGCTGATTTTATTTTCCCTACATCAAAGGAATAAATGAAGTCTGTACTATGGAGTTTTCTATCATGACATGGTTCCGCCAACCGATGTCTCACAGCCCAAAATCATCATAAGTTGCCCACAATTAAGTTATCATCCGGTGTTGAGAGTTCCGAGATAGATCCAAGTCCAGAGGCTCAAATTGTCCGTAATCGGGACACGGCTAATCGATTAGGTTATAAACCCTCCGCAGAGGTTTGTACACTTTACCCGCAAGATTCGATCCCTCTCTTTACGTTCTCGCACTTCGTGGTGTTTGAGAACAAGATGACCGAAACATGGTCTTCCAAAGAGTTCCTCGACCACCGTCCGTACTCCATCCAATCCTACCGTCCTTCTACATCTGCTAGTACCGTCCCACCAGAGTCACAACTAAGGTCAACCAAGCCAGAGCCCATAATGACTTGCGGTTGCACAGTAAGCTTCCGGGCATGAAGTATTCTTCCGCCTCTTTGAGTCTGGGTGAAGCTTTCCGCAAGATGTCATGGCGCTTCTCCATGCATCCCGCCAACCACCGGGTTTCTCCAGGTGCCCACAACCGCCCTTCACCCAAAGAGTGTGTATTGAATTCTTGTCTCGAGTCTTGAAGTCTTGAGGTCTTGAAGGTGCAGTCCTTGCAGATTCCATCATGGAGTTGTCGCCATTGACGAGAGTCCTCCTTCTTCACACCACTCGTGCACTCATACCAAACCCCGCCTACTATAGCGTAGCGTAAAAAAATAACGTCCCGGCTTGGTAACAGGGTGATGGGTTCCTACCTCATGCATACTACTCAACTACAAGAATTTCAATATCACTACTGAGGGGTGGTTGCAAGGATGCCACTAAATGCAATAAAACATAGGTAAGAAAAGCATGGTCAAAGTGAACTTGCTCGGTAATACTTGATGAAGATAACAACGCCGGAAAATGACTTGGTAGAACTAATCGTCACTCCGTTGAAAATCTATATAGTCAAACATAGCATTCACATAAGCAAACATCCTAGCAAACAATTTTAGCACTCGAAATAACAATCAAAACAGCAAGGAAAATCGATAATAAAACTCAAACAAAATCAAAAGAAACTTCAAATAAAACTACAAAGAAAAACTACTAACGAAGATCTATGACTTTGCTACAAACATCTAATATAGTTTTGCCGTAAGTAAAAACTTAACAACAATTAAAATACTAAACTAATAAATTAACAGAAAATAAAATGTAAAATAACTAATTTAACAGAAAGTATTTTTTTCCATAAAATTTTATTTGCAAAAAGAAACAAATAAAAAGCTTTATAAAACTCTAACTATGACCTATAGAAGGTTTCATACAAAACTAAGGAAAATAGATTTTTTAAATAGAAATAAAATTTTTCCTGTTGTCTAACAGAAACACAACTAATTTTGTCAAAAGTGACAAAAAGAAATAATTTAAAACTAATAAAAACAATAAAGAAAAAGCTAAAACAGAACTAATAATAAAACAGTACTGTTTTGCTAAAAACCTAATTTAAATTAACCTAGAAATAAAATACTAAATACTACTGGATAAACAAAGGTCCTAGAGACCAGGAGCAAAAAGAATTAATTAAAAACCTATTTTTAAACTCCCGGAATAAGCAAAACAAGCTTTAATTCAAATCTGATCTAACTCGATTTTTATAGATCCAAACATAGACAAATAATATATTTTTGGAAACTACAAGAAAATTTTGATCTAACGCAAAAAGAATCAGCATCATTGGACTTCTAGATCAAAAGTTATAAGCTAAACAAGAACGGAACTAAATCTGTTACGGAAATAAATCTGAAAAACGAGAACGGAGTTACCAGACGTGAGGCAGAGATGACAGGAAGGAGACGGCGATGTGGAGGGCTGCTCCGCGAGGGGGCTTGGTCGCCAAGCAGGGTGGGGTGGCGGAGGAGGGTCGGCGCTGGGGAGGTTCCAGGAGAGCTCCTGGTGCGCGTTTCTAGCCAGGCACAGGAGGACGGTGGCGAGGAGGCTCCGGGCAGGGAGGGGGCGTGGTGATGGGAACAATGGAACGAGGAGCGGGAGGGGGTTTTATAGGCGGTCTCGGGAGGCGCTGGGATGGAAAGACGAGGGAGATCGGGAAGGTGGAGATTCCTGTCTCCATAGATATGGAAAGCTTCTGTAACGTGAGAGGAAACAAAGGAAGGAGATGATCTCTTGTTGGGCTAGAATAGGAAAGTGCTTAATGGGCCAGCAGGTTTTTCCTAATAAAAACGATTCCATTCATATTTTTAAAATTAGGAAACTAAAACAATAAAAAGGAAATCAAATCAATTCGAATAAAGAGTTTTATATACTAAAATTATCAGAAAAATAAAATGTAGATGATGAGCATTATTCCACGGCCAAAATAAAAACTAAAAAAGTTTTTCAGAAAATCCCTAAAGGCTTTATTTCTTTTTGCAAATAATTTTTAAATAAAAACTTTGGTTTTTCTTGGCTCAAATATTTTCAAAAATGCCCCTGATTTTGGAGGGTCATTTTCCTCCGCTCTTTCTTGCTTGCAAGAATTTATTTTTCGGGTATTTCTCGGGAAGAAAAATAGAGAAGCAAGTGCAAATATTTGAAAGAATTAAATTGCAAAACTCCGCTCAAATTCTTTATAGTTGAAGAAGTCATGTCATCTTCTCTCATTGATTTTAATAGGATGAATTTGAATTTACCGGAGAAGGGAAAGTCATTTTATTCCCTCTCATTCAAAAGTTTTTGAAAAGGTTCAAATTTCACTCAAGTTTAATTCACTCAAGTAAACAAACAAACAATTCAATTAATTATATTAACATTCCAAAATTTAGAATTTTGGGATGTTACAAACCTACCACACTTAAAATGAATCTCGTCCTCGAGATTTGAAGAGGCTAGCAAGAAAAAGGTTAGGGTTGGGGTCTTCTAGCAAATGTCTTGGTCGAAAGGTCGGGTGCTACCACACTTAAAAACAAGGTCATGGTTCCAATAAACTCAGATATTTCCTCCGGAGGACTGACAATGTATGTCTCTTCACATATCTTACAATAGCTCCTTCATTAAAGCTCTTCTGTCGTAAGCATAGAGTTTTCCTCAAAAGCTTGGGTCGGTTCGTCAAAGTTGAAGTTCGTCCGAGACCGGATCTTCTTAGTCGATGGGTCTGTGTCCATTCTAGACAACTATCGAAACACTCATGGTGGTCTATCATTAATGGTTTCTCCTGCAGAAAACGGGTCTGGGTTGAAATTCACCGTATATCCTACGATTGGCAAAGGTTGCCTGTAAAGGGTACCATCGTACAACCATTCTATGGTGTTATGTCTTATCGTGTCGACACTCTTCTAAGGATTTCGAGGCTCTCGATTTTCCATCAACATATGATAGTTCATGATAGAAGTCTCCGGTATGGGGGCCAATCCATCCCGTACTTGAATCATTACCACATACGTAAATATCGACTCACGTATTCTAACACTTGGGCATACTCACAAGCATTGCAGAATTTCTCTTGTTCTCGAACTGGTTTCGAGTAAATCCATGGTTTCGCAAGCCAAACAAAACATCTATCGTTACTTCACCACTCTCGTGTTTTTGCGTAACCTCCTACGAAACGCCCCGCTGATCAAATCGCAGTCTTCCCAAAATTTCTTCTTCCAAAGGGTACTTGACCCTTATTAATTCCTGGGCCTGTGGGTTATGAGCCCACTTCAACACTTGTACCAATTTCACTCATCCTTGGAGTTACAATTGCTCCATTTTCCAACATTACACCACTTTAAATCCAATAACATTTCATTTCTTAATACCATCATATCAAAGATAAAACTTCAACTCATTTTTTTTCCAAACTCCAACCTGTGGGACACATTTCCATTTCCATTGGTCTAGTGTTCTTCATAGGGTACTATCACCCTTAAAATGAAATTCACAAATCCATCCATAGACCATATTTCTCATATCCTCGAAAATGGTCAAAATCCGTGTTCATAGAGTAACAACTCATACAATTAAACATATGAAAACATGTCACCTTAACTTTATTGATTTCATGAATCCATTACAAACTCGAGCACCCAGTACACAACTCAACTTATTGTACTCATGAAAAAAAATTGGTTTCTACCACTCTTATTATCCATATCAAAATTCCAACTACTCAACTCCAGCTTCCTTCTTGTAGGAACATTTAGTAGCATAATGTCCTGCTTCCTTGCAATGAAAACACATAACTTTCGATAAGTCTTTGGGCTTCTTGGAGATGGTGCCTGCTCCTTGAGTTCCTTGCTTCCTTTCAAGACAATGATTGGCATAATGCCCGACGTCCTTACATTCAAAACAGGTGATACGACTCTTGTCCCTCTTTGCAGAAATTGGGTTGTTCTGAGGGTGTGTTTGTTTTCTCTTCCTGGGTTTCTTCGTTCTGACCAAACCTTCTATTCCCTGTGGATCAAACTCTATTGCTTCCGCCGGGAAGTATCCCAGACACTCTTTTCTTTCTTTGGTGCAATACTGTGAAAAATGTCCTTCTTCTCCACATGAATAGCAGGCATTGGAGTAAAATCTGTTGAGGCCTTCTCCATCAGGGTCTTCAACACCTTCCTTCATCACAGGTTCTTTCATAACTTCTCGGAGGGCTTCTTTCATTCCTTCTTCCTGCTCCTGAATAGTTTGTTGCACCATGGGGTAAATGTGACACTGAGTCGGGTAGTGGGTGGTTCCTTCACACAAGAAAAAAGTCACCCGACTAGTTGGGCATTCCTCACCGGGTGTTTCTCCTCACAATGAGGGCATCCATCCTTGTGTTCCTCCCGGTGTGTCCTATTTCTCCGCAAATCTTGCAGGCACAAGGTTTATTTCTTGGTGTATCATGGTGCTTCCGGATAAGACGAGATCTTGTCGAGTCTTCTTGAATTCTTCCCAAGTCCTTGCTCCATTCCATCCTCAGATAGCTTGATGCATCTGCCACCATGTTGCAGCACTTCCTTCAAAGTAATCAAGAGCGCACGATACTTCATTCTTCCTTGAAACCAAATTGCTCCAAGTGACTCTCCATGTTCAATCCATAGCTCTGCCTCCGCTGGGTTTTCGTCCAGAGAATACCGGTCCAACTTCATTCATCATCTACTGGGTCCAAAAGTTTTGGGATGAGATATGAGAGAGGTGGGGAGGATACACACAATACAAACAATAGTTTTTGAAGAAACGGGGTTTACTTTGTGGCTGTCGGAAAACATCAAACAAATGATAGCTCACAAATCGCCGCATCTAACGTAAGTGTGTAACAGGGGTTTGGTCTTCTAAAGGTCAAATAATTCTTCAGATTCTTCAAATTCTTCTAGTCTTCGGAGTCTTCAATTGTTGCAGCTTCAACTCTTCTAATGCATGGTGAAACCCTTGTTACTTTGAAATGGCCATCAGTTGTCCGATATCTTTAATTCTTGGAGTGACTTCAGTTGATCTTCCGTGTGGTAAAAATGGAAAGGTGTATATTCTAACTATTTGAGGTCAGAGGGACTACTTGATAAAATCAGAAAAGACGAGAAGTAAAGGATCCTTTTGAAAATAAAGTTTTAGAGATTTCCTGTCCTAGGGGCTTTCCGATTTCTAGGTCACGCCCTACAATCAACATGTGCTCGATACCATTTCAGAGCGACCCGACCTCGTGACGGTCAAGCCTCGTATTCTTGTGCCATCCACAGATCAAGATATCTTTGGCACACACAGTACATCAATGTATATATCAAAGTGCAATCACATGTATAAATAACGAAATGATATATACCTCATAATACTCAGCGGAAACAATCAAACGGGTGTGGAGTCCCATCAACGCCATCGGCAGGTTGAGTGTAGACCGTAACCTCAGATCGTAACTCTTACTCGTCGAGGAAAATATACGCAACATGATACGTTGCAGCCGTGTAGGTCAAGACATTGAATGTACCGCAAGATCACAACATGAATAAACAGAGGGTAAAACTATACTATATGCAATTTGGCTTTGTGGCTCAGATTCTGAGTTTTATTTGCGTAAAAGCTGATTTTATTTTCCCTACATCAAAGGAATAAATGAAGTCTGTACTATGGAGTTTTCTATCATGACATGGTTCCGCCAACCGATGTCTCACAGCCCAAAATCATCATAAGTTGCCCACAATTAAGTTATCAGTCCGGTGTTGAGAGTTCCGAGATAGATCCAAGTCCAGAGGCTCAAATTGTCCGTAACCGGGGACACGGCTAATCGATTAGGTTATAAACCCTCTGCAGAGGTTTGTACACTTTACCCGCAAGATTCGATCCCTCTCTTTACGTTCTCGCACTTCGGGGTGTTTGAGAACAAGATGACCAAACATGGTCTTCCAAAGAGTTCCTCGACCACCGTCTGTACTCCATCCAATCCTACCGCCCTTCTACATCTGCTAGTACCGTCCCAGCCAGAGTCACAACTAAGGTCAACCAAGCCAGAGCCCATAATGACTTGCGGTTGCATGTAAGCTTCCTGCATGAAGTATTCTTCCGCCTCTTTGAGTCTGGGTGAAGCTTTCCGCAAGATGTCATGGCGCTTCTCCATGCATCCCGCCAACCACTGGTTTCTCCAGGTGCCCACAACCGTCCTTCACCCAAGAGTGTGTATTGAATTCTTGTCTCGAGTCTTGAAGTCTTGAGGTCTTGAAGGTGCAGTCCTTGCAGATTCCATCATGGAGTTGTCGTCATTGACGTAGAGTCCTCCTTCTTCACACCACTCTCGTGCACTCATACCAAACCCCGTCTACTATAGCGTAGCGTAAAAAAAAATAACGTCCCGGGCTTGGTAACAGGGTGATGGGTTCCTACCTCATGCATACTACTCAACTACAAGAATTTCAATATCACTACTGAGGGGTGGTTGCAAGGATGCCACTAAATGCAATAAAACATAGGTAAGAAAAGCATGGTCAAAGTGAACTTGCTGGTAATACTTGATGAAGATAACAACGCTAAAAATGACTTGGTAGAACTAATCGTCACTCCGTTGAAAATCTATATAGTCAAACATAGCATTCACATAAGCAAACATCCTAGCAAACAATTTTAGCACTCGAAATAACAATCAAAACAGCAAGGAAAATCGATAATAAAACTCAAACAAAATCAAAAGAAACTTCAAATAAAACTACAAAGAAAAACTACTAACGAAGATCTATGACTTTGCTACAAACATCTAATATAGTTTTGCCGTAAGTAAAAACTTAACAACAATTAAAATACTAAACTAATAAATTAACAGAAAATAAAATGTAAAATAACTAATTTAACAGAAAGTATTTTTTTCCATAAAATTTTATTTGCAAAAAGAAACAAATAAAAAGCTTTTATAAAACTCTAACTATGACCTATAGAAGGTTTCATACAAAACTAAGGAAAATAGATTTTTTAAATAGAAATAAAATTTTTCCTGTTGTCTAACAGAAACACAACTAATTTTGTCAAAAGTGACAAAAGAAATAATTTAAAACTAATAAAAACAATAAAGAAAAAGCTAAAACAGAACTAATAATAAAACAGTACTGTTTTGCTAAAAACCTAATTTAAATTAACCTAGAAATAAAATACTAAATACTACTGGATAAACAAAGGTCCTAGAGACCAGGAGCAAAAAGAATTAATTAAAAACCTATTTTTAAACTCCCGAATAAGCAAAACAAGCTTTAATTCAAATCTGATCTAACTCGATTTTTATAAATCCAAACATAGACAAATAATATATTTTGGAAACTACAAGAAAATTTTGATCTAACGCAAAAAGAATCAGCATCATTGGACTTCTAGATCAAAAGTTATAAGCTAAACAAGAACGGAACTAAATCTGTTACGGAAATAAATCTGAAAAACGAGAACGGAGTTACCAGACGTGAGGCAGAGATGACAGGAAGGAGACGGCGATGTGGAGGGCTGCTCGGCGAGGGGGCTTGGTCGCTTGGCCGAGGTGGGGTGGCGGAGGAGGGGTCGGCGCTTGGGAGGTTCCAGGAGAGCTCCCGTGAGCGTTCTAGGCAGGAAAAGGAGGACGGTGGCGAGGAGGCTACGGGCAGGGGAGGCGTGGTGATGGGAAAAATGGAACGAGGAGAGGGAGGGGTTTTATAGGCGGTCTCGGGAGGCGCTGGGATGGAAAGACGAGGGAGATCGGGAAGGTGGAGATTCCTGTCTCCATAGATATGGAAAGCTTCAGAACGTGAGAGGAAACAAAGGAAGGAGATGATCTCTTGTTGGGCTAGAATAGGAAAGTGCTTAATGGGCCAGCAGGTTTTACCTAATAAAACGATTCCATTCATATTTTTAAAATTAGGAAACTAAAACAATAAAAAGGAAATCAAATCAATTCGGAATAAAGAGTTTTTATATACTAAAATTATCAGAAAAATAAAATGTAGATGATGAGCATTATTCCACGGCCAAAATAAAAACTAAAAAAAGTTTTTCAGAAAATCCCTAACGGCTTTATTTCTTTTGCAAATACTTTGTTTAAATAACAACTTTTGTTTTTCTTGGCTCAAATAAATTCAAAACTGCCCCTGATTTTGGAGGGTCATTTTCCTCCGCTCTTTCTTGCTTGCAAGAATTTATTTTTCGGGTATTTCTCGGGAAGAAAAATAGAGAAGCAAGTGCAAATATTTGAAAGAATTAAATTGCAAAACTCCGTTCAAATTCTTTATAGTTGAAGAAGTCATGTCATCTTCTCTCATTGATTTTAATAGGATGAATTTGAATTTACGGAGAAGGGAAAGTCATTTTATTCCCTCTCATTCAAAAGTTTTTGAAAAGGTTCAAATTTCACTCAAGTTTAATTCACTCAAGTAAACAAACAAACAATTCAATTAATTATATTAACATTCCAAAATTTAGAATTTTGGGATGTTACATTCTTTGATTGCCCAATATGCTTTATGTTCTAACTCAAGAGGCAAATGACAATCTTTTCCATAAACCATTTTATAAGGAGACATACCCATAGGATTTTTATATGCTATTCTATAAGCCCAGAGTGCATCATTTAACTTCTTAGACCAATTCTTCCGGGGCCTATTGATAGTCTTTTGCAAAATTAATTTTATTTGTCTATTGCTAAGTTCAACTTGACCACTAGACTGAGGATGATAAGGTGATGCAATTCTATGGTTAACATCATAGTTGGCAAGCATTTTACGAAAAGCACCATGAATAAAGTGTGAACCACCATCAGTCACTAAATATCTAGGGACTCCAAACCTTGCGAAAATAACTTCCTTAAGCATTTTTATAGAGGTTTTGTGATCAGCACTACTGGTTTGAATAGCTTCTACCCACTTAGTGACATAATAAACAGCAACCAGAATAAGTGTATACCCATTAGAGGAAGGAAATGGCCCCATTTAATGAAATCCCCAAACATCAAATGGTTCAACAGCAGGTGAATAATTCATAGGCATTTCTTGACGCTTTCTGATATTACCTATTCTTTGACATTCATCACAAGATAAGACGAACTTACGGGCAACCTTGAAGAGAGTGGGCCAATAAAATCCAGACTGCAACACCTTGTGAGCAGTTCTATCTCCCGCATGATGTCCTCCATAAGCTTTGGAGTGACATTTCCGTAGGATTTGTCCCTGTTCATGCTCAGGTACACAACATCTAATAATACCATCTACTCCTTCTTTATAAAGATGTGGGTCATCCCAAAAGTAATGTCTTAAATCATAGAAGAATTTTTTATTTTGTTGGTATGTAAAGCTAGGTGGTAAATATTTAGCAAAAACATAATTAGCATAGTCAACATATCAAGGAGTGATATGAGAAACCTTTATTACAGCTAACTGCTCATCAGGAAAACTATCATCAATAGGTAGTGGGTCATCAAGCACATTTTCAAGCCTAGACAAGTTATCAGCTACGGGGTTCTCAGCTCCTTTTCTATCAGTGATATGCAAATCAAATTCTTGTAGCAAGAGAACCCAATGAATAAGTCTAGGTTTAGCATCTTTCTTTTCCATAAGATATTTTATACCAGCATGATCGGTGTGAAAAATTACTTTTGAATCAACAATGTAAGATCTAAATTGTGTTTATTCCCTCCAAACACCACTGCTAGAAATTCCTTTTCAGTAGTAGCATAATTTCTTTGAGCACTGTCTAGAGTCTTGCTAGCATAATGAATAACATTTAATTTCTTATCAACTCTTTGTCCTAGAATAGCACCAACATCATAATCACTAGCATCACACGTAATTTCAAAAGGCAAGTTCCAATCAGGTGGTTGAACAATAGGTGCAGAAATTAAGGCTTTCTTGAGTGTTTCGAAGGCTTCTAAACAATCATCATCAAAAACAAAGGGAACATCCTTTTGCAAAAGATTTGTAAGAGGCCTAGAAATTTTAGAGAAGTCATTGATAAATCTCCTATAGAAACAGCATGACCTAGGAAACTATGAATACCTTTGATATCTTTAGGACATGGCATTTTCTCGCCTGCATCAACCTTAGCTTTGTCCACTTCAATACCTCTTTCAGAAATTTTATGGCCCAAAACAATACCTTCATTAACCATAAAGTGGCACTTCTCCCAATTCAAGACAAGATTTGTTTGCTCGCATCTCTGCAAAACTCGATCAAGATTGCTTAAACAATCATCAAAAGACTTCCCATAAACAGAAAGGTCATCCATGAAAACCTCAACAATCTTTTCACAAAATTCAGAGAATATAGCAGTCATACATCTTTGAAAGGTAGAAGATGCATTGCATAAACCAAAAGGCATACATCTATAAGCATAGGTTCCAAAGGGACAAGTGAAAGTGGTCTTTTCTTGATCAGGTTGAGAAACAGGTATTTGCGAAAAACCAGAATATCCATCAAGGAAGCCAAAAAGTGTGTGCTTAGATAATCTTTCTAGCATTTGATCGATAAAAGGCAAAGGGTAATGATCTTTTCTAGTTGCTTTGTTTAATTTTCTAAAATCAATTACCATTCTATAGCCTGTAACAATTCTTTGTGGAATAAGTTCATTCTTATCATTAGGAACAACAGTAATACCTCCTTTTTTAGGGACACAATGAACATGACTTACCCATCTACTATCAGTTATAGGATAGATTATACCTGCTTCCAGAAGTTTTAATATTTTCTTTCTTACCACTTCTTTCATTTTTGGATTTAACCGACATTGATGATCAACAATGGGTTTAGCATCAGGTTCCATATTAATCTTGTGCTGACATAGATTCGGACTAATGCCCTTCAAATCATCAAGAGTATATCCAATAGCAGCTCGGTGCTTCCTTAGAACTTTCAATAATCTTTCTTCTTCATGTTCTGAAAGGTTAGCACTAATAATAACATGATATATCTTCTTCTCATCAAGATAAGAATATTTCAAAGTGTCTGGCAATTGTTTTAATTCAAACACATGATCACCTTTAGGTGGAGGAGGACCTCCTAGAGTTTCAATAGGCAAATTGTGTTTAAGCAGAGGACGTTGTTCAAAGAAAATCTTATCTATTTAATTTCTTCCATGCATATGTAAATCGTTTTCATGGTCTAGTAGATATTGTTCTAGAGGACCAGTAGGAGGCATAACAATACAAGCAAGACCAATTATTTCATCCTTACTAGGCAATTCTTTTTCATGAAGCTTTCTACTAAACTTGGAGAAATTAAACTCATGAGACTCATCACCAAAGCTAACAGCGACAGTTTGTTTCTCACAATCTATTTTAGCATTAACGGTGTTCAAGAAAGGTCTACCAAAGATAATGGGACAAAATTCATCTTGTGGGGAACCAAGAACAAGAAAATCAGTAGGGTCTTTTATTTTCCCACACAAGACTTCAACATCTCTAACAATCCCAAGTGTTGTGATGGTGTCACTATTAGCAAGTTTAATAGTAGCATCTATTTCTTCTATTTCGGCGGGTACTATGTCACTCATAATTTCAAGATATAATGTAAAGGGAATAGCACTCACGCTAGTGATAACCCACAAGTATAGGGGATTGCAACAATTTTCGAGGGTAGAGTATTCAACCCAAATTTACTGATTCGACATAAGGGGAGCCAAAGAATATTCTCAAGTATTAGCAGTTGAGTTGTCAATTCAACCACACATGAAAGACTTACTATCTGCAGCAAAATATTTAGTAGCAAAGTAGTATGGAAGTAACGGTAACGGTAGCAAAAGTAACAGAAGCAATTTTTGTAGCAATCATAACAGTGGCAACGGAAAAGTAACTAAGAAAAGATCAATATGTGAAAAGCTTGTAGGCAATGGATCAATGATGGATAATTATGTCGGATGCAATTCCTCATGCAACAATTTATAACATAGGGTGACACAGAACTAGCTCCAGTTTATCAATGTAATGTAGGCATGTATTCCGAATATAGTCATACGTGCTTATGGAAAAGAACTTGCATGCCATATTTTGTCCTACCCTCCCATGGCAGCGGGGTACTATTGGAAACTAAGGGATATTAAGGCCTCCTTTTAATAGAGTACCTGACCAAAGCATTAACACTTAGTGAATACATGAACTCCTCAAACTATGGCATCGGGAGTGGTCCCGATTATTGTCACTTCGAGATTGCCGGATCATAACACATAGTCGAAGACTATTGACTTGCAAGATAGGATCAAGAACTCACATATATTCATGAAAACATAAGAGGTTCAGATCTGAAATCATGGCACTCGGGCCCTAGTGACAAGCATTAAGCATGGCAAAGTCATAGCAACATCAATCTTAGAACATAATGGATACTAGGGATCAAACCCTAACAAAACTAACTCGATTACATGGTAAATCTCATCCAACCCATCACCGTCCAGCAACCCTACGATGGGATTACTCACGCACAGTGGTGAGCATAATGAAATTGGTGATGGAGATGGTTCATGATGACGATGGCGACGGATTCCCCTCTCCGGAGCCCCGAACGGACTCCAGATCAGCCCTACCGAGGAAGATTAGGGCTTGGCGGCGGCTCCATATCGTAAAACGCGATGAATCCTTCTCTCTGATTTTTTTCCCCGAACGTGAATATATGGAGTTGGGGTTGAGGTCGGTGGAGTGATGTCTACTACAGAACCTTCTTCTTGTAGACGTTGTTGGGCCTGCAAGTGCACAGGTTTGTAGGACAGTAGCAAATTTCCCTCTAGTGGATGACCTAAGGTTTATCAATCCGTGGGAGGCGTAGGATGAAGATGGTCTCTCTCAAACAACCGTGCAACCAAATAACGAAGAGTCTCTTGTGTCCCCAACACACCCAATACAATGGTAAATTGTATAGGTGCACTAGTTCGGCGAAGAGATGGTGATACAAGTGCAATATGGATAGTAGATATAAGTTTTTGTAAACTGAAAATATAAAAACAGCAAGGTAACAAGTGGTAAACGTGAGCGTAAACGGTATTGCAATGCTCGGAAACAAGGCCTAGGGTTCATACTTTCGCTAGTGCAAGTTCTCTCAACAATAATAACAAAGATAGATCATATAACAATCCCTCAACATGCAACAAAGAGTCACTCCAAAGCCACTAATAGCGGAGAACAAACGTAGAGATTATGGTAGGGTACGTAACCACCTCAAAGTTATTCTTTCCACTCAATCCGTTGGGCTATTCCCATAAGTGTCACAAACAGCCCTAGAGTTCGTACTAGAATAACACCTTAAGATACAAATCAACCAAAACCATAATGTCACCTAGATACTCCATTGTCACCTCAAGTATCCGTGGGCATGATTATACGATATGCATCACACAATCTCAGATTTATCCAACCAACATAAAAGTACTCCAAAGAGTGCCCCAAAGTTTCTACCGGAGAGTCAAGAACGTGTGCCAACCCCTATGCATAGGTTCATGGGCAGAACCCGCAAGTTGGTCACCAAAACATACATCAAGTGGCACATGATATCCCATTGTCACCACAGATAATCATGGCAAGACATACATCAAGTGTTCTCATAAAAGACTCAATCCAATAAGATAACTTCAAAGGGAAACTCAATTCATCACAAGAGAGTAGAGGGGGAGAAACATCATAAGATCCAACTACAATAGCAAAGCTCGGGATACATCAAGATCGTGCCATAGAGGGAACACGAGAGAGAACACGAGAGAGAGAGATCAAACACACAGCTACTGGTACATACCCTCAGCCCCGAGGGTGAACTACTCCCTCCTCGTCATGGAGAGCGCCGGGATGATGAAGATGGCCACCAGTGATGGGTTCCCCCTCCGTCAGGGTGCCGGAACGGGCTCCCGAGAGGTTTTTGGTGGCTACAGAGGCTTGCGGCGGCGGATCTCCCGATCTATCTTCTGTTCTGGAAGTTTTAGGGTACGTAGGTATATATGGGTGAAAGGAGTACGTCGGTGGAGATACGGGGGCCCCACGAGGCAGGGGGCGCGCCCTGGGGTTGGGCGTGCCCCCCACCCTCGTGATCACCTCCCGTATCTTCTGATGTGGAGTCCAAGTCTATCGGGTGGGTTTCCTTCCAAAAATAACTTCTACAGTTGATTTCGTTCCGTTTTGACTCCGTCTGATATTCCTTTTCCTCGAAACACTGAAATAGGCATAAAACAGCAAATCTGGGCTGGGCCTCCGGTTAATAAGTTAGTCCCAAAAATAATATAAAAGTGGAAAATAAAGCCCAATATTGCCTAAAACAGTAGATAATATAGCATGGGGCAATAAAAAATTATAGATACGTTGGAGACGTATCAAGCATCCCCAAGCTTAATTCCTGCTCGTCCTCGAGTAGGTAAATGATAAAAAAGATAATTTTTGATGCGGAGTGCTACTTGGGATAATTTCAATGTAATTCTTCTTACTTGTGATATGAATATTCAGATCCGAAAGATTCAAGACAAAAGTTCAAATTGACATAAAATAATAATACTTCAAGCATACTAATCAAAGCAATCATGTCTACTCAAAATAGCATGGCAAAAGAAAGTTCATCCCTACAATATAGTTAGGCTATGCTTCATTTTCATCACACAAAGATGTTCCCAACTTCTATACCCCCGATGACAAGCCAAGCAATTGTTTCATACTCAAATAATCTCAAACTTTTTCAACCTTCACGCAATACATGAGCGCGAGCCATGGATATAGCACTATGGGTGGAATAGAATATGATGATGGGATTGTGTGGAGAAGACAAAAAAAAGAGAAAGTCTCACATTGACGAGGCTAATCAACGGGCTATGGAGATGCCCATCAATTGATGTCAACATGAGGAGTAGGGATTGCCATGCAACGGATGCACTAGAGCTATAAGTATATGAAAGCTCTACAAAAGAAACTAAGTGGGTGTGCATCCAAATTGCTTGCTCACGAAGACCTAGGGCATTTTGAGGAAGCCCATCATTGGAATATACAAGCCAAGTTCTATAATGAAAAATTCCCACTAGTATATGAAAGTGACAAAATGAGAGACTCTCTATCATGAAGATCTTGGTGCTACTTTGAAGCACAAGTGTGGTAAAAGGATAGTAGCATTGTCCCTTCTCTCTTTTTCTCTCATTTTTTTGGGCCTTTCTTTTTTTTGGCCTTGCTTTTTTTCTTCTTTTTTTTTTCTTTTTTTTCGTCCGGAGTCTCATCCTAACTTATGGGGGAATCATAGTCTCCATCATCCTTTCCTCACTTGGGACAATGCTCTAATAATGATGATCATCGCACTTTTATTTTTTCTTACAACTCAACAATTACAACTCGAAACTTAGAACAGAATATGACTCTATATGAATACCTCCGGCGGTGTACCGGGATGGTGCAATGAATCAAGAGTGACATGTATGGAAAATAATGCATGGTGGCTTTGCCACAAATACGATGTCAACTACATGATCATGCAATGGCAATATGACAAAAGTAATGTATGTCATAATAATGATGATGGAAGTTGCATGGCAATATATCTCGGAATGGCTATGGAAATGTCATGATAGGTAGGTATGGTGGCTGTTTTGAGGAAGATATAAGGAGGTTTATGTGTGATAGAGCGTATCGTATCACGAGGTTTGGATGCACCAGCGAAGTTTGCACCAACTCTCAAGGAGAGAAAGGGCAATTCACGGTACCGAAGAGGCTAGCAAAGGCGGAAAGGTGAGAGTGCGTATAATCCATGGACTCAACATTAGTCAAAAGAACTCATATACTTATTGCAAAAATTTAGAAGCCATCAAAAATCAAGTACTCACGCCAAGCAAGCTCCTAGGGGGATAGATTGGTAGGAAAAGACCATCGCTCGTCCCTGACCGCCACTCATAAGGATGCACAAGCCAGGTACACTTCATGTTTCAAATTTGTTACACAACTTTAACCATACGTGCATGCTACGGGACTTGCAAACTTCAACACAAGGATTTCATAAATTCACATTTATCAACTAGCACGACTTTGATATTATCACCTCCATATCTCAAAACAATTATCAAGCATCAAACTTATCTTAGTATTCAATTCACTCAAAAATAAAGTTTCACATACCTTGTATGCTTAGCATATTAGGATTATTTAAGCAAATTACCATGCTATTTAAGACTCTCAAAATGATATAAGTGAAGATCAATGAGTAGACGAATAATTATGAAACCATGTGAAGATTCTCTCATTTAAGAATTTCAGATCTTGGTACTTTATTCAAACAACAAGCAAAGCTAAATAAAATAAAATGACGCTCCAAGCAAAACACATATCATGTGGTGAATAAAAATATAGCTCCAAGTAAAGTTACCTATGAACGAAGACAAAAGAGGGGATGCCTTCCGGGGCATCCCCAAGCTTAGACGCTTGGTTAACCTTGAATATTACCTTGGGGTGCCTTGGGCATCCCCAAGCTTAGGCTCGTGCCACTCCTTATTCCATAGTCCATCGAATCTTTACCCAAAACTTGAAAACTTCACAACACAAAACTCAATAGAAATCTCGTGAGCTCCGTTAGCGAAAGAAAACAAAACACCACTTCGAGGTACTGTAATGAACTCATTATTTATTTATATTGGTGTTAAACCTACTGTATTCCAACTTCTCTATGGTTTATAAACTATTTTACTAGCAATAGAGTCATCAAAATAAGCAAACAACACAATGAAAACAGAATCTGTCAAAAACAGAACAGTCTGTAGTAATCTGTAACTAACTCAAACTTCTGGAACTCAAAAAATTCTAGAGTAAATTGGTGGACCTGATGAATTTGTCTAGTAATCATCTGAAAAAATAATCAACTAAATATCACTCTCCAGTAAAAAGTTCTAGCTAATCTCGTGAGCGCTAAAGTTTCTGTTTTTTACAGCATGATCATAAAGACTTCACCCAAGTCTTCCCAATGGTTCTACTTAGCACAAACACTAATTAAAACATAAAACCACATCTAAACATAATCTAGATGGATTATTTATTCCTAAACAGAACCAAAAAGCAAGAAACTAAAATAAAATTGGGTTGCCTCCGAAGAAGCGCTATCGTTTAACGCCCCTAGCTAGGCATGATGATTTCAATGATGCTCACATAAAAGATAAGAATTGAAACATAAATAGAGCATCATGAAGAATATGACTAGCACATTTAAGTCTAACCCACTTCCTATGCATAGGGATTTTGTGAACAAACAACTTATGGGAACAAGAATCAACTTGCATAGGAAGGTAAAACAAGCATAACTCTAAAACTTTAAGCACATAGAGAGGAAACTTGATATTATTGCAATTCCTACAAGCATATATTCCTCCCTCATAATAATTTTCAGTAGCATCATGAATGAATTAAACAATATAACCAGCACCTAAATCATTCTTTTCATGATCTACAAGCATAGAAAATTTACTACTCTCCACATAAGCAAAATTCTTCTCATTCGGAATAGTAGGAGTATCATAAGAGACTTGAACACTAAAAAATGTTTCCACATTAAAAGAGTAATGTTCAGAAAAAGGATAATCATAATCATGACAAGTTTCATAAATATAATCATCACTACTTTTTATAGCATAAGTTTCATCACAATAATCATCATAAGTAGCAACTTCGTTCTCATCATAATTGATTGAAACCTCTCCCAAGATAGTGGAATCACTAAATAAAGTTGACACTCTTCCAAATCCACTTTCGTATTCATCACAATAAAATTCAACATCCTCCAAAATAGTGGGATCACTACTTCTTAAAGTTGACACTCTTCCAAACCCACTTTCATCAATATAATCATCATAGGTAGGAGGCATGCTATCATCATAACAACTTTGCATATCAAAACTTGAGAGGCTAAAAATATCATCATTATTAAACATGGCATCCCCAAACTTGGGACAAACATTAATTGCAGCAAATATATTCTCAAATATTTCATCCTCATCAAACATAGCTTCCCCAAGCTTGTGCCTTTTCATATCATAAGCATAATCACTCTCATCATTAATAGTATGGATAGCACCAATAGTATAGCAATTATTATATTCTTCCAAGCAAGTGCCACAAATATTTTCAAGATCATAAGAAGTATCATTATCTTCCCAATCATAATTATCACAACAAGCAATAGGCATAAAGAGATCATCATCAAGTGTATCATCTTCATTTTCATGAGGCACAGCAATAATAGGAGCAACTTTATTTGGGAGAGATACCTTTTTACCTCTCTTCCTTTTTCCTTTCTTCTTCTTCACCGCATCATGTGTGGGTTCAATCCTCTTTTTGGAGCTCCTTATTAATGAGATTGGTTGAATAGAAGGCTCCTCCTCGTTACCTAATTCATCATAAGAAATAATAGGAGGATATTGGGAAGTCTCTTCCCTTTCGTTAGCATTCTTTTCACCTTCTATTTGTTTTCTTTTCTTTATGTAATTGGCAATATAAGGATTTTCAATGCAATTCACCGCACAATACATATAAATCTTTTCTAGATCAAAATCAAGAATTTTATCAAGACTAAATTTTGGAATACCCTCAGTTATACGTTTCATTTCTTCATAACCCAAAAGAAGGCTAAGTTCTTTATGATGCTCAAGGGTAAATTATCACAATATTTGGACACGACTTGATCATGAAAGAAATAGCATTGGAGCTTTAAATGACCATGTTCATTGCAAAGTTCAGCACATTCATCTAGCTCTTCTTGCAACCACTTAGTTTCTAAATGCTTATGCCTCTTGCAATAAATATCTTCTCTATTTGGTGTGTTCATGCAAACATGCACTCCACAAAAGTTGACATGCTCATAAGAGATATTTTCATCATAACTAGTGCAATCATCATTAGCACTATGGATATTCAAGGAGTTCATACTAACAACATTGCAATCATGCTCATCATTCAAAGATTTAGTGCCAAACATTTTAATGCATTCTTCTTCTAACACTTTGGCACAATTTTCCTTTCCATCATTCTCACGAAAGATATTAAAAAGGTGAAGCGTATGAGACAAACTCAACTCCATTTTTTTGTAGTTTTCTTTTATAAACTAGACTAGTGCTAAAACAAGAAACAAAAAGATTCGATTGCAAGATCTAAAGATATACCTTCACTCACCTAGCCTCCCGGCAACGGCGCCAGAAAAGAGCTTGATGTCTACTACACAACCTTCTTCTTGTAGACGTTGTTGGGCCTGCAAGTGCACAGGTTTGTAGGACAGTAGCAAATTTCCCTCAAGTGCATGACCTAAGGTTTATCAATCAGTGGGAGGCGTAGGATGAAGATGGTCTCTCTCAAACAACCCTGCAACCAAATAGCGAAGAGTCTCTTATGTCCCCAACACACCCAATACAATGGTAAATTGTATAGGTGCACTAGTTCGGCGAAGAGATGGTGATACAAGTGCAATATGGATAGTAGATATAAATTTTTGTAAACTGAAAATATAAAAACAGCAAGGTAACAAGTGGTAAACGTGAGCGTAAATGGTATTGCAATGCTCGGAAACAAGGCCTAGGGTTCATACTTTCGCTAGTGCAAGTTCTCTCAACAATAATAACATAGATAGATCATATGACAATCCCTCAACATGCAACAAAGAGTCACTCCAAAGCCACTAATAGCGGAGAACAAACGTAGAGATTATGGTAGGGTACGAAACCACCTCAAAGTTATTCTTTCCAATCAATCCGTTGGGCTATTCCTATAAGTGTCACAAACAGCCCTAGAGTTCGTACTAGAATAACACCTTAAGATACAAATCAACCAAAACCCTAATGTCACCTATATACTCCATTGTCACCTCAAGTATCTGTGGGCATGATTATACGATATGCATCACACAATCTCAGATTTATCCAACCAACATAAAAGTACTCCAAAGAGTGCCCCAAAGTTTCTACCGGAGAGTCAAGAACATGTGCCAACCCCTATGCATAGGTTCATGGGCGGAACCCGCAAGTTGGTCACCAAAACATACATCAAGTGGCACATGATATCCCATTGTCACCACAGGTAATCACTGCAAGACATACATCAAGTGTACTCATAAAAGACTCAACCCAATAAGATAACTTCAAAGGGGAAACTCAATTCATCACAAGAGAGTAGAGGGGGAGAAACATCATAAGATCCAACTACAATAGCAAAGCTCGGGATACATCAAGATCGTGCCATAGAGGGAACACGAGAGAGAGAGATCAAACACATAGCTCTTGGTACATACCCTTAGCCCCGAGGGTGAACTACTCCCTCCTCCTCGTCATGGAGAGCGCCGGATGATGAAGATGGCCACCGGTGATGGGTTCCCCCTTCAGTCTTTGGAACAGGCTCCCAGAGAGATTTTTGGTGGCTCTGAGAGGCTTGCGGGCGGCGGAACTCCCGATCTATCTTCTGCTCGGAAGTTTTAGGGCACGTAGGTATATATGGGTGAAAGGAGTGCGTCGGTGGAGATCACGGGGCCCCACGAGGCGGGCGCTACAGGGTTGGGCGTGCCCCCCACCCTCGTGATCACCTCCCGTATCTTCTGATGTGGAGTCCAAGTCTATCGGGTGGGTTTCCTTCCAAAAATAACTTCTTTAGTTGATTTTGTTCCGTTTTGACTCTGTCTGATATTCCTTTTCCTCGATACACTGAAATAGGCATAAACCAGCAAATCTGGGCTGGGCCTCCGGTTAATAGGTTAGTCCCAAAAATAATATAAAAGTGGAAAATAAAGCCCAATATTGCCTAAAACAGTAGATAATATAGCATGGAGCAATCAAAAATTATAGATACGTTGGAGACGTATCATGGAGTCTGAGGGGATCCACGAGGCAGGGGGCGCGCCCTGCACCCTCGTGGACAGGGTGTGGGCCCCCTGATGCTAATTCTTTCACCAGTATTTTTCATTAATTCCAAAACGTGTCTCCGTGGATTTTTAGGTCATTCCGAGAACTTTTATTTCTGCACAAAAATAACACCATGGCAGTTCTGCTGAAAACATCGCCAGTCCGGGTTAGTTTCATTCAAATCATGCAAGTTAGAGTCCAAAACAAGGGCAAAAGTGTTTGGAAAATTAGATACGTTGGAGACGTATCAACTCCCCCAAGCTTAAACCTTTGCTTGTCCTCAGGCAATTCAGTTAACAAACTGAAAGTGATAAAGAAAAACTTTTACAAACTCTGTTTGATCTTGTTGTTGCAAATATGTAAAGCCAGCATTCAAGTTTTCAGCAAAGATTATGAACTAACAATATTCACAATAACATTTAGGTCTCATGTTTACTCATATCAATGGCATAATCAACTAGCGAGCAATAATAATAAATCTCGAATGACAACACTTTCTCAAAACAATCATAACATGATATAACAAGGTGGTATCTCGCTAGCCTTTTCTGAGACCGCAAAACATAAATGCAGAGCATCCCTGGAGATCAAGAACTGACTAGACATTGTAATTCATGGTAAAAGAGATCTAGTCATACTCAATGTAAATTAATAGCAATGCATGCGAATGACAGCGGTGCTCTCCAACTGGTGCTTTTTAATAAGAGGATGATGACTCAACATAAAAGTAAATAGATAGGCCCTTCGCAGAGGGAAGCAGGGATTTGCAGAGGTGCCAGAGCTCGAGTTTTGAAACATAGATAAATAATATTTTGAGTGGCATACTTTCATTGTCAACATAACAACCAGGAGATCTCGATATCTTCCATGCTACACACATTATAGGCGGTTCCCAAACAGAATGGTAAAGTTTATACTCCCACATCACCAACAAACATCAATCCATGGCTTGTCCGAAACAACGGGTGCCGTCCAACTAACAACAATCCTGGGGGAGTTTTGTTTGCAATTATTTTGATTTGAGCATGGGACAGGGCATCCCGGTTACCGGCCATTTTCTCGTGAATGATGAGCGAAGTCCACTCATCGTGAGAATTACCCACCTAGCATGGAAGATATAGACAGCCCTAGTTGGTACATGAGCTATTCGAGCATACAAAACAGAATTTCATTTGAAGGTTTAGAGTTTGGCACATACAAATTTACTTGGAACGACAGGTAAATACCGCATATAGGAAGGTATGGTGGACTCATATGGAATAACTTTGGGGTTTATGGAAGTGGATGCACAAGCAGTATTCCCGCTTAGTACAAGTGAAGGCTAGAAAGAGACTGGGAAGCGACCAACTAGAGAGCGACAACAATCATGAACATGCATTAAGATTAATCAACAATGAGTGCAAGCATGAGTAGGATATAAATCACCATGAACATAAATATGGTGGAGGCTATGTTGACTTTTTTTTTCAACTACATGCGTGAACATGTGCCAAGTCAAGCCACTCGAATCGTTCAAAGGAGGATACCACCCTATCATACCACATTACAACCATTTTAATAGCATGTTGGCACGCAAGGTAAACCATTATAAACTCCTAGCAAATTAAGCATGGCATGAGCAACTATAATGTCTAATTGTCATTGCTAACATGTTTCATTCACAATAGGATGAATCAGGAACGATGAACTAATCATATTTACAAAAACTAGATAGGTCGAGTTCATACCAGCTTCTCTCATCTCAATCAGTCCATCATATATCGTCATTATTGCCTTTCACTCACACGACCGAACGGTGTGGATAATAATAATAGTGCACATGCATTGGACTAAGTTGGAATCTGCAAGCATTCAATACAAGGGAGAAGACAAGGTAATATGGGCTCTTGGTTAAATCAACAATAATGCATATGAGAGCCACTCAACATTTTCATCATGGTCGTCTCCACTCGAACCGCAAAGAATAAGAAAAGAAATAAAACTATTTACACGGGAAAGCTCCCAACAAGCAAAATAAGAATGAGAAATATTTTTGGGTTTTATTTTAATTACTACTACTACAGGCAAGGAAAGTAAACTAGCTAAAAGCTATAACTATTTTTTTGGTTTTCCTTAAGGTTTTTCAAACACACAAGAAGAAGGCTTAGAAAAGAAAATAAACTAGCATGGATAGTATATAAAAAAGTATGAGCACCGACAACTGGCATGAGTGTGTGGACATGAATGTAATTTCGGCGAGAAATACATACTCCCCCAAGCTTAGGCTTTTGGCCTAAGTTGGTCTATGCCCACGGATCGAAGATACTCTCTCCAGTGTTTTGAGGAGGGTCCTCAGGATGCCACTGGTTGGCGATCTCCTCCGGATCCCACTGATAAACAGACTGTCGATAAGGGTCAAGTGGTGGCTCGGCTCAGCTCACGAGACTTGTGTCAGCCTCCCGTATGCATAAATGGCCTCTGGCAAGATGAGGTACGTGCCTGAAAGTATGTTAAACAAAGAGGGTGCACGCAAGGTAATAATCTCACAGTGAGTTTTATCAAATATAAAATTATACTTAAGCATCTTCTTCTTATTTTTAATAATAAATTCATGTGCTACCATACTTTTATAATCTAGAAAAACAGGGGGCAGCAACTTTTCCTCTTTCTCATAATGCCTAATAGGTATCTCAGAGTGTTCAGCAAGGCATGAAGCAAAGATGCCTCCAAAGATGGGGCCCTTTGTACGGTTCAGACTTAATCGTTTAGCAACAATAGCGCCTAGGCTGAAAGTTGTATCACGAAACAAAGCATGGCGCAAAATGACAAGATGAGGAGCACTAAGATTTCCACTGTTCCCCCGACCAATTAAGCATCTACTAGCAAATATTGCAAAGTAACATAGAACAGGAAAATGTATACTAGTAATTCTTGCATCAGAAACTTTCATCGTTTCTCCTACAGCAATTCTATCAATAAATCCATCCACATCACTACGGTGTGGTTCCTCGATGCTGCCCACAAAGGGTATCTTGCAGACCCAACAAAAAACATGGAATGACATCTCCTTAACCTCATCATATAAGTGAAACTCCACTGAAGGTGGTGATTTCTTAGCATGGAAATAAAAATTTTGCACGAAAATATTAGTGAGTAGGAGATACTGTTCGCGCTGGTCATGAAGGAAGTCGGTGAGGCCTGCATTCTCAGCCAAGTATTAAAAGTCATCATAAATTCCGGCGGCTCTCAAGAACGCGTCACAAGGCCATTCGCATGGCCGAACCTCCTCCATGATCTTGAGGAAGATTGTATTTGGGCTTTTTATTCTCCTCATTCTACTTATCCTTCGAGCTTCGGCTCGAAGAGCCCCTCAACAATCTCTTCTTCATTTTCTTTTTCTGAAAAATTTCTGAAATTTTAGTGACTCAAAATAAAAGTGAACCAAACTCAACAAGATTGATAGCAACTACTCCCACAGGTGCCTAGAGGCTATATCATGCATTAAAACTACTTTGGATCATATAAATTTGACATGCAAGCTCAAGAACAGGGTCACCTTAGCAGCAAAATTTTGCAATAAATAAAGCACTAGAACAAAATCTAATTGGACCATTGGAGGAGTAACATACCGAAGAACAATCTCCCCAAACAGTTTTGTGAATGGAGCTTTGAGCAAAGAGATAAAAAATTGTAGCAAGATGATCTAGAACACGGGTCTGAGCTATGGGAGGATTTTTCTGGAGGAAGACGAAGTGAGTGGGTGCTGCAATAAGTGGAGGGGTCCACGTGGGGCCCACGAGGTAGGGGGCGCGCCCTGTGCCCTCGTGGCCAAAGGGTAGGGCCCCCTGGTGTGTTCTCAGTGCCAGAAATTCTTAAATATTCTACAAAAAATCATATTTCATTTTCACGACGTTTGGAGAACTTTTATTTTTGGGGTATTTTTATTAAAAGGATAATTCAGAAAACAGACATAAAATACTATTTTTGCTTTATTAAATCTAAATAACAGAAAGTAAAAGGAGGGTACAGAGAGTTGTGCTTTCTGACTTCATCCATCTCGTGCTCATCAAAAGAAATCCACTAACAAGGTTGATCAAGTCTTGTTAACAAACTCTTTCCGAATCGCATGAAACTGGAGTATTTT
Organism: Aegilops bicornis; assembly: GCA_021605145.1. Taxonomy (NCBI): domain Eukaryota; kingdom Viridiplantae; phylum Streptophyta; class Magnoliopsida; order Poales; family Poaceae; genus Aegilops; species Aegilops bicornis. Next base: position 363,360,101 of record CM038675.1, read on the forward strand.
CGAATAACACTAGGTTACCTCAACGGGGATATGCATGTCCCCAAAAATAAGAATATCGTATTTCTTCTTGACAGTAGGAAGAGGGAATTCAAAACTCAAATAGTAATCGTTGAAATTTTTCCAATAGAATTGATACTATGGACTTGAGTTTGTTTCCTCGGAAAGTGTACCGTATGCTCATTACCATTAACATGAAAAGTGGCATTGCCTTTGTTGCAATCAATAACAGCCCCTGTAGTATTCAAAAAGGGTCTACCAAGGATAATAGACATACTATTGTCCTCGGGAATATCAAGAATAACAAAGTCTGTTAAAATAGTAACATTCGCAACCACAATAGGCACATCCTCACAAATACCGACAGGTATAGCAGTTGATTTATCGGACATTTGCAAAGATATTTCAGTAGGTGTCAACTTATTAAATCAAGTCTATGATATAAAGAGAGAGGCATAACACGAACACCGGCTCCAAGATCACATAAAGCAGTTTTAACATAGTTTCTTTTAATGGAGCATGGTATAGTTTGTACTCCTGGATCTGCTGGCATTCCACCTTTAAAAGTATAATTGGCAAGCATGGTGGAAATTTCAGCTTCCGGTATCTTTCTTTTATTTGTAACAATATCCTTCATATACTTAGCATAAGGATTCATTTTAAGCATATCGGTCAAACGCATACGCAAAAAGATAGGTCTAATCATTTCAGCAAAGCGCTCATAGTCCTCATCATCCTTTTTCTTGGATGGTTTAGGAGGAAAAGGCATGGGTTTCTGAACCCATGGTTCTCTTTCTTTACCGTGCTCCCTAGCAACGAAGTCTCTCTTATCATAACGTTGATTCTTTGATTGTGGGTTATCAAAATCAACAGCAGGTTCAATCTCTACATCATTGTTATTGCTAGGTTGAGCATCAATATGAACATCATCATTAACATTATCACTAGGTTCATGTTCATTACCAGATTGTGTTTCAACATCAGAAATAGAAATATCATTGGGATTCTCAGGTGTGTCAACAACAGTTTCACTAGAAGCATGCAAAGTCCTATCATTTTTCTTTTTCTTCTTCTTAGAAGGACTAGGTGTATCAACATTATTTCTCTGAGAATGTTGCTCAACTCTCTTAGGGTGGCCCTCAGGATACAAAGGTTCCTGAGTCATTCTACCCCCTCTAGTCATAACTCTAACAACATTATCATTTTTCTTATTATTTAATTCATTGAGCAAATCATCTTGTGCTTTAAGCACTTGTTCTACCTGAGTGGTAACCATAGAAGCATGTTTACTAATAAGTTTATGGTCACCTTTAACTCTAGACATATAATCACTAAGCATTACGTTTCAATCGTCTACCAACATTAGCATTGAAGTTTTCTTGTTTAACAATAAAATTATCAAACTCATCCAGCATTGGCTAGAACACTTATTACGAGGAATATCACCTTCATCAAATCTATACACTACAAAAAAAGACACATCCGTGAAATTTTGGGCCGAACGAATTTTTTTCCTGTCATACTTATGACACTTCTATGATGATAATTGTGACAAAACCAGGTATCATCATAGATGTAGTGGGCTCCTACTTCTATGACAAAAAATCAAGACAGAAAATGGGCTTTTCGTCCTGGGCGGGCCGGAGACACAGCTGCATGACATTCTTTGGGCCGTCCATGATGGAAAAAACCGTGGTAGAAGCGAGGGCGAGGAAAATATTGGGGTGTTCCCGGTTACGCTGGGTGGTCGGGGCCGAGCGATGCGCGTTTCTCTCGTACACGCGCACGCGTGGGTGCGAGGTGTTGGGCTCTAACTGAACCGGAGCAAGGTGTTGGGCTCTAACTGAACCCAAGCGATTGCACTACAGGCTACGCGTTACTGAACCCGAGCGATCGATCGATGGCTGTTAACTGAACCTCGAGCGATTCCTTCGCTACTGCTGCTAACTGAAGCCGACCGATGCTGCCTCCGGATGAACAGTGAGTGTTGCTGGCGGGGTTTGGATGAACAGTTCCCGGTGGGGGTGGATGAACAGGACCCCATGGTGTTGCCTCTGGATGAACATGACCCCGATTGATCAAGCAGGTTGGGGCTGGATGAACAGGACCCCGTGGAGGGCTGGATGAACAGGACCACCCCATGGAGGGCTGGATGAACAGTAGACGGTGGAGGGATGGATGAACAAGAGTCTGTGGAGGGTGGTTGAGCAGAGCCTGTGGAGAGGCTGGTTGAGCGATGGCGGTGGAGTAAGCGCGGTGGAGGCTGGATGAATAGGAGCCCGTGGATGAGCGATCGCGGTGGAGGCTGGAGGAGGTCGACGGTGGATGAACAGTAGCCCGTGGAGGCTGGACGGGGTCGACGGTGGAGATGAACAGTATCCCGTGGAGTCCCATTTTGCGGTACGCCACACCCCTCCCGATGAACTGGACCCCCGTTTTGACCGTAGCGCTCCAACACAAGTCCGTTTCCTCCATTTTACGGTACGCCACACCCCTCCCGATGAACAGGACCCCCGTTTTGACCGTAGCGCTCCAACACAAGTCCGTTTCCTCCGTTTTGTGGTACTCCACACCTCCCGATCAACAGGACCCGTTTCGACCGTAGGAGGTCCGTTTCTTCCGCTTTTGGCGGCACGCCGCACCCTCCCGATGAACAGGATCCCGTTTCGAACGTGGCCGGTCGAACACAAGGCTGTTTCCTCCATTCTGCGGTACGCCAGGCCTCGTTTCCATTGGTTGTTCCGTCCAAGCCGGTTGGCTCCCACGCATTCCGTTGCCTCCCGATGAACACGACGCATTCTGTTGCCTCCCCATGAACACGACGATGCAGTTTCTCCGTTCTGACCCAGCCATGTACATGAGTGAGGGAGTCCTGGACTAGGGGGTGTCCGGATAGCCGAACTATCATCTTTGGCCGGACTCCTGGACTATGAAGATACAAGATTGAAGACTTCGTCCCGTGTCCGGATAGGACTTTCCTTGGTGTGGAAGGCAAGCTTGGCGATATGGATATGTAGATTTCCTACCATTGTAACCGACTCTGTGTAACCCTAACCCTATTCGGTGTCTATATAAACCGAAGGGTTTTAGTCCGTGGGATCTAACAACAATCATACCATAGGCTAGCTTCTAGGGTTTAGCCTCTACGATCTCGTGGTAGATCTACTCTTGTACTACCCATATCATCAATATTAATCAAGCAGAGTAGGGTATTACCTCCATCGAGAGGGCCCGAACCTGGGTAAAAACATCATGTCCCTTGTCTCCTGTTACCATCCGCCTAGACGCACGCTCGGGACCCCCTACCGAGATCCGCCGGTTTTGACACCGACATTGGTGCTTTCATTGAGAGTTCCTCCGTGTCGCCACCTATAGGCCCGATGGCTCCTTCAATCATCAAGAACGACGCAGTCCGGTGAGACTTCTCTCCCGGACAGATTTTTCGTATTCGCGGCTTTGCACTGCGGGCCAATTCGCTAGGCCATCTGGAGCAGATCGAAAGCTACGCCCCTGGCCATCAGGTCAGATTTGGAAGCTTGAACTATACGGCCGATGTCCGCGGAGACTTGATCTTCGATGGATTCGAGCCATAGCCGAGCGTGCCGCACTGTCTCGATGGGTACGATCTAGCTCTACCGCCGAACAGTGCCCTGGAGGCCGCACCAGTGCCCGCTCCGACCCTTAATCCGGAGCCGGTTTCGCCGATCGAGGACGGTTGGTTGGACACCGCCTCGGGGGCTGAAATCTCTACGGCATTGAGCCGAACACCATCCCTGTCCTTTGCAAAGCTCGTGACTCCCAGGTGCCGGACTGCTTTCCGGACTCCGAACCTTCCGCGCCCCTGCCAGTCAAATCCGACTGGGCGCCGGTTATGGAGTTCACCGCCGTGGACATCTTTCAGCACTCGCCCTTTGGCGACATCCTGAACTCATTAAAGTCTGTCTCTTTGTCAGGGGAGCCCTAGCTGAACTATGGTCAGGAAGGTTGGGATTCGGACGACGAAGAAATTCAACGCCCACCCACCACCCACTTTGTAGCCACTGTCGATGATTTAACCGACATGCTCGACTTCGACTCCGAAGACATCGACGGTATGGATGACGGTGCCGGAGACGATCAAGAGCCAGCGCCCACGGCACTGGAAGGCCACCTCGCCATATGACATATACATGGTGGACATCCCAAAAGATGGGAATGGCGATGGAACGGCGGAGGATGACCCCTCCAAGAAACAACCCAAGCGCCGACGTCAGCGGCGCCGCTCTAAATCCCGCCACAGTAAAAACGGCGATTCCGGCACGGGAGACAATAATACCCCGGACAGTGCCGAAGATGACCCCCTCCAGCAGGACTCAACGCAGGAGGAGGGAGAAGCAAGTCCGCACGACAGTGCGGCAGAAAGAGAGGTAGAGGACGATAATTATGCACCCCCCTCCGAAGACGAGGCAAGCCTCGACGACGACGAATTCGTCGTGCCAGAGGACCCCGTCGAACAAGAGCGTTTTAAACGCAGGCTCATGGCCACGACAAGCAGCCTCAAGAAAAAGCAGCAACAGCTTAGAGCTGACCAAGACCTGCTAGCTGACAGATGGACTGAAGTCCTTGCAAAAAAAAGTATGAACTCGAACGCCCCTCCAAAAGCTACCCCAAACGCAGGCCGTTGCCTCGATCAGAGGAGGAAGCATCCACGCATCAGCGCCGCGACATGGCAGACCGGCCACCCGTGGTCATGACGAGAGAAGCCTCTCGGCCTCCGCTCAAGCCACGCCCGACGCCGCTCAAAAAGTACCAAGGCGCGGAAAATGCACCGGACTTCGCGAGATATATTGGAGGATAAGGCAAAGCATACAAGATCGATCTACAGATCGCGTGGCGCCTAACGACTCGGGATGATTACCGCCACGCCGGATACAAAGAAACCCGGTCGGGCGAACACAATAGACAAAGCTCATATGAGCTACGCCGTGATATAGCCCAATATCTGAGCGCCGTGCACCCACTATGCTTCACAGATGAAGTAATGGATCATCAAATCACGAGGGCTTCAAACCCGTAAACATCGAATCATACGATGGTACCACAGATCCATGATGCGGATCGAGGACTATCTCCTCCATATCCACATGGCCCGCGGTGATGATCTACATGCCATCAAATACCTCCCACTCTAGCTTAAAGGACCAGCTCGGCATTAGCTCAACAGCTTGCCAGCAGAGTCAATCGGTTGTTGGGAGGACCTGGAAGCCGCATTCCTTGATAACTTCCAGGGCACATATGTGTGACCACCAGACGCCGATGACCTTAGCCATATAATTCAGCAGCCAGAAGAATCGGCTAGACAATTACGGGACGCGGTTCCTAACAAAGAAAAATCAGATCGTCGACCGTCCGGGATGCGAGGCGCTAGCAGCCTTCAAACACAACATCCGTGATGAGTGGCTAGCCCGGCACCTAGGACAGGAAAAGTCGAAATCCATGGCAGCCCTCACCACACTCATGACCCGCTTTTATGCTGGAGAGGACAGCTGGCTAGCTCGAAGCAACAACTTGGCCAAACACCTGGTAGTTCGGATACCAAGGACAGCAATGGCGGTCGCGTCGCAACAAGCATAAAGGCCGCGTTAACGGTGATAATGATGAAGATATGACAAGAATGCCGGATTCGGAGGCTCTAAACCTGGTCGTGGAAGAAGCCATTCAAAAGAAATACCTGTGGCCCGTCCAACTTGGACCGAATACTCGATCGCTTGTGCGGATACATGGCACCCCGAAAACCAGCCAACCACACCAACAGGGATTGTTGGGTGTTCAAGCAAGCGAGCAAGCTAAGCGCGAAAACAACAACAAAGGGCTGCATAAGCGATGACGAGGAAGAGCCCCGCCACGAACAATAGAGGATGAAGGGCTTTCCCACACAAGTGCGGACGGTGAACATGATATATGCAACCCACATACCCAAAAGGGAGCCAAGCGCCGCACTAAGGGACGATATCTGTGATGGAGCCGCCGCCCGAAGTTCACCCCATGGTCTTCTGCCCGATCACCTTTGATCGAAGGACCACCCACTAGCATCCATCACGGCGGTTTCGCCGCATTGGTTCTTGACCCAATTATTGACGAATTTCACCACACCGTAGTCCCGATGGACGGCGGCGGCTGAACCTGATTTATCAGATACGGATTGCCAAAATGGGCATAGACCCGTCAAGGATCAAACCCACAAAGACGACCTTTAAAGGCGTCATTCCAGGTGTAGAGGCCAAGCTGCAGCTCCGTTACACTTGAAGTGGTCTTCGGATCCTCGGATAACTTCCGGAGTGAGGAGTTAATCTTCGACATAGCCCCTGCTCATGGCGGCTATCACGCCTTTGCTTTCTGGACGAACCGCATTCGCAAAATTCAATGCGGTGCCGCACTACACGTACCTCAAACTCAAGATGCCAGCCCTCGAGGCGTAATCACGGTCAATGGAAACACCGAACGCTCCTCCAAATGGAGGAGCATACGGCCCGCCCTTGCGGCGGAAGTGCGAAACAGCCTCTTAAGGCAATTCTCCATCCGGCCAATAAATAATTGGACACCGCAGCGCGCCGGAGTAACCTACAGCAAGACCGCTGCACGCTTTGAACAAGCGTAGTAATGCAGCCTCAACCCCAGCCCTCGCAAACTTCGTGAAGCCCGATTACGCGCACGTAATTGCGCTCTGAAGCACCATGGGCATAGGGGACGGGCCACGACCACGGCACGCCTGCACGCGGCTAGACCGCACTAGGGGATCCCGTTTGTGTCATTCCTTTTTTTCTTTTTATTCCTTTTACTTTCGGGACTCTGTTCTCCAGAAGCCCTGTCCGGCATTCGCGCCGAATACACGGTGCAACAGCCAGGGAAGCAGAAAACTGCGTCGAGTGTCCAGGTGGTCTATATTACGAGCAGTATACCTGTTTTACATACCACACCGCAAACTTACCCATGGAAGGGGGACATGTCAAAAGTCCGTACCACCTTATCGCACAATTTGTATCGTTACGCTTTTATTTGCAGTTTCTTTTGAATAACCAATATATAGCTCTTGCCTATTATTGCATTCTTTCCCATTATATATGTTCATTTATGACATTGCATCAGCATAATTTGGTACGGCCAATACACCAGGGGCTTATGTACCCCAAAACATGGTGTGACAAGTCCAACACTTTCACAAGTGCGGCACCCGAACTTATAGCATTATATGCATCGGCTCGAATCATGTCTTGGGTCAATAGTTGGGTTTGCCCGGCTCCCATGTTTTGGTACCTTACGTTCGCTATATCGGCTAAGGTAGCGCTGGGAGAACCACTGCGATTGTGCCCGATTGAGCTAGGTTGAGCACCTCGATGGAGAAAGCTAAAACTGACCGTCATGATAAGGCGAGAGCCGGGTCGCTGCTCGAGAGGTTTCTTCGAGTCCCTAAAGACTTATGCCGCTTAGAGCGAGGAACCGACATTGTCCAGCCAAAGGCGTGGATAGCGCCTCAACTCGGTCTTCGAATACTAGGGGCTTCACGAAATTTAAAATTATAGAATTCTATGGCTAAGTGAGAGTGTTCAAGCATTACAGTCTGGTTGCACTGGTTCGCTATGCTGAGCGCCTCCCTCGAAGGACCCAAGAATGGGAACAAGAGCGCTCAAGTTTATCCCGAACACCCCAAAGACTTGGCATGGGGGTTGAAGCCAACGAATCGCCTTCTCTCAAATTTTATAAACGGCCGCACATAAGGTAATATTTTAAATTCAAAAGCGTTGCTTTAGCGCATATGAAAAAGTTTTCAGCGTCTGAGGATAACAAATGCGAGTCTACTCAAATATTACATCTTTGGAGCATTCACCGCTTATAAGACGGGCACCCTTCAGACGCCCTCATAATACTTCTCGGGCTTGCGATGTTCTTTGCCGGCGGCGTGCCTGTCCGTCACCGGCTTCTCTGTCCAGCTTGCCCCAAAGGCACCTTGGCACGGGCAAGGGCCCTATGGGCACCTTCAATACAGACGGAGCGCTTGATGACTTCGATCCATGGACAGGCATCCACCAGCCGCCGCACTAGCCCGAAGTAGCTCCCAGGCATGGCCTCATTTGGCCACAGCCGAGCTATAAGGCCCTTCATGGCCTGTTCGGTGACCTTGTGGAGCTCGACCAATTGCTTCAGTTGGTCGCTCAAGGGCACTGGTGTTCGGCCTCAGCATACTGAGACCAAAACACCTTTTCCGTCGAGCTCCCTTCTTCGGCTCGGTAGAAGGCGGCGGCATCGGAGACACTCCGCGACAGATCTGCGAACGCTCCTGGAGAGCTCCGGATTCGGGTAAGTACTAGATAATTGACTTTTACATTCTTGCTCTGCATAAAGAATGCCTTACCCGCCGCGATCTTCTTTATTACCTCAATCTCCTGGAGGGCTTTTTGGGCCTCGGCCTTAGCAGCTTTGGCACTCTCAAGAGCCGAGGCAAGCTCGGACTCTCGGGTCTTGAGTCACGCTCCAAACCCTCGTGTTTTTCCACGAGAGCACGGAGTCTTGCCGTACCTCCGCTCACTGGCCTCCCCTTCTCTCGCTTCAGTGCGCTCCGCGGCCGCTTTGTTTTCGACGCGGACACACGCCTCCTTCAGGTCGCCACCTCGCTCGTGGCCCTGCAGCACCCATGTTATTCCTGTTATCTTTGCAACCACATTTTTTAATTCCATAAGGTATTACTTACCTTCCTTGTCCTCGAGCTGCTTCTTGGCTTGGCCGAGCTCGTTCTCGGACCGCCGAGGCTCTCCTTCAATGCATTGACCTCACGCAGCCGGTCTGGCAGAGGTCAACAGGCAGCCTGCATTCCCATATTGACATAATTATGTTAGACTCCTGCGTATATCTTTTTAGATCCTCATCCGGTTTTCTTTCCGAACACCGAACTAAGCATCGAGGCTACCGTCTATGCAGTAATCTTCTTACATATATTGAAAACTTACCTCAAAGCCTGTTAGAAGGTCACAGAAGCTTGATCAGCCCGCTCTTGGCGGATCGAACTTCTGGATCACCACACTCATAACAAGGCGGTGCTCCTCCTCGATGGAGGCGCCAAGTTAAGCGCCTCGAGCTAACCGGTGCCTCCGGTTGGACGGAGGACACCGGCGTCTTACCCTTCCTACGAAGGGGCCGCTTGCCGGACTTCGAACATGGCGAAGGTTCGGTATGGAGTCCGGACAAGGGTCGGGCTTAGAGCCCCGGGGTTTCGCTGCCTCGCGCTGAGTCCGGGAGGCTGCCTTGGCGCCTCCTGCGCCACCTCCTCTTGACCAGGCCCCCTTGGGGCCCACCTCGGCGTCGTCAGCGGCATGAGGTGAGGAGGCGGCCGATGTGAAGTACTCTCAACTTAAGTCGAATTCAGGGACCCGCTCGACGAAGCGGCGAGCTCGTCCTTGGGCGGGCTGCATGATTGTTCGGCATTAGAGAACACTATGCAATGAAAAAAAGCCATGGGTATCCGGACACTTACGATCTCGCTAGGGGCTTGGCCCTCGAGGGCCACTCCTCGCCGTCGTTGGCGTTGGTGGAGACGTCCGGAGGAAGGGTTCTTCCCTTCTTGAACCCTCCGCCTCCCGGTACCGGGCGGCCTTTCTTTTCTTCTCTCCCCGGCCGGGAGAGGCTTGCTTCCTCCTCCTCGCTTTCACGGAGGAGTCCGCCTCGAGTCGTCGGACGATGAGTCCGACAACACTGGCGCCGGGCACTCCTTCGAGTCCCCGTGGCCTTCTTCTTGGCCTTCTTCTCCGGCACCACGTAAGGCGCCGAGCAGGCCCCGACAAGCGGGCGTCTCTGGTCTTCGGCAAAGGAGCCGGACAGTTAACCTGCCGGATGTGCTCCGCCATCTGTCACAAAGGCAAGGGAGTTTAGATCCCGCATAGAGTCAAACTATGAAAAGTAAGATTCCCGTGAAGGGCAAAATAGCTTACCTCGGTAGCTTGACGTTGCGAGCTGAATCCGCGATCTTCCATAGCGGATGAGGGAGCCTCGGCACCCTTGAACAGCACCTTCCAGGCATCTTCGTACGTAGTGTCGAAGAGCCTCTTCCGGGTTGGATGTTGTGCCGGATCGAACTCCCACAATTTGAAGGCCCGTTGTTCGCATGGGAGGATCCGGCGGATGAGCATAACCTGGACCACATTGACGAGCCTGAGATTCATGTTCACAAAGGTCCGCATGCAGGTTTGGAGTCCGGTCAGCTCTTCCGAATTACCCCACGCTAGGCCAGTCTCCTTCCAAGAAGTGAGCCGCGTGGGAATACCAGACCGAAATTCGGGGGCCGCCACCCATTTAGGGTCGCGCGGCTTGGTGATGTAGAACCACCCCGATTGCCACCCCTTCACGGTCTCCACAAATGAGCCATCGAGCCATAAGACGTTGGCGATCCTGCCGACCATGGCGCCTCCGCACTCCGCCTTGCGGCCACCCACAACCTTCAGCTTGACATTGAAGGTCTTCAACCATAAGCCGAAGTGGGGCTGGATGCAGAGGAAAGCCTCGCACACGATGATGAATGCCGAGATGTTGAGGATGAAATTCGGGGCCAGATCGTGGAAGTCTAGGCCATAGTAGAACATGAGCCCCCGGACGAATGGGTGAAGTGGAAAACCCTGTCCGCGGAGGAAGTGGGCAAGAAATACGACCCGCTCATGGGGCTCAGGGGTGGGGATGAGCTGCCCTTCGTCGGGCAGACGATGTGTGACGTCGCCTGACAAGTATCCGGCCTTCCGCAGTCTTTTTACTTGGCCCTCCGTGACGGAGGAGACCATCCACCTGCCTCCCGCTCCGGACATGGCTGGAGATGGTTGAGGAAGGATGTGCGGACTTGGGCGCTAGAGCTCGAGTCTTGCGCGGAAATGGATGAGCAAGGGAGGAGGAAGGCGTAGGTGAAAAGGGTGGATCCTTATCCCCTTATATGGACGGACGAGGCTATGCGTCGCCCACCAGCCTGATAAAACTCGCTTATCTCCCAAGCGCCGCAATCAATGGCGCGGTTGGGTTACCCACGTCCGTATTGATGAGAATCCCGGAATAAGGGGGCACGATCTACGCTTTGATAAGACGTGCCAAGGAAACCGCCTCGCTAAACGCACTGAGGTGGGACAGTAAAAACAATTCGAATAAAGGCCTGGCTGTGGTGTGATGTCACGCCCATGGAATACGTCGATAGATCTGTGTAAAAATTAATCTCTCTACAGGGTATGTGGAACTTGTTTTGCAGAGCGGACACTATCCTTGTGTTCAAAACCTTCTATGAAGTATTCAGAGGAGGAACCCGCCTTTGCAATGCCGAAGACAATATCGCCGGACTCGTCGTCATTGAAGCCTGGTTCGAGGGCTCTTGAGGAGTCTGGACTAGGGGTGTCCGGATAGCGAACTATCATCTTTGGCCGGACTCCTGGACTATGAAGATACAAGATTGAAGACTTCGTCCCGTGTCCGGATAGGACTTTCCTTGGCGTGGAAGGCAAGCTTGGCGATATGGATATGTAGATTTCCTACCATTGTAACCGACTCTGTGTAACCCTAACCCTATTCGGTGTCTATATAAACCGAAGGGTTTTAGTCCGTAGGACGAACAACAATCATACCATAGGCTAGCTTCTAGGGTTTAGCCTCTCCGATCTCATGGTAGATCTACTCTTGTACTACCCATATCATCAATATTAATCAAGCAGAGTAGGGTATTACCTCCATCGAGAGGGCCCGAACCTGGGTAAAAACATCGTGTCCCTTGTCTCCTGTTACCATCCGCCTAGACGCACAGTTCGGGACCCCCTACCCGAGATCCGCCGGTTTTGACACCGACAACGAGCCCTGTCCGTACGTATGCACGAGTAGGCGTTCGAGACCCCGCCCGTATGTATGTACGTGGCTGTATTTTCGTTCTTGCACCCAGGCCGCTGTACGTACGTGTACATGCTACGTGCGCGCCTCTACTACGACACATGCGCGCCTCTACATCGACCAGTTTGTATGTACACGTTCGCGACCAGAATGAAAACGCTACGTACGCTTCGACTAGGTGGGTCCCGACTGTCAGGCACTTCCTTGCGTGCGAAGATTTAGCTGGTGGGTCACAGCAGACAGGGGGTGAATCGTTTTTTTTTTGCCAGGACGCACTTCCTTGCGTGTGAAGATGTAGCTGGTGGGTCCCAGCAGTTAGGGGGAAACATTTTTTTTGTGAAATACGGTGGCCCGTCCGGTGGGTCCCTGCAGTCAGGTGGAGGAATAATTATTTTGCGCGTAATAAGGAGGCTATTCCTTGCGGCCACCGTGGACCCAGCTGTCAGCCTCTTCACGTATAGTACTCTTCCGATGGAAGTCGGTCGTTGACCACATTGACCACGCCGCGCCGAGAGCACCACGGCGATGGACGACGGCGAGGCCTAAGAAGGGGACGACATGGAGCCAGGTAAGACGCAGCAGTGGAAGCCCGCGCGGAGAGGAGTACGAGGGTTCACTAGTTCGGCTGCGGTGTGAGGCTGCCGTCGCCGCAGAATAACAGGGGGTGTGGGTGAGTAGAGGGATACCCTGGGCCAGCGGTGGGAGTAGTAGGGGCGGTGAGGCCTCACCGCATGACATCGCAGACCGCCACGGGAGGCGGAGCACGCTGACGACCGGTGTCTTTGCTGGTAATTTGGAGCAAGAAGACCAGAGGTTGAAGAAGCACTATGGTCGTTGTATGGACATCGTACGATCACTGCAGCTAGAATCGTCTATATTGACTGAGTTGACAAAGCCCTTGGTACGCGTCAACTTAGTAGGCCCACAGGTCAGCCTCCGAAACGGTGCGCCCCAGATGTCAGGGGGAGGAATCATTTTTTGGGCGGCTGAAGCAAGAATATCCGAGATTGAAGAAGAAGCACGACATCCATTGGATGGATATCCAACGGCCATAGCTGCCAGAACCGTGTGTTGTAGACAAAGCCTTGCATACGCGTCAACTTAGTTTTTTTAGGGGACGCGTCAAATTAGAAGGCCCACAAGTGTGTGGCAAAGAACATATAGCCCATTTGCGATTTGTAAGAATGTACAACCCATTTTTTAATTCTAATGGAATTTACTACAACCCATTTACAGTTTGTTAAAAGTACAACCCATTTTCTAGCTAGGATAATGATTAATAATTTCAACCAACCGCTCAAAACAGAATTCAAAAACATTTCCCACATTTTTATGGGATCCGAAATATTTTTATCCAAAATTTCTAGTCATGTTAAATATAATTTCAAAATAAAGTTGTATTACGTTAAAATCCAACAAAATATTGCGCGCGAAACAAGTAATGAAATTAAAATTTTCAAATTCCAAAAATAATATATTTTTTAAACTAATTACGCGTTTGGTGCATTTTTTATAGTTACTGCCCAGTTATTATAATTACATCCCATTTATTATTTCTTAAAGTCCATTTTCTTGTTAAGCTTAATGCATACCTCCTAGGAAAGTTTGCAGCCCAGCTGGGCGGAGAATAACAAGTTGACCCAGATATTGTGTACAATTGTCGGCCAGCTTGCATTGTCGATGTTGAAAAAAGGCTTGTGTAGTACAGTACAACCTAACATGGCTACTCAACCCACGTTCAGCGACGCCGGAAAGGCCCAAACAAGGCTTCTGTACAACTTTTTGAAGTCACCGAGCTCAATTAATAACTTCAGAAAAAGTTAGATTATAGTGGAACCTAATTAAAAGCTGTTACGAGCAAAGAAATAATTCGACGGGTCCCACTTGTGTGTGTGTGTGTGTGTGTGTGAGAGAGAGAGAGACCCATCGGTCGATGCTCGTAAATACATCTTTCAGCCATATGCATTGACGATGCTCAGTAAAAGCTTATATAGTTGACACAATCATATAGAACACCATAGCACAATCGAACTTGCATACAAAATTTCACGCAGCGGCACAATCAGATGGAAGCAGTGGATCGCTACAGGTGTAGGGCTATGTTGAAACCAACGAACTCGTACATAACGGTTCATCATCTTTATCAATGACGGGAAATATCTTGAATGTTGTGCAAAGAAAAGCATGCAGACAACACAATAAGTTACGCTAGCACATTAAGTTGACGTACAGCCCCTTTCTAAAAAAGTTCAGGTACAAAATTAGAACAGGTCACAATCAAATGTACTGGCACATCAGTGCTTCACACCCATAGCTCGGATTTAACTAGTATGTGACAAGATTCAGTTGTTACCTCAAATTAGAGCACATCCAGGCAGTCAGCCCTGCCTCTTCTCCCAAAGAAGCAGTGGCCTCCGCCGCGTGATGGAGTAGGCCCTGTGCCATCCATCGTTCCGAGCAACACGGGGAAATTCTGACGTTGACTTCTGTAATGGACGTCGTCAACGGACCCTGGCACCAGCGGCGGCGGCAGGACTTCGATTGATGGATTGACCACTTCTTCGACATGCACGAACACTCGATACATGTACATCCCTAACATGGTCCGCGGTGGCCTTGGCGGCGACAAATAGTACAACCCCGGTTCCTGCACCGGTATCTCAACACCAATCACCTTCGGTATGGTGGACGGCTTCTTCATCCATGCCATAACCATCAGAGCCCAGATGTCTGGAGGACCAAACATACTTATGAGCTCACCTCCAAGGTCGTTGATAAGCTCATTCATGGACTCGCTGTTCCAAGCACGTCGAGGCATGCCATGGAAGGTAAGCTTTGTTAAAAACTCAAACTCAGAGGGCACCGAGCCCCATCCTGGGTGCCACCGATCAAACCTCACCAGCGCGCCATCGCAGAACAAACGCCGGGAAGATTTGAACACACGACTGCAGTTGAAAGTTGTCCGGAACCTGACGAAGAAATCAGCCGGTGGCGGATAGACTTCGACGAGCAAGTCACTTATTTGGATGCCGTGTGCAATGCCAAGAGCTTTGACAAGGTCGTCCGGCGAGACGGGAGGCCGGTCGCCGTTGATGGTTACCATCAGCACTTTCTTGCCGCAAACTGGTCATCAAGCGCCGCCATGCCATCATTGGTTAGCGATAGCACGCAGTGACCGAAGGCAGGACGGACCTCAGGATCTCCTGCTCGGAGATCCGCGTTGACCGGCGACATGATAATGCTGTAACATCCCAAAATTCTAAATTTTGGAATGTTATAATAAATAGATAGATTTGATTGATTGTTTGATTGATTGTGTGAAACTGAGTGAAATTCGAAACCTTTTGAAAGTTAAATGAGAGGGAATAAAAGGACTTTCCCGAACTTTCATTTTTCATTCGTGATCTCCATGAATTCAAATTCTTTTCACCACAAAACCCTGGAGAGAAGATGACATGACTTCTTCCATTTATTTAAATGACAAGGGGTGTTGAAAATATTTGAATTTCGTTTGGAAAATATTTCCAACCCAGGAACTTTATGCAACTCAATGATTTTCACGATCGAAGATAAAATGACTTCTCCAAAACATATGAAATATGAGATGGGAGTTTCAAAGAATTAAATTCCAAGTTCTTTTGAATTTATTTTCAATTTGGAGTTATTTGAGTTTTATTCAAATTATTTTTCTCCAAAAATTTAAATACATGAAAAATGGGGTAACATGATTCCCTACATCAGAAAATTGGAGAGAAATAAATTTTAATTAATTTTGGTATTTAAAAAAAATGATTTTATTGGATTTTATTAGACCAGTAGCACTCTTTGAATTATCTGAATTTGTGTGGATTTTATTTGGCATTATAAAAATGTCCATGTTGTAGAAAATATTTTTCAGCAAATCTTGATATATTATATGCCTATAGTTTGTTTTTATTTCTTAACGTTTTATTATTTCTTTTGTGTGTTAAACGTTTAAAATAAAAACTTCCTCCTCCGACTGGGCCGGCCCAGCTCCCATGCCAGGCCCCGGCCCAGCCCATGCGCGCCGTCACCACCGATCCCGGGCGGAGTCCCGCCCGAGCACGCCGGCCGCCGCCGCCGTACCGCCTCCGGCCTCCTTCGTGCCCCTCCTCCACGCCACCTCCTCCCCTCTCATATAAATCCGGAGCCCCGTTTCCCTCTCTAATCGCGCCGCCGCCTCCTCTCGCATCTCGCCGGAGCCCGCAGCCACCGCCGCTGTTGTCAACCGCCGCCGCCGCCGCTGCCCTGCACCACAGCCCCCCTCCGACACCACCACCGCAACCGCCGCTCCACGCCGCCCCTCCCCGACCTCTCCGTTGCCTTCCTGGACGACCGGAGCCGCCGCCCCGGCCGGACCCGAGCCGCCGCCGCCTTCCCGCCGTTGCCGGAGTTCGACCTCGCCGCCGCCGGTTTTCTCGCGAAAACCGCCAAACCACCTCGAATCGTATGACCGCCACCGATCCGGTTTAAATCCGGTTTTCTTTTTAAACACAGTTTTCTTTTAGTTAGTTTTAATTAGTGAACGCTCGTCAGATTAGATCTGGAGCGAACGGTTTTTCGTTCGTTAACGTTTGTTAGCGAACGTTCGTAAAATAGCCTTTTCGTTTTATTTATTTATTTCAGTCAGGGACCTGTTAGTAGTTATTCCTGTTACAGATTAGTCCCTAATCTTAAAACAATCACAACTTTTTGCTCATTAGTCGGAATTAGATGAAACCAACGCCCACTTCTTCGTTATGATCCCATCTATCCAATAATCGAACTAAAACATGTTTTTGGAAATTTAAAATTTAAATTAGATCATATTTGAATTTGAACTTCGTTTGATCATAACTTGAGTTTTATAACTCCGATTTAATTGATTCTTTTTCCAAATCGAAGCTCTTGACCTAAACTTTCTGATAAGGCCAAATTCACATAATTTTGGTACTGTTAGAAATTGTTTTATGTTGCAAGAGTTATTTGCTTGGTTTTGATGTTTTCCGAACTGTCTTCTTCGTTCTTCCCGGTCTTTTGAATGATTGCTTATGGGTGGTTACTATTGATTGCCTACAATAGATTGACCGAAGTGTGACGAGTAGACCTATCAAGAGTTTTGAGTGCGAATCATCTTCATCAATAGTACAGGCAAGTTCACACTTTGATCATACCTCATTACTACCCAGTTTTTATGCATTAGATCAATCCTCAAACATTGCATGATAGGATCTAATTAAATTGTGGGTTTTGGGAAGTAGATTGAGGTAGTACCTATTACCTGTTTTATTATCAAACCCTTGGGAGTTACTTCACGCTTGCTTATTTTGCTATGCTATGCAAGTAGACGTGGATTGGGTGAGTGATTTTCCATGACAGATGTGAGATTGTTAATTAATGGTTTATTTAAGGTGGCAACATTAATACACATCTGGTGGATTGAGGTACCGGTTATTCCAGGATTGCCTGTTTCTTTTGGACCGCCACCGTGCTCAAAGGGATCATAAGATTATTCATGCTAGAAACTTCCGTGCAACCACATGCTATTATGGGCTCTAGCATAGTTGATTAAGTCGTGCGAACTCTTACAAAGGGTAGACTAGCAGATGTAGGGGAAAGTAGGTGTACCTCTCTACCAATCGTAAGGTGCTAGCACTTCTGAAAGACTATGTCTCGGTCATTCGTTTCTCAAACACCATGTAGTGCGAGAAAACCAACGGAGGAGATCGAGTCATGTGGGGAAAAGTGCACAACCTCTGCAGAGTGTACAAACTAATCATGATTAGCCGTGTCCCCGGTTATGGACGTCTTGAGTATCTAGTTCTTGGATTATCCTGTTGATCTCATCATGTTACTTTAAATTAATATTGTTGGGTTTTAATGATGATGATTAATTGGGATTGAGAATGCTGTCAACCATTCTCAAAGTTTAACCACCACTATGATAGTTAAATAAATTTATTCCTTTGCAAAGAGGGAAAATTGGCTTTTCAAAAACATTGTAACCATAGAGCCTCCACCAGCCAAATATGCATGTAGAGATAGCCATTATTCATCATTGCTCTATGGTGTGAATTTGCCAAGACATTCAATGTAATCGACCCTTTGTGGTCTGCAACGTCTCATGTTGCGTGATCTTACGACAGTAAGTGGTACGTTAGGGTTACTTAATTCTACACTCAAATTTGCTGTTGGTGTTGATGGGAATCCACAAACTTGTTACTTCCGCTATTTGGATTGTGGTAATAGTATTTACGTTACTTTATACATGTGATTTACCTCTGTTATAAATACTCAAGTACTGTAGTGTCAAAGATACCGATCCAGGATGACACTTAAGCACAAAGACTTGATCCATTCGGGTCAGTCGCTACAAGATGGTATCGAGCACATGTTGATCAGAGGACGTGACCCCTAGAAACTGGCAAGCCCATAGGAAGGATTTTCTCTAAAACTTTCTTTTTCAAAAAGATCTTTTACCCCTCTTCTCTTCTGAGCTTATTCAAATATTCCCTTTTAGTGAGACCATACCCCTTTTTCCCTTTTGACCACTCAAAGATTCGACTGATGAGACCACTCCAAGGATTACAAGATATCGGACAACTAAGACTACTTTGGAATAAAGAGGATTTTTACTGTGCATCACAATGATGGAAACTACAATGGTGAAGACTCCGAAGACTAGGAGAATTTGAAGGCTTGAAGAATTTCCAGATTTGTATGACCTAGGAAGGCACCCCTTATGGAACTTGGCAGACTAAGGAAGCTGTCAATACCCAAGATCAAGTTGTATAGGAGAAAGACTGGAACATGGAGCATTAGAACTCAAGATTTTGTCAAGAAAACCCTAAGGCAGGAGATATCAATTATGGAATGAAAGCTCATAGCAGTAACATGGGCATAGACATGGCTATCCATAATGTTATCGCCCGCTTATGCTATTGTCACCGTGCTGACTTAAGCATGCATATGCATGGAAGGATTGGATGGTAGAAGGCTGATGGAGCACCTATCAGCAAGATGAAGTTTTAACCTTAGCCGGTGTATCACCAGGATCTGGAGTGTTACATCAAGGAGTTAAGATGGACCTACAAGAAGCAGTATTTGATAAGGAAGCGTTTCGTGAAGAACTCAGGACCCAGAAGCTGAAAGTAGCCAAGCTAGAGGAGCAAAACTTTGAGACATCAAAGATTCGTCAGGAACTGAAGGACAGTAGGATCATGGTCCATGTCGAGGTTGATGAAACCCAGAAGTTTGGAACGCAACTCTATAAATATTAAAAGACGTAACGAGAGACTTTGCGACAATAGATATGATCTGGCAAAAGAACTGGAGAAAGACAAGCATGATCGGAAGAAGCCATCAGAGACATGAACAAGACTTGAAGAGTTTGATGAGTTTGAAATTTATTGACCACTAGAAGACCCAACCCCTGTTATATACCTATGTTAGATGCGACATTTGTGAGCTGTCATTTGTTTGATGTTTTTTTCCTGACAGCCACAAATAAAATCTGTCTTTTCAAAACTTTTGTTTGTATTGTGTGTATCCCTCTCTATCTCTCTTATCCCACCCCAAACCCATGGACCCAATCGAGGATGAATGGAGATAAACTCATGTTTCCTGGACCGATGAGTCAATTGGAGATAGCCCGATGGATTCAGAACGTGGAGGATCAAATGGAGAATAACCCTATAGCTGGAAAGAATATGGCCCAGCATGCTCTATAGTGCTTTGTAAAAGGTGCCACTACCTGGTAGAAGATGTACCAAACCATCAACGGATGGCAAGGAGTAACCACTTGGAAGGAATTTAAGTGGACTTTGTTAAAGTCTTGGCTTGTGTCCCAGAAATTGAGGCCTTATGGAAATGATATGGAGAAAGTGCGTGCAAGATTTGTGGAGAAATAGGACACGGCCATAAAAAAAATAAGGACGAATACCCTCATAAGCGGAGGATTACCAAAGGAGTTAGCCGAGGATTTTCAGGGAACTTCAGTTGGAGATTGTTCCCAAAGGTTTTGTTGCAACAATGGAAGTTCAGACTACATTGTTGGGAAAGATCCGTGAAGCTTAGAAGGATGACAAAGAGATTGCTGAGGATGAGCAAAGGAAAGGCCAAAGGTTTTCGTAAGGATGAGCACGACACCTTATGGTTTGAGGACCGTGTATATGTGCCCAATAATGCAAAAGATCAGGAAGTTAATACTTCTGGAGGCTCATGACTCACCATACCTGATTCGTCCTAGAAACACCAAGATGTATTTGGATTTGAAGGAGCGTTTCTGGTGGACTGGTATGAAGAAGGATATTGCGGAGTATGTAGTCGTAGGTGATGTATGACAGAGAGTAAAGGCAGAGCATCAGAAGCCAGCAGGATTACTACAGCCTATGCCGATACCCGAATGGAAGTGGGATAAGCTTGGCATGGATTTCATTACCGGATTTCCCAGAACCTGATCGGGATATGATTCTATCTGGTAGTTGATCCGCTTGACCAAAGTGGCTCACTTTATCCCAGTGAAACCACCTATACAAGTGAGAAGTTGGCCAAGATATATATGACCAGGACCGTATGTCTGCATGGAGTTCTGAGGACCATCAGACGAGATAGAGGAACACAGTTTACCTCAAAGTTTTGGAATCAGCTGCACCGGACTTTGGGTACTAGGCTAGAGTTCAGTACAGCCTTTCATCCGCAGACAGATGGATAGACCGAGAGAGTCAATCAGATTCTGGAGGACATGTTGAGAGCGTGTGCGCTAAATTTTGGATCTAGTAGGGATGATAATCTACCTTACACAGAGTTCTCATAGAACAACAATTACCAAGCCAGTTTAAAGATGGCCCCTTTTGAAGCTTTGTATGGGAGAAGGAGCCAGACACCGTTGATGTGGGATGAAGTTGGAGACCGTCAGTTGTTTGGACCAAATGTGATCAAGGAGTTAGAAGAGAATGTTAAGTGGATTCGAGATAGACTCAAGGTAGCTTCGATCTGGCGTAAGAGTTATGCTTGGACTAAAAATGCAAGGAGGTAGTCTATGAAATTGGCGACAGAGCATGTCTTCGTGTGTCCCCTCTACGAGGAGTTAAACGATTTGGATTTAAGGTAAAGTTAGCCCCGAGATTTGTAGGACCATACCGAGTTTTGGAGCGTATGGGAGAAGTGGCCAACAAATTTGAGTCACCCGAAGGACTGTCAGGAGTTCATGATGTGTTTCACGTTTCCCAGTTGAAGAAGTGCCATGCAGAGATGGCCAATATTCCCTTGTAAGGACACTTGACCCCTGGAAAGGATAATGATGTTCCACAGAGTGGACTTCATAAGTACGAGTTTTATCTCGATATGTTGGATACACCAAGAATATGAAGAGATGAAGTACTATTGGATATAAAGGCGGTATGATGTTGGTAATATGGAGCAATTGTAACTCCATGATGAGTCTGAGTAATCACATCCTAGTTTGGTGCCAATAGAAGGAAGGGAGACAATACAATTGGATGGATTTAAGAACACTAGGAAGTTGTAAGTTGGAATAATGATCGTGAAGCCCGAGGATAAGTTCAAGGACTACAAGTGATGAGATGGGCCATAACCCACGTGCCCCGGGACTGCCAAGAAGCAAGCACATTCTTGCTGATGGAAAAACCCTGGAAGAAGTTATGATTTTATCACCGACGATTCTATAGGAGTTTACGCAAAACCTGAGAGTTGTTAAGGAACGATAGATGTTTGTTTGGCTTGCAGAATCAATGGATTTATCCAAACTTGGTTCGTCGACAAGAGAAATTCTGCAATGCTTGTGAGGATGACCGAGTGTTAGAATGCGAGATTCGCTAAACCATGTACAAGGTAATGATTTGGGTGCGGGGTGATTGATCACCATACCGACTTACTCTTATTATTCGCCTTGCTATATGGGTGGTAAATCTGAGTGACTTACCTATAGTAGAGAGACGATCAAAAACCTTGTTTGAACCTTAGAATGGTATAGGTATTTTTTCCCTTGTACACGGCAGTTGTTGCCAACCGTAGGTTATACGGTGAGGTTCAACCCAGACCCATTTCCTGCAGGACAAACCATAAATTGTTGACCACCATGAGATATCGATAGTTGTTTAGTATTGGCGCCAGACCTATCAGCTATGAAGACCCAATCTCGGAATAATCTTACCAAGAGGAGAGGACAAAAGAATTGAGGAAAAGGTTATGCCACTACCGGAAGAGCCCAGAGAAGGAATTATCCTTACGATCTGGAAAGACCGACATTGTCAACGATAAGGATGGAGTATATGAGTTTTGATGGAACCATAACCATGCTTCTAAGGGTGGTAGCACCCGAGACCTCGGAGACGATCGATGGATTTTTGAGAAGACCCCAAACCTAACCTATTTCTTTCTAGCCTCTCCGAATATCGAGGACGAGATTCATTTTAAGGGTGGTAGGTTTGTAACATCCCAAAATTCTAAATTTTGGAATGTTATAATAAATAGATAGATTTGATTGATTGTTTGATTGATTGTGTGAAATTGAGTGAAATTCGAAACTTTTTGAAATTTAAATGAGAGGGAATAAAAGGACTTTCCCGAACTTTCATTTTTCATTCGTGATCTCCGTGAATTCAAATTCTTTTCACCACAAAACCCTGGAGAGAAGATGACATGACTTCTTCCATTTATTTAAATGACAAGGTGTTGAAAATATTTGAATTTCATTTGGAAAATATTTCCAACCCAGGAACTTTATGCAACTCAATGATTTTCACGAGCGAAGATAAAATGACTTCTTCAAAACATATGAAACATGAGTTGGGAGTTTCAAAGAATTAAATTCAAAGTTCTTTTGAATTTATTTTCGATTTGTAGTTATTTGAGTTTTATTCAAATTATTTTTCTCCAAAAATTTAAATACATGGAAAATGGGGTAACATGATTCCCTACATTAGAAAATTGGAGAGAAATAAATTTTAATTAATTTTGGTATTTTTTTAAAATGATTTTATTGGATTTTATTAGACCAGTAGCACTCTTTGAATTATCTGAATTTGTGTGGATTTTATTTGGCATTATAAAAATGTCCATGTTGTAGAAAATCTTTTTCTGCAAATTTTGATATATTATATGCCTATAGTTTGTTTTTATTTCTTAACGTTTTATTATTTATTTTGTCTGTTAAACGTTTTAAAAAAAACTTCCTACTCCAACTGGGCCGGCCCAGCTCCCATGCCAGGCCACGGCCCAGCCCATGCCGTCAAATCGACCCAGTGAGTCCCTTGCTGAAACACGCCGCCGCCGCCGCTGTACCTCTCCGGCCTCCTTCTTGCCCCTCCTCCACGCCACCTCCTCCCCTCCCCTATAAATCCGGAGCCCCGTTTCCATCTCTACTCGCGCTGTCGCCTCCTCCCGCATCTCACCGGAGCCCGCAGCCGCTGCCGCCGTTGTCAACCGCCGCCGCAGCCGCTGCCCTGCACCACAGCCCCCTCCGACACCACCACCGCAACCGCCGCTCCACGCCGCCCCTCCCCGACCTCTCTGTTGCCTTCCTGGACGACCGGAGCCGCCGCCCCGGCCGGACCCGAGCCGCAGCCGCCTTTTCGCCTCTAAGCCGGGCGTTCGACCTCGCCGCGCCGATTTTCTTATGAAACCGCCAAACCACCTCGAACCGGTATGACCAACGCCCGATCCGGTTTTCGTCGGTTTTTCTTTTTAAACACAGTTTTCTTTTAGTTAGTTTTAATTAGTGAACGCTCGTCAGATTAGATCTGGAGCGAACGGTTTTTCGTTCGCTAACGTTCGTTAGCGAATGTTCGTAAAATAGCATTTTCGTTTTATTTATTTATTTCAGTCAGGGACCTGTTAGTAGTTATTTCTGTTACAGATTAGTCCCTAGTCTTAAAACAATCACAACTTTTTGCTCATTAGTCAGAATTAGATGAAACCAACGCCCACTTCTTTGTTATGGTCCCCTCTATCCAGTAATCCAACTCAAACATGTTTTTGAAAATTTAAAATTTGAATTAGATCAGATTTGAATTTGAACTTCGTTTGATCATAACTTGAGTTTTATAACTCTGATTTAATTGATTCTTTTTGCAAATTGAAGCTCTTGACCTAAACTTTCTGATAAGGCCAAATTCACATAATTTTGGTACTGTTAGAAATTGTTTTATGTTGCAAGAGTTATTTGCTTGGTTTTGATGTTTTCCGAACTGTCTTCTTCGTTCTTCCCGATCTTTTGAGTGATTGCTTATGGGTGGTTACTATTGATTGCCTACGATAGATTGACCGGAGTGTGACGAGTAGACCTATCAAGAGTTTTGAGTGTGAATCATCTTCATCAACAGTACAGGCAAGTTCACACTTTGATTATACCTCTTTACTACCCAGTTTTTATGCATTAGATCAATCCTCAAACATTGCATGATAGGATCTAATTAAATTGTGGGTTTTGGGAAGTAGATTGAGGTAGTATCTATCCTTGGGAGTTACTTCTACGTTTGCTTATTTTGCCATGCTATGCAAGTAGACGTGGATTGGGTGAGTGATTTTCCATGACAGATGTGAGATTGTTAATTAATGGTTTATTTAAGGTGGAAACATTAATACACATCTGGTGGATTGAGGTACCGTTATTCCGTGATTGCATGTTTCTTTTTGGACCGCCACCCGTGCTCAAAGGGATCATAAGATTATTCATGCTAGAAACTTCCGTGTGCAGCCACATGCTATTATGGGCTCTAACGTAGTTGATTAAGTCGTCATGTAACTCTTACAGTGGTAGACTAGCGTATGTAGGGGAAAGTAGGTGTACCGGTTTACCCATCGTAAGGTGCTAGCGCTTCTGAAAGACTATGTCTCGGTCATTCGTTTCTCAAACACCATGTAGTGCGAGAAAACCAACGGAGGAGATCGAGTCATGTTGGGAAAAGTGCGCACCCTCTGCAGAGTGTACAAACCAATCATGATTAGCCGTGTCCCCGGTTATGGACGTCTTGAGTATCTAGTTCTTGGATTATCCTGTTGATCTCATCATGTTACTTTGAATTAATATTGTTGGGTTTTAATGATGATGATTAATTGGGATTGAGAATGCTGTCAACCATTCTCAAAGTTTAACCACCACCATGATAGTTAAATAAATTTATTCCTTTGCAGTAGGGAAAAATTGGCTTTTCAAGAAAAACATTGTAACCATAGAGCCTCCACCAGCCAAATATGCATGTAGAGATAGCCATTATTCATCATTGCTCTATGGTGTGAATTTGCAAGTACATTCAATGTACTGACCCTTTGTGGCTGCAACGTCTCATGTTGCAGGATCTTACGACGAGTAAGTGATACGTTAGGGTTACGAATTCTACACTCAACTTTGCCGTTGGTGTTGATGGGAATCCACAACCTTGTTACTTCCGCTATTTGGATTGAGGTAATAGTATTTACGTTACTTTATACATGTGATTTACCTCTGTTATAAATCCTCGAAAGTCGTGTGTGTCAAAGATACCGATCCAGGATGACACTTGCCACGTAGACTTGATCCATCCGGGTCAGGTCGCTACAAGTGCGCTTGAGTACAAGGAGTACAGGAGGAAGATTTGGGGGAACTGGTGTAGGAATCGAGATTCCAGAGGTGGGGGAGTGGCGGGAGATTGGGGATGAAAAGGTAGCATGAATTTCGAACACGCGCCAATATGCTCTCGGTACGCAAGCGCACGAAAACATCGGTTGCGCCCACATGTCGGCCTAAGAGTCCTTATTCTTTCTTTCTTGGAGAGCCCGGCCTTTTTTTGAGGATCTTTTGAGAGCCCAGCCTGAGAGTCATAATTGACCTGTTTGGCATTGCGTTACTACTCGTCCCATATTCAACGACACCTCACTGGCCCAAACAAGTGTACATCATCAAAAAGACACTGATCTCAAATTATATAACTTGAAAAAAGGAGATACACTCTGAACACTAGAGAATGGTGATGCCCTCATTTAGCCCACCAGTAGTTCGAGACAATAAACAGTTCGAAACAACGATATATACAACATTCAAACACTGATTAGTGACTACTACTTACATAAATAGCAAGACATGATAGTTCATAAGAAGTCTTGCTACACCACCAAAACGCACCCATCTGTAGCGCTCAGACTCTCATGATCCAGACGAGAATGACATTCTAAACAGAGGCAACTATTACATAGTAAGAGTGACATAGACGAGGATGACCAAATGACAAGGAATATGCATAACAAAAGAAAGAACTACCCATCCAGAATAAGCAGCAAAGACAACAAAGTCATTCGAAGAGATGATCCAACACCATCATAATTTGCAGCCCCGCTTCAAATGACCAATGATCCGGAGACACCAAGATTACTCAACCCTTTCGACGCAACAGCCCAATTACCTATCAACCTAAAGGCTTGAACCACATCATCGTCGTCAGAATTGAGACATCCAAGGATCAAAATTAATCCGGATGCCTTTGTCATTCTCACCTTCTTTTGGCTGCAGGCTGTATCATTGACAATCAGGGGAGTTTGCTCCCGAACTCCTAGGGCTCGCCGTGTAGACACAGTTTTCCATAGCAAACAGAGCCTCTCTGCCATCAAGGTCCTTGCCAACAGTGATCTCCTGGTTAATCGGATAATTGAGTCCGAGAAAAAGAGAGTGTGAACCAAGGCTATTTACCCGCCTCCAACTAAAAAATCCTGAAGGCCCCAACAAGTCGGTATCCTGCTCATAGACGTTGTCGGATTTCGGGTTCCGGCAGACCCTTGAGGTTCGAACACTGGGGTGCGCGCGGAAATTCGCCCTCTACCTACCTGTACCCCGCCGCCTCGCTAAGATCTAAGCTATGAAATGAACAACACAAGAGACACAAGGTTTATACTAGTTCGGGCCACCGTTGTGGTGTAATACCGTACTCTAGTTTGTGGTGCGGTGGATTGCCTCTTGGGCTGATGGTGATGAACAATACAAGGAAGAATAGCCTCGCGAGGGTCTGTTATTGGCCGGGGTGATGAACTGCTTGGAGGAGTTCAGTCGCTCTCTCTCTCTCTCTCTCTCTCTCTCTCTCTCTCTCTCTCTCTCTCTCTCTGGGATCCAGCTCAAGCTATTCCGGATCGGATCCCTTTGGATCCCCTGCTCTGTGGGTGGCTAGTCCTATTTATAGGCGAAGGCCCTGGGCCTCTTCCCAAATATTGAGCGGGAAGGGCGCCAACAATCGGCCATTTTGAAGGGGAACATCTGGTACACTTATCCTGACTAAAGTTGGTCCTCGCCTGGCAAAGGCTCTGGTGGTGACGCCGGCTTGGGCTCCACAATGACTTCCTTCCTGCTATTGGGCTGGTCTTGGTCTTGTTGCAATCAAGTGGACACCTTTGCTTGATGCTCTCGCCATGCGCTTGCTCCCTTTGCACCAAAGAGGAAAGGAGGACATCGTGGGCTGGCGCCCTTTGGCGCCCTTGGTCGTCATGGCTTGCGTCATGGGCACCTCGTGAGGTACCCCGCCTTGATTTCTCCGCCTCCTCATGAGCCAGCTGATGAGCCCACGCCGAGGAAGCTCCACTGTAAATGCCCCGCCTCATGAGGCTTGGCCTCGCGAGGTCTTGAGCTTGTGTTGGCGAAGATGGGCCATGATGGGCCCCCCTTTGAGCCACGCCTGCAGCCGCAGCAGAGTCTGGGGACCCCTGTTCGAACGCCGACAAGAGCCCCGGGCCTAAGGCGCGCCCGGGCTTGGCCGAGCGAGGCGAAGGCAAGTGCGGCGCCATGAGCTCCTAACAGCTCATGACCTTGGGCGCCGCGTGGCGGTTGATTGGACGTGGGTGCCTTAGCAACCGCGCGAGTTGATAAAGGAGCGGCGGCGGCCTAGGCTTAGCTTCCCTTGCTTTCTCTGGTTACTGCTCAGATCCCCTTTCTCGCGCCTCTCCTTCCTGCCTCCGAAATCTTTAGATCCACTCTGACTGCATGCCCTAGCAAGGCATGGCGCCTCGCCAGACCCCGGCCGGAGCTTGGTACGCGCCAGCCCTGGACTCGCCGAACATGTCGGAGGCGAGCCTTTCCCGGGTGCGCCAGATGGCGGCGGCGCAGGGCATCGACGGGGGAAGGTGTTCAAGGCCGGCTCCTCCCTCCCTGAGCGCCAAGGGAGCATCTTCTATCCGCTCTTTGTAAGCGCGCGCCATTGTTGCTGGTCTGATGCCTCCCTTTTCCGAGTTCTTCTTCTCTGTCCTCCGCCATTACAAGCTACAAGCTCTGCATCTCCACCCCAACTCTGTTCTCCTCCTGGCGATCTTCGCCTACTATTGTGAGGCTCACGCCGGGTGGAGCCCTCGATCTCTGCTGCGCCACTATTTCTCCCTCCGGACCTCTCGTGGTTCCCCTTCTGCGTGTGCGAGCTCCGTCGTGTATGGTAGCTCCATCGCCATTTCGAACCCCGGGAAGAGGATTGAGGGCTTCAGGAGCAAGTGGGTCTTGGTGGATGTTGGGTGCATCCATCCTCGGCTACTCTTGCCCACGGAGAACCCCACGCACTCCGACGATTGGTCTCGAGTAGAGCTCGTGGACCCCCGCGCAAGGCCGGTGTTGGAGAAGATGGACGCGGATCTAAGGCCGGCCAGCATGGCGGCGGCGAAGCTGACCGGCGCGTCGCTGCTGAGGGAATTCCTGGAGCACCAGCTGGCTCCGCTTCGTCAGTACCCACTTCCGATGTGGAGGCCCCACCCGAGCCCCGCGGTCTTGGCCGACGGAGACCTGGTTGCGGTTCTCCAATCTTTGGTTGGGGGCGACGTGGCGAGGTTGGAGGGTGCTCCTACGCCCATGTTCCTCCGCGACGACTAGGAGCAGGTAGTGCAGTCCATGCCTGTCTTCAACAGGGACGGGCCCGTGCCCGCGGAGGCTCCCGAGGAACCGGTGGATTTGTCCTCCGGCGACTCCAGCGAGGAGAAGGGAGAAGGGGAGCGGGAAGGAGGGCTCGACTCCAAGGCGACCGACGGAGAGTCGAGGGCTCCTCTCCCCCGGCACAAGTCCCGCGTTCTCCGCCTCTCATCGAGCGACAACGACGACGAGGATGATGATGAGCAGGGCAGCGGGAGATTGCCCCTGATCCCGAAGAAGGACAGGACCGGGCTGATCCCCCGCGGGTCTACCCCGGCCCCGAGGCAATCCGCAGGCGCGCCTCCTGCTCCCGAGCTCCTTGAGGCTGATCCTTGTAGCCGGCTCTTGGGCTTCAAGTATGGCCGGAGGTTGCTCGAGCTCGCGAGCGACGACCAGTAAGTGATCGATTCCTATCTTATTTCTTGTTTTGTTACTGAGGCTTGACGTCTGTATATCTTGGCTAGGCTGGCGCCCCCGGCAAAGAAGCCGAAGGGACCTCCTGAGGTTCCATCTGGGGCAGCGCCTCCGCCCCTGAAAGAAGGTGACCGTGATGCACGGGCCTCTCCTACCCGGTCATCCTCGCGAGGCCTGGTGGAGCTGGCTGGGGCGAGCTCAGCCCCCATGGCCCAAGCGACTCCTGAGGTGTCCTTGCCTGATGCCACCGCCACAGCTGTTGGGGCGCAGCAGGTCCCGCCTCAGGACATCGTGGTTACACTGCTGTCCTCTCCTCCTACTCCACCAACTGCTATCTCCGACTCCTCCTACCGTTCTGGATCGTCTTTGGCTCTTGCAGGCCCCGGACCCGGCTGCAACAAGATCTTCTGGGCGCCGACCCTTGCTTGGTGGCCGGGCGCCTGGAGCTGGCTTCTGGCTGGATTCGCTCCGACGCTTCAATCCGGGCGGCGCTGGTCCAGGCCTCAACGACTTGCGACGAGGAGAGGCAGGCCGTCCTTGGGGCGAAAGCTGCTCGCGACGCCGCCTTGGGGGAGGTGGCCGACGTCCGAGGTCGCTGCAAGGCGCTGGAGAGCGATCTGCAGGGCCTGCGGGACCAGCTCGCCAAGGAGGCCCGCCGCCAAGAGCAGGAGGAAGGCATGAAAGCTCGCGAGGTGGCCGTCAAGGATCGGGACGCCAAGCTCAAGAAGCGCCGTGAACGCCTAGGCGTGCTGGAGCAAGAGTTGGAAGCGAGGAAGGTCGAGCTGGACGGCAAGGCGCGGGTCCTTGCCGAGGATCGCGTGGCCTTCACAGATATGGAGGTGAAGGCTCACACCTTGCTGAGGGAGCTTTACGATAGCGGCCTGGAGAGCCCGCTGGCCGGCGCAGAGGACGGCCCCGCCAAGCTGCTTCCCTTCCTGGTTCGCGCTCTTGAAGATGTCGCCCTTGGCCTTGGCCCTATGGCTGAGGCCGAGGCGCGTGTCTTGTCTTCTGCAGCGCTGACGCGGGTCCTCACCCACGTCTACCTTCACGATCCCAACGTCGACCTCGACAGCCTGCTGGAGCCAGCGAGCGAGCTTGCTGCCACGCCGAGGCCGTGAAGGGTCGTAAGGAGGCTCTGTTGGGAAGTTCCGGCCTTCAAAGACTAAGCAGCGGGCGCCGCTAACCTGCGGCTCCACAAGGTGGACCCACTCCGCGCAGCTCCACCGCCGACAAGTGACTCCATTGTGGCTCATGTTCTGCTTTTAATTCCTGCACATGTATCATGCCTCGGGGAGGCGTTTAAACTTGCATTTGGCGTTGCGATAACAGTTATGGACTGTAATGTTTTGCTTTTGAATTCCTTGAAATTTGCGCTTCCTACTTGCTTATGTTCTACACCGGCAGAGCCCGGCCCCGCGCATACCTCAGCCGCCGTTAGCCCCGACCAGAAACCAGGATGGGACCAAGGAGGAGGGGCTACGTGACAAGTTAGGCTCCTGAGTCGCGATGCTCAAGAGTCCCCCTTGGCGCACGAACAACAAGTAGGGAGGTGAGATGTGGGTGGACATACCGTTCTACGTCTGCAGAGCCCGGCCCCGCGCATACCTCAACCGCCGTTAGCCTTTTGGAACTAAGGAGTGAGGGGCTACGTGACCAGTTAGGCTCCTGAGTCGCGATGCTCAAGAGTCCCCCTTGATGCTCAAACGGCCTTCGTACCTTGGCTCTCGGCCAGGAGGGGCCATGACGAACCGCACCCGAGGGGCCTGGCTGGGTGGCGTGCGTCTGGGCGTGTCTGTAACGCCCCGGATACAACTTTCCATATTCGTATCTCCAACTCTTGCCTTTTTCCGGAGATGTGATATGTTTTTTCCTTCGTGGTTGGGTTTTTGTCTTTTGTTTTGCATTTTGTTCATGCCATGCATCTCATCTCATAGCATCATGCGCATTGCATCTGCATGTTTTAATAAAGCTTGCATCCGTTCGTAGTTGCCGCGTTCCCCCTTGCCTTCGTTGTCCCTTTCGAGACCAACTGCTCATTTGTTGTCCGACAGCTTTGAGCCTCTCTGCACAGCCACCGACCACCTTCGCAACCTTGTTCGAAATTGCCCCGAACCGCACGGCCATGACCGTTGGGTCCGGATCAACTTCAAACATCCGTAAAGCATCTTCGGTTTCTTATTTGGATTTCCCTATCCCATTGATCTGGAGCCATCCGTTGCACATCGAACGCCCTAAAAAAACCCTCTGTTTGCTGCCCTGCCTATTTAAACAACAACCTCATGCCTAATTTGACCCAACCCTAAAATCCAGGGGATTTGTCCCTGCCGCCGCCGCACTCACCTCTCTTTCTCGGGATCTTCCCCGATTCATCCGCAGCGCCACCATCCTCCCTCGTTTTCAGCATCAGACCAATCCATCGATCCACCTCCCTCCATCGATCTCTCCGCCTCGCAGCCTCCCACGCTCGATCCAGGGGAGCAGCACCTCCCCGAGCTCCTCCATGCCGCAGGCTCCTTCCCCGAGCCCCTGCGCCTCTCCTCAAGCTCCCTGCGTCGTCCCGGCGGCGGTTTTGCTAGCAGCCACCAGCCGGGACAGCCACGCTCGCCTCTCCTTCCCTTCCCTTTCTTCTCCTGTTGTCTTTCCCTCTCATGCTCTCTCTCTCTCTCCTGTGTATGTCCGTGCAGGAGCCGCAAGGAGGAAGCCGCCGCCAAGTTCTTGCCATGCGGCGCTGGATCCGCCATCCCGGGCTCCTCCGCGCTCGATTCCCGTCGCTGCGCCAAGTCCCTCGCCCCGCCTCTGCTTCCCTGCTCCAAATCGAACGCCAAGCCGCCGCCCTGGAGTTTCTCCGCCGCCGGCGCCCTTCTCCAGTTCCCCAAGCCCGGGCCTCGCCCCTGCTCATCTTCACCTCGCGCACCGCGACGCCGCGCCCGTGTCCAGCAGATGAGCGCCGCCCCTCTCCTTCCTCGTGGTCTCTCACTCCCTCCGTTCTTTCCTGTCTCTCTGAATCCTACTCTCTCGATCTTCTCCAGGTACCCGGCGCCCGAGGGGAGCCGAGCTCCTCCCGATCCAGAGCTCCGCCCGCCTTCCTCGCGACCTCCGCGCCTCGCCTCACCGCCCGACGATCACCAAGACCTCCAGGTCACGCCGCCCGGGCCTCCCTCGAGCCCTCTCTTCCTTTCCCTATTTCTGTCTCACCTCTCTCTGTCTCTCTTCGTCAGGGACAGGAACCAGACGAGCGCCACGACCGCTTCAGCCGCTTCCCTACTTCCGTTGACCGCAGCCGCCAAGGCCCAGCTCGCGCGCCTCCTCACCCCGACGGCCTCCTCCCCACCGAACCGGGCCATAGCCCATGGGTGAGCTGCCCCCCCCCTGGATCAGACGTGGGAGGCTGCAGGGGCGCTCGGAGATCGATGGAGGGAGGTGGATCGATGGATTGGTCTGATGCTGAAAACGAGGGAGGATGGTGGCGCCATGGATGAATCGGGAAGATCCCAGAAAGAAGAGAGGTGAGTCTTGGCGCGGCGGGCAGGGACAAATCCCTGGATTTTAGGGTTGGGTCAAATTAGGCATGAGGTTGTTGTTTAAATAGGCGGGCAGCAAATGAGGGTTTTTTAGGGCGTTCGATGTGCAACGGATGGCTCCAGATCAATGGGATAGGGAAATCCAAATAAGAAACCCCGACGGCCCAGCTCGCGCGCCTCCTCACCCCGACGGCCTCCTCCCCACCGAACCGGGCCATAGCCCATGGGTGAGCTCCCAGCGCCCATGTCCTGTTTCAGCCTGTAGCTCTAATTCGGCCCGTTCATGTTTTTTTTTCAGATCTGCGAATTTACTAATTATCCCAGGATTTACTGTTTTACAGAAAAACCCTCATGTTCATGCATATCATAACTCACAATTGGTGCATCGGATTAAAATGATTTAATCATGTAAAATGCTTAGAATTTTGTGTAGATTAATAATATGCCATTTTCATCCCATGTTAAAATGTTTAAAATGTTGTTTGTTTAAATTATCTCAAATGCCATGTTAAAATGATTTATTTCATAACTAAATAACCGTAGCTCGGTTTTAAATAAACTTTATATGTAAATGGGGTGGAAAAATGCATAGATTAACATGTTGCACTTTATTTTCCTGTTTAACGACATTAAAATATGCTTTAGGACAGAACAGTACCAAATTCGAAATATGCACATGGGGATTTTCCGGAATTGTTGTTCGTTGTTCCGGCCTCATTTAAACTTGCCTAGATAGGTAGTTTTCATATGCTTCACCTCTTGCCATGTTTAACAACATTTAATATTGTTGAGTACCTAAACGGGAGAGAACTAAATAAATGAATGTGGTGTTTCTTCAATATGCAACCTCGCTGCATATCGAGCTCCACTTAACTTGTATCATTGTTTGTTGCACTTTGCCATGCCATGCCTCATTAAACCGGACATGCACCGTACTTGTTTGTGCATCATGACATGTTTATGCTTGTGTGTTTACCTTGTTGTTTGCTTCTTTCCGGTGTGCTTCTCTCGTTAGCTTCGGTTTCGTTCCGGAGTTGTGAGGATTCGTTCGACTACTTCCGTTCGTCTTCTTCATGGACTCGTTCTTCTTCCTAGCGGGATTTCAGGCAAGATGACCGTCACCTTGGATCTCATTACTATCATTGCTATGCTAGTTGCTTCGTTCTATCGCTATGCTGCGTTACCTACCACTTGCTGCTCAAGCCTCCCAATTTGCCATGTCAGCCTCTAACCTTTGTCACCCTTCCTAGCAAACCGTTGTTTGGCTATGTTACCGCTTTTGCTCAGACCCTATTATAGCATTGCTAGTTGCAGGTGTAGATGAAGATTGCTCCATGTTGGATTATGTTTATTTTGGTATATCACAATATCTCTTATATTATTAATGCATCTATATACTTGGTAAAGGGTGGAAGGCTCGGCCTTATGCAGTGTTTTGTTCCACTCTTGCCGCCTCTAGTTTCCGTCATATCGGTATTATGTTCCCGGATTTTGCGTCCCTAACGCGGTTGGGTGATTTATGGGACCCCCTTGACAGTTCGCTTTGAATAAGACTCCTCCAAAGAAGGCCCAACATTGGTTTTACCATTTGCCTCACCTATGCCCTTTTTCCCTTGGGTTTCCGGAGCCCGAGGGTCATCTTTATTTTAGCCCCCCGGGCCAGTTCTCCTTCAAGTGCCGGTCCAAACCGAGCGATATCCGGCGCCCCCTGGGCAATCAGGGTCTATGCCAACCCGACGTCTGGCTCATCCGGTGTGCCCTGAGAACGAGATATGTGCAGCTCCTATCGGGATTTGTCGGCACATCCGGGCGGCTTTCTTTGGTCTTGTTTTATTATCGCCGAAATGTCTTGTAGCCGGATTCCGAGACTGATCGGGTCTTCTCGGGAGAAGGAATATCCTTCGTTGATCGCGAGAGCTTATCATGGGCTAAGTTGGGACACCCTGCAGGTATAAACTTTCGAGAGCCGTGCCAGCGGTTATGTGGCGGATGGGAATTTGTTAATATCCGGTTGTAGTAAACTTGAAGCAAACTCTTCAAAAATACACCAACCGTATGCGTAATCGTGATGGTCTCTTTTCGGGTTGATCGAGAGGAGAACACGGTTTCTTGGGTTATGTTTGACGCAAGTAGGAGTTCGTGATCACTTCTTGATCATTACTAGTTGACGACCGTTCCTTTGTTTCTCTTCTCGCTCTCATTTGCGTAAGTTAGCCACCATATTTGCTTAGTCGCTGCTGCAACCTCACCACTTTACCCCTTCCTTTCCCATTAAGCTTTGCTAGTCTTGATACCCATGGTAATGGGATTGCTGAGTCCTCGTGGCTCACAGATTACTACACCACCGATTGCCAGTTCAAAGTTATGCGATGATCATGATGCGAGAGCGGTGTTTACTTGTTTGGAGTTCTTCTTGCTTCTTCTTGATCGGGATAGGTTCGTGTCGGCAGCCCGGCTAGCAGGGTGGATGTCGTTTGAGTTTCTGTTTATGTTTCATCCGTAGTCGGATGTTGATCTTGTATATGATGTTGATGTATTCTTGTGGCATTTGTGCCTTATGGATGTATCCCCATCTATTATGTAATGTTGATGTAATGATATCCACCTTGCAAAAGCGTTTCAATATGCGGGTCTATCCTTGGTGGGATCGTCGAGTTCCTTTTGGATAGGGTCGCATATTGGGCGTGACAAGTTGGTATCAGAGCCTCGACCGACCATAGGAGCCCCCCTTGTTTGTTGGCCGTTGTTGATTCTAGAAAAAATGTTTTGAGTCTTAGGATTATATATATCGGAGAGTAGGATTCTTTTTACTCCTCACCCTTCTGGCTCTGGTGAGGCCTCCTGCCGTAGATGTTTTGTCTTTCCTCTCCTCAAATTTCACGATTTTTTTTTTAGGATCACGCTGGTATCTTGGGATCGTTCGATAGTCTTGTGACGAGAACATTGTTCTTGGTGCCTCGACATTTAGGGGTTGTGGCGGTGTCCCGGGAGTTGAGCTCCGAGGTGTTGTCGTCACAATTTTATCGTTCTTGATTCTGGAATGCCTGAGCTTTGCCGACATCAAAAATCTCTTTTGTACAGTTGTTGGTGAGATAACCCCGATAACCCAGTACTGGGGCGAGCTCGGGAGTATTGCCATAGCTTGTATAACGGATGCTTTTCGAAGGTTGAGGTACATGATTTCCGGAGTTTTCTTGGTTATGTGTTGACGGATGGATACAGCTGGATCTAGGTATTGTTAGTTTGGGTGATATATTTTGTGTCCCTGTATCCCCAACACCGCATTGCATAACCAGAAAGTTTCGGGAGTTTATAGGTGGGAATTCAAGTAGCTCCAAGAATATCTTTCCAACAGATGCACGATATGAGATTGGGTAAATCTCTATCATATGTATTTGTTCCGGCTTATCCTGCAAGCCAAATCCTTTGTTTTGTTTTATTTGTGGTATTCGAGTTGCTTCGAAGTCAAATGTTGAATCCATACCTTTCCTAAACGGTGTTCTCATATTTCTATGAGAGTGCTAATCCTTCTTGTTTATCGAGATTGTCATGTCAATTCTTTTCCAAACCGGCGTGCTTCTCTTCAAGTGGATCCGATCATTTTCAACATCCGCAAGATCAACTCTAAGTTTTCTCACCGGTATCCATTTCATCCGTCCCCAAGTTGCCTTTGTTTTCCCGCCCTCCCACCCTTTTTCTTCAAGGACTCAGATTTTTTTAATCAAGTATCCATTTATTCATGTGAAGCCTCTTCACTCTTTTCAATCAATGTTCTGATCCAGTGATCCCTCATGAAGATGCTCAACAGCTCCAAGTTCATCATTCTTCATTCTCGTATTCTTTTCCGGTGGATTTAACTCAAGCTTTCAGTGTTGATCATATTCCTTTCCTTGTTGCAAATGCTTTCTCTTGCCGATGCACCTCTTAATCATTCACTTCTCGCTATTCATTTGTTCTGGAGTGTTGAAGGCATCTCAGAAGATTCATGTTCGCATTCTATTATTTCGAGGTTGTCACCTCATTCAAATATTTCAATTGTTCCGATGCATCATCTATCTGTTTATCATCCCGTTCCAACGGTGTTTCTTTTCAGCGGGCCCTAACCCACGTGTCTTTTCCTGTGATCTTACCCGACTCTTCTAATTATTCCGGAGTTATTCTCAAGTTCTTTTTGAAGTTTGACGAAGAATGAATTTCATCACCGACGCCTTCCCAAGATCTCTTTCAAATTCTTTTCATTATTGGCTCAACCTCTTCGCTTTTCATTCTACCGGAGTATCTCAACAATTTTGGTGGTGTTTATCGTCGTCCTTGAAGACCGAAGTAGAGTTTCTCTTAAATCTTGTCCGTTCCCTCGGAGATTCATGGTGCTAGCTCGATGTTATCCTATCTAATTGTTTCCAGTCATGCAAATTCTTTTCATCCATCCGGAGTATTTCAGGAGTTACTTTCCATCTCAATCATCCGGAGGCCATCTTTTCGGAAGATTTCTTCGTTCCAAGTTTTCAAAGTCGTTCTCTAATTATTCTATATCTGTGCCCTTCGTTCGTCTCAATATTCTTCCGTGCTGTGTTCAAGCATTAGTTAATCAGTTCATGATCTCTTCGCTCTCATGTATCTAAATCCTCTCAAGTATCTTCGCTTCTTTTCTCCAATTCTTCCCGTGAATTGTGCCTTTGCTACGTTCATTTTCAAATCTTATGGTGGTTCGTTCAGGATTTCACTTCCTTCGTTATCATATTAATTCATTCGTTGTTTCCAAATTCCACCAAAGGTTCCATCAATACCTTCTCAAGTTTGCGCTTATATCTCTCTTAATCCTTTCTACGGAATAAGTAGTATGCCAAATCCATTGCTTGTCATCAATTTAATTTGATGAAGGATAAGCATACAATAAATCTTATTCTTATTTCCTCGAGGTGATTCAATTCTTTTCTTCCGAGATTGTTCATGATGAAGTAATTCTCGGTTCGAGTTGATTCACCTTTCTTTTCTGGAGTTCCAAGTTTTCGGCATTATCTCATCACGAAGCTCCTTCTAAATCATTTCTAGGCTTGGATCCTATTCTTTTCATCCTTTTGCTTACTGGAGGCTCTACATGGTGGTTCATCAACGACTCCTTTCATTCATCAATTGTTCTTCAAGATTTCTCTCGAGTTATGATCCGCCAAGCTATACCCTAAAATAAACATGGTGCTCAACACATGTTTTGCTTTGAGGAGCTCAAGTATACTTCATCTTGCATTCCAAAGTGCAATTCTTCCTACCTTATCTTTTGAGGTGGTGTTATGTCACTCTTGACAATTCCCTTCATGTTTCATGATTCATATTGTTGTCAAGAATGAGGTATTTTAAATCCATCAATCTTTTGTTGGAGCTATATTGGGTTATATTTCACCTAAAGCCTTCCCTAAGGAATGTTGCTAATTGTGGTGCCTATTGATAATCCAAGTTTCCTCCTATTTCTCTCATTAAAAGGAGTTTTCATCACCTTGCCGATCTCAATCCATTTAACTGTTTCCATCGGTGGCCGGTTGTCACCTCATCATTTTGAGATGTTTGCCATAAGCCCACAACAAGCTTGTGCTTTTCGTTGTTGAATTTAAACAACTCCGTTCAATTCTTCTTTGCAAGGGTACTTTCCAAGATCATTTGTGGAAGAAGTTGGCATTTTCTTCTCCATTCTTTTATTTCAATGATCTATCTTCTATTCTTTCTTCCGGAGGCATGGTGATGTTGCTCTCTTCACTCATCATCTCGAATTGTGAGGACCGTGTTCTTTTCATGCTTATCCATTTAACCAGAGTGTTATGTCATCTCTTCAAGTTCTTTTCATCTTATCAAGTTTTCCTTCTTTCTTTCAGTCGGAGTGCTGCCCAAATTATGTCAATCTTATTCCTTCTCTATCTAGTTTTAACCGGAGTGGTTTCAATATCTATCTTATCACTAAACCTCTTGGTTATCATCATATTCCTTGTTCCTCTTGTCCAACGAATTGTTTGCAATCTTGGTCATCTCCGTTGTTTTGTTTCTTTCAATTTGTTCAACCTCTCAAGGTTCTTTGGTTTCACTCATTGGTCGGAAGAAGCAACTTGTTTTACCTCTTCTCTTCCTCTTTCGTTTCCCTCCGGTGCCATCCTAGATCTCGGGACGAGATCCTCTCATAGTGGTGGAGTGTTGTAACGCCCCGGATACAACTTTCCATATTCGTATCTCCAACTCTTGCCTTTTTTCGGAGATGTGATATGTTTTTTCCTTCGTGGTTGGGTTTTTGTCTTTTGTTTTGCATTTTGTTCATGCCATGCATCTCATCTCATAGCATCATGTGCATTGCATCTGCATGTTTTCATAAAGCTTGCATCCGTTCGTAGTTGCCGCGTTCCCCCTTGCCTTCGTTGTCCCTTTCGAGACCAACCGTTCATTTGTTGTCCGACAGTTTGAGCCTCTCAAGCACAGCCACCGACCACCTTCGCAACCTTGTTCGAAATTGCCCGAACCGCACGGCCATGACCGTTGGGTCCGGATCAACTTCAAACATCCGTAAAGCATCTTCGGTTTCTTATTTGGATTTCCCTATCCCATTGATCTGGAGCCATCCGTTGCACATCGAACGCCCTAAAAAAAACCTCTGTTTGCTGCCCTGCCTATTTAAACAACAACCTCATGCCTAATTTGACCCAACCCTAAAATCCAGGATTTGTCCCTGCCGCCAAGACTCACCTCTCTTTCTCGGGATCTTCCCGATTCATCCATGGCCGCCACCATCCTCCCTCGTTTTCAGCATCAGACCAATCCATCGATCCACCTCCCTCCATCGATCTCTGAGCGCCCCTGCAGCCTCCCACGTCTGATCCAGAGGGAGCAGCACCCTCCCGAGCTCCTCCATGCCGTGCTCCTTCCCCGAGCCCTGCGCCTCTCCTCAAGCTCCCTGCGTCGTCCCCGGCGAGCAGTTCTGCTAGCAGCCACCAGCAGGACAGCCACGCTCGCGCCTCTCCTTCCCTTCCCTTTCTTCTCCTGTTGTCTTTCCCCTCTCATGCTCTCTCTCTCTCTCCCAGGTATGTCCGTGCAGGAGCCGCAAGGAGGAAGCCGCCTTCGCCAAGTTCTTGCCATGCGCGCCTGGATCCGCCATCCCCGGGCTCCTCCACGCTCGATTCTCATCGCTGCGCCAAGTCCCTCGCCTCGCCTCTGCTTCCCTGCTCCGAATTGAACGCCAAGCCGCCGCCCTGGAGTTTCTCCGCCGCCGGCGCCCTTCTCCAGTTCCCCAAGCCCCGGCCTCGCCCCTGCTCGTCTTCACCTCGCGCACCGCGACGCCGCGCCCGTGTCCAGCAGATGAGCGCCGCCCCTCTCCTTCCTCGTGGTCTCTCACTCCCTCTGGTTCTTTCCTGTCTCTCTCTGAATCCTACTCTCTCTCGATCTTCTCCAGGGTACCCCGGCGCCCGAGGAGAGCCGAGCTCCTCCCGATCCAGAGCTCCGCCGTCTTCCTCGCGACCTCCGCCGCCTCGCCTCACCGCCGACGATCACCAGCACCTCCAGGTCACGCCGCCGGGCCTCCCTCGCGCCCTCTCTTCCTTTCCCTCTTTCTGTCTCACCTCTCTCTGTCTCTCTTCGTCAGGGACAGGAACCAGACGAGCGCCACGACCGCTTCAGCCGCTGCCCTACTTCCGTTGACCGCAGCCGCCAAGGCCCAGCTCGCGCGCCTCCTCACCCCGACGGCCTCCTCCCCACCGAACCGGGCCATAGCCCATGGGTGAGCTGCCCCCCCCCCCTGGATCAGACGTGGGAGGCTGCAGGGGCGCTCGGAGATCGATGGAGGGAGGTGGATCGATGGATTGGTCTGATGCTGAAAACGAGGGAGGATGGTGGCGCTGCGGATGAATCGGGGAAGATCCCGAGAAAGAGAGGTGAGTGCGGCGGCGGCGGCGGCAGGGACAAATCCCCTGGATTTTAGGGTTGGGTCAAATTAGGCATGAGGTTGTTGTTTAAATAGGCAGGGCAGCAAACAGAGGGTTTTTTTTAGGGCGTTCGATGTGCAACGGATGGCTCCAGATCAATGGGATAGGGAAATCCAAATAAGAAACCGAAGATGCTTTACGGATGTTTGAAGTTGATCCGGACCCAACGGTCATGGCCGTGCGGTTCGGGGCAATTTTCGAACAAGGTTGCGAAGGTGGTCGGTGGCTGTGCAGAGAGGCTCAAACTGTCGGACAA
Source organism: Aegilops bicornis (assembly GCA_021605145.1). Taxonomy (NCBI): domain Eukaryota; kingdom Viridiplantae; phylum Streptophyta; class Magnoliopsida; order Poales; family Poaceae; genus Aegilops; species Aegilops bicornis. Next base: position 363,400,985 of record CM038675.1, read on the forward strand.
CAAATGAACGGTTGGTCTCGAAAGGGACAACGAAGGCAAGGGGGAACGCGGCAACTACAAACGGATGCAAGCTTTATGAAAACATGCAGATGCAATGCGCATGATGCTATGAGATGAGATGCATGGCATGAACAAAATGCAAAACAAAAGACAAAAACCCAACCACGAAGGAAAAAACATATCACATCTCCGGAAAAAGGCAAGAGTTGGAGATACGAATATGGAAAGTTGTATCCGGGCGCTATAAAGGTCCCAAAGCGAGCTCCTCGTGCTCAGCCTCACAAGCAAAGACTTTAGGGGAGGCGTTGCGATGAGGCCAGACACTGAGCTCTGGGCTCCCTGAGGTCGATGCAGCCCGGGGGCCACCCTTAGTTGTTTATCACAAGTGCGGAGCATAGCGCTTCCGTATGTGTATGGGCATAGCCGCTCCTCGGCAGTGTCGTCAGCCAGCGCAGAGCATGGTGCTTCCACTGGTGCGTGGGAGGGGCTCCCCCGAGGAGCCCCTGGCGTGTACAGCCCATACGACACGTGGCTGGCACGGTAGGGCTCGACGAGGTGTATCTGGGCACCTGTGAGCCAGCTGGGACTCACGGGCCCTACCTCAAGGCGGGTTGCACTGCACTGGCCTTATCTTGTGATGTGGTCCTGCAGATTTGGTTAGATGCCGGCGCTCTATGTCCTCGGGTCCCGGCCCTCGAGCTGGTCTCAGCCGTCGCTGGTATGCCAGGCCGCGATGCCGTGGACAAGGCCAGAGGGTGAGTGCTGGAGAGCTAGTAGGAGCCCTGAGTCGCGATGCTCAGGTACCCCCCCTTTAACGCGCAAGCGGTCGACATGAACGAAGAGAAGGTGCCATGGATTGGCATCAAATAACAAGCATGATGGGTTGAACGCATGACCCAAAATAAACGCAAGAGGGATACATGCCGCCGGGTCTGGCCCGAGCGACTTGGGGATGATGCAGCCCGAAGGGCGCCCCCAACAAGGTAAGCTAAGAACAGGAAGTAAAAGGGATACACGCCACAGGGACGGACCCACGCGGCCTGGGAATAATGCAGCCCTGGGGGGTGCTCCCAGCTGGAAATGAAATTTGAAAGATGTCACCTGATAGCGTTGAAGACGAAAGGGTGTTGGTGTAGCAGACTCAGTGGGCTGCGGGAGCCGATCCTCACGAGCCCCTGTGCCTCGGGGCCTCGGGAGGCTCCAGAGGCGCTGGTGGCTCCTCGTGGACCATCTCCATCTCTGCCAGGCTGCGGAACGTCCCGCCTCTTGAGCCTCGGGATGTCCCTCATGAGGCGCCATGCGTGGCGGCTGCGTCCGGCAGGCCGTAAGGCATGCGAACGTAGCTGTGAGGTGGACCTTCGCAGCGCCCCACGCGAGAGGGCCAGAGGCGCTCCTGAGAGGCGGCTCGGTTGAGCCCTGGTATGTCGATGCAGACGCGCAGCCCACCATCCTCGCCTGGATGGGGAGCTACGGCAGGTAAGCGGCGGCTGCCACTCATGACTCTTGACTCCTGCAGCTCCTGAATGATCTTGCTGACGAACTCCTGAGGGTTTGGCCCTCCTTGCCTTGCTCCTTCTTGAGGGAAACGTGCTTCGAAACACGCCTCCAAGTGGTGCCCAAGCGCCTCCCTCGTGACCTTAGCAAGGTCGGTGGCCCTCCAGGGTGGAGCCCCCGAGCCCTGCCTAAGGAGGGCGCCGGGCGCGCTTTCCTATGCAATAGAAGGAAGTTCCCCCTGAGCGGGCGCGGGCCCTGAGGGGCCTGCCTCCTGAGGGACTAGGCCGGACGATGTCTTCTTCTTCTTGGGGGCGGTCTCGGGAAGCCTCCTGCTTCCGCGATCCGGGTCTTCCAGTGATGCGGCCTGAAAGGCTCTCTCCAGGGAGCACACCGCGTCTTTCTCTTTGCAGGGCACCGTGATGACTCCGCCACTTCCTGGCATCTTGAGGACGTTGTAGTCGTGGTGGGTTACGGCCATGAACTTGGCCAGCACTGGGTACTCGAGGATGGCATTGTATGGCAGGCGAATGTGGGCGACGTCGAAGTCGATGAGCTCGGTGCGGTAGTTGTCGCGCGCGCCAAAGGTGACAGGGAGGCGAACCTGCCCGATCGGGACTGTGGAGCCGCTTGTGACTCCGGAGAAAGGCTTGGTTGGCTGAAGATGATTGTAAGGCACTTGGAGATTGTTGAACGTTTCCACAGACAGGACGTTGAGCCCTACCCCGCCATCGATGAGGGTCTTGGTGACTAGCACGTTGCTGATGATTGGGGAGCAAAGCATCGGGAGGACTCTGGCTGTGGCAGCACACTTGAGTTGATCCGTTGAACTGAACGTGATGGCGCACGCCGACCACCTGAGGGGGCGTGTGGCTTCAAGCTTGGGGAGGACTGCATTCACTCCGCGGGCGAACTGCTTGAAGATGCGTTGAGAGGCTGGGGCTTGAGCTCCGCCCAGATGCAAAGCGATCGCGCGGCTCCTGGAAGCCCCCAACCCCCTCGTCCTGATGATGGTCTTGATTTCTCCTTGGCTGCGGTGGCAGAGGAGGGAGGCCTGCGTTGCCTTGCGGGCGATCCTCGCGAGGCTGATCCCTCCAGCCTCCCTCGCGAGGCGGGTCTTGCCAGTGATCCTCGCGAGGTTGGTTGCGCCACCCTTGGCGAGGGCCACGGTCTTCCTCAAGGCCCCGTTCCTTCCTCCTCCTCGGCCAGAGTCCCGTCAGCTGCGGTCGGGACGTCGGCCGATCCTCCCTTCTCGCACGGCTCGGAGCTCTTGACATTCGTTGGTGTTGTGGGTGGAGGTCGTGGTACACAAGATCTTGGCTGCCCTTGGAAGACTCAGCTGATCTCTGCCCGCTTGGTGTCCGGGTTCTGCCATGAGCACGGTAGCCCCCTTGCGCTTCACGTCCTTGGCCTTGGATTTCTTCTCTTCTGGGTCTGCGGTAGGCAGCTCGAGGAGGGAGAGACGCCCTTCCTCGGCCCTGGCGCACTTGGTCGCCAAGTTGAACAGCTCCAAGGAAGTGCACAGATCTTCATGCATCGCCAGCTCCTCTTTCATCTTGACGTCGCACACACCGTCGAAGAAGGCGGAGATGATGGCCTCCTCGGTCACCTTGGGAATATTGAGGCATGCGTTGTTGAAGCGCTGGATGTACTGCGCAGGTCTCCCCGGTTGCTGCTTGATGCGCGCGATGTCGCTTCTGGCGGGTGGCCGGTCACGAGTACCTTGAAGTTGGCGATGAAGCGGTGCGCATCTCTTCCTGTGGAGGAGATCGTGCGGAGGCAGGTTCAGAGCTAGGTGCGGGCCCCGTCCCTGAGCGCCATGGGAAACCAGTTCGCCATGACCTTCTGCCTCCGTTGGCGGGAGCCTGATGTCCAGCTCGTAGAGCTGGAGGAACTTCTGGGTCGGCCGTGCACTGTAACGAGGAGGCAGGTCTGGCTTGAACTTGCCGGCCACGCGACGCTGCGCAGCTCGGTGGTGAAGGCACGGCAACTGCCGCTACGGAGGCCTTGGATGACGAAGAGCTTGGTCTTGCGGGTCCCCATGCGCGGCAGCTGGGAGCAGCGCGGGGTCTTGACGTGCCGGAGCGGGTGCGTGGTCGCGACGAGCCAGAGCTGGGAGCACTCGAGCAGCTTCTTGCGGGCGAGGGACCTCCTGGCAGCTCTGCTCTTGCCGCGCTGGCGCTGGACGGAGCGGGTTCCGCCCAGGGACCACGCGCCTTGGGGCCAGCGCGCCTTCTTGAGGGGGAGGCGGCCGAGGCGCCCCCGGAGCTTCGTCGCCCACGCAAGGCGGGGTGCGGTGCAGCCGAGACGGTGCGGGGAGCCTTCGCGGCGAACAAGCTCGGCGACGCGGTCGAGCCACTCTTCGTAGACGTCGTCGACTAGACGGTAGCGCAGGAGCTCGTTTGCCGCGATGAGCGCAGATCGAGCCTCCATGGGCGCGCGGAATGCGCGAGACGAAGAACAAGTCGAAGCGAGTGAGGGGGTAGCAGTGCGGTCGTCTTGCCTCACGGAGGGATGCTGGGACGATGCTTGCTGCTCGTTCCACGTCGGGCCGGTGGCGGCGTTGACGGAAGGTGACGGGGAACGACGAGGGCGCCCGCCGACGGGAGCCGTTTGGGCGACGTGGGAAGCGAGAGCGGCTCGGCGCTCGGCGCGGGCCCAACGAGCGTCAGACATGGATGCGGTGGTCGACGGAGAACAGGGCGGCAGAAGACGAATTCTGGCGCACCCCTACCTGGCGCGCCAAATGTCGGATTACGGGTTCCGGCAGACCCTTGAGGTTCGAACACTGGGGTGCGCGCGGAGATTCGACCTCTACCTACATGTACCCCGCCGCCTCGCTAAGATCTAAGCTACGAAAGGAACAACACAAGATACACAAGGTTTATGCTAGTTCGGGCCACCGTTGTGGTGTAATACCCTACTCTAGTTTGTGGTGCGGTGGATTGCCTCTTGGGCTGATGGTGATGAACAATACAAGGAAGAACAGCCTCGCGAGGGTCTGTTCTTGGCCGGGGCGATGAACTTCTTGGAGGAGTTCAGTCGCTCTCTCTCTCTCTCTCTCTCTCTCTCTCTCTCTCTCTCTCTCTGGGATCCATCTCAAGCTATTCCGGATCGGATCCCTTGGATGCCATAGCTGTGTGTGTGGATAGTCCTATTTATAGGCGAAGGCCCTGGCCTCTTCCCAAATATTGAGCGGGAAGGGCGCCAACAATCGGCCATTTTGAAGGGGGAACATCTGGTACACTTATCCTGACTAAAGTTGGTCCTCGCCGGGCAAAGGCTCTGGTGGTGACGCCTTGGCTTGGGCTCCATAATGACTTCCTTCCTGCCGTTGGGCTAGTCTTGGTCTTGTTGCAATCAAGTGGACGCCTTTGCTTGATGCTCTCGCCTGCGCTTGCTCCCTTTGCACCAAAGAGGAAAGGAGGACACTGCGCGGGCTGGCGCCCGTCTGGCGCCCTTGGTCGTCATGGCTTGCGTCATGGGCACCTCGTGAGGTACCCCGCCTTGATTTCTCCACCTCCTCGCGAGCCAGCCTGATGAGGCCGCGCCTGAGGAAGCTCCCTGTCGTCCGCCCCGCGAGGCTTGGCCCCTCGCGAGGGTCTTGAGCTTGTGTCGGCGAAGATGGGCCGTGATGGGCCCCCCTTTGAGCCACGCCGCAGGCCGCAGGCAGGCAAGTCTGGGGACCCCCGTTCACAGAACGCCGACAGACGTAACAGCCACTGTCCGGATACTCACGTATTTCACGGTGCTTTATACATTGGGGTTTTTCCAATATAACTTTTCCGGCTCATGTGTCCGAATGATCATCAGTCTTTTGCCATCGTCTGATCGAGCGAGGAACCAGTTGTGCTTCCCTGTTTTTGGCAAAGGTGGTGTGATTACAAAGGGCAGTCACTAGAGGGACACTGCATCATATCAAAAAGGACATGCATTGTTAATGTAAAATCAACATTGTTCAGAGTATGAGTAGGATAATGCAAGAAACATCATTGATATGTCCCTGTTAGAACTGGGAGGAAAATACAGGGAAATGTATACTAGGTTCAAAAATATAGAAGTGCCATGCATGGTTATACTCATGTTATCTCTCAATCGATTCTTCACAGGAAACTACCATGTCATGCATGTTATGTAATCATGTTCTGTCCTCACAAACAAATTCTTCAAGGTAACTAACTAACTGTGCATTGTTATATACTCGTGTTCTATGGGCAAATTTTTTGTGAGGATATTATTCTAGCCATTGATTGCTGAAGGGCGAATATAGGTATGTACACAAGGTAAGCATTGCAGGATTTCACTACTTCCAAATATGGAGTTCTCCATATGCACATTTACTTCCCTAATGTATGGTTAGATGAAACCAACAGTGTGGTGCATGTTTCTACATCATGAAAATGAGGAAACTAACATGGCCATTGATACACACTCATATTTAGTAGTAGTATATAGATTATTGTAAAATAAGGAGAATATCCATATATTCCTAACCGCTTGATTATTCAGGTACAAATTGGCGTAATGACATGGTCACAATCGCATGAATTAAATCATTCCAAATATAGCTGATTTACAGCGTCTCTAATACATTGCCATAGTTCTACTCAAATTCTGCTCAAACAGGGATATGCCAATCATCACAAAAAGTTCAAACAGTGCCATGGCGTCATCATTAACATGAGATGGAAACAACTTACACGCGTCGTCCCAGCAATACGTGGTGCCATCTGCTTTGTCTATCGCGTAGATGATGCCATTGTGTTCAATAGCATCACAGAAGTGTGTATCAGCTTTGACGATGATCCACTGCGAGCTGAGTTGTCTCCAGCTAAAGAAGGCACTGGCGTAAAGATAGGCGAGTCTAAGGTCGAACAAGGCAATTAGCTTGAAGTCTGCGTAATTCGCATGTCGTGTGGGCACTTGGCAGATTACAATCTTCTGCAAAACAAGGTCCGTCCAACTAACGTGGTAATCTAGATGACTTGGACCGCGATGGTAAAACTCTATATAATCCAACGGAGAAAGGATAATCTCATGGGAGGTCTGGAAGTTCACGAGCACCAACTTTTTACCATCTTCTCCGAAGGCAGCCATCCAGTGGGAGTTCATGCCGACCCAGTACATACATGCCAAGAAGTTTCGGGCGATGGTGATCGGATCGAAGTCGAGGGAAATGATGTACGGCGACCCACTACATACCTGCAAATAAGTTTCTGCTAATGGAGATCGGATTGAAGTCGAGGGGCATCATGTACGCCTCTGTATCATGGTGAGCCAATCTTGCAAGACCAGATAGCAGCAAGTAGGGTGTCTTAAAAAGCTTAGGCCTCGCTTCGATGATGGTCGTGTGCATGCCCCTCGAGCATGCAGCCAGCCGCGGGGCGCTCAACATATCCATACACGAACAACAGATGTCGAGGACGTCACTGGGGAGATTGCTCCAATCGCGGCTCATATGGATGTTGCGCGATTCGCGTTCGGCCATGGTGGAGTTTGGAAGGTAGGGTTTTGGGGGGCTTGATTTACGGGGGAGAAGGTTGTCGGTGTTGGAGCGGCTAGCGAGGGAATAGTGGTACTGGGGGAGGCGAGGGTACGCAGGGGCACAGTGAGATGATGAAGAGTGACCTCAGGATCTCCGGCGAGACGGAGATGGAGATGGAGTGGTGCTAGGGGAGAGGGAGACGAGGCGAGGCAAGCTATACAATGGCCCGGTGATGTTGACTACACAAAGGCACAAGCTGAGGCTGACTTTGGTAACCCGGACACGCCGCCTGGACTGGTGTCACCTCGGGCGCAGGGTCTTGTCACTTCACTGTGAGGACCGGATGAATAATAGTGTCGGCGTTCTGGGAAAAGGGGTCCCGAGACTTGCGTGCCTGCGGCCCACAGCGTGGCTCTACGAGCGGGCCCGTACGGCCCATCTTCACCAGCAAGCATTCAAGACCCTTGCGAGGGGCCAAGCCTCACGAGGCGGACGACACAAGACCTCCTCGGGAGCGGCCTCACTAGGCTGGCTCGCGAGGGGCAGAGAGATCAAGGCAAGACAAACCTCGCGAGGCTCTCGTGACGTGAGCCATGACGACCAAGGCCAGGCGGGCGCCAGCGCACACAGTGTCCTTGTTTCCTCTTTGGTGCTAAGGAGGCAAGCGCAGGCGAGGAGTACCGAGGCGTCAAGCAAATTTTTCCATATCGGTGCAACGAGACCAAGACCAGCAGGACGGCCAGACGGAGGTCACCATGGAGCCCAAGGCGGCGTCACCACCAGTGCCTTTTGCAGGCGAAGACTGCTTTTGTCAGGATAGCTTGTACTAACTGTCCCCTTTTAAATTGGCCGTTGTGGGATCCCTTCCCGCTCAATATTTGGGAAGAGGACTAGGGCCTCTATAAATAGGACTAACCACCACAGTAGGAGGGGATCGAATCCTCACCCACACAAGTTCACCAAGCACAAGAACACCTCGCCTCATGAGGCTGTTCTTCGCCTTGTACTATTCATCCTCAGCCCAAGAGGTAATCCACCAGCACACACTGGAGTAGGGTATTACACCACAATGGTGGCCCGAACCAGTATAAATCTTGTGTCCCCTGTGTTGTGAGTTCGTTGAGCTAGCCTAGAGATCACGAAGCGTGTGAGGGCGTGATCTGTGTGGGAGAGATCTTCGCGCGCACCCCAGAGTTCAAACCTTAAGGGTTTTGCCGAAACCCGAGATCCGACATTTGGCGCGCCAGGTAGGGGTGCGCCGAAGCTTCCCTTCCGTCGCTCCGTGTCCCGTTGCTTCGTCACCTCCATGGCGAACGCTCGCCGAGCTCGCGCCGAGCCGCACCCGCCGCTCGTGCCGTTCAGACAGCCCCCATCGGCGGGCCACCCCGTCGTTCTCTTCGTCGCTGCTAACGCCACATCGTCTTGGCGGGGAACGAGCAGCAAGCATCATCATCAAGCACCCTCGGCGGGCGGGACGGCCAGATCGCCACTCCATCGCTGACCCCGGCCGGCTCGTCGTCTCACGCCCGTCGCGCTCCCACGGACGCGCAGGCCATGTTGTGCATGGCGCGTGAACTCCTGCGCTACCGCCCCATCGATGACCTCTATGAGGACTGGCTCGACCGCATCGCCGAGCTTGTGAGTGCCGCAGGGGTCTCCCCACTTTCAAAGTTAGAGCATGGTTGGTTTGATGCCAAAAGTTGGCATGCCAATATTTAGCAAATGCCAAATGTTGGCTAGTGATTGGTTGGCTACCAACTTTTCTTCTCAACCTCACAAAAAGTTGCCAACATTTGGCAAATTTTGATTTTGCCAAATGTTGGCTTGCCAAATATTGGCAATGCCAATTATTGGCATCAAACCAATTATGCTCTTATTCACACACTATATAGGGGTATAGATGTTTGGTTTGCAGCCTAAGGTTGCCATGCCTAAGCTTAGGCGTGCCACAAGTGTGTTTGGTTGCGTTCTCGTCTCAGTATAGTTGTTCCCTCTTCATGCATGCTCAACTGAACACCCCTCTTCATGTATGCTCTCTTCATGCATGCTTCTAGTGTATTTGTGCTAAGCTAGTGTGGACTCATGCACCCTCCATACACTCCACCAAACACCCAAAAGTGGGTCGAGAAGGGAACTCTTGGGATCATGCACCCTTCATACACCCTACCAAACACACCAGGCATGTGTTTGGTTCATTACTACACTTGTGGCTTGCCACACTTTTCTAGCTACATGGTCCACATGTCATAGACTCAACTTCTTGCCAAATCTTGCCACACTTGTGGTGGCCATTTTGTTAGCCATATTTTTTGTGGCAGACACACTTTGCCTAATCTTAGTTGTGGCAAAGTTAGTCATGAATGAAGTTCAACCATGGAGTCTTCTAGATTCTACATGTGGCAGAATGGAATGTAGATGATATCCAACAGCCAAGAGTGCTCGGTTTGCCATCTTTGTACCGTCGGATTGGCTTCATTCAACAACAAACTTTCAAAGTTATTCATACACTATATAGGGGTATAGATATAGATGTGCCGGCCCGTTGCAATGGATCCAAAGTATATCTGTTTAGTGGAGTGCACTCTAAATACATTATCTATTTATTTTTCTCTAACCTTTACTAGCCATGCAACCAAGCCACATAAGCTTCATGGGTGCCCCCCACATCATATTATTCATACTAAGTTGACTGAAAAAAAGATAAATCACCCAAAACAAGATCTTCCCATTTTTTGTTCCTATGATGTTGTGTCGTGCACGTACCTACTAGTTGTATAGTGGTAGTACTAGTGGTAGTACAAAATTGGTACTAGTATGAGTAGAGTAGTACGGAATGCTCCTACTCTATCAACGAGCCCCATCTGACACCAAATTTCTTGGCTTCCGTTACTCTGACTAGATCTTCCCTCGCTTCGCTTTTCCAACTCAAGGCGGGCGGGTGCGGTTTGCCAATAGTCCGTTTGCTCAACGGCGGTCCCACATGAAAGTGAAAATGCTAGGCAACACACCTTCCCTAAGCTATGTGTCATGTCGGACGGGCCATGGAGTACTCCCGATTCCCAGGCGTGTGGGGGGGGGGGGGAGTGCGACGCGAACGCGGCAGGCCTTTTCCTTTTACTACCAATGTGCACGTGCGTTGCGACGGATCCAAAGTAGTAGAATAGTAGTAGTTGTTCATCAACTTGAAAGAAATCACTCTTGTTTTGATATACTCCTAATATATTACTCCCTTTGTTCCTAAATATTTATCTTTTTAGAGATTTCAAATGGACTATCACATACGGATTATATAGACATATTTTGAGGTGTAGATTCACTCATTTTGCTTCGTATGTAGTCACTTATTGAAATCTCTAGAAAGACAAATATTTAGGAACGGAGGGAGTACTTTTCACTCAAAATATATTTCTCGGGCTGTTTTGATGAGGTGAGGGAGGGATGTGGTTGCTTTCAAGATAATAAGGGTTTTCTCGCAAATTGCAACAGTAGAAGTGGGCTATTGTTGCAAAAATGCCACAACTTACCTCACAGTAGATGCATATCTAATGGTCGAAACGATGGATGGCGTATACACCACCATCACCAATCGAAGTCTTTATAGGAGTAGGAGTAGAGAAACATGTATAAATTGTAACATTTTGGTTACGCTCCTTGGCACGATCAATAGATAGAAATAACGATTGGAAATGCTAGGGCGGGCTATTTCCTCCGGATAAGCGAAGTGCGTAGTAGTAGCTAGGTTGGCGCATCATCGGTTTGCTCACACGCGGTCCGACATGTTCTAGTGTTTCTAGCAAGATGCCCGCGCGTTGCACGAAGTTGATGGAAAAGGTAAGCACAACTTATAAATTGACGCATGGAGTACTAGTTACAGTGATGCATATAATTAAGCAAAGGGATCGCACATGTCGCTTTTGACTGGAACGAGAATGCAACAGCACAATAAAATTAAGGCCACGATGATGATGCAATCGCAGTGGTGGTTACATAAGGCAAGAAGAAAGATGCATCCATCAACGTACGACCTCCTCCTCCTCAACTTAGTGCACCGGGCCACCGACCTGCGGCTAAGGAGCGGCGGCTTTTGTGGCGAGGTCGAGGTGCTTCTCAAGAAAGGCATCTGAGGCTTTCGTCCAGTTGAGGAAGGCCAACGTCGTAGCGTCCTCACTGGCCTTGTAGATACCTAGGTACACGATTTGCTCATACACGTGGATTTGTAGGTCGACGAATTCTTGCAGGGCGAGGCGCCTCGTGGCGAGTGCGACCTCCAGGTGGATATTCTTCGTGGCGTCGGCGGGCAGTCGCAGGGCCACCAGTTCTTGAAAGAGGTTCTGGCCATGGAGGCCGATTAGGGTGGCAGGCAATGAGGAGCCCGGGCGCGCGGGCTAGAGGAGTACGGCGATGTCGTCCGCGAGCTTCTTGAGGACGGTGAACTTGCTGGTGGTGGCAAATATCATCTGGTCCAACTGAGTGTCATAGTTGGCGTCGACGGCGGCCATCCACCAGCCAGTCTCCAACACCGTCTGGAGACGATCCTCGGCGCCATGCCGCAGGCCGACGTCGTGGACCATGTGGCACAGCTGCTGGCCGCTAGCGCGCATCACCGCCATGGGTCTGGAGTGAGCTCTTTTTCACTTAGTGTAGGTGCTTAGGCAAATGCTTAGGTGTGTACGATGTGGTAGATGCATTGGAATGGAGGGGCGCCATTATATGAGAGCAAACTGCGTTGCATTCACATCGTGCAGCCTCTTTTCCCGGTCCTCCTCCCATTACTTCCCTCATGCATTAATTGAAGGAGGATGCATTGGCCGTTCAACATTTTGAGAACTGCCACTCCCTCCCTCGTCTGCATTAAAGCCGTATCGGGAACTGCGCCGCCCGCTGTCAAATCGAATAGTACTGCGCCGCCTTTGCATGCCCGGCTGAACATGCTTCATCGCCTCCATCAAACCCCTCCGTTAAACCCGCATGCAAACCGAGAAACCTACTCCGGCCACACGTCCGTTCATGAGCGGGCCGGAATTAAACGCAACACCAGCCGAGCTCCTCCCGTCCGCCCTCAGTTTAAACAAGGCCAGATGTTGGCCAAGCTCCGACCATCCGCCCTCTATTTAGACGAGGCCAGACAGACAGCGGGCAAGAATCGCACCCCTCCGCCGCTCCCCCATCTCCTCCTTCACCATTTTCTCCACTCTTCTGATGGCTTCCGAGGAGCCGTTCTCCGGCATATTACCCGGCTGGGTGGCCCGCCGAGCCCTCCGGATACGGGCGAGGCCACTCGGTGCTTCACCAACCTCGCTTGGCCCGACGGAGCGCTTGCCGCCCCTAAGCAGGCGTGGTTCAGCTACTCGCCGCTCGGTTCAGCTCGATGAGGAGTGGCGAGTTGCTCCACGCCGGCACGGCGGCGAGCACACCGGTACGGGCGTCGTCGTTGCCTCATCATACCGCGCCACCAGTGTCTGCGGTGCCGCGCCTCCTGTGTCTGTGGGCGCGCCTCCCGTGCCTGCGACAGCGCCATGCAGGCAGAGACAGAAGCCGGGTGCATGGAGAGCGATGAGTCGGTGGCCAGCTTCTCCGTGTCCACCGCCATCAGCGAGGATAAGTAGAACACGGGAGGCCGCACGCCACATGGGTCCCATGAAGGCCACCGCCGAGGCAACGACTGCGCATTCAGGTGGTTTCTTTGCTTCTTCGTCTCTTCCGAGGACCTTCGTTGACCCCGCAAGTGTCTGCCAGACATGAGGAAGACAAAGGGATCCACAGGCGGCCATTTAGATTATGTACTCCCTCTCCAACTGGCGGGAAATATTTGTTCTAAGAATGGATAAATTGTATGTATCTATAACTAAAATAAGTCTAGATACATCCATTTCTAGGACAAGTATTTCCGGACGGAGGGAGTATTAATTATACCAAGAGAGCCGGATTGGCACCGCTTAGTTCATGTAAATGTAATGAAATCCATCATGTTTATATGAAGATCCGCCTTTTTTATACGAAATCCTTCTTGCTTATATGAAATCAGTCCGTGTTCGCACGAATTTCATCTGTTGGTTAGAGTTGTGAAAATGTATGCCGCTGGCGTTTGATGTCGCCCTCCGCGGAAGGAGGCGGAGGAAATTTGTCGGCTGCCATTGGAGATGCTCTTATGTTGGAAATAATAGAGTGACATCCAATCCATTTGAGTTAATTATGCGTGTATGATTGTCCCTCTATAAAAAGTTAATTGCATGTACGGTGTACACGTGACTTGCGTGGTGGCTACAGCTGCACTCAAAGTTAAAAAGAAATAAGTCCATCCTTAATCATGTATTCTAAGTACTCTGTGGGTTCCACTGTCAGTACAGTAACAAAAGAAGTATATATTAAATAAGTAATATATAATATACAAATCTAAAGTTAAAGACACAATTCGAACTCATGTCATCGCGTTGCGAGCATCCGGCACTAACCAGTCCAGCACATTTTTGTTGTAGACCATGCTGTTGATATATCTCCATGTCTACTCTTATACTCCATCCCTTCCTAAATATTTGTCTTTTCAGATTTCAAATGGACTACCACATACAGATGTGTATGTAGACATATTTTAGAGTGTAGTTTCACTCATTTTGCTCCATATATAGTCAATTGTTGAAATCTCTAAAAAGACAAATATTTAGGAACGGAGGGAGTAGAAAAAAGAGTTGGTGATGATGGTGTGCGTGCCATCCTGCAATATAGGCCGTCGGATTTATATCTAACGGATAGGAAGAAAACTATGGCAATTTTGCAAAAATATACCCACACCCCTCTCCACGTTCGCAAATACGGCCTTCCCTCGTTCATCCTTTTCTCTCACAAGATAAACTACTCATACAAATGCATCTTGATGTTTCGTGCAACGCACGGGCATCTAGCTAGTTTCTTTTAAAATAGTTACTGCGATAATTGGGTTGAAGTGATATATTTTATGTCTACCCCGAATGATTTCAGATTCACTAGTAGTAACAAAGAAAAGGTTGCCTTGTTGATTAACAGAAAACAGGGTGAAAACTATCACATGAGGCCGGTAAAAATGAGGCACACTGGGTTCAGCGTCATCGTCACTACAGCTGTGCGCACGCGAGAAGTCTACATATCGAGGGGGCTACTGAGTGAGGCACAGAGACACAATGTTCGAGAGAGAAACCAATTGATAGATTACGATCAGATCGAGTTGTCACCCTTCTACTGTCATTGTTGGCGTGGGGGGAGGGGGAGGGAGATAAAGACGTATCGAGAGTGTGCGCGGTAGGCACAGAGGCACAACTAGCGAGTGTGTGTGTATGTGTGTGTGTTTGAAAGAGGAGTAGATAGATTACTATCAAGATCGAGGTGCCGCCCTACTCCTTCATTGTCGGGCAGTGTGTGCGTGTGTGTGTGTGTGTGTGTTTGAGAGAGAAGCCAGTCAATAGATTAGTATCAAGATCGAGGTGTCACCCTACTCCTTCGGTGTTGGGAAGTGTGTGTGTGTGGTTGTGTGGGTGTGGGTGTGTGTCGGGGGGGCAGTGACACTTACATATCCCTACTCTTATAAAAACAGAGTTGGTGATGATGGTGTTCCTGCCATCCTGCAATATAGGCCATCCGATTTATATCCGACGGATAGGAAGGAAACTGTGGCAATTTTGCAAAAAGATACCCACACCCCTCTCCGCATTTGCAAATAAGGCATTCCCTCCTTCATCCTTTTCTCCCACAAGATAAACTACTCATACAAATGCATCTTGATGTTCCATGCAACGCATGGGCATCTTGCTAGTAGGGAGAAGGAGTTTGTGTGACACATATCTAGCTATATTAAGGGATAGGTAGATAGCATTTGTGCGAGGCATACTTAAAGCATCACGAAGATAAACAAAACGGTGTGCATGCAAGTGCCGAAAAAAATGAAGCGAGAAACAATGTGTGCACACGCACGCGCATGTGTGTGTGTGTGTGTGTGTGAGAGAGAGAGAGAGAGAGCGAAATCTCAAAACAAAAGGTGCTCTGCTGGAATCCCATTGTATGTATTCATATGGTTCCGGAACTCGAGTTAACCTTAGGCATATGTGTGAGAGACATTATTATACTTTGAGACATTACTGACTGTGGGTGGGCGGAATTAAAGGGGTGGGCGTGTTCGATAGAGAGAGCATGTGTGTTTCTATTTAAATATCACATTTTTTTCAAACAACCAATGTAGCTATCATATACATGCACCATTGTTACTCTTGCATTCAAAATCATTAGTCTTGGATGATTCAAGGTTCTATTATGAAGTAATATATGTAATATTCATATATGAATTCAACGGGTACACAATTTATGAAATGGAGGCTATGTAATCATATGAGGTAACACTTTTAAGTAGCGGACTGAAATATCCATTTCTTTTTGTGCGCCTCTACACTAACACGTCAATGCATTATGTTTAAAGTAAATAACCAATTGCACTAAATTGTCTATTTCCATGAGAAATACACAGGCTAAGCGTTTGATCCCTTTTTTTGAACGCACCACTACACCCGTACGATTGGCCGCGCCCGTGTGAACGTCCAAGTTATCGGCTCATCATCCCGAGTTATTGTCTTTTTTTCTGGGATGGACTTCACACCAGTTATTAACTGCTGACGCGTGCCCCGTGTACACAGTCTCGCATGACCTTCCCGCTAGCACGGTCCAAAATTAGTTGAAACTGGATACGAAGGATCCCGCGGGTGGCAAAATCTCCCGCCTCCTTCTAAAATTTCTGCCACCTTAGTCTTTAGCATGCGAAATTCCCCTTTTGTCCTTGGTGCACGGAGACCAACAGTTACAATACCGCCCTCATCTACATAATAGGTCGGGGCTACTTTGGTAACTTCAGGTTCCCCACTACACGGCACCCCATTTCCTCTCCCCTCCCGCAAAATGACTAACTCCACAAAGACCAGAGCATCTCACATCATGCCGTCTGCATTTCATCGGCCTTTCTCCCTCCCTCTCGAAACCCTAGACTGCTCATCCACCGCGTGCATTATAGCCCATTCATCGCCAGCTGACATCCACCTCGCCGGATCAGCCTGCGGCAAGATCTACCCCTCCCACCTCCCCTAGAAACAAGTAGACTGCTCATCCACCACTGTACCACAGCCCATTCAGTGTCGGCCTTGTCCACGGCGCCTGATCTGCTTCGCCGGTACTCTCGTCAACCGCAGTGCATCTACAACGGCTCATTCGTACTCCCCACCGGAGACGCTTCGTCCACACCCCCTGGAGCCGCCCCACCGACGCCCCCGTCAACGACCTCTGATCCTCTTCGCCGACACCTTCCTCAACCCTACCAGAGCCGCTTCGCCGACACCATCGTCAACCCCACCGGAGTAGCTTTGCCTATACCATTCTCAACCCTACTGGGGCCGCTTTGCCAACTCACAAGTCTACGGCCTCAGATCCGCTTCCTCGCACCCTCATCCAACCTACCGGAGCAGCTTCTGACGCCCCGTCCACGGCCGCAGATCCGCATCGTCGACACCATCCTTAACCCAACCACCGGAGCAGCTTCACATACGCCCTCGTCCACGGCCACAGATCTGCTTCGCCCACACTGTAGTCCACCCTACCGGAGCCGCTCCACAAATACCCTACTCGACGGTTCTAGATCTCCTTACCGGACCCCGATAGCCAGCGCAACGTCATCACCCTTAACGTTTCTAACCTGATTCCCACCGTCTGGCAAGATGCCAAGCACCCGCCACGGCCTAGGTACTTGTCACCTTTAAACCCGTCCAGCATCACCTGCCCGATGTACTTCAAATATACTAACAGATCGTTGTTACCTGTTATGCAGCTGGCAAAAACTACAAGGACGATGTTTCTTCTAGATCTAACAGCTTGGCCAACCAAGATCCTGGACCAAGGCATTGCTATGATCTTGTAAGCGCGTCTCTCTCTCTTGTATTGTTTTGTGCCTGCCGGCGTGCTTTGCTAGGATTTTCGACCAGTAAGCCCTTTGTGCAGACAATGATTTCTACTACTGGCTGCTAAATTAGATATGTAGTTGTCATACATGATACTACCTCGTACCTCCGTTACAGAGATTCCACTATAGGCTACATACGGAGCAAAATGAGTGAATCTACACTCGAAAATGCATCTATATACATCTATATGTGGTCCATACTGGAATCTCTACATAGACATATATTTAGGAACACAGGCAGTACATTACACAAAATCGTAGGTGGCATGTAGGAATTCCAGTGCACTACATTAGGTTCCCTTAGAGTGCCTGCTAGTCAAGCACACAGAGTCATGGCTAGTTTATGCTACACACACAATCATTAATTGGTGGTTTAAATATGCGCAAGGGATATGCAATGTATTATCATGTAGAGATGTCTGAAATTAGCCGTGTCAACTTGCAGATAGGGTTACACAATGAAAAAGTACAAGATGTATGTGGCAATTTCATGGAACATCGCAAAAAAAGGGGAGTCGGCGGTGAGCCTATACAGTGTGCTATGGTACGTCACTCCTCCATTGCAATTATCGTGACATGTTATTTGTATGTCAGTTCTATTGGCCAAGTTTCTTAGGGACAGTTATTACGAGTTATCCTAAGAAAATAAGCACATGTGAATATAAGCTCCATGTAATAAGCCAACCAGTTCTTTTCATTGCATTTTCGGCTTATCTTTGGTATGATCAGTGAAAAGTCTAGATTGCATTATATTTTTTCATTTTGCTGCACATATGAAAATTAATTTGACTTGCAAACATCACAAATTGAACCCAGTGTAGTAATTAATATGATAGGAAAACAGACCATCACTATTTGCTCAAAATGCAAATACAAAGATACCATCTACTTGGCACAATCTACTTTGGTCAATGTTTTCCATAGAGATCCCATTGCCTAATTTAAACGAAGAACGCATGACCCACATTTAAATGTAGAGCAATTATTTATTGAAATTCGATGGTCCAAGTGGCTGGTTATTATCATATAGCAGCACCACCTGAAAGCATCATATAGCAGCAAGAAGCTCATAGCAACTCATCATACAGCAGCAGCAGCAGTGCAATTCATCATATACCAAAGAGCAGCTCATAGCAATTCATCATATAGCAGCAGCAGGAGCAGCTCATAGCAATTCATCATATAGCAGCAGCAGGAGCAGCTCATAGCAATTCATTATATAGCATCAGCAGGAGCAGCTCATAGCAATTCATCATACAACAGCAATAGGAGCAGCTTATAGCAACTCATCATATAGCAGCAGCTGCAACAGCTCATAGCAATTCATCATATAGCAGCAGCAGCTCATAGCAATGCATCATATAGCAGCAGCAGGAGCAGCTCATAGCAATGCATCATATAGCAGCAGCAGAAGCAGCTCATAGCAATTCATCGTATAGTGGATCGTAATGAAAATTTGGAAAAAATCAGAGGAGATCCTCACCTTGTTGGATGAGCTCATCCTTCAACAGCACCTCAAGGCCACGGCCTGGGAGGTGGGGAGGGGGAATAAGGTGCCTTCTGCCGCAGTGTGGCATCAGCCATAGTTGTGCAGCGCCTGCCGAAGTAGTGCATTGGACGAACCACAGTGGAGCAGCTGTTGAAGACCATGAGAATGAGAGGCAGCGCCAGAGGGAGGAGCAGCCAGGGAGATTTGCCCCTACCCGCCGGCCATGTAGCCTAGCTGGGCAGAGCATCGTCGAGGACCAGGCCAGATGGGACCAGTGGCGACGGCTCACTGGAGGAACCCTAGTGCTGCAGGTAGGGGATCGAGGTAGAGGGAAAGGGGAGAGGAGATGCAAGCGGGCAGGGCAATGAACGCTTGCGTGTTTGTTTTTATTTGAGGGTGAGGTGTGACGCGGGCGTCAGCAGTTGCATTTTGAGTGTAATATAGGCAGACAACAGAGTCATTTCACTATTCCCCTTCCCTTCAATTTTTAGTGAGGTTCTACCCAAAACACCCCCCTCCAAAGCGAAATTAGTTAAGACCAAGCCCATAACTCAAAAATGACTTCTTTACATCTTTTATGGCTTATTTTGACAATAAGCCCTGAAAAAGTGGAATAGAACTGGCCCTTAACCTGCAATTCGATTGTGCGTGCAATGATGAATCACTCCTGCCTGCTATAGTGTACATTTAGGCATCATCATACATGGTATAACCTAATACATGTGCATTCCATTGTAGAATCTGGAATATGCAATGTTTATGTTAGTTCATACGTTGCACATGATGTTTAAATGCCCCTTAAATCTAGTCAGTCAAGTGATGGTCTTTAAGCCTCCTTCTTTGCTTCTTTTCTTGATATGTAAGATTTGCTCACACATCTGTTCAATTGCTTGTTTGCATCAGCCAGCCATACTACGACTCTTTGCTTTGATTACTTGTTGTTCTTGACCTAACACTCTAACAGAGCTTGTCAATGATTTAAACACTAAGGGCTGCTGTAGTGGGGCCTTTTCTAACTCATAGGTGACATAAAGGTTTGGCTGTACACTAAAGTAGGCTCTCCAAGAGTACCTGGAGATCTAGTTCGAAGGTATGCCTAGTTTTTACATAGTGCAGACATAGTAAATGCTCATCTCATTGTGTGCAAGTGCAAGAGATGCGGCATGTTTCATTATGTGGTGTTGTTTTGTTATAATCTGATCCTTTTGTGTTCACAGACTGGAAAGGATGCATATTTATCTTCCAAGGAGACAAGTAACTAGTTTGTGTCTCCTTGCAGAGGGGTGCAATGTAGATAAGATTGAGGATTTCCAAGTACAAGATGTTAGGAAGGAGCCTTGCAAGAGAAGTAGGAGCTGGGCTGAGCCTCTTCAACCTGTTAAGGTAAGTCACTGTATCCAACTCAACAGTTCAATTCCTTGTTTGTTTCGGGCATAGTTAATTTGCTCTTTTCAATTGCTTTATTTGTCCTCGGTTAATGAGATGCCCAAAGAATGATGCCTGATGTTGGGTACTTGTATAACTATTAGTTGACATAATTAAAGGCCTTACCATTTAGTTACTCTATCGAAGTGTGCCTGAAGCTTTGAAGTCTATTAACCAACTATTATTGCGTGAGGCTCACAATCTAGTTTATACTAGGCTAATGATTGCATAGTTTTGCTTGCTGTAGTATGTTTGTATGAAACCCTATGCTGTTAACTATGCTCCCTAAGACTTTAATTGAGCTACAGAATGGCCAACTGCTTGCTTACTTCTACACAACGTGTTGTCTAAATTTGTAACTTGTCTGTGTTTTGGATTGGGCCCCAACATCATGCTCCTCTGGTGAGCTAAGAGAGATTTCTGTATGCAGGCTGCACAGACTACCTTTTTTATAATTTTTAAAATATCACTACTTATGCTTCATGACGTGTAACATTATTGTTAGTCCTGTTTTGCCATGTACAAAATAGTCTGTCTTGCTCGCTTCACTGTTGTAACTATATTTTTGCCCTAGTCATGTGTACTTACAGAAACATTTGAGAATGAAGTGACATCAACACAAAGATCTACGAGCAATGCGGCATGGCCGTTACCGAATGATTATGGATTGGAATTGGAATGTGCTGATGTTCTCGAGCATCAACTAGAGGTGGCAAGACAACGTGTACATGATTCTCAAGGTACAATCAACAAGTTGATACTGGACATGCAGGTATTAGATGCAGGAGTCAAAAGAAATGAAACAAGACACTGAGGTAACAACGAAGGAATTGGAGATTTTGCAGACTGAAATTTGTGCTATCTAAATCCGGCCAATCCTGTTTTCTGAAGAGATTATAGTTCAAATGGTAGGTTATGTTGATGCGTGTCCATGATGTATGAGCTGTATTTGCCCGGTGTATGTAATTTTCTGTTTGTGTATGCTTTATTATCACTGGTGCCTAACCATAATGCCCAGTGGGTATAATCGGCTGTAATTCTTTATTGTATAGTGTAGGTGAAAGGACATGCGGTGCCCCCATGTGTGGTTTTGGTAATTGATGACATTCTCTATGGACTAATGGTTGCCTTGAGTTTATTTGAAGGTTTTGTCCATAGGCTTTTCTTGGAGTACATGTGTTGGTTTCAAGGAGAGTTTTGTGTCGACCAAGGTGCTATTCAAGGAATTATCCAAAGATTGGTCATGTGAGTGTTGATCTTATTGCAAGCATGTCTTGAAGAATAAGATTGTGTGATCATTCATGTCCACCTTCAAGACATCATCCAAATGAAGAGAGTTGGAAAGATTCAACACACAAAGCGTACAAGATGTATAGAGGGATCAAGTGATCCCATGGTATGGTAAGCATTGTCCATTACGCTTTGTGTACTAACCCATGGTCTTTGTGAGAGTTCTTTGTGGGGTTAGGTTGCGGTGTGCAAGTTCAAGTAATGCATCATGAAGAGATCAAGTGCTTGAAGCTTGCCGTCCATTGTGGTGACAATGGACTTGTGAAGATGAGCGGAAGAGAGGCTCACCCACAGAGAGTATGGGGGAGCAATCAACTAGTCTTCATCCCGCCAATGCAATCAAGAAAGGTGGTCCAACTTGAGGGAGTCAAGATCGTCATCATCTAGCTCAAGTGGACCATGTGCAAGGCAAAGGTTTGCCCTTGATAGGTTTTCTATTTTACCGGTCTCATGGTAGTTGTGGAAGACCGGGTTATAGGATCGCTTGCCGTACTATCAAGGGGGGCTCTCGATGAGTTGCTTGATCGTATCGTTCAGAGAGCTCAAACCATTGCATCCTTGCATCATCTTTTTGGTTCTTGTTTGGTTCTTATCCTTGTGAGATTTGGAGCTTATGGTCATTTTTATGACAAGCTCGAGGTCATCGAAAACGGAGTTCTCATGCATCTTCTATGATGTTTTCGATGTTGGAGGGTATGCAGGTTCTTCTCTGTTGGAGGTTTCACTCCTTTGTTTGCTAAGCATACCTACCCTGCTGTTTTGATGCTACTCGTTGTCTTGTTTCAAACAAGCTTGAGTTTGCTCAATTCGGAGCTCATTTGCAGAAGTTATGGCAGTTCTGGTTTTCCTTCTCTCGTTCGTTCCGGTTTCGCCCTGTGCCAGCGGTAGTACCGCGACCTACAGCGGTAGTACCGCCGAAGCCCCCAAGCGGTAGTACCGCTCCACAGAGCGGTAGTGCCACTCTAAGCGGTAGTACCGCCGCTGGCTTTGACTATACTACCTCGGTAGTACCGCGCCTACTACCACCGCCTCGATTCGAGACGATGTTTTCTCGTGTCGGGTTTTGCGGCACTAGTTGCGGCGATGGGAGCGGTAGTACCGCTCGAGCGGTAGTACCGCTCTACTCCTTGATAGTACCGCTCTGTGGCCGATGGCCTGCCTCTCTCTTTAAGCGGTAGTACCGCTAGGTAGGAGCGGTAGTACCGCCCTCGGTGTAGTACCGCCCTTCCTTAGCGGTAGTACCGCTCTGTCTTGAGGCTGTTCAATTGGGGTAGCGGTTGGATTTTCCCTCCTATAAAAGGGGTCTTCTTCCCCATTGAACCTTATCCTTTGAGCTCGTGTTCTTCCCCCATTGTTGACCTTCTTCGAAGCTTGCTAACTCTCAATCCCTCCAATGATTCTTGCTAGTTCTTGAGGGAAAAGAGAGAGGAGATCTAGATCCACGTTTCCACCAATCACTTTCTCCTCTAAGTGAGGGGAACCCCTTGGATCTAGATCTTGGAGTTCTTGGTGTTCTCCTTCTTGTTCTTCCTCTCATTTTCTTCCCTAGCATTAGTTGCTTTGGTGGGATTTGAGAGAAGGACTTGGGCACTCCGTGTTCCCTTGCCATTGCATTTGGTGCATCGGTTTGAGTTCTCCACGGTGATACGTGGAAGTTACAAGTTGAGAAGCTTATTACTCTTGGGTGCTTGGTGCCCTTGAGCTTGTTCCTCTTGGGTGCTTGGGCGCCCTAGACGGTTGGTGGTGTTCGGAGCTCAATCATTGTGGTGTAAAGCTCCGCAAGCGTCGGGTCTCCAATTAGGTTGTGGAGATCGCCTTGAGCAATTTGATGGGTTCCGATGACCGCCCCAAGGGTTGCCAAAGTGTACGGGTTCGGTGACCGCCCCCAAGGGTTGCCATTTGTACGGGTTCGGTGACCGCCCTCAAGGGTCCCTTAGTGGAATCACGGCATCTTGCATTGTGCGAGGGCGTGAGGAGATTACGGTGGCCCTAGTGGCTTCTTGGGAGCATTGTGCCTCCACACCGCTCCAAACGGAGATTAGCATCCGCAAGGGTGTGAACTTCGGGATACATCGTCGTCTCCGCGTGCCTCGGTTATCTCTTACCCGAGCCCCTTTACTCATGCACTTTACTTTGTGATAGCCATATTGTTCCTTGTCATATATCTTGCTATCACATAGTTGCTTATCTTGCTTAGCATAAGTTGTTGGTGCACATAGGTGAGCCTAGTTGTTGTAGGTTTTTTGCTTGACAAATTAACCGCTAGGTTTATTCCGCATTTGTTCAAGCCTAAACCGTAATTATTTTAAAGCGCCTAGTCACCCCCCCCCCCTCTAGGCGACATCCTCGATCTTTCAGTAGGATTATTCTATGTTTCTATGCCTTGGTCTCTTTATTGTATAGTGTATGTTTTTTAGAGGTGATAGTATAGAGTAGGATAATTCTTTGAATATGTTATATCATTCAAACGGGGGCCAACTCGCCCAAACGTTGTAGTGACCATGGCCCTCCACATGCCGTATGATCCATGGGCCATCTAAGGGACGGACGATCCATGGCCTTCTATGGCTGTCGGATCCATGGGCCTTCTGTGGGTTGTCGGATCCATGGGCCTTCTATCGGCTGTCGGATCCATGGGCCTTCTATGGGCCGTCGGATCCATGGGCCTTCTATAGGCCGTCGGATCCATGGGCCTTCTATGGGCTGTCGGATCCATGGGCCTTCTATGGGTCGTCGGGTCAATGGGCCTTCTACGTCCCGTAAGATCCATGGGCCTTCTACGGGCCGTCTCATCTATGGGCCTTGTACGGGCCATATAAGGGGTTGTAAACGGGCTAGAGTGGAAATCGTATGTTTTATGGGCTGACCATAACGGGCCGTTAAACGGCCGTATTTGATGATGCTATGAAAATGGCCCAACAGATTAACGGGCCACAAACGGGCCAACTGTATCCATGGGCTGAATTTGGCCCACAAGCAGAAAATGCGAGTAACTGGCCGTAAGTAGCCGAATGCTGGAAATGAGCCCAAGAATAAATGGGCCCTCAGAAGGCCGAAAGGTAACACGGGCTGGAAACGACCCAATGGAATAATGGGCCGCTAATGGGTATAAAGCGATAGACTGATCATTACGGGTCGGTCTCACCACGGGCCATTAATGGGCCAAGAGTTACAAAGGGACTCATATGGGCCGAAATACGTCATGGGCCATACATGGGCCGGAAGTTACAACGGGCTGGAATCATATTGGACGGCCCAGATGACGCTACTGGGCCTAATTCCGTTAGGCCGTAACGGGCCATGAGTTAGCGGGCTGTAAATGGGCTATATGCGAACATGTCGTTAACAGGCTTTCCGTGGGCCGGCCCGCCACCTTTTGACCAAGTCAAACGGGTCGGCCTTTTCACAGGAATGGGCCTCTGTTGGGTCGTGCCACGTGTCGACGTATCATAGGCGCCTTGCGTCCAATGAGTGGATGACATCTGTCCCAACGGTGAGCCGACACGTGTTTCCTCCAGCCAATGATGATTTTACACGTGGCAAATCCCCATTGGTCGGGTCATTAACGGCTTATCGGATCCAAAACCGGACCCGATAGCTTAACGGTGTTCCGTTACGGTGGATGCCATGTGTCGGTCACCCTTGACGAAAAGCACTTCATGACGCTGCGATTTATCGTCATGGAAGTGGACACTTCCGTGATGATAATTTTGGTTATGTCATGGAACACTTCTACGACAGCAAGGTATGACTATCTTGATTCTGTCATAAAATCGTCATGGATGTACATGCATGACTTAAAACGTGACCTACTGTGACAAACACGTATCATCACGGAAGTGAATTTTTTTGTAGTGATAGAGAGAATTTACCTTTACTACCTGTGTCGGGTTATTAAGACCATTTATTTCTTCAATAGGTGGTAAATTTTTAACATCTTCAGCTTTAATACCTTTTTCTTTCATAGATTTCTTTGCCTCTTGCATATCTTCAGGACTGAGAAAGAGAATACCCCTTTTCTTCGAAGTTGGCTTAGGAGTTGGTTCAGGAAGTGCCCAATCATTATCATTACTCAATATATTATTTAATAGGAATTCAGCTTCCTCAACAGTTCTTTCCCCAAAAACACAACTAGCACAACAATCCAGGTGGTCTCTGGAAGCATCGGTTAGTCCATTATAAAAGATATCAAGTATTTCATTTTTCTTGAGAGGATGATCAGGCAAAGCATTAAGTAATCGGAGAAGCCTCCCCCAAGCTTGTGGGAGACTCTCTTCTTCAATTTGCACAAAATTATATATTTCCCTTAAGGCAGCTTGTTTCTTATGAGCGGGGAAATATTTAGCAGAGAAGTAAATCATATCCTGGGGACTACACACACAACCAGGAGCAAGAGAATTAAGCCATGTTTTAGCATGACCCTTCAATGAGAACGGAAATAACTTAAGGATATAGTAGTAACGAATTTTTTCCTCATGAGTGAATAGGGTGGCTATATCATTCAATTTAGTAAGATGTGCCACAACAGTTTCAGATTCATAGCCATAAAAGGATCAGATTCAACCAAAGTAATTAACTCAGATCGACGGAGAAATCATAATCCTTATCGTAAATACGATAGATGAAGTAGCAAAAGGTGGTCATATTTCATTCTAGCATTCAAAGACTTTTCTTTTAGCTTAGCTAACAGTTTCTTAAGATCATATCTATCTTTGCAAGCAAAAAGGTCTCTAGCAGTTTCTTCATCCCTAAAATAACCCTCGGGCACATCAGGCAATTCATATCTAGGGGGAGAATCTTCATCATCACTTTCATCAATATTATCTGTTTCAGTAATTTCATTCTCTCTAACCTTAGCAAGTTGTTCATCAAGAAATTCACCTAATGTCACAGTATTATCAAGCATAGAAGTAGTTTCATCATAAGCATCATGCATAGCGTATGGCATCATCAATAACATGCGACATATCGTAATCAATAACAAGTGCAGTGTCGCAAATTTACTCATAATGTAAAGCGAATCAAGTGCGAGCTAGATGGCGCTTCCTTACCTCCCCTCGTAGTTGAGGGAAAAATCTTGGTTCTTTCATCTTTCAAGTTCCTCATAGTGATCAACAAATATAAATCCCAAGTAACTCAAAGAATAGAGCTATGCTCCCCGGCAACGACACCAGAAAATAGTCTTGATAACCCACAAGTATAGGGGATCGCAACAGTTTTCGAGGATAGAGTATTCAACCCAAATTTATTGATTCGACACAAGGGGACCCAAAGAATATTCTCAAGTATTAGCAGTTGAGTTGTCAATTCAACCACACCTGAAAGACTTAATATCTGCAGCAAAGTATTTAGTAGCAAAGTAGTATGGAAGTAACGGTAACGGTGGCAAAAGTAACAGTAGCAGTTTTTGTAGCAATCGTAACAGTGGCAACGGAAAAGTAACTAAGCAAAGATCAATATGTGAAAAGCTCGTAGGCAATGGATCAATGATGGATAATTATGTCAGATGCGATTCCTCATGCAACAGTTATAACATAGGGTGACACAGAACTAGCTCCAGTTCATCAAAGTAATGTAGGCATGTATTCCTAATATAGTCATACGTGCTTATGGAAAAGAACTTGCATGACATCTTTTGTCCTACCCTCCCGTGGCAGCGGGGTCCTATTGGAAACTAAGGGATATTAAGGCCTCCTTTTAATATAGTACCGGACCAAAGCATTAAAACTTAGCGTATACATGAACTCCTCAAACTACGGTCATCACCGGCAGTGGTCCCGATTATTGTCACTTGTGGTTGCGGATCATAACACATAGTAGGTGACTATTGACTTGCAAGATAGGATCAATAACTCACATATATTCATGAAAACATAAGAGGTTCAGATTTGAAATCATGGCACTCGGGCCCTAGTGACAAGCATTAAGCATGGCAAAGTCATAGCAACATCAATCTAGAACATAATGGATACTAGGGATCAAACCCTAACAAAACTAACTCGATTACATGGTAAATCTCATCCAACCCATCACCGTCCAGCAAGCCTACGGTGGGATTACTCACGCACAGCAGTGAGCATCATGAAATTGGTAATGGAGGATGTTTGATGATGACGATGGCGGCGGATTCCCCTCTTCGGAGCCCCGAACGGACTCCAGATCAGCCCTCCCAAGGAAGATTAGGGCTTGGCGGCGGCTCCGTATCATAAAATGCGATGAATCCTTCTCTCTGATTTTTTTTCTCCCCGAACGTGAATATATGGAGTTGGGGTTGAGATCAGTGGAGTCCCAGGGGGCCCACGAGGCAGGGGGCGCGCCCTGCACCCTCGTGGACAGGGTGTGGGCCCCCTGATGCTGATTCTTTCGCCAATATTTTTCATTAATTCCAAAACGTGTCTCCGTGGATTTTTAGGTCATTCCGAGAACTTTTATTTCTGCACAAAAATAACACCATGGCAGTTCTGCTGAAAAAAGCGTCAGTCCGGGTTAGTTCCATTCAAATCATGCAAGTTAGAGTCCAAAACAAGGGCAAAAGTGTTTGGAAAAGTAGATATGTTGGAGACGTATCAGCTAGCACCTATGTCACATAAACCATGATAACAGTGATCTCCTATTTTAACAGAGACAACAAGCATGCCAACAATGGGTCTATGTTTTTCCTATTTATTAGGTTTGGCAATTCTAGTGGCTTCATTACAGAAGTAAATAACATGCCCATCTATATTTTCTTCCAGGAGATCCTTAACCATAGCAACATTGGGTTCTACTTTGATTTGTTCATCAGGTTTAGGTGTTCTAATATAACTTTTTTTTACCACAGTTGAAATTTTAGCATGTTCCTTTATCCTAACAGGGAAAGGTGGTTTCTCAATATAAGCAGTAGGAACAACTGGATCAACATTATAAATAATAGTTTCCTCTTTAGCTAGTACCGGTTCTTAATTTCTTATTTAATAGGTGGGTGATATTTGAACCACTTCTCTTTAGGGAAATCAACATGAGTAGCAAATGATTCACAAAAGGAGGCTACTATCTCAGAGTCAAGTCCATATTTAGTGCTAAACTTTTGAAAAGCATCGGTATTCATAAAAGATTTAACATAATCATACTTAAGTTTAATACCTGACTCTTTACCTTCATTGAGTTCCCAATATTCAGAGTTGCGTTTAATTCTTTTCAAAAGATCCCACCGGAATTCAATAGTCTTCTTCATAAAAGATCCAGTACAAGAGGTATCGAGCATGGATTGATCATCACGAGAAAGCCAAGCATAAAAATTATGGATAATAATTTCTCTTGAGAGCTCATGATTGGGGCATGAATATAACATTGACTTAAGCCTCCCCCAAGCTAGAGCAATACTTTCTCCTTCATGAGGCCAAAAATTATATATGTAATTCCGATCACGATGAACTAGATGCATGGGATAAAAAATTTGGTGGAACTCCAATTTCAATCGATTCCAATTCCAAGATCCAACATCATCGGATAGCCTATAACATGCCAATGCTTTTCCCTTCAAAGATAAAGGGAAAACCTTCTTATTAACTTCATCTCTGGGTAAACCTGCAAGCTTAAACAATCCACAAATTTGTTCCACATATATCAAATGCATATCAGGATGTTCGGTTCCATCTCCTCCATAAGGATTAGCTAGCAGTTGTTCTATCATACCCGAAGGAATTTCATATTCAATATTTTCAATAGGTGCAGTAGGTTGAAGGGTAGCTAATAGTGGTTCCAGACGAGGTGAAGATACCCTGAACAAACCCGCCAAAGGATTGTTTTCCATAGTAACAAGTGACAATAAATTTCAGCACGTAGTAATAGTATTTCCTTACCAATTTCCACTTACCAAGAGCGCTTCACTCCCCGGCAACGGCGCCAGAAAATAGCCTTGATGACCCACAAGTATAGGGGATCAATTGTAGCCTTTTCAATAAGTAAGAGTGTCGAACCCAACGAGTAGCAGAAGGAAATGGCAAGTGGTTTCCAGCAAGGTAATGTCTGAAAGTGCTGAAATTGTAAGTAACAGAGTAGTTTGATAGCAAGATAATTTGTAATGGGCAAGTAACGATAGTAGTAAAAAAAGTGCAGCAAGGTAGCCCAATCCTTTTGAGGCAAAGGACAGGCCAAAACAGTCTCTTATAATAAGCAAAGTATTCTTGAGGGTACACGGGAATTTCATCTAGTCACTTTCATCATGTTGATTCAATTCGTGTTCGCTACTTTGATAATTTGATATGTGGGTGGACCGGTGCTTAGGTGATGTTCTTACTTGAACAAACCTCCTACTTATGATTAACCCCCTCGCAAGCATCCGCAACTACGAGAAAAGTATTAAGAATAAATTCTAACCATAGCATTAAACTTTTGGATCCAATCGGTCCCTTACGGAATAGCACATAAACTAGGATTTAAGCTTCATCACTCGCAACCCATCATCTAATAACTACTCCACAATGCATTCCCTTAGGCCCATATGCTGAAGTGTCATGTAGTCGACATTCACATGACACCACTAAGGGAATCACAACATACATACTATCAAAATATCGAACACATATCAAGTTCACATGATTACTTGCAACATGATTTCTCCCGTGACCTCAAGAACAAAAGTAACTACATACAAATGATAATCATGCTCAAGAACAGAGGGGTATTAAATAGCATAATGGATCTGAACATATAATCTTCCACCAAATAAACCATATAGTAATCAACTACAAGATGTAATCAACACTACTAGTCACCCACGAGCACCAATCTATAGTTCTGGTACAAAGATTGAACACAAGAGATGAACTAGGGTTTGAGAGGATATGGTGTTGTTGAAGATGTTGATGGAGATTGCCCTGCCCAAGATGGGAGAGTTGGTGGTGGTGATGATGACGATGATTTCCCCCTCCGAGAGGGAAGTTCCCCCGAAGGAATCGCTCCGCTGGAAGGCAAAAGTGCTCCTGCCCAAGTTCCGCCTCGAGACGGCGGCGCTCAGTCCCTAAAGTCCACTCCTTATTTTTTCTAGGTCAAAATGACTTATATACCAGAAGATGGGCACCGAAGGTGGGCTGAGGGGAGCACAACCACCAGGGCGCGCCTGGGCTCCCTGGCGCGCCCAGGTGGGTTGTGCCCACCTGGTGGGCCCCCTGTGGTACTTATTGGCTCCAATATTTCTCAAATATTCCATAAATAATCTCCGTAAAGTTTCAACTCATTTGGAGTTGTGCAGAATAGGTGGCCTGACGTAGCTTTTCCAGGTCCAGATTTCCAGCTGCCGAAATTCTCCCTCTTCGTGTGTACCTTGCATATTATGAGAGAAAAGGCATTAGAATTGCTCCAAAAAGCATTATTATGCATAAAAACATCATAAATAATAGTAGGAAAACATGATGCAAAATGGACGTATCACATATCTTCTTGATAAAGAGCATCTTCCCCTGAGGCTAGAATTTGAGGACAACGAGGTTGTCATGGATGCATCACATCCTACTTCAGTAGATGCCCAGGAGAAGAGAGGGAAAGCAAAGGTAGCAAAGACTTAAACAATACCAGATGCTTCAGTTGTCAATCTCAAGACCAAGCAAGATCAACTCAGTTATCTGCTGGAGGCAACCGTGAGAATTGAGAAAGGTTTAGCGACCCTGACTCGAAATCAAGAGAGTCTTGAGAGGATCTTTGAGACTAAACTTCATGATCTAGATGTGAAGGTCACCGAGATTCAGACCACTGTTGAGAAGCTATAGGAAGAGATTTAATACATGATTGACAGACCTACCACCGACACTTATCAGCGTGTGCCAAGGGCACCGAGGTGTTCAGCAGTGCCAGTAGTCAGTGATACCAGGACTATCATTTCAGCACCTGCAGCAACCGCCTCAGTCATCCCTCCAGTTTCAACTCCTCCAGTTCCTCAGACATCTTCAGAAGCGTTTGGAGATGCTATCCTCTCCACGCCATCTACGCACACCGGAGCAACCAGCCAGAAGACCCCTTTAGGAACTCCCGGAGATCATGCCTAGAGTGTCGCATAACACTATGCATTTTCGAGCTTTTTGGTAACTTGTTGCCAAAGGGGGAGAACGTGATCACTTAGAGAGAGAGAGAGTTTTGCCTTTTGTTGCCTCTCTTGCTACTTTGATCATTTGCTTTGATCGTTTTCTCGTTTGATCCCTATGATACTATATTTGTGCTTGTTTGTGAGATACCCTTGTGATCATGTGTTTGATCATATTATACTTTAATGTGTGCTTGCATGATGATATATTGATACTTGTGTATGATCAATCATGTTTCCCTTGGTGATGAGTGCATGTTCTTTATATCTTATCATTTTGAGTGCTCCATCAAGATGTATGTGACATGGAAGAGTGCTCATGATCATAATCGATTATGCATTTGCATTCAAAAGCAAATTTTAAATAATGCACAAATTTAGGGGGATCTCTTACTTATCACATACTTCTCAAAACGACGATGTATTTCATTCATATTATCATTTGTTGAAGCTTTGATCTATATGTTGTCATCAATTACCAAAAAGGGGGAGATTGAAAGTGCAACTAATCCCCGGGTGGTTTTGGTAATTCATAACAACATATATCTCATTGAACTAATATCCATACAAGTTAAATATTTCAGAAAGTTCAATGATTGGCATGGCATGGACTAGAGATGTGGAGCCCTCAAAATGCTAAGGACAAAGATTGGCTAAAGCTCAAGACTCTTCATTTCTATTTTAGTGATCCAAGATCACATTGAGTCCATAGGAAAAGCCAATACTATTAAAAGGGGATGAGGTGTTGCTTCATGGTCTACTTGCTCAAAATGCTTAGTGATATTTCTCCAAAACCCTCAGCCACTTTCTCATTTCCAAATATGTCCAAAACCTAAAGTCAAACTCGGCCCCACCAATATGATCTATCTGGCGCCACCGAGTTCATTTGACATAGCCACTGCCAGAAACCCTAGACAATTCGGTCTCACCGGTACGGATCTCGGTCTCACCGAGATGGCAATGCAAATTCTCTGTTTCCCTTCATAACGTTTCGGTCTTAACGAAATGAGCGATCGATCCCACCGAGTTCGCAATGTAAACTCTCTATTTCCCTTCATAACATTTCGGTGTTACCGAAATGAGCGATCAGTCCCACCAAGTTTGCCTGACCAACTCTTTGTTAACTCATTGCTGGAATCAATCTTACCGAGTTCATGCAATCGGTCACACCGAGATGAGGTTTTGCCCTAACCCTAGCACATTGGTCCCACCGAGTTGTTCCAGTCGGTCCCACCGAGATTCCTAACGTTCACATTTTGAACTGAATCGGTCTCACCAAGTTCTCCTATTATCCCTCCACCCCCTTCTCTATTCAAGAGAGAGCCATCAGAACGTGCCTACACTTCCACTACTCATTTTCTGAGAGAGAACCACCTACTCATGTGTTGAGACCAAGACATTCCAATCCAACCACAAGAATCTTGATCTCTAGCCTTCCCCAAGTTGATTTCCACTCAAATCATCTTTCCACCATAGCCAAATCTGTGAGAGAGTTGAGTGTTGGGGAGACTATCATTTGAAGCACAAAAGCAAGGAGCTCATCATCAACACACCATATATTACCTTTTGGAGAGTGGTATCTCCTAGATTGGTTAGGTGTCACTTGGGAGCCTCCGACAAGATTGTGGCGTTGAACCAAGGAGTTTGTAAGGGCAAGGAAATCGCCTACTTCGTGAAGGTCTACCCTAGTGAGGCAAGTCCTTCAGGGTGGAGCCCTCCATGGACTCACGCAACCGTTACCCTTTGTGGGTTGAAGTCTCCATCAACGTGGACGTACGATAACACCACCTATCAGAACCATGCCAAAAATCTCCGTGTCTACATTGTGTTTGCCTTCTCCAAACCCTTCCCTTTACCTTCATATGCAATGTTTTACTTTCCGCTGCTACACTCTTAGAATTGCATGTGTAGGTTGATTGCTTGGGTTGTGCTAAGTTGCTAAAATCTTCCAAGACTTAAAATTGGGAAAATGCTAGATTTTTATTTGGTCAAGTAGTCTAATCACGCCCCCCTCTAGACCTACTTTCGATCCTACACCGACCTTATATGTCCAGAATGCCCGGCACCTACCATACCTAGTCCATATGTGGCGTAGATATGAGGACGCCCGGATGCATCCATCACGTCGGATCCAGCCCACACTAACCCATCCCGACCCCCACAAATATGCATTGATGTCCGCATCCCGAACCAAACCCTAGTCAGTCCACTTCACTCCACTTCCAGTCTAGTCCACTCTGCCCTCAAGCTCCTCTCCGGCCTTCTTCGCCATGGCGGGCAGTGGATCCGAGCTTGACATCTCCGATTTCGTCAATTGGGACCTTGTCTCGTGTGGGGGCGAGGGGGTTGGCTGTTCGGCTGGCTCTTCGCTGGTCCTTGGAGGAAACCCCAACTCCGTAGTTCGAGTCGCTCCGAGTCTAAGGTCAATGCCGCCAGACGGCACGACCGTAGATGCGTCGAGGACCAGCGTGCCCGCCGGGTGAGGGAGAAAGCAGGGCAAGCCGCGGAGGCTGAGTAGCATGTCGTGTTGGATAAGACTGAGGATGCCATACATGCCCACATCCTCACGAAGCGGCAACCCTGGGCAGCGCTTACCCTCAAAAAGGAGCAAAACGGAGCCCCCAAAGAGGAGGAGGCCGGTAACGGATTGGGCAACTCCGATAGTGAGCAGACCTGGCTCGATCCATATTGCCTCTTCGATCGCTACTTTCACGAGAAGACAGGAAGGGCAAGGACGGTCATGGGTGAACTTTCTCCATAGCCATATAATTCATAACTGAACATGCCAAATTTTGGTAGTTCGATGGCATGTATGAACTCCCCTATGCTATGAGTGTATTGATCTAGATGAACCACGTTTGTTAGTTTAATATTGCATGACATTGTATGGATTTGAGAATTTGCTAAATGAGGAGATTGTGGACGATTCATTTGAGGGGTGACCGGTCACTGTCATCGGACGCGTCCAGGCACGTTTGTGGATGTTTACGGGCTCACTTTTGCTAGGTCCGGTTGTAGATTCTCTCACAAGACGTGTTTCGTACCTCATCCAGCCAACCAGGGCCTTCATACACAAATTTGGTTTGTTTGATTGCCTAGCGAACAAGCACCCATGGGACTGTGTGAAGAAAAACAACTGTTTTTCAAAGCCTAGCTCCAACGCGTGTCATGCATCCCTCTGTATGCACTGGGAAGCGCGGGAGAATGAGACGTATCGTATTAGTTAACCATTTCTCTCACGCCTCTCTCCCATAACCGCCCAAACCTCATTCACACATCTCTCTCCCTCCCTTTGATCTTACTGATGCCCGCTCCACCATCGTGTTGCCTGAATCCTTGCCCTGTCGGGGATGGGCGATGGCAACCACAAACGTTGGGTCAGGGTCATCGCCGTCATGGGGGCTACAACCATCGCGATTACGTAATGCTCAAGTCGTCCGCCCCCGTCTGCATTATGTCGCGCTCTTCGACTACCAGACGCCCATCGACGACCGATATGTTGACTCCGGCGGAGGGTATTTCGTCAGTTGCGGTGGCGGAGATGGGGGTTGAGGGTGCCGGGGCATCAGCCACAGTCGGGCCGTGGATTTTGACGTCACTGCCAGGGTTTTCTTCATCTACTATGGCCCAATCCAATGCACCTTTGGTCGGTGTCAGCACATCTGCAACGGTTGAATATTGGGCTGCCATGGCCTTGGGCGTGGATGTTGTTATTTCCGCCGGGGTTTAGTCTGCCATCGTCCGCTCTCGCTCCACCTCCGGTGGGACTCACTCCATCAAAGGTGAACGTTGTAAGTGAACATGCTTCTTCGGTTGCGCAGTAAGGATTTGATTTTAATGGTTAGTTTTTTTTGCGGTTAGATTAGATTTTAGACCTGATTTGAACTGCTAGCAATGTGCATGTGTAATTTGTGCACTGATTCGATTAAATTTTAGGTTGACTTTGCATTGCTATGAATGTGCATTGTGCACTAATTGTGCATTCCTAGATTAGACATTGATCATAGCAATGTAGTCATACATAGTCACTAATCATAGCAATGTGCTTGATATGCTTCATAGATAGGACTGATCATAGCAATGTTCTTGATATGCATCAATGTAGGGTCATAGCAATGTAGGATCATACACATGTGCTTCAATGTAGGATAATACTCCCTTTGTAAAGTGATATAAGACTTTTTTGCGGGGTAATATAAGACCTTTTTAGATCGATCTAAAAAACTCTTATATTACCTTACAGAGGGAGTAGCAATTTAGGATCATACCTATGGGCTTCAGTGTAGGATCATACCTATGGGCTTCAATGTAGGATCATAGCAATGTGCGTCATAAAATAGGCTCCAATTTGCTTGTGCTATGATCTGGCCCTTGTTAG
Organism: Aegilops bicornis; assembly: GCA_021605145.1. NCBI lineage: Eukaryota > Viridiplantae > Streptophyta > Magnoliopsida > Poales > Poaceae > Aegilops > Aegilops bicornis. The sequence goes on from CM038675.1 coordinate 363,436,564, forward strand.
GCCGCGGTGTTGCCTTCGCCCATGCTTGGCCGTAGGCCCGAGCTTGGGCACAAGCCAGCCCCAGTTCTACATGCAGATAAAACAAGGAGGGCACTGCCTATCTCGTTGTCCGAGGGCTTTCTAGTATGTGCTGAGAGGGTGGTTCCACATCGTCTTTCTCGTGTCATGTCGCTCGCTGCGAGCCTAGGGTGTCAGACTTGAGTGCAGGTCCAAGAGTTCAGAACCGAGGTCGGTGTTGGGCGTGGCTGGAGTGGCTTCTGCTAGAATCACCTAGTCGGAGCCGGCGACATAGTCATCTTCAAGCTCTGCACTTTGGCTTCAAGGTGAAGGTCTTCGAAAGGGGCAACTCCACCGTCAACCGCTACCGCTGCATTAAGCATGAGTAAGTTTTCAATGCCTTCTGAAGCGATAGTATTGGTGTAAGTAGTATATGTTGATTTCTTTTTTGATAGTATTGGATTAACTGTCGTGAAACTGATGTTGATTAGGGCATGTGATGCCCAAGACTTGTGCTATTTCGATGAGGGGTTCCAACCCCTCATTAGCAGGCACAAAAATGACCATTGATTCAGTGCAGACTACCAAACGAGGTGGGCAAGCTAAGCCAGGCCACATATACAGGCAACCAAACGGGGTCTTTGATCACCTAGTTCTAGTAAGAAATTAACCAAACAGGTCTTTGATGTAAATTTTGCTTTCGCACCGAGTTCTAGTAAGAAATTATTGCCATAGCTTATACTGCAGGTTTATTTGTATTAGCAGTTCGGCTCATTAGTTAATTCATCGTTCAAGGAGATATATGGCTAATAGTTTTTAGAAGACCACAAAATGCTCATATTATTACAGAATTAAAAACAGTTGACAGAAAATTAGCAAAACCACAATTTTACAGTAAACATATAGTACTAGGACATTTTTTTCACACGCAAGCCGGCTCAGATCAGTTTTCTGCTGACAGTCAAGCTTGAGTACCAACAAATATTACACACACGATTACATGGGTTACAAGAGCACTAGGTACATGTACATACATCTCCCTCTGATGTCAAGCAATTAAAAAGCTACTGCAAAGAATGGCCATCTGCTCTAGCAAGATTCCATCGGCTCAGTACTAAATACAGCGCTTGCACTTCTGTGAATGCAAGCACACAGAATGGTCCTGCAGTGAGAAAATGAAGGGCTATTTGTAGGACAGAGGGCCAGATCTTGACACAGCAAACCTTTGTAGTGAGCCGGCACCGTGGCTTCCAGAGCTTGAACCCTCGACGAACTTCGCTTTCCTGCTTGCACCGTAGTCGAGTGGCCCAGAACGCCTCATACTTCGTAGCTGCCTCTCTCCGGTTCTTCGGTCCACTTCATACCCGTCGTCGTGCTGGGAGCCAGATGAGCTGTGGTAGCCCGACTCGTAAGTGTGAGACCTGGGTGTTGTGTCCGATCGGTTCGGCCTCATTGATGGGGAAGCATGTGCCAGAGAAATCAGAGGCGACTGCCTTGGGGATGGCTCCGTTGGTTCTGAACCCATTTGTGCAGCTCCGTACAGCTGGTGATAGATTGAACGCAGAATGGTGTAGGGTATGTGAGCTTCTAAGGTGCTCCTTGGGAGGTAGGGGGACAACTCACAGAGTTGATCAAGGAATATTAGCTTTGGAACGATGTGTGGTCTGCATTAAGATCATATAAAACCATCAAAAGTCGGCAAGGATCGGTTGTAAGCACATTGTGACCAACACAAACTACCAAACCATTAGCACGCTGAAAATCCGCTTGTCATAGTCAATAAATAGCATTTGAAACCAGGAAATCAAGAACTTCATGCCCTCCAAAGCAATTGGAAGCAAAAACCTCACCTACCTAGATTGTATTTAACGTACTCTAATCCTAGGATTGACTTTGAAACAAATAGGACAGATAAAGCACATTACCTGCTACTGTCATTCCATGAATCCAGGACGATTCCAGCAGATAATTTCACATACAGTTGCATAGCAGATTTAATATTTGATTCAGCTGAGGAACGGCTCAGCAATTCAGTCTCTTGAAGCTCATCTGTATGCCCATTTGAAAGAGAATTTATTCGCTGTTCCTTTGCCATCCTAGTGTATTCACTTCCTCCAACCACAGCACTAATACACCTGTGCAAACACAAGATGGTAGTCATAGCTTAATACCCTCTACTATGCCAGAACATTGTAAACCAATATCTACGAGAATCCTTAGGAAATTAGCCTTGTACATGTTAATCATATTATCGATGGAAGGGATATACATATTCTAGTTTGCAGCAAAAAATAGCCTGCTGGAATCATATATTTAACCAATAGGAATATAATAAAAAAATACCTTGCTAGGCAGTGCAAATTGTTACTGAAACCACCTGTATTGACATCATAAACAGCACTGCTCCACATATTGGACACCATAAATGCAGAACAAAGATATGGAAGTAGGATCCAAGAATTATCACTAGCAGAAGTAGATTCTGCCAGAATTGAATGCACCCACTCGGCGTCATGTTTGTCACCAACACCAACACTGCTTGCAACCCTTCTCAATCTAATGATCTCATTTTTATCAGGTACCTCGTCTGGCAACTGCATAGTCAATCCCTTGAGTAGAGAATATATAAGAGGTACTTTCTCTTCGAGGACTGCTCCGACAGCTTCTACCAACAGTTGACGGAAAGTTATTGCCTGTCCTGCCTGGATACAGAAATCGGCCAACGCTTCAATATCAATTATCTGCCTTAGATTTGCATCTCTTTCGATTCTATCACCAGAATTTACACTTCCAGCCAGGCCTTCTAATGCATCACGATTCGACCTCAGTGCTGAATCGATACAATTTAACAGAGCAGAAGTATGTTCCTTAGCATCTTATCCATTTTATCTATTCCATAACCACCAAAAGACGAACAAGTGCTTTGAGTTCTCTTTTATCTGTAAATGATTCCGCTAAATATCCACCACCAATGGGCTGTGAGCTCCTGAAGCAATTATGAGTTGCATCAAAAACAACTCCGGTGCGAGATGCATCCCTTACTATGTTCTCGATGTACCAACTACATGTTATCTCTATGGCAGATCCTCCTCCATTTGTCTCTACTGGTCTCTCAGATACTTGCAGGTTTGAGAACAGCCCAGTAAAACTCTCTGCTAGGAGCACTTCCCGTATACCTTCAGTAAGGTCCATGCTGATATGCTGCTCTGCCAGATGGATGATGCTTAGGTGTCTTCTTAGGAGAGATTCTATGATTGATGGTCGCTGAAGGCAGCTATCAGTTCGAATCATGCTATGGAACCTTCTCCTGAAATTTCCTATGATGCAATCTCTCATGTACTGTGAAATATGAAGTGCAAAAAGTAAGTCAAACAAGGACACCTCCATATCTGCTGTCAGAAATAAATAACAGAAGCAATATTTTTTTATTCTGGAAACAAAGACAAACATTAAAATGACCTTACAGAACAGGATATTAGTATTATGAGATCAGTTTCTTGTTCATCTTAAGATTATGATGTTACAGGAGAATAATAATATCACAGGTATCTTCACAACAACAATAAAAAGGCTACTGTAAAGTAAAGTAAAGTAAAAATAGACTGTCACATCAAAATCTCCTTCATTTCAACCATAAAAAGAGACAACTCAAGCATGTCCTTGGTGTAGAAGGAAGTGATAAATGATGTGTGTACTGTCAGGTAGCAAAATAAACAAAAATAGAGAAGCATAAATTGTACAGACCTCCCGGAGAACAAAAACATGGTTGAGAACACAAATAGGCTCCATGTCATTTAGCACAGAACATAGACTTGTCAGCCTTTGCATAGCAGCTTCCAGCCTGTTTTCATACATCGACAACTGAAGTTGAAGTTACGGAAACCCCATAGTGTTCAAATAATGATAGGAAGTAGCAAACTGACTGACATCTTAACTGAAGAACTATTATCAGGATAGCTCTCATTCCCTGGTGCTGACAGGCCTGGAACAGCTTTGACTCTTGTTATATTATTCAACCGTAGAGCTGCTTGTTCCGGCGAAAGCTGAAGAGTTTGGAAGTGAGGGTGTTAAGTAAGCAAACTACATAAAGCTGAAACTATCAATATGAGCTTAGAAATTCTCTACCTGCATCTCCAGTGAGCCAAATCCACCTTCTGAATCAAGAATATTTATCAAACCTTCCAATCCACCCATGATAGACTCAATAAGGGATTCAACATATGAGATAGAATCTCTGCCAATCTTGTTAACCTGTTATAATATTCAGTAGTCAATATTTCAGATGTGGTACATATAATGGAGGAATCTTGGCATACATTAGAATCATAATTGAACTGTGTCATAAAAGGAGTTCAATTAGCATGCATGGAATTATTGATGTCCATGACAATCTAAAGTTTATGTATCAAAACAGGTAGGTTGTTCGCTTTCATATCAACAAGTAAGGCACTATCAAGGCCCCTCTGTTGAAGCAAAGATCCACCGTGATGGTGGCCTTATCCTTTCACAATTCGTCATAGCTGGCCATTTTGCAAAAGCGCATCTTCACGTTGTATTAAGCATCATAATACTGCACAGTAACATAATGAGTTGAAATACAAACCTCTTCAGGAATAATTGCAGAAGCACATTCTGGAAAACTGCAAGCTGCTCCGAGCCATGCACAACAGTGTTGTGGACGGCCTTCTGGACCAAACATTGTGTTTCTGAAAACCTGCAAGATTCCAGCAAAATTCAACTAGTTAACGCCAAAAAATTATAGTTACTTGAAAGGAAAGAAAATTGCAAATATAATAATAGCATGGCAAGCGTAGGCAAAATACACTTACAGTAGTGAGATGCTGATGATAAAAGTACAGTTTTTTAAGACTTCCATGTTTGGAAAGTTGGCTCTCAAGTTCATCTACACATCTGTAAAAGAAGTTCATTCTAGTGAGATACAGCTTGCAGAAGAATTAGATCTCAACATATGCACTTTTTGTGGAAGGAATTAGCAAATTTACTACCAAAAGATTAGTACCAGAGCAACACGAAGATGGATGGATGTTAGGAAAAAACAGCTATTACCGTATTGTGCGGATTAGCACTAGCTTGTCATGATTATTAAATTATTTGTAACAGTGCAAAAGATTCAGATAGTTCAGGAAAATTATGGCATTCCTGTAAGTATTATTGTTAGCTAACAAAAACTGCAGCATCTTTGTCAAGATATTGAATTATTCAATTCAAAATGGTAACTTTTGATTACCTAGACCAACTGTATGCAGCATTGCCTTCTGAGACCAGGCCCTCCTTCCCAGTAGACATGGTAGCCTTCTCCAAGTGTCTTATATTTATAGAGGATCGTGAAGATGTGACAATCATCAAAATGGATAACCAGTGCTTGCGCAAATCCTGCAGCATCGGATTAATAGGTTTAACAAAACCTATAATTAAACTCTATGAAATATTTAGCATATGTTTGCATACAGTTAGTTAGACTGGTTTCCTTGCCAAAATTGCAAGTACTGATATTTCCACTTGCTACTTTATTGAATGCCCCATATTATAGTTATGAAGAAGTGCACCAATCACCTAGCTGCTGCCCTCTCTTGCGTTTTAGGGTTTATGGCAAGCAGTGAATAATGGTGTGTATTTTTCACCATTTATTTACATACAACGATCAGGGTTGTGTCTCCGGCCTTTTTTTGTTTTCTTTGGGCTTGTTGAGCTGTGCCCTCAGCAGAACCTCTTGTACTTCTTGTTGTGAGACTTGTGTGTGTGTGGTGTGGACTCGTTTGTGTTCTCGGTGATCTGTGGCGGTTTGCTTTATTTATAAAGCGGGGCGAAAGCCTTTTTCGGTAAACTGGAAAGAATTTGTCAGGACACTGAAACTTTCTGAATGTGCAGCAAGTTGGTTATTTACTCCAACTGCAAGTGTGCGGAAAAACTAGTAACAGAAAACTGAACACAAAATTGTGTGTCTGGAAGTATGTGCCTGCATGTTTGCGAATGTGTGCCCATCAATTATACAAGTTAAACTTTAATCGTGTTAGGCTGTTAGCCCATGTGCCCAACCTGCATAATTACAAAATGACCTCACGGAAACACTTACAGTTAAGTCACAAGTAATAGCAGGGACATTCTCCCCCTGGGGTTTTGGAATGTTCTCCAGACAATGGAGAACTTGCTGGAACAGGCCCTTCAGTGTAGCATCTAGATCAAGAGCAACCATGCCTGGGGTACCAAGTAAGAACCGTATTCTTCCAGCACAAGATGATAAGTACGATAACGCATAGCCTTTTATTGCTGCAAAGATAACAAAGTAAAGAATGTGATAAGGATCACTGTCTTATATGTAAGTTACACTGAAAAGGGAGGGGGGTGGGAGGGGAGGGGGACTCAAACAGAAACAGGTCTGGGAGAACCTGCTATATATTTACGGACCAGGCAACAAAGTTTGCCCATTCCATCTAATATGAAACCAATGGTTGGGTCAGTTGCATCCTGAAATATTTTATGACAAAGTCAGAAAGGAAGGAAACAAAAGTTGAGGCCTCCAAGACAAATTGAGTAAAATCACTAACAATGTCAACAGTTCTCCCTCGAGTAGATTTTGATGATGCAATCCCTACATGTTGGAAGTACCAAACCACCTCACATTGTGCCAAAGCAAGAGCAGAAAATACCATCTGCAAGAATTTCGGGGTCATGAGATTGTCACTGACAACTGGCCTGAAGTTAGCTCATTTTTATACAGCCCCTTTATAAATCCAGTTAATTCTTGTATGGCTTTCATCCCTGATAAGGAACAGTTTTTGGCTTCTCTCAATCACTAAGACACGGGAGTGTTAACACTCGAATAGACTAATATCAAAAACAGCGTCAAGATATCGTTCAAATGTTAATATCAGAAATATGGTGGATTTCTTTTGCAAGCTTATGTGTTACGACAGAGAGAGATGGTACCAAACCTGAATATTGGGCGCCAGGAGGCTAGGTTGATCTGTGAAAACAATACCATCCTTCCAACTTCCTGCTTAAGAAGAATTCTCCTTTCATGATGTATAGCATCACATGCCACCAATGCTTGTTCATGCACTTCCCTGCAGGAAGTCGACACAGCACAAAGATAGGTGTGAAGAAAAAGGAAATGCTAGGAGGGAGGAAATCTTTACTTGCGAAGAGAAAATAATCCCCCGTGGAAGAAGGTCAAAACAGTCCACCAAATTATTTGTGCCTCTTATGCAAAGAGGATCTATGGACTTGTGACAAACGGAACGAAAAGGATGCAGAAAGCCTTCAACTGCCGTTGAACGTAAATGGTAAATGCCTCAAATTACGCCAAATTCCTTTCGGTTTCAAGCTATCTCAGGCAGAGGTAAAAGTAGACGAGATGAGATTGTGAAGAACAACATACGTTAACATCTTCTCAACCTGCTTTGCAATATTGTATTCCATATCAGCTTCCTTTTGTTTAGTACGTCCAGATTTAGCCATTCTCTTTGATTCTAAAACTTTTGGAAGGACATAATGTTGATAGTTCTCGTGAAGTAAGATGTACTGCAGAAACAAATGAAAGCTCAAATTATTATATTGAACAACAACATCTAACAGTAGCCATCACATGAACTTTGATTCACCTCATCTCTGAACAGAGGGAGTACTAAGTTCTCTTTAAGAACAACCTGAATAACACAAAAATAAATAAATTATAAGATGTGAAGACACAACATAAGTAGTATCATAATAAAGTTCTCTAGACAAATAAGATGAAGTATGTGCCAGCGTGAGTGAGTGTATGGTGGCACAAATGCAAAACCATGAAACATCATATCAAATTTGAGTTCGCATGTGTCCAGCACATTTCGGAAACACAACAAATAACAGAAGAAAAGCATAGAATGTACCATTCCAACATCTATACTGGTCACCCGAAGTAGTTCATCAGGGCAAACAAGATATCCAAGAAGAACCCATTCTCGATATGACGTCACATTAGCCAGATCTTGGGCCCTCTGGCAAGAAACAGAATGATGTTATGACTCTAGTTTAAATACCTATTCTATTATTGTATTTGGCCACAAGGAAAGTGCAAGTATAGTATTCATTTCTAGTCAGTGTCAGTGAAACAACTAACCATGGGATGAGCAGAGTTTGTAAGGATGTCAGGATACCGCGGGTGAAATGGACTGAGGAATCCTTCATTTCTTAACTTTTTTGTATCCGTTGAAAGAAAGATAATTGGGCCAACAGCCTCTAGAACCTGAGGAGCAAAATAATTTAGTCAAAGCGGGTAAAAGAGTCAACACAAAGTAACACATATATGCAATAAAAGTACAATAGCAGAGAGAAATAAAATCAAATGCTGAACACATTGACTGAAAGAATGACAGCTAACATGAACAGATCATGGACGAACGAAACCAAACAAGACATATAATATATCAAAACAATTAGCCTTACAGATATGCTAAACAACCCTGACTGTCACTCTAAAAATAGTATCTGCACTGCAATGCCTTTCGCAATCATGGACTTGTAACCTTAGTGATAGAAGAAGTCTTTATCGGAAAAAAGTGATAGAAGTACACTTGCGTGGTGAACATTTTATAGTAACACGTGAAGCTTCACTTCCTAGTTATTACTATTGGAATGTACAAGTAGATGGTATCACCTCGCCAATACGCGGGCTCACAAAATTTAGATCCTCGTGCAATCCCTTGACCGGTGGATCATAAGAATCTACAAACTGAACCAATCTGTGTATATAAAATAATCAAAATTAGTGAAAAGGTGACTAAAAAGGAATTTTGCTCAGTTAGCAAGACAGATTCGGTGGAACGGACCAACAATAAATGTCGCTGAGATCCAATTCAATAGCAAATTAGCAAGTGCATAAGTTGCATTCTTAACCATCATAAGATTAATATATTGAAAAACAAGCACCGCTAGTAGAAAGATTCATACATGTACAGTTGCAGATAAACTACAGAAATGTCAGCAACTCAGGACTGAAAAGTTAGTACATTCTGGCTTTCAAATTTTGAATTAAATTATTGCATTGCCAACATGTTTGTTTCTAACTTTAGAAGTAATCAATTATCATGCACAGATATAATATTTGAACAATTATAAATTTCTAATATGTCCCGTATGTAATACTACAATATTAGCACGTGAACGAAACAAATGATTTAAGCCAATTAGGAAACACATACGGCATATACAAAAAGGCTTTGAAAGGTGGTGAGCACTTGTATTTACTAAAACTTAGTACCCTTACCACCTTACCGATGATAAAACTCACAATCACGTCCACCCTTTAGCATGACGTGCAAGATGTTGTAAACCTGGAGGATCATCTTTCTTGGTAGCTGTGAATTAGAACACCAGGCAGTTGTTACTGCAGACGAAACAGGTACAGAATATCCGGAGCCATTACATAGTTCAATCAAGGATGGGATTAAGGTTATAATTACCTTGTCAGAGAAAAGGTTGACTCTCACAAATGAGCAAATTAGATCCATAAAAGCATGAAGAATTAAAGAGTTCTGATGGGGCTGCGAAAAATAGTGCAAATGCCATTACTTACAGATGCAGAAATGATAGGGAGTTACTTCGACCAAGACTGCATTTCCTTACCAGCAATGTTATGACCGTACTACTTAGATCCAAAATTAGTCGCAGAACTTGTTCACGAAATTCCAGCAAATCAAGAAGCAGCTAGTGATGTGAAAATCAAAATAAAATTAGTCAAATGTGAAAATAAGAATAGAAGTATACTGCATGTGAGCATTGTCTTTTTTTTCTATGTAAAAAATGCAACATAATGTACTCCCTCCGTCCCAAAATAAGTGACTCAACTTTGTACTAACTTTGTACTAAAATTAGTATAAAGTTGAGTCACTTATTTTGGGGCGGAGGGAGTAGTATAGTATTGTACTAAAGATCAACTTCCTCTGGACACATTATTCTGAAATAGAATAGTTAACAGAATATAGCACCATTTTCAAGCTGATACTAGCTTGTAGTTGGATCGCACTGCAAGAGACGTGCCCATCCAGGCAAGCAGCAAGCTTTTGCAGGCATTAATTAGCTAGTAGTTTGGCGCTTATGTTTGGAGTCTGAATTGTGTTAGGAAACTCGTGGTTGTAGGTTGTAACTCCTTTATAAGGAGAGGATCGTAATCAATGAAAAGGCAAGCAATAGGGCTATCAGTCTGTCTCCTACCTCGTATTTCTCTCCTACGCCAGCACCCCTCTCCTATGTGCATGCTATTATTCTAGACACCACTGCATCTACCACGACTAGTCGGCGGCGAGGCTACAAGCTGAAGCGGCCTGTTCACCACAACTATTTCCTGAGATCTTGTACTAGTCGTGATAATTCCAGTTACAGAACCAACCAAAGTTTGACCAGTATTTTAGAAGACTTTTGGAAATCATCATGATAGCTCAAAATTTCTCCATATTTGTATGGTTATTGATTGAAGGTCAAAGGGATTTTGGGGCAACCAACATAATTATGGTACCAAAAAATATTCTAGTGGAGCATTGGTCTCATCTCTGACTAATACATTGGAAAATAATAAGGACTTAAGGAGGTTGAAACTATAGGCCTATGTCAATGTAATTCCATTTTTACAAGTCCCAACGAGGATGTTCGATTACAGGAGTGCAAAATACAGTTATAAAGCCCTATGTCAATGCAATTCCATTTTACAAGCCGGGGCAGCCTTAGGCCATATATATACAGCAAGTTTTATCCTACAAGATCGCAGCACTCAATTGATAGTCAA